>JAPDNY010000002.1:33566043-34766043 GCA_029375565.1 Gekko gecko | reverse complement strand
GCACGGCGGGAGCACACGAAGGCAGGTAAGCAGCAGAAAGATGGGTTCGAGAGAGTTTTTGTTACCTGAGGCAGGTGGTTCGCGTGGAGCCCTCTTCACTGTGGTTAAAATGCAATAAATAATGAGCGTGGCCCAAGGTACACCGTTTGCAGCATCTGCCCCTCTCCACCTGATGATAGGGCCTCCTCGGTGGAAGGTGGCTCTGTGCTGAGGCACATGCTTCGTTTACAGATGATCTCCAGTTGAGCTCTGTCACTTCTGGCCAAAGGATCTCAGATGGCAGGTAGAAATGTAAGATTTCTGGAAATTTTGAAATCGTAGGGGGGAAAAATTTGGAGAAAACTGACATATATGCAGTACATTCTTACGAACCCTACACTTAACTTTACTACTTCAGCAACACAAAATGCATAAGGCAAAATTTAGTTACCATATAGTGTTGTATTGTTGAGCATATTTATGACATTTCAAAGTATAGATGCCTTACAGTGCCATCCTGCAACTCATTTCCTGAGAGTAAGCCCTATGGAATAAAATGAGACTTACTTCCAAGTAGACAAACTTAATTTTCTACAAGCAAAATTGCAAATCTAACCAATACTGAAGATGGAGCTTTAAACTGCTGCGCTCTGTGCTATCTTAGCTCATGTATCTTTTTGCCAACTGAGAGGTAAGAAAATTAAAAATAGAGAACACAAATTTTCTGTTAAAACTGTATGATTTGAACAAAAGCAATCTCAGGGAAACTTTATCATAAAACCCACTGATAGAATACTATCTTCATACAGATTGTAGCATATGAATTGTGGATAAAATTAGTTTTCTTTAAATACGTCTCTGAAAATGTTGTTCTTTCTCTACAACGTACACAGAAATTAATCACACGCTAATGCCGTAGATATAAAAATCTTCAGACTACACATTTTGAGAGGCTAAAGCCTTGTCTCGAAAAGCATATTTATTTCTAGGGGCCTCCCCCCCCAAATTTCTAGCTTTTCTATTGGAGAATTGGGGGGGGGGATGTCCTTCTCCTACTTCATTTTCACATCTCCAGTAGCAGAGCTGGGCTGGACCCCTCCCGGAGACTTTGATGAGCAGCTACCAGTTGGTATAGTGTGTACTCAGCTAGAGGGACCAAGGCTGTAAGTTTAGATGGCAGCTTCCATCTTAGTGCAGGGCAACAGAAGTCTCTTTGTTCCCAGTTCTGCTCTCTCTCCCATTACAATTCACTTGCCGTTCTGCCATCTCTCTCTCTTCCTCTCTTTGTCTCTGCAGTGGTTGCCCTACGCCAGGCTGAGCGACAGGCAGCAAGGGACAAAGCACATCGCGAAGAGCTGGCCAAGCTGCAGGAAGCCGCCACACAACAGGAAATGGCACGCCTTGAAGCACGTCTGCAGGAGCTCGAGAGGGACAAGAACCTGCTGATGGTATGGTAGCAGTGTGGGGAATATGGCTGCCCCTTTGGCGATGGCTTGTATTAAGGGCTGTCTCCATCCTTGAGCAGGCAACTTTGCGACAGGAAGGGATGTTAGCGCAGTGTCGGCAGAATCGGCTGGGGGCAATCCAAGCATCAGCAGAATTGACTGAACAGGGAGCAACTCGGACACCATCTAAAGGTATGGTATCGCCTTCCCAGAATTCCTTGCTGCATGCCATAGCATGTCCTTTTTGCTGTCTCCCATAACTGACAGTTATGCTATTTTACCATTACCTGGTATTCTTGTGTTCTGATTTTCCCAGATTCTTAGGTGTTGCCCATCTCCTGTCATGCCCCAAATAGTCCCCAAGCTGAGAACCCTATCTTATCACTGGCATCTTCCTGTAGTCCCTCTCACTCCAGACCTTTCACCAGTTTCTCTCCTTCCTCTCACAGAGTCCCTCTCTGCTGTGCTGAGTGATCTGCAGGCCCTGAGTGCAGCCATCTTGGATGAAGAGAAGGCTGAAGAAAAGCCCGATGAAGATGGAGGAACCAGTACAGACACCTGAGAGCTGATTACTGAAGGAGGATTTTCTGGGGGGAGAGGGAGATGAGAGTAATGGACATAGGTGTGAACAGAACACTGGTATTTTGAAATAAATATTATTTTAGTAGACCCATGGCCTTTCTGTCTTGAAGGGAGGAGGGCACTCTGATATGCTTGGGTTCCTCTTCCCACAATCCCTGAAGGCAGAAAATTGATTGCACTTTTCATCTCCGGGGGGAGGAGGAACCCACCCTCAGTCTTTTTCTTGCCTCCGCCTGAGAGAGCTCCTGAGAATTTTCCTTTAAGGAGCTCCTTTGGTTGCACTTTGTTTTTCTGTTTCCACATTTGTGCCTTTCTTGCATGCCTTTCCCTTTGTTTAAAAAACAAACTTTGTTCTTCTGGCCTCGTCTTCCTCAGGCTGTTTGCCTTCGGCCCGCTGCTTCAGTCGTGGTGATGTCTGCAGCTGAGGTCTCCAACCATGGGACCTCCTCTGAGGGAGAGTTGGGGGAGGCGATCTCCAGGCAGTGGAGCAGGAAATCCCTGCAAACCCGCTTGCCCAGCCATCCCGCTGCAGCAGAACTCCTGAAGAGAGCCACAGGCTGTGAATCACCTAGCTTGGATCTTGAAAAAGCAGGCTTGATTTTTGGTGCCAAAACTGCACCCTCTACTGATCAGCCGGGATGGCCTATATTGGCCCATCAGGCCTGCTCAATGCTGCCTTCTGCGGCCTTCGGAGTGTGTCTCCAATCGGGGGGGGGGGGGGCTTCTTTACCTTCCCGGATGCAAGAGGATGAGATCTACGAAATCTGGCATATTGGAGACAGAGAGCCTCCTTTTCATTTAGTTTCTCTTGTACCGTGCTGGCTTCAGTGGCCTCTGCCCTCATCCTGTTTGTGATGTTCCTGTGAGTCTTGCTGAAACAGCCTTCACGTGGCACTTAGAAATGCTTATTTAATGTAAAAATTCATGTCCTCTTTTGGTCACGCTCCCTGCTAGGGCTGCCTCTTAAAATGACACTCCCCCTTGTATATTTCTATTAGAAGCTGGGGGTGGCTCAGTAGGTACAAGGAGGCTGTTATGCAGTCCAGTGCCCACCAGGGGTGTGATGCTGAGTCTGACCTACTTGGAAACACCCTTGTGCTAGCAGTGACCATATTTAAGAAATTATGTGCATCCCCTACAGAGTGCTCACATCAGAAGTATGCTCTCCTGGTTCAGGAAGCGGGACCAGTCTACTTGTTGAGAGCCTCTCGCCTTTAAAAGGCAACCCTAGGTAGCTGTGGGAGCAATGCTTAAGGAGACCTACTTGGAAGCAATTCCCATTCTATTCAATAGGGCTAATTCCTAGGCAAGGGTTGCTGTTGTTTTTGGCCATCAAGTCTCCACTGATTCATGGCAACCCTGCAAGGTTTTTATGGCAAGAGATATTCAGAGGTGGTTTGCCATTGTGTTGGGACCCTGGACTTCTTTGGTGGTCTCCCATCCAAATACTGACAAGGGCTGATCCTGCTTAGCTTCCCAGATCTGAACAAGATTCAGCTAGCCGGGTTAGCCAGGTCAGGATAGTGTTATTGGGAAAGTGTTCTTAGGACTCCAAAAATCCATGCCTGTTCAAGCAGCCTACTTATATTTGCCAGTGTATAAAAGTAGAAACTTGGGTTTAACAGCATGAGCAAGGTATGATTTGGTGAAGGGGGGCGGAGGTTGGTGCAGGATTTGTGTTTAGAGCCTGATCCTGTTTGTTTACTCAAGAGTAAAGCGATGCTTCCAAATGCAGGAAAGGTTATTCTGAAGTAAATATGCACAGTAGGTGGGAGGTCTGGAGGTTTCCTGGAATTACTCCTGTTCTCTAGTTAGGTAAAAGAAACTAGTTTTCCAATCCCTGCAAGCTAATTCCCTGTGTTAATCTGAATGTACAGCTGGATGTTTTGGGGGGTGTAGAAGAAGAAGAGATTGGATTTATACCCTGCCCTTCCCTCAGAGTGGCTAACAACCTCCTTTCCCTCCCCTTTCCCACAACAGACACCCTGTGAGGTAGGTGAGCCTGAGAGAACCACTCTGAGAGAATTTGTGACTGGCTCAAGGTCACACCAGCAGCTGCTTGTGGAGGAGTGGGGAATCAAACCCAGTTCTTCCAGATCAGAATCCGTGCTCCTAACCACTACACCAAATCAGTTCCCCTGGAGAAATTAGCTGCTTTGGTGGATGGACTCTGGCATTCTATAGAGCTGAGGTTCCTCCCCATCCTAAACCCTGCCCTCACCAGCCCGCCCACCCCCACATCTCCAGGATTTTCCCAACCCCTAGTTGGCAACCTTAGCTTGTAGGGGCATAATGCCCTGTATAAATAGATGGTGCAACCTTATTTGGAATACTGTGCAATTTTGGTCACCACACCTCAGAAATGATATTATAGCTTTGGAAAAAGTGCCAGAAAGGGCAACTTGAATGATAAAAAGGTTGGAACATTTTCCCTATGAAGAAAGGTTAAAGCACTTGGGGCTTTTTAGCTTGGAGAAATGATGACTGAAGGGTGACGTGATCAAGGTTTACAAGATTATGCATGGGATAGAGCAGGTAGAGAAAGAAGTACTTTTCTCCCTTTCTCAGAATACAAGTACTCCTGGGCTCTCAATGAAATTGCTGAGCAGTCGGGTTAGAACCAATAAAAGGAAGTACTTCTTCACTCAAAAGACTGATTAACACATGGAATTCACTGCCACAGGAGGTGGTGGCAGCTGTAAGCATGGATGGCTTCAAGAGGGAATTGGATAAACATATGGAGCAGAGGTTCATAAGTGGCTATTGGCCATGAGATATAGATAGGAACTCTCAGGCTGGGGCAAGTGGTGCTCTGTATTCTTGGTGCTTGGGGGGGGTCAACAGTGGGAGGGCTTCTAGTGTCCTGGCCCCACTGCTGGACCTCCTAATGGCACCTGGTATTTTTGGCCACTGTGACAGAGGTTGGACGGAATGGGCCATTGGCCTTATCCAACACTGGCTTCTTTCATGTTCTTATGTTTTAAAAAATTACAATAAAATATACGAAGACTACAGACCTATTTAGTAGGATGTTGCATTAAATCAGTGGACCTTAGTGTTTGAACATATCTGCGGGTTTTAGGCTATTCAGTGGCATCGGTCCTATTCATGGTTTTCGCACTCCAGCAATCACACAAAGGGACTCAGCCCGCCACATCGAAGCAACAGGCAAGACCTGACTTCCCTCTAGCGGAAATCCTCTCACGCATGCGCCACAGGTACTGCGGGCCACCCAACATTCCTTCCTCAATAGAATGCGCCCCGCAATGGACACCGGCCCAGCCCCGGCTGTCAGACATCCACCAATCAGGAGCTTGATCCACCAAGCCCTACCTCTCCAGCGCGCGCTCCTGCTCCCCGACCGCCCCTTCCAATTTCAACCAATGAGGACGGGTAGAAAAGCACCATCTGCCCAATGGGGAACTGAGGCCGCGCCCTTCCTCCTTTCTCTCGCCTAAGCCGGACCAATCAAGGAGCAGCGCGCGCCGCTCAGAGCCCGGGCAGCTGCTGCAGGTAGTGGCGGCTGTGGAAACTACCGGCTCCGGCTGCTGGGCGGTGTCGCTCACAGGAGACCAGACTTTATGAACCGCGTTGTCAAAGGCTCTGGCGTTGCCCTGGGATCCCCGTCGTCCTGGGATTAACAGGTTCTGGAGCCGCGTCGCTAGGGGAGCCGGGGGTTCTATGCAGCTTTAGCAGGAGAACGGCGACCATTATCCCTCTTTGCTAGGGGAGCACACAGCGATCTAGAGCTGATCGACCGACAACCCCTCTCACTGGGTGTGAATCTAGAACGGAGCTAGTCTGCTGTTCTAAAGCGGTGTTGCAAAGAGACGCTGCGAACTGCGCTTCCTCCCCGTCAAGAGTGCGGTAAAACGTGCGGGGAACGACGTGCACTGTCGTAGGCACTGGAGCTTTCTAGAGACAAGGGGAGGGTTTCCCCCCCTGAAGTGGGCTTCTGGGAGATCATTGGATTCCTGGTGGTGCCCTTGCCAAAGGCCATCCGTAGCCGCCTCCAGGACAGGGTTTTTATGCAGTTTGCACTAGGCCCTCTTCAGCAAATTACCTTGAGAATGTCTAGGGTTAGCATTTCACCGTGACAACCAGGTTGTGGAACTGGGAGAAACCTTTGTTGGTGGTGTTTTGTGCAATGTGGTAGTGCTTAAAGTAAATGGGCCAATTATGTTGGTGAAACATTCCTTTCCCGGGTGTTTCACTTTATGTTAAGTCAAAACTGTGTTATCGTACACTGTCTGGTGAACCCATCCTGACCTGTAGCCATCTCAGTTTGCACTGCTGGATATTTTCTCTTGCACCCAGTGCTGCTATATTTTCAGCAAGTGAACAGTGAAGGACTTGAGACTGGAAAAGTTCAGTTCTCTGAACCACAGCTTTTACTGCTATTGGATAGGTTTACTGACCTCCTGGGGTTCCATGAGTCCTCCTACCGCCTAAACAGCCAGTCGTCACCACTGGAGAACTCCCAGTTGAACCTCATAGAAGGCTGTCCCCATCCCAAGTGAACCCTGACAGGCATCACTCCCCTGTTTGTGGAAACCAGAAGGAACCAAAGATGCTTTCCGAGGCCCTTCCCTGTTTCCAGTTACTTCGGATGGGCCCAGCTTCACCGGGGGACTCGCCCAATCGGGACCTTTACACCTTCCGACCCTCCAGGCCCAGCTGTACCTATCGGCTGGGCCGCCGTGCTGAGGTCTGTGATGTCACTCTGGTGTCGGAGCAGAACCCGGCCTTGATCTCACGGATCCATGCAGAGATTCATGCGGAGAGGGATGCTGACAGCACTGCTGGGGAGTGGAGAGTTGGCCTGGTGGACTGCAGCGCTCATGGTGAGTTCTTGGGAGTGGTCTTCCAGAAGGGCGTAGGAAGGTCAGTTTGACTTCAGGCCTTACAGTCACTCTCACACTGTGGCTCCTGAGACTGGAGACGGTTCTGGGACAGTTAGTTGGGGCCACAAAGGGTTTAGCCCCCAGAGGGTAGCACCGCTTTCAAAGGGCAGAGAGATTTGTTAAATGCATACACCCCATAGTGGATCCTGCCTTCCTTTTCGAAAACATCCCTGTATTCTGAGTGCGATTCCTAGCTGGGTTGTGTAAAGTTATCCTGATGCAAGTGTGGAGTTGTGTGGCCTGTTACAATAAGAGTGGGGGAGGGAGCCACCAAGGCTTCCAAGGGGAAATCAGTTTGAGACAAAAGCAAGCAAACCAAAGGCTTTGGATGACTTTATTTGCATTCAACCCAAGGTCATCACAAGTCAGAAAGTCTTTGCAAGTTTCTCAGTCTCAGCTTCGGCAAATGTAGGTGCTGTCTCATATCTGTCGAAGCTAGCACAGCCTCCAAGATATCCTGGAGAAAGAGAGAGAGAAACTTAAAGCCCTGCCTTAATTGTGCAGCTTTACTGCTTGGGAGTCTGCTAAAGCAGTTGTTCTGCATGGATGATGGAGGGAGTCTTATTCTATCACAATATTCTGAACATGGAGAGTTTAAGATGGTAGGAAATAGGTGTGTAGGACTTCCTTGTGGGCCATATGGTGCTTGATGGGTCATAACAAGTGCAGGCCTGGTTCTTGAATGGGCTTTGGAGAGCTCATGTATCTTGAGCATATAGTGCCGGATAGCTGGAGAACAAGTGTAGTATAGCAGTTGAGAGTGGCGGGCTGGGATCTGGGAGGACCTATGTTTGAATCTCCACTCTGCCATGGAAGCTTGCTGGGTGACCTTAGCCCAGTTGCACTCTCTCTCGGCCTAACCTACCTCACAAGGTTGTTGTGAGAATAAAATGGAGGAGAGGAGGAGGATGTTATAAGCAGCTTTGGGTCCCCACCAATCTTTGTTATCCAATCATCCCTCCAGGTACCTACGTCAATGCCATCCGCATACCCCATGGCAAACGGACGGATCTGAATGATGGAGATCTTCTGACCTTTGGCCATCCCAACCCAGTCCCAGAGGGCTGTGCCCTGCCACCCCCACACGGCGACTCTGAGTTCTACTTCCTCTTCCAGAAGGTCCAAGTGCGGCCCCAGGACTTTGCTGCTATCACAGAACCAAAAGCCCCTGGGGATTTCTCATGCGGCTTCCGACCCGTCCTGCCTTCTGGCAACCACCGCATCCGTCCCCTGCCTCGTCTCTCACCCACATCTTTCTCTTGCCGCTCCAAAGCCACCCTTATTCTGAGCTCCATCGGCAGCCTCAGCAAACTCAAGCCGCAACCGTTCACGTTTTCCCTGGGCCGGAGTCGGACTACGGAGCCACCCACCCAGCCAAGAGCCTCCCGGAATCGCCGCAAGTCAGCTCACACACTGCTGCCAGAACTGGAGGATGAAATCACACGGCTTGAGGAGGAACAGCCACCCCCAGAGCAGGGGATAAGTAGTTATGTGCACTGCCACAACCCCTTGCGGCTCCAGCAGAGGGTGCCAGAGAGAAGCAGGAACTTGCAAGAGGATGTGGGACCCAAGCTTCACATCACGCCTAGTGGGTGAGTCCCATTCGCCTTTGGAAAAGGTGCCAGGTTCAATCCCTGCTACTTGTAGTTAAAAGAACTTGGGACAGAGTTAGGCAGACCAGTAGTCTGACTCCGTATTAGTCAGATTCGCCTATTCCACATTGGGTTGAGCATAATCCAGTCCAGAAGTGCACCATTCTGATCCCTGAGTTTGCATTTTAAGTGCAACTTATGTTTCCAATTAATGGTCTAGGGACTTATGTTTTTTAAAGTTCTCATAAAGGAGGAATGAAAATAGGGATCAGTGCTGCCAAAGGCAGTCTTAGAAAACAGAAGAGGCAGTTGCTCAGTGGTAGGACGTGTGGTTTTGCTTGCATGGTATCCCAGGATCAGTGCCTGACATCCTCAGTTAAAATGATCTCAGGTTGCAGGACTGGGAAAGACCCCCCAACCTTGGGGAAACCGTGCCAGCCGGAATAAACTGTCAGGAGTAAAGCCTTTGTAGTAAAGCCACTTAATATTTTATTAAATTTATTTATTGAAATATTTATTAAATTTATTAGACTTTTAATGTGCCCTTTTCTGTGTTGTAATCTGGGTACACCTCTGAACATGCAGTTCTTGCCTTGGGGACTCAGAGCTTCCCCAATACCAGAATTCTCTAAACAGCTGAATTAGATTATGCACAATAGGGGGGGTCTATTGGGTTGCTGTTGTTTTTGGTCTTTTATATTGTTTTGTAGCACTTCACGAATTTAATAAGATCTGTAATGGCAGGAACAATGGGGATGATGGAATACAGTAAAATATTACAAGATATCATAGAGAACCAGTGTGGTAGAGTGGGCTATTGGGGGAGACCCAATAGTTCAAACCTCCACCCTGGCATGATAGTCACAGGATGTCTTTGGGCTGGTCCTCTTTCTTACAAGCTTGATAGAGTGGTTGTAAGGATAGGAGGGTGGGGAAGGGGGACAGCTACACTGCCTGAGCTTCTAGGAGGAAGAGTGTGAAGTAAAATTAGGTAAAGGGACTCCATGACCTGTATTACACAGGTCAGTGTGATAAGTCCCTAATCCTGAACTGGAGACAAGGGTTATAGCTGCCTTCTTTATCTGCCATGGAGAAGATGTTCTGATGAAGCATGGGGTGGTGCTATCAAGAGCAGAAGGTCCCCTGATCTAGATAGCCCAGTCAAGCCCAATCTCGTCAGATCTCAAAAGTTAAGCAGGACCAATCCTGGCAAGTACTTGGATGGGAAACCTCCAGAGAATACCAGGGCCGGGAGGCAGAGGCAGGCTCTCAAGCCACTTCTCTGAACGTCCTCCATGCCTCAGTAGGAGTTGCCAGAGGTTGCCATGAATTCCAGGCATGAGCACACACACACAAGTGTAAAAATACTACTATCAACAAAAAACAACAAAAAAAGAGCAGATTGCCATGTGCAGCAAGATGATTTGGGAGAAAGAGCAGCCAGAGTGGGGAAACAGGCTGAAGTAGCCTTTCATCAGGCTCAGGGGGAGAAGCAGATAGGAAACCAAAACAATGACTAAGAGTCTGGGACTTCTCAGTTCAGAAAAAAGACAACTAAGGTGGGATATGACAAGTGATTCATAAAATTATGCATGGCTTGAAGATAATTTTTTCTCCCTTTCCCAAAATACTAGAACTCCAGGGCATCCAACAAGGTTGATGGGCAGTGGATTCAAGACAGACAAAAGGAAATACTTCTTTACACAGCAAATTATTAAATGGGGAATTTGCTGCCTGAGGGAAGACAAAAATGTGTGAGCCAGAGGCTAAAAAATTGTGAGTTAGCTCACACTAACTCAGCTTAGAGGGCCACTGGTCTGATCCAGCAGGGTTCGTCTTACGTTCTTATGACCTGAGACATCTTCCACCCCTGATTCGTATGAGAACTGCAAGGAACGCCCAAAACTACCCTCAAATTCTCCTGCCCCTACATGCTCCCAGAGTGCCCTGCCCATTAAATTGAACTTCTTGGCCCTGATGGGTATGCCCCCCCAATAAAATGGATGAAGAAAAGACTTCTCTGTTGGGAGGGGGAACTTCAGCGGTACAATTTCTGTCCCTCTTCCCCAAGCTTTGTGCAGAACTTATTAAGATCTGGGCACCAGCTAAAGAACTTTATGTATACTCAGATTTTGGGTTTGATCTTTTCCTATGGATCTTTCAATATCATCTCAGCATCCACTGTACATTTTTGTGCTGAAAGTCTCCCTCAGAGTCTGCTTAGCGGCAAATCTGGGATAGGAACAGCCTAAATAAATGCCAGCACCCCCTCCCACCCCAACTTTCTCCACATTACTAAGTGTAGAATCCTGTGCTGTTTCCTGAGGAGAGATGGCTGATTCGAACACTGACAAAATAAAATTGCTAGAGAGGCTTTTTAAAGTTTGGTGCCAGTTTGGTGTAGTGGTTAAGTGCGCGGACTCTTATCTGGGAGAACCGGGTTTGATTCCCCACTCCTCCACTTGCACCTGCTGATGTGACCTTGGGTCAGTCACAAGCTCTGGCACAGCTGTTTTCTCAAGGACAGTTTCTGCCAGAAGTTCTCTCAGCCCCACCTACCTCACAGGGTGTTGTGGGGAGGGGAAGGGAAAGGAGTTTGTAAGCCGCTCTGAGACACCTTTGGGCAGTGAAGGGTGGGATATAAATCCAATCTCCTCTTCTTCTTCTTCTAAAACATCAACATTGGTGTGAGGATTTTGTTGTTTGAAATGTGGCCTCTTTTATAAGTAATTCAGTAAATTAGTATTTCACTGCCATCGGGGTGGTGGTGGCAGAAAACAACCACCAGGTAGCTTGCTACCACCCAGCTTTCATGACTCACCCAGGCATGGCTGCTTGCTGCTGTTTAACTGGCAGCCCCTCCAGGAACGTCAGTATGGTCTAGTGATTAGAAATTCTAAGTAGGATCTGGAAAAGCCAGATTTAAATCACTGCTGTGCCAAGGAAGCTGATTGCTGACCTTGGGCTGGTTATACATTCTCTGCCTAATTTACCTCAGAGAATTGTTGTGAGGATACAATGGAGGAGAGGCAAACTGTATAAGCTGCTGTGGGTCCCCACTGTGTAGAAATGCAGGGTATAAATGAAGTAACTAAAAATAAATATAGCTGAAGGTGGGGGGCAAATAAAAGGTTGGTGAGTGGGTGGGAAGGGGAGAAGGAAGCAAGGAAAGGTGAGGATGTGGGGGTTGCCAGGAGGGAAAGACAAAATAGTGCGTGGGGGGAGGAGGTAGGGGGAAATTAGGTGCCCTACACAAGTCCTTATGGGTTGTCCACCATACAACTAGCTGCTGCTTTGACGGCTGGCACTGCACAACTTGTTTCCCTGGGTAGCGACCGCCAAGAGGAGGGAAGGAGGAAGAATGGCAAAACTGAAGACAGACAAAGGTAGGTTGGCTGGTGGGTAGGAAGGAGAGAAGGAAGCAAGAAAAGAGGAGGTGCTATGGGGGTTTTCAGGGAAGAAAAGAGAGAAAATAGTGGGAGGGGGGAAATTAGGTACCTCTCTCACACAAGTCCTTGTGGGTCCCTTCCTTGTTGAATTAATATGAGAAATGGGCCTAGCAATAGATACCTTCTGTGCTGTATTTTGAAAGCCTTTTAAAGGGATTAGCTAAGAGAACATTGCTAATCATATAGGGATGCTGCAGGGATTGCTGAATCAACATATGTGAAATGCAAAGGGTGCTTAGCAAATGTGTTGAGGAGAGTGACAGTGTTCCTTTCTGGTCTCTCTTTTTTTGCAGGAAACGGCGTGGTCGGCCACGGAAGAACCCTCCAGGGGGCACCTGCCAAGTTTTCTCCCAGACTCTGTCTGCGTCAGAGCCATGTGCAGCTCCCCGCTGCCACCTTCCCCAGGACGAGACAGTGGAGTGGGTCCAGTGTGACGGCTGCGATGCCTGGTTCCATGTGGCCTGTGTGGGCTGCAGCTACAGCGCCGTGCAAGAGGCAGATTTCCGCTGTGCTGCCTGCCGCTCATAATGTACGTGGGCAGCAGGGGGGTACAGTCCTACCCCCTCAAAAATAGGTGAGGTAACAGCAGTTAACCCAAATGCAACATGTCCATCTGTGTACCCACTAGAACTTCCAACAAACTGCCAAGTGGGGTACATACACCAGTGAAAATTTTGCACAACTAAAGATTAGTGTGATGAGCACCATGCATGTGCAAAGGATTGGTGAAAATCGAAACTATTGCAGGAACTGGAGGAAGATTTTGCTGACTCCTACCACTTTTCTTGGGTAAGAGACGCTGAACTCCCAGCTCCATCTCTTTGAAAGCCAACAGGTCCAGCCCACAACACAGCTAATGTATATTCACATGAAGCTAGCAGATAGGCTTCTGTGCCAGGAGCTGCAGGTATTTGCAGCAAAGGGGACTAAAGGACATGATTGAAGACAACTCATTTGAACACAAAAAATCCGTGTACATAGACATTGCCCCTGTGGCAATGAGGGCTCTTATTCCTCCAAGCCTGTAGCAAAAAAAAAGAAAAAAAGGACCAGCAGTTACGCTGCCTCAGGACAATGGCAAAACCTTATGAAAATGTGAATATGTGTGTATGTCAGTTGTGCAGGTTTCCCAGTTGCATGAGGTGCTTCGTGCAAAAAGGTCACCACTACTTGTTGCACCTTCTGCTCGGTACACTGGCAGGCGGGGGGTGGGGAGGAGCGGTTAACATGTACTGTGTGCCTCTAGGAAAAAAACAGGCTGCTGTCATGGACTGCCTCTCTGCAGTGCTGTCCAAGCAGCAGCAGGCTCCCAGGAAGAAACGTTTGAGAACAGTCACCCAAGGGCAAGCAGCATAGATCTTGCCCTCCTCAGATCTTTCTACAGGAACAGCTAAGATAGGGAGAAAATAAGTAAAATCTTCAAAAGGTGTCCTAAGTCCAGAGAAGTGGCCTTGTTAGGGTGAGAACATAAGAGCCCTGCTGGATCAGACCAACAGTCCATCTAGTCCTGCATTCTGTCTCACACAGTGGCCAACCAGTTCCTCTGGGGGGCCAATAACAGGGCACAGAGGCCGAAGCCTTCCCCTGATGTTGCCTCCTGGCTTGGGGATTCAGAGGCTTAGTGCCTCTGAATGTGGAAGTTCCCCTCAGTAACCATGGCTAGTAGCCATCGGTAGACTTATCCTCCATGAATCTATCTAATCCCCTTTTAAAGCTGTGTATTCCTGTGGCCATCACTACATCCTCTGTCAGTGAATTCTGCATTTTAATCACTCTCTGTGTTAAATAGTATTTCCTTTTGTCAGTCTTAAACCTACTGCCCATGAGTGTCATTGGATGCCCTTAAGTTCTAGTTATTGGGAGAGGGAGAAAAATTCCTCTTTGTCAGCTCTTCACCACCACAGGCATCTCCTTATAATAATTATCCTTTGGTTTCGCAAGATTCCATGCGCTCCCATTGGCTGTAAAATGCCCTCCCTCAGCCATTGGCCCATCAGCCGCCACTCAAGAGTACTCGTGTGCCATTGGCCAGGTGCTGGGTCTGCTCCTCTTCCCCACCCACTCCCCCTTTTGCATGTCAGATTTACTGGCAGACAGCTCTCTCTCCTGAGGAAGACAGTTCCTTGACTCCTGTGAGGGACTGTCCCCTCAGTGGCTGTTGGTTGGCACCCAAGCTTGGTTCTGTGAGTAAAAAAACAAAGGACTTTCAGCATAACCCCTCCCCCGCCCATAACCCCCTCCCCAACGGCCACTTTCCTGTCAGTATAAATGGAAAAAGGCTCTTTCTCCTACTTAGCTTCAGCATGGCTGGCTGGCTAACGAGGTGGGCCAGCAACCATCAAACCATTTTCTTCAACTCCCCGCTGTGCGGCTGACTTTCCCCTAGGGTTGCCAATCTCCAGGTGGGGCCTGGAGATCTCCCACTGTTACAATTGACCTCCAGATGACAGAGATCAGTTCCCAGGGAGAAAATGGTTGCTGTGGAGGGTAGACTCTCTGGCATTATACCCTGCTGAGTCCTTCCACACACACCCCAAATGCTGCCCTCCACAAGATCCACCCCCCAAATCTCTAGGTATTTCCCTAATCAGAGTTGGCACCTGTACTTTCTCCTCTGTCAGCAAAGGGCCCTTTTCACACCTATGTTGGCCTTTGGGAGAAAATGCATTGGGCCCAGTCCTGATCAGGTTGCCAACTCCAGGTGGGCAATTCCTGGAGATTTGAGGGATGGAGCCTGGAGAGGGTGAAGTTTGAGGAGGGGTGGCACCTCAGACAGGTACAATGCCATAGACTCCACCCTCCAATCCAGCCATTCTCTGATGGGGAACCATTATTGCCAATCTCCAGGTGGGGGCTGGAGATCACTCAAAATTACAACTGCTCTCTAGGAGGGAGGGGGAGGAGATGGAAAACTAAAGGTAGGTTGATGGTTGGCTGGGAGGGAGATAGGGTTGTCAGCTCCAGGTTGGGAAATTCCTGGAGATTTGAGGGGTTGAACCTGGAGAGGGTGAGTATTGAGGAGGGGTGGGACCTCAGACAGCTACAATGCCATAGACTCCACCCTCCAAACCAGCCACTCCCTCCTGGGGAACCACTGTTACCAATCTTGGGGGTGGGCTGGAGATCACTCAAAATTACTACTGCTCTTCAGGTAGCAAAGATCAGTTCCTCCGGAGAAAATGGTGGACTCTGTCATTATACCCTGCTGAGATTGCCACAGCAAATTGTCACTGAGTGCCCAAAGCCGGGGCACTCTCCCAGAGCCTCTTTCTAGAGCCCGTTGTATTTATTTCCACAACGGGCCTTATTCCTAGTAATTTTATAGACCTGTCATGTCCCCCCTTAGTTGTCTCTTTTCTAAACTGAAAAGTCTCAGACTCTTCAGCCTTTCCTCACAGGGAAGTTGCTTCAACCCCCTAATCATCTTGACTGCCCTTCTCTCTGTACTTCTTTGTTCCCTGCTATGTCCTTTCTGAGATACATTGACCAGAACTTTACACAATACTCCCAACTGAGGCCGCCATCATAGATCTATACAGGAGCATTATAATGTCGGCCATTTTATTCTCAATCCGTTTCCTAATAACTTCTAACACAGAGTTTGCCATTTTCCTTGCTGTAGCACACTGGGTTGACGCTCTCATGGAGCTATTCACTATGACTGAGATTTTTTTCCCCTCACAGTCTCCGTAAGTTCAGACCCCATTAGCCTGTACATAAAGTTGGGATTTTGTGCCAGTGTGCAGACTTACCAACACTGAACTTCATTTGCCACATTGTCGCTCTCTCACCCTGTGTGCAGAGGTCCTCTTGGAGCTCTTCACAGGCAGGGTAGGTGTAATGGGGGCAGTCTCTATCTGTGCCCATCCATTCATGGACAAAACAGTGGGGTGAAGGTCTGTTTGTGAACACCAAAAGAGTACGCAGGTGAGTGGAACTGAGCCTCCCTTCTCTCCCACCCCTTGGGCTCACTTTAAGCATTCTTCGCCCAGACTGGCTCACTTCCAGTTCAAGAGGAGTGTTTGACATTAACAAACTGGGGAGGCCAGTTCCCTCTCTCACTCCTTATGCAAAAAAAAATCACCGTAGGGCAATTGCACAAGTAAGGATCAGTTCCCGTAAGACAGCAGGATCTTACAGCACCTTAAAGGCTGACTTATTTATTGTGGTATTAGCTTTTGTGGACAACAGACCCTCCTACAGAGTTCCCTCCTCCCCCTTTTACTATATACAGTGACTGGCTCAGACTGTGTGCCATTTTTCTGGCAGAGAATGCATCCAGGTTGCACAGGAGTGACTCATGCACTATTGTAGCTGCTGTGCTGCTGACTTCCTAAAGCGGTTAAGAACACAGGCTCTAATGCACGACTGCTTCTACCGCAAGCCATTTGCCAGTGATTTTTCTTTCCTTCAGAGTCTTGGCAGGAGAGCCTTTTCTGCTTGTGATTGCAGGTGGTCAAACACCAATACATGTAGCAGCTTACCCATCACCCCTTGCACTCATAGGCTTCCCCCTTAAGAACAAAATCACCACCCAAGAAGCTTTGCTGTCTCTTGGCAAGCCTTCCAGAGGGCGCCCCCCCCCGAAACAGCTGAGGAAGCCCACCTGTGCATAATACAACCACAGTGTTTCCTCTAAGCTGAGTTAGTGTGAGCTAGCTCAGTTTTTTAGCCTCCGGCTCACACATTTTTGCCTTAGCTCACGAAGGATGGCTCCAGAGCCAACTAATTTATGCAGTAGCCAAATCGCTCGCTCACAACTCTAATGCCAGTAGCTCACAAAGTAGAATTTTTGCTCACAAGACTCCACCAGCTTAGAGGGAGCATTGAATACAATACATATCTTTAACAGAGGTACTCTCACCTGCAAGTTGAGAACTCTTCCCCTCCTCCTAGTATCCAGGCCTTTGCTTGCAAGATGTACCCCCAGTTAGCATGGCCTGTAGCCTTGGGCCAGGAAGAATAAGAAACTTACAGTGGACAGAATGACAATGTTTGGCCCAGCTGTTCCTCCAGCCACTGGTCCAGCCATTGGGGACTGTTGTGTCACATTCCAAGATAGCGCAAATGGTGCGCTCATAAAATCCTGCTTCAGACCACCATAGCTGCTGATCCTCCCGGGGGGGGGTATGGGGGGATTCTTAGGCACCCAAGAGAATGCTCATCTGCTTTCGCTGTTTCTCGCAACCGCTTGCAAGGGAATTTGCTTTTCTGAAATGCTGAAATCAAAAATAAGCTAATGTGTATAGTTCTAAAGGAGCTCTGCAGCAAGAAGAACGATGGACGTAATAACCAAAGACTCTTATAGTTAAGGAAAGTGAAAATAAGATGTGTTGCTGCCAGTATGTTCGGTCGTGTTGCTTTATCTTTGGGAGGGACAGGAGGTTTTGCCCCTTTCCCTTTGCTACAGCATCTCTTGCTTCACAGCAGGCATTACTGGATCGAAATAAACCCAAGCTGCAAATTCATTGTGTCCCACAAATGCGTATTCATAAAAAAACAAACCGGTTTCCACTGGCCCATTCCCCACTCATCTGTCTTTTCCTGGTCTGCTGTACAAAGGCTGGGGTTCATCAGCAAGAAGGGTAGATTGGGCTTCTGATGAAACATCTTGACCGTTTGCACACAGTTACTGACCACTTTCTACCACGTGTTCCACAGGAGAAGATGAGATGCTCTGGACTCTTTTTGAAGCTTAACAGTGGAAGGTGTATGACCCAGAAGGTCTTAGCAGTGGCCAGGGCATCTTTAGCAGATAAGTGAATATGGGAAGCTCTCCCTGGAGGGAGAAAGTGCCTGAAACCATCAACTATAATAAAAAGCCCAAGATAACAAGAAGCAGAAGCCTTCTACACTCCATTAAGGTACACTAGTGAGACATCCTCTAAAGGGTGGGAATCCTTGTTCAAGCATGGCTGTGATGAAGGATTGCCCTTCAGGCCTATGCTTCCTCTTCCCTTCCTTGTATATCTGTCCCTCTTTCTTCAATTCCGGCATCACCACCCTGTTGTGGTTCTAGCCAGTAGATGGCAGCTGCT
This sequence comes from Gekko gecko, assembly GCA_029375565.1. Classification (NCBI taxonomy): domain Eukaryota; kingdom Metazoa; phylum Chordata; class Lepidosauria; order Squamata; family Gekkonidae; genus Gekko; species Gekko gecko. The sequence continues at coordinate 34,748,054 of JAPDNY010000002.1, read as the reverse complement.
CACCTCTGCATACCCACACTTCTTGATCCCTTTGCTTTCAGGCTTGTTAAGTGTAGTAGCCTTTCCTTGGTTTAGAGGTGTAGGGCTTTACAACCAATGCAAATAAACTTGAGATGGGGACTGGAGTAATGGAAGCTACCACCCAAAAGGCCCTGCTGTCACTCTCAAGGAGAAAGCGCAGGCTTCGCTGCCCTTTTTCAGTTGGATGGTATCTCACCTGCTACAACAAGGCAGTCCAGAAAGGAAAGGCAAAAGAAAGAGACTTGTGGAGACTTGTGGAATTGTAGGACACTATTATAGAAGTTGTTCTACACGGAAGTAAAGAACTGCTCTCATGGGGAGGCTAAAGGGAAGGAAGAAACAGGATCCACACCATGGCACATGCCCACCGCACCAACACCAAGTGCTCCTCTAGATTGCTAGACAACTGTCACACGATGTAAGTTTAGCGATTTTTAATTGGGGGCTGTTATGAAAAATGTATGCACAAAACATCGTTCAAGAACAAATGCAAGTTTCGTATGTATACATAAAAGAGAACATAAAGAACAACTTAAATGTTTCATAAACAATCACAAGGTAAATCATTATGAATTTTGCTTTTAAAAAACTACCTCCCTAGCTTACACACCAGAAGTAACAATACATATTGAAGAGGAAAGGGATTGGGGGAAGGATGGGAGGAAAAGATCATAAACCAGGCCTACCAGATTAATATTGCTGCAGAAGGTTTAAGGGATTTGTGAACTGAACAAGGGAAGACAGGAGAGACTTACTCCATTCAAAACTCACGGAGGAATGTGCTGCCTTCGTATCTTGCATTGCACCTTTTAGAGGTGATGCGAGTAATCTACAGCATCCTGGATATTCAGGGATGGGCCAAAAAAGTCAACATGAATTCAGTCATTCTCCAACCCAGCCCGAGGGACTCCAAAAGACATTATACATTTCCAAAGACAACCTACACACACTGCCTTAAAAACTAGTGTCTCTCCATGTTGATCAAGAGTAGAGAACATGGATGGTACAGGAGAACTGAAAAGGAATACTTCCAATGGGGGTGGGGTGGGGGGAGAGCTAAATAGGAGGGATAAGGGAGCCTATCCTTTCTCCCTGTGTGCAAGGATTTCCCCATGCAGGGGAGGCATTTTGGCAACATCCCCATCTACAACTTACAGTGAGACAGTCCAGAAATAGTTTTGACATCTTTAGTTGATGTGGCTATAGTTTTTAAGTACTTATAAATCCCACATTTCAAGGGCAAAACATTCCTTAAAAGTTCTCTTAAGCCTGACCATGTGTGATATCCTGAAAACTGGATATTCTTTATTCTACTGGGGGGGGGCAGGTGGTAACAGCATTCCTGGTTTACAGTCTCATCCAAAGGAATTATTAGAGATTTAAAGGAGAATAGCAGATAATCTATGAAAAGCACCTTGCAGCTCAGATGTGTTATAAGAAACCAATTTGTAACCCTGATTACAGTAAATAAGATATGATGTCCCCTTGCATTCTAGGGCGGGGGAAATCTTGCCCATGTTCCCTTGAGAGCTAACAAGAACACACCAAGAAGTCCTGCATCCCTGGTTTAAAAGACAAAGAGCAAGATTAAAAAAATAAAGCCTCTCCTCTTCCCAAGTGACCCCTTGGTTAAAAAAAAAAATCTAATGGTGGCACCCTCCCTGTGATTAATTAAAAAACAAAACAAAAACAAAGTAGGAAGGAGAGGTTTGTGAGAGGACCCTTCAGCTCGAATGCATCGGTGGGCCCATAACTGGGGTGCCAGATGTGGGGGGACAAAGGGGTCTCCTTCATGGAACTGGGGGAGGTAAAGGGCAGCGAAGGCAGCTGTGTTGTAGCCCTGAGGGTGAGGAGGAGGAGGGGCTAGCTGGTGGTGGGTGGGGCTGAGCCCAGGGGGCTGAGCTTGAAGTGGCCCGTGAGGGAAAGGCGGTGGTGGTAGAGCAGAATTGTCATATTCATCCCGAGAGCCAGCTCCTAAGTTGCGCTTGCCCTTCTGGCGGCGATTGCAGAACCAAACACGGACGACCTACAGATGCAAGAGTGGGAGGGAAGAGAAGACATACAGATTACTGCCGAAACAACAGCCCCCCCACACCTCAGGGCACAATATGTGCCATTTTATGCCTGCCCTGTTTCCCGCCCACCTTGCAAACTGATCAGACAGAGTTGTACAAGCCCTCACCTTTGGGCATCAGAGAGTCATCCATACTTATAGAATCTCCAGTCTAGTCATGGGAGACCTGGGAAGCCACACCTTCTAAACCCCCCATCTTTGGAATTGGGTAGGGATGGGAAATTTTTAAAATATTTTTTATATGTGCATGTGCATGTGTGTGTTTGTTTGTGTGAGTGTGTGCGCACACCTGGAAGTCATGTGCAACCTCTGGTGACTGGTTCCTACTGGGGGCCTGGAGGATATTCAGAGAGGTGGCTGAATAAAGCCTGTCCCCGCATCCTACCTCTGGTATTCCAAGAGGGTCTCCCATCCAAGTACTGGCCAGAGTCGACCCAGCTTAGCTTCCGAGATCTGACGAGACTGAGCTTGCCTGGGCTATCCAGGTCAAGGCAGGATGGGAGATTTTGGAGCCGAGGATCATACCTGGGTCTCCGCCTGCTTTTGAGGGTGCTGCATCTGATGCTGGCTATTCTGGCACAGCATAGCCACACACACACACACACACACACACAACAAATCAGGAAAGTTTCAACAACACTTTAAAAATCAAGTACCCATTTGGCTTTGACAACTATGCTTGGTGTCTTCTCTTCCGTTTCTGGAGGAGGGGCAGTGCCGTCTTCACCCCATCTCTCCTCCTACTGCAGACCCCAACGTTGCCCTGCCCCCAAGCTGTTCCTGGGGAGCAACAACACTCCGGGATAAAATTCAAGGGAGCCCAAAGGGTTGCAGCAGCAGGAGAGGGTGAGGCAGAGAACTTGTCCTTTATCTACTGCACCTTTGCTGACCCTATGGAAGAGTCACGCCTAAGAAGCTAGCAGCAACGGTTGGCCATCTTCAGGCAGTTTGCACGACCATACAGGAACCGGGTTGTCTGAAGCATTTGGTCATATACTTTGAATGGAACTACAACTCTGAATACTGCACATACTGCTCCACTCCCACACCACAAAAAATATATGACATAACAAGTTTAAGCTGGAGTAACAAAAAAAATAAATTCTGCCCCGTTGGGGGCTAGAAGAATCAAATCAGCACCCCTCCATATGGCCCTTCCTCCAAGAGCTCAGAGTGGCATACATGATTCTCACTTTAATTTTAACCCTGCCCTGGATAGCCCAATTGCATCAGATCTCGGAAGCTAAGCAGAGTCAGCCTTGGCTAGTACTTGGAAGAGCATTCTCCAAGGAATACCAGAGCTGTGATGCAGAGGGCAGGCAATGGCAAACCACCTCTGAAACGTCTCTTGCCTTAAAAACAAGTCTAGTTCACCACGTAGTCTGCCATTGTCTGCCATCCAGACAATGTTAGGATCTCCTGGCTATACTACACAGAATGCCATACGATAATTATTAATAATGATTAATTCGTATTATTATTTTAACCCTTGGGAGGTCAGTCAGGCTGAGAGAGTGACTAGCCCACTGTGAGTTTTATAGCTGAGTGAGGATTTGAACCCAGGCCTAGATTAACATTCTAACTGCTACACCAATCTGGACCCGTAACTCAGGAGCAAAGAGGTGGGCACTCACATCCTTCTCCAGGTGGAGGTCATCAGCAATCTGCGAGATCTCTTGCAGGTTGGGCTTGGGGCAGCGTAGAAAGTAAGTCTCAAGTGAGCCCCGCACAGTAGTCTCGATGCTTGTACGTTTGCGTTTCCGAGCCTGGATCATGGCAGACTCTGAAGAGCACAACTGGGAGACAGGGGAGGTCCAGGAACACTGCTTAGATGTTGCAAACCACCACCCCCCAGTAGTTGGATGAGCCCTTCCAGCCCCCTGGTGTAGCTGTAAGGACGCCAGACCCCAGGTCCTTCAAAGGATTCCTGAACCATGAACACATGAAGCTGCTTTATACTGAATCAGATCATTGGTCCATCAAAGTTAGTACTGTCTACTCAGATTGACCATGGCTCTCCGGGGCCTCTGGTAAAAGCCCTTTCAAATTACCCACAATCACAGCCTTTTAACTGGAGATGTCAAGGATTAAACCTGGGACCTTCTGCGTGCCAGTTGACGCTCTACCATTGAGGCATGTTCCCTCCCCAGCTCACACCAATATTGCCTCTACAGTCATGTCCTGATCAAAAACACAGGGCACATGCTGTACCTTCCCACCTTGGTAGCTCACCTGCTGGAGGTTTTCGTTGCTGTCCGCCTCGTGCAACCAGCGCTGAAGGAGCGGTTTCAGTTTGCACATGTTCTTGAAGCTGAGCTGCAGGGCCTCAAAGCGGCAAATGGTAGTCTGGCTGAACATCTTCCCTGCAGAAGGACAGAAAGGGGGAAATCAGGAACACTGGCAACAACTTTAGCTGTGGGAACAATAAATCCAGCTTGGGAATTTCACTAGACCAACTTGTTATTTATTATTTCAAAAGATTTGTTTCCAGGCTTTCTCCCTGCCCCTCCCAAAAAGTCCTCAGCTAAGATAAATAGATAAGATAAACAAGATTAACAGATCATTGGTAACATCTCCAGTGGTTTTAAATGAACATACATCTCAATTGAGGGGGGGGAGCCCAAAAACACACTTAACACAGCAGCTATAGCAAAAGTTGCTCTCTCTCAAGTGCCTTCTTAAATATAACTGCTTTCTGCAGCATTTCCTAAATACCACTAGAGTCTCATTTCTTCAGGCAAGGCATTCTGCAGGAATGGGGCTTACAGCTAAAAATGCTTGTTAAAATTATGCCGTTCACAGGCAATGCTCCCTCTAAGCTGTGGAGTCTTGTGAGCAAAAAATTCTACTTTCTGAGCTACTGGCATTAAAATTGTAAGCGAGCGATTTGGGTTCTGCATAAATGAGTTTGCTCTGGAGCCATCCTTCCTGAACTAAGACAAAAATGTGTGAGCTGGAGGCTAAAATGCTGTGAGCTAGCTCACACTAACTCAGCTTAGAGGGAACACTAGTCACAGGCTGAGGAAAGGCTTTAACGGTAGAAACCAATTCCTGGAATTGAACCCAGAAATAAGCAGGCAACCAATGAAGGGGGTTTCAAAAGAAGTGTTATACAGTCAAATATGAGCACTTTAAAAAAAAAATGAGCAGCTGCTTTGGGAATTAAAGTTTCTGGATTCTCTTCAGGGGTAGATGCAAATACGAGAACATTATGGTAACTGAGACTAGAAATGAGAGAAAACCTTGGAAAGTGGTGGACACTCGAGAAGGGGTTATTCAAAAACAACCTCAAGTGTTTATTAGGGTACCACACAAATACAAAATCTGGTTAAACCTTACAGATAAAATTTCAGAAAAAAATACTTGAAACTGGAGACCTACTGAAAAACTGAACTAAATCTTGACTGCAAGAGACTTTTGCAGCATTTCTATTAGGGAAAAGAGGCAAAGCAGATCGATAACAAAATTGTTAATATTTTAAACTCTCCAAACCTTAAGTTTTATGCCTGGATAGATAAACCTCATATTTAAAACCTTATCTATTATAAAAGGATTAAAATTAAATAGATTCAAGGCTTTCTGTAAAAAAATTAAAAGGTTTTATTGCGGAAGGGAGGAGAATTCTCTTGGAAACCTGATTTTTAAAATTATTTTTATCAATATCCTTTCTTACTATTCAGGATCAATTTGACCCCCTTTTCCCAGAAAATCAAATGTTCACATCCAACACTTTGTAGCATTACCCACCATACAGCACACCCAGGGCAAGTCCTACATCTGCCTGCGTGAAGCCCAAAGTGATTCTTTTGTGCTTCAGGTCCTTGGCAAACTGTTCCATTTCTTCTGAGGTGGGAATCTCCTGGGGAACGAGAGGGGGAGGGGAAGGGCTTCAGGTAAGAAAATAATAAAACCAATATTTCCTCCCACCACCCCACTCCCCACATAGCTTCTAGCATTGACAACAAATTAGCATTTTACTGGTCTGACCAGTAAGACAGTGTTCTATCAGGTAAACAACGCCAATTTACAACAGATTGTGTCAGGTTCCCATTTCCTCAGTGGTTCTGCTCAAGGGCCGGTAATTTTTGAAAGACAGCAAGAGCTGGCGGCCTTATAACAGCTTCCTTCCAAGAGGGCCCAATCAGTCAGCCTGTAACCACTTCAGCTTTTAATGCTAGCTGTCTCCAAGAGGTTTCTTGCTATTAGTGACAGCATAAGCCACATCACGGGACGGAAGTGGTCCTCACAGTAGGTTAAACATGAGGCTGCCTTATACTGAACCCTTGGTCTATGAAGGTCAGTACTGTCTACTCTGACTGGCAGGGGCTCTCCAGGGTCTCAGGCCGAAGCTTGTCACATCACCTACTGCCAGGGTGCCAGATCCAGGTTGGGGAGCTCCTGTAAATTTGGGGATGGAGGCTGGGGAGGACAGGGACCTCAGTGGGGTACAATGCCATAGAGTCCACCCTCCAAAGCGTCCATTTTCCCCAAGGGAACTGATCTCTGTAGTCTGGAGATGAGCTGTAATTCCAGGGGATCTCCAGGTCCCACCAGGAGGCTGGCATCCCTTACTTACTGCTGGAACCTTTTGACTGGAGAAGCTGACGACTGAAGCTGGAACCTTATGCATGGAAAGCAGAGGCTCTACTACTGAGCCACAACCCCTTCCTAGAAATGGACCAGCTTTCCACAGGTAGTAATGCTTCAACCAACCAAGTTTTTAAAATAAAAACCTACAAACTATCACATCAGTGAAACAAAGAGTTCACAAGGACTAAGACTGAAGTCCAGTAGCACCTTAAAGACCAACAAGATTTCCAGGGTATGAACTTCTGAAGAGTCAAAGCTACTTTTCATGACCTATTTCCCAACCCAGAGCTGGAAAACCCCTGAAATAAGGTGTCTGAGGGAAGAACATCCAGCATTGTTTGTTTTTCTTGTCCAGACACTCTGAGAACTTCGCCAGAAGGGGTGAAATTCCAGCTCAAGGAAAGATAGAGCTAAGCCCCACCACTACCAAGACTATGAGGTCACCTCTATCTACCAGCCATGACTGTGAGGTAGACTCTATCTACCAGCCATGACCCAGACTTCCACAAGTGTAAAGCAACAACCTTTTGATCTAAATGTCAAGTTATTTCTATTGTTTTCTCTTAACTGAACACAAGTAAAAAATTAAAGGAGTTCGCTAGATAAGAACTAGGCAGGTCTGAGCCTACCCTTGGGAGTAACTAGGTAGGGCTGGACCAGTCAGAGGCCTACCCTGGATTCCTATTCTCCTTCTCAGGAATCTCAGGGTTCTTTGGAATGACAGTTGGAAGCCACCGGACTCACCAACAACTATCTGGCCCCACCACTCAGCGAAAACAGCAAGAAGTAGGGAGATTTGAGGTTTGACCAGGCTTCCGAGATACCCTCTCCCCCTCCAATCTATTCCAAATTTGCTAAGAGCAGATAACTAGCCCTGTATCCAAAAGTGTAACTTCTCCCCAGAGGTAAATATGGCTTTCCTTTCAGCAGTATGGGCTGCTTCACACATAAGACTCTTCCATGAGGGACCTCACCACACAGAATAATAAGGTACGTGGGTGTTTGCTCTTGAGTTCTCATGCCTTTGAAAACCACAATCAGATACTGCCAGCAGGGATTTAGCCAAACGTACACACAGCTATACCCACAGCAATACCTCCAGAGGGCCAATCCTCATGGCCACCAGATGTGTTTCTGCCAGGTGTGTGGGATACCATACTGGGAACTCAGTTCCTAAGCGTATACAGATTTGATTTATACCACAACATGGAGTAAGAAGGATCTCCATCCATTTCCTAAGTTGAAATGACCACACGTAGCCCAGTCTCGTCAGATCTTGAAAGCTAAGTGGGGTCAGTGCTTGGATGGGACACTGCCAAGGAAGACTCTGCAGAGGAAAGCAATGGCAGCCCACTTCTGCTTCTCACTAGCCTTGAAAAGTCCCTTGCTGGGGTCTCCATAAATCAGTTGCAACTTGACAGCACTTTTGTATATATGTAGTCCAGAAGCTACTATGTGCCCTAAGGGGAAACTTGCAAGCAACTATCAATATATTGTCAGGGCAAAACAGCAGCAAGTGTGAGAGACCTGTAAAGCACCCCAAACGCAGAGAATTTACTGCTTCCCTAGAGGGCCCAAAAACCCAGGCTTCCCTTCCTCCTACCAATCTCTTCTAATCGACTGGACCCTCCTTCGTCTGGAGGAGTCAAGCAAACACACAGAATCCCTATTCTCTGTTCCTGCAGCAAGAGAAGTAAACAAATGCCAGGTGGAAATACCTGGGAGATCCAAGAGTATATCTTTTTCTTTTCTTTTTTTAACTTCAGCAGACTTGTCCTTTTTCAGCCTAGGGCCACGCTGTCAGCAAGGAACACATCATTACCCGGGAATCTTCTTATGCAACAGCTGTGGCATCATCTACATTGAGTGACGGCTTCTATTTGACCCTGATGGCCCACTGAAATGTCTCTCCCAGAATTTGAATTTTTATCTGAGCTGCTACCCACCCTCCTCCACAGAAAGCCAAAATAAAAGACACAAGGACAAGACAAGAGAATCCTGATTCTCAATCTCTGCACATTCTTGAAGCTTCCTTTACAGGGATTATTTCTTGCAAAGATGAAATCCCACCAACCTCCCACCCCTCCATTATGCACATTAACACATTTTCTCACTTCAAAGCTGCCATCTCTATTATGTTCTGGTGATGGAGAGAGCCCATGAGCAGGAGGGACAGTGTCTTGCAGGTTCAGATCAGGCCAAGAGCCACCGTGGTGTGGTGGGAGCCAAGAGACCTAGGTTTGAATCCCCCTTCCTGCCATGGAAGCTTACAGGGCAGCCCTGGGCCAACCACACATGCTCAGCCTAACCTAACTTGGGCAAGTGATACTCTGTATTCTTGGTGCTTGGGGGGCGGGCAACAGCGGGAGGGCTTCTATTGTCATGGCCCCACTGCTGGACCTCCTGATGGCACCTGGTATTTTTGGCCACTGGGTGACAAGAGTGTTGGACAGGATGGGCCATTGGCCTGATCCAACACTGGCTTCTCTTATGTTCTTAACTTGTAAGGCTGTAGTGAACATGAACAGAAGGAGAGATAGTTGTAAGGCACTTTAGCTCCAATTTGGGCAGAAAAGTAGGATATAAATAAAATAAGTAAGTCTAGCCCAGTGCAGTCTGCAACAGCAGTCAGATACCCTGAGGAAGCTTATAATCAGGGTACCATGACAATACCATCTCTCTCTCACTCTCACTCACACACACACACCCTTTCCTCATTTACCCTCAGCATCCAGCACTACTGATATACTGCTGGCAAACATGGAGGTTCAGTTCAGCCATCACAGGCAATGGCTTTCATTAAACCTAACCTCTTAAATTGTATAACCCCCACCCCCCAAAAAAGATGTAAGCATATTGCACAGCAGTGATTTCCCAAAGGACAATTTGGATTCTCTATGCCTCTATGGAGATGTAATAACCAAGCAGCAGTCAAACTCACACATCTGCTAAGAGAATGCAGAAGGAACAGTCCAACCGAGAGTCTCTCTCAACAGCTGTATTTGCCATCTATTAGGAGAGAGAAGGATGCTGTCAGCAGAGCATCCCATGTAGCATCTGACATAAGGCAGGCTAGTGTGCTGTAGTACACATTGGGAATCATTGTTGTTGTCCACTGAGGGCATGGCCCTATGGGACTTTTGAGGGAGCTGAATCCACACTGGGCACACACTTCCAGGTTACCAATGGATGCAGCAAATCCCAACAATGACAGGAGCTAGATCAGCATGAGGCTCCCCTGCACTACTCATTTCCATGGATCATTTTCCTCATGCTCATTCCTCAATCCCGACACACCCAGTCTGAATCACACAGCTACCACCCAAAGGCTGCAAAGCCTTGACCAAGTCCCCCCTCTCGGCTTGTAAAGGTTCCCTTGCTCGAAAGCCAGTCGAATCCGACTCTAGGGTTGCGGTGCTCATCTCCGTTTCCAAGCCGAAGAGCCAGCGCTGTCCAAAGACATTTCCGTGGTCATGTGGCCGGCATGACTAAACACCAAGGCGCACGGAACGCTGTTACCTTCCCACCGAAGTGGTACCTATTTATCTACTTGCAATTTCTTGCTTTCGAACTGCTAGGTTGGCAGGAGCTGGAACTAGAGACAGGAGCTCACCCCATCATGCGGCACCCTGGTCTCGAACTGCTGAACTACTGACCTTCCACAGCCTGCAGTTCAGTGTCTTAACCACTTGAGCCACCGCAGCTCCTCTCGGCTTGAGTTGACTGCAAAAGCCAGTGGAGAGTTGTGCTTACGACATTGCACTAAGACTCAGGAGCAGAGCTGCCCGCTGCTTGAGGGTAGAGCCTGGGAAGGGCAGGTTTTGGGAGAGTGGAGGGGGCTCAACCATAGACCCCACCTTCCATGGCTGCCATTTTCCCCAGGGAAACTGATCTCTGTAGTTCGGAGATCAGTTGCAATCCCAGGAGATCTTCAGACCCCACCGGGAAGTTAGCAGAGCTATCCTGCTCTTCCTTGCACGCAGGGCTCAGAAGAATTAAACACAATTTAACAGTTAAAAACAAAAATTTGTTTGTTGAACGATCTGTCTTGGCGCTTCATAGGTCCAGTCTCCAGATTAAAGTATCCTCAGATTTTGCCAAGTTTGCTATTAGGATTGATGATGGTGATGATGATTGTACACACATGAGAAAACATGGGTTCAAATTCCCACCCACTCATGGAGCTCACTCTGTAACCCTGGTCCAGTCACTCTCCCAGCCTAACCCCTCTCACAAGCAAGATACAATGGGAGCAGGGAACCATATATACTGCTCAGAGAGAAGCACTGCAGGATAAACGTGTGACTGAGCAATTAAAAATGAACATGGAACATGAAGTTGCACAAAAATGAAGGACAGAAGTGCCAAGAGCTTCTTTATAGTAGCCAAAGTGCAAATCTTTGCCCACAGTCATGCTGTCAACATGGAACCACTTTGTACTTATCAATGGTTGGAGAGGGGTATGCGTATGTGTGTGGAGAGGAAGGTACTAAAAATAATTCCAGCTATCACAAAGCAGCCTTAAGCATCAGTCACGTTTCCCCCTGGAATATGCACCATCTAAAACCACTCTAGCCCTCACCTGGATGGCCCAAACTGACCTGATTTCATCAGATCTCAGAAGCTAAGCAGGGTCATCCTTGGTCAGTATTTGGATGGGAGACCCCCAAGGAAGTCCATAGTTGCCATGCAGAGGCCGGCAGTGGCAAATCACCTCTGAATGTCTCTTGCCTTGAAAACCCTGTGGGGTCTCCATAAGTTGGCAGTGACTTGACAGCACTTTTACACACACACACACTTTCTCAAAATGTTTTCCAGGTCCCTACAGGCCTGCCCAGTGAGAGTTCTAGAATGAGCCTTGGGATCCTCTAACACGCAGGGTTTCTCCAACAGGTACTCACGGTGTTGGGGAAAAAATATCCCCTGAAGTACAAATTTAAAGGGGGGGGAACACCACTGACAAGTTCCCCATTGCAGCAACCCACTATCTCCTGAGAGCTGCTAGAAGGGACAGAATGAACAGCTCCAGGAACGGAGCCAATTCATCTTCTGCAAGGGGGAGGAAGACTGGGGGGAGGGGTGGAGTAAGGCAGAACCCTGCATCTGCCCTGATTTATTGCAAGGAGTTCTGGGACAGCCACTACTTTCCCTCTCTGCTTGTTTACTCCCTATCCAAACAGAAATGTTCTTGTGAGTGTGGTTAGCATGTAAGTATGGCATGCTTTACTGATGCTGGTGGTGGAAAGTGCCATCAAGTCACAGCTGACTTACAGTGACCCCGTAGGGTTTTTCAAGACAAGAGAAATCCAGAGGCGGTTTGCCACTGCCTGCCTCTGCATCACAACCCTGGTATTCCTTGGAGGTCTCCCATCCAAACACTAACCAGGGCTGACCTTGCTTAGCTTCGGAGATTTGATGAGATCAGGCCAGCCTGGCTATCCAGGTTAAGGTGAAATTACTGCTGCTCCTCGCAAAGGAGTAAACACGCCCTAAGTGGGAACACACGGTACTTATAATTTATTTACTTTTATTTATAGCCTGCCTTTCTCAGCCAAAGGGAACCAAATGCAGCTTACATAATTCTCCTCTCCTCCATTTTACAACAACCCAGTGAGGTAGGTTAGACTGAGCATGTGTGAGTGGCCCAAGGTCACCACGTGAGGGATTTGAACCTGGGCTTTCTAGAGCCTAATCAGACACGAACCACTATACTATGCTGGCTCTCATAAGAGAATAAAGGCACCCAAGAACTGTAAACTTTGAAGCAATTTAGAAAGCACTGCAGAACTGATAAGTGATGAATGTTCCCCTTTCAGAATAAGCCAGGGTGGATACAAAGGGTCTTGTATGGGGGGGGGGCGGTTCTGTTCATAGGATTGCTAATTGGGGTTGGGTTCTAATCTTGATAGAGTGGGCTGATAAGACCTCTTGCACCCAAGTAAGGAATGGAGCCTCCTCAGCTCTTCACAACACCCCAAACATTATCAGTTTATCTTCTGTTTTGTGAATACATCTGTTAACAGCTGCACAGAACAGGTGGGGGAGAATGTTTTGGATGAAAGAAGGTGAAGTTCTCAGATCATTCTGAGTTTACAAGAGGAAAATCTTAGCCTTCAACAGAAACCTTTAAATGGGAACCATGAAGGGTTGTCACCATACATTCCCAGCATTGCTCCTGTGCTGTTAACAGCAAAGTTCAACAGGTGAAGATTTTTGCAACACAGCATTGGAAAAAGTGCAGAAAAGGGCAACTAAAATAATTAAGGAGATGGAACTTCCCTATGAAGAAAGATTAAGGTTAGGGCTCCTTAGCTTGGAGAAAGGAAAATTGAGGGATGACATGATAGAGGTTTACAAAATTATGCATGGGATAGAGAAGGTAGAGAAAGAATTACAAGAACCTGTGGGCACTCAATTAAATTAATGACCAGCAGGCTTAGAACAGATAAAAGAGAGTACTTCTTCACCCAAAGAATAATTAACACATGGAATTCACTGCAGCAGGAAGTGGTGGCAGCTACAAGCATGGACGGCTTCAAGAGGGACTTAGATAAACATATGGAGCAGAGGTCCATCAGTGGGTATTAGCAAAAAATTATAGAAGAAACACTTTCTCCGGGGCAGTGATGCTCTATATTCTTGGTGCTTGTGTGGCAACAGTAGGAGGGCTTCTGGAGTTCTGGTGCCGCTGGTGGACCTCCTGATGGAACCCGTGTTTGAGATACTGTGTGACACAGGGTGTTGGACTAGATGAGTCGCTGGCCTGATCCAACATGTCTTTTATTATGTTCTTATGTTTGGAGATGAAGGGATATGAAAGGCAACAGCTACATTTGCCTCTGCATGCCAGGGGGCTGTAAGACACAGAACCAGAAACAAGGGCAACAAACTCAAAGAAGACCAATCTGACTTTCCAGGAGTCAGAGGGATCACTTTCAAATATTTACACAGGCTCACAACACACAAACCCTGACAGACAGGATGGACCCAGATCCCAATCCTCACTCTGCCATGGAAGCCTGCCGGGTGACTCTGAGCCAGTCTCTATCTAACCTACCTCACAGGGTTGTTGTGCAGATAAAATGGAGGAACAACAAGGTTGCACTTGCAAGCCACTTTGGGCCTCTACTATGGCGAAAAGCAGGGTATAAATTTTTTTTTTTAAATATAACGTTCTTGTTCCCCATGTACACAACCAAGTAGATCACAAGCCTCAACGGAACCTGGCATTTTCTCCCACCACTGCGCTCAAAACCCTGTCTTCACTTTCCAATCCCACAAAAGTCTAGAGTAGCTTCACACATTATGCAAAAGCAACAGAAGAGAAGCCGCACACAATTTCTCTCTTCCTATTTTACACCTCAAGGGACCAAAAAGAATCCCACCGCTAACATGTTTCCTATTTTGGCACTTCATGGCTCCACTACTCTCAGAAGAGATGGCTTTCAAACCCCTACCCTTTGCACCAACCCCCTCCCACAGTCCCAAGCCTTGTTTTCAGTCCCAAAGCACCAGTTCTAGAATGCCATGAAATAATAACAAACACAAGACTTTTTTGGTGCTAGGAGACGAGAGATTTACTAATCCCTCTTCCTAGCCGTTTGGAAGACACTGTTTGTCCAGGCAAAGCATCTGGGGTTAAAAACTTGAACACTACTATTAATTCACAAGTGTCTTCAAGCACGTAGGGAGTTTCCTTGACTACGCAGCAATCACTGCCAAGCCCCCTTACGCATCCGGGGCTAGGGTTCAAGGCTGCCAGGTTGTACCTAGATCCACCACACCCTCACCCATTTTGCCCCTCCCCACCCAAGAATATAGTCTTGCTTTGAAGAATCTGGTGCTCTGTCTCCATCCTTATCAACTGCAAGCATCTCCCCCCCCCAAGATTTTGGGAAGGGAGGACCTGTTTGGAGGACATGGGAAAGGAAGGCTCCTCTTTCAATTTCAAGGGAAAGGACAGAGCTGGGATGCTCCAGGAGGGAAAGATGTGAAAGTTTCCAGAAGCTCCCCAGGCTCTGTTAGCATAAAACCTACTTGCAAGAAGCCGGTTCTATTCTTGAAAGTGCCCCTTTGACAACCCCCGGTGTTGACAGCTTCTCCTGGAGCTAAGCCTGTTTGCTCACTGATGTCCTCCCATCCAAGCCCTTCTTTTGTGCTGGGAAGCATGGGGCTGCTACCCCCCACCTTCCTTTGCATTTGAAAAGGCCACTCTAGGCCTGTCTTAGTGGTCAAGAGGGCAGAGATTTTGGCTTCGGAACCCAAGAGCTACCCAGCTTGCTATTCAATACCACTTTCTTGTGACAGATGGAAACCTACTGCTCTACTTTGTAGCAGTGCTTAAAAAATAAATAAGATTTAGCAGAGAACTCCCAAGTCAGAAAGCATAACAGAGGCAAAAACTAAGGGTAATAAATTCAGGGCTCTGGAAATATAGGGTGTGGTAGAGAGGGGAATTACTGAGGTCTACTCTACCTGTAACCATCTGTGCCTCCACCTGGCGTTACTAATAAGGGGCTCCACATCTCCCTCTTTTACCATATGGCAGCCATTCTAACACATGCTCATAGAATTCAAAATGGCAGCTGGGAGCAGCAGCCGGTAGGATCCAGATCTCGGAACCTGCTTTGCAAGTGGAGATCTAGAATTCTCAGAACCCTCATAAAAGCCAGCATTCCTGCTGTTATTTGGGTGGAGCAGAGAACCAAAAAAAGAGAGAGAAAGGCAGTTCATGCAGTCCCCGGCATTAAAATTGCCATCATTGGCTGATTGGATTAAATTAATAACAATTTTTTAAACGACAGATTTTATAAGGATACAACAAGATCATGTGGTAGTTCTTTTAACGGCTTGGTTGTTTCCAGGGGGAAAAGCCAAGTGGCAAAAACATTTATTCCTATAAATCTATTATTATTGACAATCCCTTGATTACCTGGCATAAGAGTCATTGTAATTAATCCCTCATGTTTTGCATGCTTTGCACGTTGGCCTCAGCAGCAATGAGCTGGCTAGTAAAGAAGGCTGGTCAAAGCAGAGTGTAAAAAATGGGAGATGTGGATCTGAGTTAATTGACAAAGCACAGGTCCTGAGATAGGAAGCAGTAATTTACTACAGTAACAGCAGCATCTTATAATGTCAATATCTCCAAATTGGCTTATATTATTTTCTAACCTTTAAGCTCCATGTAGGTGAAATCGTGAATAAAATAAAAGTTCAAGCGTTTGGTCTTTTAATTATCTAAAAGTTCGTTATTTTCTTTAAGCCTCCTCTTCAGAGGAAAAAATGTGTAAAAAGTTGCACAAATAAATATGACTCTGTTAAGGTTGGCTAGAATTTAGAAAGTGTGCTAACCCTTGGTTTTGTGATCAGTCAAAAACTGGCTTATTCTTCTTTAGTGACATTGGAGGAGGGCAAAGCATTTTTGGAAAATGGTTAATGCACTTTCAGAAGAACTTGGGTACATAGTTCAAGGTTCAATTGAGCTGTTGTTACTGTGACTACTATTCCACGAAAATGGAATACTATTGTGCTTTGCCTTATAACAATGGAGAGACTCACCTTTGCAAAATGCTGGAAACTGAAAAAATCCCCACAAAAGACTGGATTAAAAGAACAAGGGAAACATTTGTTTGGTGGGTTTAGGCATGCAGTGGAGATGTTCCCTTAGCTGCACAGGTTCTCAAAACACTGGGGATTGGGGGAGGAGAGACATTGCAAGATACCATAAAGAGGGAGGAAGAAGGTAAAGGACCACTAGGTTGCTGGAAGGGATTGTTACCTTTCCTCCCCCACCCACAATAAATTCTGTAACAGCAGCACCTGGGGACACAACTGGGTTTTTGCACAAGCTAAGTAGGCTTCAAATTATGAGAGGGCTCTAAATAAAAAAATTAAGATTACTAGATTACCACTGGGTGGTAATGTTCTTAGACTTGACAAACCTTAGTGCCTCAGTAGATCTTAAACCAGCCCTACTTAAAATGTTTCTCAGACCCTTAAACCAAATAAGGAGGCAAACAGCAGAACTTCTGGGGAGGGAGCAGATGAGCTGAACAGAAAGAGTGGCAGTGATGCTCAGATAATGTTTTCAACAGCCATACAGCCAAGCCATAGATTCTCACACCCAGGGACAGAATGATAAGTTTAGCTTGAAGAAGAGACAATTGAGAAGTGATATGATAACCATCTTCAAGTATCTGAGGGGCTGTCACATAGAGAATGGTACAACTGAAGGAGAATGGTACAGAGTTGTTTTCTGTTGCCCCCGATGGTCAGAACAGAACGAATAGGTTGAAATTAAATGGAAAGAGTTTTTTGGCCAAACATTAGAATTTCCAGACAAAGCAGTTCCTCAGTGGAACAGGCTTCCTTGGGAGGTGGTGGGCTCTCCTCTTTTGGAGGTTTTAAAGCAGAGGCTAGATGGCCATCTGACAGCCATGCTGATTCTGTGAGTTTAAGTAGATTCTGAGAGGGCAGGCAGGAACGGATGACCTAGTGCTCAACTCTTGTGATCCTCCTTTATATGCCCAGAGTAATGCCAATTGCCACTTTGGGGTCAGGAAGGAATTTTCCTCCAGGCCAGATTGGCCTAGGGATCCAGGGGAGTGAAGGGGGGAGGTAGTTGTTAACTTCCTGCATTGTTCAGAGGGTTGGACTAGATGACCCTTGGGGTACGGTACCTTCAGGCACTATGTTTCTATGTCCACATATTCACCCATCAAACATCTGTTATGTGGCTATGGGCTATAATCCTGCTGGTATACACATCTTGCACTTAGAGAGAATACAGCCTCCCACAGGCAACATTAGTTTCTTATTTGAACTAGTTTGCTTTTACATTTGGGGGGAGCCAAATCATGGATGGCTTTATACTACTGGATGAGAAAAGAGGCTTGGCAGAACAGATGGGAGACAAATGAGCCATCTAAATCCCGTTACCGTTCTCAAAACCTTTGGTAACAACCTACCCGTTACCAATATTTGCAATAAACAGGAATCTAGCACCAATTCAAAGACAAAGACAATTGTATTCTTGCACATACTTTCATGGCCTACTCTATGAGAATTTTTTTTAAAGGATTCTTCACATTGTCAAAAGAATTCTTCACATAGTCACATAGTTCTTAGAATCTTCTGTCTAAATTCACTACAAACCTTCAGGGCAACCTTGAATGTTCCAATACTTACTGGAGCTTAGTGAAGTATTGCCAAAAGGAATCCAAAGCAGCATTTTTTGGCCCACTCAATCAGAGTGTCTGTCTGTCCCTCTCTCTCTCTCTCTCTCTCTCTCTCTCTCACACACACACACACACACACACACACTCTGGAATGACTGGTGCATGGCAAGGGAGCATTAAAAATCTCCCAAGGATGTTAAGCGGGTGGGATCTGAGCAGTTCTGGAGGAAAACCACAAAATCACCTGTTCCCCAAATTCTAATGTAAGCTAGCCTAGGACCTCAGCACCAGTGTATTAAAGCAGCTGCCCAATATCTTGAAACTCTCTCAGGAACTCCTAATCATCAAGCCAGTCTCAGGACTCAGCAAGTACCACTTACAAGATATGAATGCCGGGGATTCTTAAAAGCAAAGCACTGGAACAAATCGTCTTCAGGCAGCCTCAATCCCACATGTTTTCACTCCAGACATTTCCCCCACATCCTTCCCTGGCTTCTGACCCACCCCATGACCACCTGGACAGCCAGTTACTCCTCTCCTGCTGCTACTCTGTTCCCAGTCTTCAGAGATACCACATTGGAATTAGTTTCAGAGGGTAGCCATGTTGCTTTGCAGTTGAGTCGATTCCAGTCCAACAGCACTTTAGAGACCAACAAATATTTTCAGGATACAACCTGGTGGCACTTAATACACGCCATCTTTCAAGAGTCAAAGCTCCCTCTGTCAGATACCGGATACTTTGTCAGGTATCTGATGAAGGCAGCTTTGACTCTCCAAAGCTTATACCCTACCCGCCCCCCAAAAAATCTTGTTGATCACTAACATGCCTCTGGACTCAAATCCACCAGTTATATTGGAATTGTGCAGCCACACCATCCTCAGAACTACACTGAGGTGAGGAGCAGGAAAGGTACAGCAGCTAATTCATGACAGCAGCAATCAGAACTCAGCCATGTTTCTTAGCCAGGGAACCTTTTCCACCCAGTTCTGACGTGCCAGGTTGGACTACAGCAGTGCATGCAAGGGAAAATGGAGGAACACATTCTACAAAATGTTGTGGGGTGCTTCTGCTTCCGGATGCTCTCTTCCTCATGGGCATCATTCACAATTCACAGGCCCAACGTAACTTTAAATTCTAGGACCATCCTAACATTTAAAACAGGCTCCAAGGCTATATAGTCCTGAGTAAGGTTCACAAGACATCTTCAATTATGCCTGTTCCACTGGGGCATAATTAGTATGAACTACTAATTTTCAAGATTAACTACAAAGATTTCCAGATCCGTTCACTTGCTTTTGCCCTTTCCTATACTGTAAAATAACACACCCACATCGTTCTAAACCCACTGAAGCCACTGTTAATTTCAAGAGGGACTGGAGCACATTCCTTCCAAGTATTTTAGTGGGGGGGGGAGAATTATGATTTAAAGTTGTAAATCATATGGAGAAAATGGATGCTCAAGATGTCCCCAATAAAGTATACTCAGGACTGACTGCATTAAATATTTGTTCACCAGGACAGATTTTGAAACTAGCCCGCATCAGATGCAGAATGTGATGGCCACTGGCTTTAAAGGGGGATTATACACATTCATGAAGGACAGACTATTAGCCATGTTGATGGCTTGGTAGAACTTCCATGTCCAGAAGCAGCACACCTTGGATACCAGCCGCTGAGGCTAAAACACAGGGAAAGCTATTACTTTTGTTCTGTTTCCAGAAGCACTAGGATGGCTACTGTTGGAAAAGGATGATTAACTAGATGGACTTTGGTCTGATCCCACAGAGCTCTTCCTATCTAGTAACACTTGGTAGCAGTAGGAACAGTCATCCTAATATCTAAACAGTAGTTCTGGGGTTCAAACCTGCCAGGGTGGAAGAGCAACTCATCCAGGAGAGGCAAAATACAGAAGAGATAATCATCACAATGTCCCATCCATCTGGTATGTACCATTCTGGTCACCATATTCCAAAAATATTAGAAAGGGCCAACAGCATGGTCGCTGAATTTTACCATCAAATAAGGAAAGCCTGATTAAATCCCCTTTACTACTTTAAGAGATGGCCTTGAGAAAATTATTCTTACAGCCTCCATTGATCCCCCAGTGAAAAGGATATATTGAACTAGAACCTTTGCAGAGCTGTTTCGAGGCTGTTACCAGTCTCCAAAGGAAGTTTCAAAAACTTATTGAGGGCCAAAAGTTAAAAACATAAGGGTACAAAAGAGTGTTGATTACAAAGACATACAAAAACCTAGTAGGGGTCCAAATAAAGCCTCATAAAATTTTCAAAGTTTAAAAAACACCCAAAAAAAGAGTGTATGACCTGACGTGTTTCAGCTCACAAGAGCCTTCTTCAGAGGTCAAATAGTGCAAAATACAACAAGCAACAGAGTCCCTGTAACACATGTAAGGCAATTAACAATAAATAAGATATGATCAAAATTGGAATGTTCCAATATAGAATTGAATGACACACCAAAAAGTTTCTATTTGGGGCCACAAATATATCTGGCCTTGTGTCACAAGTAGTTGCATATACTGGAAATAATATGTACCTTCCAGTTTGGGTCCTATGAGTGCAAATAAAATTGCCTTGTCGGGGCCAATGTGCCATCAATATGTAACAGACAATTCACACCTTAACACTAAAGAAAAAAAAAGATGAGCAACTGCATCAGATCAACGTTCACCCTAAACTCCCCTGCTTTCCTGTTTTTCAGACTCTTAAGCTTCATGGTGCAGAGTCCTGCCTTTTCTATAATAACTATATTATTTCTCTGTTAACTATATTTTTTCTCTGTTAAAGACATCATAAACCGATTAAAGGATTTTCTTTTTTACTTCATTTATACCCAGATTTTCTCCTCAGTGGGGCCCAAAAGAGCTTACAACCTTCTCCTCTCTTTTATCTTCACAACAACCCCATGAGGTAGGCTAGGCTTCCCTGGCAGAGTGTTGGGCTTTTTTTCCTCCAAACCTGGGCTTCCCTGATCCTAGTCCGACATTCTAACCAGTTTTCCGTAGTTGTCATCCACCCCCACAGCCGACCAATGTAGACCATAATAATCCCCATTTCCTGAGGGGCAAAGATCAGTCAGAATGAATGACTACAGACTGCCACTGCAGTACTACAAAGGTAGAAAACTACAAGTTCTGCCCTCTACAGCTTTCTTAGCTAATGTGTCCAGCTGCAGTATCAGATACTGGAACCCAGGAGAGGAAGAAGCCATCCATCATCAAGGATGTCATGTTGGGACTTTGTTTTCCTCAGCACTGAATAGTCTCACAAGAGTCTTCTCAGGGTTCCAATCATTCTTATTTGCAAAAGGTGCTTATTAAAACATTTCTATCTCATCTTTTCCTCTGGCTCAAGGTATTTTAAAATACTAATTGAGACAAATGACAAACCCTAAATTCCCTTCCCCAAAACACACCCCACACTGACAACCCCATCAAATAGGTTAAACAAGGTGAGATGACAGATCACCCTTGGGAACCCAAAAAAGCTACCTGACTTAAACAGGGATTTAGGTTCCAGCCTTGTGAATATAGGTCTAGCATTCTATCCCCTAACCCTGTCTTTCGTCCAGATTTAATTACCAGTCCTTGACAAACTTAGAAACTTCTTCAAGCCAGCCTGAGAACAACATAGCTGCCTTACAAACAATGTTCTGCAGTGGTACAGAAAAGCTGTCAAATACAAATTAAACAGTCCAGTTCTACAAGCTACACTGCCTAAAAACACGTGGTCACGCTGAACAGAAAAAACAAACAGACTGGAGTCAGGAACACACATGGCTACAGACCATCATTAATACAGACCTCTCAATGACGTTGTGGGAGGAAAGCTTTGGCCACCAAAAGTTATGGACAGTCTCCATGAGAAGCGGGCTACTCCACACCCAAAGCGGACAGTGTTCCAGGAAGGGTCTCAAAACATTAATAAAGTTATATATAAGAGGCCCTTTGAGGTCCTCCACCCTTACCACCACAACTTCCTTACCTCATCTCCGCTGCCCAGTTCTTCTTTGACTTCTCCAGAGACTATGACCTCCTCAGGACTCCTGCTGCCATTGCTTCGAGGGCTGCTGTCAGCACTGCCAACCTTCTCAGGCTGCCTCGCAGGGCTGCTGGGAGGCTGGATTTCATAGCCAGGTGACACAGTCTCCCGGCTGTTGCCAGGTGCTGCCACACGGGCTAAGGTGGGAGTGGGGGGCACAAGGCAGCCTCCTGCCCAGGGTTGTCCATAGTATGGCCCTGGCTGGTCACAGTCTCGTTCCACCTTGATGTCAGGCTTTGGGCCTGGGCAGGCTTCCCCAGATTGAGTGACCCCATAAGGCCCCATCACCACCCCGGGATGGTGAGCCCAGGCTTCCCCACCGGTTGGAATAGGGTACCAAACTCTGGGACCATCTCCTCCACCGGGGACGGATTCCATCACTCCTCCCTGTGGCCCATACTCAGGCTTAAATCCATAGCCCTGTCCAGGAGTGGCCCCATTGAAGGCTTCAGGCAAGAAGCCCCCAGCAGTTTCGTGATGGGGGACAGCGGGAAGGTTATTCAGATGGAGACTTTGGACAGGGAAGGGGTAGGGACGACCCAGTTCTCGACCCAAGTGCCCCGCCATGGTGACAGAGAGAGAGGGAGGCAGCCCAGGAGTCTAGAAAGCAGAGCACACACCTGACGCAAGAACAAATCGAAACGGAAGAAAAGCGAGGGGACCCAAACACACACACACCTCTGCAAAAAGTGGCAGAATACCAACGAGGATCCTAGGCAGCCGACCCCACGAAGCGGCCCCCAGTGCCTCTCCGGCCCCCCCCCAAACAACCCTTCAATCAACAAACCACAGACTCGCTTCTGCTGGCCTTACCACGGATCCAAGAAATGTTCAAGCCACGACACTTGCGGGCAGCCCTGAATCGGAAAGTAGGTGGTGATAAGCGACTGTGACCAGCACAGTTTCAAGTCAACTAGTGGTAGTGGTGGTGGTGTTGGGAAGAAATAAAGGTTAAATAGCTGCGGGGAGTGAGAAGAAAGAGGAGGGAAATAAAGCTGGAGGCAAGAACCAGCTGCCCAGCAGTGCAGTTTTTCAAAAAAGTTACAGAGCCTCCCTTCTCCGGCTATTGTAAGCCGCCTTGGAGACCCGGGAGTCCTAGAGGTAGGAAAAACCCCACAAGAAACTCAACTGGGGAGGTAGTAAGGAAAAGGAGCCAAAAGGGAATGAAGCTCCAAAACGGAGGAGGAGCCAGTCAAGGGGAGAAGAGCCCGGTGGGGAGAAGGGACCCGAAGGACTCGGGAGAAGCGGAGAAGCAAAAAGAGGGCACTTCCCACGGACAAGAAACCCGCATGTCTGAAGGCGGTGGGTCTGAAAAGGCTGGAGGTCCGCCATCCTAAGCTTTCAACAGGTCCTGGCCTGAGAAACCCGCCCCGGCCACGCCTCTTCTCCAGGTATAGGCCAAAGGATGGGGGGAGGGAGGGAGAGGTTAGCACCGCCCCTCCCCACCTCTGGAGCATGCATGAGTCAAGCCCCCCCCCCATCCCTCCTCACTGGTAGCTTCAAGCGACCAGTCAAGGTTGAGTTCTAATGGAGTCCCTTCCCTTCCCATCCCTCCCCCCCAACCAAAGCCATGGCCCTTCTTGCCCACCGGGCCCAAGGGCTGGCTATTCCCCAGCCCATCAGGGCCTATTGAGGCCTAGACAATAGACCCTTGGACCCGCCCTGGGGGGGAAGCTAGAGATTGCTCTGCGAGATGGCGGAGTGGGAGGGGAAAGGATTTGGGAAAGGGCGATAGAGTGCTTCAAAGCCAAAGGGGAAACGAGGGAGGAGACCTCAAGCCTCAAAAGAGGGCCCATAGAGGGGCCGGGTCTCCTGGGTTCCCTGGCTGGGGAGGACGGGTGGGGGTGGGGAGCCATTTAAGAGACCAACAGTACCCCGGGGGGTGGGTATTCTGCCGGAGTGATGAAAGCTTGGGTGACTCCACGAGGGGAGAAATGAAAGGTGTATTAGTAATATAATTAATATTAATGCAGTGCTCCCTCTAAGCTGTGGAGTCTTGGTGAGCAAAAATTGTACTTTGTGAGCGAGCAATTTGGCCGCTGCATATATTAGTTTGCCCTGGAGCCATCCTTCCTGAGCTAAGACAGAAATGTGTGAGCCAGAGGCTAAAAAACTGTGAACTAGCTCACACTAACTCAGAGGGAACACTGATTAGTAGTCCTTATATTGGATTTTCAGTGTGGAAAGGCCCTTGTATTGCCTCAGTCATGCAGTTCTGGGATGATATGGACAAAAGGCAGGGCTCCTATGGGAGGCAGGGGCTCCACAGGCATAGCTTTCTACTTAGCTCCACATGCACTGAGCTTTGAGAGGGGTGGGTTAGTCAGCTGTTAATAACCCTGGTGGATTTCTGCCTGTCATTAAAGGGAGAGAGGCAGGTTGACACTCCACGGGCAAAGCTTTACACTTAGCCCCCCACACACAGAGCTTTGAGATGGGTGGGATAATTAGCTATTAAGAAACCTGGTGAATTTCTGCCTGTCTTTAAATGGGAGAGAGCCCCTGCCAAGTAAAGATAGCAAGTGGAGATGGGAGTAGTGGGGGAGGGGTCCAAGATATCTGGGTTCTTTGGAAGGCTACAGTAGGGGGAAGGGAAGAGCCCTGAGCCAGCCTTGGCTGGGAGGGCGGGGTACAAATTTAATAAATCAATCAAATCAAATCAAATCAATCAAGACAAAGAATGGAAGTGGTGGGGGACTGGGTTTCCAGATCAATTTTCAGAGGCTTTTATTCTCATACTGTATAGGTGAGTTGCAACCACAGCTATGCAAAGTTGGACCTACCTGAGGCTATTTAGCCACCGAAAGCCCCACATTGAGTTGTTCTGTTCCCACCCTTAATGCATCCACCACCTTTGTTCAAGTGAAGAGTTAATTTGGTTTAATAAACTCGTTACAGCCCCCTCTTAAATAGACTTATTCAGATGTAAGTCCCCTTGGCTGCAATCCTAAACATGCTTTCCTGTGAGTACGCCCCACTGGAAAACAGGGATTAGGATAGTTGTCTATTAACATTTCTTTCCTAACTATGCCTGGATTGGAAGCTTCAGTGTTTTGGTGCTACGACTGCTGACTTGGGAGTAACTCTTGGATCAGTCAAAATCACTTCTGAGTAAACATGCACAGGACTAATTGCTTATAGTATGGGTAAGGCTGCAGTTCTGTGTAACTCCTGTTTCCAGGGAACAAGCTCTGCTGAACAGTGGTACGTACTTCCAAACAAGCCTGCATAAACAGTGGCATGTACTTCCAAATAAGCCTGCATAAACTGTATGCCCCATTAGTGTGATTTATTTCTGGGTAAAATAGCTTCAGAGCATACAGTAAGCATCTACTTCTTTGAATGCTTGTTGTTGTTCAGTCGCACAGTCGAGTCCGACTCTTCGCGACCCCATGGACCAGATTACGCCAGGCCCTCCTGTCTTCCGCTGTCCGCTGAAGTTTGCTCAATTTCATGTTTGTTGCATCAATGACACTGTCTAACCATCTCATCCTTTGCCGTCCCCTTCTTCTTTGACCTTCAATCTTTCCCAGCATCAGGTTCTTCTCCAGGGAGTGCTCCCTTCTCATTTGGTGGCCAAAGTATTTGAGCTTCAGCTTCAGGATCTGGCCTTCCAGGGAACAGTCAGGGTTCATTTCTTTTAGGATTGACTGATTTGATCTCCTTGCAGTCCAAGGGACTCTCAAGAGTCTTCTCCAGCACCATAGTTCAAAAGAATCTATTCTTCGGCGCTCGGCCTTCCTTATAGTCCAACTCTCACAGCCATACATTACTACGGGGAATACCATTGCTTTGACCATGCGGACTTTTGTTGGCAAGGTGATGTCTCTGCTTTTTATCATGCTGTTTAGGTTTGCCATCACTTTCCTCCCAAGGAGCAGGCGTCTTTTAATTTCATGGCTGCAGTCACCATCTGCAGTGATCTGGGATCCTAGGAACGTAAAGTCTGTCACTACTTCTACGACTTCCCCTTCTATTTGCCAAGGAGTGATGGGGCCAGATGCCATGATCTTAGTTTTTTTGATGTTGAGCTTCAAGCCCACTTTTGTGCTCTCCTCTTTCATGCTGAGCAAGAGGCTCTTTAGGTCCTCTTCACTTTCTGCCATCAGAGTGGTATCATCTGCATATCTGAGGTTATTGATCTTTTCCCCAGCAATCTTAACTCCAGCTTGTGATTCATCCAGGCCAGCATTTCGCATGATGTACTCTGCATATAAATTAAATAAGCAAGATGACAATATACATCCTTGTCGTACTCCTTTTCCTATGCTAAACCAATCAGTTGTTCCATATCCGGTTCTAACTGTTGCTTCTTGACCCTTATACAGGTTTCTCAGGAGACATGTGAGGTGGTCCGGTACTCCCATCTCTTTAAGAACCTGCCATAATTTATTGTGATCCACACAATCAAAGGCTTTAGCATAGTCAGTGAAGCAGAAGTAGATGTTTTTCTGGTACTCTCTTGCTTTCTCCATAATCCAGCGAATGTTGGCAATTTGATCTCTAGTTCCTCTACCTCTTCTAAACCCAGCTTGTACTTCTGGCAGTTCTCTATCCACGTACTGTTGGAGCCTAGCTTGTAGGATTTTGAGCATGACCTTGCTAGCGTGTGAAATGAGTGCAATTGTGCGATAGTTTGAACATTCCTTGACATTGCCCTTCTTTGGGATTGGAATGTACATGACCTTTTCCAATCCTGTGGCCACTGTTGTGTTTTCCAAATTTGTTGGCAAATTGAGTGCAGCACTTTAACAGCATCTTCTTTTAAGACTTTGAATAACTCAGCTGGGATACCATCACCTCCACTAGCTTTGTTGTTAGTAATGCTTTCTAAGGCCCATTTAACTTCGCTTTCCAGGATGTCTGGCTCGAGGTCAGTGATTATACCATCGTGGTTGTCAAGGACATTGAGGTCCTTCTTGTATAGTTCTTCTGTGTATTCTTGCCATCTTTTCCTAATCTCTTCTGCTTCTGTTAGGTCCCTACCATTTTTGTCCTTTATCATGGCCAGCTTTGCATGGAACGTTCCCTTGATTTCTCCAATTTTCTTGAAGAGATCTCTAGTCCTTCCCAATCTATTGTTTTCCTCTATTACTTTGCATTGTTCATTCAAGAAAGCCTCCTTATCTCTCCTGGAATCAATGTTGTTGTTGTTGTTCAGTCGCACAGTCGAGTCCAACTCTTCGCGACCCCATGGACCAGACCACGCCAGGCCCTCCTGTCCTCCGCCGTCCGCTGAAGTTTGCTCAATTTCATGTTCGTTGCATCGATGACACTGTCTAACCATCTCATCCTTTGCCGTCCCCTTCTTCTTTGACCTTCAATCTTTCCCAGCATCAGGGTCTTCTCCAGTGAATGCTCCCTTCTCATTTGGTGGCCAAAGTATTTGAGCTTCAGCTTCAGGATCTGGCCTTCCAGGGAACAGTCAGGGTTGATTTCTTTTAGGATTGACTGATTTGATCTCCTTGCAGTCCAAGGGACTCTCAAGAGTCTTCTCCAGCACCATAGTTCAAAAGAATCTATTCTTCGGCGCTCAGCCTTCCTTATAGTCCAACTCTCGCAGCCATACATTACTACGGGGAATACCATTGCTTTGACCATGCGGACTTTTGTTGGCAAGGTGATGTCTCTGCTTTTTATCATGCTGTTTAGGTTTGCCATCGCTTTCCTCCCAAGGAGCAGGCGTCTTTTAATTTCATGGCTGCAGTCACCATCTGCAGTGATCTGGGATCCTAGGAACGTGAAGTCTGTCACTACTTCTACGACTTCCCTTTCTATTTGCCAAGGAGTGATGGGCCCAGATGCCATGATCTTAGTTTTTTTGATGTTGAGCTTCAAGCCCACTTTTGCACTCTCCTCTTTCACCCTGAGCAAAAGGCTCTTTAGGTCCTCTTCACTTTCTGCCATCAGAGTGGTATCGTCTGCATATCTGAGGTTATTGATCTTTTCCCCAGCAATCTTAACTCCAGCTTGTGATTCATCCAGGCCAGCATTTCGCATGATGTACTCTGCATATAAATTAAATAAGCAAGGTGACAATATACATCCTTGTCGTACTCCTTTTCCTATGCTAAACCAATCAGTTGTTCCATATCCGGTTCTAACTGTTGCTTCTTGACCCTTATACAGGTTTCTCAGGAGACAGGTGAGGTGGTCTGGTACTCCCATCTCTTTAAGAACCTGCCATAATTTATTGTGATCCACACAATCAAAGGCTTTAGCATAGTCAATGAAGCAGAAGTAGATGTTTTTCTGGTACTCTCTTGCTTTCTCCATAATCCAGCGAATGTTGGCAATTTGATCTCTAGTTCCTCTACCTCTTCTAAACCCAGCTTGTACTTCTGGCAGTTCTCTATCCACGTACTGTTGGAGCCTAGCTTGTAGGATTTTGAGCATGACCTTGCTAGCGTGTGAAATGAGTGCAATTGTGCGATAGTTTGAACATTCCTTGACGTTGCCCTTCTTTGGGATTGGAATGTAAACTGACCTTTTCCAATCCTGTGGCCACTGTTGTGTTTTCCAAATTTGTTGGCAAATTGAGTGCAGCACTTTAACAGCATCTTCTTTTAAGACTTTGAATAACTCAGCTGGGATACCATCACCTCCACTAGCTTTGTTGTTAGTAATGCTTTCTAAGGCCCATTTAACTTCGCTTTCCAGGATGTCTGGCTCGAGGTCAGTGATTATACCATCGTGGTTGTCAAGGACGTCGAGGTCCTTCTTGTATAGTTCTTCTGTGTATTCTTGCCATCTTTTCCTAATCTCTTCTGCTTCTGTTAGGTCCCTACCGTTTTTGTCCTTTATCATGGCCATCTTTGTATGGAACGTTCCCTTGATTTCTCCAATTTTCTTGAAGAGATCTCTAGTCCTTCCCAATCTATTGTTTTCCTCTATTACTCTGCATTGTTCATTCAGGAAAGCCTCCTTATCTCTCCTTGCTGTTCTCTGGAAATCTGCATTCAGTTGGGCAAATCTTTCCTTTTCCCCATTGCCTTTAGCTTTCCTTCTTTCCTCTGCTATGTGTAAAGCCTCATCAGACAGCCACTTTGCTTTTTTGCATTTCTTTTTCTTTGGGATGGCGGTGAGTGCTGCCTCCTTTACAATGTCACGGACCTCTGTCCATAGTTCTTCAGGCACTCCGTCTATCAAATCTAGTCCCTTAAACCTATTCTTCACCTCTACTGTATATTCATCGGGGATGCGATCTAGGTCAAATCTGAATGGCCTTGTGGTTTTCCCAACTTTCTTCAATTTAAGTCTGAATTTTGCAATGAGTAGCTCATGATCTGAGCCACAGTCAGCTCCAGGTCTTGTTTTTACTGACTGGATAGAGCTTCTCCATCTTTGACTGCAAATTATATAGTCAATCTGATTTCGGTGTTGCCCATCTGGTGATGTCCATGTGTAGAGACGCCTCTTAGGTTGTTGGAAAAGGGTGTTTGCTATCAATACTGGAATCAATACTGTTAGTCTTTAAGGTGCCACTGGACTCCTGTTTTATTTTGCTACACTAGCAAGATACTCCTGGAGTGACTTCATCTCATGGAAGTGTGGCTAGTATTGCAGCTTTACAACATGGTGTAAGAGCAAATCCCGTTGTTCATTAATGGCAGCTCCCAGGTAAATGAGCATAATCTTTCAGCATATTTTGACCCCTGTAGTGTCTTATTGGGGAAGAAGCAAGAGTTAAATGCTCTAATCCTACATCCAGAGGTGCCTAGCTAGTTAGTCCCACTATAGTGAACAAAGTCGCAGCCAAGAATAAACTTAATATTGGGCTAGACCCAAAGAAAAGAGGGAGCGGATTCTTCTTTAAATGTATTTGCTGTTAATGTGAACATCATCAGACTCAGGCTTGCACCGGGCATGTTCCCCAAAGGTGCATAACCAAGAGAAGTACTATAACAAAGTTTGAGTCCAGTGGCACCTTTAAGAACAATGAAGTTTGATTCTGGGTATAAGCTTTCATGTGTAGGCTCCCTTCTTCATGCACATGAAAGCTTATACCCAGAATTAAACCGTGTTGGTCTTAAAGTTGCCACTGGACTCAAACTTTGTTCTGTTCCTTCAGACCAACTTGGCTACCCACCTGAATCCATCACCAAGAGAAGTGCTGTTTGTTTTCCGCAAGAGCAGAGGTGGACTTGGGATATGGCTTTAGGTAACGTGATTGGTCTTGAAGATCAGACCAAAGGCCCATCAGGTCCAAAATCCTCCTCCTTTCAATGGCCAAACAGATTTCTCCATGCAGGAAAACCCAGTAATAGCCCTCCCCCCACTCCGTTTCCCCTCCAGCTAGAAATTCCCAGCTTTCCCATCCAAGCACTGAGCAAACAGACATTTCTTTAACCGCCTTCTCCTTGAAATGGGGGGGGAGGGGAGTTAGAAGTGTGTTCACATAACACAACCTGGGAGGGGTGGGTTGTTTCATGATCGGCATCCTAAATGGAATTTGTTCTGTTTGATTGGTATGATAGGTTTCTTGTAAATATTACCTAGTTGTTTATATCTATCAGATATTTTAACAGCTTTTGCATTTATTGTTCAGGATAGGAGAGGTTGTGTTGCAGGATAGGAAATGAAGGATTTCAGAATGTCTAAATAAATGAATGGTTATGTGGCTGGAACAGTGCGTACAGACAGCCTTTGCAGAAATGAAACGACAATATCTTTTTTCTTTTGCTTCTCTGAGTGCTATCTGAAATCCAGATACTTATGAATGGAAGTGGGACATCTCTTTGGACCTATATTTTCAAAAGTTTCTGAATGACAAAACTGTATGATCAAAGGTCTGTCCAAATGACTCTTTCCTGTCAGGTTCATGTGGAATCCCCCCCCCCAACAAGTCATTGGTGTTTGGATGGCTAGGAGTCTTCAAGTTTGTTCACCGAACTGAAAATTAGCTCTGTCTACACACAGAAGTACATTAGGTCTTGAAACCAGGGTTCACCAGAGAAGAGGTCTGATTATGACCAGGTTGAGCACAGCGATGGTTTTTGATCTTGGCTGGCACCCTCTTCCGCTCTCTACATTTGCCTTACCTCTTCCCCACCCCACCCCGCCTGCAAAGTGACCAGCAATCTGAAATGGGATTAATTTGTTTGCCATCTGTTTTAAAATGTATTGTTCAATTTTAATTGCTTTATCTAGTGTATGTTGTTATTCATATTTTACATCGCCCAAAGCCCTGCAGTAGCAGGGACTGGGTGATTAATAAATTTAACAACAACAATAATAATTGTAATAATAATTTGGCAGAGACTAGGGTTGCTGACCAGCCAGGAGAAAATTGTCCTGTCCCCTCAATAGAGGCCTAATGTGTGGATATGGGCAGTGGAAGCTTTTTCATGGTATGGGGGTAAAGAGAACATCGCCTGGTATTTGCTGCTGAGTAAATCGCCAAGAGTCGGACACGCAAAATGGCGAACAACAACAAACTAGTATTAAAGAGACAGCTAGAGGGAGACCAGGTTTAAATCCCCCCTCTGCCATGAAACTCACATGGTGGGGCCATCACACTCTGTCAGCCTAACCTACCTTGCAGGGTTGTTGTGAAGGTAAATTTGAGGAAGGGAGTGCCCTGCCTGTTATTTTGACCTCCTTGGAGGAAGAGGGGGAGCAAATAAAAGCAAAAAAGGAACAGCTGCAATGACATTGTAATTTACTTCTGTTATTTAATAAATAAAAAAATGTTTTTAGTGCTAGAGTCAGGCACTGTCGTAGTTATTGCTGCTGAAGATCTGAAAGGAAGGTGCTGTGGGAAATAATCACGTGACCCATTAAACACCCACAACAAAAATGAGTCCATGGAATAATCCTATGAGTCCAGTCACACCCTCTCATCTTAACCGATCTACCTCACAGGATTGTTGTGGGGCTTGGAGGAAAGCCGGGATATAAATCTAATTCTGTGCTCAGTTTAAATCATTATGGCTTCACTGTCCAAACAGAATCAATAAATCAGTTCCCATGTTCATCCCTTCCTTCCCTTCAATTTGAGTGTCAGCATGCCTTCGCATCACCGGACAATAAAAATTCCAGGCACCCACCCCCCAATCCTTCTTTCAGAGAGTTCCTTGAGTCTGCTTCTAACCACTGTACACCACTGCCCCTCAGACATTTCAGTATAGCTTGGCTGACATTTAGTGCTCATCAAGGCCTATAAAGTGATCAAATCTTAACTGGTAGCTGAAAGATAAAGCCACAGGAGTCAAGTTCTCTCCCTCCCCCACCCTCTACCCCTCCCTCCCCTAGAGGTGTCAAAGCCCAGCAACCAGGACAATGTATCAAAGGGCCTTCAGTCCCCATTCTCTTGCTAAACGAGCTGTCAATTTATCAATGGCTTTTGCCAAGGCCTTGATGGGTCTCCCATGGGGTTGGTTTCCTGGACTCCTATTCTCTCTTGGCCAACTGGGGTTGAGGGCCCCCCACTGCCCCATCTCCAAAAGGTCCCATCAGCTTCCCCCCAACAATGAGGCATTCACACCTCCCTAGCCTCTGCCAGTATCCCCTCCCCAAATTTATCTACTTTGGCTGTAAACAAGTCCTTCCACCCCACCCCACCCCACCCACCCTGTAAGGTGGAACTCAAGGTCATCGCCCCTTCCAAAGGATACCTCTTTAATAAGAACAGCATCCCTTTTCATCTGGGTATATGGCTTACACATTCTGCTAGAATATCTGTTTTGACCGGCAGAGCAAAGTCTGAGTCCAGTGGCAGCTTTAGGACCAACAAGTTTAATTGATCTTATGTACCAACTGTGCTTGTCTCCATAGCTGTGCTAGCAATGGTGCTAAAGTTTGATGTTCCAATTCCACACAGTTTGTACAGCAGTGCAGAGAAAAGCTGAGTGACAGTGACGATGGATGAATGGGTCAAATAAGATAAGAATAACAATAAGAATGTGAAAATATTCCTCTAAATTCTAAGATCAAGGGGTGCAACCATGTTACTCTGTTGCAGTAAAAACAAAAACAAAACGTATTGTGGCACTTTAAAAAAATGAATATTGACGCATGAGCTTCCGTAAGCCCTGTGGAGTCAGATGCAAGAAGTGAAGGCTCAGTGTACTGCTGTATATTCATTCTGCTGAAGGAAATTCCAGTCTATGTATCTTCCAATATGGGCATATTCTTCAATAAATCCTGTTAAAGTTTAAGATCCCTCAATACCTTTTTTCCCCTTAAACGTAAAAAAGAACGTTTCCACAATTTTATTCAGTTGGGTAGCCGTGTTGGTCTGAAGCAGGAGAACAAAGTTTGAGTCCAGTGGTACCTTTAAGACCAAGAAGGTTTTATTCGGGGTATAAGTTTTTGTGTGCACGCACACTTCTTCAAATACACACTTTTATGTCATACATTCATCCCTTTTTAATTGTTGTTTAATTGATGCAGAGAGAGAGGGGTTCATGTTCACCCAGTAAACTGCATGGCTGAAAAGAGATCTGGTACCACACTAGCTTTCTACTAAAAGCATGAGACATTATATAACATAAAAACAGGGATGGCCAATACAAGCATGAGCTTCTTTCCATCTTTCTCTCCAAAAGTATTTTAATCTAGCTGGTGGCATCCCTATGAAATTTTGATTTAAGGCCAGGTAAAAATCCTGGTCACTCTTTGACTTGTAAAGGAAAAAGGGAAATATTTGCAAATTGTGTAATGAATAGAGATAGTCCATGCTTCAGTGTTAATCCCCCTTTGATTTTGTACATAATATGGACATTTATATATCTTAGTGTCCAAACCTATATGTTCCTTAACTGTAAGACCCTTAGATGTAAGGTGGAGATTTGGGGAATGGAGACTGAGGAGAGCAGGGTTTGGAGAGGCCAGGAAGGACTTCAGTCAGGTTTAATGCCATAGAATTCACCTTCCGAAGCAGCCATTTTCTTAAGGTGAACTGATCTCTGTCGCCTGGAGAACAGTTGTAATCCCAGGTGATCTCCAGTCACCACCTGGAGATTGGCAACCCTACTTAAATGCTTTGGTAAAGGCGCAGGGACCATAAACCATACTGCTGTGTTATTGTATGCTCCCACTAGGTAATTTCTGCATTGTTTAATGTGTCATGTTTAAATGCTTATGTTTTGTTTCAGCTCTGTATCAGTTTTCTGCTTGTTTTCAAATTCTTGCAATCCAAACCCTATTGGATTAATATAAATAAATTCTTAAAATTGTGTGAGATGGTGGCCGTTCTGTTATGGAGGGCGTCACATTTCTATAGCAAAATATGTTACCAAGCTCTGGAGCATGATGAGACATGAGAATACTGGAGCTAAGGATTTTCTTGCATTTTGGTATGGATGGATGGATGGATGGATGGATGGATGGATGGATGGATGGATGGATGGAGAGAGAGAGAGGTTGTGACCTCTCTCAACCTAAGCCTGTTCAGTGTTTCAGAACATAGTTAATGCCTAGCAAAGGTTTGAGATCTAGCCTGATATGTTACTTTACAACATTTCATGGACGAAAATGGTGACACTCCTGAATAACATCACATCTACTATTTATTCTGCAGTCCTGCACTGATTCGAAGGCAAAGAGGATGTTTGGTTTTATTTCTACTAATAGACGAGGATTGTCCTATAATATATCATATTTAACAGTTCAAAATGGGTGTTAACTAGCTACTTGCTGACTCCTATGTCCTTTTAATCAGTCATTATAAGCTACTTTAAATTTGTCATTAGGGAAAAAGGCAGGTTCAAAATGTCATAAGTAAAAATTGTGACTAAGAAAATGTGGTCTAGGAGACAGCTGGTTTGAATTTTGTCTCTGCCTAGCTATGTACGCTTTCCAGAAATTTTGAAGCCATGTAGAGAAACTTATTTGACTGCTTTTAACAGTCTAAAATGCAGAATTTATAATTTAGCATGTAAATTGGTACTGTTTGGTAATTTGGAATTGGAAAGAATAAATGCCTTGTCAAAATTATGAATGTACCCAATAATAAAGAGAAAGAGTGACAAACTGTTATACGGTTCCTTATGCTACTGTAGTGCATGCATCTTACTTTGTGTCACTTGGTAGATTGAAGATGAAAGTATAGATTATTAAATTTAAGAAAATATATTGCTTGGGTAGAAGCCTATAGCCACAATAGGACTTGTAATCTATTTGGACACTTTGTATCTAGAGCTGGATGAGAGGCCCTTCCGAATAATACTTCTAGTGCATATACACAGTCGTGGATAAGTGTAGCATATTGCCAATTGCTCATACCTCACAGTTCCAATTGCTCGTACCTCACAGTTTACTTATTTTTGTCCTGCCTTTCTCCGCAGTAGGGACCCCAAGTGGCTCACATTGTTCTCCTTTCTCCCATTTGATCCTCACAACAACCCTGTGAGGGAGGTTAGGTTGAATGTGTGACTGGCCCAAGGTCAACCTGCAAGCTTCCATGGCAGAGTGGGGATTCGAACCTGGGTCTGCCACACCCAGTTCTAGCACTCTAACCACTACAGTGTTCTATATGGGCTTCTAGGGATGCCAGCCTCCAGGTGGGACCTGGGGATCCCCCAGAATTACAGCTCATCTCCAGACAACAGAGATCAGTTCCCTCAAAGAAAATGGACACTTTGGGGGTGGACTCCATGGCACTGTACCCCACTGAGGTCCCTGTCCTCCCCAGGCGCCTTCCCTAAATCTCCAGGCATTTCCCATCCTGGTGCTGGCAACCCTACGCCCCCGCCCCCTATCCCACACTGGCGGCCAGGGAGGACCTGGCAATCTTATTTCAAGATTATCACCAGCAGGTGTTGGGTATGGCTTGCCCTAACAGCACTTCCCGCACATACATGAGGCTGCCTTATACTGAATGAGACTATTGGTCCATCAAGGCCATTATCATGTGTTCAGACTGGCAGCAGCTCTCCAGGGTCCTTCTCATCATCTCTTGATTGATTGTTTTTTTTTTAAACAAGAGTTGCCAGGGTTTGGACCTGGAACCTCCTGCATGCCAAGCAGATGCTCTGCCACTAAGCCATGGTCCCTTCCCCCACTGATTATCAGGGTGCACCCATCCAAGGATGCTGTAGGCATCATGTTGCTCACCACTGGCCTTGCTCACTGGGACCTGCCATAACTTAGGGGCAGAGCTCCTTCTTTGCACATAGAACATCCCAGCGTCAACCCCTGACAACTCCGGATAAGAAGACCTGGGGTAGGAGGGGCTGAAACAGACCTGTGCTTAAGGCTTTGGGGAGCTGCTATCAATCAGAGTAAACAGGGCCCCTGACCTGGATAGCCCAGGCAAGCCTGATCTCGTCAGAGCTCGAAAGCTAAGCAGGGACTGGCCAGTACTTGGATGGGAGACCTTCTTGAAATACCAGAGGTGGGAGGCGGGGGCAGGCTTTATTCAGCCATCTCTCTGCATATCCTCCAGGCCCCCAGTAGGGGTCAGTGACCAGAGGTCGCCATGACTTTCAAGTGCACACACGCTCACATGCACACACATACACATATGCTCATATTTTTTTTTAAAATGGGGGGGGGGGTAATAAATAGCACTGGTCTCAGTAGTCTGACTCAGTATGAAGCCCAGTTTATACTGACGGTGAATTATTTGGTTCCTGAAATGAGAGGCTCTTAATCCAATAGTCATACTGAGGCAGTGAATAATTTTAAACTTTATTGTGTCTTGGCCAAAGAATCCTTCCTAACTACAGAAGTTACAAAAGCATTCTTCTAACTTCTCCTCCATGACACCTTATATTTAGACTCCAGATTATGTCACCTTTATATCATTCCCATTCCACCAGTTACCTAGCTGGGCAACCCAATACTTCCAGTCATCTAGAGAAGTTTGCTAGCGTGGTCAGTAGTGTACTGCGTGTGTCTTAGGAACATTTCCCCACATTCTTGGAGTCTATCGACTGATAAGAGCGGTGCTCAGCTTGTTGAAACTGCTTCTGAAGCTTCCAGCTATTTTGCCAGCTCCTCAGGCGCAAGTGCATTCTCAAGAAAGCAGAGGAAGCGACATTATAAAATGGCATTAGTCATGCTAAGTGATATTTTTTTCCTCAGTACACATAGGAGAATTAAGTGGCAGAGAATAGAAGAATGGGTTCCAGCTTTGAACGTTGCATCACGTAAAGAACTCCATACCAACAGAACAGCTGCACAGAAAGGTTTGCTCCTCTCTCTTTGCTCGTTTGTTTATTTCATTTATAGACTGCCTTTCTCATTGAGACACCAGGGGGATTATAGAATTAGAAGGCAATGCAGTACATACAACAAGCAGTGCAGTGAACATATATAACACATACAAGAAACCAGACTAGAATATTTATTTGTTTGTTTGTTTGTTTGTTTGAACTTCTACCTCCACCCACCCAGCCAGAACCAAATACAAGAAAGTTGCCTAAAACGTTTACAGATATTAAAGTCAGAACCCTGTTTATTTTATAAAAATGCCCTTCTGAACAATTCTGTATTATTACAACCACATATTCCACATATTGTATCTGTGCTGAAAGGTCTTTCTGTTTCTGGGCATAATTCACAGTGCTGGTTCTTGCCTTTAAGGCCCTAAGTAACTTGGGGACAGGGTAATTCAAAGACTGTCTCCCCTGTCCCGTACTGTCCAACCTACCGATTATGATCTCTCTCTGAAGCCCTGCTTTCTATGCCCCCCCAGAGGAGAGGCAGATGGTGACTGGAGACAGGGCATTTTCAGTGGTGGCACCTCACCTTTGCAATGCCCTGCCCCTTGAGTTTTGCCTGGTATCTACCATAATGTCTTTTGGGGGGCAGGCCACACCATTTCTTTTTCTCCAGGCTTTTAACTGAAGGGGTTTTGATAAAAAATCTTTTGAGCTATTTTATGGTCTGTTTGGGGGATGCCCTTATGCTGTTTTTATGTCTTTGCCTGGTTTTGTTTGATGCTTTTATGATGTTTTTACTTGTAAGCTGCCTTGAGCAGGACCCTGAAGAGGTGGCATAAAAATTCTTAACTAAATAATGAATGCTTTTTTAACTTTTGGGGAAGTTTTTTTTTTTGGGGGGGGGCATTCCAAACTGTTCTGGAGTGGGGATGGCAGATCCTGATCCAGCGTCACCCATTGTACTACACTGCTGTAATTGAATTGGTGTCTCATTTAAGCCTTTGGAAGTCAAACACAGTCCCACTGTAAGCAATGGTAGAGGAAAAAACTTCTCCAAATTAAGGGGATTAGTTAAAAGTAGCTCGAAGGGGAAGATCTGATGCTTGGAAGTGATTTAAAACCACAATGATGGAAGCTCAACTAGAATGAATGCCACAGAACAAAGGTACAAGAGGATGTCAGAACGGATAACTAGCAGAGGCAAAAGAGCCATATGGAAGGTAGAAGGAAGGTATTCTCCCATCTTCCCCCAAGCTATATTGGGATGTTCATAAGTTGTATGGAATCAGAAGTGAGCCGTGAAGTGGCCAGGTCTGCAGGTGATTCAGGATAATAAATACCAAAGTAAATTGCCAAGAGATTGTATCACAGAATCATAGAGCTGGAAGGGGCCATACGGGCCATCTAGTCCAACCCCCTGCTCAATGCAGGATCGGCCTAGAGCATCCCTGAAAAGTGTTCGTCCAGTAGGCATGCCAGCCTCCAGATGGGATCTGGGGATCTCCTAATTACAGCTCATCTCCAGACTACAGAGATCAGTTCTGGTAGAGAAAATGGATATTTTGGAGGGTGGACTCTATGGCATTGTACCCCACTGAGATCCCAGTCATCCCCAGGCTCTGTCCCCAAATCTCCAGGCATTTCCCAAACTGGATCTGGCAACCCTACCCCCCATCCCTCGGGGGATCTGGAAACCCTATCATCTAGCCACTATTTGAAGACTGCCCGTGAGGGGGAGCTCAGCACCTCCTTAGCGGATTCCATTGCTGAACTACTCTTTTGCCTGTAATTTCAACCCATTACTGTGAGTCCTATCCTCTACTGCCCTCTACTAAATGACAGCCTTTCAAATCCAAAACTTAGATCCAAATACATA
Source organism: Gekko gecko (assembly GCA_029375565.1). Lineage (NCBI taxonomy): Eukaryota > Metazoa > Chordata > Lepidosauria > Squamata > Gekkonidae > Gekko > Gekko gecko. Next base: position 34,709,144 of record JAPDNY010000002.1, on the reverse strand, counting down.
GAACCAAAAGGATCCCTTTAAACCATATGAATGGGCACCCAAATGGCAACTGAAGTTCAATGTCAGTAAGTAGAAAGTGATCAACTTTGGCTCAAACCCTCCCACCACCAATGCACAGATTACGCATAGAAATGAATGTGGTCTAAACAAGTAATGACTGGGCAGAAAAGTGATCTTGGGGTCCTCAGTGAAAATATCAACACATTATATGTCAGCAGAGAAAAAGGCAAATCTTTAAGGAAGGGCTTGTTGAAAAAGAAAGTCCTGTTTACTTTCCCAATTATCAGAATTCACCAAGCAATCCGGGCTGCCTTTACTGCTGAATTCAACAGGTGCTGTTCTAAAGGCACAGAAGTCCCTCCAGGGAGAGAGACTGGCCAGCAGTTGAAGGCTGTGAACTTGTCTCCTGGATGAGCCATCCAGGTCCAGACAATGGCCCATCATCCCTGTCATTTGACATGTATTGTGTCAAGAGGAGCTGACTGTATCAGAGCCTAGGGGAACAGGATCTGTTTTGACTGTTCATAGATGAATGGACCCTCCAAGAGGAACCTAAGAACATAAGGATAGATTCAAGTGAGTAGCCAAAAAGCAGTAGAATAAAATTCAAGTCCAGTGGCACCCTTATAAGACCAACAAAAGCTTTATTCCAGGTATAAACTTTCATGTGAATGCACATGAAGAAGAGCCCTGCTAGTTTGGATAAGCAGTACATCCAGTCCAACATCTTGTCTCATATACTGGCCAACCAGTTACTCTGGAAGGCCAACAACAGGGCATAGAGGCCAAGACCTTCCCCTGATGCTGCCTCCTGTAGGGTTGCCAACCTCCAGGTGGCACCTGGAGATTTCCTACTATTACAATTGCTCTCCAGATTACTGAGATCAGTTTCGCTGTAGAAAATGGTTGCTTTGGAGGGTGGACTCTATGGCAATATACCCTGTTGAGGTCCCTCCCCTCCTCAAGCCCTGCCCTCCCCAGGTTCCTTCCACCCCCAAATCTCCAAGTGTTTCCCAACCTTGAGTGGCAACCCTAGCCTCCTAGCACTGTATTCAGAGGTTTACTGCGTCTGACTGTGGAGGTTTCCCTTACCCAGGGTAGTGGACAGCCAGTGTGGCCAAGTGGTTACACTGCAGGATCAGGACTGGGGAGAGTTGGGTTCGAATCCCCACTCTGACATGGAGTTTGCCTAACTAACCTTATTGGGTTGTGGTGAGGATGGAATGGGGAAGAGAGACGCACTTCCACCATCCTGAGCCCCTTGAAGGAAAGTTGGGATAAAAATACACTAGAAAAAGAAAGCACTATTGGGACTTAGTCATTACAAGTATTTATTACTTGTCTGTATTTATGTAATGTATTCATTGTAGATCACAATGTATATTACTATCATTCAATTTATAACCTACACCCTCTCCTCAACAGAGGACTTGGGGCAATTCATGACACCCACAACACTGCATCAGAACTTGAAAATAGGTAACAAAACCAGTAAATACTAATAAATATGTAAACCTTGTAAAAATGTTCATTTATTATTAAAAAGCATGTTACATGTTTTCCCCTGCATAGTGGGCCTAGTCTAAAAACTCTGCCCTCTAGAGAGAGGTGCTTCCTACAGAGAAGCTGGGGTGAGCGGTTGCCTGGCAACAGGGCAGGAAAAGGAGGGGGAGAATTCCAGGAGGGAGAAGCTGCCGGCAGAAGAAGTTGGGGTGTTTTTTTTCCTTCTCATGGTGGGGAGAATTTCTAAAGCACAAATTCCTGGGGGAAACAGATCACGAAGATGGAGAAAGGCTGTCCTCTGGAAAACAAATTTCGAGTCCAGTCACTGGAACCTTTAAGACTAACAAAGTTTTGTATGTTGCTGAAGGTTTTCACGGCCAGAGTTCATTAGTTGTTGTAGATTTTCCGGGCTGCATGGCCATGGTCTTGGCATTGTAGCACCTGACGTTTCGCCAGCAACTGTGACTGGTGTCCTCAGAGGTATAGCACAGAAAGATGGAGTACTCTCTGTGTCAATGTGAGAAGGAAAAAAAGAATGGTATGCAGGTAATTTATAGCTATGTAGGAAGATGGGGTAGGGCTGAGTCATTATCTTGTAGGAGTTCCCCAGGCTGTGACATACAAATGGAGGAGCTTTCCTGAGGAGGTTCTTTTGCATATGGATTTGCTGTTGAAATCCTAATCTTATCTGTAGTGCTATTGTAAGATGTAGAGCATTTTGTGTTTTTCAGGACAGGAAACTATGCCCTATTTATTTTTAAACTCCCTTCTTTCCTGTTGAAATTGTGTTTATGTTCATGAATTTCAGTGGCTTCCCTGTGTAATCTACCATGTCGAATTTCAACACAGAAAGTGCTCCATCTTTCTGTGTTATACCTCTGAGCAGGGCTATTTTTGGGCAGGAACGCACAGGATTGGAGTTCTGGCTGGCTCCTGAGTTGGCCACACCCAGCAGGAACTCATTAGCATAATAGGCCACACCCAACAGCAGAAACTGAGTAGGATTGGCTACAATAGGGGTGTGTGGCCTAACATGCAAAGGAGTTCTTCCCTGAGTTTTGACAACAAACCAGGTAAACAGAATAAGAAGCAAAAAGTGAGTGTGGCTAAATGACCTGGTAACATGGGGGTGTGGCCTAATATGCTAATATGCTGTGCTGTCAGGGGTGTGGCCTAATATACCAATAAATTTCTGCAGTTAGGTGTGGCCTATTATGCTAATGAGTTCCTGCTAGGCTTTTTCTACAAAAAAAGCCCTGCCTTTGAGGATGCCAGTCACAGCTGCTGGTGAAACGTCAGGTACTACAATGCCAAGACCACGGCCACACAGCCTGGAAAATCTACAACAACCAACAAAGTTTTATTCAATGTATCTAGGTGAAGTTGATGGAGTTCCATCCCAAGTGTCTTAATGCAGTGCTTTCCATGGAGGTAGCTTTAGGTGATATAATAAACCTGACAGCTCAGGTTTCAAGTTCTCATCATATGGTTGAACTTTGATTCAGAACTCTAAGTGCTGTTTGGCTTCTGGTTTACTCAGTGAGGCATCATCTACTAGAAAAGATGGCTCCTCAACGCACATAGACTACTCATCCTTTTTTTCCTTTCACTTTGGCATGCCTCCATGCTACACCAGTTCACCATGGAGTAGCCCATGTTCTGTAGAATGGGCGAGATGGATGACTAAAGATTGTCATTTGGGGATAATTGAAGATAGTAAGCTCTAAAATCTTAGATAGGCAGATTTTTAGATAGCAGCAGTAAGGTTTATTTGTTTTATCTCCATTGCCTGTATTTGAGTGATTTATGCTGTGCAACACTCTTTAAGCTAATAAACTTGATTATATTTAAGCTGAGTCTCAAGACATCGACTTGAGCATGGGTATGCCTCAGAACGAACCGGGAGGGTGGGAAGCCCAGGCCTTGGAAGGTAAAGCTTCCACCCTCCAAAGCAGCCATTTTCTCCAGGTGAACTGATCTCTGTAGTCTGGGCATCAGCTGTAATTCCAGATCTCCAGCTACCACCTGGAGACTGGCAACCCTACATACAGTTGAGTAGCCATGTTGGCAGCCAAACAAGGTGCCACAATTAAGCTGCTTGGAATGGAAATCCATCAGCCTCACCAAGATGCCTTGAATAAAACTTTGTTGGTCTTAAAGGTGCCGCTGGACTCAAACTTTGTTCTGCTGCTTCTGACCAAAATGGCTATCCGTCTTCTGGAGTGAGTGGTCAGTCCCAAGCAGGAACTAATTAGCATATTAGGCCACACCCCTGACAGCACAGCTCATTAGCATATTAGGCCACACCCCTGACAGCACAGCTCATTAGGATATTTGGCCACACACCCCATGGTACCAGAAGTGCGGCCATCCAGCCACACCCACCTTTTGCTTCTTGTTCTGTTTACCTTGTTTGTTGTCAAAACCCAGGGCTTTTTTGTAGCAGGAACTCCTTTGCATGTTAGGCCACACACCCCTAATGTAGCCAATCCTAATGAGTTTCTGCTGTTGGGTGTGGTCTGTTATGCTAATGAGTTCCTGCTGGGCGTGGCCAACTCGGAGCCAGCCGGAACTCCGTTCCTCTGCATTCCTGCCCAAAAATAGCCCTGGTCCTAAGAGAATGTGCCTCCTCATTGACTCTGAGGAAAGGTGGCTTCTTGGACAATGTGAGATAAAGTGACTTCTCCGTAGCTCTTCCGAGGAAAAGTGATCCGAAGACTTTCTTTTATTTTTTGCCTTAAGTTTGGGGCTGCCATTATAACTTTTATTCATACTGTTTGTTAAACGTCCCCGTCTGACCTTGTTGTTTCCCTTGCCTTTCAATCAATGTTATTTGTTTGCTTGTGTTCAGACTCTGAATGAGCCACCCACAATCCTGTGGCCAATAACCTGGCCCTTTCAAGGCAAAAAGAGTTACAAAGACAATCAGACAGATTCTGATTCAAATCCAGCTGGTCATCAGCTCTGGAATGAATCTGGACTGTGGGCCAACTCCCTCATTCTCTCAGTGAGTGATTATAATGTGGAATTAGCTTCCAGAGGATGTAGTGATGGCCACAGGAATAAGCAGCTTTAAAGGGGGATCAGATAGATTCATGGAGGCCAGGTCTGTCAGTGGCTATCAGCCATGGCGGCTGAGGGAAACCTCCACATTCAGAGGCACTCAGCCTCTGAATCCCAGAGCCAGGAGGCCACATAAGGGGAAGGCCTCGGCCTCTGTGCCCTGTTGTTGCCTGTCCAGAGGAACTGGTTGGCCACGGTGGGAGACAGGATGCTGGACTAGATGGATTGTTGGTCTGATCCAGCAGGGCTCTTCTAATGTTCCTACGGTCAGTTAATTAAATGCTGCATAAAATAAGGCAGCCTTGCATGCTCTGTAGAAACTCAACAGGTCCCATGGGGCATGAACCTCCTCCGGCAGCTGGTTCCAGAGGGCAGGGGCAGCTACTGAGAAGGCCATCTGTATTAGGTGGCTTCAGGCACTGGGCAGACTGGTTAGGCTGGTTCAGAACCCATTGACCTCCTGGATCCTGGTAACTGGGGGGAGGTGCTGTGACTCACTGGGAAAGTATGCATTTTGCATGCAGAAGGGGTTCCGTCCTTGGCCCCTGCAGGTTCTAAGGCAGGAGCCCTTCTGTGGCCAAAACCCCAGAGAGCCCACTGCCAGTCAGAGCAGACAAAGTAGGGATGCCAGCCTCTAGGTGGGACCTGGGGATCCCCTGGAATTGCACCTCATCTACAGACTAGAGAGATTGGTTCCCGTGGAAAAAAATGGATGCTTTGGAGGGTAGATGGCATTGTGCCTCACTGAGGCCTCTGTCCTCCCCAGGCTCCAACCCCAAATCTCTAGCCTGGATCTGGCAACCCTACCCTCCCATCCCCCACCAGTGGCCGGGGGGACCTGGCAACCCTAGGGTTGAATTGTCCAGAGCAATAGCCCAACTGGGTTATTTAGGGAGCACAACAAAATGGCCAGCAGGAATTATGGAATGACAATTATGGAACAGCTTTCCCAGGGAAGTGTGGCCAGCCACCTCATTGTCCATCTTCAGGAGGCATCTGAAGACAGTTTTATTTAGGACTGCTTTTTGACTGATTTAGCTTTTATTATTGGCAGTTCTAACTGGAGTTTTTAAATTGTGGCTTTTTATGGCTTTTGTTGTTTTTATTGTGTGTGTTTTTAGTGTTTTATTCATATAGTAAGCTGCCTTGAGTTCTGCAAAGGAGAAAGGCAGCTACTAAATGTTTTAAATTAATAAATAAGTTGCAACATGGTCCACAGGTCAACATACCTTCCCTTGATTAAACCACATAATCCAGATCTCCTTGTGTTGCGCAAGCAGAGGTCACTGTTACCATAGCAAAATTTAGGTTGGCTTCACACATGCAGGAAAAGGAGGTGGTAAGAAAGCAGTGCCCAGACCTGAATGGCCAAAGCAAGCCTGTTGTGTAGTGGTTAGGAGCGCGGACTCTAATCTGGGAGAACTGGTTTTGATTCCCCACTCCTCCATATGCAGCTGCTGGTGTGACCTTGGGTCATTCACAAGTTCTTTCAGAGCTGTTCTCTCAGGAGCAGCTCTCTCTCTCTCTCTCAGCCCCACCTGTCTCACAGAGTGTCTGTTGTGGGGAGGGGAAGGGAAAGGAGATTGTAAGCCGCTCTGAGACTTATTCGGGTAGTGAAGGGCGGGGTATAAATCCAATCCCTTCTTCTCTTCTCTTGGAAGCTAAGCAGGGTCAGCCCTGATTAGCATTTGGATGGGAGACCACCAAACAAATCCGCAGTCGCTGTGCAGAGGCAGGCAATACCAAACCACCTCTGAACGCCTCTCGCCTTGAAAACCCTATGGGGTGGGTCACCAACATAAGTTGGCTGAGACTTGACAGCACTTTCCACCACCAAGGTAGAACCCTGAAATGGCAGAACAAACGGCAGTGCTTGAGACCGATGCTCCCTCGAAGCTGTGGAGTATTGTGAGCAAAAATTCTACTTTCTGAGCTACTGGCATTAGAGTTGTGAGCGAGCAATTTGGCTTCTGGATAAATTAGTGTGCTCTGGAGCCATCCTTCCTGAACTGAGACAAAAATGTGTGAGCCAGAGGCTAAAAACCTGTGAGCTAGCTGACACTAACTCAGCTTAGAGGGAACACTGCTTGAGACCACAGGGTTTAAGATTCAGTCTTCCCACGTTTCTTTGTAGCTGTTTTGGTGTAGAGGTTAGAGTGTCGGACGAGGACCTGTGAGGCCTAGTTTTGAATCTCCACGCTGTCACAGAAGCCCCGCCGGTCAGTTTTCAGGCTCGCCTACCTCACAAGGCAAGGCTAAAACAGAGGCAAGGAGAATGTAAGCCCTCTTTATCAGATGCAGTTTTCTGCAGCTCCATTTGGGATCTCACTGCAGCAGCCCTTGCCGGGATGCCTTGAAACGCTTCCTCTTTGAGGCTTGCACAGACCTCTCTGTTGAAGGCAGAAGCTGCAGCCAAGCCAGGTCATTTGGTAAGCTAGGAGCAAGGTTGCCAGCTCTGGGTTGGGAAATACCTGGAGATTTTGGGAGTGGAGCCTGAGGAGGGCAAGGTTTGGGGCATCAGGCCCATAGCTACAGGGCCTGGCCCCCTAAAAGTTTTTATGGGCCCCTCCCCGAGCCATGGATCCCTCTCCCCATCGGGCCACCTCACCCTGATCGCCTGTCAGCAGGGAGGGCGAGGGTGGCACAAGCAGTGGCGGCAGCAGCTGCAAGGCTAGGCTGAGAGAGCGGCCCGGGGCAGGCAGCGAGTGTGAATGGTGTGGAGAGAAGCCTCCATCTCAGGCTTCCACCAGATGCTCACTACCCCACCTGCCAGCAGCAAGTAAGCCCAGCCAGGCAAGGCAAGGAGGCAGGCAGCTGCCTCCTCTGGCCCTGGCCAGGAGCACCTGGCAGCGCTCCGGTGTGCCAGTGAGCCTGCACAGCACCTTTGTGGCCAGCTTGCCCACTGTGTGCCTCTCCTCTCCTGGCCCCAGGAGGGAGCTGAGGGTGGAGGTCAGGCTGCCCCGGTGCTGAGGTCCGAGAAGAGGAACTGGGGCTCCTCGGGGAGGGTGGGAGGGAGCCAGGCACTCTGCAAGGAAGGCCTGCCCTTGCTGGGGGTGAGGAGGGAAGCTGTAGCCACTGGACATTACCCCTCCTTGCCCTGGAGCCTGGGGGGGGGGTGCAGGGATGCCTCAGGAGTTCTAAGGAGTTCCACCAATGAAATCAAAGTTAATTTGATTAACTTTGATTTAATTGGCTGGTGCCCCCCCCAGGCCTCCCCTCCCAAAAAATCCCAAGCTACGGGGCTGGGCACAACCCCACAGAGTCCACCTTCCAAAGCTGCCATTTTCTAAGGGTGAACTGATCTCTTGCCTGGAGGTCAGTTGCAATAGAGGGAGATCCCCAGCCAGGGTTGCCAGGTGTCCCGTCCCCCCCTGTCCCTGGCAGGGGATGGGGGCAGGTAGAGTTTCCAACTGCTTGTTGGGAAACTCCTGGGAGATTTGGAGATGGGGCCTGGGGAGGACAGGTACCTCAGTGGGGTACAATGCCATAGAGACCACCTTCCAAAAGTCCACCTTCCTTCTCCAGGGGAATAGGTCTCTGTAGTTTGGAAAGGAACTGTAATTTTGAGGGATCCCGAGGCCTAACCTGGAGTCCGGCATCCCTAAACCACCTGGAGGCTGGCAACGCTATCTAGGAGGAACAGCTGAGATGGTACCAGGCAGCAATCCCTCCGCCCCTCCCACACCTCCTGTCCACTGAGAAAACCAGAAGGACACAGAAACAGGCAGTCATTTATTCAAAGTGTGTGAGGAACAATGTCAAGTTTTCAGCGGCTGAGACAGACTTTGAAAGAGCAGTGCGCGCTACTGAGGGGGCTTCAAAGACACTGGATTGCCACCTTTTTCTCCCTAGAGGAGCTCTAACGCCTTTAATAGCGACAGTAACAAACGGGGGAGATTTATATCAGAAGCGATGAGCAGGGGAAAACGATAGCCAGCCAGCTAGCTAGGGAGAGTCAACTTTTCCTGCCTCCCTTCTGCCCCCTAGTGGAAGTAGTGAGATGGACATGTAGTCCTTTCCCAGTCGGTTCCGATCCAGGCACTCTGATTTGGGGCTATTAGATTTAGGGACAGTAATCTGCAGAGGATTTTGAAGCAAACAAGGGAGCAGCTTTGTCAAAAGAGGCAACTGACAGCAGAGAGGTTCATGACACATGCAAAAGGCAGAGTGTAATGTGTAAGAGACCTGAGATGTGAGATCACAGACATTCTAACAAGCACTTACCAGGGTTGGTGCACAGCTATACGTGGGCAAGGCCATTCATGGCATGAATAAGAGTGTGGATAGGTGATGTGCTTCTTTGGAAGAGAACTGCACCTGAGGTCAAAGTTTCCAGCAGGCCCACCCCCTCCAGAGAAAAATAGCCATGCCTTATTAGCATATGCAAATTCATTCCGGCACATATGTCAATGTAACTTTGTTTACATTGCCTCAGAAGACTGAAATTGCAACAGACATTTTTTGGCCATGTTAAAAAGAAAACACCACCCAGGCCATAATTCAAAGAACAGATATTGTGCATGTAAATATGTGCAACCTATGCACAACATCTAACAGGATATGACAATGGGGTTGTCTTATGCATGCTCCCACACAAAACATGTACTTGAGAATATGCAAGCCACATGCAATCTAGATTCCATTTAGTGCTATAGAAAAACATACATATGTTAGTTTTGACATACATACACAGAGAGGGACAGAAGAGGGCTGGTTTGCAGCAGCACACCTGGAACATGTCGCTGGTGTGCTGCCATGGGGGTCCTCTCTACGCTCAGAATTTGTTATCAAGTGTGGAAGACAATGGACCAATGCTCCCAATAAGCTGTGGAGTCTTGTGAGCAAAGGTTTAACTTTGTGAGCTACTGGCACTAAAGTTGTGAGCCAGCGATTTGGCTACTGCATAAATTAAGTTTGCTCTGGAGCCGTCCTTCCTGAGCTAAGGCAGAAATGTGCGAGCCGGAGGCTAAAAAACTATGAGCTAGCTCACATTAACTCAGCTTAGAGGGAACACTGCAACAGACCCCTTTGGTCCCAGGGTGCATTGATCCCAGGGTGCATACATATTACAGGAAATGTGAACAAACTACTTGGTGTTTGTAGATGTTGCAGACTATTGAGGTTCATGCGTTCTAGAATTTATGTGCATACACTGTGACATGCACAAACATGCAATATGCAGATGACATACGAGGCACAGATCTAGCATACACATTTCCATGATGTGGAGCTCTCACACTCTGCACAAGTGGAAGTTGCGAAGCAGCAAGCTCCCCCATGAGCCGCTCCCCTATGAGCCATGCCTTTCCTCTTTGGCTCCGTCTCGAAGCAATCCAGAGCTAGCCTGGTATCCACTACTGACATTGAACTGGGATGCTCACTCAGATGGAATCTTCCATGCATACCCTTGAAATCCATGGGAATGGAAAGGACTTGTAGCATACCGATCAAGAACACATTCAAGTTACGACGGAGCCATAGGTTGCGTGAAATGAGTGTGCCCAAAAGTTTCCACCCAGGGATAAGCGTTTGGGGGGACCATAACTGATATTTAAGAGCTCCTGATGTGCTCTAAGCACCCCTAGAAAAGAGTTGAAAAGTCACTCCTCTCACTTTGGATGGTGGTAAAGCGCCCTCAGGTCACAGCTGCCGGATGGTAACCCCGGAGAGTTTTCAAGGCAAGAGATGAACAGAGGCGGCTTGCCATCCCCTACCTCTGAATATCAACCCTGGGCTTCCTTGGTGGTCTCCCATCCAAGTACTAATCAGGGCCAATCCCGGTTAGCTTCGAGATCTGATGAGGTCAGGTTAGCCTGGGCCATCCAGTTCAGGGCCTTCTCACTTAACCCCTATTCAAATAATATTCGGTATCTGAGCTAGGAGAGTGGCCAGGATGCCCAAAGACCCTGATTATCAGCCAATTTGTTTTAGGTCTTCTGCTGGTTCAGTGGCTTAAAGAACACTTGTGTGGGAGAAAAATCAGGGAATACCTCAAGTCGCATGGATCCAGAGAAGACACAAGAAACAGCGTGACCTGATCTGGGAGTTGGAAATCCCTTGTTCAAATCCACTCTCACCAAGAACTCACTGTGTGCCCTTCTGACAGCTACTCTCTTGTAGGTCTGGTTGTTCACCCATGCAGGAGAATGTACACCTTTGTATAGGATTGCCAGGTGACAGAGATCAAGTTCACCTGGAGAAAATGGCCCCTCTGGAAGCTGGACTCTGTGGCATTCAACACAATTGAAATCCATCCCCTCCTCAATCCCTGCCCTCCTCCAGCTCCACCCTCAAAATTTCCAGATATTTCCCAACCTGGAGCTGGCAACCTGAGGCGACGGGCAGTGGGTTCCAAGTTTGTCTGTGCCCTCAGAGTAAAAGTCCTGCAAACCAGGCTAGTACAGCAAGAAGCAAAGTTCTGCCTCCCCTTTTCCGGCTGGCTGTACATGTTACCCTTATTAGCACTGCAGTAGCAATGGATCACTCACTGCAGAAGTGGAGAGTTAATTAGAGGGTTAATTTACTTGCAGAGTAATTCAATAGATAAAGGGCGGGGGTGATGTTGCCTAGTACCTAATTGGGGCCTAGAGCAAGATGGGTAACCAAGTTAGTCTGTCTGTAGCAGTAGAAAAGAGCAGGAGTCTAGTAGCACCTTAAAGACTAACAAAATTTGTGGCGGGGTTAAATAGGCGCTTTTGTGAGTCACTGCTCACTTCTTCAGATACCTAGAAGTTTCTTTACTTTTGGTTTTGTTTGTTCCTCCTTTTGGTGCTTGCTAGACCTTCTGCGAACCAGGAGAGAGACCCGCAGTATACTTATGTAGTTTATCTGTTCTGTGTGTCTGAAAGCTAAGACAAGGTTTTACTTCTTGAGAGAATCTTCAGCCTGGAGTCACGTTTATTTGCAAAGCCGCAACGTCCGTCTTCCCTGAGCTGGCTGGCCCAGGCTGGCCCAATCTTGTCAGATCTCTCAAGCAAAGCAGGGTCAGTCCTGTTTTAGTACTTGGATGGGAGACCACCAAGTTCCGCAGGGCCTGTGAAACAGAGCTCTCCTGCCAGGCTTTTGGAGCCACCACCACCACTAATAGGAAGCCCGTTGCCTTTGGCATTCGTAATAACAGCCTGTGCCAGCCACCTACAGGATATCCGAGGATAATCTACAAGCCCGTTATGGGAAGAGAGCTAATATGGTAGCCATCGCTGTTTAATAATGACAATGCTAGCACCTTTTATGTTATTGTTAATTGGTTTTAGCACTCTTTTAAATCTTTCAGTTGTAATCATGTGCCGGTTTTATGTAAGCCGCCCTGAGCCAGCTCTGCTGGGAGGGCGGGGTAGAAATGTGAAGAATAAATAAAATCACTAAATAATTTTAAAAAAGAAGTCTATGATCACGGTGCAGAGGCAAGCAAAGGCAAACCACCTCTGCTCCTCTCTTGCCTTGGAAACCCTACAGGGCCGCCAAAAGTCGGCTGTGACTTGATTGGCACTACACACAGGCACACACACACAGACCAAGAAGCAGGGTTCTTTTCTTCTTTGCCTGTTTGCCCGGCTGGTTACTTGCAGGGAGTCATTCATAGTACAACATTCCAGAACTGTGATCCTTCCCCTGGGGTCTGAAGCAGTGCATTACGTCACCTCACCTTGGCTCCCTGCCACCTCATTCACCTACATTTCTGAAACAGACCTGAGCCTCTGAAAGCCATCTCGGTAGCACACGGATAGCCATGCTAGCTTCCACTGAAGGACTGTAGAAAGGATCACAAAAGAGAATGCTGTTGTAGTAAATAATTAATGCCTTACTTGACATTCTTCTTCCGCTGTTTGATTATTGCCTCGACAAATTTTGCCAAAGAAAGAGTAATAGAATCATTTGTATCCATTAATAACCAAGTCACCTGTGCCCTCATAGTATAAGGTGCCTCGTTAGACCTTTCCATTATTTGGAATAAAGGAATAATTAAACCGGCCCTCAGCTCTTTAAATATAGGTCGCTCCATAATCCTGTGCTCAATAGTTTCAACTTTATCAAGTGAGCATCTACATATTCTCTTTTGCATATGGCACTTTTTAATATCTGCGGTCCAAGACTGCTGAAGGAAGAGAATTCATTCTGGCCAGAGAATGAATGCTGTTGTATTTTTTAAAAAAACCAAAATTAGACATCATTTGTCTAAGGCCTAGATCCAGCATTTCTGTGGGTGCAAGGATTTCTATCCACAGAGGATAGTTTCTGGTCTTCTTACAGCAGCAGCTGAAAATGACCCATGAAATCCTTTTCCTGGAGGATGGGAGACCCCCCCAAAAATAGGACTTCAGGGGGCATTTGGGGCTATCATATGAGAGAGGGAGATAAGGAAATTGCATTCTGCAGGTGGAAATTCCGCACCACAGAAAGGCTGGTCTGGATCCAAGTCTTAGCCAATGCAATGATCCAAGCCAGTAGCCCCACCCCCAAACACAATGTACTGTGCCTGAACTATCCAGATGACAGCCTAATCAGCATTTCTTGGGAAGGAAATTCCACATTAGTGTCCCTGAGGGGCAAAGTCTGAGCCCAGTGGCACCTTTAAGACCAACACAGTTTAATTCTGATCTTAAATGTGCCACTGGACTCAAACTTTGTTCCATTGCTTCGGACCGACATGGCTACCCGCCCGTCCCTGAGGAGCTGATTCCATTACTGCGGAACCCGTCTTTTAACTGGGAAGGAATCCCCCCCCCATTTAATTCTGAGACCATATTCACACACCAGTCTAGGAATCCAGTATACTTGTGGGCTGGTGGAGCAGGTGGACATGAACCCCTTCCATTATATGTATGAGATGGGTAGAAAATACATTCATAGGCTTGATTTGAGCAATCGTTCCCTCTTGGAAAATATAACAGGAGGGGAAGATTTCAGGAATGGTGTCTACATGCTTACACAACAACTGCCATGCTAGAATAGAGCAATGGTCCATCTAATCCAGCACCTTGTCTCCAGTGGTGGCCACAAGAGGGCATGGAGGACCAACCCTGCCCCTGTTCTTGCTCCCCCCCCAGCACTGGTATTCAGAAGGCCATTATCTCTGATCATGAATGTCCTGTTTAGTCGTTGTGGTAAATAGCCACTGAAATAGCCTCCTTGACATTGTTTAAGCCCCTTCTAGAGGGAGAAGAAGAAGAGTTGGATTTTATACCCTGCTTATTTCTACCTTAAGGAGTCTCAAAGCAGCTTCCAATTGCCTTTCCCTTCCCTTCCCCACAACAGACACCCTGTGAGGTAGGTGGGGCTGAGAGAGTTCTGAGGGAACTGTGACTGGCCCAAGGTCACCCAGCAGGCTTCACGTGGAGGAGGAGTGGGGAATCAAACCTGATTTCTCCAGATTAGAGTCTGCCATTCTTAACCACCACACCACTCTGGGTCTCTACATCCAGAGGTAGTTAGTTCTATAAGCTGAGTGAAAAATCACTTCCTTTTGGCTGGCATAAGCAACTGTATAAATTTCACATATCATCTTAAAGAAGTAAATATACATCCTTGCATCAGATGTATTAGATCCTTGCCAAATTCGCTTCTTTTACATGCTTTCCAAAAATTCTGACTGCAATAGAATCCTCAATCAGGAATGCTGACAAAATGAACTGAAAATAGATATATAGCTGGAATTTTGAAAGGAATTAGCTGAAAAATTCTCACCCACTTACCCCACAATTATTTTCAGATATTTTTCTCTGCGTTGCTTCTACATGGTGGCTGGAAAATGGCTATTGTGGTAGGCTCGTGAGCCATCTTTATCCATTGGACTTCGGTGATGTCACTGACTGTTCATGAACATTCAGCCTGCTCAGATCAAGCTGTTAACAAGACGATACTGACAGAAGGTGCAAATTTGGTGAAGGGGTACAAAACAATCAGTTTGCTCAGGGAAAAAAACTACATGTAGGATCTGAGGACAGCAGGTTTTGTTAGCAGCAGCAAGTGGGAGGAAAGCCCCACCCAGTGTGTGGGGGGGAAGGGGTATCTTTTTCCTTCTCGCTGGATAAACCCCAGCCCCACCCCCAAGCACACATCTACTCTTTTGGGTGGGAAGAATCTCAGGAATGGCATCGAACTATAGTACAGTGGATAGCAGCTGCGAGGCGTGGAACCCTCTTCCCTTTGGGCAAGCTTTTGTGCCATTCTTACAACTTGTGAAAATGAGGAATTTGTCTATTCCCCGCCCCCTTCCAGTGGCAGAGGCCTGTTCTTGAGGTCTGCATATCCTTGGGGGGGGGCCTATTGTGGGAAGGAAAGGACAGCAACGATTCTTTCCGTGCCCTCCACTCTACTGTTGTTTAAGGGTCATGTATGAGGAGTGATTAAAGTGTCAGCATAAGATATGAGAAAGTCAGGTTCAAATCTCCATCATGCCATGAAAGCTCACCGGATGACCTTGGGCCAGTGCCTCACTCTCCCTGCCTAACCTACCCCACAGTGTTGTTGTGAAAATAAAACGGGCAAGGGGAGCCCAATATAGGTGGCTCCGAGCTCCTTAGAGGAAAGGCAGGATTTAAAAAAAATGTACTAGATACTGTTACTAATTCATAGGATCCAAGACACTTGAACTAATCTGCCACACATTTGGCAGTGGGTCTCTAGTCCTCAGACTTGCAGTGTAGGCTAAGGATGGGACTGTACAAGCATCAGGGATACAGAGTAGAACAGTTTTGCAACAGGTGGTCTCATGAATTGTTGGCTGCTGAAGTCTATACTAAGGTCATCAAGCCTGTTTCCTTTGCACCAGTCGCCTGTCCCCCTCAGCCAGTGCAATCCAGATCGTTATGCCACAAAACCAGAGAGCAGACAGGCAGAAGCAACATCTTACCAAGATGCCTAGATGACCAGAACAGTCAGGGAAGGTATGCACAGAGCATCCAATCAAGACACATGTACAACGCTTGTAATATACAATGTGTACATTTCCAACCCACGAGCGGCTTCCGGCACATAGACAGAGGCAGGATTTGAGTGGGGCAAGGGGAAAAAAATGCAAAAGTGCAGCATGAAGAAGAGGGAAAATGCAGGGAAATGGATTGGTGGGATAGGTCTGCCAGGTTTCTCACTTGTGCAGACATGTATATGTACAGGGACTTGTGCAGGGGGAGGTATTTGTGAATTTCCTGCATTGTGCAGGGGCTTGGACTAGATGACCCTGGAGATCCCTTCCAACTCTATGATTCCATGACATGGACATGGAATTCCATAGGCATGGAATTAGGTAGTTGTGTCGACATGAAGACATGCATACATGTGCAAAAGTGAGGGGACTGAGAAACCCAAATCTCTGTGATTGAGGGTTATCACGAAGGGAACTGTAGATCTGGGAAAGGCCACCTCAATAGCAATAGAAGTGGTGGCGGCTACAAGCATAGACAGCTTCAAGAGGGGACTGGATCAACATCTGGAGCAGAAGTCCATCAGTGGCTATTAGCCACAAGGTATAGAGGGAACACTCTGTCTGGGGCAGTGAGGTATTCTTGGTGCTTGAGGGGGGGCAACAGAGGAAGGGCTTCTGGAGTTTTGGCCCCGCTGGTGAACCTCCTGATAACACCTGGGTTTTGGCCACTGTGTGACAAAAAGTGTTGGACTGGATAGGCCATTGGCCTCATCCAACATGGCTTCTCTCATGTTCTTAACCTCTCTTCCCAGGTGAGGTGTAAAGCCCTCATTGCCAAATGAAGGCATTGATTTCTTAGGCTTTTCATTTGTAATTCTCATATGCTTGGCTGAGGATAGTGACTTCAGTGCTGTTTTGCTTTTAAGTTTGTTGCTATCAGTTGCTCTATTTTACATTGCTACAATTTTTTATGTTACATTAGCCATAGATTGATTAAACAACTGTAGAAAAAAGCACTATAGGTGACATACACCATCTTAAATGAGGGATTCCTTTCTGTGCTGGGGAGAAAGGAGGATGCCTCTTCTAAGGTGACGTTTTTCACCTGAAAACAAAGTATGAGTTTGTTTTTTAAATACACCAAAGCTAGCAGAAAGTGAGTGACTATCAGACCAAACTATGGATCAGGCAGTCTCTGGTTTCAATTTCATCTCTGACAGGAGAAGCCTCAGACAAGTCACTGTTTTTCAGACACAGCCTCCCATCTCCAATGTGGGAGGTAGTAACACTGATCTACTGTACAGGGTTGCCGTAGGGATTACAGTGTATGGAGTACATGTATGTGAAACAATCTGAACACTTGAAAGCACTATACAAGTACTAAACATTATTCTAAAACTATTGTTTCATCATCTCCTAGGTAGATTTAATTAACCAACAGTGATTCATAACAATCTACTCAATTGGACGTCGGCCCTGGTTTTAATAGCATAAACTGCTTTAAGCTGAGAGGAGAAAGTGGTTCCGTAAATAAATAAGAGGAAATAAAGGCTATAGCCCCAATCCACTGAGGTAAATAGCCCTGACATAAGAATTCATGGCCTTGGAGGAGGATGTCATCAGAAAGTGCATCCAGCCAGTTCAAACAAGGCCAAGATGAGTTTTCCATGCCGATGGGCACACACATCTGGATCAACATCAGCCGTGCATGCATAAATAGGTTGCCCACAGTAGCGGTGTAATCCTAAAATAAGTTTCGCCCTTCTAAATCTAGTAGGCTTAGAAGGTTGTAAGTACTGAGGATGACACGTTAAATCTGCCTTGCTGGATCAAAAGGAAACCCTTCCAGATGAAGAATTTATGGTATCAGAACATCTTGAAGAGGGTCAGAATTCTCTCAAGGCGGGGCCGTAGGAATGTTGGATGGTTGTCACAGAGATGTTGACCTGAAGCAGATCTATAATAAGAAACTCCCAATAGTCTCCTCCTTTTGTTCTAAAATAAAACTCTGTAGGATGAGGGTGGGATCAAAGGAGGGTTATGGAAGGGTTGTTGATACAGAGATGCTGTTATCCCTGAAGGGAGCAGGAGATATGAACAGCAGGCCCCCCACACACACACACACACTGCCAAAGGGCATGGAGGCTTTTAGGAGCCTGAATCCTCCCCACATTAATCCACCAGCAGAGATGAGCAGGAAATGCAAAACAAAAAGGAGAGAGAGAGAAGAGAGATGGTGAGATTTTAGGGAGTGCGCCCGCGGAAGGTGGAGGTGTCGAAGAGTGGGTTGTGGATCTCCATCTCTCCACTCTGAAAGGAGAAAAGGGGGGAAATTTAGTCTTTACATTCTTGGAAAGAGAAAGATCATTTCCCACAGCCACACATACTGAAGAATCACACATTGGGGAACTGGTAATGCCCCCCTCTACTTGGACCGTACCAATTCAGAATTCTGGTTTGTGTGGAGCGGAATTCATGTTTGACTCTGTGTGTGTGTGTGTTCAGCAAATCAAGAGGGAAGTTGAGGGTAGCTTTCTCCTTGCCTAGCTACTTTTCTCTATGCAGGAAGGTTTGTTTTCTAAAAAAAAAAAAAAAAAGAGTATTCATACCTGCAATTTCTCCGTTACCTGCAATCCAAATGGGACAGTCCAGGGGGGAAAATCTCATTGTGAGATTCTGCTGCCTGCCTAGATGAACTGTTACCATTTGCCTCTTTCCTTACTTTCTGCCCTGACTCCAGGCATAACATGGAGCCAGAAATGGATTAAAGGTGTGGGGTGGACAGGAGGACTAAAGTGGCTTGATCTACACCTGTTTCTCTAGCTTTGAGAGTTCTGAGCTGCTGACGAATGTCAGTAGGATCCATCCAGCCTTTTCCGCACACTCGACTTGCTCTTGATTTTCTTGGCAGTCAATCCCCAAGGACTGGAATTGGTTTGGCCACAGTTCTTCTACACAGCAGCCCTCCCTCTGCATTTTCATAGTTATGGAGTCAGTTTATTTTCTTCCACACATGCCTTAATCAGGATTTTCAAGGGAAAGTGCTGTCATCATCACTGGCAACCCCCCTTTTATTCTTTGAGCCTGAATTGTAGTGATAGATCAAGCAGGTTCTGAATTCCCAGCTTTCATTTAAAAAAAAGTATGTCTCTAGCCTCTTCCCTCACAGAGATATAAGGAAAAAGGCATATCTCTGCAAAGAAGGGTGCTGGAGGCTTACTATTTTTTTTAATGAATTCTGGGATGCTGTGTTGATATATAGATATTTTAGTGCCTTCAAAAAAATTTAAAATAAACCACTTCTCTTCAGGAGGGGAATGATTTGACAACAATAACAGTCCAAATAGTGAAAAGTAGGCTGGAAGTGGATGGGACAAAGAAAACCAGCAGAAACATTACACATGAGGGAAAAGGTGACTCAAAAATTGGCATCCAGAAAAAGATCAGGTAAAGGTGGTTTCAGAAGAACTGGGGGAGGGGGTGGACAAAAAACGGAAGAGAAAATTAAAGCACAAAAATATTTGTGGAAATCAGTGGATAAACCAAAGCAGTATGGGGCCAGAAATGACAACAACAACAAAAAATGTGTCCGAACCCCTATTGCTCCAGCAACTGTGCAGAGGGCAAGTGTGTATGAACGGCTGGTCGGTAGGTCACTCAAGCAGTGAGGGAGAGGGCCTTTGGTGTAATCCCAACTAAGCAGAGATGCTACTGGTGGGAGGAAGATTTGAACCACAGGATATCGCCTGTTCTGGTTGGGGTTGCACTCCATCTAGCAGGTAGAGGTTTATAACCGGGGATTGCCCACTGGATCAAGGTCTTCTATTGGATAAATTGGTGGCAGTGGTGGCCAGGGATGCCTTTCACCAGCTTTGACTGGTTAGCCAGCTGTGGCCCTTCCTGTGCAGGAAAGATCTTGCCACTGTGGTGTATGTCCTGATGATTAGATGACTGCAGTGTGCTGTACATGGGGCTGTCCTTGAATACTGTCTGGAAGCTGCAATTGCCACAGAATGCTGACTATTGTGCCTCACAGGTACCACATCACTCCAATTTTGTTCCATCTGCACT
Organism: Gekko gecko; assembly: GCA_029375565.1. Lineage (NCBI taxonomy): Eukaryota > Metazoa > Chordata > Lepidosauria > Squamata > Gekkonidae > Gekko > Gekko gecko. Next base: position 34,689,643 of record JAPDNY010000002.1, on the reverse strand, counting down.
GGCTCCCAGTTTCTGTCCAGGCCCAATTCACGGTGCTGGTACTAACCTTTAAAGTCCTCTATGGCTTGGAGCCAGCATAACTTAAGAACTGCCTTCTCTCATATGAACCTACCCAATCAAGACTGATCATGATAGATCAAGGGCCCTATTCAGTATCCTTCATGTGTTCAAAAAAACACAGAATTCTCCTGCTCAGTGCCTGAAGGTCTCTGGATTTAATAGCTGTCATCAGGGCCGCACCCAGCCCTCACCTCAAGTACTCAGTTCCAGGTAAATGTAGGTGAGCAGAGAATTTTTACAGAAATTGTTATAGAGCCATAGAATTGGGATGGCCCTCCAAAATCCAACTACCTCTCTCCTAAATACTGGACTATCAACTAAGTAGTATCCCCTTTTCAGTCCTGACCGCATACTACAGAAAAACAGATGCACTGCCCAGAAGGCACATGAAGAGCATACAGCTCCAGACAACTCAAAGAAGTGAGCCAACTCAAAGAAGTGAGCCAAGCCATCCGCGCACCTTCATGATGATGGAATAATGTAACTACTTAGATTAAATCTTCCTTAATGTGCAAATGGTCTTCGCCATCAAGTATATATGAAGGGTGGGCTCTAAAAGTCAGCATCTCTTGGGGCAAAAAAGGCATGTAATTTTTTTTTTTTAAGTTGTGACATACAGATTTGCAACTAGACATTTTGTTGTGGTGAGGAGCAAGCCATAAGGTTATATGGGGGAGGGCGTGGCTGGGTTACCTTGAAACAAGACATCTAAAAAGAAAAGCCCTCATAAACAATCTGTTTAAAGATAGCTTGTGTGGTTGTTATTTTCTTTCTTTTAACAAGAGGCCTAAAAAGCTGAATATCATTGAGGAGCAGTGTTGCCAACCTCCAGGTGGGCCTGAAGATCTCCCAAAATTATAACTGATCTCCAGTTGGGATCAATTGCTGTGAAAATTACTAAAGAACATTAAAACCACGTTTATTTATCCGCTGTTTAAGAATACCTCTCAAAGCACATGCAGTATCGAAATATCTTATAGTTTTGTGCTATTTATTTTGATATTGCATGTACTTTGAGAGGTATTCTTAAACAGTGGATAAATAAATGTGGTTTTAATATTCTTTAGTAATTTTCATGGAAGTGTTACACTATATAATATATCTCTATATCTGTGGTTCTCGGGCATACTGTGAGAGATCAGTTGCCCTGCAGAAATTGGCTACTTTGGAGGGTGGACTGTATGGTGCTATCTACGAAGGGTGTCAAACGTACAGCCCCCGTGAGCCAGAACCAGCCCGCCCAGGGCTCTTATCTGGCCCACGAGCAACTGGCCATTACACTTATTGCCAGGAGACAGAGGCTGTGCATTATATACTGTCCCAGTGCTAATGAGTAATCGTTGGTGGAAGTGGGAGGGTGAGCATCAGGGAGCTACTTGAAGGAAATACTCCAAGAGTGTTAAGAGCATGTTTGTATTTTGAGCAAAAAAATAATATCTTCAATTGGGTTTGCCTGTGTCCTTTGTAAAGTTTCTGTCTTCCATACCTGGCATTACATTTTATGACAGACGTGGCCCAGCCTGACAAAGTGATATTTATGTCAGATCCGGCCCTCGTAACAAATGAGTTTGACACCTCTGCTATATACCCTGCTGAGGCCCCTCCTCAAACCTCACCCTCCCCAAAATCTCACAGCCCAGAATGGGCAGTCTTACTGAGGAGGGAGGTCCCCAAAGTTACCTCTACAACCGTGGTTATGAAGTTATCTGGCATCAGGGGGATACATACCGGTGCCAATCCAGGGCACTCATACACGGTGTAATCCTCATTTTCTGACTCTGTGGAGAGCTGCTTTACTGCTTTCGGGGGATCTTTGCTGGACAGGGAGAAAGAGCAACAATGGTGTAAGTCAAAGGATCTGAGGAGATGGACCCCAAATGGAAAACCCTGGTGCCCTGGCAACTCCCCCACTCCTCCATTCATTCTAACCCATTAAAGCCAGCAACCCCCCCAAATCTTCCTAAGATGCTCATTATGCTCCCCTTCATTCCTACTGGATGTACTGGCAGTTCCCATGCACAGAGACTCTTGTCTAAACAACCTGCTTGTTCCACTGTAAAACCGCTCCTGAACTGCACTACTTCAAACCATAGGTAAAGGTTCCCTTGCTCGAAAGCCAGTCGAATCCAACTCTAGGGTTGCGGTGCGCATCTCTGTTTCAAAGCCGAAGAGCCAGCACTGTCCGAAGACATTTCCGTGGTCATGTGGCCGGCATGACTAAACACCAAGGCGCACGGAACGCTGTTACCTTCCCACTGAAGTGGTACCTATTTATCTACTTGCAATTTCTTGCTTTCAAACTGCTAGGTTGGCAGGAGCTAGAACTAGAGATGGGAGCTCACCCTGTCATGCGGCACTCACGGGTCTTGAACTGCTGAACTACTGACTTTCCACAGCCTGCAGTTCAGCATCTTAACCACTTGAGCCACCGCAGCTCCATTTCAAACCATGGGGGGGGGAGAAAATTAAACAGGAGTGCAGCTGCCACTTACAGCCTAACCAAATTCATTACAGTATAAGCTTTCATGAGTCAGAGCTCACTTCATCAGATGTGTTGAAGTGTTCATCCTTTGGATAGACGCATTTCTACTAAAAGCTGCAAATGGGCAGCTGGGAACGGCGGGAGCAGTACAGAGAGGCCAATTTGAAACAAAACCCACTGAAGAGTGATAAATCCACTCAGAGCAGGGAAGGAGCACTCTGAAGAGTTAATGTCAGGTGGAACATTGCATTACCCCTGCTCCCCAAAAGCACAAGAGGGGAATGCTAGACAACTGCAGCTAGAAATGCAATAGGAACACATGAAGCTGCCTTATAGAGTCAGACCCTTGGTCCATCAAAGTCAATATTGTCTACTTAGACTGGCAGCGGCTCTCCAGGATCTCAGGCAGAGATCTTTCATGTCACCTGCTGCCAGATCTTTTAACTGGAGATACTGGGGATTGAACCTGAGACCTTCTGCATGCCAAGAAGATGCTCTACCACTGAGCCACATCGCCCCCACCCCCACTATCCTTGCAACTGTCTGCTTTTCTCGTGTATGAAATTAATATGCCCTGACCTGGGTAGCCCAGGCTGGCCAGATTATGGTATATCTCAAAAAGTAAGCAGGGTCAGCCATGGTTAGTACTTGGATGGGAGACCACCAAGGAAGTCCAGGGTCACTATCCAGAGAGGCAGGCAATGGCAAACCACTTCATCTCTTGCCTTGAAAACCATATGGTGTTGCCATAAGTTAGCTATGACTTGAAGGCAAAAAAGAAGTTGATATACAAACAAATTTCCCACTTAGTGAAGTCAGAGGTGGTAAAGCTCAGAAACTGGTTTATGCACGTGATGCACTGTGTCTAAATCAATGGCCCACCTAACCAAGTAGTTTCTCCTTTAAGAGATGGCTGTTGTTCAGGATCGATGGCAAAGGTCTTTCCCAGCCTTGCTATCTGACCTGACATCCCATGGACTGGATCCTGCAATCTGACAGGAGAAAGTGCTGATGACTGCAGATCTTTCCTGCATTTTTCTCCCCACAACAGTCCTTTGAGAACATAAGAAGAGCCTTGCTGGATCAGACCAGTGGTCCATACTAGTCCAGCATCCTGTCTCACACAGTGGCCAATCAGTTCCTTGGGATGGCCAACAACAGGGCACAGAGGCTGAGGCCTTCCCCGATGTTGCCTCCTGGCTCTGTGATTCAGAGGTTTAGTGCCTTATCCATTGATAGACTTATCCTCCATGAACCTCTCTAATCCCTTTTTAAAGCTGATTATTCCTTCAGCCATCACTACATCCTCTGGCAACAAATTCCACATTTTAATCCCTGTGGAGTTTGAGAGCCAGTTTGGTCTAGGAGAGCCAGTCTGGTGTAGTGGTTAAGTGCACAGACTCTAATCTGGAAGAACCGGGTTTGATTCCCCACTCTTTAACATGTAGCTGCTGGTGTGACCTTGGGCAAGTCATAGTTCTGGCACAGCTGTACTTGAAAAAGAGCAGTTTCTGTCAGAGCTCTCTTGGCCCACCTACCCCACAGGGTATCTGCTGTGGGGAAGGGAAAGGAGTTTGTAAGCCGCTTTGAGACTCCCTTGGGTAGTGGAGGGTGGGGTATAAATCCAATCTCCTCCTCTGTGTAAAGTACTATTTCCTTTTGTCTGTCCTGAGCCTACTGCCCATCAGCTTCTTTGGATGCCCTTGAGTTCTACTACTTTGGGAGAGGGAGAGAAAGTTCTCTTTGTCAACTGTCTTCACCCCATGCACAATTTCATAAACCTCTGTCATGTCCCCCCTTAGTTGTCTCTTTTCTAAACTGAAAATTCCCAGACTCTTCAGGCTTTCCTCACAGGGAAGTTGCTTCAACCCCCTAATCATCCTGGCTGCCCTCCTCTGTACTTCTCCCAGCTCTGCAATGTTCATGTTGAAATATGGTGGCCAGATCCCAGAAAAGTCTATTCCCAGGGGGTTTAGGTTGAGAGGCTGCATTAGGGAGAGCAAGGGGAACCAAACTGCCCCTACTTCTTCTTCTTCTTCAGTAACTCTTCTGAAAGAAGAAAGGGTGATGTCATTCTGTCCCTGCTGTGGCCTTCCAATCCATGTGAGTCTTTGCTGTCCTAAAAATCAACTTTCTCCATGGTCAGAAAGGACTGTTGGGAGGAGGAGAGCACAGGAAAGATCTGCAGTTCTTGCATCTGCAAACTGCAGGATTCAGCTCTTCAGCTAGAGATGCTGTGTGGACACTCCAGCCTTAGGGTTAAGGCTCTTCCCCATCTAGTGGCTGCTGGACCATTGTCATACACCTCCCCTTCCATGTAGCAATCAGGAAAAGACCACTTACTCCTCACCGGTGAGAAGTTTCTTCTGATGCTGATAGTGGTGGACTTGGCAGGACTGAGCTAGTCTGGAGTCCATATACTGAAGAGAATCAGAGAGAAAATTGTCAAGGGGGGAGGGACTCCATCACCTTCCCCGTAACTGGGCAGCAATGGCAAAAATGCACTTACTGCACTGGGCTGATGGTACCGGTACTGGTTTCCCCGAGTGGCTGTGTAGGCCATCTTCTGAGCCAAGCGGACCTCTTGCTGCAGCCTGGGGGAGAAAAAGTAATCATAAATTTACACACAACCTCAGATTGCCATGTGGGTTTTGCACATGCCTGCCGTGGCATCGCAAGCTCTTGCTGAACAGTGCCACTGCAGAGTTTTAATGTTTGTTTTTCAAATCGGAGGTGGTCACTGTGGTGGCTATGGGGTGAGAGAGAGCGGAGGGGGACTCTGAGGCAAGTGCCCACTGAAGAACACCCAGTCCCCCACTCTGGCCTCTCCTACAGGTTCTTTAAACCCTAGCTGCCCACAATCAGGTCAAGGAGGAAGATACAAGCTTTGATTACAGGGATGGTAGCATTAGAACAAAGTCTGAGTCCAGTGGCACTTTTAAGACCCACAAAGTTTAAGTCTTGGCAATGTTCCCTCTAAACTGTAGAGTCTTGTGAGCAAAAATTCTACTTTGTGAGCTACGGGCATTAAAGTTTTGAGCGAGCAATTTGGCTACTGCATAAATTAGTTTGCTCTGGAGCCATCCTTCCTGAGTGAAGACAAAAATGTGTGAGCCGGAGGCTAACAACCTGTGAACTAGCTCACAGTAACTCAGCTTAGAGGGAACACTGATTCTGGGTATAAGCTTTTGTGTGCATGCACACTTCTTCAGATGTAAGCTTTGTGCTCCCTAAAGGTATCTTGCTTGGGAAGCGGCTAGACCAAGGCCGTAGTTGTTCATGAGGTAAGTAGGAATTGCTTAATAGATAAAACACAGATGGAGATGAGCAAATGTTTATTTCGCAAAAATTAGAATATTGAATAGGGTAAATGTTTTGTGTGGGTTGCTTCTATAAATAAAGTGAAACTGGCTCTTTGCTTGCATAGTTTACAAGCTTTCCCCAAAGACGGTAACCACTTTGTAGGCGAGCCTCAGTTAATGTAAATAAACCCTGAGGGGAGTTTTGATTCCCCTTCCTCCAGACAGATTACCTCAGTTGACTAATCTAATTCCACAACTGACAGGATTCTTGCCAGGTTCCAGGTGGCTCTTTTAACACAGAGAGTTCCCCTCCATAGAACCTGTACATGTAAGTTAGAAATCTGGGGCCCTTAACAGGATGCATATTTGTCTCCCTGAAAGAAGCTTTCTTCCCTAAGGCAACCCCAAACCCTAACTAAAAGCCAAATAAAAACCTGGCTAAGATGACATTCTTTAAAAAGTTTTTCTTCACCCTTCTGAAACTGAGGCTGGCTCACCCCCTCTCATCCAGTGGTGTTCCATGGGCTCTGACTGGCCCACAATCACTTGAATTTGCCTGAGACCAAAATCACAAGGATCGGTCAGAGCCATGGAGAAGAAGTGGGACTTTGGGGGATGATTGCCACAGTCACACACACTCCTGTGAACAGATGATCTTCCTTTTGTAGCACTGATATTACTAGACTTCTCCCAAGAGCAGGTTGGCAAAATTAGAAAAACACGAGACTGGTACATTTGTAGCAGCCTCAATAGCCCAGAGGAGCCCAGATTTGCTAAGCTGGGTCACCTATGGTCAGTATTTGTATTGGAGACCACCAAGGAAGACAAGGATTGCTATGCACAGGAAGGCAATGGCAAGCCATCTCTGATCACTGAAAACCGCATGAGGTATTGTCATAAGTTGGCTGTGATTGGATGCTTTTTGATGATGTGGTGGTGGTGGTGGTGGTGATGATGATGATGATGATGAAGAATTGTCACAGTCTGAAATTTGAATAATTGATGGTGTTCTGCAATTTGAGATCTAGCCAAGTTCTTGGGAATTGCAGAGGTATCTTCACAGGATCTTGCTGTTCCAAGCAACACTGTCTTCTGGAACTTCGCTGGTTTTATTTACTCAGTGCCCAGAATGTCCAGGTGTTACCTGAGACTTCTAGGCACTGGTCCAAGGGCTCCAATGACAGCTAGTGCAATGGTAACATTCTTCTCCCAGAGTTGCTTTAAGTCTGTTCGCATTATTGGTGCATCTAGTAAGCACATGTATGGAAGAACTTCTGAAAGAGTTTACAGATGTGCAGACTCTGCATTCTCATGCTCTGTGCATGCAGTCTGGGACTCTGCAAGAAGCAGATCCTCTGCAGGTTCAAACCATTTGAGCTAAGAGTATGTGCACACATGCATGTGAACGTCTTTCAGAAGATATGCTGAATGCATGTAGGGCAGGGATATGGCCAGTGGATCCAATCCCACTCTCCCACAGATGCATGTTCACGGTACACTCCTGCATCTGCCCAATGCCACTGGGTAGCCATCAGCTCAACACACATCGTGGATTAGGGTAAAATCCTCTACCACAAAAGCAGGGACTAGGGAGCTTGGATGGAAAAGAAAGGGCCTCTCCTTCATCAACTGCTGCCATCTTCCCTTATACTTTCCATGGTCACACTTTGCTTCTCTCACCTCAGACCAAAATTCTGAACCCATTTTGTCACATTGTTCATACCACACGGTGCCTAATCCTTCAGTTCCTGCATCGGTTTCTTATCCAGTCCCATGTCCAGCATGAACTTTCAAAGTCTGCCCTGGCTTTGCTTCCCCCACACCTGTTTGTCCTCATATCCTTCACCTCTATCCACCTACAGCTTCCCAAGGGTCACCTATGGTGCATTATTCCGGTCCAGGCATCTTGAAATTGATGAAGTGGATCAAACATCTACTAAGCAGACTTCCTTCAATGGAAGAGCCACCTACGTTGAAAGAAGGCTAGAAAACTTTGTTTCATGACGTGGTAGTATAGTGACTGGAATGGTATACTATAATCTGATCTCGTCAGATCTCAGAAGCTATGAAGGGTCAGTACTTGGAAGGGAGACCTCCAAGGAAGACTCTGCAGAGGAAGGTTTGCCTTGAAAGGCCCTTACTGGGTCACCAATAAATTGGCTGCAATTTGACAGCACTTTACGTATACAGGATAGGGATTAGAATGGTATGGTACAACATGATCTCGTCAGATCTCAGAAGCTAAGCAGGGTTGGTATTTGGACGGGGGACCACTAAGGAAGACTCTGCAGAGGAAAGCAATGGCAGACCACCTCTGCTTCTGACTTTCTTTGAAAGCCCCTCGCTGGGGTTGGCATGTCAGTTGCGACTTGAAGGCAGGTACATGAATAGGACAGCGATAGGATCCACCCCACTAAGCCTAGACTGAAGGTGATTCATCCCACTAAGCCTAGACTGAAGGTGATTCATCCCACTAAGCCTAGACTGAAGGTGATTCATCCCACTAAGCCTAGACTGAAGGGCAAGTAGTCGGGGGTGTTTCAGACTGGGAAAATAGTATGGTCCCAATTCAAATCATGCCCCTGTGCCCTTGGGAACAGAGCTCATGTTTTGAACTCACAACATACAGCTGATAAAGAGGGTCCTCATGGAGGACCCAGATGTGACTCAGGGGTTTTGTAGGGGATAGTTACACTTGCCTGTGTCATCCCCTATTGAAACTTAGACTGTGATCTCCTGACAGAAGAAAACTATATTTTTGTTCAAGTAATGGTGTAAGAAAAAAAAGGCAGGTATGTTTTTGGTACTCTGTAAACCATGCGGGGGGTCAGTTTCCTGGAGGAGGTGGTGGCATAGCTAGTAATCTATATGAAATTATTTCGATATGAAATTATATCTTCCAAAAGGACTTGCCATCAACAATTTATCATGTGTTTTTAGATACACTTTTTCTTCACCCAAACCAACTTAATTCCCAACATTTTGGTCTCTGCTCCTCCTTCCCTGCACACTAGGGATGGCACCCTCCATATGGAACCTGGAGATCCCCTGGAACTACAGCTCATCTCCAGACTACAGAGAGGAGTTACTCTGGAGAAAATAGATGCTTTGGAGTGTGGACACTATGGCATTGTATCCCAGTAAGGCCCCTGTCCTCCCCAGGCTCCACCCCCAGCTCCCCAACCTGCATCTGGCAACCCTAACCCACCACTCCTTGCCAGTGGCCGGGGGGATCTGGCGACCCTACTGCATACGCAACTTCCGGTATGTGGGCAACAGGATTTTGCATCCCCCTAAGCACACCAGGCTAAATATACAATGGAGATAGCCACGTTTCTTTGCTGAAAGGAGGGCCTAGGTAGTAGAATAGCCTCACCACCTTTGGGGAACTAGTTTTCCCCCACCCATCCACCCATAGCTGAAGACAAAATGGAGATGGGACCATTTCTTCATCTCAGGCAGGCCCCACCGAGACACAGTAATACTGCAATTATTACTACCCCATCTATGGAGGCAAACCGTAATCCTCTTGATCCATTACTGACATCAGAGATTGTGTGGCAGGCTACAGGAAATATGTCTTTCAGTCCAAGGATTCCACCAACTCTGTTAATCTCACCGACGGCTGGGGAGCGAGCATTACACTGGCTGGAAATCCCAGAGTAATCCCCACTGTTCCCCTGAAGTTTTCACCCCCTGGTGGGATCCATTTAGGGTTGCCAACCTCCAGGTGGTGGCTGGAGATCTCCTGGGATTTCAACTGATCTCTGGGAGACAGAGTTCATTTCACCTGGAGAAAATAGCCGCTTGGGAAGGTGGACTCTATGGTATTATACTCCATCAAAGTCCCTCCCCTCCCCAAACCTTGCCCTCCTCAGGCTCTACCTGACCCCCAATCTCCAGGTATTTCCTAACCCTAAGAATTTTAGTGTGGAAGAGTGGTATAATAGTGTTTTCTTTAATACAGAAGAGGCTGATGCAGTTCCTACCTGTACCAGCAGATGGCAGCGACCACCAGCCCAGAGACCCCCGTGACCGTGCACATCACCACCAGAGCTGTAAAGGACCACAGTTAACTCTTTGAGTGTCAAATAGGAACAGGCAGGAGTAGTCATCATTTCCCTAAGAACACCTCCCGCTCCCCCCCATGCCCCAGACCACCACTGCCAAATTCTTCCCGGAGTCCCTCATACTCACTGAGGGACACAGCTTTGTTCAGACTAGGAGACGGGGGCCGAGACCTTTGCTTAAAATCCACTTTCACGCGCCTTGGGGGTGTGGTGGCTGAGACCGAGACCGGGGTGTCTTCGTATGACTCAGAGGAAGCTGGAGTGCTGCTCATGGGGTGGGAGACGTGTGTTGGAAGAGAGGTTGGCAAGGTGGTGGGGGTACTTGGCGGTTCAAACAACATCGTGTCACCTGAAAAAAGGAAGGGTATTGGTTAGAATCCCATTTCCCTGAAACATGTGGTCTGTTTTGTGGCCTGCTGTGGTCTGGGGTACTCTGGAACAGTGGGCCCATCTTGTTAGTAAGGATGTGGTTTTTTGGAGGGTGGCTTTTCAGAATCAACCAGAGCCTGCTATAACTAAGTTCAAAAAAGAAATTGCCTGCACTTTCCTAATGTATGTAGAACCAGGCACTGGAGGTGGGGGGGGGAATGACTAGAATTCCTCAGTCCAGACCATTATGGCTTCCTTGACCAAGGGGCAGATGCCCTGGTGGCTTACAAAATCATGGTTCCTTGTTCCATTTTATCCACACAACAACCACCCTGTGAGGTAAGCTGGGACTGAGAAAGAGTGACTGGCCCAGGGCCACCCAGCATGCTTGAGTGGCAGTGTAGGGATCTGAACCTGAGTCATCAAGAGCCCAGTCTGACTCTCTGGCCCAGAGATGTCAAACGCATTTGTTACGAGGGCTGGATCCAACATAAATGTCACTTTGTCAGGCCGGGCCAAGTGTGCCATAAAATGTAATGCCAGGCATGGGAGATATAAACTTTACAAAGTACATTTTGTTGTTGTTCAGTCGCACAGTCGAGTCCGACTCTTCGCGACCCCATGGACCAGATTACGCCAGGCCCTCCTGTCTTCCGCTGTCCGCTGAAGTTTGCTCAATTTCATGTTCGTTGCATCAATGACACTGTCTAACCATCTCATCCTTTGCCGTCCCCTTCTTCTTTGACCTTCAATCTTTCCCAGCATCAGAGTCTTCTCCAGTGAATGCTCCCTTCTCATTTGGTGGCCAAAGTATTTGAGCTTCAGCTTCAGGATCTGGCCTTCCAAGGAACAATCAGGGTTGATTTCTTTTAGGATTGACTGGTTTGATCTCCTTGCAGTCCAAGGGACTCTCAAGAGTCTTCTCCAGCACCATAGTTCAAAAGAATCTATTCTTCGGCGCTCGGCCTTCCTTATAGTCCAACTCTCGCAACCATACATTACTACGGGGAATACCATTGCTTTGACCATGCGGACTTTTGTTGGCAAGGTGATGTCTCTGCTTTTTATCATACTGTTTAGGTTTGCCATCGCTTTCCTCCCAAGGAGCAGGCGTCTTTTAATTTCATGGCTGCAGTCACCATCTGCAGTGATCTGGGATCCTAGGAACGTGAAGTCTGTCACTACTTCTACGACTTCCCCTTCTATTTGCCAAGGAGTGATGGGGCCAGATGCCATGATCTTAGTTTTTTTGATGTTGAGCTTCAAGCCCACTTTTGCGCTCTCCTCTTTCATGCTGAGCAAGAGGCTCTTTAGGTCCTCCTCACTTTCTGCCATCAGAGTGGTATCGTCTGCATATCTGAGGTTATTGATCTTTTCCCCAGCAATCTTAACTCCAGCTTGTGATTCATCCAGGCCAGCATTTCGCATGATGTACTCGGCATATAAATTAAATAAGCAAGGTGACAATATACATCCTTGTCGTACTCCTTTTCCTATGCTAAACCAATCAGTTGTTCCATATCCGGTTCTAACTGTTGCTTCTTGACCCTTATACAGGTTTCTCAGGAGACATGTGAGGTGGTCCGGTACTCCCATCTCTTTAAGAACCTGCCATAATTTATTGTGATCCACACAATCAAAGGCTTTAGCATAGTCAATGAAGCAGAAGTAGATGTTTTTCTGGTACTCTCTTGCTTTCTCCATAATCCAGCGAATGTTGGCAATTTGATCTCTAGTTCCTCTACCTCTTCGAAACCCAGCTTGTACTTCTGGCAGTTCTCTATCCACGTACTGTTGAAGCCTAGCTTGTAGGATTTTGAGCATGACCTTGCTAGCGTGTGAAATGAGTGCAATTGTGCGCTAGTTTGAACATTCCTGGACATTGCCCTTCTTTGGGATTGGAATGTAAACTGACCTTTTCCAATCCTGTGGCCACTGTTGTGTTTTCCAAATTTGTTGGCAAATTGAGTGCAGCACTTTAACAGCATCTTCTTTTAAGACTTTGAATAACTCAGCTGGGATACCATCACCTCCACTAGCTTTGTTGTTAGTAATGCTTTCTAAGGCCCATTTAACTTCGCTTTCCAGGATGTCTGGCTCGAGGTCAGTGATTATACCATCGTGGTTGTCAAGGACATCGAGGTCCTTCTTGTATAGTTCTTCTGTGTATTCTTGCCATCTTTTCCTAATCTCTTCTGCTTCTGTTAGGTCCCTACCGTTTTTGTCCTTTATCATGGCCAGCTTTGCATGGAACGTTCCCTTGATTTCTCCAATTTTCTTGAAGAGATCTCTAGTCCTTCCCAATCTATTGTTTTCCTCTATTACTTTGCATTGTTCATTCAGGAAAGCCTCCTTATCTCTCCTTGCTGTTCTCTGGAAATCTGCATTCAGTTGGGCAAATCTTTCCTTTTCACCGTTGCCTTTAGCTTTCCTTCTTTCCTCTGCTATGTGTAAAGCCTCATCAGACAGCCACTTTGCTTTCTTGCATTTCTTTTTCTTTGGGATGGCGGTGATTGCTGCCTCCTTTACAATGTCACGGACCTCTGTCCATAGTTCTTCAGGCACTCTGTCTATCAAATCTAGTCCCTTAAACCTATTCTTCACCTCTACTGTATATTCATCGGGGATGCGATCTAGGTCAAATCTGAATGGCCTTGTGGTTTTCCCAACTTTCTTCAATTTAAGTCTGAATTTTGCAATGAGTAGCTCATGATCTGAGCCACAGTCAGCTCCAGGTCTTGTTTTTACTGACTGGATAGAGCTTCTCCATCTTTGACTGCAAATTATATAGTCAATCTGATTTCGGTGTTGCCCATCTGGTGATGTCCATGTGTAGAGACGCCTCTTAGGTTGTTGGAAAAGGGTGTTCGCTATGACCAGCGTGTTCTCTTGACAAAACTCTGTTAGCCTTTGCCCTGCTTCATTTTGTTCTCCAAGGCCAAACTTGTCTGTTATTCCGGTTACCTTTTGATTTCCTACTTTAGCATTCCAGTCCCCTATGATGATAAGGACATCATTTTTTGGTGTTAGTTCTATGAGCTGTTGTAGGTCTCCATAGAACTGGTCCACTTCAGCCTCTTCTGCAGCAGTGGTTGGGGCATAGACTTGGATTACTGTGATATTGAATGGTTTGCCTTGGATTCGGACTGAGATCATTCTGTCATTTTTGAGATTGTATCCCAGTACTGCCTTTCTCACTTTCTTGTTGACTATAAAGGCCACACCATTTTTTCTACGGGATTCCGGGCCACAGTAGTAGATATAATGGTCTTCTGAGTTAAATTCGCCCATTCCTGTCCATTTTAGTTCACTGATTCCCAAGATGTCGATGTTCATTCTTGCCATCTCATTTTTGACCACGTCAAGCTTACCTTGATTCATAGACCTTACATTCCAGGTTCCTATGCAGTATTGTTCTTTGCAGCATCGAACTTTCCTTTCACCGTCAGACACATCCACAACTGAGCGTCCTTTCGGCTTTGGCCCAGCCGCTTCACTCTTTCTGGGGTTACTCGTACTTGCCCTGTGCTCTTCCTCAGTAGCATATTGGACACCTTCCGACCTGAGGGGCTCATCTTCCGGTGTCATATCTTTTATCCTTTTGTTACTGTCCATGGGGTTTTCTTGGCAAAGATACTGGAGTGGGTTGCCATTTCCTTCTCTAGGGGGATCACGCTTGGTCTGAGTTCTCTGCTGTGGCCTGTCCGTCCTGGGTGGCCCTCCACGGCATAGCCCACAGCCTCATCGAACCACGCAAGCCCCCTCGCCACGACAAGGCAGTGATCCATGAGGGAGACAAAGTACATAGGCAAGCCCAATTAACAATATTATTTTTTACTCAAAATACATAAGCATGCTTGAAATATTAACACCCTTAGAGTATTTCCTTAAAGTATCTCCCTGATGTCCGCCCTCCCACCTCCACCGCCCATTACTCATTAGCACTGGGACAGTATATACTGCACAGCCTCTGTCATCTGGCAATAAAGGTAATGGCCAGTTGCTCGTGGGCCAGATAAGAGCCCCGGAAGGGCTGGTTCTGGCCCAGGGGCCATATGTTCAGCACCCCTGCTCTAACCATTACACCATGCAGCTCTACTACAGTATACAAAGAGAACAGGTTGATCGGTCTGAATACCAGGAAGAGTGATGTCCACACTTGGGGGTCGCAAGCCCTTCTCATGCTTGGCGAGTAGGGAACGGATGAGACCTGGCAAGTCTTTGGGCCTCTTCTGGGTCTTTGTTTTACTTTCTAAAAGAAAAGTTATCAAAAGTTTAAAATGACATCTTTTACATTTATTTATTCCTTTATTCATTTACATTATTTCTAGTCCACCTTTCTCACTTGGACTCAAGGCAGTTTACCTAGAGAGAGTTAGTACAGTTGATGGATGGGAAATTCGATAAACAATGCAACAGTATTAGGGCTGTAGAATCAAGCAGAAGTCTAAAAATGGAGCTGAAGCAAAATGTAAGTATCAGTAGGGTTGCCAGGCTCCAGGTAAGGCCCAGAGATCTTCCAGAATTACAACTATTTCCATTCTAGGGAGGTCAGTTCCCTTGAGGGAAATGGCTGCTTTGGAGAGGAGACTCTATGGTGTTACACCCTGCTGAGGTCCTTCCCCTCCTAAAACTCCACCCTCTGCAGGCTGCATCCCTAAATCTCCAGGAATTCCCCAACCCAGATTTGGCAACCCTGTTTAAATGCAATCCACAAACCTTTTCCTCCTCCTTCATATACTATACAGCTCAACTCAACCTATTCTATGAGAACATAACCTGTTTTATGTCCACCCAATATATTTTGAACCTGCCCTGTCTCTCAGAAGCTTCGAGTGGTATACGTTTTCACAACAACCCTGTGAGATAGACTAGGCTGACAGGGTGTGACTGGCCCAGGGTCACCCAGCACACACTGTAGCAGAGTGAGGATTCCAACTTGGGTTTCCCAGAGCCTAGTCAGACACTCTAATTCTTACACTACATCAGACAGGAGACCCTCTGTACTCGTAACAGGTCTCTGTTGTTTGCATATGAAGAAGAAGAAGAAGAAGAGAAGAAGAAGAGGGGGAGGAGGAGATGATTGGATTTATACTCCACCCTTCACTTGGGAGTCTCAGAGCGGCTTACAAACTCCCTTTCCCTCCCCCTCCCCAAGACAGACACCCTGTGAGGCAGGTGGGGCTGAGAGAGCTCTTTCCAGAACTGTCCTTATGAGAACAGCTCTGAAAGAACTATGGCTTGTCCAAGGTCATCCAGCAGCTGCAAGTGGAGGAATGGGGAATCAAATCCAGTTCTCCCAGATTAGAGTTCGTGCACTTAACCACTACACCAAACTATGTTGAATATGGTTGCCAACAGACCTGGAGGTAAATGTCCTGCCCATGGGCAGCTAAAACTTTTCATGGCATGGAGGTCAGTAGCATCACCTGGTAAATAACATTCAATTCACCGGGACTCAGAGTGGATTGCACAGTCTATTAAAGGGACAAGATGTTTTTCTCCAGGCCTGTTGGCAATGCTGAATCCAAACACTTAATTTCATTTCAAAAAGAAGTAGTCCCTGAGTTTGGTACTTGAGAAAATCCAATACTACTCTCTCACATTCATTACTGTTATCTTCTACCACAGGGTCCACCAACCGCAGCATCCACCAACACCTTACCAGGTGCCCACCAAGTGTTTTCAGAAAGTGGGTGGGACAGGTGGGCTCCTGCCCAATAGAGCTTCTGGTGGCCCCTTTGAGATCTGATTGGCTGTAAAGATTACAATCACATTTCGGTGACAGCTGCCACTACAATGTTAGTTTTATTGTCTGTCTGTCTCTCTCTTTCTGACTCTTCTTTCCCAGTGTATTTTTAACATTTACCCCTCCTATCCTCTGCGCATGGGCTTCCCGGGTGGCCATTTTGTGCTTGTGCCCATCACCCTGTGTCAGAATTCAAAATATGACTGCAGGCTCGAAAAGGTTGGCTACCCCTGATCTACCAGGAGAAAAGAGCAAGAGTCCAATAGCACCTTAAAGACTAACAGAATATGTGGCAGGGTAGGAGCTTTCGGAGTCACTGCACACTTCTTCAGATAAAGGTGTTTGAAGAAGTGAGCAGTGACTCCCGAATGCTCCTACCCTGGCACGTATTTTGTTAGTCTTTAAGGTGCTACTGGACTCTTGCGCTTTTCTACTGCTACAGACAAACACAGATACCCATCTTGTCCTCATCTACCAGATGTAACAGAACACCAGTGCTGAGCCCCTTCGAACAAATATCACCTGAGCTCTTCGGCCCAGGAGCTCTTGCTCCCCTCCCCCATAAATTTTTGGAAATCATATTTATTTTCACAGTGGGACCCACTTCCACCGATGTCTCAACCCTCACAGGCCTTACCGTGCTTAGAGGTTTTCTTCGGCACACAGTTGCCCTCAGCATCCTCCTCATAGTTATGGAAACAAGGGCCACAGCTTGGCGCGCCTTCGGGCCCACAGCCCAGCCGCCGGTGAAGGAGGCAGTTGAGCTTGTACCTGGCTGGGCAGAGGGGATCTGCAAAGGAAACAGCAGACACTCCTTGCTGAAAACCCCCTTGCAATGATTCTTCTTGTTCCCCCCTCCAATCCATCCCTATAGGAGCTTTCACCTAAGTGAGTGCATCATTTAAAACCCGTAACATTTTGGAGCGCAATTGCTGCTTCCGC
This sequence comes from Gekko gecko, assembly GCA_029375565.1. Classification (NCBI taxonomy): domain Eukaryota; kingdom Metazoa; phylum Chordata; class Lepidosauria; order Squamata; family Gekkonidae; genus Gekko; species Gekko gecko. Next base: position 34,672,669 of record JAPDNY010000002.1, on the reverse strand, counting down.
ACTTGTCGCACAGTCAGCTGTATGCATCATCTTGGAGCATGCTCAGAATGTACTGGCTTGAGCTAGAGTTCCCAAGGGGCCACACGGGAAGAAGACACTAAACAGTTCCCATTCCAATTTAGAACAATCCATAAACACATTGTCCGCTTTGGGGGTCAAGCAGGCAAAGTGGTTAAGGCTGCCTTATACTGATGGACTTACCAGACCACTGGCCCATCCAGGTCTGTCTACTCTGACTGGCAGGGCTGTCCAGGGTCTCAGGTGCAGGTCTTTCACATCGCCCACTAACCTGTCTTTTAAACTGGAGATGCCCAGGATTGAAGCTGGGACCTTCTGCATACAAAGCAGATGCTCATCCACTGAGCCACAGCCCCTTCCCACAACTTCCCACAGCTCTGGCATGATCAAGGCCACCAAGAAACACTGCTCTTCTGCAAGTTATTTTCTTTTTCCTGTTGGGGGAGGTGCGGCAGGAAAGCAGGGTAAGAATGCTCACATGCAAAACACTTGCAATACAATTTAGAACAATTTTGAGTGCTCACTGAAAAGTGAGCATTTTTCCAAGAGTGCTGCCCACCATTTGCCAAGTGATCTCACATTGCTCACTAGGATTGGTTTTTCTTTGTAAAGCACTTTGGATGCTCTAAAATGTTATATAAGTGTTAAATGTTATGCTGGGGGGGTGATTTCTCTTGCACTGTCCATGCAACAACCCCACATAGTGCAAAGCTGCATCTAGATGCAACCTAGCCCCATTTTAAAAACATGTATGTACAGGAGCAAGGCTAGCCTTCTCTTCATCCCTTTTGTTAGATTGCTACTGGCTGTGGATCAGAGGGTGATGGAGTATTGCTGCTAAGTAAGCTGATTAACTTCACAGCTGAGCTCTTGCAAAGCTCATCTTTAAGCATATGGAATTCACTGCCACAGGAGGTGGTGGCAGCTACAAGCATGGACAGTTTCAAGAGGGAATTAGATAATCATATGGAGCCATCAGTGGCTATTAGCCACAAGGTATAGATGGGAATTCTCAGTCTGGGGCAGGTGATGCACTCTATTCTTGGTGCTGGAGGGGGCAGCAGTGGGAGGGCTTCTAGTGTCCTGGCCCCACTGCTGGACCTCCTGATGGCACGTGGTATTTTTGGCCGCTGTGTGACAGAGTGTTGGACTAGATGGGCCATTGGCCTGATTCAACATTGGCTTCTCTTCTGTTCTTATGTTCAGTTCGCAAAGCAACACTTCCCATTCACTAGATGATTTCCTTATTTAGGAAGCTTATCTAGTCTAGAAAGGTAATTCACCTGTAAAGGAAAACAAACTTCAAGCAGTTTTGACCCACAGTTCACTTCTTTTGCTCAGCTCTTGCAAAGGTCTTGCAAAGATTTGCTGGCTTCCCCCCCGCCCCTCCCCAGCCTTCAACAGCAGCATAACATGCAGAAATTAAACAGGAGGAGCTTTGTGTCACTGAGAACATTTTTAATCCTGTCCATCCTCTAAAGAATTTAGGGTGGCATACAACTTTCTCATCTCTTCCATTTTATCCTCACAACAACCCTGCGAGGTAGGTTAGGCTCAGACAGAGTGACTAGCCCAAGGTCACCTAGCAAGTTTCACAAAGCAAGGATTTGAACATGGGTCTCGTCAGGACCGCTTTCTGACTTTCTTGGGCCCTAGGCACTTTTGCCTTCATGGCCCCCTCCCACCATAGTAATATCTATATTAACAATTATTTTTGATATAACTTTAAATATATCGACATTTTATTTTATTTTTCTGTTTTAGGCAAAATGTAATTGATTTTCATGGGCCCTAAAATTCCATTATATTGTGATGTGAGAAAAAAATTAAAACACTTTCTTTGACCCTAAAACTTCATCCCCCCCTTCTGATTCTATAAACAATTAAAACATTTTTGTGGGCCCCGAAAAGTATTGTGGGCCCTGGGCACTGCGCTTACCATGCCTAAGGAATAAATCAGCCCTGGGTCTTGTAGATCCAATTTAGTTTCTGCATGGCGAGTTACCGTTAAAGGTACAGGAGCAGGGTTAGAACAAGAGTTGGCAATCTTAGTTACTTCTACAACCGGCCCCTGCACAGAAACCAAAGAATCTTTCCCTATTCTCAACCTTCCTATTCCCATCCTTTCTCTAACACCCACTTTAGACCTCAGATATCCCACCCCCCAGCTGTTCAGGTTCAACCTGTCACCTGCTACTGATTCTTAGATTAATTAAAATTAGGACCTAATGCCTCGATCAAGCAGGAACCAATTAACTCAGATCCAGACAGTCTAATAGTCTTAGCAGCCTCCTGACCAAAGACAGTTTATCTGACAGTAACTATGTTATTAATGACTTTTATTGAACGCATACCCAGAGGTGGACAGAGCATTTCCCCACTGGTAATGACGTTTCTGAACAGGAGCCAGGGGCTGGAAGCAGGCTTGCCACCTTGTGTTTATGACAGAATTCCTGTGCTCCTTCAACAGCTTTAGCTTGGTTAGCCTTTTTTTGTTAGTCTACTGGACTCTTGCTCTTTTCTACAGCTGTAGCGCGAGCAAAGCGAGTCCAGCGTTTCCCCATGCCTGCAAGGAAAGTATTTGCCTGTTGAATTTCTGTCTGCCGCAAGGTTGTTAAAAGCGCAGGAATCCGGCCGGGGAGAAACGAGCGGCGAGGGCGGGCGTCCCTGCTTCTTTCCGAAGGTTTGGATTTAGGAAGTCGTGGCTTCCCTAGGCGTGGGAAGCGCGGCGCGTAGCAGCTTTTGTATTGACGGCAGAAAGCCAGATCCCCCTAAAATTCTCCGAAAAGAGCCAGAGGAATAGCGATTTCGATCCAGGGGTGGCGGGGAAAGAGAGAACTTTGCGAAGGGCCAGGCAGGAGCCAAGAAGACTTCGTTTGAGCCAAGGTTCTAGGAGCTGAGCCTCCAGAACAGACGGCAAGGTTGTCTCTGAGCAGGTACAGAGTGTTTCTCCAACCTCACCTTAATTCAGTCCGCACCGTATTTGGGATTCGGAGGAAGGGTTCTCGGGTCAAAGGGGCTGGATGCGGAGCACCTTTGAGCTACACCTAACCGGATGGGGGGTTGTCTGATAAGTTAGGAGAAAAGGGGGCAGGCCGAGAGGGAGGGGGCTGCTGAAAACTCGCTTGGCTTCCCAGGCACTGAAGCCGAATCTAGCCCAGGGTATAATATTTCCTCTGTTATCCTCTGGGTTTATTCCTTCATTGTTCCCTGATGTTTTTGCTTCCCCGCACCCCCCCCCCCCTGGATTGAATATTCCCCTCCCAGGGTCTCTTCTTGCATTTTCCTCTCGCCCCGTTTTCCCCTTTCATCGGCCACTTCCACCTTTCCTGCTCAACGATACCCCCCCCCCGGAAGGTTTGCTTGAACCGCCGATTCCGCATCTCCCCCGCCCCTCCCCCCGCCCCTCAACCAGATGCCCCCTCACCTGCTTCCCAGTTGGCCCCCGTAGCTATCAGGACTGCGAAGAACCCCAGCCATCGTATCGCTCTGGCCAACATCTCCTTTCAGAGGATGGACGGATCAGGTGTGTATGTGTGTGCGTGGGGGGTGAGTGGCGCCCCCTCCCAGCTCTAACGGGGGGGCTGTCCCCTTTGCAGCTGCTGGCACCCAGCCCAATGCGTGAGAAGACCTGGCGCTGGTGGGGAGGGGGAGGGACTGCGGATCTTTATGAATGAACCAAAGATGGGAGGGAGTGGGGGGGGGAGAGCGCAGGGATGGAGAAGGAGCTAGGTGGAAGGAGAGGGGGGAAAGTGCAGCCGGACGTTGAGTGCTTGGCAGGGAGGGGGAGATGGATGGATTGACTGGTAGATAACGGGAGAAATTGACAAGTTAATTGGAAAGGGAGATTGGGGCTTGGGTAGCTGGAAATAATGGATGTGACTAAATACAGGGATCTGGTATGGCGGGGGAGGGAGATGTTTTGCACCCTGGCACAGTTTTTACATGCACAAATCTTGGTTTTAAATAGATTGAACTTTGCGGGTTCTTCAGTCTGAATTTTTGAGAAGCAGTCATGTTTTATTATTGAAAGTCAGGGATCTTCCCTGATGATGATATTGTGCAAGTTTCTCTCTTTCTCTCTTTCTTCAATAAAGTCTCCCCCCCTAACTTCTGGAGTGTGGACACGCATCAAACATACTCCCCCTTGCCTATGGGTGTAATAAATGCAACTTTGAACCAACAAATCACTTGTATTCTTACAATGTGCTTATTTATTTATGCTTGAGCAAAGGTGAGAGCAATCCTTAACGGGTCTGCTTAAAATCCTACTCATGTCTATTCAATGCAAGCTTACTTCCAGGGAAGACTTACACTGCCTATGTTTTTGTTCCATATAGCTACTGCTCCCCAGAGATGGCTGCATCTGAATTCTGGGGCAACAGAGGTCTGTATAATAATAAGTTGTTCCAGATATGCTGTTATTGACATACTGGAAAATGATTGCTTCAGATTCTAGGGATGATCACATGAAGCTGCAGAAGTCAGTATTGTCTATCGTGGAGAAGCAGTGGCTCTCCAGGGTCTCAGGTAAAGGTCTTTCATATCACTTACTGCCTGATCCATTTCAGTGGAGATGCTGGGGACTGGACTGGGGATTTCCTGTATGTAATTTTTTAAATTAAAATACGCATACCTCACCTTTCTCCTATGACCCAAGGCACAGTACAATTCCAAAATTAAAAATATATAAAAGTAGAATAAAACCCTATTAACCTGCATTCCCAAGAAACTGCCTGCAACTGAAAACCCATTAAAGCCTCACAAATGAAGCAGCCCTTCAGCATCTCCTAAAAATGTCTAAAGATGGTGTCCCTCTCATGTCTTATTGCTTGCCCTTATTCAAATGGAAGGGGTTTTCCAGAGTTTCAATGACAGCTGTGGCCAATGGAGAATCAGGAGGGCAGGTAGACATCTATTTCCCCTTCTCTTTCTCCCTCCCTCTAACTTGGGGCTTCCTTTGTTTTGTTTTTTAACTTCCTTTCTGATATTCTTTTACAAAGCAAGGAGGGTGGTATTGTGCTCAGCTCTGCCACCTGGGGCTGCCGTTTTGGCCTTTGCTCCACCTCCTGCAGAAGCCATTTTGTGGTGGAACTCAACTCCCTCTCTCAAAATTGGCAGGGAGGGCGGGATATAAATCTAATAAGAAATAATAATAATAATAATTAATAATAATAATATTCTAAAGGTGCCCACAGGCTCAAAAGGCTGGGGACCCCTGCTCTAATAGAAGCCAAACAGGCTCCCTTAAGTGGGGAAACAACTAGCAAGTGGCAGCCAGAAGACTAGTTGGCGCACAGGAATATATAGGGAGAGATGGCCCTTTGGATATCAGGGGTCTTAGGATGTGAAGGGCTTCTTGAATTGAACTTGAAAACAAATGGCAGCCAATGTAGCTGTTCTAAAACAGGAGAAATGTTTCCTTGTCAGCTGGCCCCTGACAGGAGTTGGGCTGGCACATTCTGAACCCGTTGCAGTTTCCAGGTTGTCTTCAAGGGCAGCCCAATGTAGAGTGCATTGCATGAGTCCAGCAGCAAGAATGGATTAGCGTTGCCAAATAAGTTGGCTGTAAGAAAGGAGAAAGCTAAAGGCAGCTGACTGAAGATCGTCTTGGCCACTACACTGGCCTGCTTTTCGAACAACAAGGTTGGATCTATGAGCATGCCCAGAGGCTGTCTCACTGAACAATGATCCCTTCCCATCAAAATCCACTCACAGCTTATTACCCAGGAAACACAAACATGCCTGTATTCACACATATCCCAAATGAGCCTTAATCACATTATCTGATGAGGCATCATAGAATCATAAAGTTGGGAGGGACCTCCAGGGTCATCTAGTCCAACCCCCTGCACAATGCAGGAAATTCACAAATACCTCTCCCTCCACACCCCAAGTGACCGCTGTTCCACACCTAGAAGATGACAAAAAACCTCCAGGATCTCTGGCCAAACTGGCCTGGAGAAAAATTGCTTCCTGACCCCAAAGTGGCAATCAGCATTTTCCTGGGCATGTAAGAAAGGACCACAAGAACTAAGCACTGAGGTGACCTTTCCTGCCCTCCCTCTCATGATCTGCCTAAGTTCACAGAATATTTTTTTTAAGATTTCAAACCTCCACCTGCAAAAAACTACACACAGTGTTTGCTTTTTTTCCCTGTTCACTGACAGATTGAACTGTACCCAGTATGGGTAGTAATACTTCATATGACTTTTGCCTTCATGAGGGCACATCTGCCTACAGTGCAGTTTAAAGACATTTCCTAGCTATGACCTTGTTTCCCTGGAAAAAGTGACCCGGACTTCATCTCTAAATCTAGGAAAGTCATCTTAGAAACCCTGGTAGTTCTGTTTATTCTGCCAGGTACCGTATGCTTTTAACAATATTGGACAGAAAGAACTCTAACAGGTGCTCCTCATTCCAGTACAGACTTCCAGCCACAACAGCAGTTTCACCTGTTGAATTTCTGATTGTCATGAGGCACAGGATCCCTGTCAGCAGGGGGAAAAATTGTGCCAACAACTCTAGCCCCCCTCCCAAATTAATGAGGCCTAGGCCTAGCTCTCTGCTGCTTCCACGCCAGTTGTTGCTATAGCAACCGTCTCTCCTGGTTGCCATACCGTAAATTCCTGTAGCTTGGACCCTACCGTTGCCATAGCAATGGGATGGTGGGGGAGGGGAATCAGGCTACATCCTCCTGATGTCAGTGATGCAATTCTGAAAGATTGATATAGAGGCAACAAGCAGGGATATTTGAGGAGAAGGGCGATGACGGAGACTGCAATATAATTTGGGTTTTCCAGATATTTAAATAAAGCTAGCAGCCCAGACAATATATCATAGTGGTGTTGAAATGTTGTTTTTTATGATTTGTTATGGCTAATTGCTCTAAAAATAACCAATATTTAGTTGTGGGAGGTTATCAGAGAAGAGTGGATGAGGTAAAGATGATGATGGATTAATAAAGGGGAACAAAATAACCTCTTAACAGAGAAAACCAAGATCACAAAGAGAAAGCCAATCTCAAACCTGGAATCAGTAAAATAATGAATGTTTTCCAGGCACAGAGGTGAAAAATTGACCTTTCAGTGATACTTGCCACATCCGTTCTGTCTTTGTGCTGATTCAAGGGCAAGCTCTCAGGAGGGCAATGTGAATTTAGTGTCACACAACACTGGCAGTCCAGGAGTTTTCCTGTGAAGTAGTGGTAAAATGCTAACCTACACGGGACATATTGCAGTCTATGATTTATTTATTTATTTATTAAATTTGATTTACTAGGCTGCCCTTCCCTAGAATAAATAGGGCTCAAGGCAGCTTACAACAGAATGATTATACAAATCACAATTAAAAACTAAATTAAAATAACCGAATAAATACCAATACATAAAAATAGTATCTATTAGACTGCGAAAAAACCCCAAGCTATATAAGATGGCGGAAAGAATTCCAACTCCCCAACCTCCCTAGGGTAGGGGTTACAGGGGATGGGGACTTATGTAAGAGTCCGTCGCTGTCCTCAACTGAAGGCCCGGCGGAACATCTTTGCCTAGCATGCCCTGCAGAAAGATAACTCCCGCAGGGTACAGATGTCTTCTGGAAGAGTGTTCCACCAGGTGGAGGCCAAGGCTGAAAAAGCCCTGGGCATGGTTGAGGACAACTGGACTTCTCTTTGGCCGGGGACTGCCAGGAGGTTCTTATTTCCTGAGCATAGCCCTCTTCCAGGGGCACTGGATCTCCCCTTGTATTTTGTGACCTTAATAAAGCAGCTGGTGGGGGAAATGGGACTGAAGTCATGACCCTGAGTACCTGCAATTCATCCGGGGTGAAGGAAGAAGACAGGCTCCCTGGTTTGGCTAGTCTTTTTCCTCTACCAAGACCACTTGCAATTAGGGTTGCCAACAGCCTGCATTAAAAAAATGTCCTTTCTAATTAATAGAAGCTTAAGGTATATGGCTGGTGATGTTATCTACTTTCCTGCCACAGCAAAGCTTTATTTGCATACATTAAGCCTGCCTCTGTTAAAGGGACTGGACATTTTTTTTAATCCAGGCAGTTGGAACATGGGGAAAAGTTAATCTCTCCTTGCTTAGTGCCATGGTTCTGATCCAGATAATGTTTACCCCCAAGTGGCTACTTTTTTTTAGGGTTTAGGCTTTCAGCAGGAGCCCTCTACTCAGAGAAAGTCACAGCCACCTCAGGCAGGGTATAGGTAGGAAGAGAGCCTTGTTGCCCCCCTGTACGGAGACACCTAAAATCAGGCAGCAAGGTTGTTGTACATCAAGCAACTGAGTTCAATTTAGATTTCAAACAATGTTTATTAGAGAAAACAGATCCTTTAGAGGGTGGACTACACAGCATTATACCCTGCCAAAGTCCCTCCTCTCCCCAAATACTGCCCTTCCTAGGCTCTACCCACAAATCTCAAGGAATTTCCCAGCCCACAGTTGACAGACTTAGCTCTGCCTCCTGACAAAGAGTTGCAGCAATTCCGAATGAAGCATAAGCCTCAGAAATCTTCCTTTCTTGGCAAACTTTAGAGAAAATCAGATTTATAACAAGGGTCAAACCCCGCCTTTCTCCCCAACGGGGACCCAAAGTAGCTTACATTCTTTTCTCCTCCATTTTCTCCTCACTATGATCCTGTGAGCTAGGTTAGGTTGAGAATGTGTGCCTGGGCCAAGGTCAGCCAGCAAATTTCAGTGGTGAAGCAGGGATTTGAACATGGACCTTCTGGATCCTAGTCGGATACTCTGTTAAACAGCAATGTCCCTGTGAGGTGCATTAGGCTGAGAGGGTGTGACTGGCCCAAGGTCACCCAGCAAGGTTCCGTAGCAGATTGGGGATTCATCTTGCGGTCTCTTAGACCCTAGCAAGTCACTACATTACCCAGGCTCTGATAGGTCAGGGAAGTTGTTAAGCCCCCTATCCCCCCCCCACACACAGAGGAGATATTTTCCACACACACACCAATCCGAGTTGCCTGCCCTTTCTGGCTTCTCAAGAATAAATCTTGCCAGAGAGATGTTTGGGACCTAAACTGTGCCAGGATGTTTCAATTCCCTTTAATTTTGGGTTCTGCAAGTCATTCTGAAGCTGGTGGCCAATTTTGGGACTTCTGACTTCATTTTATGGTGAGTTTTGTCTGCCACATACAAAGAACCTTAGCTTCCATTGCAAATAGCTTGAGGATGTGGGGTTTCTCAAGATAATGAGGGCCAGGATGTTCCAATTCCCTTCATATCTGGGAAATCCTCTCTTGTGGGGAATCTGCACCATTTCCCATGCTCCAATTCTGTCTGGTTCAACAAAGTCTATTGTGCTATACTTATGTGTCATGTGTTGGATTTTTAACACTGAGCTTTCCCACATTCTCATTTTCCTTGCTTGTGTATTTCTGTTGCTTTAGGGTTTTTTCCTGTTCTGTATGAGTTACATCACTTTATGCCTGGCATAAAAACTTGGAGACATAGAACAATGTAATATCAAATTGACCACTAGAGGGAGCAAAACATGTGCCAAACAGACATCCCACCCAAAAGTAACAGAAACACACAAGTGAGAAATATGAGAATGTGTCCAAATGACACCCTCTGAGTTTTACATATTTTGGTTGCTATTTTCTATGCCATCCCTTTTTCTATTTCCACATCTGCACCCTGGATTCCGTCTTTGCTTGATTTGAACCAGAGAGATTCTTCTTTCTCACAGCTTTCCTCTTTTCTTCTTCACCTTCTACTTTTGATGCAGCAGTGCCTCACAGGTTTTTTTAAAAAAGATTGAGGAAGTCCTTCTCGTTGCTTGCTGCTGCTTTTTCTTTTGATGTATGGGTGGGGGCATTTGGGGCTGACCTGGAATGGGGCAAAGGGTGTCCAGGAAAGAGGCAACTTTTCCTCTGCTGTCTGCCATTCCCTCACGCCCAATCACATTGCGTATTGTAATTTTTTGATTATATTTTATGTGATTTGTAATTGGCTGCTATATATGTAAACTGCCTTAGTACAAGTGATTGCAGAACCTGTCTGTCTCTGTAATTCTGAAACATCCCTTTTTTATATATAAAAAAGAGCTATCAGCCCCATTACACAAATTTCACATAATGCGTGTTTTACTATTTATCTTCATGCCAAGAACAGTTTCATCTGCCACATTTCTGTGGGTCAGTCTGCTGTTAAAGGAACAGGGACAGCCAATAAAAACAACCTGGTAACTATATACCAAATTATTTCTTGGGACGTTTATACCCATCTTTCCAGATCAATTCACTCTTCCTCTTTTTCTAAAAGATACCAGTCTGATTCATTTATGAAAGAAGCCAAACAAGAAAATTTAGATCATTATAAGCTTTATTCTGTTTTGGAATTTTCTGTTAACATAACAAAAAACATCTCTTGATAATAAGAGGACATCCGTGCACATTGTCGGTGTGGGAAGAGAAGATGTGATGGAGTCCATCTAAAAAGAAAAGGGGCGGATGTCATTCTCGCTTGGGTGGCTCAAAAGGGCTATCGTACAGTTCTGAAAGAGAAAAAAAATATTTTTAGGACTGTGGGGAAATGTAAATGGTTAGAAGCCAGAAAAGAAAATCCTTTATTAGGTAGGAGCTGTGAAGGACTCCTGGTTTCTCTGAGGAAAAGATGGCTGTCATGTGCTTGAGGAAGGGCTTACCAAGAGCCTGCTAATGGTGGGCAAACTCCTGGTCATTGTTGCTGATGCCTGCCATGCTCATCTGGTCAGCGGGCAGAAGCAGGACAGCAAAACGGGGTGGGGGGGAGCAGCAATCTTTGTTGCTACACAACAATGTCACTTCCAGCATGACCTAGAAGCATTGGCATCACACTGGGGTGACACTCCAGCACTCACCCTTTTGGTTGCACCAGAAGTGATCTCATCACACGGCAACAAAGACCACCCCATCTCCTGCCTGCTGCTACACTGCCTGGCAACCCTACCGACTAGCCTCTCTGGAAGAATAGTGTCAGGGCAGGCAAGTCCAATGGGCTATAAGGTGAACCTTGCAGGCCTGCTGTCAAGGCCTCAGTACCTTTTCTTCCACACCTTCATAGACCTTTAACTGCCTGTCCTAATACTCCATGCCTTCCACATTCACTATCATAGAATCTTTATACTCACTATCATAGAATCTTAACATAGACTTAATGTGTCTACGATTAAAGTAGGGTTGCCAGGTCTGGGTTGGGAAATACTTATAATGCCATAGAGTCCACCTTCCAAGCAGCTATTTTCTCCAGGTGAATGGATCTCATTTGCCTGGGGACAAATTGTAGTAATGGGAGATCTCTGGCCACCACCTGGAGGTTGGCAGCCCTAAGTTAAACCCCTGCTCTATGTGACAATTATACTTAGCAATGATAAGTTATGTCTGGGAAATCAATTTGTTCCACACAGCCATAGAAATCCTTAACCTATAAGTAAGTAGGGTTGTAAGTGGGGTTGTAAGCTCTGGGTTGGGGAATTCCTGGAGATATGGGGGTGAAGGGACAGGATTTGGGAAGGGGAACAGGGTATAATGCCATAGAGTCCACCCTCCAAAGCAGCCAGTTTCTCCAGAGGAATTGATCTCTGTGGCCAGTCCCCAAGTGGGGACTGTAGATCTCCCGGAATTATAACTGATCTCCAGACTACATAAATCTTTATTTATTTACAATATTTATTCTACCTCTCCTGGAGAAAATGGCTGCTTTGGAAGGTGGACTACATGGCATTATACCGTACCAACATCCTTCCCTTTCCTAAATGCCACTCTCCCAGGCTCCAACCTCAAATCTCCAGGTACTTCTGAACTTGGAGTTGGCAACCTTATCTCCAGGCCCCAGAAACTGGCAACCCTACCTGTAGGACCTGTGTCCCAACTTTGTTGAGCCAGTAGTTACTTTGGGAATGTTGAGAATACTGGGAATGTTGAGAACACTGAAAGGGTGTCACCACAAAACTGGTGCCATAGAAGGCTTGGTGGGATCTTGGACCAATAAAAAGGATGCAAAGTTCTAAGCCAAGCATCCTTCTATGATGAAGATCCTAAGATCCTGGAAAGTTTCTGACTGTCTGAGTAGACAGTACTGAGCTTGATGGACCAGGGCTGCGATCAGACAGCAGGCTTGGTGCGGTCTGTCCATGCCTCTAATCTCTCTGGAGCTATTTGTTCCAGAGAGGGAGCAACCAGACATGCCACTCTTCTTTATTAAAAAAACCCCTCTACTTTGCACATGTGCAGAACCACTTATTCACCATGGGCAAATAGGCAGTTATGTGCATATTGCTAACTGCAAGGGAAGAGGTGGGATGGCAGCCAGGGAGTGGAAGCCGCAGACCTCCAAATGCCTTGAGCACTCAATGGGGTGATTAGACAACTGGAAATGCTCGGTGGGACAATTTGAGCTGAAAATACTAGATTATCTCCGGTGTCAAGGAAGTCTGGGGTGAGAACAGGGGGCCAATGAATGGAGAATGGAATGGAAGATAAATGTCACTGTCTGGACGCGCACATTAAATCCGATACAAAGAAGGGATGACATTGGACCAAACAGCCCATCTGATCCCAGTCCAGAGGTCTGATTCTGTATAAGGCAGCTTCATGTGTATGATAGTCGTTTCTGAATGGGTGCTCCCTGCAAACACAAAAGTGATGTCTCCTGGGCTCTTCTGAAGCACCTTCTGTTCCAGTGAGGTAGAGGAAAGCTGGGACTGGCTTTCTGCGTGGGGGAAGAAGCACCATGTTGGGGACCACTGCTCTAAGGTAAGCCAGTATTTGCATATCGCAGCTGGGAAGACTTCCTGACACACCCTAAAAACACCACAACAATTCTCCCGTCACATTTCCCATGTGTCTTCAGTCCTAGAGTAATGCCTCTTTGGAGGCTAGGGTTTTCAACTGAAACCCATTGATTTTAACTCGTCTTGCTTCAGAGTTAGTGTGTTCATAACACGAGGCCAACTAAAGTTATACGCTGTTGATTGACATGTATGTGGGGGCGCTGAGACAAAAAGTTGGTGGCTTGCCTAAAGCACGCCAGTGAGCTCACGGTTGAAGTGAGAAGATATCAAGCAGACTTTTTGTCTGTTTGTTTCCACACTTAACCAGCATGAAGTAGACAAAGGGCCGAACTAGACGTGGTGGCATCCGGAGCTGCCATTTTAAAGCGATTTTAAAATGCTGTGACGGCTCAGTCATGATCAGGCCCACAGCATAGTAGACGGAGGCGCCCTTGTCCCCCCGCCATGCAACTAGGATTGCCAGGTCTGGGTTAGAAAATAACTGGAGACCTTGGGGGGTGGATCCAGGAGAGGGCGGGGTTTGGGGAGGTGAGGGGCACAGTGCAATGCCACAGAGCCCACCCTTCAAAGCAGCCATTTTCTCCAGGGAGATCAGTTGTGAGAGTGGGAGACCCCCAGGGCCCACCTGGAGGCTGGCAGCACTACCCCCTGCCCTGCACATTTTCAAGTACCAGAACAGGGGTGTGTCGGGTGTGTGTGTGTGTAGCAGTTTAGGTACTGGAAAAGGCCTGAGGAAAGATAAGAACATCTCAGCCTGCCTTGCTATGTGCCTGGTCAGAATCTGGGTCTCACAGCATTTTTAAGTCACTTTTGGCCCACAGTGTTATATTAGGTGGGGAAGACTCAGGTTCAAGTTTTTCTTTATCCTGTCCTTTCTCCAAGAACTCAGAGTGCCATACATGGACACACACACACCTACACCTCCATTTTATTATCACAACCATCCTGTGAAGTTGGTTAGGCTGAGAGAATGACTACCCCGGAGCCACCCAGTTTGAATATAGGTCTCCACCAACCTGATCCATAACCACTACACTTCTCTGGCTCTCAGAAGAATATCCTTCACACATCGCATACTCAGCCATGAAGCTGGGAATATTCCTTTCAACCTCGACTTGGTATAAAGAGTTCCCATACTCCAGGTGTTATGGGAAAGGATTTCCAGGGTGTTGCTTCCTGGCAGGTTTGAGCCTACTTTCCTGAAACTGAGCACTGAGAAGCAAACAATAGGCAGACACTGTAAGTACAGAGGCACATCTGGTTATGTACCGTAATGCTTGTCTGGGCCCACTGAAAAGGTCAGGAGTCTCTTTTGACAGGAATGTCAATGTGCATTCCTAGCTGGTTACTAAAAAAGGTAAAGGTTTCCCTTGCAGGAAAGCTAGTCGAATCCAACTCTACGGGGCAGTGCTCATCTCTGTTTCCAAGTCGAAGAGCCAACCCTGTCTGAAGACTTCTCCATGGTCATGTGGCCAGCATGACTAAATGCCGAGGTACAAGGAACACTGTTACCTTCCCACCGAAGTGGTACCCATTTATTTACTTCCGATCTCTTGCTTTTGAACTGCTAAGTTGGCAGGAGCTGGGGCCAGAGATGGGAGCTCATTCTGTCACGCAGCACTTGGGTCTCAAACTGCCGATCTACAGACCTCCCGGTCTGCAGCTCAGCATCTTAACCTCTGAGCCACCACACCCCTAAATGCCCACAGATACTAGAATATCGAGCTATACATGTGGTAAGGCCTCTTCCAGCAGTTCAGTCCACTTACCCTTTGTCTTGTCAAAGATGCGCTTAAAGAGGTGCAGTACAGACCGTACCGCGTTGAACAGGCAATCCATACTACACATTTTGGCGGTCTGCTGTGGGCTTGCTTTCACCTGTGTATAGAAACGGGGATTAAAATGTGTGGCAGTGGATTCAGGACATCGCCCTGTAGAGTCTGCACACCATCTCTCGGCCCACGTCAGGTTCTGAGAGTTCTGAGTTTAATGCTCTCCAATGACTATTCCCCCCACTACCACACACAAACACAGTACACTGTGTGCCCTCCCTCACACACTCATGTCTTCTTCAAGGAGGGAGTAAGCTATGATTCAGCTGCGTTCCCTTCAACCCCTGTTGGTATCAGCAAGCCAAATGCTCTACTTCCCACACCATGAAATGGGAGATTAGCCAGAGGCTCTTGTGGCTTTGTTGGGGACTTTGGGGCAATCAACCGTTCTTGATGGGAGCAGATGATGAATGAAGTATTTCTGGTTGGCAGAGAGAAACTACACATGAAATAAACTACGTATGAGTCAAGCAGTATTGGAATTCTAACTGGCAAAGAGTTAGGGAGAAATCTTGCCATTGAATATAAAATATTAGATGACCCTGGTATTTTTCTGTCCCCTCTTTCCCCTTAAAAAAACATTTCCTGATTCCTTTAGTAATCAGCTGGTATGCTTATTTATTGATTTTCATCTTCAGATGCTTTATTTTATACCCACACAATATCAGAATAACTCAATTGCTCCTCTGTGAACCCTTGGAGAGCCAGTGTGGTATGATGGTTAGAGTGTCATCCCAGGATCTGGGAGACCCAGTTCTGAATCTTCACTCTGTCATGGAAGCTTGCCGGGTGACCTTGGGCCGGTCACATGCTCTCAGTTTAACCTACCTGAAGGGGTTGTTGTGAAGATTATAATAGAAGAGAAAGAACAGTTGATTTTTATATCTCACTTTTCTCTACTTTGCGGAGTCTCAAAGTGGCTTATAATCTCCTTTCCCTTCCTGTCCTCACAACAGGCACCAGGTGGGGCTGAGAGAGCTCTGAGAGAGAACTGTAAGTGGCCCAAGGTCACGCAGAAGGCTTCATGTGGAGGAGAAGTGGGGGAAATTTTCAACCAGTCAGCTTTTTCACCCGATCACCACCACAACTACAGCCCAAATTCCATGTGACTTTTGTAGATGCAGGTCCAACGATTGTCATCATTAGGGTTGCCAGGTCCCTTATCTTTTTTGGTGGGGGGGAGTTGGTCCCCTTACGTGTGCCACAATGACATCACCCGGAAGTGACATCATCACACTAGGCATGCTGCTGGTGGACACTGTAGCCGAATGCTAGAGTGTCTTCCCAGCGACATGCCCAGTGCAATGATGTCACCTCCAGGTACTTTGGGGGCAGGATTCCCTCCACCAGCCAGATCCGGGCCAGTGGGGGCAAACCCCCACCCCCCTGGGGGACCTGGCAGCCCTACTCATCATAGCCTTTTTTGATGGCCAATCAAGCTTCCCACACCCTCCTTTTCACTAGCAGAAAACCTGTCTGGAGCCAGCCCAGTCTCTTACAAGTGCTGATCCACAGCATTTGGCACCTATTGCTGTCTGTTGCAATGGCATCCAGGAACATATACAGGCCAACGGTAACCCCACAGTAGCCCAGCTAGGATTGTGTGGAGGCATCATACATGTGAGCCAGAACTTCCACAAAGGGTTGGGACATGGCAGCTCAGCTGTGATTTGCATTCTCTCCTACGGAAGCTGCTGTAATGATGCAGATTGAGGCAACTCCGTGTCTAGCTTCCAAGGGGAAATTTGCCATTGCTATAGTCTAGGATCACAAGACCGCTGGCAGCCTTCCACAGTCCCAGCACTGGCAGGGGTGGGGGTGCTTCCAGCTGTATGAATCAGCTCTGTACGTAATTCTGGAGGAGTAATGATGTTCGTCTGTGTTGCAGCAAAAATAAGCACAGAGTCTGGTGACACCTCAAAAGATGTCGGGTTGAATCCAACCCAGCTTTTTGGCTGGCTGAGAAGGACGGCATATTCCCCTTTGACTACCCAGAGAAACTATGCTTGGGATCATGGGACCTACAAGTACAAAAGCCATGTAGGACAGACCCTACAGAAAGGAGGGGAATTGGGTGAGAATAGTTAAAAAAGATTATAGAATCATAGAATCACAGAGTTGGAAGGGGCCCTACAGGCCATCTAGTCCAACCGCCTGCTCACTGCAGGATCAGCCCAGACTAGCATCCCTGACAAGTGTTTGTCCAGCCACTGCTTACATACTGCCAGGGAGGGGGAGCTCACCACCTCCCCAGGCGGCTGATTCCACTGCTGCACAACTCTGGTTGAATCTGCATTTGCATTTTTAAATCAGTTTCGTGCCGCTGTGATGCCGTCAAGCATATAAGGTTGAATCTGCATTTGTCTTTCCCACCAGTGTCCCAGCCTTCTGATTCCTTCTTCAAAAAAGGTGTCTACATTTGGTGTCGTTTTCACACCTCAACACTGCTAGTATACTGTTGCATGTCTGCATATGTTTATCACCCTCTGGTGGCGGCTCCACTGTCATTGTGCCTCTGCACCATTTTAAATGAATCTTCTCCAAATAACTTTCAAACAAGCATAGAGAAAGACCGCATTACAGCAGCACGAAACTGATTTAAAAATGCAAACACAGATTCGACCAAAGACAGTGTCACAGAAGCACGAAACTGATTTAAAAATGCAGATGCAGCATGAAACTGATTTAAAAATGCAAATGCAGATTTGACCTCTGACTGTAACAAAGTTTTTCCCTAATATCCAGCCGGTACCTTCCTGCCCTTAATTTAAACCCACGATTGTGAGTCTTATCCTCTGCTGCCAACAGGAACAGCTCCCCGCCCTCTTCTAAGTGACAGCCCTTCAAATACTTCAAGAGAGCCATCATGTCCCCCTCAACCTTCTCTTCTTACAGGAAGGAAGGGAATTGGTTGAGAAGAACTGAAAAAGCTGGTTGGATCCAACTGTAAGTTTGTATTCTACTAAACAAAGTCCAGTGGCCCCTTTAAGACCAACAAAGTTTTGTTCATGGTACAAGCTTTCATGGGCATGCACATTTCCTTAGATACAATGGAACAGAACCTGACCAACATGGCTCCCCCTCCTGAATTTGTATTCTACTGTGTAAGTGTTCATCAGACACATGTCAGATGGTGGGGCTTTGTCCCTCAAAGCTTATGGTGGAATAAAATCTTGTTACTCTTTGAGATGCTACAAGATTCTTTTGTTTGTTTGTTTCTGCCCCTCCCTGATGGGAGTCATATCCCTTGCATCACAAGGTTTCATGATACTAATTAGTGTCTGTAACTGATATTCATTCCCTAGTGATCCTGCCAAGTATTCTGAAGCTAAACAAGCCATCCCTTCAAAGGCTTGGTCCAATGCTAGCCTGGGGAGGGACAATGCGAGTTTTAATAACGGCTTAGCTCAGCCATATGAGAGCACTGAGAATTCTGATGGTGGCAGCTAAAAGGGATTGCAATCTCACACAGAGCACAGGAGTGCCCCCTGGCCGCCTAACTCCCTTCCGTGGTGATCTCCCCGGCTCCTCCCAACTCGTAGGGAAAATAAGCTCCTCACAGCACAGCCCTAAATGGAGTAACAGCCTTCTAAGTCCATTGTCTTCAAAAGGTGTGACTTCTGTTCAGTGGCTGAGTCCCATTTTATTCAGTGGGACTGATGCCCAAGGGAAGTACTCTTAGGACTGTAGCGTCAGACAATAGAAGAAAAAATGTGCCATTGAGACACAGCCCCATCCACAAGGTGTTCTAGGTGAGTAGTGAACAGAGGTGGTTTGCCCTTTAATTCTTGGTTAGGAATGGGCATGAGCTGGGAAAATGGGGTTCAGTTTGGTTCATGGTTTGTGATGTGCCCCATTCGCAAACCACAGACCATCACGAGTTTTTAGGCGCCTTACGAACTGGTTCAGGTTGTGAAGTTCATGCCCTGATAGAGTAGCGCCCCCCCCGTGCTAAAGACACCAGATTTGCATGGGATCTCCATCTGACTCCTCTCTACCTGCTCTCCAAGGCTGGTGTCTCTTGCTTGCATGGGATCTGTTCTGTACACTCCTGAATCTCCTGAACTTGCGCCTGTCAAAATGACCAAGGTTCTGGACTGTATAGAAGAGATCTTTGTGCAAGCTAGAGACATCAAAGTTGCAGGGGACCTCCCACAGATGCTCTTCTACATGCCCTCCAAGTTGTTGCTTTGAAGTTTTGTAAACGCTTTGGTTGAGCAGAGACAGTCTGTCTGGGAATGTATCCACCCATGAACAGTCATGAACCTCCACAAACAATGTCAAAGTTCATGCAAAGCTCATGCTGATGCCCCACCACAAACTTTTCTTCGCAAACCACAAATGGTAAAATTCGTGATGAATTTTGCTTTGTGATTCGGTTCATGCCCATCCTGTTCTTGATGGACTCCCATCCAAGTACTGACCATGATCCTGCTTAGCAGCCCAAGCTCTGGCAAGCCCTGGGTTAAGCTGGGCTATTCAGGCTGCTCTAAGACAATAAGGCAGGGTGAAAAAGCTAGTTGGGGAGTGCATTTCAGCAGGAAAAAACTACAGGAACCCATACTGCATGTGGATTATAAAATCAAATCACAGCTGATTTATGGCAACTCCATAAGGTTTTCAAGACAAGAGACTTCCAAAGTGATTTGCCATTGCATTCCTCCATCCAAGTGCTAACCAGGGCCAACTCTGCTTAGCAGCCGAGATCTCACAAGATTGGGCTAACCTGGAAAGTGTGTGTGTATATATATATATGTGTGTGTGTGTATATGTATATACACATATTATATACATATGAGTGTTTGTGTGTAGAGGTAAAGGTTTCCCTTGCTTGAAAGTCAGTTGAATCCAACTCTAGGGTTGCGGTGCTCATCTCAGTTTCCAAGCCGAAGAGCCAGCGCTGTCTGAAGATGTTTCAGTAGTCATGTGGCCGGTATGACTAGATGCTGAGGTGCACACAACGCTGTTACCTTCCCAGCAAAGTGGTACCTATTTATTTACCTACAATTTCTTGCTTTCGAACTGCTAGGTTGGCAGGAGCTGGAACCAGAGACAGAAGCTCACTCCATCATGTGGCACTCGTGTGTGTGTGTGTGTGTGTGTGTGTATGTAGATAGATAGATAGATAGATTGATAGATTGATAGATAGATGATAGATAGATAGATAGATAGATAGATAGATAGATAGATAGATAGATAGATAGATAGATAGAAAAAAATACACCATTGAAGGGGAAAAATACATGTTGGAGTATCACACATAACATGAGCCTCAGCCTGCATAACAAAAGCACCACAGAAAGATGCCAGTAGAGCTCACGACTCAAGCAAGTGAGCCAGTCCATCCTTTGCAAGGAAGGCAAAACCATCCCAAAAGCCAATAGTCCATTTGTTTTGGGAAGAATTTCCTACTGCAACCATTTCTCTTTCTCAGTAATATTTTATTTTCCTGCGTATCTATTCATCCTCTTTCATGAATTGACATCTGTCTTAAACGTCTACCCTGAAGCTGAATCTGCCTTTGACCTCCACCATCCTCTTAGTAACCAAAGAGTTCCAACTTACAAGACGGTGCTGTTTTCTCCTGGATGCCTTCTCCTGACGATGTCCCAGTCCTGTGAGCATCTCGGGTAGCTTATGTACCCAGATCCCAGGTCCTTCCGGCCTTGATTGGGTAAGTGACCTCTAATGAGATTATGGGTGGTGTTAGTCATAGGCTCAATTTTCACAATCATCTTGAATTTACTTCGTGTGGGTCAAGCTGCTGAATTGTGTGGGTGGCTAAATGTTTCAGTGAGCAACACCAGACACAGGTGCTTCATCGGTATGTGCTTCTGTCCCATTTGGCTCTGTGTAAACTTACCATTTATTTAAGAGTTGTTTAAATTACAAAAGAAGGAAATGCGCTTTCATAATACTAGTGAAGAATTCCCTTTTCTTTATGTAGAACAGCTAGAGTATCTTAGGGACCAACAAGATTTTCAGGGTATAAGCTTTCAAAACTAAAAGCTCCCTTCATTAGATTCAAGAAGGGAGCTTTGATTCCTGAAAGCTTGTTGTCTGAAAATCTTGATGATGATCTCTAAGGTGCTGCTGGACTTGAATGTAAAGCTGTTCTCCTGCAGACCAACATGGCTACCCTCTGAAACTTTCCTTCACATGTCATTACTTTGTGATCTCTTCTGCATGACTGGGAAAGATAGGACCAAATGAGTTTTGTTCAGCTCATTTTGAGCTGCAGGCTGGTCCCACAAGGCAAATGTATTGCTATAAGAATAGTCTTTGTCAACATGGAGATACCCTCAGAAGACATAAATGGATCCTGTGTAGTGATTTCTAGGCAGTTTCCTAAATAATGTTCACCCGATACCATAACTGAACTTGGGGGTGATGGGGTCATACGTCATGGGCCCAGCATGGGGCATCAACAATCATATGGTATATTAACAGTTCTTAAAAGAGCCAGTTTGGTGTAATGGTTAAGTGCGTGGACTCTGATCTGGGAGAACCAGGTTTGATTCCCCACGCCTCCACTTGGACCTGGCTGGATGACCTTGGGCAAGCCATAGCTCTGATAAGAG
This sequence comes from Gekko gecko, assembly GCA_029375565.1. Taxonomy (NCBI): domain Eukaryota; kingdom Metazoa; phylum Chordata; class Lepidosauria; order Squamata; family Gekkonidae; genus Gekko; species Gekko gecko. The sequence goes on along the minus strand of JAPDNY010000002.1, from coordinate 34,651,443 downwards.
CTGTTCTTGAAAAAAGAGCAGTTTCTGTCAAGAGCTCTCTCAGCCCCACCTACCTCACAGGTTGTCTGTTGTGGGGAGCGGAAGGGAAAGGAGTTTGTAAGCTGCTCTGAGACACCTTTGGGTAGTGAAGGGCAGGGTATAAATCCAATCTCCTCCTCCTCTTCTTCTTCTTCTTCTTCTTCTAAAATGATGTTAACAATTGGTGTAACTTCTTCTTTATCTGAAGCACAGTGAGGGCAGCAGGCCAGGTACTGTTTTGAATGGAATGTGCATTCAAATGTGTATCTCTCCAACCTCGGTCTCAGACACATTAACATCTTGTTTATGCACGGCTCGAATATGGTTACCTAGATCTGAGCAACCAGACATGTATAGGATTTTAGCTATAATTTGTATTTGATCTAGGGATGCCAGCCTCCAGGTGGGGCCTGAGGATCCCCTGGAATTACAGCTCATCTCCAGACTAACAGAGGTCTGTTCCTCTGGAGAAAATGGATGCTTTGGAGAGTGGACTCTATTATGTCACTGAGGTCCCTGTCCTCCCCGGGCTCTATCCCCAAATCTCCAGGAGTTTCTGGGCAACCCTAATTAGATCTAGTGGAGTGCCAGGATTAAGGGAGTGTTCTGGGAATCAGGACATTCCCGGGTCAAATTTCAGACTGACTATATAAATCCACAGAGCAGCCTTAGGCAAAGCCCTTTCATACTCTCAAGACTGTCCGTATTTGCCAATCCCTGTCTTGTCTCATGCACTGCCCTTGCTAGGTTGCTATTTTTAACTTTGGGGGAAGGTTGTTAGTATTATCATCATGGAACTGTTGCTAACATATTGGGGATAAACTGTGTGCTCCCTTAGCCAAAACAACAAACAAACACCTTTGGCTTTTAAAGCAGTGATGGATAGGGTATTACAAAGTAAACAATTACAGTATACCGAAGGTGTGTGTAACGTGATAGTATGTGGGGTGAGGGACTCAGACAGTGATCCTTGACATGAAAATTAGGGTGTTGCAACCGTGTCCCTATTTATCGTATGAGAAATGTTGGGGGATATGCATTGTTTGTCTCAGGCCACTTCTGCTTTGCCTCAGAAGCTACAGCGGTTTGGGTGTGTGTGTTGAACTTCTATTTATTTATTTATTTAAAACATTTGTTAGCCACCTTTCTCCCTTCCAGTACTCAAGGTGGCTCACAATCTGAATAAAACATTATGAAAAACACAATAAAAACAGCAATTATAAAACTTATAAACATCACAGTTTAAAAAAAACACACCAGTTAGGACTGCCAACAGTAAAAGCTAAATCAATCAAAATGTGATCCTAAATAAAGCTGTCCTCAACTGCCCCCTAAAGATCAGCAGTGAGGGGGGCCAGGCACACCTGCCTGGGGAAGCTGTTCCATAATTGTGGGGGTAGCCACAATAAAGGACCTTTCTCATGTGCCCACCAAATGAGCGACTTTAATTGGTGGGACAGTCAGGCAGGCGTCAACTCAATTCCCAGGCAGGAACATATGGGAGAAGACAGGCCTTCAGACAACCTGGTCCCAAGCCACGCAAGATTTTAAAGGACAGAAATAGTACCTAGAGCTGAGCTCAGGAGTGGATCGGTAACCAGTGTAATTGTTGTAGTATTGGGGTCACATGCTCCTGATAGCTGGCCCCAAATGGTAGTCTAGCCACAGCACTCTGCACTAGCTGCAGCTTTCAAACACTCTTCAAGCATAGCCTCAAGTAGAAAGAATTGCAGTAGTCCAGTCTATATGTTGTGTCTGAAGAATCATAGAATCACAGAGTTGGAAGGGGCCGTACAGGCCATCTAGTCTGATCCCCTGCTCAATGCAGGATCGGCCTAGAGCATCCCTGACAAGTGTTTGTGCAGCCGCTGCTTGAAGACTGCCGGTGAGGGGGAGCTCACCATTTTCAGAGGCAGCCAATTCCACTGTTGCACAACTCTTACTGGAAAAAAAGTTTTTCCTGATATCCAGCCAGTACCTTCCCGCCCTTAATTTAAACCCATGATTGGGAGTCCTATCCTCTGCTGCCAACAGGAACAGCTCCCTGCCTTCCTCTAAGTGACAGCCCTTCAAACACTTAAAGAGAGTAATCATCTCCCCCCTCCACCTTCTCTTCTCCAGATTGAACATTCCCATGTCCCTTGGCCTTTCCTCACAGGGCTTGGTCTCCAGACTCCCGATCATCCTCATTGCTCTCCTCTGCACCCGCTCCATTTCATCCACATCCGTTTTGAAGTGAAGCCTCCAGAACTGCACACAATACTCTAGGTGTGGCCTGACCAATGCAGTGTCCAGCGGGACTATGACATCTTGCTATTTGGATGTTAAGCCTCTATTGATACACCCCAAGATCACATTAGCCTTTTTTGTTGCTACACCCCAAGATCGCATTAGCCTTTTTTGTTGCTGCATCACACTGGCTGCTCATATTTAACTTACGGTCCACCCATACCCCAAGATCTTGTTCACACACACTGCTACCCAGAATAAAACTTTGTTGGTCTTAAAAGTACTAGTGGACTCAAACTTTGCTCTGCTGCTTCAGACCCACATGGCTACCCAGCTAAATCTATCTAAATATAATGAAGGCATGGAACACTGTGGCTAGATCTGACTGACCCAGGAATGGATGCAGTTAACCCAGCAGCTAGAGCCAGAAAAACATGATCTGGGACCTTCATACCTGGTAGACGCCTTTTCCAACATGTTCCTCCTCCCCAAATTTGCATTCTTCAACACACAACCTGCTTTGGGTAACTGGCCCCTGGGATATTCGTCTGGCATCTGCCAGGATGAGGACTTTCTTTGTAGTGGCCCCGTCCTGGTGGAACCAGCTGTCAGACAGTATGCAGGCCCTGTGAGACTTATCTAAGATCTACAGGGCCTGCAAAGCACAGCTCTTCCATTTAGCTTTTCATTAGTCTGTTCTGTTTATATGGGCTGCCTTTTAGTTTTATTTGTAGCACATTGTTAATTGATATCTGTTAATATTTTAGCCATTGTTAGCTGCCTCGAGACTACTTGGTGGCGAGAGGCAGCATATACATTTTAATAATGATAATGATGATAATAATAACAGCAATAACAATAATTTTAAAAATCTGTATGACATCACCGTGCAGCTGTCCACCTTCTGAGTTTCCCCCGCATCATTGTATTTCCCCCCAAACCCATTTTGGTATGATACATCTCGGAAGATCCTACTCAAAGTGGGTTTGGTCAGCCCATGGATGGGGAAGTGCAGATGTTCAGATCTCCTGGCCCACATCAGTGCCATTTTCACTCCCTGTCCCCTCATGCCCATCATTTCCTACCATAACTACAAACAGGAATTTTGCCAACTTTAATTAAAAAAAAAATCAGTAGTTGCTCAATTGCAACAGTGTTAAAGAAAAACCCTATAGCAATATAGCTACAATTGATGGTTGTAAAAGCCTTCCGGAGGCATGGTGGTGGGGAAATGGCAGGCATGGGGGAATTTAGAAGGAAACAAATCCTGACATGGGGGCACCCCATTGCCATTGTGAACACTTCCGCATTTGCAGCAGCTACGAGTGCACAATGGGGAGTTATTCATCAGCCTTAATTTACTCTGCATTTGGAATATGGGGACAATAGAGTCCTACCTTAGTAATTTTATGGATTACTGAGAGGATATATTTATTTAGTTAATTTATACCCCAACTTCCTCCCCAGTAGGAACCCACATTGGCTTACATCATTCTCCTTGCAGGTATTTTTTCCTCACAACAATACCACAAGGTAGGTCAGGCTGAGAGCATGTGACTGGCACAGGGTCACCCAGATCCTAGTCTGGTACTCTAACCACTACACCACACGAGCTCTGACATTGTCAGCACTCTAAGCTAAGGACTAAATATTAGTTATCGAATCTGCTGTAATACCACAAAAGGCACCCAATTCCAACAATAAGACAACCCTCATTTCCCCCTTCCAGTAATGTACAACATGATATTTAGGCAGGGCTTCTGGGAACCACAGCAGGTCCCCAGGCAAAGATTTTCTCTGGGTCTCCCTCGGGCCAGCCAGACCCAACCCACACATCATATATAAACAAACCACATTACCTCTGTGGGGTAGGGATGCCAGCCTCCAGATGGGACCTGGGGAACCCCCAGAATCATACCACATCACCAGACTACAGAGATCAGTTCCCCTGGAGAAAATGGATGCTTTGGGGGTGGGCTCTGTGGCAATGTAGCTCCCTGAGGCCCCTGTCCCCCCCAAGAAACCAGCCCCAAACCTTCAGGAGTTTCCCAACCTGGAGTGGCAAGTTTGGCAACCCTGTCCCCTCATCCTGTGCCAGTGGCCAGGAGGGACCTCACAGTCCTATCATGGGGTTGCCTAGGTCCCCTGGAATTCTGTCCCATTGGTCCCCCAGTGGCCCCAGTTTTAAGGCAAGATTAAAATTTCTTGTACATTTCTCAGTCATTCATAGAAAAGCTGCCCTGCCTTTTATCCTGTGTTCTGTGATAAAGGGCTAAGAGCTTGGCATTCTCTGGTTCTGATCACACGCACACTTAGCCGTGCCATAGGTGCGAATGCCGGGCGGATTTAACGGGCACGATCAGACGTGACCATCTGGCCAGCACCCTGCACCCGTCGGCAACCCGTTTTGCTCCGCCACAAGAGCAGAGTTAAAAGACACTAGGGAAAGTCCACTATCAAACAGGTTGCTATGGGCCACGGATGGACTTTCATCTGTTGTATGATCATGGCAGCGTGCTCTCATGACTTCGGGATGGTCTGATCAGGCCATCCTGACTCCGTGCCACTGTTTTTTCCCCTTCTCAGTATGCGCATCATTGCATATTGCCATGGGAAGCCCTCAGTGTGGAGATGCAATTCATTGATCCTCCGTTTAAGCGAATCAACAACAAATGGCAAAAAACCTCGACTAACCTGCAATTGTGTCTCATCACGCAGTGACGGGCTATGCCCGCAGCATCAAAGAACTGTGTGATCGCGCAACTGTGGGTCAATTTCCTCCTGGGTAAATAGCCTCGCTTCCCCCGCGCATTATCTCACATGTGTGACTGCAGCCTCTGTTTGCCTGCATATTTGTTTGTAACACGATCATCTCCCTCGAACGCTGCAGCACTGGGATGCAGAACACAATTCTCAAGGTGGGATGTTCACTTTGGGCCTGTTTTCAACAAGAGGAGGGAAATGGAAAACATATTGTGATGTGACAAATGCCTTCCTTGAAGATGAATGAAAGCTGTTGGGGGCATGTGGCAGACAAAATTCTACCATTCAGGTGTCAAGTTCTCCAGATAGTCAGTCAAACACCAGGCTTCATAAGAAGATGTATTTATTAAAGACCAGTCATGGAGCTGCATGAACCAGTTCTTTGTCAGTGATGTCAGATAATACAAAGTAATAGCAATTATAGCCCATTCACACTACCCCCCCAACTATAAGCCAATGAGTACATTTCGTGCGAGTGCTAAGCCATGCAAGAAAACACCTCAGACCAGTAAATTCCCCATGCCAGGGTAGCATGAGACCCAAGGTCAGGCAAAGTGATAAGAAACAGAACAGACACTCTAAATCAGTGAGACTGGAGACTCAGAGTTCCTCCCACATTCCAGAACAGTGAAAGATGTCTCTTCCCCCCCACCCCCACTCACAGCAATGGCAGAGTTACCTGACAAGGTCTGAATACCAGCTTGACCCTGATACCTGTTTTCATGAGGGGAATTTTTTTTAAAAAAATGTAATGCAGAATCTGAAGACTGTGCTTACTGGCTAATTAGGGGAAGTCCTTGGTTTCTAATGCTCTGTTTGTTTGTTCTCTGTGTGGATCAGGATGCTGGACTAGATGAACCACTGGTCTGACTGAGCCCAGGGCTGACTTATCCATGAGGCACAGTAGGCACAGTGCCCAGGGCCCACGGCACTTTTAGGAGCCCGCAAAAATGTTTTAATTTCTTTTAAAATCAGAAGGGAAAAAAGAACTTTTAGGGTCAAAGAAAATGTTTTAATTTTTTTTCTCACATCAGAAAAAAAGTAAATGTTTATAGGCCATGAAAATCTATTAAATTTTGCCTAAAATAGAATAAATATGTTGAAGTATTTAAAGTTATATCAAAAATAATTTTAATATTGCTATTATTATGGTAGGAGGGGCCCACGAAGGCAAAAGTGCCTAAGGCCCACAACAGTCATAATGCGGCCCTGACCGAGCCAAGTTCTTATGTTTTTAATCTAGCAGATGTTACTGACTGCAATATAATTTTTCCCATAGGCAGACTTAATTAAATATGACTCCTAAAGCAGTCTCCTCAACTGTCTGCATAGGCTGAAAAACCACCAAGTTACCTCAGACACTATACTGTTCACTCTAGTCATCTTGCTATTTTTATTATTAATATTCGCCACACCAAAAAAGAAAAAAACCTTGCAAACGAAGCAACCTTGTGATGCACTTCCCCTACTCTTGACACACCTGTAATGATACATGTCCCTCAGAAAACTCTCACCATCAACAAGGTTTGCCCCAAGTGACTCATCTCCGAAGCAGCAACAGCACACCTAACCTGTTCAGCAATTACCATTATCTTGTAGGCCCTACTAACCTTACTTTTGAACCTTTTGCTTTTCCTACACAACAGGCCTCACTCTCTCCCCCAAACTCAGTCAGCTCCAAACATGATTTAAATTACAACTTAAACCTAACCTCCAAAGATACTCCTTAACCATCTTCTGCTCTCACTCTTTACTACACCACCCACTAAATTTTTGTTGATGTTTTACTACACAGCATACAATGGGAGAATTATTCTCTGGTAACTGGGCCCATGTCACCCTCACAGAAGGAGAATATTAAGAAACTGTACAGCCTAATATGGTTGCCAACCTCCAGGTAAGGGCTGGAGATCTCCCAGAATTACAACTGATCTCCAAACTACATTATTTATTTGTCTAAAACATTTTTTCCACTTCTCCTGGAGAAAATGGCTTCTTTGGAAGGTGGACTGTATGACATTATACCCTACCATGTTCCTTCCTTTCTCTAAACCCCACCTTCCCAGTCTCCACCCTCAAATCTCCAGGTAAAATTTTCACCCTTGGATTACACTCGACAACTGTTCAAGCTATAAAATACTATCAAAGTCCTTTTTGCAATTTCAGACTGTGGATAAAGCCCTACCTTCTTCATTGAAATAGGATTTTAACAAACTGCATATTGTTGAGGACTTCCCTTCTGGTCACTTTACACTAGTTGATCCTACACTATAAAAGGAAAGCTAATGTGCCTTAATGGCTGTAGATTTCTCCTTGAGGAGCCCTGACTGTCAGGAAAAGCTTTTGTTCTTGCTCAGCAGGGTTTGCAAAAAATGAATTTTCCACCTAGCTGGAGGGAGGGGGCAAATAGGGTGGCAGACAGCCTCCTTTTGAACTAGATGGAACCCTTTTTAGGGGTGTAGGATCTCTTTCTCTTTGGCAGTGGCTCTTTGCCTTGATTGGTGTTCAGTTTGGATGTTAAAGCAGATGTTGTAAAAATATCATCAGTGTTCTCTCCTCCAATGGAAACCAATCCAGACCTGGCCCTAGAAATTCTCAGTACTGGGGAAGTGGGGTGTGTATAGTCATACAACTGCCTCAAGAGATCGGGCTATGGCTGGAGGGGACGTGATATAAAAGTGTTGCAGAACCTAAATAGGTATGTGTCTGGTCTGTTCTTAGATGGAAGAATTCCTGAAATATGTATACCTGCCATCTTCATGTAGGGTTCCCAGCTGGGATGGGACATACCTGGAGATTTTACAGGTGGAGTAGGGTTGCCAGATCCCCTGGTGGAGGCAGGGATCCCCTGCTGAAGGTCCCAGCTTCCCACCACCAATCAGCTGACCAGCAGTGGGGAACATTGCTGCCCATCAGTGTTTTTGCTAAACTGTGCTAGTATGTTCTGGTGCATAAATTTTTATCCCTTAGCGCACCAATTTTTGGCTCAGTGCAGGATGACAAAATTCTCTCCTGCTTCCTTCTCTGGGGCTGCTGCTGAATCACAGCCTGCTTTTGCCTGGCCCCATCAATTGCGTGGGAGAGATACAAAGTCAAGCCTCTCTTCCCTCCATTGGCTGAGGTCTCCTCACTCTCCTTTTCGTTTGGGGAAGAAGGGAGGGGGACAGGGCTGGCTCGCTCACTAGGCGAACTAGGCCTTCGCCTAGAGCGTGCTGGCCCTTAGGGGCGCCAAAAGCCCCCTTCCCCCACCAATGCCCCCCTGCCCCTTCCCTGGCTTGCCAGCACGCCCTGCAGCTGCGGGGCGCGCCAGCAAGCCGGTGCTCAGATAGAAGGGATGGGGGTTTAAACCCCCGCCCCTTCCCTGGCTTGCCAGTGCACCTCCGCGGCGAGCGAGAGGGGGAAGGAGGAGGAGGAGGGGAGCCCTCTCTCACCCTGGGGAGCCCTGGTGGCAGAGAGGTGGGAGGTTGGCAACCCCGTAATTGGGCTCACGCCAGGGGGGGTGCCAGAAGCTAGCCCCACCTAGGGCGCAAAAAAACCTCAGGCCAGCCCTGGAGGGGGAAAGAGTGGGAGAGAGCACCCGCATGTGAGAGAGAACAAAGTCAGAGTCCTATGACACTTTTAAGATGAACAAAGTTTTATTCATGTGTGTGCACATGTGCATGCACACTTCTTCAGAGGGAAGGAGTGGGGGTTCTTCTGACAAGCCCAATTTACATTGCGATCACCCTGCTCTGCTGTTTACTTTGAGGCTTGATCTCTCTCTCTCTCTCTCTCTCTCTCTCTCTCTCTCTCTCTCTCTCTCTCTCTCTCTCTCTCTCTCTCTCTCCCACACACACACACACACACACACACACACACTGTTAAAAGGAAGGGCATGGCAAAGAGATGTGTCGGGATAAGGGAAAGGAGAATTAAAAGGAAATTATTTTGGCTTATTCTGAAAAAAATAGATTAGATTTATTTGTGCCTATCTGGGATTTTATTTTGTTTCAAAAAGACCCTGACTAGGAATTACAACACTTGGTTTTGATTCCATTGTTAGATTAGATTCCATTTCAGGAAAATTAGATATCAGTATCTGGGAGACAAAGTCCATTTCAGTGAAACTGTACAAGACCTAATTTCATCTTACGACTCTACAGTATATATCAGTACCATTTTCCATTTTATTAGGCAAACTTGTGACCACATGGATAAAAGATTTCCAGAGAATGAATTACAGGATTGGTGTGTATTTGACAAAAACCTGGACCAGTTTTCCTTGGGAATCAAGAGCTTTCAAGATTAGCTAAGTGCTACTGCATTTTGTTCCAGAAAGATGAACAAGAATATGATAAGGAACTTCATGAAGAGTGTTCAGACTTCAAATTAATCATTGCAGAGAAGATAAAATCTGGAGCAATGAAAACTTTTCAGGACATACTAACATTTACATGACAACAAAATCAATTAAGTGAACTAAATCTTTTCCTAGATGTTTGGGGAACTTTTCAAGCCTCAAGTGCTGATTGTGAGAGAGGTTTTAGTTTGATGAATGCAACTGAAAATAATATTAGATACTAGTTATTATATGATAGTATTAATCTTGTATAAAAATCTTTTCTTACTCTTTTCTTGTTTCTTGCTTATATATTTTCCTACCTAGCCCTACAAATAGAAAATAATGGAAATATAATATGCTGAATTATTGAATATTTACCATATTTTGATTTGTTATGATATTCTTTGCTATGGCTATGATCATAAGCACAATAGGTGCGAATGCCGAGCAGATTTCAAGGGCGCGATCAGACAACAACATCTGGGACGTGCCCTGCAGTTGTTGGCAACCCATTCTGCTCCACCGCAGAAGTAGAGATAAAAGACACCAGTGAAAATTCGGTAGTAAATGGGTTGCGACAGGCCACAGTCAGACTTTCCCATGTCTGGTCGCTCCAGCATGCTCTCAATGTGTTGGGATGGTCTGATCAGTGCTATTGTTCTGTGCTATTGTCCCCCCCCCCTTCGCAGGATACACATCATCGCAAACTCCATATGGAACCTTCAGTATGGAGGTGAGATTCATTGATCCCTCATTTAAGTGCATGGGGGGAAAGGCACAAAAGCCCCACGACTCACCCGCAGTTGTGTCTGATCACACACTGACAGACTGCACCCACAGCTTCAAAGGGAGATGTGATCATGCAACTGTGGGTCAAATTCCTCCAGAGGAAATAGCCTCACTTCCCTCCCATTTTTTCGTTTCTTTTTTAAATAGATTTATTTATCATTTTTCCATTACAAAGAGAATAAGTACAGAAAAAGATAAAACAATGCTATCAGAAGTACATATGGGAGTTCATTTGGTCATTTTTTCAGTCCATTTATACACTTTTTGCCATCTTTTCTGAAACATTTTCTCATCTTTTCCTGAAAGAATCATATTTAATTTGTCCATTTCTGCTATCTCAGCTATTTTTATAGTTAATTCTTCTCTACTTGGTATCGTATCCATTTCCCAACATTTAGCTATGAGGATTCTTGACATGGTAAGTATATACAAAATAATGCATGCCTCGTGGTACTTAATCCCTTCCGGTATAATATTGAGTAGATAGATTTCTATCTTTAGTTGTAATCCTATGTTTAATATTTCTTCTATTACTTTTTAAATACTTTCCCAAAATTTAACGATCTCTTCACAGTGCCACTATATGTGGTAAAATGTTCCCACATTATTCTTGCATCTCCAACAAGTCCCTGAGACATCCTTATAGTATTTTGACAATTTGTCTGGTGTCCAGTGCCACCTATAAAACATTTTACATATGTTTTCCTTAAATGATACGGCTCTTAATAATGTCGCAGATTTCCAGGATTTTGAGCAGTCATTTAAAGTTAGATTGTATCCCATATCTCTCATCCAGCTTATCATACATGGTTTTACTGTTTCTTCTTGTGTTTCATCTAATAGGAGAAAATTATATACTTTTTGTATAAGCTTATCCGAGGACGAAAGCTATATTTTATCTAGTTCTGATTTTGTTTTAATAAAGTTTATTGATTTATCTTTAGCAAATCTAGATTGTAATTGTATCTTTTCCCAACTGGTGAGATTTATGTTCATTGCTTGTAATTGTTCGAAGGTTCTTAGTTCACTGTTTTTATTTAATAACATTTCATGTTACCCTTTTATTGTCTTCTAATAATGTCGGCATTATAAAAGCCACTACTGGGGAGACCCATCTAGGTATTTTAAGATAAAACCTGTCTTTGATTTTTTTCCATACCTTCATTAACGCTCCTCTAATTATATGGTCACACACTGACGGACTGCACCCACAGCTTCAAAGGGAGGTGTGATCGTGCAACCGCGGGTCAAATTCCTCCAGAGGAAATAGCCTCACTTCCCCCCCATTTTTTCTGGCATATGTGACCACAACCTTTGATACTCTTTCATCTTTTATATTCGTATATTATGCAATGTCCTTAAAATGTGTTTAACAAATGATGCCAGACCCCTGGTGGGAGCAGGAGTCTCCCGCTCCAAGGCCCTATCTCTCCACTGCAGATCAGCTGGTCAGTGGGGGGGCAATGTGAAAAAGGGACGAAAACCCAACGTTTTAGCAATGCGTTTATGTGACTTCAAAATTACCCAGAAGTGGTGGGCACATTGGGGATGGGGCAACACTCTGATTTTTGGGCAAAAACTCTATGGTCAGAAGCCAATTCTACGTGGTAAGCCCACTCCCCATCCCCAGCCAGCTGCCCAGAGGGACCTGGCAACCCTCCCTCAGTCTTTCACGATCAATATTGTCTACTCTGACTGGCAGCCGCTCTACCTGATCCTTTTAACTGGAGATGCCAGGGATTGAACCTGAGACCTTCTGTGTAAAAAGCGGATACTCTACCAGTGAGCCACAGCCCCTCCACCAAATGCTACTAACCCTTTTAAGGGGAGAGAGGAAAGAGAGCTACAAAATGAATGACTGCTTTTGCCTCCCATTGAGGCTAATGGTAGCTTGGGCTGGGGAGAAGGAATAGGACAATTTCTACTGGGTGGGGGGAATCCATCTCCTGTCCCTGCAGCCCCAATCCAAATCTGCTTTTTAATATGGAAAAAAAATTATACAGATTGTGGATCTCCCACGTAATATGAAATTGAGTCCTAAGCATGGCCCTCCATTTACTTTACTTTCTAGCAGGCTGTGACTGCTATTGATTAGCATTTTATGAAGTGGGCTGTAGCTCACAAACACTTAGGACACAATACATTCATTAGTCTTTCAGGTGCCAGAAGAGGCCCTGTCATTATTACTTTTCATAAGTGGCCTTATTTTAACATCCTGGCAGGCCATAGGTAATTGCTGTTTTCTCCTTCAACAACCAATGACATCATGTCACAACGACATTGCTCCGCCTTAACCAGCCAGAGTATTATTGACTCATCATGAACCAATACCCATTAATTGCCACAAGATATAGTGGGGGGCCACCAGCTTAGGTGGGTTTAAAGGGGGGAATGGGTTTAGATGGGTTTAAAAGAGAACAGATGTACTGGGACAATAGCCATCATAGCTTTTGAAACCTCCATGCTGAGAGGAAAAAACCCACGAATATTAGTTGCTCTGGGGAAAGGGTAAACGGGGAGCTGTGTTGCCTTCGTACCCTACTTGTGTGCTTCCCAGAAGCATCTGACTGGATTGTCAACAAGCCTGGGGGAAAATGTAATGTCTGTTTAATAGAGGCTTAATGTGAGGAAATGGTCAACTGAGGATTTTAATGGCATGGAGATCACCTGGCAAATAAAATCCCATTAAGCTTATTATTTCCTCCAGGCCTGTTGGAAACACTAATAGCAGGGCTTTTCTTATGTTCTTCTCATGCTGTGAACATTATATGTACCTACTATCTATCAATCTTTTTTTCTGTTGCATCTTGTTTGTGTGAGGTATGGTTACTAGGGCTGCCACCTTTGAGTAGCAGTGGGAGAAAAAGAAAATTTAAAAATGGCCATCAGGCTGCTGCCCTCACTGACAGTGTGACATCACTCCTGAGAAAAGCTGAAAGGGATGTCATGCCTCCCTAGGAATCAATGGAAACCTTATGTGTTTGCATTGGTTCCTAGAGATGCCTGCCATCTCTTCTGACTTTTCCAAGGAGTGATGTCATGCTGTCAGTGAGGGCATCAGCCTGATGGCCATTTTTAAATTTTCTTTTTCTCCCACTGCTACTCAAAGGTGGCAGCCCACTGCTTCCAACCCAGACCTGGCAATCCTAATCATTCCCTAGTTCTGACCATGAAGGCAATGGCAGGGGTTGGTGACCAGGTTCTTTACAATGGCCACTTGTATCTCAGGAAGGGGGGCTGGTTGCCTGGAACACCTGAGAGAGAGAGAGGGAGGGGTTAGGGGAGTAAAGAAGTGTAGTGTATTCACCGGGAAACATGGATTCGGGGCAATCATGTGCTTGGACCAGTTCGGACCGGTCTGCCACGCGGCCAGGCAAGGGCTTGAGCTTCGTTCCGTTAGACAATAGAACGTAGGCTCCTCGCATTCTTCCAATCGAGGAGCCCAGGGTAACCCAATTAACTGTAAACAGTGAATCACGGGTGTTATGTGTGTTTGGGGTGTGGGTTCACTTGGGAATAAAAGCCAGCCTCCGAGCCGGCTTTGTTGTCTTGTTCCTGTTCTAATAAAGTATGCGAGAGCTGAAATCACTCGTCAGTCTCAGTACTTTTCACTGGCGATGAAGGTGGGATGCCAACTCCCTCCATGAACAACGACCACGAAGAAGAGCATCGCATCGAGCCCTGCCGCTCATTGCACCACTCCCGAGCATCGCACCACTGACCCTGAGAGCAGCCACGCACCGCTCAGCGCACCCAAAGCCACCAACGCTCCCGAGCTTTGCACTGAGCCCTCTGCTCACTGCACTGCTCCCGAGCCTCGCCGCTGACCCTGAGAGCAGCGCACCTCCTGCCCGGCTTCAACATCCGTACCCGGCCACTACAACTCGCCTAACCGTGGTAAGATGGCCGCGCCTCCAGTTCACCTCCAAGCCTTCGACATCTCCCAGCCTCAGAAATGGGACGCTTGGTTGGAGACCCTGGAGAACCATTTCAGTTACCACGATGTGGTGGACGCGGAAAAGAAGAAGGCCCTATTCCTCAGTGTCTGCGGCATAGACACCCTCCTTTTCTTGCGGGATCTCATCAACCCCAAGACCACCAAGGGAGAGTCTTATGCAGCACTAGTGAAGACTCTAACGGACAACTTCTCCCCCAAGCCCACCAAGTTCGTGGAGTGGCTGGGGTTCTTCGCAAGGGTCCAGGGGCCAGATGAGTCCACCACAGATTTTCTGGCGGGCCTTCGGCGAGCAGCCACGAGATGCGAGTTCCCTAGCCTCACAGACACGCTGCTCAACCAGTTCCTTGTAGGCCTCCACGAGCCCAAACTGTGGCGGAAACTGGCCAGCAACAACGACTTCACCTTGGATAAGGCTATCCAGGAGGCCATGGCTTACAAAAAGGCCCACCAAGACCACCTCGGCTTGGCGGTCCACCGCACACAAGCGACGCAAGGGTCCGACATATCAGATGATGAGGAGGTACTCCACATACGCCACCGACCGTCCCAGTGGCCTCCGCAGACCCGAGAGGCCAAGGCTCAGCCATCCGTAGCCTGCGCGAGCTGCAGCAACGCTCATGAGTGACGGACCTGTTGATTCTGCACCACGATCTTCAGGGCGTGCAATACGGGGCATATTGAAAAGGTCTGCCACTCCAAAGGTCAATGGACAACCCTCACGGCACACCTCAAAGCTGATGATCTGCACACCATTTCGGTCCATCACCAACACGGTGCCCCCTAACAGCCCGGACAAAGTGCATGTGACTGTCCGGATTGAAGGGTCCCCCTGTAAAATGGAGATTGATTCGGGGTCTTCATTTTCGATCATATCAGTGGAGACCCTCCGTGCCATATGCCTGAAAGGGGGACCCCAGTTGTACAAGCCACAGGGTTTAGTTTTACGGGACTTTAATAAGAACCCTGTGGCCGTCCAGGGCTGGGGCAAGTTCAAGGTCCAATTCAAAGGATTCTCAGACATCCTGGACCTGTTGGTGGTGGAGGGACAGCTCTCCAGCTTATTGAGACTCTCATGGTTCAAGCCTCTGGGCCTCCAAATAACGGGGTTGAACCAGATCCGGATGGCAGATTGGGAGGCAGTGTGTCGGGAATTTCCCTGGGTGTTCGACGGGACTTTGGGAAAATATACCGGGGACCCCATTTCGCTGGATCTGGATCCGGCTGTGCGACCCATCCATATAAAGGCCTGGGTCCCTCCCATTGCGATGCGAGCTAAAATCGAAGCGGAGCTCAATCTCCTGGTCGCACAAGGGGTGCTGGAACCAGTCACATCCGCGCGCTGGGAAACGCCCATTGTAACGCCCGTAAAGCCTAACGGGGACGTGCGCATTTGTGCCGACTACAAATGCACGATTAACCGGGCCTTGCAGGACCACGCGTACCTGATCCCGGTGGTGAGCCACGTCCTCGCTTCTCTGGTGGGGGCCAAGGTTTTTGGTAAGCTCAACCTGGCACAGGCTTACCAACAGCTACCCATGGATGCCGCTGCCACAGATGCCCAGACAATCACGACCCATAAGGGGGCTTTCCGGGTCACGAGGCTGCAGTTCGGGGTTTGCGTAGCTCCGGGGATTTTTTCAATCTTTTATGGATTCTCTTCTAAAAGGCATCCCCGGAGTACAGCCCTTTCTAGATGATGTCATTGTCACAGCGCCGGACACCAACTCCTTCACGGACCGCCTCTGTCAGGTCCTCCAACGGTTCGACGCTGCTGGACTGAAGGTGAAGAAGGAGAAATGCCTCCTGGGCGTGCCCCGCATCGAGTTCCTAGGGTTTGCTGTGGACATGCAAGGGATCCATCCCATGGACGACAAGGTGAAGGCCATCACGCACGCCCCCCGCCCTCCTCCAAGGTTGAATTGCAGGCTTTCCTCGGCCTGCTCAATTTCTACCACTCGTTCCTGCCCCTCAAGGCGGCCGTGGTGGAGCTGCTCCACTGCCTCCTCGACAAAGACATGACTTGGGTTTGGGGCCCGGCACAGGCTGCGGCCTTCCAAGGCATCAAGGACTTGCTCGTATCTAATGCGGTCCTCCACCACTTCTCGGAGTCGCTCCCGGTGGTCCTCGCCTGCGACGTGTCTCCCTACAGAGTCGGGGCGATCTTGGGTCACCGGTTGCCGGACGGCCAGGAGGTCCTGGTTGCGTACTACTCCTGGACTCTATCTTCTGCGGAGCATAACTACGTGCAAATTGATAAGGAGGCACTGGCGATTGTAGCTGGGGTAAAGAAGTTTCACCATTACCTCTACAGCCGGCCCTTTGAGATCCTGACGGACCATAAGCTACTCCTGGGGCTCCTTGCTGCTGACTGCCAAACACCGCAGATGGTTTCGCCCTGGGTCCTGCGGTGGTCCATCTTCCTGTCGGGGTACGCGTACTCCATCACCTATCGACCCGGGAAGGCTATGGGGCACGCGGACGCCCTTAGCTGCCTCCCCCTGGCCACCACGGCCCCCGACCCGGCCCCTGTGCACATGGTTGCTCTCATGGAGGTGCTCCCGGACCAGCTGGTCCATGTGCGGGAGGTGGCCCGCCTCTCGGCCCGGGACCCAGTCCTCTGCCGTGTCCTGGACTGGGTGGGGAGGGGGTGGCCAGTGGCCAAGGAGGGCCCCGAGTTCGCCCCATTTGCATCCCGCAAGCATGAACTGTCCTCATATAAGGAGTGCTTGATGTGGGGAGGCCAGGTGGTGATTCCAGCGCCGCTACAGCAACATGTCCTGGAGGCGCTACATGAACATCACCCGGGGGTTGTCCACATGAAGGCGCTAGCACGGAGCTACATCTGGTGGCCAGGCCTCAACCGGGACATCAAGGACAAGGTGAGGAAATGCCAGCCCTGCCAGGTCTCACGCCCGGAACCACCAAGAGCACCGGACCGAGCCTGGGAGTCGTCCCACTGCCCCTGGTCACGCCTCCACCTGGATTTTGCCGGGCCGTTCCAGGGGCAGCTCTTCTTCATACTTGTGGACTCCTACAGTAAGTGGCTGGAGGTCGTTCCGGTGTCATCTACTTCCTCCAAAGGCGCCATCAGGGCGATGTGGTGGATCCTGAGCACCCATGGGTTGCCTGACATGCTCGTTACGGAAAATGGCACAGCGTTCACCTCCCGGGAGTTCCAGGAGTTCACTGCGTACTATGGGATCTGGCACGTACGCTCTGCGCCGTTCCACCCCGCCACAAACGGGCAAGTGGAAAGGATGGTCCAGACCATCAAGAACGCCCTCCGAAAGTTTGACTCCCAGGACTGGGAGTACAAGCTTGAATCCTTCCTGTTTGGTCAGTGCATCACCCCGCACTCCACCACGGGACGCAGCCTGGTGGAACTCCTCCTGGGTCACTGCCTCACGTCACGTCTGGACAGGCTACATCCAGACCGGGCCCCAGAGCACGAGCCGGACACCAAGGACCAACAAGCAAGCAGGGGATTCTTCCCGGAGGACCCTGTCTACGCCAGGAGCTACACCGCGGGACCACCATGGGTCTTGGCATGGGTGGTCCGGGGCCCCCATTCATATGAGGTCTCCTGCGAGGATGGCACCGTGCTTCACCACCACATAGATCAGCTCTGCCACTGGGTCGAGCCGCGGGAGCCAGAGGACTATGAGGATCCCAGACTGCAGGAGGTAGGAGAGCCGCAACCTGCAACACGGGGCCCCAGTCCGGTGGAGATCTCCGCTGCCGCACCAACGGCCCCGGTCCTGGATGCCCCGACCGGCGCGGATGACGCCTCGACAGCCGTGCCACGCCCCTTGGCACCAGTAGGCTCCCCGACCCAGACACCGGCGCCGGTGTCGTCACCTGTCCCAGCTCCCCGGCGCTTGACGAGGGTCAAGAAGTCTCCGTCTTATTTAAAGGACTTTGTTTGTGGGTGTCTCATGGACCAAGGGGGGAGGAGTGTAGTGTATTCACCGGGAAACATGGATTCGGGGCAATCATGTGCTTGGACCGGTTCTGACCGGTCCGCCACGCGGCCAGGCAAGGGCTTGAGGTTTGTTCCCTTAGACAATAGAATGTAGGATTCTCGCATTCTTCCAATCGAGGATCCTGGGGTAACCCAATTAACTGTAAATAGCGAATCACGGGTGTTATGTGTGTTTGGGGTGTGGGTTCACTTGGGAATAAATAGTTGTCTTGTTCCTGTTCTAATAAAGTATGTGAGAGCTGAAATCACTTGTCAGTCTCAGTACTTTTCAAGAAGACTAGAAATTGATCTTGCAGCAATCCTGAGATGTCACTTCCATCATGAACCTGGAAGCAACACCAGAGCATTACTCCAATTCACTGACATCACTTCCAGGTTCATGCTGGAAGTGACATCACAGCAATGCTGTGATATCAG
This sequence comes from Gekko gecko, assembly GCA_029375565.1. Taxonomy (NCBI): domain Eukaryota; kingdom Metazoa; phylum Chordata; class Lepidosauria; order Squamata; family Gekkonidae; genus Gekko; species Gekko gecko. Next base: position 34,632,966 of record JAPDNY010000002.1, on the reverse strand, counting down.
TTTCCCCACCATCGTTTCTCCCTGTGGTGTACCAGGCAGCAGTAGGTCAGAGCTGGGGAAAAGGACTTCTCCCACTGTAATGGGAGACTGGGCCTCCAGATGTCTTCCAGTGACCTTAATTGTAAGCCAGAATACACAATATATGGACTGACAATACCCATTTTTGCCTGTGACCTTGTCATGGAAAGACAGTTGTTTGACATGCCCCTACCAGTGGGATCATCACACTGATCCAAAGTCTTCTAGCGAGGATCATGGCTCAGAGGGGATTTGAACTGGGGCCTCCTAGTCCAATATTCCAACCACAAGAAAATACCAACTCTTATCTAGTTATACTGTAGTAATTATAGGTGGAGATAGGGTTGTTAGCTCTGAGTTGGGAAATACCTGGAGACTTGGGGGTGGACTCTGAGGGAAGCCGGATTTGGGGCATAAAGCCATAGAGTCCAACTTCCAAAGCAGCCATTTTTCTCTGGGTGAACTGACCTCTGTCGCCTGGAAATCAGTTATAATAGAGGGAAATCTCCAGCCACCACCAGGAGGCTGGCAACCCTAGGTGGAGATCAATATTCATTGGTCTGTAATGATTTAAAAAAAACAACCATGTGGAAGACCCAATGGCTGGGTCCAAAGGCTACGGCATTATCTTAATTATACTTTAAATCTCACCCTTTTCAGAAAGAAGGACCCCATTCTGTGGGTGAAAATTCATTGCAGACTTAGGAAAGAGATTGTATAAAATATAGTACTACGTTTTTGACATTTACAGTGAATTTCTTCTATTGAAAGCAATCTAGGCAACTTCAGTCTAATGTAGCTTGCTATTTTTTTAACCAAATACAGAGTTGTAAAGCTGTCTTGCATAATTATTTTCATATACCTTAAAACATTTTCCCCTATAACAGAAATTGCTTGATGTGTTCCAAAGTAATACAGTTCTTACCTTTGGGAAAGGAATTTCTCAGTCAGGATTCAGAATTACTGAAGGAGTATGGACATGTTTATGAAAATAACTTAAGGTATCTTAAAAGGCATGAACAGTAAGCATGTTCAGGATGGATAAGCATTTGAACAGGAGAAACTGGCGTGTATTTCCCTCTTGCTCTCAGTGCCTTAAAGTATAGATATTTCTACTATTCTGTTTTTAATGTGTGCTGTGTTTTGTTATTTACGTTTATTGTTTAAAACTGAGTAAACCTAAAATGAAATAAAACAATTATTTAAAGTTTAAAAAAACACCTCGGCTTTTAATAAAAGTCCACTCCTGCCCCTTCATAATTTGCATCCTTTAAAGGACTGCCATAACAAACGATATTTATCTGTGGCAAACAGGCCCCCTATCCCTAATGGCCTACTCTGCTGTAATCCCCATGGGTCTCCTAATCATATCCTCCCTTTCACAGACCCCATGAAAACCCATAGGAGCTTTATAATTGCTCACAGTAACATCCTCTTTACTTTTCTGTTTGACTGATACTAATTATACACGCACCCACCACTGAACACGCCTCTTAACCCGAGGATTCCAATTAAATTTACCGCTACTAACAGCCTGATGAGTCTTAAGACAAGTTAACAAACACAATACTTTCCTCACAATTAATTTAATGGATGAACTTCTAATTACCACTATGTGTTTAACTGAGGCACAGTAACCATTTTAACAAGTCTAGGGACTTCACTTAACTGCCACCTATTCCCCATACGAAGGAAGCAAACTACTGACACACCTCATTGTAACTTTACTGGCACACGGACGCACAGAAACACCTTTGAAGCCCTCCACCTAATTTACTTTATTGATTAACCAAGCGGCACTTATCTGAAGCTTACCTTACAGTAAGAACATAGCTTAACAAAAGCTCAGAATTTAAATCCTTTCGCTAATCCAGGTCACAATGAATCTCCGCTAGCAATTGGCCCATTTCGTCTGGCAAATTCAGCTTCTTCATGGGTGTTGGTGATACATCAGCATCCTCTACTTCAGGGGTCCTCAACATGGTGTCCTTGGGCTCCACAGAGCTCACCAACACCTTTCCTGTGCCTGCCAATCATGGATAAAAAGCTGACGCTCCAATGGAAAATGTGGGGACACTTGGACTAGTCTGCTGGGGAGAACTTCTGAGGTTAGAAGGTTGGCAAGCTGGGAGAGGGCCTTTGTGATTGTAGCACTAAAACTCTGGAACGGTCTCCCTAGAGAGACTTGCCTGTCTCCTTGGGTTGCTGTCTTCAGCCAGTAGGTGAAGATTTTTTTGTTGTTGTTTTTTCATCTGGGATTCCTTCAGCGATACTTCATTCCTGCCCTATGTTTTACTTAAAGAAGAAGAGAGAGATTGGATATATACCCTGTCTTTCACTCGAAGTCTCAGAGCAGTTTACAATCTCCTTCCCTTCCCCTCCCCACAACAAACACCCTGTGAGGTAGGTGGGACTGAGAGAGCTCTTTTGAGGACTGCTCTTGAGAGAACAGCTCAGAGAGAACTTGTGACTGACCCAAGGTCACCCAAGAGCTGCATGTGGAGGCATGGGGAATCAAACCTGGTTCTCTGGATTAGAGTCTGCTGCTCCTAACCACTACACCAAACTGGCTAAAAATGGCTGTTACATCAAATTGCTGTTATGTATTTTAGCTTTGGTTTTAATGATGTATTCTTGTTCAGTGGCAATGGTTTATCAAATGTGTTCTTATTATGTACGTTTTAAATCTGTTAGTCACCTTGGTGGCCCTGATGAGAGCAGAAGAACAGGGTATACATTTTGTAAATCTATCAATAAATAATACAAGTTTAACCACTGGGAATTTTGGGGCCAGTTCTACTGAGAAAGCAGCTGTTCAAGGAAGCACAATCACTACGGAAGACCAGAAAACTTGCAAGTGAATACTGGGACATGCATCAGAGGGCGAGGTCTCATGAAGGTTTTCATTGAGGGTGTCTGTTGTGGGGAGGGGAAGGGAAAGGAGTTAGTAAGCCACTCTGAGACTCTGAGTGAAGGGCAGGGTATAAATCCAATCTCTTCTCTTCTTCTTCTCATTGTGATACGATGCTGCATATCAAAAAGGGCCAGAAGGTTACACCTTCAGATCCTAACAATGTGGTCAACATGGTCACAGCTGCAAGCACTAAAGCAGCTGTGTCATAATATGCCAAGGGGGTAGAAGCCACAGCTACCAAGCATCTGAAGAATTTTCAGTAAAATCTCAATATATCATTTTCACTCAGACCCAGATCAAGCCTGATGATCCCCAAGCCCATCACTGTGATTCAACTACAACCCCCCCCCATTACAAAAAATTCTTGATTTTAACACCATTTCAGACTGAGGAAACTTTGGTTCCTATCTGGGTCCTGCATGCCTTGTGAGACACATCCTAACTACCTTAGTCTTAGTAATACATTAAACACAGTTGACATCTCTAATGCATTTTTATCCTCCTACGTCTCCGAGATATACAGCGTGGATGATTAATCAGAAATGTACAAATGAACAGAGAATCTGTCTTTTTTTTTTCATCTGTATCTACATACGCAGGGGCAAGTCCTATATAATATGAACTTGTCTGCCAGTGGAGATTGTCTTCAGAAAAGCCCCTTCTCTGGATGTAGTTAGGTGGGTGAGTAAACCCACCACAGATAAGCCCTTTTCTAACCACTTATTGAATTTCCTTCTGTCCTGGGAAGTGTTTGCTGCACGCTGTTAGCCTGAAGGCTGTCTTGTTTATTCAAGCTTTTAGTTGTTCACATTATTAGTTAAGCATAATGTTATAATTTTTAATCCTGCTGTCTTAATTCTTCTGTTTGTATAGTTGCGATGAAGATGGATTTGTGGTGTTTTAAACTGATCTTGTTTCTTTCTGTAGTTTCTGTAGTTTTACAAGCCTACGATGATGGTGACCTCTATAAAGATGTCTGAAACACTCCAGGCCTTCTTAGCTGGTACACTTATCAACTGCAGGTGCTGGAAATACACACAACCACAATCCTCTCAATATGTATCCTCGCCATTTTGTCTTATGCAATGCCCATTTCAAACAAAATGGCAACAACGCATGTTGGAAGGCTCTAGGGTTGCCAGCCTCCAGGTGGGGCCTGGAGATCTCCCACTTTTACAACTGATTTCCTGCTGCCCTGGAGAAAATGGCTGATTTAAAGGGTGGACTCTATGGCATTGTACCATGCTGAGGCCCCTCCCCTCTCCAAACCCTGCCCTCTCCTGAATCCACCCCAAAAGTCTCCAGGTATTTTCCAACCTAGACCTGGCAACCCTAGAAGGTTCAGGGATAGTGTGCTCTACTTGTTTGTGTAGTTCAATACTCCCAGACAGAACATCTGTAAAGGGTCCTAGTTATGCCTACCTACTACCTTCATATGATATGTAGTCTAACAAAACTGAATATTCATCTGGTGCTATAGATAGTGTCCTGGCCCCACTACTGGACCTCCTGATGGCACCTGGTATTTTTGGCCACTGTGTGACAGAGTGTTGGACTAGATGGGCCATTGGCCTGAATCAACATTGGCTTCTCTTATGTTCTCTTATGTTCTTATATTACTAGTGTATTGTTGCTATTTCATATATATGAATGACACACATTGAATGGATTCCTTGATCCCATTCATTATTACTGGATTCATCATGAAATAGGTTCAAAACAAACCACAGAACAAAACTGATAAGATCTCATTCTACCTCAGTTTTTCTTACAAATATCTCCTCAACTGTCTTTTAATTCTTTTAGCCTTCCTGGAATCTCATAAAACCTTTCCTCAGCCAACCTTCTCCCCCACCCCACCCCACCCCCACTACATACCTATTAAACCAGAATATTTTTGCTGTTTGCCCATGCAGTTCTTTGCCAGACTTGGGAGGCGTTCTATTCCAATTGTTCTTGTATGCCTCCCACTTCTTCATACATAGAAGCAAAATTTTCTGTTCCATATTACAGCCATTATTTTGATTACACATTGCAGACATCCTTATTCTTGCATGAACTGGTGGGAAAGCAGTTAGAATGCTCACCTATTGCCAACCAACTTCACTGTGTTTCTAAAGTGTACTTAATGCCCATCCTTCGAAACACATAAACCTTTAAAGCATGGGTTTAGAAGCCAGATCAATGCAACAAAAGGCAGGGATTTAAAGCCACGTAAGAAGCCCTCTCCTCAAAGGGCAATTCAGTACTTTAAACCCGTATGTGAGGCAACAAACATATTTCCTCAGGCTGCACTATGCAGTATTTCTTGCTGATGCTAATTGCCCTATACACTGTGGCCACACTAAGGTCCGTGGGTTGTAGGCTGGCCAGGCCCATGCCTGCTATCCCTGGGAGCTGTTGAGGGGCAGAGTCTGGGAGGGAAAAGTGGTGCTGACACTGTGATGTCACTTCTGGTGATTACCTGGAAGTGACATCACAGGATCAATGTCATCGCTCCTCAACCATTTTTTTTGTGCTGCTCACTGGATCGATTGTAGGCAACAGAGCGCAGGGGTGGGAGATCACCTGGCACGGGGGTGCACCTGGCAGCTCTCATGGGTTACATCCCATTCAACTTAGTGTGGAGCCTCCCTTTGGTGCAAGGAACCTCCTTCTGGAGAAAGATTCTCTTCTTCTGGAGGAAGTCTCCATGCTCTGCTGAGCAAAGTAATATGATCCAAGGCACTATGCCTCATAGGCCCCTAATAATGATGATGATGATGATGATGATGATGATGTATAACAATGCATTACTTTAGTCCCTCCAAGGTTTTTCTCATATGACTATGAGTAGGCAGGCTTTCAGACATTTTGGACCCGAGCTACAAGGTCAAAAGCAGCACCAGGAAACAAACTGATAAGCAGTGGGGAATTTTCAGTGCTGCTGAGCTATGTTCAGATCAGCCAGTACCCAGAAGAAGGTGGACCCTGGGCTTGGGCATTTTTACTTAACTTTTTCTAAAGTAGAAGTACCTGGAAACATGGGTAATGTTTTTTAAGAAATGTTCCCTGACCTCCAGCCAAGTCCTTTCTTCAGTATTATGTCAAATGTAATAGAATTATGATGTTCCGGAAGGCTAAAAGGGAGAAAAAAAACATCTCCCATAGCTTTAGTCTGACAGCATAAATGTTAACTGTTGTTTCCCACCATTGCTCTAGCACAATTCTGAAGGGATTCCAATGCAATGTTTGACAGCTGGTGCTGATCAGGTATCATAGGGTTGTCAACTACCTGCCATGGGGTGAAGATCTCCTGCCCCCAGCTCTCGCTGCCTGCTGCCACTCAGCTGGAGGGTGGGAAAAAGGGTGATAATGGGAGATTCTGCATCTAGCATTTGCTCCGCATTTGCTCAACTGGGAGGAAAAAGTACAGCTCAAAACCACATTCAAATACCTCAGGGCAATGCTGTACCCCTGAATGGCCATAAAACAGACATAAATCTATGCAGACGGTACAATAAAATCTGACAATCAAAGAACTCGAAAGCGGCATGGAGTGTGGAAGCTACCATACAACCCAATAATCAAAGGAAGTGAAACCAGCATGCAATGCAGAGGGGAATTTGTTCCAATGTGGGTTTCATAAAACAACGGAGAGAAAAGCTAATGCAGAATCAGCCAATGTTGTTTCTGGCATGACCTGGCTTGAAAATAGCCTCTACATGATGCTCTAGGGAGTTTTCCATGTCTGTATGGTACTTACAATAGAGACAGGGGAAATTCTTAGATGGGATGTCACATGTTCCCCAAACTCCACCCTACCCAGGAACCACCATCAAACCTGGCATTTGCTGAGGCAGTGCTGGCAACCCCATTGCCTTCCCTCCTGCTGTAATTCCAAATTATGTCCCTGGGAGACAGGAGACCCCACAGTAACAGCATGAGGGAGGGAGTCAGAAGTCTGCCAAGGGAGGGGGAACTGGTAATTTTTTTTTTTTAGATCCTTTGCATACAAGAATTCACTGGTGTCTCCAAGCTTATAATTTTTTGAGACAGCCATAAATAAACATGGTATGTGGTTTGGTTTTTTTTAATCCCACCATTCAATGTTCGTACAAGTAGTCGTTTCTGACGTGAATGACGGCTAGTCTGTTTGGATCAGCAGCATTTTAGCACATGCACAGTTTTGGAAAAAACCTGATGCAAGCCTACATGACACCAAACTGAACAGACCTGGTGGTCGGCTCATGTCTGATCATCACAGTCGTGCAAGATAAGTTTGACTGTCAGACATATTTTGACATGAAGTGCATGGCATTCCTAGAATGGAGAATTCTGCATAGAATCACATTGTTCGTCTTTTGGTCCACTGGCAAGCCTGGAAGGCATATGATGCATCCATCTTGTTCACATAAGCAGATTTGGGTCTGATGAGTGCCTAGAAGAAAGGTTTCCTAGGAACCTTTATGCATTTGCCCTTTGAGTTCCACAATGGAAGAAAAGTAAGATGTAAATATAATAACTATATACATTGTTAGTATATACCTGTGTTGGATTAACCAACCAAATAAGGCACTGGGAAGATATAGGCACCAGCAGAAGGCATCGATGGTCATGGAACTTCCTAACTTTCCCCTTCCCTTCACAGAAACCAATTCTGACCCTAGGAAAATTTGGTCCTGGCCTCATCATGGTGTCTGTGTGGAGCAATAACCATGTGGGTCAGAAAACTTCAAGGGGAAAGGGAAAGTGTTGGGAAGTTCCAAGTCAGGTGTCATCCCATGAGGAAGGCAGCTGTTTCCAGATGGGTTCTCTTTTCAGGCACGATGGTGATATCTTCTGGGTTCTTTTGATATACCTCCTGCTCCAATGATGGGAAAGAAAACCAGGACTGGCTCTCTGGTTCAGTGCTTGGTGGAAGAAGGAAGTGGGTATCGGGAAACATACCGGCAGGTGCCTTAGTGCCCATAGGCACCACAGTAGGGAATCACCGTTCTATAGGAGTAGAAAAGAGCAAGAGTCCAGGAGCACCTTAAAGACTAACAAAATCTGTGGCAGGGTTTGAGTTTTTGTGAGTCACTGCTCACTTCTTCAGATACAGCTAGAATGGGCAGTGACTCATGAAAGCTCATCCCCTGCTACAGACAGACTAACACGGCTATCCATCTTGATCTATAGGGAACAGCTCACCAAGGTTGCAATCACATACACAATTAGCCATGTCATAGGCGCGAATGCTGGGCCTATGGGAAGCACCCTGCACCCGTTGGCAACCCATTTTACTCTGCCACAAAAGCAGAGTAAAAAAACACCAGGGAAAGTCCGGTAGCAAACGGGTTGCTATGGGCCATGGACGGACTTTCCTCTGACTGATCGCTCCAGCACGCTCTCATGGCATCGGGATGGTCTGATCAAGCCATCCCGAATCTGTGCCATTGTTGTTTTTCTCCTTCTCAGTATGTGCATCATCACACACTCCATAGGGAGCCCTCAGTGCTGAGATGCGATTAATCAATTCCCCGTTTAAGCGAATCAGAAACAAACAGGAGGGGGAACCCTGACTCACCAGCAGTTGCGTCTGATCACACAGTGGCAGGCTGCCCCCGCAGCTTCAAAGTACTGTGTGATTGCGCAACTGTGGGTCAAATTCCTCCGGAGGGAGTAGCCTCGCTCCCCCCCCCCCTCCAGTTTATCTCGTGCGTGTGACCACACCTCAGGTTTCTAAGAGACAAAGAATACAGTTGGGTGTTTTTTGTATGGTGTGCTTTGATTTCCTCGTTTACTGTGGGTTTCTTTAAAATTGACCTCCAGCCTGTGCATGCCACCACTAAATATCTCACTTGGCTAATCTTTCCTGCTTCTCAAGTGAGCAAAGTTTGAGTCCAGTGGCACCCTTAAGACCAACAAAGTTTAATTCTGGATATAAGCTTCTGTGTGCATGCACATGAAAGCTTATACCCAGAATAAAATTTTGTTGGTCTTAAAGGTGCCACTGGACTCAAACTTTGTTCTATTGCTTCAGACCAACACGGTTATCCACCTGAATCTGCTTTTCCACTGTTAGGGAAGATCAGCTGAGTGAGATAACAGAATAACATCCCATCAGCCAGCAGTGTCTTCTGCCCTCTCAAGTTGACTTTCAGTATCAGTTCAGAGGAACGCACTTGTGAGGGCCACAAGTACAGATGCCTTTAAAAGGGAACTAGACAGTTTCATGGAGGAGAGAACCAACAAAGGCTACTAGCCATAAAAGGGAACCTCCACATCCAGAGGCAGAAGCCATCTAAAATCCAGAGTTAGTAGGCAGCATCAGGGGAAGGCCTTGGCCTCTACACCTGCTTTGTTGGTCCTCCAGGACAACCATTTTGCCAGTGTGCAAAACGGGGTGCTAGAATTGATGGACCATTGGTCTGATCCAACAGGGCTCTTCTTTTCTTCTTATGGTATCCCTTTCCAGTTTTACCTGATTGTTGTGACAAAGTCTTTCAAAATTCTTATTTATTTATTTATTTATTTATTTATTTATTTATTTATTTGTAGTCGGCCATTCTCGCTGGGACTCAAGGCGGAGGACACAGAGTGAGTCAATACAATCAACAGGATGGGACGTTCAATAAACAATGAATGAAGAATTGGGTTGTGGAACCAACCAGAAATCTAAAAACACAGAACTAAAGCAAAGCATAAGTGTTAACATGACGCATTAAATGACGCAAAATTACATAATAGGATCCAACTTACAGCAAACTATACACAGTAGTGTAGACCACAGTCCCCAATAATATGTCCTACTAGCTGTGCAGAGCCTTTTGTACAGTGTAACCCTATTGCCTGCATAGAAAAGCCCTCTCGAATAATTCAGTTTTGCATTGTGCGGAAAGCCAGGAGAGCGGGACCATCCATGGTGACTAAATCTGACAGCCAAATGGAGCCACAAGGAGCAGAAGCAATATATGTTTGTATACCAGGGCGTCTAGCACTGCTGTGCCCTCTTTGAGCTTTCCAGGGTCACCCGGGTGACAGAGTGCAGAGGAAGATGGCTCTTTGCTTTGTTCCACTTGCTTAGGTGGTTGCAGCTTTCAGCGATCGTCAACAGCTGCGCCTGCTGCTGACCAATTTGCACGGGCCAACGATGCTCTAAATTATGGCTGAGTCATTGTGCAGAACTCATCATTTCTGGGGGTTTTGACTCATTCCCAAAGAGGTAAACAGGCTGAGAAGGATTAGAATAAGGCTGCGTCTACACATACAGAAGAATGAGGTGGTAGAAGGACTGTGCCACTTCTGACTACAGGTGGGACGTACCGTTTTTGAATGATCTCCACATATAAAATAATCCCTGAGGAGGGACGTACCGTTTTTGAATGATCTCCACATATAAAATAATCCCTGAGGAGGGGAAACTAGGACATCAGGGAAAATTGTTCTAGCCCAACCCGTTTGTCTAGTCTGTTGTCCCCCCCCCCAATTGCAAGGTAGGGGTTAACTTTATTTTTATTCCTGGCTTTTCTCCCCAGTGGGGATTGACAGTGGTGCTGTACCCACAAACACTCCACGTGTTGACTAAACACAAGGACACCACCAGCTCATGATCACGGTGCCTGTGCGCAGAGGAAGTGTCCGTGCATAGACTCCCTCCTCGTGATTCGCAAGGTTCATAAAGCAGTGTCCCAAATCCAGGTGAGGGAGCATACACATGGAAATTTCCTTTGCACATTCTCATCAGATGCGGGGGGGGGGCAGTACACTTTTGCCCACATTCCCTCCCTACGCTCCTTTGTGGGAGAAGACTTTTTAAAGCATTACCCAAATAACTGATATTGTTATTGGGATATCTGGTTAATATAGCAGAGTTTGCCCAGTCACGGAACCAGGATACCGAGTGCAGTAAATAAATTCCCAAGAAGTATATGGCAAAAAAGTATAACCTTCTATTCATTCAAGTAGATCCAGTTTGGATTCAGGTTGCAGTTGAAAGGAGAGAAAGAGGCCTACTCTAAAGAGTACTTTCCCCATCACAAACGGCCAGCTTGTCAGGTAGCACGTGTGTAGGAGTAGGAGGGCACTGTCTCTACAGGAGAGACCTGCAAGGACATGTGTCTCCATGGAAAGCCATGTAGGAAGAATGAGAGGACAAAGAAAGAGGAATGGTCAGAGGGCAGCTCCCAGGTTAAGACAAAGAGAGGCATCCCATTCAAGGAGATGACACCTCTACACACTTAGGGTGATGTAGCACCCCACGATGCCCAGGCATGCTGAGTCTCTCACTTAGGGTTGCCAGGTACATTGGAAGACCCAGGTATGAATCCCCACTCTGCTATGGAAGCTTGATGGAAGATGTTAGGCCAGTCATACACTCTCAGCCTAACAAACTTCACAGGGCTGTTGTGAGGATAACTTGGAGAAGATGACAATGATGTAAGCAGAGATCTGTGATCCTTGTCTTGTTTTGGCTCTGCGGCAGCATACCACAGTGCTCTTTTTCAGATCCATGGGGCCATCCATCACCCTTTGGCCTTCTGCAATTCCACTCACTGCTTCTGAGTATGTACAGAATACCCCATGCAGCAACTTCTCTATTCTTGGTTCTGTTTTTATTCCTGCCTTAACTCAAGTGCTTAAGACAAGTGACAGAGGCCTAGATCTACCACAGCATCTCCATAGATGCAAGGATTTCCACCTGTGGAATGTGACTTTCTTGCCTTCCCTGTTAGGATTGCCAGTTCTGTGTTGGGAAATACCTGGAGATTTTGAAGGTGGAGCATGGGGAGGGGAGGGTTTGGGGAGGGGAGGGAGGGATCTCAGCAGGGCACTGTGCCATAGAGTCCACCCTCCAAAGCAGCCATGTTCTCTAGGGAAACTGATTTCTGTTGTCTGGAAATAGCTTGTAATAGTGGGAGATCTCCAGGCCCAATCTGGAGGTTGGCAACCCTATTCCCCACATCTGCTGCACCCCAAATAACCCCATCATGCTTTTTCTGGGGTCCTGTATTGCCATGGTATAGCATTTCAGGGGTATTATGAGCTGTAGCAAAAGGGGAGACCAGAAAGTTAATCTCTGTAGGTGGAAATCCTACCATCCATGGTAGACACAAGCCAGAATCTTAAATTGATCAGCGCTTTCACACCAAGTGTGTTTGAAATTGAGCTGCTTAATGTTTGGATTAAATCCTCTTTGATTTATTTGCTTCATTGAAGGAGTAAATAGCAATAATCCCTTCTCTACGTATAATTACCCATACAGTCCTGAACAGAGTTATAGGTGTCTAAATCAATTGAAGTCAATGGATTTAGAAGGGTATAACTCTGCCTAGGACTGCCTTGTTAGTTACTCATAAACAGGATCTTCTGGTAACAGTTACTGATGAGCAAAATTGTGATAGGGGTGCTTGTCACACTATTACAACAGTGGAGAAGCTCTGTTCGGGATCTGGGGTGTAGCAGTGTGCCTCTTGTGTAGGAAGAGGTAGGTAGACTGGCAGCAACAGTGGGAGCATTCAAGTTGCTCCCTAGAAGGTCAGGTAAGGGACCCAGGCCCAAGTAGTAGAACACTGATTCTGCACCCATCGGTTTCCTTGCAGTTTTTCCACAACCACATTAAGAGGTTAATCTCTCTCTACACTGCATGCCACTTTCACTTTCTTTGTTCATCGGGTTTTATGGTACCTTCTGCATAGATATATGGCCTTTCAGGGTTGACTTCGCATCAGTACGATGTTGCCGTGGGGTATCTGAATGTAGTTTTCAGTGGCACCTTTTCCTCAGTTTGGTGTAGTGGTTAAGAGTGTGGACTCTAATCTGGGAGAACCGAGTTTGATTCCCCATTCCTCCACTTGCAGCTGCTGGATGACCTTGGGCAAGCCATAGTTCTGGCACAGCTGTTCTTGAAAAAGAGCAGTTTCTGTCAGAGCTCTCTCAGCCCCACCTACCTCACAGGGTGTCTGTTGTGGAGAGGCAAAGGGAAAGGGGATTGTAAACTGCTCTGAGACTCCTTTGGGTAGTGAAGGGCGGGGTATAAATCCAATCTCCTCCTCCTTCTCCTCCTCCTCTTCTTCTTCCTCCTTCTCCTCCTCCTCTTCTTCTGCTTCTGCTTCCCATTCGAAGGGAACAATAAGCAGACACTGATTCCCATCAGTTCCCCTGGCCCCTATTTCCCCCTCTGTATTTATCACCTCACCATGAATTATTTGGCTCAGGCGGCTAATGACTGCTGAGGCAAGTACTGACACAGAAATATCTGCATAACAATGCAGCAGGACCAAGTGTTGAAAACAAAATATATGTCAAGCTGACACTAGATAAAATGTGGAGCGAATGCCAGATGCAGAATAGACCACTGATAAATTGAGGGGAAACCCAGAAGCAACATCACGACTTTCTAGAGAATGCAGGCAACGCTTTGGTAAAACCATAGAGTCCCCATTAATTCCTAGAGGAGACTGATATCACTTCTCCAGAATGGATATCATGCCAGGGGGTGTCTCACAAGGGAAATGGCAGCCCTAGTTGAGAGGCTAAAATGGGAAAGGAGAGCCATGTACACTGCCCAGAGATTCTTGGAGGATGAAATTCTGCTCCTTGGCAGAATAAACAATGTACTAGATAGGGAGATGTGCGTGTTACTTGGTGAGTGGCTGTTAGGAGAGCTTCCCAACCTCATCCTTCAGTTTTAAGGCTTCATGGAGATGCGGAAGCATAGACAAGCAGAGGCTATGAATTCATGAAGCTGTCTTAGCCAGTATCAGACCATTGCTCCAACAAGGTCAATATTGTCTGGTCTGACTGTCAATAGCTCTCTGGGATCCAGGACTTTCACATCACCCTATTATTTTAACTGGAGATGCCAGTTAAAATAAAAATAACCTGGGACTTTCTGCCTGCAAAGCAGATGCTCTACCACTGAGCCATGGTGCCTCCCTGAACAAACCTACGAGGTGTCCTTTTTAAAAAAGTGAAGCCCATCTAGGCCAGCATCCTCTTTTCCCTCCAAGTGGCCACCCATTTTCCACACAGACAGGGAGAGTTCCTATTAATGAGATTGGTAATTCCGCATTGATCATTCTCACCAGAAGGAGGGACTGAGGAACGCCATTTGTCCTATTTATATGTCAGCTGAGTAGTTGCAAACTGACGATATTTCTGTCTTGGCAGAGAGCCATGGCTCTCTACCGCATGTGGCAAAACACGTGCCCCTGTCAAAGCTGGAACTGAACAGGTGTCTCTGCTGAAACAGATAAGAGTGTCTCCTCCTCCAGAGAACAGGACACATGATTATGTCAGCTGCTCAGGGTTCACCGAAGCTCTTCATCATGGTGTTATCTAAAAATCGAATCTCTGAAAACTAAAGCACTCAACTGCTCTGACAGACATTTTTGCCGGAACATTCCTTAGGGGTCCAGTATGCTAAGGCATGTCGAGCTCCCCCAGTTATGTCAACACTTGGCGGTGAATTAAAGTGGCAGAAGTCGTATCAGTTTTAGTCTACCCTTTTGCCAATATAATTTCTTGTGTGGGCTGTTGGGCAGGTCTGGAAAAACATACAATGCTGAATGGTACCTAATAGTGATGTGTTGCAAGAACGGATGTCATTTTCATAGTTATGATAATAGGGGATGTGTTCATTCTTGCTTATGTGGTGTCTCTGACATTCTAGGAGGTGTATGAGGACTGAAGGGCCCCAGCTCAAATAACACTGTGGTCTGAGTTTGGCAAAGGGGATGAGAGTTATGAGGGCCAGTGTGGCGTATTGTGGCACCTCTACAGAGCGATGTGCCTGGCTCACTGAAGACAGCTTTATTTAGGACAATATTTGGTTAGGTTTACTAGCAGTCCTGAAATGTGATTTTAAATTTTGATTTTTTTAACTGTGTTTTGTGTATTTTATGTTATGTATCTCATCTCTGTCATAAGCTGCCTTGAGCTCCATAAGGAAGAAAGGCGGCTAATAAATGTTTAAAATAATATTGAATAAATTAACAAGTAGTGGTTGCTGAATTAGGACTGTGGAGATAAAATGTTTGCCTTCAGAGGAGGCTTCCCACCACATCTCTGTATGAGTTGATGCTCATATAATTCGGCTGCCCACTGTTAGAACTTTGGAAAACACTGGAGTGATAATATATAAGAACTTGTTTGAGAAGATGTGTTGTGTCGTGATTGGATTGGGGAGACCTGAGTTCAAATTCATGCAGTTGGCTATTATGCTCACTGGCTGATCTTGGGCCACTCTCTTAGACTGAAAAGCAACATTGGTAGGGGAGAGACAGATATGCTGCCCTGAGTACCTTGCAGGAAGGATAAAAATGAGACAGGCAGGAGGAATGAGTTACATAAAACATCCCACTGGCTTCATTGAATAATGAGAAGTTATATGGGAATCTAGTTCTTACCTTGTAAAAATATTTTTTAATCCACAGTGATATAGTTTTGCTATACTAAATATATGCACTGGTATTGTAATGTCCAGTCTGGTATCATATTTGCAACTTTCAAATACTGGCCATCTGAGTGCCAGTTTGGTGTAGTGGTTAAGAGTTCCGGACTCTGATTTGGGAGAATAGGGTTTGATTCCCCATTCCTCCTCATGCAGCTGCTGGTGTGACCTTGGGTCAGTCATAAGTTCTTTCAGAGCTGTTCTCTCAAGGGCAGTTCTCGAGAGAGCTCTCTCAGCCCCACCTACCCCACAGGGTATCTGTTGTGGGGAGGGGAAGGGAGAAGGATTGTAAATTGCTCTGAGACTCCTTGGAATAGTGAAGAGTGAGGTATAAATCCAATCTCTCCCCCACTCCCCCTCCGCTTTTTCTGCAGTAGCTCTTGTCTTGCATGCAGGGTTAATTAACGAATTAAAGATTCCTCTGAACCCAAAACTCAAAAGGCTGCCTGTCATGTCTCTGTATGAGTTACTGCATGTCTAAGTTAGCCCTCAGCTTCCAGAACTTTGTAAAGCACTTGTGTAATAATACATATGAGATTAGCTGAGAATGCATGTTGGTAAGTGGTTACAGGGCTGGATTAGAGAGATGTGGGTTCAAAACTGTGCTCATCCACTAATGACTGGCGGGTGATGTTGGACCAGTCATCCCCACCCCCACCCACTCACGGCACTGTTGTGAAGGTAAAATGACAGAAGGGAGAGTGAAGTATCCTGCCTTAAGCTCCTTGGAGGAAGGACAGGATAAAAATATGATCGAAAGAAGAAAACTTTGATTGTCGAGGGGTGAGTCAGTTTTGTGGCTTCAGTACTTCCAGCTGAGAGATTTTTTTGATTGTGAGAAAGGCTAACAGAATTAGATGTTATTTAACAATGATGAGGCTGTTAGCCAGACGTATTAGGCTGGATTTTGGGTTCTCTCTCTTTTTTTTAATGGGGAACCAACAAAGCACACAAGGGGCTTGACACAAGTGTGGTCATCAGTAGTGACTGACTGGCAATAAACTGAAGGAACCCGAATGCCACAGACATGTACAGAATAAAGTTGATTTTTTAAAAACTCCAGGGAATCTCTCGTCCTGTTCTTTTAAAAGGTCTGATCAAGAGAACTGAGTCAGAGAGATTTATTTAGGTAATTTTAACCCTGCCATTCTGTTTCAAGACAAGCCATCTGGGCGTGGAATACACATGAAGCTGCTTTATGAGGATTCAGGCCAATGGTCTAGCATGGCCAGCATTGCCTACTCTGACTCGCAGCAGCTCTGTATTCCCTGACCAGCAGTGACTCTCCAGGGTCTTCCACGTCACCTGCTGCCTGGTCCTTTTGGACAGAAATGCTGGGGAACTGAATTTGAGATCATCTGCATCCATCTAAGTCAGAGCCCCACTCCTAGCACAGCAAGCCATAAGAGTGCCATAAAAATCACAATATATATACCATAAACCTTATTGCACTAGCTCATAGCCTTAGCGAATAACCAAAAGGCCAAAAACACCGATATAAAGAAATAACAACTAGTAACAATCATCAGACCAGATCAAAGCAGTATGAGACAGGATAGAATCATGTTAAAATGAACATCTGTTTAGCACCTACCATGATAGTAAACAAAAACAGAGTAGCAGATCTTTTAAAAAGTATAATCAATAGCTCAGTAGCCCAGCCTCAGGCGGAGGGCAGGCGGCCTTTTAAAATATATGAATTATTAAATTACATCGGAAGGCCAAGTGAACTTCAACAGGAGTCAGTTCTATAATTTGGGGACAAAGGGCAAGAAAGCCTCATCTTTAGTGCGCACTAGTCTTAGTTCACTTGCTATTGGCTCCAAATTGCATGGGAATATATTTTCCTTAACCAAGAAAGAAAGACATATGATTGAAAACAGACTTATATAACCAGGGCAGAAGGTATTTGAAAACGAGGCCTCTGTATTTTATCCTGCCTTGAGTCACTGGGATTTCTTATATAATTGGTCCCATTTTCAGTATTCATTGTATTATTTGGAGCTAATGCACAATATATATGTTTGGTCGCTGAGTAGGCTTGCCAAGAGCCCCCAGGAGTTGGGTAAACTCCCGCCCGAGAGGCCCGTTACCCGCCGCCAGAAAATCGGGCCCTGGAGGGAACTCCACCCCTTCCGGCAAATGTCCCCAGCGTGATGATGTCACCTGGAGGTGACATCATCACTCTGGCCACGTTGGGGGCGGGACACTCTATGATTTGTGGGGAAACTCTATGGTTTTCCCTCAAATCCTAGTGGCCCCGCCCCCAACATCCTGACGTGATGATGTCACTTCCAGGTGGCGTCATAGCGGTGGTGTGCGCACTATGCGTGCGTGCATGAACTCCAGGGACAGCGCTGGACTCCCCCGCCATGAGTAAATTTGAACTTGGCAACCCTACCACTGAGGAAGGCCGAATTGGCCAAAACATGTGTGATCTTGGTCACATATGTTTTCTGTTTGATACCTCTGTATGATTTTATCCTGTTTTGAGGGTACTATTGGGCCCATATCTGTTTTTATCTAATTTGTAATAAATACATGTATTTTGGTACATTTGATAATATTGATGGTATATGTTTCTAATTGATACTATCCGGCCCTTATATTTGTGGTAATTAACCTTTTGGTTTATTAATTCTTATTTTAGATAAGTCACCCAGAAATTCTAGCTCTTTAGTATTATCTAGGGTACACCATGAGGAGGTAAGCTAGAATTGTACCCCTTCTGGCTGCCAGACAATCATAGGATCTCCTGGCTATACTACACACATGGTGAAACAATCAACCAATCGAACAGTCCTTCTCAGGACTACTTGACAAGGGGTATAGGAGACTGCATCCGAATCTGCCAAATGAACATTGAGGGTATACCAATACCAATACATGTTGCGAATGTTACTGGCCAATAAAATAGATTTAGCTCTTGTTCAAGAGTCTCATCTTGATAACAAAAATCAAGCCCGCCACAGAGTGAAAATTGTGGGATGTGATGTTACTGGCATCACATACCATCGTACCTACGGCATAGTGACTTATGCCCAAAGCAACATTGAAAAAAATGTGAAGCTGGTGTTGACCAACATCCACAATGACATCCACATAATCATAGTAAAAGTTGGGGAAGTACATGTTGTCAGTGTTTACAAACCTCCTGCAGTTTCATGGCAAGCACACATCCTATCAACCTACCTTCATCCTTCTGTATACACTGGTGACTTTAACAGCCACCATGGAATTACATGGTTAATGATAAGAACAGTGAGGCATTTGCAAACTGAGCTGAAGAACATGGCTTGCATCCCGTTTTCAACACTAAAGACAAAGACACCCTCAGATCAGTGGTGTGGAATAAAGAGTCCAACCCTGATTTAACATTTGTTTCAACTAACTGGAGAAGTCAGCCCTTGTCTATATCCAGATGTGTTCTTAAGGCTTTCCCACACAGTCAGTATCAACCTGTAGTTCTTGAGCTAGGAATTCAAATACCAATTATCAGGTCTTTCTGAAGACCACAATGGAATTTTAAGAGGGTGAATTGGAAAGGTTTTGGTGAAGATCTGGATAGATGTCTTGGATGGGTCCCTCCAACAGGTAATAACTACCACCAATTCATTGAAGCTGTCATATCCATGCCCAAAAGGGACATTCTCAAGGATATTGGGCAATCAGAGTGAAAGGCTGTTTCAAAATTTCCTCAGCAGCAAAGACCCAGATGTAGCAGATGAACTACACCATGAACTCGATGCTGCATGTAAACAGAAATGGACTGAAGCAACTATGAATTTGGATTTTAGGCATTCCAGTAGGAAAGCCTGGAGCCTGTTGAAAAAACTAGGTGCAAGCCCACCAGGTAGCTGCCCAACTGGTATCCAGAGCTCCAAAGGATCAAGATTTTACAATCGGAATAAAAAAAGAACTCCAGATTTTGAAACACACCTCCCCTGAAGACTGCGAGCTGTCAGGAGATTTTAGCGCTGATGAGATTTCCGAAGTACTGAAGGACATCAACAGTGGATGGCACCAGGCTTCAACTGCATCCATAATGAGTTCCCAATCAACAGGAACAGAAGCAACATTCTCCAAAGATTATGTGGTACAACTTGGGGTGCATCTGCTAAAACCCTAAAGCTCAGCTTTAGGGTTGATGTTAATACTGTGGAATATGGTGCATCAGTGTGGTTCAACAGCCCCATGTCCACAAACTTGATGTCCAACTCAATACAACAAGAACCATCAGCAGATGTATTAAACCCATTCTGACCTATTGGCTACACCCAGAAGTGACATCATCATGCAACTGACGTCAGGGGTAACGCTCTAATTTTTAGGTAAAACTATAGGGTTTTTTGGCTTCAAAACCATAGAGTTTGCCCAAAAACTAGAGTGTCACCCCTGACGTTGGTGACGTGATATATCACTTCTGGGTGACATCATCACATCAGGGATGTTGTCCGGCAATGTCCTTGTTTGGGTATGGGGATTCCCCCGCCGTCCAGCTGCCTGGTGGCAGATCTAACCCCCAAAAATCAGGGGAACCCCCGCTCAGACCAGGGGTCTGGAAACCCTAGTCTGATATTAGTCAATGATCTGAAGGAATTTCTCATCTCACGTAGGGCTGCCAACCCCCAGGTTGGCTCTGGAGATTTCCCGGTATTACGGCTGATCTCCAGAACAGAGAAATCAGTTCCCCAGGAGAAAACAGAAGCTTTGGAGGGTGGACTGTGTGGCATTGTACCCCTCTGAGGTCCCTCCCTGAACCCTCCCCTTCCCAGGCTCCATCCCCAAATCTCCAGGAATTTCCAGCCTAGAGCTGGCTACCCTATGAGCCCTCCTCTCCTAGGTTTTTAGAGATTTTTAGAGGATGGTGTTTTCTGGGCTCTTTCCCCCAAGGTATGCAGGAATGAGGAGCCGGGCCTTCTCTGTGTTAGAGCTCCTTGTGGAAGAAAGGTTCACTTGGCTACCAATGGGAGATTTTTAAAAATTCTTTATTACTTCCTGCTGTTTTTGCAACCAGAGTCATAAACAGCAAACCCTCTTCCCACCATAAGCCACATCCCTCAGGAAAACATGGAAAAGCTTAAAGGTTGCCACTATAAAAGTTGTTGTGTGATTTGACAACTACTGCTAGAAATTTTGCTGCACGCAGGGTACTTTGTTTGTCTTCATCTCTAAGTAGCCAGGATGATTTCGTTTCTGGAGAATCATACATATTTTATTTTATATAACCTTGAAATTTTAACGGTTGGCTTGTTGCCAATGCTGAAATTTTAAAATAAAAAAACAAACAATAAAAAACATCCGAATCAAGATTACATAAGTCACGAAGAAACTTCCGTTCCAGATCGGATCGTGCCACTGGAATCAATTAAAGTACATTTCAATTGTGCCCCTGTGTACAGCAGCTGATTCCAAAGTGCCCAGGGCAGATATCATGCAAATGGTTCCTTCTGGGCTAACTGGGAGGAGTGGAGAAGCTACTGAAGTACTTGGCATGAGGCACCAATGTTATCTGGAACATTCTAAGGCACTTTGCCTGGCCCTAAGAGATGGTGCAAGATACATTGTTGCCTGAGGTAAAATATCCAAGTGGTGTCTGCTTTGGTGGTTAAATATAATAAACAGAAGAACTGGCAATTCTCTACCTTTCCATTTTAACCCCTCAACCACTTCACCCTGCTTCCTGAGAGGGCCAGACATTTATCAAGTTGTTTTGCTTTGTTTGGAACAGAAAGCAATCATTTACTGTGTGCTGACCCAGGGTAGCTTCCCCACCTTGCTAATGCTTTCATCCAGGCTGCCAAATAAACTGGTGTGTTACACAGCCAGTGTGAAGAGGTGACTTGGTGGCAGAGCATCTCCTTGTATGCAGAAGGTTCAAGGGTCAGTCCCCAATTGTCCAGTTAACATGGATCAGGAAGAAGATGATGTGACAGACCTTTGCCCGAGACCCTCAACTACCACTGCCAGTCAGAGTAGACAGTACTAACCTTGACAGAGCAATGGTTCGATTCAGTATAAGGTAGCTTCATGTGTTGGGCTGGGACTAGGATTGTCAGCCACTTTCTCCGGGGGAACTGATCTTGTCCATCTGGAGATCAATTGTAATAGCAGGAGATCTCCAGGTGCCACCTGAAGTTTGGCAACCCTACCTGGGGGACTGGGGAGACCTGAATTCAAATTGCAATTTGGACACAAAGCTTGGTGGGTTATCTTGGGCCACTCATTTTCTCTTAGCTTAAAATACTTCCCAGGATTTTTATGAGGATAAAACAGAGGAAAGGAGAACCATGTACATTGATATCCCAGGGAAGAAGAGTGATATAAAAATGGGATAGATAGAAAAGGAGTTGGCGTTGGTAATTTAGGTGTTATTATAGTAGTCAAGAAGGTACGAAGTGAGCCTAATAGGGCTCTCCCTCTGGAGTTCCAACATGGAAGGCTCAGCAAAGAAGTCATGGGTTAGATGGTACCAAATCTCTTAACTAGTTTATTATGCTATAAATCTTTGGCAGCCACAGGCAAATTTTCAGATGCATCTCAAAATTGCTTATGATATCCCACCTTTCTTAAAGAAAATGTTTTTTAAAAAATTGCTTATGATAATGACTGTGATTATGACAATGACAGAAGAGGTGTTAGTTGCTGTAGATTTTCTGGGTTGTATGACCGTGGCATTGTAGGTCCTGACGTTTCACCAGTAACTGTGACTGGCATCCTCAGAGGTATAACACAGAAAGATGGAGTACTCTCTGTGTCAAGATGAGAAGAAAAATGGTAGGCAGGAAATTTGTATCTACACCAGAAGGTGGGGTAGGGCTGAGTCATTATCTTGTAGGAGTTCCCCAGGCTATGAACATGCTAATGGAGGAGCTTTCCTGAGAAGGTTCTTTTGTCTATGGATTGTTTCCTGAGGAGGTTTCCTGTTTCCTGAGGAGGTTCTTTTGTATGTGGATTGGCTGTTGAAATTCTAATCTTATCTGTAGTGCTATTGTCAGATGTAGAGCCATTTGTGTTTTTCAGAACAGGAAACCATGTCCTATTTATTTTTAAACACTCTTTTTTCCTGTTGAAATTGTGTTTATGTTTATGAATTTCAATGGCTTCCCTGTGTAATCTGACATGGTAACTGGAAGTGTTGTCCAGCTTTTCAGTGTCTTGGAACAAAATACTGTGTCCTTTGACAACATACAGAAGAGGTGGTTTGCCATTGCCTGCCTCTGTATAGCAACATTAGTATTCTTTGGAGGTCTCCCATCTAAATACTGACCAGGGCCAACCCTGCTTAGCTTCCAATATCAAATGAAATTGGGTTAGCCTAGGCTATCCAGGTTAGGGCCTTATTATCATGGATGCAAGGTAACAACAAGCCAAGTGATTTGTTTTATTACAAAATCTGGTTGGAATGAGGGTCATATGTGGGGGCAGATTAAATATTTGTTCGGGGCCCATGGTGTTTCTTGGCATCTCAGCACTCCTGGAAATGGAAGCAAAGAGGGTACAAGAAGTGATGCAGGGGGGAACTATACAGCTGCTTGATTTCCCCACAGTTCCAAAAGCCTGGCTAAAAGATGATATACTGGAAATTTGGATAGATTCTGTCAGCTTCATAAGAGGCTCCAAGCCTGGTCCACAAAACTAATACTGTTTTTTTTTTTAAGTTAAAAATCCTGTGGTGGTGGATGAGAAAATCACAGCTGTGGGGATCTGACCACTATGAAATGACAGCCAGGTGGGTGGGGCAATTCCAACATTGGAATCTTCCAGTCAACATCCAATCCAAACCTGATTTGACTGAAGTTTTCCAAGAAACACCACAGGAAAGTGAATTCATAAAACAAAGTAGCAAAGCAGGGGAAACCACAGAAAGTGGGCAATTGGAGGATGACATCATGTGGAACATTCCAGAAAAACAACAATGCTCTGCTTTGGTCTAAAAATCAAACTGGCCCCAAACAGCTATCCTCATGTAACAAGGTCAGTTGTACATATGCCCAGATATCCCTGAATGCTTTGTCTGGGGTCAATTCACACATTGCCAAATGAAAGGAAATGTGCATAGTCATCCAGGCCCTCCCTGAGCATGCTTTTAAAAATTGCATCAGTGACAGCACAAGCAGTTCTAGCATGCCAGGGATTCATAGCTTGGGAATATGCTGTCCTGGTCAGCTAACATTGCACACCCAGACATGGCAATCGTATTTAGTCACTGGCCCAATGGAAACCTGCATGAGTACATTTTTATTCAACATGCCCGCATGGTGTTTGCTGTAATCCTTAACTAGTGAAAGATGGAGACAGTGACCCCTTCACCGAGTGGCCAATACAGGTTGCTGAGACGGAGGAGTACAGTGTTCTCTCTAAGCTGAGTTAGCATGAGCTAGCTCACAGTTTTTTAGCCTCCGGCTCACACACTTTTGTCTTAGCTCAGGAAGGAATGGCTCCAGAGCAAACTAATTTATGCGGGAGCCAAATCCCTTGTTCACAACTTAAATGCCAGTGGCTCACAAAGTAGAATTTTTTCTCACAAGACTCCACAGCTTAGAGGGAGCACTGGAGGAGAGTGCTTCCAAACGCATTTACTTTGTCCAATATTTTTCCACTGATTGCACGTGAGTCACCCACTGCTGAAGTTTCTTCTTGCAGGTTTACAGTGCCAGATAGCTATGTCAATCACTCCTGTGGACTCCGACAATAATCAAATGCATGACACATCCAACCACATGCCCAGCCAACCATACAATCATACACCTACTCTGTGTTCCAATCAATGTCCCATCAACATTTCATTACATCTTTTTATGTTGACAAACTGGAATGGAAGTTGCCACTTTCAGTGTTCTATGCTAGGCTCATAGTGAAAGGCACTGTACAAGGCAGAGCGTGGGAAACTGAACATGGAAGAAAACAGCTCTATCGCATGACTTTTTAAGCCAAATGTTAGATTTAATATCTTCCCCCCGCGAATATTTCAATAATTATTTAAGGCCCCCACAAGAACTGTTGAGGGAGGTGGATGTCTTTGGAGAGACTGAGCTCAGTGGTGAAGTATCTGCTTTGCATGCGAAGGTTTCAGGTTTAATGCCTGATGTCTCCAGTTAAAAGGATAGTAGGTGATGTGAAAGACCTCTGCCTGAGATTCTGGAGAGCTGCAGCCAGCCAGAGTAAGTAATACTGACTTGATAGACTCAAAGGCAGCTTCATGTTTTCATGTGAGCTTCTCATTTCCTCCAAAGAGGTGGTAGGAGGTTGGTGGCTAGGGATGGTGTCAACTGTGCAGTGAACGTGTTCAGCAGTTGTACATGCCGTGTTCAGCTGTGGCAATCAGATCTGGACTGATCATTGTGCCTGTTTGTTTTCAGTGCTGGATGACTTGAATGTGTGCCAAACAGGATTGCCTTGGATTTCTGCAAAAGATTGCATGTGCAGAAATGCTGCCAATCCAAATACACTGGCAGCCGTTAACATCACGTAAGACTACTGAGAGATACACATGAAGCTGCCTTATACTGAATCAAACCATTGGTCCATCGAGGTCAGTATTGTCTACTCAGACTAGCAGTGGCTCTCTGGTGAAGGTTTTCCGCATCATCTAGTGCTTGATCCTTTCAACTGGAGATACTGGGGGATGAACTTGGACACTCTGCATACAAAGCAGATGCTCTGCCTCTGAGCCATGATCCCTCACAACAAACAGTATTTATCACTGACTGATATGATCTGTAGCAGCAGATAAGAGTAGCACCTTAAAGTCCAGTAGCACCTTAAAGACTAACAGAATTTGTGGTAGGGTAGGAACGTTCGTGAGTCACTGCTCACTTCTTCAGATATGATCTGTGACTGATTTAGGGGTCTAAACAATTGCCCACAGCACCACAGCTCAAGGGCAGCAGAACAGCCAGGCAGGGTAGGAAGTAGAGCTTCTGCTGGGCTTCATGAGAACATGAATAAGAGAACTGCCCTCTGCTCTACTGTTAGGAAGCGATATATTGAAAGTCTGCCCAATAGCCATGAATGAGTTGACAAGCAAATGAACCATCCACTGAAAAACTTTCCACTGGTTGTGACTGGTGAATGCAACATGAGCTGAAGCAGTGGGTGTTCATGTTCAGTCATCCAGTGGCACTAGCTCAAATACTTTGGCCACCAAACGAGAAGGGAGCACTCACTGGAGAAGACCCTGATGCTGGGAAAGACTGAAGGTCAAAGAAGAAGGGGATGGCAAAGGATGAGATGGTTAGACAGTGTTATCAAGGCAACGAACATGAAATTAAGCAAACTCTGGAGCACGATGGAAGACAGGAGGGCCTGGCATGAGGTGGTCCATGGGGTCGCAAAGAGTCGGACTCAACTGTGTGACTGAACAACAACAAAATGGTGGCACTGGCTCTAATCCTGATCAGTATGGCTTATTCCATTCTTTATACTAAACTGCCAACTCAAGTTGGTACAGTCTGTGTTGGAGGAAAGGTGTTAAATGCCATTCTCACATTGTATCAGAGAGTTCAGGACTGGCTGGAAGAGGAATAAATGAGTTGGAATTTACACATACAAATGCAGACATGCTGAGATCTCTCCTTCCAGGATCCTGTTCACCCTTAAGGGCTTGAGCAAGTCATTCCCCCCCCTGTCTCCCTCTGTTCTTCCCCTTTAATGGCCTCGCAACCTCTACAACATCCCATGCCTCCTGGAGCATCCTCAGTCTTCATCAGGCCAGTGAGTGGGACTCCCCTCCCTCTTTATCTGGTTCATCTAAAAAGTCGTATTTCCTGCAAATTGAGGATGTCTCCAGAGTATGCTGAAACTCCTGCCTTGTATGTGGGTGGCCAATATGAGCTACATGAATAATGCAAGCTATCCACTGTACTATTACTTATATTAAAATAATGATCCTTAGCTTTTAAGAGAGCCCATTTAATATGTTCCAACCACTTGGCATACATCACATGGCATCAAAGGGAGTCTCTTTCAGTGACTGGTCATCTCCATGCACTAACCATAGTTTACCCACCCAAATTTATTCATTTGTTTACTTCATTTAGACCCTGCCTTTCTCCCCAGTGATACCCCAATCTCCTCCTCATCATTTTATCCTCACAACAACCCTGCAAGGGTTGACTGGCCCAAGGTCACCCAGTGAGCTCCCATGGCATGAGTTACAATTCGAACCTGGGTCTCCCAGATCCCACTCCAACAGTCTTAATCACCACACCATGCTGACTCTCATGTATATAATAAAAAGAAAATCCCTCATCACTTGGATTTGGGTGATGGATCTTCACACACCACTCCACAGATGTCAGGAATGAGGAATGGAAAGACTCACAATATGGAGGCACTGGCCCGTGTAATAAATACCTGGAGGCTGTAAGGGACAGATGACTCGCTACAGAAATGCCATTTTGGATAGCATCTCTGTAGCAACCAGATCACTTGAAGTCACAGGGCCTGCCCTGTGCAGCAAGGTTGAAGCAGCTGAAGTTTTGTTAGTATTTTGAGGGGAGGGAGTTAGTGAGAGGAGGG
This sequence comes from Gekko gecko, assembly GCA_029375565.1. Lineage (NCBI taxonomy): Eukaryota > Metazoa > Chordata > Lepidosauria > Squamata > Gekkonidae > Gekko > Gekko gecko. The sequence goes on along the minus strand of JAPDNY010000002.1, from coordinate 34,606,096 downwards.
GAGCAGGGTTGCCAATCTCCAGTGAGGCCTAGAGATCTCCCAGATTTGCAACTAGGTCTGTCAGGTGTCTGCTCATAGTGGGCAACTTCCTGGCAATTTTGGGCACTGCCCACCAATGCTGAGATGGTAGATAGGAGGAAATAGGCAGGCCAAATGGGGGTGGGGAGCGATCATCATCCACACAAAATGATGTCACTTTTGGTACAACCCAGAAGTTCTGGCATTGTGCCAGGGTGATACTCTAGCGCTCGACTCCTAACTCTATGGTTTCCATAGAGTTTTTGGGCATGTGTAGAGACAGTCGCTCTGGCACAACACTGGCATTTCCAGGTCGTGTCAGAAGTGACGTCATCATGTAGCATTCCTGATCATGCGTTCCACCATGATAAGTACCTGCCTCTCACCAGTTGCCAGGCTAGGGATCTCTTGGAATTACAGCTCATTTCCAGACTACAGAGATCAGTTCCCCTGGAGAAAATGGCTGCTTTGTAGTATGGACTCTATAGTATTACAGCCTGCTAAGGTTAGGGTTGCCGGGTCCTTCCTGGCAACTGGCAGGGGATGGGGAGGGGACTTACCAGGAGGAGCAGGGAGGCCCATCCAACTAAAGTGATGTCGCCCACGTCACCCAGAAGGGACACTATCATTTCTGGGTCAAGTGTGCAATTACATAGACACATCGCACAAGGGAGGATTTTCCCTCTTCTTCAGGGTAAGTCTCCCTCCCACCGACCAGCTGATTGGTGGCAGGGACGTGGGGCCTGGCACCAGGGGACCCCTGCCAACCACTGTGGGGGGGCCTGTCAACCCTAGCTGAGGTTCCTCATCTCCCTAAACCCAGATCTTCCCAGGATCCACCCCCAAATCGCCAAGAATTTTCCAGCGTGGAGCTGGCAACTCTGGAAGAAGTCAAATGATATAGGCCTATGAAATTATGTATGGTACAGTAAAGAGACAGAGGGAAACTTTTCTTCCTCTCCCTGTAATACTGGAACTTGGGTTCACATTATGAAATTGCCTGGCAGTACATTCAAGACAGACCAAAGGTAAGGTCATCAACCTCCAGATGGAGCTTGGAGAACTCCTGGGCAACTCATCTTCAGATGACAGAGATCATTTCCCCCGGAGGAGAGTCCCCTTTGGCGGGTGGACTCTATGGCATTATGCCATGCTGAGGGTCTTTCCCTTTTCCAAACCCCACCCTCCTACGCTCCACTTGGAGCTGGCAACCCCAAAAAAGGAAGTTTTACTTCACTGTTCCAGGCTTTCGGAGCCACTGGAACAGCTACTACTGCACCCTGTGCCTGACCCCCCTGCCTATCTGCATACATCCCCCTCCCTCAGCACTCACCTGTACATCTTTTCTGCACTTGCTTGCCCGCCCTCCCACTGCCTATGGCCCCAGCCTAGGGCTGCCAGCTCTGGGTAGGAGAATACCTGGAGATTTGTGGGGGAAGGGGTTTGGGGAGGGGAGGACCTCAGGATGGTACACTGCCATAGAGTCTACCATCCCAAGCAGCCATTTTCTCCAGGGCAACTGAGCTCTGTTGTCTGGAGGTCAGTTGTAAAAGCGGGAAATCTTGAGGTGCCACCTGGAAGCTGGCAATCCTGTACGTAGCCACACACACTGCCTGTGCAGGGTTGCCAGACCCCTGGATTGATGGGGGTTACTGCTTTTTGGGGGGTTCAACCTGCTGCTGGCCAGCTGGCCGATGGGGGAAGCCCCAAGCCCCAACACCCTCAGCCACCCCTCTCCCTTCTCTCTTGAGAGAGAAGAGGGAGAGGGGCAGCTGTGGGCCCTGTGCTGAATCTCTGAGCGGCATTCCTGCTTGGAGATTGGGCGCACGGGGCCCTCCGGTTGCCTGCACTTAAATGGAACCCTTTAAGTACAGGGAACCCTTTAAGTGCAGGCAGCCAGGGCGAAAGGGCCCTGTGTGCCCAATCACCGAGCGGCAATGCTAAGCGAAGATGGAAGGGAGTTAGGATCCTACCGTCCATTGTCCTCTGGAGCGAAGCTCAGGCACTTTGCCCAGCCGCATGTTGGACCGGCTGGAACCGGCCTGAGCACATGTTCTGTCCTGGGTATATTACAACCTGGCAACCCAGTGTCTGGGTGTCCTTCCCTCAGTGGTGCTGGGCCACACAATCTGATAGGAACAAAGGTGGCATGAGAGCTCATAAATGAGTAAATGGGGGAAGGGTATGCCTGTGGGCAGCAGGAGAAGCATGTGGGTCAGGGGGCCCTGCTAGAAGCCCCAGGTCCTTCCTGTCTCCTGATTGGCTCCTTGGAGACTTCCTGCTCCAACTGAGCCCTCCCCCTTCATTCCCGTCTCTCACAGCAGTTAGTCAGTTAGTTAAGCCTCTCTCCCTCTCCTCTCTTTTATCACAGTTTATTTCTTCTTGAGTAAACCAAGTTATTTTCTTTAAACAGTTGGTGCTCCGTTCCTCTGCATGTTTAAAGTCTGTCAACATTTACTAAAGATAGGGTTTCAAGTTGCCAGCCTCCAGGTGACAGAGATCAGTTTACCTGGAGGAAATGGCTGTCTTGGAAGGTGGACTCTATGGTATTATACCCCAGTGAAATCCCTCCCCTGCCCAGGCCCTGACCTCCTCAAGCTCCACCCCCAAATCCCCAGGTATTTCCCAAACTGGAGCTGGTAACCCTAGCAAAAATGTTGGAGAAGTGTATAGACAATAGGTTTATAGGTACCTGTTAGCCGTGATGGCTGAACTGGGGCCTCTGGAGGCAAAGACAGAATCCACCTGTCTGTCAGATTCTGGGGAGCAGTCAGTGGGTGACGGCTGTTGTCTGCGGCCCTGCTTGTAGGCGTCTTTTCATTACTCAACTTACCAGTGTTGGAGACAGGATGTTGGGCTGTATAGACTAGTGGTCTGTTCCAGCGGAACCCTCCTTATGTTTTTATTTTCTAACATATTCTCTGACTCAGTCCACCCTTTGGCTGGATTGACTTTGAGTGGGATGAAGAATTTGTACGGTGTGCATGTGTTTATCTCAGAAAGAAGAGATAAGGCAGTGAGTCAACTGCCAGAAGTTATTTATTTACACTTTTTCTGGTCTCTTACCAGTCAGTACCTCTGAAGGCGATGCAAGAGATTTGTACTCTACTGTCCCCTTGTGGAAGCAATGAAAACGTCTCATTGACACAACACCTGTCCTTGCTCTCCACTTCTCAGAACAATAACAGCAGCATTAAAGTCCTAACCTCTGGCTTTAGGGTTTCTTCTCATTACCCATCCTACAGCATGGATGATGTGGTGAGTGGTGATTCGTTCCAGCTATCTTCTCACACTTACGAACACAATAGTAAAATTTACCTACCCAGATCTGGATACCCCAGGCTAGCACAATCGCATCAGATCTTGGAAGCTAAGCAGGGTCGGCCCTGGCAAGTATTTGGATGAGAGACTTCCAAAGAATGCCAGGATTGTGACATGGAGGCAGGCAATGGCCAACCACCTCCGAATATCTCTTGCCTTGAAATCCCTATGTGGTCGCCATAAGTCAGCTGTGACTTGACAGTACTTTCCACCACCACAAAATTTACCCGCAAACTCCACATGGGGTCTGGCATTCTCCAGGAATGAGAACTGATCTCCTATTACAGTTCCCCTGTAGGGAACAGAAGCTTTGGAGGGTGGACTCCATAGCTTCATATCTTCACTGAGCTCTCACCCTTCCCACAAACCTCATTCTACCCAGGTGGACATCTAGTAAATCTACAATTGACCCTTTCTGCTATACATGCCCCCCTTATCTCAGAAAGATGACTGTGTGAACAAACTTCCATGTGGACTGTTTGTTTGCATGGGAAACGTGTGGCTTTGTCACACTGACAAAGTTCACAGCTGCCCTGTTATATTCAGACAAGTCACTTTAAACCTTTGTTTAATTGATCAGTCTTTTCTGTTGTGCTAGGAAAATCTACCTCAGTGGAGACAAAGTAGATCCTAATATAGCAGTATTTCTACTAACTTGTAACAACAACGATTTTAGGGGCCAATGAAATAGGATTTTCTGAAGAGAAAGCAGGTTATAAATTGTTGAATTAGAGAACGAACTAGCAAGTGTTCTAGCCATAATCAGAGCCAAACTAGATGTTATGGCACCCACAGGTCTGACCCATGGACCATTTTAAAGCTGAACTCAGCCATTTAAACATGCCCACCATGGCCTACTAAGATTACTAAGCAATATCATACCACCACTAGCACTTTATTCTGTTATGTATATGATTTTTATGATGTCTATAATTTGTGTTTTATACATTTTAACCTTTCAATGTAAGCCACCCTGAGCCTGCCTGCAGGGAGGGCAGGATATAAATTGAAATAGATAAATAAATGCAGCAAGGCCCCAATACTGACTGGACCTGCAATGCTGCAGGACCCGGTGATTCCCCCCATGCCTTTTCAAGCACCAGAAACAGCCCCCCATTGCTTGGATCTGTGGGTACTATAATGTTTAGTTTGGCCCCCTTCACATCTCAGGCATATGAACACTAAGCTGCTTTCTGCTGAATCAGCTCATTGCACCATAGAGCTCAGTGTGGTCTACTTTGACTGGTAGCCCCTTTCAAGGATTTTAGGAAGAGAATCCATTCTCCACACCTGCTACTGCAATGCTCTCAATGGAGAAACCACAACGTGAACAAAATGAAATCTTACAGTCTCAGATTTTTAATTTAATTTATATGTCACCTCTTTAGAAACCTGCCTGAAGTGGCTCGCAAGTAAAAACAATACCATAAAACCATAAAAAGAGCAACATCAATGATAGATATTAAAAACAAGCCTTTAAAAACAAGCCATTGTTTAAAAACAGCATAAAACAGATATCTGTAAAACAATCCTCAGGTTAGAAGCAAATCATAAAACAGCTAAAAAGGTTAAGCAACTACAGTTAAAAGCCTAGGCAAAGAAAAATGGTTCCTAAAAGACAGTAAGGCAGTCAAGTGGGAAGGCATTCCAAAAGTGAGGTGCCACCACTGAAAAAGCCCCATCTCTTGTTGCTACCTGCCTCACCTCTGCAGGTGGGGGCACAAGAGAAAAGGGGTTGGGAAGGTAGGTCTTAACTGGTAGGCCCAACCGTATGGGAGGAGGCTAGGGTTGCCAAATCCATGTTGGGAAATACAGGGGTCGAGCCTGAGGAGGGTGGGGTTTTGGGAGAGGCTTCAGTGCAGTATAATGCCAGAAAGCCCACCGTCCAAAGTGGCCATTTTCTCTAGGTGAACTGATCTCGGTCACCCAGAGATCAGTTGTTACTGCAGGAGATCTCCAGCTACTACGTGGAGGCTGGCAGCTCCAGAGGAGGCGGGATGATTGTCATGCTTAGTAAGTTCGTTGACATCCTGGGATTTTCCTGTGTCTTTCATCTTATCTCTCTAAACATTTGGGGAGAGGTTTCCCCACTGTAATATTTTTGTGGACATTTATATCCTGCTATTATTCTCTTGCCATTATTATGGACTTGTCGCCGATAGAGAAAAGACACAAGACAAGGGCATGGTGAGAGGAGATAAAAGGATGGAATGGCAGGGCTTTGTTGACACAAAGCAGCTTGGCGTACTAAGAATAATTTTAACAGCCTTATTGAATTGTGCTGCTAGAAAGGTTAAAAGATGTATGTGAAAGGAATCTGGGCACTGCCAATGGTCCTCTCAGATCTCTGGTACCATGAAATGAGTGTGCCAAGCAGGGCTTTTTTTCTAGGGGAACACACCGGAATGAAGTCCTGGAACCTCTGTGACAAAATTCTTTTAAAAATGTTTAAAAGTTCATGAGTTTTCAGTATACAGATTGAAATTTTCATTTCCCTCTTGAGAGTTTTGGCACTTTTTTACAAAAAAAAGCCCTGGTGCCAAGTCATTTATGAGAAAAACAAAGGACTAAAAATACAATTATAATAATAACAGGGGGTGACCTGCAAGGACTTGTGGGAGGACATCTCATTTCCCCTTCCCTCACTATTTCCTCTTTCACTTCTTTGAAAGCCCCCATAGTCTCTCCCCCTTTCCTGCTTCCTTCCCTCCTTTCCACCCAACAACCAACCTCACCTTTACGTGCCCCCCTATCTTCAGCTCTCCTTCCCGCATCCCAGCAACCTGTCCCTGGGACAATACTCACTGAGCTGAGTGGTGCCAGCTGCTGGGTCAGGTCCAGATGCATGGTGGTAGCTGGGCTGGGCCCAGCTGGAAGGTGAGGAACTGCAAGTACTTGAGAGGAGCACCCCACTTTCCCCTGTATCCCCCCTCCTCACACTATTTCCTCTTTCCTTCTTCCTGGCAGCCCCAATTTTCTTAACTTCCCCTGCTTCCTTCTCTCCTTTCCAACCCCCACAACCAACCTTTTAACTGCGCCCTACTATCTTCAACTATTCTTTATCTACATCATTTATATCACCCCCTTCTCTAACCAGGGGAACCAAAGCAGATTGCATCATTCTCCTCTCCTCCATTTTATCCTCACAACAGTCCCGTGAGCTAAGTGAGGCTGAGTGTGTTTGAGTGGCCCAAGGTCACCCAGTGAGCTCCCACAGCAGAATGAAGATTCAAACATCAGTTTCCCAGTTCCTAATCTGAAACACTAACCACTGCACCACACTACCTACTGTGAGGGCAGCTGTCGTTGAATGACAGGAAGCAGCCAGACCTGGATGTGTCATACAAGTTGGTAGCAAGTCACCCAGTGGTTGCTAATGGTGACCCCAATGATATGTCTTTCAAAGGCCAAAATAGCTGTTGAAAGGGCCCTACCCCCTTGCCCTGCCTTTTACTGACAGAAGCCAAGGGTTGAAGTCTGGCAGTACAGTTGAGGTTGCCTAGCAACAACCACTGATGCCATTTGTTTGTTAAATCTATAAGCATCACTTCTATCCTCTTGGATGGTTCCCCCCTTTTATGATTTCAGATCCCCCCCATCTGAAGCTTTTTTCTGGTTGTTATAGAGATCCATCTTGTTTGTCTTTGAGCCCAGTCTCTGGGTTTCAGTATCCATGGAAGGGGCCATGCTGAGAATTAGGTGTGTTGTTTCTGCCACAGAGGATATTTCCAATCCAATACCTGAAGTGTCTTGAGCTTCCCAGGAAGGAGAACCTTGGCTTCACTAGCAGTGTGAGGGTGATTTTACTCTCCTTTTACTCTGCAGCCAACTTGCTTTCCTCTAGGTGCCCCAGCAATCTCACTATCTTGCCTGAGCTACTGTTCCATGCTGAGGAGAGAGCAAGAAGCCCTTCTCCTCATTCCAGGTGCACAAGGGCTGGCTGAAGTTCAACAGTAGCAGGGGAGACAATGCTACATTCTCAGAGATACTCTGGAAATATAAAATGTCATAGTTGTATGTTTTTAATATTAATAGTGATACATTATTGCATCTGTGTGTTTACACAGTGGCCACATGGCTCTTTTGGTTTATGGTAAATATGCATGTGGCTTTCCATGAGGTGTGAAGTGAGTACCACTGCTACAGTTGGAGGGATTCTCTTGTATCTAGGATTTTCTGGTTCCTGTTAGATTACTCACATGGTTGAGTCACCCAGAAAATTTTCCTTTGTAAGCACTTGTTTGCACTGCAGTGGATTATAGGTCACTGTTTTTCTGAACTGCCTATATTAATGGGGGGGGGACCTCCAGGGAAAACTTAGCCTTTTGCTTTTTGATCCCACCTAACTGAATGAATGAATGAATTTATTATTACAGCACATAACCAGCAATATACCTACAAGTATTTACCATATAAACTACAATGTCAAAAGTATCCAAATGGTAAAGGTAAAACAAAATTAATAAAATATAAAATTGTACAAGCATTTTGATCTATAAAATCAAAGGTGCGATATAATGTTGGACAAAATTGGATCTTAAAAATGTAAAATAGCGATAATAAAAAAAGAAAAAAAATCAGTAAAAATTAAGATCGGACAGTCCTAACCCAAATGGCTGCCTGGACGCTGATGAGCTTTTACAATCAAAAAGCAAAAATTCGCTATCCGATGCAGCGCTGTATGGTCAAAATTAGAAAGCAGTTTCTCTTATCTTATCCTGATCTGAGGGGCCAACCAAGAGAGGGTCAATAAGTTTTGTGTGCACTTCATTATATAATGGACACCTCAGGAACACATGTTCCTGAGATTCGATCTCCTCAGACGCACACATGCACAGCCTCTCCTTTCGGGGGATTTTCTTGAATTTACCCTCAAGAACTGCAGAAGGTAGAGCAGAGCATCTAGCCAAAGTATACGCCCTCCTAAGTTTATTTGACTCCCACCTAACTGTATGCTGGTGACGTGGGCTTTCCAGGGAAAATAGGGACTGGAAAATTTTCCAGTACCCTGGACAGATGCAGTACCATTGTTATTTTGACTTACATTTAGTAAGCAACATTTTAAAAGTACCCAGTGTTAAGTTTATGTCCAGATAGCAACAGATACTTGAGCAGAAATATTTGACGGGAGGGCAAATAAACCAAGTATGGTTTAAGTGTTATAGTCAATCAAATTCAAAGATTTAGGTTCAAGTTATGTTTTGTTGGAACATTAATTGTAAAAATGTAAAGTCAGTATGGCATGTTGTTTCCTAATGTTGTTTAAATGTAACAAAAAGCAAAACGTGCTGAAAACTGTTGACACTCTACTTTTAGTGCACCACACAGAACTGCACATGATGCACAGTAGACGTGGCTATCCAATTATCTCTTTAGGCAGAATCTAACCCTTTTCATGGCAGTGGCTGGCTGTGCCATCCAAAGCAAATCTACTCAGAATCCTATTCAGATCTACTCAATGGGGCTTACTCCTAGGAAGGTGTTGAATTAGAATTGCATTGTGGGGAACCCCACGTTTCACCCTCACTCTCCATAGCATCACTTATACTACGTTAGTTCCATATCAGATTGGTGATTACAGTGTCCCTTCGCCATGACAGTGGAGACTTATAAATAAGAATTTTAGTTTTCGTTTTGTAATTGACCTGTACAGCCTATTAGCTGCATTCATAACTTGACTTTTTATTTGGATTATATGTAATTGCGGTTTCATTCACTCACCCATCCCTGTTTCCCTGATCAATAAAGCATACACATACTCTCCCACCCAATTCCTAAGGATATTCCCCTGAAAAATATCAATTACAACTTTAAAGCTGCCAACTTTGATATACTATGAGCAGTGGCATCCCCTTTACTGCTATTCAGTTTATGGAACAATGGATCCTTAGAAAGGGAACAGGTCCAATAGAAAAAAATATAGCAGTGGAAAATTTCCCGCCCCACATCTCTGCTCTATGACTGCTAGGTTCAGAGATCTTTCATGGTCCACTTGATGTCTTCCTCCGCTGTTGGAAGCTCTAGGCTTCAGGATTCAGTTGATGGGTTATATCTTCATCATAATCTGACATTATTTGGAGGCAGTGGAACATGTCAGCAAATGACTTGGAAGTCTTTTGCTCATAGTTTTCAAGAGAAACCTGCAAACAAAACAGTTGGGGTCATTTACGTTGATATCCAGACTTTCTTCCATCAGGTACCTCAAGGTGGTTTATGTAAGTTCCTAGGAGTTCCAGCCAGGCACTGTCCAGACTAATACCTGCTTAACATCAGCAGTGTTTCCATAATGACATGCCAGGTGCACAATTTTTGCTAATTTTGCCTCTCCCTTAACAGTTGCAGCCCTCTAGCTCTTCCCTTATGCTGCTTCTGGGAGTCAGCAGGGACATGGAGGGAGGTGAGAAATGTGCAGATTTCCAGATCTGAAAAAGTGAGCAGTGACTGACGAAAGCTCCTACTCCGCTACATTTTTTTTAGTCTTTAAGGTGGTACTGGATTCTTGCTCTTTTCTACTGTTAATGATTCTGTGATTGATCAGTAGGGTTGCCAACTCTGGGCTGGGAAATTCCTGGATATTTTGGGGGAGGACCCTAAGGAAGGGAGGGTTGGGGAGTGGGCCAGCCAGGCATAAGCCATAGAGTACACCCTCCAGAGCAGCCATTTTCTCCAGGCGAACTGATCTCTGTGATCTGGAGGTCAGTTGAAATTCCAAGCTCTCCAGCCCCATGAACATAGAGCATGAGAGGCTGAAAATGTGCAATATTCATTCTCTCCAATAGAAGGCAGCAGAGTGACATTTTGCCTCATGCCCTCACATAAAACACTGACAATCCCTTTTAGGTATCGGACTTTAAATTTCTATCCCAAGGGGAGCTTTAACACTCAAAAGGTTCTACCCCACCAGAAAATCTTTTTGGTCTCTAAGGTCCTACTGAACTTGAAACTAGCTCTTCTACTGCAGACCCAGGTGGCTATCCTCTGAAGGAATCCCTTTTAGGACTCTCTTCAGCCATAGCCTGACGTGTAGAAATATAGCAGGCAACACTTTTCTCCTTATGCTAAAGGCACATGAAGGATGGGGGGGAGAGATGAGAAAACCCAACTGAACTATAATTTATCAGTAAGTGTGATCACATTGTTTTAGGACTCAGCTGAGACCAAGGCTCTCTGTCTTCTACAACTGGTGTTAAATAAGCATAACAGTGAAAAGTTCAAATAAAGGTGTTTATGATTCCTCTTCAAAAAAACTAATCTCATTGTTTGTGCATCTTTTTCATTCTTAATACATCACATGTATTTCATTCTTCATACATCACAGTAATTGGTCTTATGTACATTAAGAATAAAAAGATGCTGTGTATTATTCAGCATTGAAGCTGGGCAGTTTTGGCATTCCACTTTCAAGGAAACAACACGATACAGCAACTGGAAGCTGGCAGGGCCGTGAAGTGGATACACAGGTGGGGAGATGAGTTTTTTGAAGAGGAATCATAAACATCTTTATTTGGACTTTTCACGGTTTGCGGAATTTGGCTCGGACTATTTCTGAAGGTGGATTAATAGGACTGTTTTTGTATTTGGATCATGTATTTTTCAGTTTCTGATTACTATATTATATTTTTGAAAAACTACTCTATATAGGTTTAGATGATCATACTCATTAAATGTTGAGTATATATTTTTCGTCACTTATGCACGGTTTGATCTTTTGTATCATTTGTATTAATTACTACCTGGCAGTTGGCACCCTACCCAGGAGCCTCGAAATACCTGCCGTTACCCTATGCCACTGAGGAAAGGGCTTCTGTCCAACCTTATTTGTGGCCCAAACACCACGATGGTCTTCTTCTCTGTTGCCATGGTCAGTCCTGTTCCAAATGAGATCTGATGTCTTCTTTCTTGGGAGTTCATCAAACACGTGTGTGTGTGTGTGTGTGTGATCTCACAGCTACCTTAGTAGAGTAAGGCAAGTTTGCTTGACTTCATGACACCCCACCCTGTGATCTTTACTAAAGACATGGCAAAATTAGATAAAAAGGAAACGGAACAAATGGGAGAGATAAGAAAATCCCCCTTTTTATTAAGAGAAAAAAAACACTCACTTTCACAAGAGTCTCTGCTCTCTTGGAATGGTTCACTTTCTACAGAACATAAGAACATAAGAGAAACCAATGTTGGATCAGGCCAATGGCCCATCCAGTCCAACACTCTGTCACACAGTGGCCAAAAAATACCAGGTGCCACCAGGAGGTCCAGCAGTGGGGCCAGGACACTAGAAGCCCTCCCACTGTTGCCCCCCCAAGCACCTAGAATAGAGTGCATCACCTGCCCCAGTGTCCCTATCCATACCTTGTGGCTAATAGTCACTGATGGACCTCTGCTCCATATATTTGTCTAATTCCCTCTTGATGCCATCCATGCTTGTAGCCGCCACTTCCTGTGGCAGTGAATTCCATGTGTTAATCACTCTTTGGGTGAAGAAGTACTTCCTTTTATCTGTTCTAACCTGACTGCTCAGCAATTTCATGGTGTGCCCACAAGTTCTTGTATTGTGAGAAAGGGAGAAAAGTACTTCTTTCTCTACCTGCTCTATCCCATGCATAATCCTATAAACCTCCATCATGTCACCCCTCAGCCGTCATTTCTCCAAGCTAAAGAGCCCCAAGTGCTTTAACCTTTCTTCCTAGGGAAAGTGTTCCAACCCTTTTATCATTCTAGTTGCCCTAGTTTCTAGTTTCATTAGGATGAGCATCACATTTCACCATCAGTTCCAAGAGAGGCCACGAATTCTCTCATGGCTATGCCACGGCCTTCAGTCTGCAAGACCTGAGCAAGGCTGTCAACAAAAGGACATTTTGGAGGTCAGTAACTCATAGGGTTGCCCTGACCTGGATGGCCCAGGCTAGCCAGATTTTGGAAGCTAAGCAGCATCAGCCCTGGCTAGTGTATGAATGGGAGACCTCCAAGGAATACCAGATTCATGATGTGGAGACAGGTGATTGGAAAACCACCTCTGAACATCTTTTGTCTTGCAAACCCTTGGGGGTCGCCATAAGTCAGCTGTCACTTGACAGCACTTTCTACCACCGCCAATTCATAGGGATATTTGGTTTATATTGCAGAGTTTGCTCAGTCATAGAAGACATCACTTCTGGGTGACGTCATTGTGGGGGGTGCACTTTGTGTGCGCACCAGAAGACCTACAGGAAGGATCAGGAGTCCATCTGCTGGCAGCCAGGTAGGACCTGGCAACCCTAGGTTTGGCTAGGTGACCTGTATGGCCCCTTCCAATGCTATGATTCTAAGCTTCTGCCATTATATTGGTTTGGCAAAAGGAGACTTAACATGGCTACCCCTCTGGAATCTGCTTTAAACAGCTAAATTTCCTATATGCTGAAATGCCCTAGGGTTGCCAACCTTCTGGTCAGGCCTAAAGATCCCCAGGAATTACAACTGAGCTCCAGATGGCCAAGATCAATTCCCCTGGAGAAAATGGCTGCTTTGGAGGGTGGGCTCCATGGTATTATAACCCTGTTAAGGCCTCGCCTCTTTCAGAATCGTACCCTCCTCAGGGTCCATGCCCAAATCTTTAGAAATTTCCCAACCTAGGGTTGGCAGCCCTATTAGACAATATGTGAGCGGCAGTGGGGCTATAGGCAGTTCTGTTGGTTATGAGGAAACACTGGATTCCACCCCCCCATTTCTTCAAAGAGTCACCTGGCAATGCAGCAGCCCTTCTAAGTGGAGAAGACTGGCATTGACGGGGAGCAGTATTGAATTACCCAGGGCAGAAAATGAACCAGTATAATGTAGTGGTTAGAATTAGGTGCAGTGGTTAGAATGACAGACAAGGACCTGAGAGTCCCAGGTTTGAATCCTCACTCCATCATGAAAGGTTGCTGGGTGACCTTGAGCCTGTCACAGCCTCTCAGTATAACTTACTTCACAAGGTTGTGGTGAAAATAAAATGGAGGGCGAGAGATGATATAAACCACTTTGGGTCCCCATCAGGGAGAAAGGCCAGGTAAATAAAACAAATAAGTAAAATAAGTAAAACAAAAAATTATTCCTTGTTATCTAAAGCAGGGGTCCACATAGGATTGCCAGATCCCCCCATCCACTGGAAGTGGATGGGGGATAGGGTTGCCAGATCCAGGTTGGGAAACTCCTGGAGATTTGGGTATGGAGCTCGGAGAGGACACGGATCTCAGTGGGGTACAATGCCTTAGCATCCACCCTCCAAAACATCCATTTTCTCAAGGGGAATTGTAGTCTGAAGATGAGCCATAATTCCAGGGGAATCCCCAGGACCTACCTGCAGGTTGGCATCCTTAGGTCCACAACATTTTTGAGTCTATGGGTACATTTGGAATTTTGAGAGGGAGCAGGGGGTGATCAGCACACCAAAATGGCAGACCCAGGAGGTGGAGCCAAGCCCAAAATGGCTGCCCCAGGAGGAGGAGCTGAATGGAATAGCTCTGTCCTGCAGCCTTCTGGGAAGAAGGAAAGCCTGAAGGGGAAATGGAACCACACACACTAATGAAAGGCAAGGTGCTTACCAGTCCTCCTGATCCTCCAGTGGAAAACCCTTTCATTTGCATGAGGGCAGCCAATGACAAGACCCCCCCACTTGCAGAAAAGCTTGGCAGGTGCCAAAGTGCAGAGGCACCATGTTGGGAAACCCTGATGTAAGGTTTCAGCACTAACAAATGACACAGAAATATTTCACAATCACTCAGTGAATACAGCTTGTAAGTCTCCTTTGTTTTAAAAAAGTGACATTTTATTTATTGTCTCTTGATTTCTGCTGTTCATTTTTAGAGTCTGTCACTGTTCCTCGGTGAAAGTCTGTGTTTGTTTTGTACTATTCACTGCAGTGAAGACTTCTATTGAAAAGCCATTCTGTCATAATGCTAGCAGGACAATAACTATTGCCCTTAAAACTCTGGTACTCTTCCTCTGTAAACTGAGTCGCCTTCCAGACACACTCTCTCCCCACCAACAGTAGCCTTTGCCCACTCTGACAGGTAGATCTTTAACGGGGGCAGCTTTCCCCACCAAATTCATGTAAGGCTCCACCAGTTAAATTTCTGCGTGCTACACAGTTGTTAAAGGTACCGGAGGATTATAATTCCAGAAAGACAGCCGTGTCAGTCTGTTGCAGTAGGAGGAGGAGGGGGTGAGTAGGAGAAAGAAATCAGTAGTTCATCAATGGTAAACTTTTAAACGGTTCTCCTAAGTACCACTTTGCTGGAAAGATCCAGGCCCACTGGGGGCTCATGCTGTTCCCAACAGGGTTCAAAACCAGATTCCTCTAAGAAGATTCCACTGTGATTCAGAAGGATACTACCTCTGCACCTGGAAGATCCATTTACCTATCTCGATTCCCACACCTAATAAGGTCTTGTTCTGTTGCTTCAGACCAACAGGGCTACCCACCTGAAGGTCTTTAACCGTAGCAGGTTTGGCCACTCTAAGAAATAAATCTGGAAAGCGAACTGGCCGACTTCCTTACGCTTAAAATTAGATGCTAATAACACGGAATAGGCAGACAGCAGCCCCTTTAAGTATTTCTGGGAATTCGCATTCACTTCCGAGTGCATGCGAGTTTTCCCTTTTCACGTGACGGGGGGAAGCCGATAGTCCCGCCCTTCCTTCCTATAGACGCGCTTGCGACGTCTGTTCAGCCCGGGAACTTCTTTCCAGCGCTGCGGGTTTTTTCTCCACGCGGGTTCTTTGCTGCTGTGAGCGGCGACTCCTGCAATGGTGAGTGCTGACGTCACGCCTTTTGTTGTGGGGTGCCAGAGTTTTTGTCCCTCCCGCCTCCCTACTTAAATCGGGGTGCAAGAGTGAGTAGAGGTGGATTTGTTTTGCCGAATTGTCAGTCTTTAGGTTTGGGCAATGGATGGTCGACCTTGCTAGCCTGAGATGTTACCTGCACGTTACAGGGAAGCCACTCGCACACCTTCCTGGTGTACAGTGGGTGATTTTGCCCTGGTTTAAGTTGTGTGTAGGGAGCTGGGCGTTTTAACATTCATTTTTGTTATATTTCTGGCCATCAAGTCATAGACGATTTTTGGCGAGCTTGTAGAGTTTTCAAGGCAAGAGAGGTGGTTTACTATTGTTTGCCTCTGTGTCACGACCCTGGTATTCCTTGGTGGCCTCTGAGGTCTGACAAGACTGGGCTAGCCTGGGCTGTCTAGGTCAGGGTGGGTGCATTATTGAATGCGACATTGCTTTGGAGCTAATATATATATAAAAAAAGAAAATAAAATGTTTATGTTCCAGTAGGTTGGAGAGAGAAGTGGGAATTTGGGATGCTGGGGTACAGTTTACTTCACTTATCCACTGTTCTCCCCCAATGAGGATCCAAAAAGGTTCACATCCTTCTCCTGTCCAGAATTTTGGATCATGTGCAGTTGCACATTGTTTTGTGGTGTGTTTTGCACACACTGCTTTCCATGCCAGTGTGGAGTAAAGTTTGTGTGGCTTTTGTTTCTAGGTTTTTTAAAAAAAAGTTTGCTTGTGGCTAATGGTTTGTCCATTCTCCCTCTGTAGCTCTTCTACTCCTTCTTCAAATCCCTGGTAGGGAAGGATGTGGTAGTTGAGCTGAAGAATGACTTGAGGTATGTCTTCATTCAGAGCTGTTTACTGCATGGATTCTGCTTCCTTCATGGAGAACAGGGGATGGCAGTTCCTAGAGCCTAACCCCTTTCAGACTCTCCTCCACTTTCGCTGAAGACCCCAAGGCTCCTATCTCCCTTCTCCTCTTTAATGCTCTAGATCTTCCACCCCAATTAAAGATATATTTTAATTGTTTTTCTTCCTCTCTCTCCTCTTCTGCAGTATTTGTGGGACCCTGCATTCTGTGGATCAGGTATGAACAGCAACATCTGTTTCTTTATCCTGGATGATGAAATTTGTTCCCAGATGGCCAGCTGTTTCAAATCCCAACATGCTTTCAGTGTCTGTCCATTTCTCTGGGTAGTAGCAACTGGGTGGCAAGTATTTTGGAAGCATATAAACAAGCTTCAGAACAAAACCTTACATGCCCTTTGAATCTTTGTCGGTTAGCTTTTCCTTTTTGCTTTGCAGTATCTGAACATCAAACTCACGGACATCAGTGTGACAGACCCAGAGAAATATCCTCATATGGTGAGTATCTATTATATTCTCACCCCACCGTTTTTCTAAGGGGCTTGGAGATACATCTCCACTTTATCCTTACAACAATTCTGTGAAGTAGACTGGCTTATGCACTAGCAGTCCCAGGGCCCCTGAATTAGCTTCATGGCTGAGTTAGGGATTGTAGCTACTATGCTGCACTTGCTGCCATAGTCTCAGATTAGAGGATGTTGAAGGGGCTTGAGAAGCATAGTTGAGTGTGCTATAGAAACCAATTGCTTTTGCTGACTTAAAACTTGTAAGGCTGTAAATAAGAAAAGCTTTGTGGGATCAAACCTGTGGGCCCACTCCCACACAGTGGCCAAACATTTGCCCTGAAGGACTAGCAGATGATGCAGAGGCTTTCCCCAAAGTTGTCCTGAAATTACTTAGGTTCCACACAGTTCTGAGGTCCATTCCTTGTCCTGTTCCCAGAATTGCTACTCTTGCTTGAACATAGTCCCTTAGTGGCTTTCTCAGTGTCTTTTCCTGTCTGTGCAGGATTGTCATGCCATGTATATATGCAGCATCTGGTTATTTCTAATAAGCAAACATAACTGGATGTTTCTTATAAGGACCTGTAACATGGTGATTTTACCACCAAAACAAAGTGCTTGACTTTTGATGGCATTTCAGGGTGGAACCTTTGAACATGCCAAGGAAGAAATCAGATTGCCCATGTACGAGTGCAGAGTGTGCCCCCCCCCAGGCTAAATACCAATGGACAGTGGTTGAGGAAGGAGCTTTTATAAAGACAACAGGACTGTATTCTAATGTCACTTTCAGATGTGTGTGTATATATTTGTTGTATGTATTATCCTGCTCTTACTGCATTGTTTTCTACTTTTATGATTCCGTTTTCTGCATTGCTTGACGCGTCTGTCCTTTTTGTAGCATAGTGTAGTGGTTGAAGTGTTGCACTAGGATCTGGGAAACCCAAGTTCCCCTCCCGATCCCTGGTATTGCCCCAATATTTTGATTTTTGTTGTTGTGAATGTTTGCAGTGCTGTACTTCCTTTAATATTAATTTGTTTGGGTCTCCACTGAAGACCCAAAGTAGTTTACATTGTCTTTCTCTGTTCTATTCTTATAGCAGCCAGCCTGTGAGGAGTAGGTTAGGCCAAGAGAGAATGTGAATGGCCAGGGTCACCCAGGAAGCTTCCAGAGTAGAATAGGGATTTGATCCTTGGGTCTTCCAAATCCTGCTCTGATGCTTTACCCCCCCCCCTCGCACTCTGCTGGCTCTAAACTTTACACTAGCATCTGATGCAGGATAATCTAATTTAGGGGTGTCGAACATTCAGGCCCCTGGAGGGCTTCTATCAGGCCCGCAGTGGAACTGGCTGTCTTCTGCTTCTTCTCCCAGTTCTGCTGCTGCTGCATCATCATAGGTTTGCAGCTTATGAGATACACACCTGAACAGCATACTCAAGATTGCAACAGCACAGGCATTTTGATGCAATAATCCAGAGCAAGAGGTGTCAGTTATCAGTCAGTTAAGTAAACAAAATATTGTAAGAGCGCTAATGTTTTAAGCATGTTTTTATTTTAAGCAAAAAAAACCCTTTGTGTTTGTGTCCTTTATAAAGTTTCTATCTCCACTACCTGGTGTTACGTTTTATGACACACATGGCCCAGACCAACAAGGTCTCATTTATGTCAGATCCAGCCCTCATTACAAATGGGTTTGACACCCCTGATCTAGCTGCTTCTACATCACAATCCCCCAGTTTTCCTTCCTGGTTCTAATGCTCTCTTCCCCACTCCCTCTAGTTGTCTGTCAAGAACTGCTTCATTCGTGGCTCAGTCGTCCGCTACGTTCAGCTTCCAGCTGATGAGGTTGACACGCAACTATTGCAGGATGCTGCGCGGAAGGAAGCTCTTCAGCAGAAGCAGTGATGGTTCTCCTGCCTTTTCTGCATTGCTTGATTGTGTGTGTGTTCTTGGAAAAGAATGAGGGAGGGTGTGGGCAAGCCTCCTCTGGAGAGAATGTGGCAATATTTTGTGTCCCGGTCTGGAAAAGAGCATGTATGCACACAACTGGTGTGTAGTTGTGCTGCTTTGCCTGTTTTTTGGACCTACCAGAAGAATCAGATTTGCTATCTTACCTTCAACTAGGGTTATACATTCTTCAATCCTGTGGCTCTGTTAGATGCATGGAACCCATTGCTGGAAAATGGCAGTAAAATTATTTTTTATAAGAAGCACTAGGAACCCCTTGTATGAAAATGGCAGTAATTTTATTTTTTATAGAAAGTGCTAGGAGCAGAGTTTGTTTTCCTAGATCTTCCCATTCCAATTTTATAACACTATTAAATGGTAGGAGAGAGACTTCTTTGGTAGAGTGTCCAATATTCAATTTCCCTCTGTTAAAAAAGTCTTTTTTCTATACTGTGCTTACAAACATTAGAATATGTGATCTGTCCATTTGCCAGTGACCTTTTCCAGTGATCTCCATGTAGGTGTGTGTGTCTCTTTTTGTGGTGTTTTCTCATATATTTGACCAGCACAAATACTGCTTTTATTCATATCCCAGCAGGTACAGAAAAAGACCTGAAAACTCCCAAGAGCCTCATGTGCCAATTATTTCTTTTCTATGAACTATAATTCCATTCAGTGTCTAACTCAGGGCTCTCCAAGGGGTATTAAGGATTAATAATCCTATTTCTGTTATTTTTGGCCATTAGAGGGTGCTGTAAGGTCTGTTTCTCTACCCTTTAGAATGATTCCTCTCCCCCCCTTTCTGGATCTTTAGTGGTTCTGAGGTAATGAAGAATGATGTATTCATTTTTGTGTTTCTGATCTTTTGTTACCATTACAAGAATACATGGCTTTTTTTAAGAGGGTCTCTTTAGAACTTGTGTGTAAAAGTTATGAAAATAAAAGGTTGCATTTGTTGAAAGTTTGTGATTTAGAGCGTAACCCCAAACTGGACTATTCAGAATTCTGTTGAGGCCTATCCAGTGCAGCTGTTCTGTTTTTACAGTTTCTATGAGTGGGGGTGTCTTGGATCATAAGAACATAAGAGAAGCCAATGTTGAATCAGGCCAATGGCCCATCGAGTCCGACACTCTGTCACACAGTGGCCAAAAATACCAGGTGCCATCAGGAGGTCCAGCAGTGGGGCCAGGACACTAGAAGCCCTCCCAGTTTGGTGTAGTGGTTAAGTGTGCGGACTCTTATCTGGGAGAACCGGGTTTGATTCCCCACTCCTCCACTTGCACCTGCTGATGTGACCTTGGGTCAGTCACAAGCTCTGGCATAGCTGTTCTCTCAAGGACAGTTTGTGTTAGAGTTCTCTCAGCCCCACCTACCTCACAGGGTGTCTGCTGTGGGGAGGGGAGGGGAAGGGAAAGGAGTTTGTAAGCTGCTCTGAGACGCCTTTGGGCAGTGAAGGGCGGGTTATAAATCCAAACTCCTCCTCCTCCTCCTCCCACTGCTGCCCCCTCCAGCACCAAGAATAGAGTGCATCACCTGCCCCAGACTGAGAGTTCCTATCTAGACCTTGTGGCTAATAGCCACTGATGGACCTCTGCTCCATATGTTTATCTAATTCCCTATTGAAACTGTCTATGCTTGTAGCTGCCACCACCTCCTGTGGCAGTGAATTCCATGTGTTAATCACTCTTTGGGTGAAGAAGTACTTCCTTTTATCTGTTCTAACCCGACTGCTCAGCAATTTCATTGAGTGCCCACGAGTTCTTGTCTTGTGAGAAAGGGAGAAAAGTACTTCTTTCTCAACCTGCTCTATCCCATGCATAATCTTATAAACCTCGATCATGTCACCCCTCAGCCGTCGTTTCTCCAAGCTAAAGGGCCCCAAACGTTTTAAACTTTATTCATAGGGAAAGTGTTCCAACCCTTTTATCATTCTAGTTGCCCTTCTCTGCACTTTTTCCGATGCTATAATATCCTTTTTAAGGTGTGGTGACCAGAACTGTACACGGTATTCCAAATGAGGTCGCACCAGTGATTTATACAGGGGCATTATGATACTGGCTGATTTGTTTTCAATTCCCTTCTTAATAATCCCCAGCATAGCGTTGGCCTTCTTTATTGCAGTTACACACTGTCTAGACATTTTCATTGAGTTATCTACTACGACTCCAAGATCTCTCTCTTGATCAGTCTCTGCCAGTTCAGACCCCATCAGCGTGTATTTATATTTAGGATTTTTGGCTCCAATGTCCATCACTTTGCACTTGGCCACATTGAATCCCATTTGCCATGTTGCCGCCCCCTCACTCATCCTTGACAGATCCCTTTGGAGTGCCTCACAATCCTCCCTGGTTGTCACCACCCTGAACAACTTCATGTCATCTGCAAATTTAGCCACTTCACTGCTTACTCCCAATTCTAAATCGTTAATGACGAAGTTAAAAAGCATCGGACTGAGTACTGATCCCTGTGGTACCCCACTGCTTACCATCCTCCACTGAGAAAGTTTCCCATTTATACTCACTCTCTGTTTCCTATTTATAAGCCAGTTTTTGATCCACAAGAGGACTTGTCCTTTTATCCCATGACTATTGAGCTTACTTAGGAGCCTTTGATGAGGAACTGTATCAAAAGCTTTCTGGAAGTCAAGGTAAATAACATCTATTGGGTCCCCCTTGTCCACATGTTTGTTCACTCCCTCAAAAAACACTAACAGGTTAGTGAGACAAGATCTTCCCTTACAGAACCCATGCTGAGTTTGCCTCAATAGTTTTTGTTCATCAATGTGCCTACTAATTCTTTCCTTAATAACAGTTTCCACCAACTTGCCTGGTATCGACGTCAAACTGACTGGCCTGTAATTTCCTGGATCTCCCCTGGAGCCCTTTGTAAAAAGGGGAGTGGCATTAGCTACCTTCCAGCCTTAGGAATGGAGGCAGATTTTAAAGGAAGATTTCGTATTTTTGTCAGGAGATCCACAAGTTCACATTTGAGTTCTTTCAGAACTCTCGGATGAATGCCATCCGGGCCTGGTGATTTATTAGTTTTTAAATTGTCCATCAGTCGTAGGACTTCCTCTCTTGTCACTTCAATCTGATTCAGGTCTTTCAAACCCGCTCCCGAAATTGGTGGTTCTGGAGTGGGCAAGCACTTCTCCTCTTCCACAGTGAAGACAGAGGCAAAAAATGCATTCAGCTTCTCAGCCATTTCCCTGTCATCCTTCAGTAGTCCTTTTACTTTCAGTAGTCCTTTCATCACTTTCACATTTTCGGTGATGGTATATACCTCATGGAGAATTTCTGCAGTCAGAAGGGATTTCCATCCACTTTTTTATCCCTTCACACATGAACCTGCCTTATACTAAAGCAGGCCCTCAGTCCAGCCAAGTCAGTATTGTCTACTCAGACTGACAGTAGCAGTCCGTGATCTCAGGCAGAGGGCTTCCCCATCACCTACTTTGTGGTCCTTTTTACTGGGGATGCTGGGGATTGAACTGGGGACCTTCTGCATGTCAAGCAGAAGCTCTTCCCAAGCTACAGCCTCACAGGAACAACCCAGAATGTTCCCTGAAATACTACTACTAGGGGACAAGAACCTTCCCCCCCCATAAATAGCAGGGGTGTCAGAGGTATGCAGTACAGGGGTGAGAGAATTGGCAATCCCCACCCCCCTCTAGGCCCAAGCCTCTATATATACAGCATAAAGGAGTGGGAACTGGAATTCTTAAAATAGTCAAAGGTTCCCAAAACTGCCTTCCAGTTTTGTGAAGCTTAACCGAAAGAGCCCTGCTTGTGGGTGCTATGAATTGTGCTATTTGTGAATACTACCATCACTGAAGTCTTTGTTACTGGCAAGTATTCTTCATTGAAATGACAGCTGGAAATTCTCAACAAGGGCACCTTACCTGATTCCTAAAATTTATTTGAAAAGCAGCAAAGAAAGAGTTATGAGATATCCTGGCAGGGGATATCCTGTCGCTCATTTTGTGCCTTATAAAAAAGATTAAATCTGAGCTCTGCTCCCGGCGCTTGTGAGGTATCAGCAACCTAGACTGTTCATGTGATTAGAGAAATAGGTGATTTGTAAGGTTTTCAAGCCCTCATGGACACCACAAAAAGATGCTCACTTGAACTCTGTTACTCAGCCTTGTTAAGATAAGTTCTTACAACTCATGCCACAAAAAAGCCCACATGAGCACCACCTGTGATATTTGCCAAGTCATCAATGATGGTGGTATTCACAAATTTCCAGCTGTTATTTCAATGCTGAACAGGCATCCAGTTGTAGCACAAACAGGCACTTTTGCCATCTGGCTCAGTGATAGCCATATGCCATTTCTAGTGATTTCAATTCTGTGATGAGTACAGTAAAATACAAGTATAAGCAGGGGGAGGGAAGGTGGCACGGTATAGCCTAGTCTTAGAAGCTAAGAAGGTCTATTTTATGGGCTGTTAGTAAAAGGATTGAGAATAAAATGGCCAATATTGTAATGTTCCTGTATAGATCAATGCATTTGGATCCTGTATAGATCCAAAGTATTTGGAATACTGTGTACAGTTCTGGTCACTGTATCTCAAAAAGGACCTCACAGAGCTGGAAGAAGTACAGAGGAGGGCAACCAAGATGATTAGGGGGTTGGAGCACCTTCCCTATGAGCAAAGGCAGAAGAGTCTGTGACTTTCTAGTTTACAAAAGAGATGACTAAGGGTGGGACATAAAATCATAAAATTGCGACTCACTTATTTCAGCCATGTCATGCAGAAGAACTCACTAGAAAAAGCAGTTATGCTTCGATTGGTTAATGGCAAAAGGAAACCGGGCCACCAAAGGACATGGTGGCTAAACACCATAAAAGCTGACACCAGCCTGAGCATGGAATGACTCAAAGAAACAGTAAGAGATTGGAAAATGTGAAGAGAGCTAGCCCATTGAATCACCAAGAGTTGGACATGACTGAATGGCTAACAGCAACAACAAGGGGAGACATGACAGAGGTTTATAAAATTATGCATGAGGTAGAGCTGACAAAAAAAATCTCTCCGTCTCCCAAAATACTAGAACTTGAGGGCATCCAGTGAAGCTGATGGGCAAAAGGAAATACTACTGTACACAGAGCGTGATTAAAATGTGGAATTCGCTGCCACAGGAATAAACAGCTTTAAAAGGGGATTAGATTTGTGGAGGGTAAATCTATCACCAGTTACTAGCCATGGTGACTGAGGAGAACCTCCACATTAAGAGGCACTAATCTTCTGAATCCCAGAGCCAGGAGGCAACATCAGGGGAGGATCTTGGCCTCTCTGCCTTATTGGCTGTCCAGAGGAACTGGCTGGCTACTGTGTGAGACAAGGTGCTGGATGAATGGACTATTGGTCTGATCCAGCAGGGCTCTTATGTTCTTAAGGTCAGTGCTTGGATGGGAGATCACCAAAGAAGACCCTGCAGAGGAAGGCAATGGCAGACCACATCTGCTTCTCATTTGCCTTGGAAGCCCCTTGCTGGGGTCACCCCTTGCGCATGTACAGAAGTAGGAGATAGAAGTAAAGGCTTGGATTCCACCGCAAAGATCTCTCCTGCTAGAAGGATTTCATCAGCAGACTGTGACTTTGTCACCTTCCCGGTCCTGCTGCAGCCTAAAATGCCCCCTTCTTTAAATGCTGCTCCTAGGGTACAGGAGACACCCCACATCCATAAGCAGCATGAGGTAGAAAGTGGCAAAAACTACACATGGAAATGATCGGCATGATCCAGTCCAATGTTTTCAGGCCCTTCATAAAAGTGAAGAGAACAATAAAATGGCAAGCTTCTGGCTAATTCCACATTTAAGTAGCTTGCACTGACTTACGTGGTTGTTGTTTTTTTTAACATCGAGCTGATGCCACAAGAAATTATGAGCAGAACATCTGGGAAGCGGAAATCCATTTTGAAAATGTACCATCTAAGTTATTTTTTAACTGTCACCAGCACTTTGTGTTTGTATCTGTTTTACCTGTTGTGTTTTAAATAATTGTATGATTTTAACTGTATTTATGTTTGTACAGAAGCCGCCCTGAGCCTGCTTTGCCGGGGAGAGCGGGGTATAAGTTTGATAAATAAATAAATAAATTACTGCATAGCTCTGAGTGGCTGTCACCTCAAAACCGCATTTTAAATTCTGCACAGCTATTTCAATACTCTCAAATGGAGTTGCATTATTTCAACCAAGCGTATTGTTCAGCTGTTGAAAATTAACCTGATGGCAAACAGTTATGTGGCAAAACAGGCTACAGTTCTTTACCATTCCATAATTATCTTAAGTAACTCATTGTCACAAGATGCATGGATGGCTACTGGTTGAGATGACTCTTATTGACAGAGAAATAGGCCTGGTTATGACTAATGGACAGAACAGCTAGGCATGGACATTTCATTTTCAGAGATGGTGTTCTGCTGACTACCAGGTACAGATCTGAAGAGCGCAAAAAGTGTTTAGTGCTTGAATGTCCAAGTAACCAGGAAAAATTGACTACAGAAATGAGAGTCCACCTGTTCTCACCTCCCCTTATTAAGCAACAGGCATTGTCCTCCCTTCCTAGTTCCCACTCTTGTTCTGTCTCTGCAATAGGGATACTCAAAATGGCCGATTTGATTTACAGGCTGGTTTTTCTCCCTTGTTTCACACTAATTGGTCGGTATTTAAAAAGGACAGCTCTCTCACTACAGCCTCCTGGAGGGTAACAGCTGACTGATCCTGTAGATAACTAATAATTGCTCACGCTGACGATAGCTGTGGCACATTTAGACAGCAGCAGGTGGACCTTTGAGCCTAGCTCTGGTGCCATCAAGTGAGGCCTAGATTCCTGCCTTATGAAACTGCCTGCTTTGTGGTTTAGTAGACCAGAGAGAAAACCAACCCAAGCCATGGGGCCTATGTGTGCTACACATTAGAGGGATACTACCCTATGCTGTGATCTTGTGTGGCACACTTGCCAAGAAAATCAGTATTTTCTTCCTCGTGGTTCCCCTCCAGCTATGTTCTACAGTTTGGCTTGTAGCTCAAGCTTCCTCCCCATTCCAAGCCTCAATATGATTTCCATCCTGAGTGGGTTTTCTCATGACTAACAAGCTGAGAGCGCTGACTGAACCGTCTCTTACAATTTGGGCATTCATATGGTTTTTCTCCTGTGTGGGTCCTCCTGTGTTTAATGAGGAGGGAACTGCGAGTAAAGCTCTTCCCACAGTCCAAGCACACATATGGTCTCTCCCCTGTGTGGCTTCGGGCATGCGCAGTGAGAGCTGAGAGCTGTTTGAAGCTCTTCCTACAGTGTGAGCATTTAAACGGCCTTTCTCCTGTGTGGGTTCTTTCATGCGAAACAAGAATTGACCTCTGGTTAAAGCTTTTCCCACAGTCAGAGCATATATATGGCCTCTCTCCTGTGTGAGTGCGCTCATGTACGGTGAGGGCCGACCTCTGGTTGAAGCTTTTCCCACAGTCCGAGCACTTGTGCGGCTTTTCACCTGTGTGAATCCTCTTATGAGTGATGAGGTGGGACCGGTGCCTAAAACTGTCCCCACACTCAGAGCACTTATATGGTCTCCCTCCTGTGTGGACTGTTTTGTGAGCGAAAAGGTTTGAGCGATGGCTAAACTGCCTCTCACAGTCTGGACATTCATATGGCCTCTCTCCTGTGTGTGTCCTTTCGTGTACAGTAAGAGTTGATCGCTGGTTAAAGCTCTTTCCACAGAAAGAACACATATATTGTTTCCCTCCTGGTGGGATTCTTTCACACGCTTGAAAGTCACACTGAAAGATTTTATCTCCTGCCTCCTCTGGGCAGCTTTCCTGCTGGTATTCAGAGGCCTCTTCCTGATCAAGACGGTGAGAGACATCTTGCTGACCGTTTTCTCGCAGCGCCCAATGCAATTCCAATTCCCTGGAATGTTCAGCTTTGTTTTGATTCTGATCTCTGGGCCTTGTATCATCTCCTACAACAGGAACAGATAATATGGAAGGCTTTTTCTCCACAGCATAATAATGAAAACAAATAACAACCTAATTTTCCTAAAGAATACCATTTCCACACAGATGCTGTGTTTAACTTGAATAATCTCGTCTTCCTGCCTTTTTTCTTTTTTCCTCTGAATGCCAGTGGCTGCAGAGCCGTTTTGGGAGGAAGGCTGTTCTCTTACTTAACTGCCTTTTGTGACTCTCAGCAGTCCTCATAATTTTTATTTATCTCACCCTGCCCACAGGTTATGGCCAGCTTAGTGTAGTGGTTGGGATATTGATTTGGGAGACCCAGGCTCATTTCCCCACTCTGTTATGGAAACTTGCTGTGTGACCTCACGTGGTCACTCTCAGACCACCCCGCCCCACTGCTGTGAGGTAAAAATGGAGGGAGGGAGACTGATGTATGCCACCTAGAGTTCCTTAGACAAAGGGCAGGATGAAAATGCAACAAAAATTAATTAAATGAAACACAGGAGAGCCCTGTGTTTTTAAAAGGTTGTTTTAGATGTCTTATTCTATAATCAGGATACTTCACATACTATCTACGAATAAAATATTGAAACAGTGATCAAGAAAGAACTGTAATATTATAAGGATTTTGTTATCATCCAGTAAAGACTGCTGCTCAAATATAAGCATAGTTTCAGGGGGTCAGCCGTGCTGGTCTGAAACAATTCAAAAAAATTAGAGTCCAGTGGCACTTTTAAGGCCAACAAAGGTTTTTTCAAGGTATGAGCTTTCGTGTGCACGCACACGTTTGCAAATACATTGGACAGGAAGCTAGAGTTCAGACTTATAGGCAGAGGCTGAACAGCAAATTAACATGTAACATGTTGAAGATGTTTTAAGTTATGCAATGACAAAATTATAACCTTAGCTTGTTATTTAGTTTTGTCTTTGTATAACTTAAAACATCTTCATCACGTTACATATTAATTTTGCTGTTCAGCCTCTGTCTATAAGTCTGAACTCTAGCTTCCTGTCCAATGTATTTGGAAAAGTGTGCATGCACACAAAAGTTCATACCTTGAAGAAAACTTTGTTGGTCTTAGAGGTGCCACTGGACTCCAAATCTGTTCAAATATAAGCATGTCACAGTTCTTCTGAAGTACAAAAAGAGAGAGAACCACAGAAAGTAGAGACAAAAGTAGATACAAAACTGTGATAAATTACTTCATTGATTCATTGATTCGTAATACTCATTCATGAAACATTACACATATGTACCATACAAATCCTTAAAGTTCTATTCAATCAAGCGTAAAGCATAAAGCACCCATTTATTAATTTGCACAGCAAACATCTCTTAGTAAATCTTATGGCAATAAGGACAAGCCTCTTGTCATTAATGCACAGCAAAAATCTCTCAGAAAGGGAGAAAAGAAAACTTCAAGTGTCTATAAAATGTTCACTGTTTTGGGTTTTTTTCCCTATTTTTCTTATGTGCATGTGTGTGCACCTGGAAGTCATGGCAACCTCAGGTGATGGACCCCTACTGAGGGCCTGGAGGATATTCAGAGAGGTGGCTGAGTAAAGCCTGCTCCCCTCTCTGGTATTCCAAGGAGGTCTCCCATCCAAGTACTTGCCAGAGTCAACCCTGCTTAGCTTCTGACAAGATTGGGCTTGCCTGGGCTATCCAGGTCAGGGCAAATGTTCAGTGTTTTTTAAAAAACACCTGTGGACAATCACAACCTAATCAAAGAACAAATGTAAAGAAAAGAGTTGTGAGAGTCTGACCCACAGATCAAGCAGTCAATAAGACTTGCAAAGAAAATGCTTTCTGTATATTATGGTCAAAAGCACTAAAACACAATACAACAAATTTCTTCAAATCATAAGAAAATCCTACTGTAAAAATACATCTTCGTCAGGACCATAGCTACAGTGGGATATTTCCGGCCCCAGCCCCCGACTTCCTGCCAAGGCCCCACAACTTCCATCTAGCCCTCTGCTGCCACTACCCCTTCCCCAAGGATGGCTTGCTTCCCCAAATGACGTCAGTGCCCCCCAACTTATTTAAAGGCCCCCTGAATGACAAAATCCTGGCTACAGGCCTGATCATCGTCGTCTCCGGATTATATAGCAACGTTTAAAAATTGGATCTTCCTCAGGAAATATTAGAGTAGGACAAAAGCTCTCTTGCTCATAAAGTGCTTTACAAAAAGTCATGAAAGATAATACATTCAGATAGGATGCTGATCTCAATAAGTATTCAGGCTCAAATATGCTGCTAAGCTTCTAATGTTAAAGGGATCAGGTGGTAGGTGATGTGAAGGATCCCTGCCTGAGACACTGGGGAACTGCTGCTGGTTCGAGTAGACAATATTAACCTTGATGGACCCAAAGGTCTGATTCAGTAGAAGGCAGCTTCATGTGTTCATTGCACGCAGAGCTAAAATCAATGGGCTTCGAGTGGAGTAACCAACACAGGATTGCACTGATGGCTCCTCACTTCTGTGTATAGCAGCCTAACCCTCTCTTTACTTTCATTCTCCTTTCCACATACTATATGGCAGGCCCATAGCTACAGTGGGGTCTCCCGGGGCCTGGCCCCCCAATTTCCAGCCTGATTTTGGGGAAGAAGCTGTGAATTCGTGGCTTGGAGTTCAGGTGCACAGCCCCCGCTTTCCCCCCCAAAGCATTTAGAGGGTCCCTTTAAATGCTTTTGGGAAGAAGCTGGGGGGCATTTCAGTGTCCCCCATTTTTTAAAAGGCCCCCCAAATTAAAAAATCCTGGCTACGAGTCTGCTATATGGCAATATGCTGGCTCATGGTTCACCTGTCTCTCTCCTATTGATCTGCTTACCATTGGGAACTGCATTAGTAAACATATTAGGCAACTATTTTCTTTATTTTGCTACTAATACAGAAAAATGTAGCATAGAGGGTGGAGGCTTCTGCCTCCTTAGACACGCACCAGAGATCAGAGGAGTAGCCCCTATATTTGGGGCATCAGCAACTGAAAGACCCTGAAGCCAAAGCTTACCCTCGGAGGACGGCATTCAAAAACATGCCGTCTTCAAGGCACAAAGAGTCCTCCTTACCCAGAGAACTGGCATCAGAGTCGCTGCTATGTTGAGTCTCAGTGTCACTCTCCTGTTTGAGGTCCTTGAAGAGGGGCGTCTGCTTGGCCTTCAGTGTGGCAACTTCTGCCTCTGGGCCATGTACCTGAAACAGCAGCAAGGATCCTGTTCAGAGCACCAGAGACAAGACCAGAAGAGGGAACAAACACTATAAGGCCTAGAGGCTGCCTCTTGCCCCCACCTTCCATCCCATTCAAGGCAATAAACCAGACGGGCCTGGAAATGACCCAGTTTTGAAATTCAGCAAAAGAATATCCTGATCTGGGAAAGACAGCATAGTGTAGGCAGTTGGGGAGGCAGACTAGTATCTGGGAACCCAGGTTCGAACCCCCACTCTGCCAAGGCAACTTGCCGGGTGACCTTGGGCCAGTCACGATTTCTCAGCCCAACCTACATCACAGGGTTGTTTGTCAGGACAAAATGGAGGAGAGGAGAATGACGCATGCCATTCTGAGCTCCTTGCAGGAAGTGAGTGAAAATCCCTTGATTAAAAATAAATAAATAAACTCGCTGCATTGTAGATCTTCAAACACCAGTTCACAGAACCCAAAATGCTTTTACATACATTGACCCCATAATCTTTACATCAACCCTGTGAGGTATCCCAACGTTATTATAAAAGAGGTGACCAGTGCCAAGCACAGTGAGGCGGCCCAAAGAAGACATAGGGGTTTCTACATACTTTGGAGATATGCAGAAAAAAAATATGAGTGTAAAATACATACTTGGAGTGTACATACTTGGGATTCTGCAGAAAAAAATTAGTGTAAATTTCCTAAAAAAAAAAAAAGGCTCCCTTCCCCCAAAAAACACAAACGACCCATTGGAGGACTAAGTGTGCTTCAGGAGGCACGGACTGTGGACAGCAGATGACAGTTAATGGGGAAGAAAATGGGGGCAGGGAAATTAACACTGCTTAAGCCCATGAATGCTTATGGAATCCTAGATCGGGAGAATTTAAGCCCAGAGGCTTCCATATTCCCCAGCCCCTTACCTGCTGCATTTCCTTGAGAGTGCCTGCCTACCCCACATATTACAGATGGCACCTGGGGGCTGGTTGAAGCCTCCACGGCTGCCCAATGAATCCACCATAGTCAGACTGTGATTTCAGTTTGAGAACTTCCTGGCTCACAACTCATGTTCATAAGTATGATGGTACTCCATAGCTGGCCATGCATCTGACAGATACCGTGCCTTGGCTACTGGGCTAAGGTTCCCTTTAGTCTCTACCATTTTGTCCTTATTTCCTCACTGACTGGATGCACTACTAGGATTTCAAGGGTAACCTCAAACATAATCCATTCCAGTGGAAGTCGTTCACACATTCTGCTGAGCAGAGAATAATTTCAAGCGATGAGATGTGTGGAAGAGGAACAAATGCCAGCCCTTGGAACAACCACAACCAAACTCCCTCACCTGAACCTCATGTTGCTTCTGTAGGAAACCCTGTGCCAGGGTGACGGCCTGGGCACAGGTCTGCGGTCTCCCTTCCCTGACCCACTCCTGGACTTCTTGAGGCAGGATGATCAGGAACTGCTCCAGAACCACCAGTTCCAGGATCTGCTCCTTGGTGTGCCTTTCTGGCTTCAGCCATTGAAGGCAGAGCTGCTGCAGCTGCTGACAAGTCCCCTGAGGCCCCTCAGCTTCCTGGTAGCGGAAGTGCCGGAAGTTCTGCCATTCGACGTCCAAGATGGCAGTCACATTGTCTTGTTCCTCCTCTTTCACTCCTCTGCCATCTGCCTCAGTGTCGTCTGACGGTTGATTGCTGGTTTCTTGGGCTTCTCTGCTGAGGCCTGGCAGGATTGGAGACAACACCTCAGGGCTGAGGTTGGCTGCCCGTCTGAAGCCTGGCAGGGAAGCTGTGGCATGACCTACTGGCATGGGCCCTGACAACTGTGGATTTCTCCACACCACCTGGGAAGACTCCACTTTCTTCAGGAACTCCTCCAACTGAGCTTCCCAGCACTGTTGCAACCACTTCTGAGGTTCCTGTTTAATATCTTCCGATACGGTTCTTCCCCCAAAATCCCCTTTGCTGTCCCCTGGGACAGTACAATCACTGTTTTCTGCTCCCTTCCTTGGCTCAGGGCTAGTGGGTTCCAGCTCTTCTATTTTCAACCCCTTCTTCAGCATCACTTGAACCAGGTGAGGCAGGCTGGACACGTCCCCTTCATCTGCAGCCATTTTGCTCTCTCAAAGAAAAAGCAAAGGGCGACTGAAGGGCAGCTTTGCATAAGTTGCACAGATACAAGGAGATGTGTGTGAATTTCACAGGCATAATAGGATATTCCTGGTGGTGGTGGGGTTCTTCCTGAAAAAAAGATTACCAAATTAGCTATAATGGAGGCTTAAGAACTGCATTGAAGCCACAAGGCACAGCTTTGGTTTTTCCTCCTTCACTAAAACTCCCAGTGCCCCGTTCCAGAATCAGTACCTACCATGACTGTCCCCTGACTTGTGATTTGAATTTTCACCACCACCACCCAATCCCATCCTCTCTGAAGCCTTTTGCTTTCTCAAGAAGAGCCCTGCTGGATCAAACCTGTAGTCCATCTTGTCCCACATCCTGTTTCATACAATGGCCAACCCACTGCTCCTGGAGGGCCAACCAAAAGGACAGGAAACAGGAATCGAGCACCAGGAAACCCTCTTGCAAGCACTGTAGTGCCCATGGATGACCTCAAAGTAGCTGTTTTATTACAAAGGAACTGCAGGAACAGAATGGAAAGAGAAACTGCTGAATTACAAGTTATTACAACACTTGGAACAAAAACCTCCCCCGGACTCAACAGGGAGATAGGATTTTTATCCCATTATATATGCCAACTCATTCAGTCCTCACATAGATATTCTCAGCAAGAAGGACTATAAATCTTCTGTATTTTCCTGTATTTTAGTGTATTTCTTTTGCAGAACAGTATATTTATAATACTGAATGTAATGCAAGGGATACTAGGTTGTTTGAAGGGGACGTAGGGTCAAGTGCCCTCTGCGCCTGAGAGGAGAAAATGAAGATTCCCAGTCACTTCCCACAATTAGAAAACACCTTTAGACATTCATCTGCTAGTTTGACGTATTTATTGCTTTACCACTGTTGACCTTATAACCTTCACTTGTTAGTGTCACTTTGCATATCTTGAATATTATCATGTTACATGTTGATTTGCTGTTCATTCTCTGGCTATAAGTCTGAACCTTCCCTGCCATTCTAATGTATTTGATAAAGTGTGCCTGCACATGAAAGCTCATACCTTGAATAAACCTTTCTTGGTCTTAAAGGTGCCACTGGATTCTAAATTTGTTCTTCTGCTTCAGACCAACAACAGCTGACCTTCTGGACCCTGCTAGAGTGTGGGTGGGGTGGGTGGGGGAAGTGTTAGTATCCTTTCTGTAAAATTTGGCAAGTTCTGAAAGATGATGTAGCAGTGATGGAAATCAGAAACAAAGGGAAAGAATAGGGCCAGAGGCACAGAAGAACACAGTTTCTGTAAGGGCGATTCTGCATCTAGCATTCACTCTACATTTTCTCAACTGGGAGGAAAAACTGCATCTCAAAACCACATTCAAATACCTCAGGGCAGAACGCTGCACTGACTGCAAAGTCACCCCTGAACAGCCATAAATCTATGCAGAAGGGACCATAAAATCTGATGAACAGAGAAAGTGAAAGCAGCATGCAATGCAGAGGGGAATTTCTGCTCCATTGTGGGTTTCGTAAAACAACGGAGGGAAAAGCCAATGCAGAATCTGCCTAAGAGTTATGTGGAAGGACTCGGCCGGTGCAGTTCCGCAACGTTAAGGTGGGCTTTATTATCCAAAGCTCCGCATTTAAGATCGGCAGATGCCCTGCGCCATCCTCTGTAACTTGGCTTTCCTGATCCCCTTTCTGCTGATTTCTGGGTCTCCTGCCATCCCTATTCCGTGATCTATTCCTTATCTGCCCCGATGCCTTCCCCTGCCCTTTCTACTCACCAGAATCCCTCCAGCGTTTCGGAAATGCAAACACTGTTTTCCCACCGTCGATCGGGTGACAGCGGTCACCTCCTTTTTTAGGCTCCCCTGGAAATGAAGCTCGGTCAGTTCAACACCCTTCAGGCAGCAATGTGGCCTGGCTGGAGCAGCAACAGAAAGAATACAGAAGTGGGTGGACCAGTCGCAGCCAGAAACCTGGGACGCATGGGTCGACCAGCTCATCAGCTACTTGGAGCTCAACGAAATCCGCCACCCCGACCAGAAATGAGCGATCCTCCTGAACGCCTGCGGCACCCAAACCGTCCGCCTCGCCAAGAGCCTCTTGGTGCCCCGCACGGCCTTAGAGAGCTCGTTTGGGGAAATCCTGGACGTCCTCAATGGCTACTTCAGCCCCCGGCCGACCTTCCTGGCCAAGAGGATGGATTTCAGAGGCGAGTCCAGACCCGAGGGGAATCCATCGCCAACTTCCTAGCCGCGCTAAGGGCGCTAGCCGTGGACTGCGGGTTTCCGAAGGTGGAGGACAACCTGCTGACACAGTTCGTGTGGGGCCTGGCGGACTCCAAGCTGCGGCGCAAGTTGGTGGGACACCGGAAGCTCACCTTGGACGAGGCCCTCGACGCCGCCACCGCCCACGAGGCCGCAGAAGGGGATCGCCCGGTCGCGGCCGCGCAGGTGGTTGGAAGGAGCCCAAGCCCCGGAAACGAAGAGACGGACGAGGTCTTCGCCCTCAAACCCCAACAACGCCGGCCGGCGCCGTTCCAGCAGGCCAACCGGGAGCAAGCCAAGTATTCCGGCAACCGAGCCGTCTGTGCCAGCTGCGGGGAGGGCCACGGACGGAAATCCTGCAAGTTCCGGGATGCTGTCTGTCACGGGTGCGGAAAGCAGGGACACCTCGCACGGGTCTGCCGGTCCAAGGGCCCCCGAATTCGAGACCGTCGGTCCCCCAGTACCGCGCATCGTCCACCGCACACGAGACAACGGAAGAGGTCGCCGAGTTGTACCACCTCACCGACCAACCACTGCAGGTACTTCGCCTCCCCAACCCCAACCTCTCCTCTGCCCCAAAGATCCAAGTAACCGTGCGGATCGAGGGGTCCCCTGTTGCATGGAAGTGGACTCGGGATCGGCGGCGTCCATCATTTCCCTGGACACTTTAAAAAGACTTTGCCCACGAGGGGGACCCCCTCTACGTCCATCGCCACTAAGCTTGGTGGACTTTCAAAAGAACCCTGTCCCCATCCGGGGAGTCGGCACTTTCCGAGTGCAGTACCGAGACTTTGAGGGGAACTTGGACTTGGTGGTGGTAGAGGGAAATCTCGCGAGTCTCCTGGGGCGGGCGTGGTTCGAGGCCCTAGGCATATCGATTGGGGGAGTAAATAAATGTGGGGTGCGGGACTGGGGGGCGGTGTGCAAGGAATTCCCGGAGGTCTTTGACGGGAAACTGGGTTGTTACAAAGGGCCCCCGGTGTCGCTCCACTTAGACCCCACCGTGACGCCCATCCGTCGGCGCTTCCGCACCGTGCCCCTGGCCCTCCGCCCTAAAATAGAGACCGAACTAGACCGGCTGGTGGCCCAGGGAGTCTTAGAGCCCGTCCCGAACGCTAGATGGGAAACCCCGATTGTGACACCAGTCAAGCCAAACGGGGAGATCCGCATCTGCGCGGATTATAAGTGCACTATTAATCAGGCACTTCAGGCGCACGCATACCCCGTACCCGTGGTCAGCCATGTCCTAGCAACACTGGCGGGGGCGCGCATATTTGGAAAGCTGGATCTCGCGCAGGCGTACCAGCAACTCCCGGTAGATGAGGCCACGGCCGAGGCACAGACAATAGTGACCCACCGGGGAGCCTTCCGGGTGAAGAGGCTGCAGTTCGGGGTCAGTGTGGCCCCAGGGATCTTCCAAAATCTAATGGACGATCTGTTAAAAGGGATCCCTGGAGTGACGCCGTTCTTCGACGACGTCCTCATCGCCGCGACCACCCCGGAAAGCTTCGCCGCCCGCCTCCGAACTGTATTGGAACGCTTCCAAGCCGCGGGGCTGAAAGTGAAGCGGGAAAAGTGCCTCCTCGGGGTGCCGGAGGTGGAGTTCTTGGGATACCGGGTAGACGCTTCAGGCCTGCATCCGGCGAGGGACAAGGTGAAGGCCATCGTGGAGGCCCCCGCCCCGAAGTCCAAGGCCGAGCTCCAGGCGTTCTTAGGCCTCCTGAACTTTTATCACTCATTTCTCCCCCACAAAGCCGCCGTTGCCGAACCCCTACACAGGCTGCTGGACAAGGCGACACCTTGGGCATGGGGAGCGAGGGAGGAGGCGGCGTTTCGGGGGGTTAAAGTCCTCTTGATTTCAAACGCGGTACTCGCGCACTTCGATGAAAAGCTTCCGGTCATCCTTGCGTGCGACGCATCACCATATGGGGTCGGGGCTGTCTTGGCACACAAGCTACCGGATGGGAGGGAGGTCCCGGTGGCTTACTACTCCCGCACGCTGTCCCCCGCGGAGCGGAACTACGCCCAAATCGACAGGGAGGGCTTGGCACTGGTGGCGGGGGTAAAAAAAGTTCCACAATTTTGTGTACGGGCGGCCCTTCACGCTCGTAACCGATCATAAGCCGCTCCTGGGGCTGTTCGCGGCGGACAAACAAACGCCGCAAGTTTTGTCGCCCCGGGTGTTGCGCTGGTCCTTATTTTTAGCGGGTTACCAATACCGACTGGAGCATCGGCCGGGCAAGGCGCTGGGTCATGCCGACGCCTTGAGCCGCCTACCGCTGCCGCAGACAGGGGAAGATCCGGCCCCAGCCCCCGCTGTCTTGCTGATGGAGGAACTGCCAAACCCCCCCCCTTCAGGCTGCAGATGTGGCCGCCCGCACGTCCCGAGATCCAATCCTCTCCCGGGTCCTAAACTGGGTGGTGAGGGGGTGGCCAGCGGAACAGACAGGGCCAGAGTTCACAGCATACAAGGCCAGGCGGGAAGAGCTGTCCGCATTGAAAGGGTGTTTACTATGGGGAGACAGGGTGATCATTCCGGGGCCCATGAGACAAGGGGTGCTAGAAACGCTGCACGAGGCCCACCCGGGCATCGTACGAATGAAAGCTCTGGCAAGGAGCTACGTGTGGTGGCCCGGGGTGGACGCAGAAATTGAATCCTGGGTCCGAGGGTGCACACGATGTCAGGAGGTCCGCCCCAATCCACCGAGAGCGCCAACCCAAAGCTGGGAGTCTACCCACAAGCCGTGGTCACGCCTGCACATAGACTTTGCGGGGCCGTTCCAGGGGCTCCAGTTCATGGTAACGGTAGACTCTTATTCAAAATGGGTGGAAATAAGCCCAGTGTCCACCACCTCTACCAAGGCGGCAATAAGGGCCCTGCGGAAAATATTCGCAACGCACGGGTTACCCGACACAATCGTGTCGGACAACGGGGCAGCATTCACATCTGCGGAGTTTCAAGCGTTCCTCGAAAGGAACCTCATCAGGCACATACGATCCGCGCCTTTCCACCCGGCAACTAATGGACAGGCGGAGAGGACGGTACGCACCGCCAAAGAGGCCCTGAGCCGCATAACGGAGGGGACTGGGAGTTCCGGCTGGCCCGCTTCCTTCTCACATACCGCACCACCCCAAACCCCATCTCCGGCCACTGCCCCGCAGAACTATTAATGGGCCGCCGCCCTACCACTTTATTAGACAGACTCCACCCGGACCGAGCCCCCGAGAGAAAGCTGGTCGAGAACAGGGAGGCGCCCCGAAGCTTCCTACCGGGAGACCCTGTCTACTTCCGGAACTACGGAGCGGGGCCGCAGTGGGTGGCAGGGCGCATCCTAAAACCCACCGGACCGGTGTCATACGAGGTCCTAACCGAGGGGGACCGGGTCCTCCGCAAACACATCGACCAGCTCCGGAGGCGACAAGACCCCGATAGAGAGATCGAGTTACCGGGAAATGCCGCCCCCGCCCCATCATCCGATCGACCGCAAGCACCGACAGCGGAGCCAGCGCCAGAGAGTCCACGGAATCTGGAGGGGGCCCCGGTAGCAGCTGAGAGTCCACGGAATCCAGAGGGGCCCCGGTAGCAGCTGAACCGCCGCCGCCGCTGCCGCCACCGTTACAGCCGCCACCGTCACCGCCTCGTCTACTTCCAGAGGCCCAAGCTCCTTGTGCGGGCGGACCGACCGAGAGGGGCCCCGCCAGTCCGGTACCGGCCCCCCGACGTTCGCTAAGAGAAAGGAGGCCACCAGCATACTTAAAGGACTACGTCACCTGATAGGGGACGAACTATGGGGGGAGGGGTGTTGTGTCCGGGGATCAGAGGCTGAGCTGCCGAAATACAGCCAAGCTTCGCTCTCTGAGAACAATAGGGACTAGGTTCCTGAGCTCGCCAGTAGTGAACCAATGGCAGCATTGGCGGGCGATTCAAACCCGCCAATAGGAAGATAGGGCCGTCCCCCCTTACTGTATATAGTTGGCCTCCGGCCGTTACTGTGTGTTCTTGTCTTATGTGAAGTACGAATAAACGCGTCTTCTCTTATGTCGTCGTCCGAGTCATGAGGCCCGAAACCCAGTACTTTACAGTGGGTACCAGGAGAAAGAAGACACATTGCTCAGTTGGGCAGGAATCCGCTCCACTTTCTTCGCTCCCGTTAAGGAGGAGCAAGACATCTGACGTGCAAGGAGTCGTTGTCATCGCTAGGAGGCGCTCGTCGCCCCCTCTTCGTAAGCCTCGTTTGCTGGCCACCGACACTTCTCCAAACACAGTTTGTCCTGCGGGCTCTATAATAGCCTAAGAACGCTATGTCCATAGATAGAAAAAAATGCTAGAGTGACAGGCAAGCGCTTTTACCGGCACTTCCGGTCTAAACTCAAACTCGTTCCCCACCGTACCCGCAAAGTGCCAACGGTAGCTCAACTACAGAGATGTTGAAGTGATAGAGCGGCAGTAGCGAGAAGGAACAAAGCTGCAGAAGAAGCTCTAGGTGGCGTGTCGCTCTCCTTTCTTTCCGCCTCTATGAATGGGTGAGGTCCCACCGCAGTCAGTTCAGGGTTGGCATACGAATTGCCTTTCTAAAAATGTCCTGTGATTTTATCACACTGCAAAGACATTATAAGACAGTCACCAAATACATTTTTCCCTTTTATATTTGGGGGTGAAACCTTAAAAAAAAACAAGTTTCTGACTCCGCAATTTCCCTGCATTTGAATGCCCTGTCATAGACGAGACTATTTCCCCCTAAAAGCTATCTCTTTTTTAGCAACACATTTTTTTGAAAATGTGCAATATAGGATGTAGCGATGGCCACTAATCTTTTAAGAAGAATTAGATATATGCATTGACAGAATGTGGTCTAGAGACAGAAATAAAGCTTGGTACTCGATCACCTTTTATCTTGCCCCCTTCCTCCTCAGGATGTATGTAACTGGTTCCTCCTGCTGAGCTCCTCCAGTTTTTAGAGCTGTTCTGTAGCCACTGGATGGATCGCAACGCAGAGGTAGTGCTAATGAGGCACTATGGGCTGCCTTCGCACGAACATTTGCAGCACATGAAAGATGAGCATATAAAACAGTCCATGCTGATTCGAGTGCAGTAGGAGCATCAGACTAGGATCTGACAGATCCTTTGGGGCTCAAATGCAAAGCAAGCAAACTGCAAGATATCGAAAGGAGTGTGCATGCACACGAAAGCTTATACCCAGAATTAAACTTTGTTGGTCTTAAAGGTGCCACTGGACTCAAGCTTTGTTCTACTGCCTCAGACCAACAGGGCTACTTTTATTCCTCGTTATTATTGTCCATAAAATCATAACGAGAGAAAGTAGTCGGGCTGAGTTAAAAAAAAGGGAGGGGGAGTCAGGACTCTTGGGTCTCCTAAGCGCAGGACTGCCTTTCTTACAAGAAATGCGCACAAACCACAGGCTGATGGCTCAGCAGCATTCAGGCTTTGTCGGCTGCAGACGGTGCTGCAGGCGATGCAGTAGACGCCTACAACCGGGGTCCTTCTGCAAAGGGAAAGTAGCACGTGTGGAAAGAGCTGCTACCGGCTGGCGGTGCAGGTAAGGGGGGACCCGCCCCCTCTCCCCCCCAAACCGGGACTCCTGGCTCCTAGGCTCTAGCCAGCCCACACCCATGAAATCTCTTCTGTTTTCCGGGCAATCCCTCGTTTCTCGGTTTTTCTTTCAATCTAGCTCCCCCTTTTTCTTCCACAGGACCCAGGAGTCCTGGTTCCTGATCTCCTGTCCCCCAATCCACAGGATTTCTATTTCCTTCGAGAGAACCCGGGATTCTTGATTTCGTGTTCCAGTCAGTCCCCAGTTTCTAGTAGTTTTCCGGGCTTCACTGGCGAAGCTCCGTATTCTTTCTCCAGGGACCAGCATCCTTGGTTCCAAGTCTCCACCATTGCCTCCTAATATTGGCTGTATCCTCTACCCATCTTGTATCTTCCACGAAGCCCCTGCCCCCGAATCCCACCTACCAGACTTTAAGCCACTCAATTTTTCTTGTTGGTGACTGTTCAATAAAACAGCAGCCTCCAAATTTAAACGATCGGTTCTTCGCTTTCCCCCTTGGAAAACTGCAGGCTGATTCGGGGCGACACTGTAGGATTTCCGGGACCCTCCTGGCCACCGGTGGGATGGAGTGGGGGGCATATGGTTGTTAGCTCCAGGTTGGGAAAGTCCTGGAGATTTGGGTAGGAGCCTGGAAAGGGTAAGGTTTGAGGACGGGGAGGGATCTCAGTAGAGTACGATGCTGATAGAATCCATCCTCCAAAGCATCCATTTTCGTCAGGGGACGTGACCTCTGTAGTCTGAAGATGAGTTGTAATTCCAGGGGATCCCCAGCTCCCACCTGGAGGCTTGGCATCCCTAGGTGACAGCCTGCTGAGAATTCATGTTGGGGTTAAAGGGATGATTTCTGGGTGCTGTTAGCCGCCACCCTCACCACACCCCTGACATAGGAGTGATGATTAAGGAGGGTGAAGGGGTGTGTTCACCTTCCCTTCTTCAAACTGTCAGATTTTATGGAGGAGATCTTTAAAAACACCCCTGTATCCAAGTGTCAGAAAGTGTTACAGTGCATGGTATTTAAAAACTGGTAGTATCAGTGTGCTTTGAATAATCTCCTTCACATCTTCTATTTTTAGAACCTTCTCCCATTCTGGTGCTTGGGGGGGGTGGAGCTGGGATATCTAGGTCTAAGAGCCAGGCCTCCTGGGTTTTCTGGGTGGGGAGCAGCAGTAATAATAACTTAGAGAAGGGGACGTCTGATGAAAGGGAGGCGTTCTGGCTTCACTAGACTAGGGAGTGGGGTCTGAAGTTGTAGGGCAGGGGAGGGAGCAGGAAGGTGAGACTCCTGCATCCTTTTCAAATAACACATGTTTTCCCTGTACAGCAGGGTGTAAAGTTTCCAGAGAGGCAATGAAACACTTTTCATATTCAGTCATGTTTGTGTGTGTATTTGTATGGTGGTGGGTTGAAGGGAGAAAATAGGCTTTTGGTGTCTGTCTCATTTTTACATTTCATTCTAAAAGGGAAACCAATGAGTTACTGAAGAGTTGCTGCATGTTGCATCATTTAAACAACACCTTTACATGCTCTAGGGCTGCGTGGAGCCTGCTCTGACCTAAAAGGCAGGGATTACATAGTTCATGAGTCACTGGCTTCCTCACGAGCGGTGTAAGAACTCTGAGTGGTGTGGAGGAAAGTGAACAGAGAATTTTTCTCTGCCTGTTGTGATGCCGGAACTGAGGGTCTTGCAATGAAAATGATGAGCAATCAATTCAGGCTGTGAATAACGAATTTATGGAAATCGCTGTTAGCAGATGTGGTGATAGCTACTAGTTTAAGTATCTTTTTTTAAAAAAAGAGGTAGACAAATTCATGGAGGATAAGTCTACTGACAAATATCAACTATGATAGTGAAATGGAGCCTTCATGTTCAGAGGACTGACAGCTGATGGATGTGGGGGAATCTGTTTCTTCCTGTCTTGCTTCCGGGCTTCCCAGGAGCATCTGACTACTGTGAAAAACCAGGTGTCTGGACTAGATGGCCCCTGAATCTGAGGCAGGAGGGCTCCCAGGTTCTTATGCTAGCAATTCCTGTGTTTGCAGAGGCAGATTCCTTTGACGCCTTAACTCAGGGGTTCCCAGCCTTTTTGAGCTTCTGGACACCTTTGGAATTCTGACAGGGTGGTGGGTGCAGGCCCAGAATGGCTGCCACAGCTTACCTTCAGTGACACAGTGAAGATCCTTGTGCTGTGGTGGCAGCTGCTGCTAAAGAGGTGGTTTATTAAAAATCTGCACCACCCATCTAATCTCCAGTAGACCATCAGGAGCCCCCCTGGGCAACAGCCCCGCCTGGCCCCACCCGCTTTCTAGAAACACTTGGCAGGTCCCAAGAAGGGGACCCCTGCCTGAACTGCTATGGTTTATTGTAGCAAAAGGGTTTTTTTGGATGGATCTGGAACCACAGACATTTAAAGCAACACTGCAAAATCTTTCTCATCCTCCACCATGTGCCCGTCAAATATATATATAAAGGTTTTACACTAGACTGCAAAGAACTTGCTGGGAAAATGTCCATCTTCCAGTGTATGGGTGCTGTGAACCAGTAGGCCCTGCTCTTCACCCTCCTTTGATTGGCCTCTGTAGCAGAAGGTACCAGGAACAGAGCTGTGCCTGAAGATGTCAGGAGGCAAGGAGGAACATGGCATTGAGGGTGTCCCCTCACAATGCATGTTCTGAACCAATTGGAGCTTTCATGCCCAAGCACATTGGGTTGAATTCAGATTCCTAGATGGCTGATGCAAATGAGCCAGAATTGGTGCTAGATGTCACCCATTTACTCCCTGTCAAGAAATAAGTCCCAGAGTTCTTTACTGCCTACACTTTCAGGGCTGTCAAAGGTACCCTACATAGCTAAGATCTTCCCTGGTCTCCATGTCCTGACCTTCAGAGGTGAGCTGGGTGGGGTGAGTAGAGACAGAGCTTTTTCAGTGGCGGCACCTCACTTGTGAGAACACCCTTCCCATTAAGGCTTCCCTGGCGCTTACACTAGTCTCAGGCACCAGCCCCACAATGTTCCTTTTTACCCATACTTTTAATTAAGTGTTGGATCATTTAAAGCCCTTTTAATAGTCTGCTTTTAACCTGAAAACTCACTTTCTGCTCAATGTTTGGTGTTCTGGCTGGGTACTACTTTATCTTAGCAAATAGCTTTTATGGTGTTTTATTGCACCAGCTGCCTTGGGTGGGTTTTCTGTAGAGACAGCACAGACATTTTCTAAATAAAGGAATAAATTAGAACATAGTGCCATCATCTAGTTGGAGGCTATCAGAGGATGGCTGTCAGAGAATGGCTTCTATGAGAATTAAAAACAAACAGACCCAAGGTTAATCTTCAAGGTGCAAGAAAATAAAGAGTTGCTCCTGGTAACAGAAGATTAAAAAATAAGGCCACGGCCGGTGGTGCAAATCAGGTAAAAATATATTTTATTACTCTGTTAAATTCCCAAAAAATTACCTGTGCGTTTTGTCAACAGGCTTCATCAGGGGAATCTGTTCTTCTTCCAGTAGGTCTTCAAAAAAAGTAAAAGAAACGCGTAGGGAATTTTTGGAAATTTAACTGAGTAATAAAATATATATTTACCTGATTTGCACCACCGGCCTTGGCCTTATTTTTTATTTCCTAATCTTCGAGGTGCAACAGGACACCTTGGGGGAGGGGCTATTTGTTGCAAATAGGCTAACTGGGCCACCCCCCCTGGAACTCATCTGCATCTGGAACATTGTCTTTGTCCGGCTCACAGTAGTCAATCCCCTCCCCCTCCCTGGTAGTGCTTTGGGCAGTGGGTCACTGCTGAGCTGAAACTGTCTGCATTGGGTCATTGCATGTGACCCCCTTCAATGTGGCCCTTTCCCAAACTTTTATAATTGTACAAGAATTTTGGCAGCAATATACACATGGGAGCTACCAGCTAGGATGAGACTCCCCTTTCGAGGGGGGGTGCTTCAGTATTTCAGGAGATGTCTCCTAAAGGCACAGAGGTTTAGAGCCAGCGAAGGCTATTCAGATTCAATCCATGTGGCAGCTGTTGCCACATGGAGAGGTGTTGATACTTGGGAACTGTATGAATATAGTGGTGTCTCTTCAAGCCCTCACAAACAGCATGGTTCAGGATGTGCACAGAGCAGTTCTTTCATTTCTTCCTTTTCAGGTCACACTGCCTCCTCACCATGCCCACTCTCTATCTTTCCCCACATCCGGATAACTTCCAGAATCTCCGTGTGCTCGTTGCAGCTCGTTATGGCCGACAGGAGCCCAAGGTGGTCGAATTGCCTCCTGACAGAGAGCCGGGGGACCCTTCCTTCTCTCTGCCAAAACTCCCAGCTCTGGAAACCCAGGCGGGCGCCTGTGTGTCAGGCCCGGCAGCCGTTTCTTACCTGCTGTCCCCGGATAACATGAGAGGGCAAGGCCCAAATGCAAGTGCTTTGGTACAGCAGTGGATCCATTATGCAGACTTGGAAATTGCCCCTGCGGCCTGCACAGCAGCCTTCTCTGTGTTGGGGATCTCCAAGCAAAATAAACAGGTGAGAAGCAGATCTCTGGGGGTAGTACTGGTGTTCTGCACTGTGTTATCTTGTAGCCAGCTGTAGTGAACCTCTGCCTGAGACCCCAGAAAGTCCTTAAGTTCAAATCTGTTCCCCCCCCCAAAAAAACTTTATTGAAGAGATCAAACAGTTATACAGAAAATGTCAGAGAGGCTTCTAGGAGGTATAAACAT
This sequence comes from Gekko gecko, assembly GCA_029375565.1. Taxonomy (NCBI): domain Eukaryota; kingdom Metazoa; phylum Chordata; class Lepidosauria; order Squamata; family Gekkonidae; genus Gekko; species Gekko gecko. The sequence goes on along the minus strand of JAPDNY010000002.1, from coordinate 34,561,840 downwards.
TACTAAGACAAATAACAGTTGCTTATCATCCCATGCAAACAATTAGATAAATACAAAGGAACAATGTTAACGCTATAATAAACGGTAATAAGAATCAATATACAGTGTTTATAGCATCTAAAATAGGTTTGAACTCATTACAAGACGCTAAGTATTCCAGAAGTGGAAACCATATTTTCACAGACTTCGAAGTATAATTTTCCCTTTCATTCTGCGACAAGGAGTCTGACAATTTATCCATTATGCAGTATTCTTGTAGTTTTAAGAGCCAATCAGAGACTGTAGGTCGTTTATCACTTTCCCAAAATTTGGCAAGTACCGCTCTGTGTTATAAATTGTGTTATAAATTGGCCAAATTCAAATCTTACTTCAGCCACAAATGGAATAAAAACCTTTGGACAAGCTGTTTCTCAAATTCAGTTCCCCATCCCCCATCTGCTGTATATGGTGATATTATTAGTCAGCTTTATTTACATGGCTGTTGAAGGTTGCTGAGCTAACATGTGAGAGAGTCTTCACTTATTAATTACCTTTAGCCCATTCTTCCTCCCAGGAGTGCTGGAAGATATACATAGCTTTTTCCCCCTGTTCCATTTTCTCTTCACAACAACCCCTGTGACATAGGTTAGGATGGGGGGAAGCTGCTGATTCAGTGTACTAACTCTGGGAACTGGCGACACCAACAAGGAGCTTTTAAGGCAAGTGGGAAGCAGAAGTGGTTTGCCATTGCCTTCCTCTTCAGGACCTTCCTTGGTGATCCCCATCCAAGTACCAACCCTGCTTAGTTTCCCAGATCCGACAAGATCGGGCTATGATGCCATTCCACATCCTATTCTAACTCTACCCCACTCTGAACTCCTGTTTGAACTATGTTGCATTAAGCTAGGGTGAAGTGGTGTGGTGGTTCAAGTGTTAATCTGGGACCAAGGAGACCTGGGTTGAAATCTCCAATCATAAACTAAGCTCTCTGGATGACATTGGATCAGTAACTCTCTCTCAGCACAGCTTCTCTTCGGAAGGGAAAAGGAAGTAACACATATTCTGCCTCAGACTTTTGAAGGAAGGGCCGGATAAAAATGCAGTTGATTTCAGTCGTTATAGTTTTGGCTCTCAGGCCACATCTGAGGGGAAATGTTTGTACCTGGGATCCTCCCAATATATGGCGTCACTGTCTGGTGAATACGCAACATGCATATTCCCCAGCTCTGGTGGGCATGAATACTCACAAGAAATCTTGTTTTCTAGTCACACACATCAGAAGCTGGAAAATACACTTGTTGCCCCAGTCAGACAAAATGAAGCCTGCATGTGTCGAGAGGACTGCAGAAGTGGGGCAGGGTAAATGCCCGTTATGCACAATTTGAGTACCAGAACCTCTGAAGAAGTGAGCAGTGACTCATGAAAGCGCCTACCCTGCCACAAATTTTGTTAATCTTTAAGGTGCTACTGGACCTCTTGCTCTTTTCTACAGTACCAAAACTATAAAGGCCAATTCCTGTGGTCTTCTGAAAGGATGAGGGGGTTAATCAGTTACACAAGAGGAGGCTAAGAACAAGTATGGAGGACAGGTCTGTCAGTGGCTACTAGCCTTGATGGGCTAAAGGGAGTCTCCACATTCAGAGGCAGCCAGCCTCTGAATCCAAGCGCCAGGAGGCAAGATCAGGGGAAGGCCTTGGCCTCTGTGCCCTCTTAGTTGTCCCTCCAGAGCAACTGGTTGGCCACTGCGTGAGTCAGGATGCTTGACTAGATGGACTGCCGGTCTGATCCAATCAGATCTCTTCTTATGTTCTTAAGCACTGTGGAAGGTCTGTATTTCAGCAGTCTGAGACCCCAGTGCCGCATGACGGAGTGAGCTCCCATCTCTAGCTCCATCTCCTGCCAAACTAGCAGTTTGAAAGCAAGAAATTGCAAGTAGATAAATAGGTACCGCTTCGGTGAGAAGGTAATAGCATTTTGTGTGCCTCGGTGTTTAGTCATGCTGGCCACATGACCACGGAGAAGTCTTCAGACAGTGCTGGCTCTTTGGCTTGGAAACGGAGATGAGCACCACCCCCTAGAGTCAGATTTGACTAGCTTTCAAGCAAGGGGAACCTTTATCTTTATGTCCGTTGAAGTATGTAAGTTCTTTCTCCTTTTGCCCAGGTGCTGGATCGTGCTGTGGCAGAACTCCAGAAGCTCCTTGAAATGTTGGATGGTCACTTGAAGCTGCGGACTTACCTGGTTGGGGAGGCTGTGACCTTGGCTGACGTGACAGTGGCCTGCTCTCTGCTGCTGCCCTATAAATATGTGAGTCTCCTTGCAGCCCAGCCCTCAGTAGGAATGTGCATAGCTGTTCCTAGACTGGCCCTCTTCCCAGACTCTTTTGTCTTAGGGGTGACCTGTGAGTTGCAGAAACTGGTAGGTAACTGTTAAAACTGTGAGGAGGGAAGGGTGGAAAATGGGAATGTTTTATTTACTGGCAAACGTTTGCCTCACTTTTCTCCCCTCACCTCAGATTCTATCCTCATGCTTCACCCCCTCTCATCATTAGTCCTTCTTCATCTTCCCTGTCTGACTTCACTCCCAAGTTATTGTGCTTTTTTCCATCTCTTTTTCCCATTTCTTCCAGGTCCTGGACCAAGGTCTTCGCACTTCCTACACCAATGTCACACGTTGGTTCCTGACATGCATCAACCAGCCCGAATTCAAAGCTGTTCTTGGTCCAGTGAAGCTGTGCAGCCAGTCACCTGGTGGGGGGCCCCTGGACTTAGAGCTCAAAGGTAAGGTGCATCTGCCGTTCTCCTCAGACTCCTTCCCGCAATCCTCTTGAGTTCAGTGGTGGCCGAAGAAAATGTGAGGAATATGTTGATTATGTTTCCTCTATTTTAACCTGTAAATTAATTTTAAAAGACTCCCTACTTAATCAGATATTTTTTAAAGTGTTAATTGAATACAAATATTCAGGGTTGGTAGGCATTCTGCTCTCTTTCTCTCACAAGGAGGGAATGCCTCTACTATGGTACAATTGTCTGCTACATACATAAGAACAAAGTATGTCACATTCAGTATTATGTTTATGTAGACATGTGCAGATAACTGATTAAGCCTCATGAATGAATGAACTAGGTCTGGGATTGCGTGACAGCCCAGGGAAGGAAGCAGGATTCCTATCGAACTTCCTGAATTCATGCTAGATTCCTTCCTCTGCCAAGAGTTTGGCTGTCATGTTTTATTGTAGTTATCAGTTGCCAGGGCAACCAAAATGGTAGCTGAATTCTGGTGAGAAGAAGGAACTTTGGGAGACCTTGGGAAGCCCTGTCAGTTGTGTGTGGCCTGTCGTGGCTTTTTAAAAAAAGGCCCGGGAGAGTGAGAGAGCCAAGGAGACTAGCTGCTATGGCTTACATACAGAGGCAACTGGAGAAGAAGGTGAGGCAGGGTCAAGATTGTGGAGGAGACAGATTGGTGGGAAGAGACGCTGAGCATGGGTGGTTGGGAGCTCCTTGGTTGGCCTTCTTGTGGATCTGCCTCTTGGTAGAACATGTTCTTTTCCTTTCAGTCCATTCAGTTCTTGTGGTGTTTTGACAGCTGGGTGGCCTCATTGGTCTTTGCACACTCTTTCCTCCTCCCTCTCCAGTTCCTGCAGCATGCCCCACAGCAGAATTGTCAGAGCAGAGGCAGCAAACGGAACCACCACCCAAAAGCGCATCCCAGCTGAAGAAGGAGGCCAAGAAGAAAGAGAAACTGGAGAAGTTTCAGCAGAAGAAGGAAAAGAGCCAGCAGCAGCAGCAGCAGGGGGAGGTCAGAATTGTGTCATAAATAGCGTTGCCAACCCCCAGGTGGCAGTTGGAGAGCTCCTGGGATTGCAGTTGATCTCCAGGCGACAGAGATCAGTTCATTTGCAGAAAATGGCCGCTTTGGAAGGTGGCCTCTATGGCACTCTATACCACTTAAGCCCCAGCCCTCCACAAACCCTGCCCTTCTCAGGCCCCACCCCCCAAAATCTCCAGCTATTTCCCAACCTGAAGCTAGCAACCCTAAGAGCAGATTCAGAAAAATACTTCAGGATGGGGATGGTGGTGGATAGGGCTGAGTTTGCTTTCTTGCAGTGTTCCCCCAAGACAGACCCTCCCCCCACACATACGGAAAGCTAGCACATTAGGAGAGGTTCTTGCCTCATCACTTTCTGAAATGCCAAGTTTGCATCTGCAGGGCATGATGGCCAGCATTGCCCTCACTACTGAGTTGCGGTTTAGTGGGTAAAGGGTGGGTTAGGATTCAAACTGGCAGGATGGACTTGCCTGCCTTCAGGAAAAGAGAGCACAAGGATTTACTGTATCTGAAGCCAGCTATCTTTCTTTCCTTTCCTGCCCTCTGTGTTGGATCTTTGCAGAAGAAGCCAAAAGCTGAAAAGAAGGAGAAAAAGGATCTTGGAGTTATCACCTACGACATCCCAACCAGGCCCGGGGAGAAAAAAGGTATTGTAGATAGTGAAGAAGACAGAGGCACCCTGGATGTTTGTATGTGGAATGGACTGGAGCTTATTGGAACAGAAGACAAACAGTTCTGGATCAGTGAAAGGCTCCATCTGGGCCAGCATCCCTGTTTCCCAGAGTGGTCAAGTAAACTCCTCTGGGAAGGCCGTAAGCAGGGCTTGAAAGCAGCAGCCTTCCCATGCTGTGCCCTCCTGATAACATTCAGAGGTACACTGCCTCAGAATACAGAGGTTCAACCTAGCTCTTACAGCTAATAGCTGATCTGGCCTATACAAATGTCTCTAGTTCCCTTTGGAAACCACTTAAGCTGGTGGCTGCCCCTTTGGCTGATATGGCTTTCTACCCTACCCAACGACAGAAGAAGCTGCTTAGTACCAAGTGAGACGCAGTAAAATAAGAGATAAGGATGTGCATGCTCAACTGTAGAGAGGAGCAGGAGTCCAGTAACACCTTAAAGACTAACAACATTTGTGGCAGGGTAGGAGCTTTCGTGAGTCACTGCTCACCTCTTTAGATTAGGGTTGCCATCCCCCCCCAAGGGGGTGGGGCTTCCCCTGCTTTCGGGGGCCCCAGTCCAATGATGGCCAGCTGGCCAGCGGGGGGCCCCGCCCCTAAAGAGCCCTGTTGTGCCCAACTTGCCTGGAGCGATGATGTCACTCGGAAGTGACGTCATCACACCAGACACGCTAGCATTTGGATTAAAACTCTGTGGTGACAATAGAGTTTTTTGCCCAAATGCTAGAGACTCCCCTGCACAATGTGCCTGGCATGATGACGTCACTTCCAGGTGACATCATCGCCGTCACACCAGAAGATCCCAGGACCAGGCAGGAATACCCCTGCACTTCTGATGTATCTGAAAAAGTGAGCAGTGACTCTTGAAAGCGCCTACCCTGCCACAAATATTGTTAGTCTTTATAGCGCTACTGGGCTCTTCCCCTTTCCTACTGCAGCTGACAGACTAACACAGCTAGCCATCTTGATCTATGTACAATTGTATTGTTCTTTAAAAAGTGTTGACATTCCTTCCTTTCTGGGGTGAGGCTCATGGGGCTTTTGAGTATGAGAGCCAGTTTGGTGTAGTAACGGACTCTAATCTGGGAGAACCGGGTTTGATTCCCCACTCGTCCACTTGCACCTGCTGATGTGACCTTGGGTCAGTCACAAGCTCTGGAACAGTTGTTCTTGAAAAAGAGCAGTCTGTGTCAGAGTTCTCTCAGCCCCACCTACCTCACAGGTTATTTGTTGTGGGGAGGGGAAGGGAAAGGAGTTTGTAAGCTGCTCTGAGACTCCAAGTGAAGGGCGGGGTATAAATCCAATCTCTTCTTCTTCTGCTGTGTGAATTCAGCAAGTCACAGTCTAGCCCAGTCCTGTTTGCTCCAACTGGCAGATGTTCTTTCTCCACCTTGCTTTCTGAGATCCTTTTTTCAACTGGATTTGCCAAAGGTTGGGCCTGGGCATGTGTGTGTGCTAAATGTGTCCTCTGCTTGGCCCCCCTTCTTATTGGACATGTGCCCCCGCACGCTTTTCAATTAATCAGGCATCCTCCCCTGCTAACAGGCCTTTCTGCTTTTTCCTTCTAGATGTCACCAGCCCAATGCCTGACTCCTACAGCCCGCAATATGTTGAGGCCGCCTGGTACCAGTGGTGGGAGAGCCAGGGTTTTTTCAGACCGGAGTATGGAGTGAGTGTGGGCCAGCAAGAGGGTTGTGTCACAAGTGCTTAGTCTGCAGCTTAGGGTTGCTGTGTGTATCCTCATGGGATACCTTTCCCAGCACAGCAGACTCTCTTCTTAGCTCAAGACAAAGGGAGTATAGCGGCCCCCTCAGAACCCACCCGCGTTCCTCTTTTCTCCTCTCACCAGCGTTGCAGCGTCTCTGAGCCGAATCCCAAAGGCCTCTTCATGATGTGTATCCCTCCACCCAATGTCACGGGGTCTCTTCATCTCGGGCACGCTCTCACCAATGCCATCCAGGACTCCTTGACACGATGGTGAGGAGCTTCTCAGTCCTTTGACCATGGCCCCTTGTTCCTCTTCTGGACTTCCCAACCCTTCCTGGGCTGCTTTGTCAATGTGGGCCCAGCCCTTGCCTCTCCCTTCCACTATCCATAATATGATTTGTTTGTTTGTTTGGGTGAGTATTTTGTGTGTGTGTGTGCTTGCATGCCTGGAAGTCATGGTGACTTCTGGTGACCCCAAGTGGGGCTATGGCATTTCAGAGAAGTGGCTTGCTATTGTCTGCCTCTGCGTCCCAGCCCTGGTATTCCTTGGAGGTCTCCCATCCAAGTAGTTGCCAGGGCCAGCTCTGCTTAGCTTCTGAGATCTGAGTAGATCAGGCTTGCCTGGGCTATCCTGGTCAGGACTGTGATTTGTTTGTTTGTTTTCTTCACTCCACTTGGTCCTGTTCCTGCTCGAGGGTTTGCCCAAATGATTAGTTCAAAGTCTGTCCCTCCCAATTTCAGCCTTAACGTAATAACCCTGTGAGTTGTGATTCAAAGGCCGCGATTACGTTGTGATCCTGTAGGCGTTTAGAAAACTTCCTGAAAAACAATGCTGGGTGCAGGATTCAGTTTCCCGAGAGTCTACTGGTTTCCTTTCTTTCCTTTTCTCCTTTTTAATCACATTGCAAAGAGAAAATGTGTTTTATGCATTCGAAAGCCCAGAACAAAATTAATTGGCATTTGGGAAACACCCGGAATCTTGCAGGCACCGGATGCGAGGGGAGACCACCCTGTGGAACCCTGGCTGTGACCACGCGGGCATCGCCACTCAGGTGGTGGTGGAGAAGAAGCTTTGGAAGGAGCAAGGCAAGACGCGGCATGACCTCGGACGCGAGGCATTCATTGAGGCAGTCTGGAAGTGGAAGAACGAGTGAGTGATCTTGTAAATATCTGTTCTGAGCACTGCATGTCGACTATTGTATGTCATAGAGCGCTGTGGTGACACATTGCAGTTAGCGTATTTTTTCTCTCTGCCTCCTTGACTGCAGAAAAGGTGATCGAATCTATCACCAGCTGAAGAAGCTTGGCGCTTCGATGGATTGGGATAGAGCTTGCTTCACCATGGATCCGGTAAGATCAGTGGAGAAAGAGAATATGCGTGTGTATGTTTGTGTGAAATTAATGTTCCGTGGGCAGGGCAGCTTCCACTAGGAAAATACAAATAGGAAAATACAGCCAGCCAAGCCAATGCTGCTGTCTTTATCCGTGGAGGGAGGTCAGCCTAGAAGGAGAGATGCAACCTTGAGTCCACTGAACGTTGAATAGGGTTTTTGCTTCTTTCTGCTTTCCACTCCAGTTTTTTTTCCCCTTAGCAAAAGTCATGAAACGCATTAGTAGCTATTTATGAAATCGAACATTGTTGATTATGCCTGCAGAGCTATTGGTGGGGACCAAGGTTGCTGCTGCTGCTGCTTCTTTTTCGAAAAAGAGGTGCTGGAACTCTCAAGAGGAAGTGTATACTGAGAACTCATGAACTTTTAAACATTTTAAAAAGAATTTTGTCGAAGAAATTCTGGAACTCTGTTCCCTCAGGAAAAAAAACCCTGCGTGGGGACCCGCTTTCTTTTAGCTTGCTCTTCTTTGCAGTTTAGGTCAGGAAACTGCTGGGAATGGAACGCAAGGGGGCTGCCTTCTGCTGCCAGTTACCCTTCGACATGTTCTGTGGGACCCATAAGTGGATCTGTCCCCAATTATGGTGGATTGGACCAGTAACACCACTATACTGTGTGCAGAGGCCTTTTTTTGAGGAGCAAGGCAGTGAGAGCAAAGCTGACCAAGCGCAAGGGAGAACATTGCCCCCCCCTTTATCTATAGGAGATATTTTGGTAGGAGCAGCTTCAAAATTTCTACCTGGCAGCCAGAATTCTCTCTTCTCTACAACCATAAACATATATTTGATCATTTCATCAAATCAACCTAAAGGAAGAGAGAAGGGGGCACATGTGGGGAAGGGATTTGCCGTTGACCCCATATAGGAGTGACAGGAGTTATTTGGGGCTTTATTCTGAATGCTTTTAAATCAGGAGTTCCCAGCGTGGTGCCTGTGGGCGCCATGGCATCTTTTCTGGAAGGTGTTTTTAGGAAGTGGGCAGGGCCAGGTAGGGCTTTTGCCCAGCAAGGCTTCTGGTTATCTATTAGAGATTTGGTTGGCTGTGCAGATTTTTTAAAATGTTGCTTTGCCAGCAGCTGCCAGCACAGCACAAGAATCTACACTGTGTGACTGAAGTTCAGCTGTGGCAGCCATTTTGTGGCTGGCTCCACCTCCTGCAGCAGCCCTTTTGTGGCGGCCATGTTGTTGCTGCGCCCACCACCCCATGTCAGAATTCCAAAGGTGCCTGCAGGCTCAGAAAGGTGGACGACCCTGCTTTAAAATAATGCTGTTTCAGATTGGGGTTAGTCAACTTCCTTGAGTCACAAGGAAAGGCAAGATACAAATATTCTGATAAACAAACATTGTGGATGTTTGTACTATCTCATAGTACAGGAGCAGGGGAGTGTGACAATGGCTGATGTTCTGAGAGGATGGTTTTGCCCACGGTCACTCAGTCAGTCCGCAGCTAAGCAGAGATTTCTGGCTCATTCTGTAACTACATCAGTCACCTTGTACTAAGATTGTTGGCTAATGAGCTCGGTCCCTGCTGAGAAGGGCACAAAAAAGAAGTCCCACATTAAAAATTCAGAAATGAAGTGTGGCTTTGTGGAACAAAACATGCAACCGTGCATTATGTTGAAGTGCAAAGACAGCAATCATATTCCTGGAGAAAGGGAACCCCGATTCCCATTGAAATGTGTGTATGGGTGTTTTAACTACAGGTAGCGAAAGCAACTGAGTGACGTTGCTCAGTGATCTTCTTATATCACCCCCAGAAACTCTCTTACGCTGTCCAAGAGGCTTTCATCCGGCTGCACGAGGAAGGGGTCATTTACCGCAGCAAGCGCCTCGTCAACTGGTCCTGCACCCTCAACTCGGCCATCTCCGACATAGAGGTGAACTGGGCATCTGGGAACAGATGCAAGCTGTGTGTTGTTCCAATGGGAAGCTAGAAGCGAGTCAGAGGTCTTGAGCCTCAGTATCTTTCTTCATTTCCCAGGTGGATAAGAAGGAGCTGACAGGCCGAACACTCCTGCCCGTACCCGGCTACAAAGAGAAGGTTGAATTTGGGGTGCTGGTCTCCTTCGCATACAAGATCGAGGGCTCAGGTGAGCAACAGGGCTTGGCTGGCTGGGCAGGGTTCAGAGTTCCAGAGCCTTCCCTGCTGATTGGTTGCTGGCTCTGTCCTGGGGGTAACTGGCTGAAAGAGAACTCTTTTACTTCCTAGACGACGAAGTGGTGGTGGCTACAACCCGTATTGAAACCATGTTGGGGGATACGGCAGTCGCGGTCCATCCCAAGGATCCCCGGTATCAGGTAGAGAACTCCAATAACAAATGGACCGGAGAAGGTGGTTTGGGTTGGACTTGGGAGGCTGTCAAAAGCAGGGAACCTGTATGCTCCCTGGCACTATCATGTGTGTGGGTACTCAGTGGAGGATGGTTGGATGCACCCCAAGTTGTTTTGCCCAGGGGAATAAATGGGCCACTTAGGACAGCTGGAAAAACATCAGAAGGACATAAGGGAAATTCAGATATGGGACAGAACTGATAGTGACAAAAAGGTGTGGTTGGGATTCAAGACATTCAGAACGAAGTGCTTCTTTACAATGGGGGGAGGAGATGGGAGGCATTTTCTGATGGGGGAGCATGGGGTGCAGTGAACTAGAGCATACTAAGAGTCTGGAAAAGTAGCTACTGTGAATGCGTCAGCCTTCTCCTCTTCCCGATTTTGTTCACAGCATCTGCACGGCCGGAGGGTCCTTCACCCCTTTACTGGACAGCTCTTGCCTATTGTTTGTGATGACTTTGTGGACATGGAGTTTGGAACTGGTATGTGTGGGGCTGAGAGACAGGAGTACGCGCACCTTTTTATCCCTAATGTTGTTTTTAACCTCCTACTAGGGAAGGTGCCTTGTAGTCATTGAACATGAAGGCACATTCCTGGGCAATCTTGTGTCTGTGTGCATGTGTGTTAGGGGAGGGGCAAAGTGGCTCAGTAGCAGAGCATCTGCTTGGCATGCAGAAGGTCCCAGGTTCAATCCCCAGCACCTGCTGGTAAAAGGACTGGGCAGTTGTTGATGACGAAGATCTCCATGTGAGACCTTGGAGAGTTGCTGCCAGTTGAGTAGACAATACTGACCTTGATGGAGCAAGCGTCTGATTCGGTATAAAGTGGCTTCATGCGTTCATGTAGACAGTAGTAGATAATACTGACCTCAGTGGACCAATGGTCTGTTTCTGTATAAGGCAGCTTTATGGGTTCATAGGTTCAGGAGGTCTGTGTTACTTGCCCCTGGTTTTATAGAAGCACCACTGTGTCAGCAGTCTGCCATTCTGGCAGAGTTTTCTGATGGAAGGGTAGAAGGAGCATCCATCCAGCTTCACATCACCACTTGTGGCGCAAAAGGAGCTGTTGGGGAATAAACTCAAAGAACAGGTTGCAGGAGAGGAGAGCCTTCCTGATGTGCGTGGGCCATCACCCTAGTGAAAACCTTGGTTCTCTACTTTCCCCTCCCAGGTGCCGTGAAGATCACCCCAGCTCACGATCCGAATGATTACGAAGTCGGCCTGCGTCATGGGCTTGAATTCGTCAACATCATGGATGAGAATGGCTATCTTGTCAACGTGCCCCCTCCTTTCTTGGTATCAGTGGGGACGGGCAGGGTACAAGGGCAGAGGTCAGAGGATCCAGGCCAGTTTGGCCAGGAATCCTAGAAGGGCTTTTTGTTGTTGTTTTTCTGCCATCTTCTGGGCATGGAACTTTGGTCATTGTGGGTGTGTGTGTGGGGGGGAGGTATTTGTGCAGGGAGTTGGACTAGAGGACCCTGGAGGTCCCTTCCAACTCTATGATTCTCTGATTCTGTTTAGGTCTGGGCCCTATTCATGTGGGATGGTGTTAGCTTGGTTTGACCTAATTAGGAGTGTGTGACATTGGGGGATTATGCCTGAGGGATGATAAGGGGTTGGGTTTAGGTGACCCATATATGCATTCCAGCCATGCAGTTATCTAATTTTCACCCCCCTCTCCTGCCCCTCCCACCAGGGCATGAAGCGGTTTGATGCCCGTCGAGCAGTGTTGGAAGCTCTGAAGGAAAAGGGGCACTTTAGGGAGGTGAAGGACAACCCCATGGTGGTACCAGTCTGCAGGTGAGGAGAGATTGTGCTGTGCGGTACAGGAATAACATAGGCTAGAATGGCCAATTTCTGCATTCTTGAATAAGAGGCCTGAAGCTGAAAGTGGCTTTTACCATACCCAGTAACCTTTTTTACAGATGGTTAGTCTATGGAATAAATTGGCTTCTACTAGGATAGAAGTAATAGCTTCACAGTGATGCTGTGCAATGCAATAAGCAGTGGCAACTATAAGCATAGGCAGCTTCAGGAGGGGACTGAATAAACATATGGAGCAGAGGTCCATCAGTGGCTATTAGCCACAAGGTATAGAAGGAACATTCTGTCCAGGGCAGTGATGCACTCTATTCTTGGTCCTTGGAGGAGGCAACAGTGGCAGGGCTTCTGGAGTTCTGGCCCCACTGCTGGACCTCCTGATGGCACCTGGTATTTTTGGCCACTGTGTGACACAGAGGGTTAGACTGGATGGGCCATTGGCCTAATCCAACATAGCTTCTCTTATGTTCTTCTGTGTAATCGGGCAGAGCTGGGACACTACATAGAAAATCTGAAGGCAGACGCAAATGCCATGGAGCATTTTATTTTTCAAATTATGTGGGAAAAGGTGAGGAAACCATATCTGGCAAATGGAGTTTTGACCCTCAAAAGCTTGTACCCTGAAAATCACATTAATCTCTGAGGAGCTACTGGACTCGAATCCAGCTCTTTTACTGCAGACCAAAATGGCTACCCTCTGAAACTCCTCCTCCCCCATTAACTGCACCTTGACTAAAATGTAGTAGGGATGCTGGGGGCATATTAAATTGCTTCAGAGGCCTGTTTTTAGATTTATAACATGTCCTGTGGCACGGTGGCGATGGGGGCGATGTATGTAATTACTATGTTAGAAAAACAGCTCATAATCCTAAACTGTCTGAACTTTTACTTCACATGAAATAAGCATAAATAAATCCTTGCTGGAGTTATTCAGGAGGTTGGGCCTTTCTCCCATTTCTCTTCACATTTCCTCAGTGTAGAGGAGAAGATCAGTCTGCTGCTTTCTCACTTTAAGCTCCTTTACCAAAGCTTATTAAAATATTCAGGACACAAAGCTTTAAGTCCAGCGCTGCCAAGATTTGTGCCACTTCAGAATGCAGATTTGGAGGTCAGAGTGGAGAGAGGAGAAACTTGTGCAGCTGAGGAATCTTAGAAGACCAGGGGGAGCATTTCTCTCTTTGATCTTAGGGGTTTTTTAAATGTTCGTGGAGCTTTTGACACAAACAATAAGTGAAACCAGTGGAACTGCTAACTCTCCATTAAAACACACTTCTTTTTTATATGACAGGAAAAGATTGAATCGTGTGACAGGTTTGGGGCCTAGCTGTTAACAAGGTTGGCTGTAACCAGAAACATGGAGGATTTGAAGAAGAGTGATGGTGGGATCCAGGGCAAGAGAGGGATGATGATAAAGCATGGGTTTAGCTTCCTGAGAGAGAACTGGAAGATCAAAGAGTGTTCCATCTGAGAGCAGGGGGGACTATATGAACAGGAGGAAGAATATCTTGCTATATGGGAGAGAAGGAGATGTCTAGGACACTTTATTTGGTGAAATGAATGATTGACAGAAAGTCAGTCTGCGAGCTACTGGACCAGCAGTATTCATGAGCCTGTGATTATTCCATTTTTCTATTCCTACAATCACTGTAGCCGCTCCAAAGATGTGGTGGAGCCACTTCTGAAGCCCCAGTGGTACGTGCGCTGTGACACAATGGCCCGGGGGGCTGCTGAGGCAGTGCGCCGAGGTGACCTCCGCATTGTGCCAGACTTCCACCTCAAAACCTGGTTCAATTGGATGGATAATATCAGGTGAGGTTGTTGCCTAATCTCTAAAAATGTTGGCTGCAGTAAGCATCATTTTGGAAACTGGGTGGAGTAGACAGAGGGAAGACAATCAGACCCTTCATGTCTCTGTAGATTTGTCTGCCCCATCACCAGGGGATGGAAGACTCATGAGCAATTTCCTTAGTCCATCCTTTGCTTTCTTACAAAGTTTCTCCTACCCTTTTCTACCAGGAAACTTCCCAGCTTCTTCCTCAATTATTGCTGGGGTGAATCTGTTTTATGGAATTCTGAGCCAGAATGAATCAGAGTGATATAACCTACTTTTTGGTCTGGGTGATCAAGTACTCATAGGTAGGGAAGGGCACAAACCACATTTTTTCAGTTTGTGGTTCATGGCTGAACCCATGCAAACCAGGAGGTTGTTTTATGAACTGTATCAGTTTGTGAGTCATTTAAAGTTTAAACCCCTGCCTTCTGCTCCCATAGCTTTTTCTTAGAGCAGAAAGAAGGGGACGATTTAAACCATTGCCTTCTGCTCCTTCGAAAAAGCTGTGGGGAGCAGAAAGCAGGGGTTTAAATAGCTCTGACCCATTTCACCCCCTGCTTTTTGCTTGCCACTGGTGTTTTTGTGAAGAGGAGAAAGCAGGGGTTTGCTCTTCACAAACTACCACAAACTGCATCAAAATTCATGAAAGTTTGTGGTGGTTCTTCAGTTTGTGAACATTGCTTTGCCAACCATGAACCAGCCAAAATTCGTGATGAATGTTAGTTCATCAGCTGGTTCATGCCTATCCCCACTCATGGCATTTCTTTCATTCTTTCTCTCCTCAGCCTCCTTCCCCTCCAATTCCCCCCCCCCCCCAAAAAAAAAGAAGGGGTATTCTTTGGGTATTTGTGTGTGTGAACCTTCAGACTCTCCAGAAACTTCGTGATGAGGGTAGAAAGGTGTGGTACAAATTTTGTAGATATGCTATTTCACCACCATTCCCCCTTTAATTAATCTATCTATTCATGCTTCAACTCTAGGGATTGGTGCATTTCTCGACAGCTATGGTGGGGCCATCGTATCCCAGCATATTTTGTGACTGTTAACGACCCCTCAGTCCCTCCAGGGGAGGTAAGATAAAGCTGTTGTGGAATGGGTGATGGTGGGAGGAAACATCTGGGAGATACAAGCAGATATGCATCTTCCTTCATGTGCTCCCAGAGCCTGTGGCTAAGGACAGGATTGAAGGAGGAGAGAATGTACATGCAGCTGCTGCTGCTATTGCTGCTTTTAAATTTCTAAATTAAATATGACAGGCTCAGGTTGGCATACAATAAAATCTGCAAGTGAATGGAATATCCCAACCTTTTTGATCCTCAACCTTTTTGATCCTGCAGGCACCTTTGGAATTCTGATGCAGCATGGCAGACGCAGCCACAAAATGGCTGCTGCAAAATGGCTGCTGCAGAAGGTGGAGCCAGCCACAAAATGGCTGCCACAGTTTACCTAAAGTCACAAGGAAGTTCCTTGTGCTGTGGTGGCAGCTGCTGCCAAAGCAATGTTTTTTTTAAAAATCTAATCCACTAATCAGAAGCCATGTTGAGTAAAAGCCCCACATAGCCATCCCTACTTTCTAAAAATGCTCAATCCAAGTCGCTACCAGAATCTTTTTCTTGCATTTCTGCTCATACAAGAGCGCTAGCACACATGGCATTTTTGCACTGACTCTAATCCCCAGGTTAGCTCAGGTATCAGAGGAATGATACCCTTGTGTTTAATATTCACAGCAAAGCACTGTCATTGGAGTTGTGATGACCAGGAAATGTATTCAAATATAACAAAGCCAGTCTTCTGGCTTTCAACCAGTTAATCCTTAGAAACAGTAGTTGACAAGATGGATACTTTGACCGGATTCCACGATAGCACACAGTTAGACGTTACAAATAACCTGTTGCCTTCTTCTCAGGATACTGACGGCAAGTACTGGGTGAGTGGCCGAAGTGAGCAAGAAGCAAAAGAGAAAGCCGCCAAAGTCTTCAAGGTGACCCCAGATAAGATCTCGCTCCGGCAAGGTATGGAGGACTGGTGTCTGCAGGAAGAGAATTAGTAAGGAGGTTACAGCCCTTGTTGAACACACAAAGTTTCCCTGTACTGAATCAGAACCCTGGTCCATCAAGGTCAATATTGCCTGCTCTGACTGGCAGCAGTTCTCCATGGTACCTGATCCTTATGCCTGGAGAGACCAGGGATTGAACCTGGGACCTTCTGCAAGCGAAGCAGATGCCCTGCCACTGATCCAGAGCCCCTCCTCAGGCTTTGTCCCCTCCCTATTTCCTCAAGCTTCCCTCTAGTTAAGAATATGGTAGAGTCAAGCTGGCTTAGACCAAAGGCCCTTCAGGTCCAGCACAGTGGCTAACCCGCTGCCTCTAGGAAGCCCACATGTAGAATGATGGCAACAGCAGCCTCCCACCCATGCTTCCCAGCAACTGATAAAAAGAGGTATACTGCCTCTGGTACTAGAGGGAGTAGACAGTCATCATAGCTAGTAGCCGGTGATTGCCGTTTAGGGATTGTGTTCTTTTTCTGAATTAACAGCACGAGAATTGAAGCCTTTCCTTTCTGTCCTTTTAACCACTGATTCTCATGTCCTGTTTCCAGACGAGGATGTCCTGGACACCTGGTTCTCCTCTGGTCTGTTTCCTTTCTCCATCTTTGGATGGCCAAACCCTGTAAGTCAGGCTGTCGAGCGAGGAGGAGAGGATGGGCAGTGAGGGGGCACGTTGTTGGTGTTTGCTCTACTCCAGGTCTCTTTCTGCTTTGCTGTAGTTCCCTTTTTCTTCTCTTCTAGAGTGAAGATCTTCAGGTTTTTTACCCTGGCACTCTCCTGGAGACAGGGCACGATATTCTCTTCTTCTGGGTGGCCCGCATGGTCATGTTGGGCCTTAAGCTTACTGGGAAGCTGCCGTTCAGAGAGGTGAGAGAGGGGCTCTGTTATGGCACCCAAGCTTCCCAAATATAGTGCCTGTTCATGGGCCTCTCTGTACCGCTTCCCTTATTTATCCTCTTTCTGCGGCACTCCTTTCAGGTTTACCTCCACGCTGTTGTCCGAGATGCCCACGGCAGGAAGATGAGTAAATCACTGGGAAATGTCATAGATCCGTTGGATGTGATTACTGGCATTACACTGGAGGTAACTTCTTTCACAGTCCTAGAAAGTTCCAGAAGGGAGGTCCGTGAGCCAGTGTCATGATGGATGTAACTGCATCTGGGGCAAAGCTGAAGAATGTCCCACCAAAATCCAGTGCTGCTCTTGGGGGTTTCCCTTACAACTTTTTGACATTCTTCTCAGCACTAAAAGAGAATGTCACATAGATTTCTGACCATCTCACTTAGCACAGGGAAGGCTCTTGATGTAGTGGTTAGGAGCATGGACTCTAATCTGTGAGAATTCCCCACTCTTCCACATGCAGCTGCTGGGTGCCCTTGGGCAAGCCACAGTTCTCTCAGAGCTGTTCTCTCATGAGCAGTTCTCTCAGAGATCTCTCAGCCCCACCTGCCTCACATGGTGTCTGTTGTGGGGAGAGGAGGGGAAAGGAGAGTGTAAGCTGCTCTGAGACTCCTTTGGATAGTGAAGGGATTGATATACATCCAATCTGTTCTTCTTGATGTGGGGGCGGGGGAGGAAGAGTGTGTGTGTGTGAGTGAGAAAGAGAGAGAGATCAGATATCAGGTTTTTCTGGGGAGAATTTACCCTCCAAACTGGGGACCCTGTCTGTCATCGATTACTGAATGCTGGAGGGGATGAACCTTTTTAGTCTGATTCTGTCAGGAAAGTTTGGTGGACTAGACTGCAAAGGACTCACGTAACAGTGTGTATGGGCTCTGAGAGGGATCTCTTGCTTAAGCGGAAGCTTCTCTGGACTGCTCATGGTTTTATTTGGCTTTATGGAAGCTGAAGGGATGAGGGAGAGACCACATTCTTTGGGATTTCCCTTCTAATGTAGCATATCCTGGTTCTGTCCCATGAATGACCACCTTTTTCTCTGCCTCCACAGGGTTTGCATGCTCAGTTGCTCGACAGCAATTTGGATGCTCCAGAAATAGAGCGAGCAAAACAAGGACAGGTTAGTTGCTTTATTTATTTATTTATTTGGAACTTTTCTGGGCTGCCTCTCCAGAGACCTGCTTGAAGTAAAAACCCCATACCGAAAACGACATAAAAATTACCATTTGTGAAAACAAGCCATAAAATAACATCCAGCAGCCTGAGATGACATTCATACAACCACTCCTCAAGCATTCCAAAGGTGAGGGGCCACCACTGAAAAGGGCCTTCCTCTGGTCACCATCCACCTCATCTTTTGCAGGGAAGGGCACACATTACACAGTGCTTACCTCTGCTGTGCAGGTCACAGCGGCAAGAGCAAGACCAACCATGCAGAGATCTGGTTAGATTTACAAATCAAGATGGCTTATTAAGCACAGCAGCCTCACGACTGCAACAACAGTAAATAATCAAGTTACAAGAATCTCCTCACCCATGGGAATTAAGTATGCCAGCCAGTTGCTTCAGAAGTAGAGAAGTAGAGAGCCAGTTTGGTGTAATGGTTAAGAGCAGCAGACTCTAATCTAGGAGAAACAGGTTTGATTCCTCACTCCTCCTCATGCAGCTGCTGATGCAACCTTGGCTCAGTCATAAGTTCTTTCAGAGCAGTTCTCTCAAGGACAGTTCTTAAGAGAACTCTCTCAGCCCCACCTACCTCACAGGGTGTCTGTGGTGGGGAGGGGAAGGGAAAGGAGATTGAAAGCTGCTCTAAGACTCCTTTGGGTAGTGACGGGTGGGGTATAAATCCAGTCTCCTCCTCCTCCTCCTCCCCAGGATAGCAGGGAGGAAGCAAACACCCTCCGTCCATCATGCCTACATTTGCTCTAGGATCATTGGAATTGGAGAGTTTCTGGGGGGCTTTGGGCTGGTATCTTGTTCTTTGAGCTTTTCACTATCTGGATTGCTCTGAGCTTCCCTTGGTCTGATGGTCCATCTTGTAAAGCAAAAACAACTGTTTCTATTGCTTTTTGGTGCACAGGCCAAAAGTTCCATTACACCACCCCCGGAACTGTCTTCTGTGTGTGTGTTCTGACCACGTCTTCTCAAAGACCACCTCGTGTTCACATCCGCGAGTAAAGCTTAAGCAAGTTCTAGAACTATCTAACTACTCCCATCTTCCTCCAGACTATCTTCACATGTTGCGTCAAACCACAGTTTCTGTCCTAACTACCACTTTGTGGATGCTGTTCCCTAATTTTCCAGACTCTTAAGCGGACAAGCCCCCAAGACTGAACTTCTGAACTCTGGCCAGTGTAGCCACGGATTGCTTAACCTGTCTCTTGCTTCCACAAGCTTACCCAGGAGAATCTTTCAGTGACTGGCTCTGTCCAGTTCAACCACGGCTTAGCAAATCATCTCAGCCGGTAGATCTCCTTATTACAAACAGAAATCTTCCTTCTTTTTAGCTATAGCCTGAGAGCTTTTTGACTTACTTACTTTCCTTTTCAGAGCTCCTGTGATCAGATGATCTTGAGCAACGACTAAGCTTTTTTAATTAGTCAGCTAAGTTCTAGCTTATTTATGGGGAGAAGATACTTCAACCAAAATTCAAAGGGTTCCTAAATTCAGAGGTCCTCATATTACCAATGCAGGGCTTGAGAAGAGGGCCTTAACCGGTGGATTGGACAATATGGGACTGTTAGTATCCTTTCTTTAAAATGCATTTTTCTGTTTGTGTGCTTGCGTGCCTGGAAGTCATGGTGACTTCTGACGACCCCTACTGGGGTTTGGATGTTTTCAGAGAGCCGGCTTGGTATTTGGCTGCCTCTGTATCCCAGCCCTGGTATTCCTTTGGAGGTCTCCCATCCAAGGACTTGCCAGGGTCGGACCTGCTTAGCTTCCGAGATCTGACGAGATGAGGCTTGCCTGGGCTATCCAGGTCAGGGCAGTATCTTTTTTAAATGTTGATATCTGTTTTGTCTTATCAGTGGATTTTTTTATCCTGCTATTCCTCCAGGTGGCTTAGGGTACATGGTTGTCTGTTCACCATCTTATCCTCTCGGTAACCCTGTAGGGGAGGGTAGGACAGAGAAAGTTTGACTATCACAAGATCATGGAAAGTGTGGGGATTTGAACCTTGGTCTCTCCCGCTCTAGTCCAGCACTCTAGCTGCTCTACTGTCACATGGGCACATGAAGCTGCCTTATACTGAATCAGACCCTTGTTCCATCGAGGTCTGTATTGTCTACTCTGACGTGCAGGTGCTCTCCAGGGTATCAGGGAGAGGTTTTTGGCACCACCTACCGCTTCATCCTTTTAACTGGAGATGCTGGGGATTAAACCTGGGACCTTCTGCATGCCCAGCAGAGGTTCTTCCACTGAGCCACAGCCCCTCCCCACAGCTGGCTCTGTGCCAGATTTTAGTTAAACACTCTGTAGACTTTAGTACAGGCTTGACTACACCCTGGTCACTTTGTGTCATATGGTGCTTGTGTGGGTGTGTGCCCACTTAATTGTGCCGTTGTACCAGTTTCCCCAGATTTCTAATAGCTCTCTCTTCATACACGCAGTATTTCTTCAGTAAAATGAAAGCTGGATACACAGCTTTACAAACTAATCTGCCAGACTATAAACAAATCATATAGACATGATTAACTTCAGTTCACCGTCCTAGTCAGAATAACATTCCATTTATCAAACTTATCTAGCATTTTATCATGTAACATACAGGTTGGTTTACTTGACTGTACACATTCCTTCAGTTTCCCCAACCGCTCCTCTTTATTTGGAGCTATGTTCCTTTTCCAGTATTGAGTAAGGACTAATCTTGCCAAGGTTATGGCATTTAAAACAAATTCTTCAGTATTCTTTGGGAAGTAAATCTACATAATTCATCAAGAAGCATTTGGGGGTGGGGAGAGAGAACTCTTTACTTGTTCTTTGAGTAATAGCTCTAGAAATCATTTCCCAATAGTCTGCATCTCTAACGCATATGTATAAAGCTTGCTTCAGCAGCTCCACAAATCCAACAGTCACCTATAACCCCTTGATTAACTTCAGCTGATTTATGAGGGGTAGCTCACATATTCTTTTTCTTGTCTCTGTCTCAGCTAAAAATTGGAAGTACGCTTTTAACACTCAAAAAAATTTATGCTTAGGTGTATAAGAGCAAGAATTATTGGGCCTCAGAGGCCCTCATCCCTTATATGCATGAACCACTGCTCTGAGTATGCCTCATGTTTTGTATATAATTAGAGACCTAGCAGGCACACTCCTCCGAGGTGGGAAATATTTTAGAATATGTTGATACCTGCAGTACAGAGACAGCAGAACAAGCTGTCACCGTAGCAATTCAACTAGGGGTCTCCCAGAATTACAACTGATCTCCATAATGTAGAGATCAGGTGCCCTGGAGAAAATGGTTCCTTTGAAAGGTGAACTGTATGGCCCTGTACCTTGCTGAGGTCCCTCCCTTCCCCAAACCCTGTTCTCTTCAGCCTGCACCCCCAAATCCTCAGGAAATTCTCAACCTGGAGTTGGCAACCCTATAATAGTGACTCATGCAGAGATACAGTGGGCAGCATCCTTTCTGGCTGGGCACTTTTGGCTTTCCAGCACACTCCTAGTTCTCTCCCAGTACACCAGTGTACCCTATTACAGTTCTTTTCCCCCAATCTTTGATTGCTCTACAGAAATCTGACTACCCCAGTGGGATCCCGGAATGTGGTACTGATGCACTTCGGTTTGCTCTCTGCGCATACACAGCTCAAGGTAATTTTCCTAGCTCCCTGCAAGAGGCAAAGGCACGTTCCATGATCTCTTCTTTCTTCCATTGCTTGTGTTTGATGTTCTTCTTCCTTCCGTCCTGTCCTCAGGCCGGGATATAAACCTGGATGTGAACCGGATCTTGGGCTACCGCCATTTCTGCAACAAGCTGTGGAATGCCACCAAATTTGCCATCCGTGGTCTTGGGGATGGATTCCAGCCACAACCCAGCCTGGAGGTGAGGACATTTCCTAATAGTTCTTGACCCCATTTTTTCCCCCCTCCACAGCCCCTTCATAGTCTGATAATCTTTGCACAAACTGTGGGATGTGGGCTCTTCTTACTCCCCGGCTTCCCTGTGGGCCACGGGCCTGTTGCACCCATCAGCACCACCAGAAATACTTCCTCGTTAACAGGAAATGTTTTATTGTAGCCCAGTGACATTGAAAGCCTTGTGTTTTGTTTTGTTTTTTAATTATTAATTGCTGAACAAGAATCACAGTCCAGTGGTACTAATCAGAGCCTTTACAAGATCTCTGTCAATTAAATTTCCATTTCTTTAAACAGGGATGCAAAGGCACCTGGTATTTTTGGCCGCTGTGTGACAGAGTGTTGGACTAGATGGGCCATTGGCCTGATTCAACATTGGCTTCTCTTATGTTCTTATGTTAGGTAGTGAGTTCACAACTGAATTTCCCTCCCCTCCCCTTTGGCATTCCTGCAGTTGGCACTCAAAGAAAGCCTTGTCGACCTGTGGATCCTGAGTCGCCTGAGCCACGCTGTGGAGCTATGTGGCACTGGATTCCAAGCCTACGACTTCCCCGGCATCACTACAGCGATATATAACTTCTGGCTCTATGAGCTTTGTGACGTCTACCTGGTGAGTGGAATCTCTGGGTGTGTGTATCCCACCCTGCCCTTTATTCATTGAAAGAGCACATTATGCTGAATCAGACCAATCATCCATCCAGGTTAGTATTGTCTACTCAGGCTGGCAGCAGCTCTCCAGGTTCTCAGGCAGAGGTCTTCCACATCACCTGATACCTCACCCTTCCAAATGGAGATGCCAGGGGTTGAGCCTGGGATCTTCTGCATGCCAAGCAGATGCTCTATCAATGAGTCAAGCCACCTCCCCAATCACAGGGATGTACTTTCATTCACATTCATACTTATATACTGCTTTCCCTCCCAATGGGGATGCAAAGCAGTTTATGTCATTCTCTGTTTTATTTTCACAACAGCGGCCCTGTGAGGTAGGTTTGGCTGAGAGTGTGTGACTGGCCCAAGGCGATCCAGCAACTTTCCATTAAATATTTTATTAACTACCACCAATGCTCCCTCTAAACTATGGAGTCTTATGAGCAAAAATTCTACTTTGTGAGTTATTGGCATTAAAGTTGTGAGCAAGCAATTTGGCTACTGCGTAAATTAGTTTGCTTTGGAGCCATCCTTCCTGAGCTAAGACAAAAATGTGTGAGCTGTAGGCCAAAAAACTGTGAACTAGCTCACACTAACTTGGCTTAGAGGGAACACAGACCACGATGCTGGTTAATAAAAGGTGGCTAACATTTTGTTTTTGATGCAGTAACCTACACTCAAGGTTCCTGTTCAGTCATGAAGCTCTCTAGGTAGCCATGGACAGGTTGTGTTCTCACACCTTGACATGTGTCATGGGCCGTTTTATGGCTAAAACACTTCCTGGAGAAAGAGCTGCAAATGTAAGAAGCTAACATATAAGAGACCTTTAAAGCTGACCTAGGCATTCCTTTAAGGCATTCATAAGAAGGCACTTGATTTCCTTATACCATCTTTAATTTCCCACCTAGGAGTGCCTAAAGCCTGTCTTCGCTGGTTCAGATGAAGCTGCAATCAAGACAGCCCGGAATGTTCTCTATACCTGCTTGGATGCCGGCCTCCGTCTCCTCAGCCCCTTCATGCCTTTCGTCACAGAGGAGCTGTTCCAGCGGCTGCCTCGACGGTCTCCTGCCTCCGACCCCCCCAGCATCTGTGTCACCTCTTACCCTACCACAGAGCAGGTATCAGGAAAGAAACTCCCAGGCCTGAAGCCAGAAATGTCATGGTGAGGCCGGGGCGGGGGGAGAAGCCCTATGAAGGCATATTCTAGGAGGCCCATTGTAAGTCAACGTGAAACAAACAGCAAAATTTTAAGTTCTAGCAGTTTATTAGTGCATTTTACTAACATTCATATTTTATTTTAGTAACATCGATTACTCAAATTATGTGCCCACCCCACATTTGGAGAACATGCCCATGGATTTATTGTCAAGGGAGGAATATCACTGTTCAGGGCGCTCATATAATGTGTTGACCTTATTTGTGAATTGTGGTAACCAGAATATCATTAAACCAAGCCATCACAAATCCTTTTTCCTGTCCTTTCTTAGTATCGCTGGAGGAACGAGGGCCTGGACCGCATCGTTGACTTTATGCTGAGCATTGTGAAGGCTGTGCGTTCCCTCAGAGCAGATTATAACCTCACCAAGACTAAAACTGACTGTGAGTACAAAGTGTGAGAAGAATGGGAGAGAGAGAACAATGACCTTTGCAGACAATAAAAATGTAGCTATCTAACCTCCTCAGTCAGAAATGCTGATCAGCCCTTGAACAAAGTAATTTGTTGGTGTGAGCTGAATTTTTCTCAGTGAATTTTTATGTTGTGCCTGAGGGACATTTCATCATGGAAGGTTTTCTCATGGCTTGGGTGCCGAACTGCAGAAGTTATTTTGCTGAACTTCCTCACGTCCTTGTTCCCCATTTGTTGCTTTTCTGTGTTTTCCTCGTCGTTTCTGTGCTTTCTCAAAGCACATTTGATTCAAATTGAGCGAGTGTGGCAGAATGACGAGGAAGCCACAGAAAGATGACAAAGGGAAAACGGGGGTGCTCAGAAAGAAATCATTGCAGTTCAGTACACAAATCTTGGGAAAACCTCTTTTTGTGAGAAGGCCTTGGTTGAGAATGGCTCGCTGAAGGTCTCCGTCTAATGAGCTTCATGGTGCGGGATGGGGTGGGGTGGGAAGAGGAGGGAGGGGAGTGAACTTCCTTGATTCAAGAGTCAAATACTCTGTCTTACACTCTCACTGCTCTGTGATTTTTCTTAAACTGGAGCCTCGGGGCACCTTAAAGACTAACAAGTTTTTTATTCTAGCATAAGATTTTGTAGTTTGCAAGATAACCTGTTTTATTTTGCTGCAGCAGACTAATACAGCTAGCCCTCCAGGAGCAGGATATTATTTTTCTTAATGTGTAGAGCAGAAATGATGTTTTTGCAGAAATTCGGGGGAAGGGGGATGCTTTAAAAGCAGAAATTCAAGATTTTGATTTTAAAAGCTGATTTTGGATGAGCTGTTAAGAATATTTTTCTTTGACGTTTAAATTGTACAGGGATTATTAGCCAAATGCAATATGAAACATCCAGTTTTCCCCCAAAGATCAGACTGCATTGCCAAACTTGTGCCATAAATATTCATTTTAGGCAAAAATAAATGTGATTTTTTTTCAACAGGCAGATTTAACTCAGTAATATTCCTCCCTGCCACACATGCACATTCATATTTGTTTAAGCCATTCTTTTTGATTCACCTTCTAGGTACCTGGTATTTTATGCTAGTAAAAAAAAAATCAAAACTCAAAACTATGTGCCAAGATAATGTAATTTCTAAGCCATGAAAAACTGAATTTGGTGCAGTCCATAACATATGTGCAGGTGTTGTTGCACGTAACTTAATATTGCTTCGGCTAGTTTGGAAACGGACAAAGAGCTATGTAGGAGTCTAAAGATAGCTGATGTGGTGCTTAGGCCTTAAAACAATTCTGTACACCCTGACTTGGATACCCCAGGCAAGCCCAATCTTGTCAGATCTCGGAAGCTAGCAGGGTCGATGCTGGCAAAAGATGGAATAATTCAAAATGGTGTTTCAGTAGGCCTGAATGATCCTGGTCCTGAGTTCAAGCCAACTGAAGTTAAATTAACGATTCCTCTTTTCTTCCGCTCCATAGGTTACTTGCAGTGCCTGGACTTGGACACTGCTGAGACTGTCGCTCAGTGCTCCGAGTACATCTGCACCCTCTCCTCTTCCAAGCAAGTGCTGGTTCTCGAGCCTGGACAAGCGCCCCCTCCTGGCTGTGCCGTAGGCATTGTTTCTGACAGATGCACCGTCCACCTTCTGCTCAAGGTGACTAAAAGACAGGCTCATAGCTACGGGGCCTGGCCCCCTACTATTCCTCATTTGGAATACTGTGTACAGTTCTGGTCACCACACCTCAAAAAGAATATTATAGCATTGGAAAAAGTGCAGAAAAGGGCAACTAGAATGATAAAAGGGTTGGGACACTTTCCCCATGAAGAAAGGTTAAAATGCTTGGGGCTCTTTAGCTTGGAGAAACGACGGCTGAGGGGTGACATGATCGAGGTTTATAAGATTATGAATGGGATTGAGCAGGTTGAGAAAGAAGTACTTTTCTCCCTTTCTCACAATACAAGAACGTGGGGGCACTCCATGAAATTGCTGAGCAGTCAGGTTAGAACAGATAAAAGGAAGTACTTCTTCACCAAAAGAGTGATTAACGTATGGAATTCACTGCCACAGGAGGTCATGGCAGCTGCAAGCATGGACAGTTTCAAGAGGGAATTAGATAAACATATGGAGCAGAAGTCCATTGGGGGCTATTAGCCTCAAGGTATAGATAGGGATTCTCAGGCTGGGGCAGGTGATGCTCTGTATTCTTGGTGCTGGGGGGGCAACAATGGGAGGGCTTCTAGTGTCCTGGCCCCACTGGTGGACCTCCTGATGGCACCTGGTATTTTTGGCCACTGTGTGACACAGAGTGTTGGACAGGATGGGCCATTGGCCTGATCCAACACTGGCTTCTCTTATGTTCTTATGGTTTTTATGGGCTCCGAGCCTCAATTCCCCCTCTCCCCTGAGCCCCCTTACCCCAATTGCCTGTCGGTGGGGAGGACAAGGGCGGTGATTTCAGAGGTGGCGGCAGCACAAGTGGCGAGGCGAGGCTAGGCTGAGAGAGCGGCCTGGGAAGGCAGCAAGCATGAATGGTGGGGGGAGAAGCCTCCATCTTGGGCTATCTGCCACCAGATAATCGCCATGTCGCCTGCCAGCAGCAGGTAAAGGCAAGGAGGCAGGCAGGCGCCTCCTCTGGCCCAGGTTAGACATGCCCAGCCGCACTCCGGCACACCAAGCCCACACGCAGCATCCCGGGGGCCAGCCCGGCTGCCGTGTGCCTTGCCTCTCCCAGCCCCGGGAGGGAGCTGAGAGTGGAGGTCAGGCTGCCCCATGTGGCGCACAGTGGGAAGGGGCACTGGGGCCTCCTCAGGGAGGGAGGGAACTGGGTGGAGGAAGGCCTGCTCTTGCTGGGGGGGGTGAAGCTGCAGCCACTGGGCATAACCACCCCTTGCCCTGGAGCTTTTGGTTTAATTAGCTGATGGGCCCCCCAAGACCCCCGCCCCCCAAATCCATAGCTACAGGGCTGCTAAAAGCACAGATGCAGTGACATGTCCAGTAACTAAGAACCAGTAAGATCAACTCATCATAGGAGTAGAGTGGCGTTCCTTCCAAGTCAGGTGGGGTGGGGTGGGGGTGGAGCCTGCAGTTCCAGCATAGCCATGCTGCTTTCCTTTCTCTGTCGCCACGTTGCCTTTCTCAGGTTGGTCCTGTAACTGACGCTGTGTGTGCTCTCTGCCTACCCACGGTATTCATGTATAGTAGGATTCTGGCTCACAGTGAGACGTTTAGAGAAACCCGTGTTTCTAGCCCGCGAGGTTACAGAGAGGTTTTAACGAGCGGCATTAAGATGCACCAAAGTGCCGCAGTGTGCCAATTGATCTGATCATAAATCAACAGGCAGTGCTGCGGTCTCTCTCCAGTCAGGGGAAGGGGCAGAATGCGTAGAAAATGTTGGTTTGTATTTCGTAAGAACACAACAATCATTAACTAAAACTCTCTCTGAACCAAAATCACTTTAGCATGGAAGTCTGCTAACTGCCATCTCCATTTCCCTTAGAATGCCACATGTTCAGTCGTAAAGGGGCACCAGTGTATAAACCAGGGGTGGCCAAACTTGCTTAACGTAACAGCCACACAGAATAACCGTCAGGTGTTTGAGAGCCGCAAGACATGAACAAATATTATAATTATATGCATGTTTTTATGGGAAAATATGCAAATTTGCTTTTTATAAGCGTTAGACTGTGTGAAAGAGCTCCATGTGGCTCCCGAGCTGCAGTTTGGCAACCCCTGGTATAAACAGTAAAACATAAAAGCCAGCTATTGCTCCCTGTCACATTCCCCTCCCCCCAAAAAAACACCAGATTTCTCATATTTAGGTACACCACAGCAGATAACATACAGGCAAATAGTAAAATGGCAAATAGTATTGCGAGTAAGCTGCAGGTGGTCGTAGAATGCAGCAGCCAGGATGCTGCTGGGGCTTTCCATGTGAGAACACATCCAGCCTTCACTGAAAGCACTGCACTGGCTGCCTATAGCATGCCAAATTTGCTTCAAGGTGCTGGTTCTTACCTATAAAGCCTTATAAGGTCAGGGCCAGCATAAGCTGTGGGACCACCTTTCCCCACAAGTTCCCCAGAGAGTACTGTGCTCAGGGACACACAATCTCCTGGATCTCTCCGGCCCTAAAGATGCCAGACTAGCTCTGAGTAGGCCCAGAGCTTTTTCTGTGGTGGCTCCGCACTGGTGGAATGAGGTCCCCAAGGATGTTAGGGCCATGCGGAACTTATTACAGTTCCACAAGGCCTTGCAAGACGGAGCTCTCCCACCAGGCATTCAGTTGAGCTGCCATATTTAACAACTATTGTAACATCTGAGCCTTGCCCTAGAAGTCATCATTGGCTATTGTGCCGTGATGATACCCAATACTGGGGCCAGATAGTGGTCTGTAACCATTCTGACCAGACACCTGTAGGGTTAATGTTTAAAAACTTCTGTTCCTCTGTCTTATTTGTAATGTTACGCGTAGCACCTTAAAATTGTTTTTAGGATTTTAGTTTGTTTTTAATAATTTTAATGCAAGCTGCCCTGAGCCTGCCTCGGCAAAGAGGGCAGGGTATGAATTTAATAAGTAAATAATAAATAAATAGTATCATATGTCACCATCTGGGGAGCTTGCATTTCTCTAACTGGACTACCCACAGTGTTCTGCAGAGACCTTCTGTACAAAGGCTTAGATCACAGTCTTGTTCTTCAGACACCAGGTGGACTAGGAAATTAAATATCAGCTGTGCGGGACCATGAACATGCGCTCTTCACTACAGCATCCATTTGGGAGGGCTATGACCTTATTCTCTGGAGTGAGGAGACACATGTGTCACACTGGTGGCAGAACAGTCATCCCCACTACCATTAATGCGCTGTGTTCTTTCCACCCCCGTCAGGGCTTGATCGATGCTGAGAAGGAGGTCTCCAAACTGGCAGGCAAAAAGGCTGAGTTGCAGAAGCAAATCCTGCGATTACGGGAGCGCATGGACAGCCCAGACTACACCGCTAAGGTGCCCCCCAAAGTCCGGGAGGCAGATGCTGCCAAGGTAACATTCCCCACTGCTGAAACTCAAAATCACACATATCACATGGGCCGGGTAATGGATATCTGACAGGCCTGGTGGCGGGCTTCTCATGGCCAACACGCAGAGGACTTACAGTCAGTACAGATGCTCTGCTTTGCTAATACAAATTTTATTCTTTTCCCAGTTGAAACAAAGCGAGACTGAATTGCAGAAGGCAGAAGAAGCCATTGAGAACTTCAAGAAGATGATCTGAAACCAAACAAAGGATCCATGGGGTTGTTAAAACACCCTGAGATTGGGGTTGGGGTGGGGTTGGGGAGGAGGGAATGTTTTAAAAAGAGGGAGCCTGTTTCTTTAGTTGAGGCATTTCTTGGTTTATTCTATTTTCTGCAGAGACATTAAAATATTTTGCTGAGTTAGAAATCTGAATCGTCGTGGCTGTGTGGATGGGGGGAGGTGGACAGAGGGGAATGCCTAATCCTTTCGGTCTAGAGACAGGTCCTCACGTCCATATCTGCTGACTGTCTGTGTACCGCATCACAGGGAGCTCACGTGTATACAAAACTGCAGCTCAACTTCGAGGAATTCTTTTCAGTGGAGTCACCTCTGCCTATTGAGGGCCAAGCTCTGAGTAATTAAGTGATGAGAAATCGAGTAAGATCAGGGCCGGATCGCCCATAGGGCGAACTAGGCGCCTGCCTAGGGCGCCCCGGCCTGAGGGGCGCCAAATGGCGCCCCACTCCCCCCCGAAAAGTGCCCCCCGCCGCCCTAACCCGGCGCCCGCCGGCACCGCCAGACCCCCGCCCCCTTTCCAGCAGCTGCGGGCCCCCCAGAAAAGCCAGCGCCGGGAGGGAGGGGGCGGAGGCTAGACCCCCCGTCCCCTTCCCGGCTTTTCTGGGGGTCCCGCAGCCGCGGAGCCCCCAGAAAAGCCGGCGCCGGGAGGGAGGGGGCGGAGGCTAGACCCCCGTCCCCTTCCCGGCTTTTCTGGGGGTCCCGCAGCCGCGGAGCCTCCAGGAAAGCCAGCACCCCGCCACCGCCCCCGGTCTCCAGGCCCCACCGGGAGGTTGGCATCCCCAGTGGGGGCGCCCCAGGCCCCTGAGTGAGATACTTACCTATGTATCGCATTCTTATCACATCCTGCTTCTAAAGGACTTGGGGGGGGCGCATATGGTTCTTCCCTCCTCCATTTTGTCCTGACAACAGCCTTGCAAGGTAGGGTAGACAAAGGGAAAGCAACTGGCCAATATTCACCCAATGAATGACACATCTGAGTGGTGATTTGAGCCTGCTCTGTCCTTCCCCTCAAGCTCCTGGAAAGGCAAAGGGGAGCAGTCTGGTGGAAGCAAGGGAATCCTGGCTTGCCTGCCTTGTTTGGGGGGGGGGGTTGCACCACTTTCTTGAAAGGGGTCTGCTGCCCTTTCCCACCCTGTGGTTGATGGCAGGTATTTTTGTTTCATCATTTGAATGTAATTTGGGGGGTGGGGGGTTCAAATGGATGGTTTTTTCTGTTGCCCTTTCTTGATCTTGTAAGTTGTTTTGAGTCCGCAATTGAGTGGAGAGAGAAAAAACTCCACTCAGACGTTCCAAATTCTGCACTGAAGGAAAAAAAAAGATGGGCCTTCTGCATTCCTATAAACTAAGTACATTCAATTAGCTTCTCTTTCCATAGGTCTGCAAAACAGTAAAAAGCCCAATAGCACCTTTAAGACTAACACACTTTCTAGTAGTATAAACTTTCAAAGAAACACAACTCTCTTCATCAGATGCATCTGACAAAAAGAGCTGTGTTTCTCAAAAGCTTATGCCACTATAAAGTTTATAGTCTGAAAGGTGATACTGGGCTTCTTACTATTTTGCAGCAACAGACTAACACGGCGAACTCCCCTGGATCTATGACCGTAGTCCTGCAGTTATTTTGCCGTGTTTCGTTTCAGAGGGAACCTGTGCTCGTCTGCAGTAGAAGAGCTAGCTTCGAGTCCAGCAGCACCTCAGAGACCAACAAGATGTTGAGGGTATGAGCTTTCCAGAGTCAAAGCTCCCCATCATCAAGTATCTGACAAAGAAAGCTTTGACTCTCAAAACCTTATACCCCCCCAAATCATTTTGGTCTTTGAGGTGCCCCTGGACTTGAACCTAGCTGTTTTGCTTCATTTAGTATAACTTATTCTCAAGGATCTGAACTCTGTGATTTTCTTGGTCTCTTGAAGAACTGCAATATACTCACCACCCTAAGCTTTAGTTATATTGGTTTAGCTGAGATCTCAGGAGGCACTCTAGGACCTGGGAGCACGTTCACTTCTAGATTCTTCTCCTTTACCCAGAGCAGTTCTTGAAAAGCTCTCTCTCGGCCCCACCTACCTCACAGGGTGTCTGTTGTGGGGAGGAGGAGGGGAAGGAGATTGTAAGCCGCTCTGAGACTTCTTTGGGTAGTGAAGGGCAGGGTATAAATCCAATCTCTTATTTTTCTCTTCTATACTGTGTAGCACTTACGGTAATGCTAATGATTCACATGACAGGACACTTTCTGTGGGTCTGGAATCACTGGTAAAATCTTTAAAACATGGCTTCTCCCCCCCCCTCGCCCCTGCTTCCCCTGGGTGGGCTAAGCAACCATAAGAAGATGGAAAGCTCCATTTATGTCCTAACACTGTTCTGTGTTCCTGAATTCTGACCAAAAATTATCTCCTGTCCCCATCCTGTACTGGGGACATGTGATCAGCTTATCCACCTTGGAATTCCTAGTCCTCAAAAATCTTGGTAGCAGTTAATCACCTCTCTTCTCACTATTTCAACTAAAGCGCTTTAAATAGCTGAAAGCCTTTTTAATACAGCCCCCACGTGTAGCTTCAAACAAGGTTCTGGATTCTTTTGCGATTACTGTTTGGTGTCCTTAAGGTTGCTGGCTGTTGTTTTGTTCTGTTCTTGTTTTATACCCCAGTAACAGACCCCAAGTGGTTCCATTTTATCCGCCCGACAAGAGCCCTGTGAGGTAGACTATCCAAGACGTCCATGGCAGAGTTTCCCAGTCCTAGTCTTGACGCTCTGACCCTTGCACCGCGCAGGCTCTTGAGTGCTGCCAACTTCTCAACCTTCCTCTGCAGTTGTGTCTTCAATAGTAGCTGTGTTGGGCAGGAATTCTGCAGGACTCAGGAGATAAACATTATCACTTGCTGATTGCTGCGGATCCAGCTGCTATTAAAGGGACCAGCTGAGTTAGAAGTCTGAATCATCACTGGCACCTAGACAGAGGTCTTGCATACCCTGCCCCTGCTCAGTTTTCTAACTCACTGCTAAATTTAAAGCTGTATTTCTAGGCAGCCTGGAAGTCCTTGCTGCTCGATCTTGCATTCTCTTTCCATCCAAGAGAACCCAGGAATCCTTGTTCCCCACCCATCCCTCTCTATAACTCAGTTGAGGTACTCAGCAATCTCCTGCCATGACTCAGGGCTGCTTTCCGTGCCAAGAATCCACTTAGCTTAATATGGAAGACTCGCTTTTCCCCAAAGGGCTACCGTTTTTCTCTTGTGGGTTGAGTCACACTGCGGATGCACAGCTGAGACAATGCGGGAGCATTTAAATTTCCATTTGTACCTTCCGAGATGAGATGGTATTCTGTTTCCAGAGAGCCTGGTGTTCCTGACCTCAACCTATTGCTTCTTTATTCCTCTGTCTTGAACAAATGAAACTGCCTTCTACTGAATGGGTCCATCAAAGTGTTGTCTATACAGACTGGCAGCTGCTCTGCAGGATCTCAGGTGGAGAAGTCTTTCACATCACCTGCTACCAGATTCTTGTAACTGGAGGTGCCAGGGATTGAACCAGGGACCCTCTGCATGCCAAGCAGATGCTCTTCCACTGAGCTGCAGCCCTTCCTGATGCTCTACCACTGAGCCAGGGCCCCGGTTTTGAGATAGCCAATGAAAGCAAAGCTTTTCCCTGCAGGGAATCTATGAAAAAAAATCCTTCCAATTTATGGTTGGATGAACTGGTACCTGAGATCAATCTATTACATTTTTATCATTTCCTCCTTCCAGAAGTTTAAAAGGGTAGTGTGTTGCAATTGTTTTTCTTTTTTACCTTTGTAAAAATGCTGGTGAGGTAGGGCAGGCTGAGAGAGAATGGGTCACCAAGTGCATTTCATGACTGGCGAGGGGGTGGGGGGTGAACCCAAGTTCTGCCCTGTCCAACATTCTGACTACTACACCATCCTGGATGTTAAATGTGGCTGGAAACACCAGGAACATGCAAAGCATATGTGCTACTTCTAAGAAATATTTCCCTTCCCTGTGGCATGGCACATAGGAATTTGCCTTATACTGAATTGGATCTTTGGTCTGTCAAGGTGAGTACTGTGTACTCACAAAATGAAGGGCTGTCATGTAGAAGATGGAGCAGATCTATTCTCCCTTGCTCCGGATTGCAAGACTAGATCTAATGGGTGGATATTACAAGGGAGTCATTACCAGCTAAATATCAGGAGAAATTTCCTAACTGTAAGAGTGGTTGAGCAGTGGAACAGACTGCCTTGGGAGGTAGTGGATGCTCCTTCGCTGGACATTTTCAAGCGGAGGCTGGACTATCATCTTTTAGGTATGTTGTAGGGCTATCTTTCAGCTATGCGCCTGCAGAGTGCAGGGGGTTGGACTAGATGATCTTCAAGGTCCCTTCCAACATTCTATGATTCTACTCAGATTGGCCAAGGCTGGCTGAGATCCCAGGTGAAGGTCTGGACTCAAACTTTTTTCTGCTGCTTCAGACCAACACAGCGATCCACCTGAATTTTCCTACCCTGCAGTGAGTGTAACCCATGTCTCAGCCAAGTATATGGAAACATTTTAATGCCATCTTTATCTAAAGGGTCTAAGAACATACAAGGCTCACCTGTCCCTAAGGCTGCCAACCTCCAGGTGATGGCTGGAGATTTCCTCCTATTACAACTGAGTCTCCAGGAGACAGAGTTCACCTGAAGAAAATGGCTGCTTTGGGAGGTGGACTCTATGGCACTATATTCCATTGAAGTCCCTCCCCTCCCCAAACCTCATTCTCCTTGGGCTTCACCCCCAAAATCTCCAGGTATTTACCAACGTGGAGTTGGCAACTCTACCTGTCCCCCAATTTATCTTCACTGCAACCCTCTGAGGTAGTCTGGGCTGAAAGAAAAATGACAGACCTAAGGTCACCCAGCGTGCTCTGTGGCTGAGGTGGGGATTTGAGACCAAGTCTCCCCTCCATTAGACCCCTCACCTAACCCTAACTAGTGTCTACTGTGTTCTTGAAGTCAGGGTGAGAAAAAGGACCCTGAACTCCTCAGGAAGAGAGTGGGGCACTCCATTATCCATGGGATAGAGAGCAAAGGATGGAATACAGTGAGGGTTGCCAGGTATCCCCTGGTTGCCAGCAGGTGATGAGGGGGTAGGGTTGCCAGATCCAGGCTGGGAAACTCCTGGAGATCTGGGGATGGAGCCTGGGGAGGACAGGGGCCTCCGTGGAACACAATGCCACAGAGTCCACCCTCCAAAGCATCCATTTTCTCCACGGGAACTGATCTCTGTAGCCCGGAGATGAGCTGTAATTCCAGGGGATCCCGAGGTCCCACCTGGAGGTTGGCATCCCTAGACTAGACTGAGGGTATTCACAGGGAAAGATTGTCACTGCCAGCTTCTTCTAGTTCTTTTGGAATTGGCCTTGCTTCTGTGCCGTTAGGGCAGCCTATCGTCATAGAATTATAGCAGGTGAAGCTATTTTTCTTTGCCCTCAAACAAATGTGATTGGGTGTGTGTGTGTGTGTGTGTGAGAGAGAGTTTTCTCTTTATTTTTGTGTCTTAGGCGGCAGGTCGCTGCTGGGTGTGTGTGCGCGCGGATGGGATGCAGCAGCCGCCGCCGCCACCACCACGCCGGGCTCTTGAATTCCTCCAGGCAGGAGCCACTCCGAGGGGCGGGTTGGCAACGGGCACCCTCCGTGTGCCCCGCCCTCCCGCTCTCCCTCTGCTCCAGCGGCTCCTCCGCCGCGCCTCCCTTCACGTGCGGTGATAATTATAGCCGTGACTGCAGCGGTGGCCCCGGATGGCTCTTGGACCCGCTGCCCGGTTATTAATAGGGGCTGGCCAGCGGGGCGCTGCGTGGGCCCGGGCGGAGGGGCGGGGCCTTGGGGGCCAGTAAACAGACTTCGGGCCCCTGGCGGAGGCGCCACCGCCCCCGGGACGCGCGAGGTGACGGATCCCTGAGTCATTCCTCTGGCGATCTCTGCTGCCCGGTAGGTCCCAGTGAAGGGGCATCTTTTAGGGCGCACCGGAGATGGGAGGGAGGGCGCGATAAGGATGCAGAGCGGCTTCCAGTGGTGTTTCCTTAAGCGGGCGAGCTGCACCTGAACAGCAGTGGGCTTGAACCTTGTTTTGCTCTTGGGATCGATACTTTAACCTACGAAACAGAAACCCGCCTCCCTTGTAATTTTTGATTTGGGTGTGTGTGTGTTCTCTTGGCCATCCTTCTGTTTGTCTTTTCCTCTCCTCCTTTATAACGTAAAAAGCTGGTGGTACGGCCAGATGGAGAAATCGTCGGTGCATTGACCACCCGGTTTTCCTTTAGCGCCGTCCCCCCGTCCCCCCCGATTTTTCAGTGTTTTCAGGATGGTGGGTTCTCATTTGCTAGCTGCGGGGGGCACGAAGTCTTAGTGGACTTGGAGGCGAGATGGAAAGGGAAACCGCACCTTTCCGAGAGTTGTTCAGAAGGTGGGAAATCAGTCGTAGCAGGTGCAGCATTTGTCTTAGGGGAGCCAGAAAGCGGCACCTGTTGAAATCCTCCACTGTTGCAGTAGGCTGCTGTTGGCCAACACTTTGCGCCTGCCCAGCTTGCATGGGGTAGTCCCTGCATGTGCTCCTGTTCATCTGATGTCTCTTCAGGATGAGAGGACTCACAGACTTTGACGAATATTTCACTTCCTGGTCCCCTTTGGGGGGGGGGTAATTGCAGCTCCCCTGTGTGCTTCAAGAGTGGGCAGAGGGGAGCTGGCATTCTGGTGAGTGTTTTGGGGGGAGAATGAGGGGTGAAGCACAAATTCTAATCTGTGAACCACCATCAGGAGACACTCAGCAGGATTTTGTGTTTGGTACTGATGCCTCTCAGCACAGCCTTTTGTGCCCCAGGCAAGAATATAAAATTGTGCCCCCCTGTAGTAGTTATTTTGTTGAAAAGGTAAACACATAAAGAACAAGAGTAATAATCTCAGCACTTAGTTTAGTCATTATACTTTTTCTGTGCCCCTCAGCTTTGTGTGCCCGAGGCTCGTGGCTAAAATACCTGTTATTCTAAACCTACTGACTGATCATAAAACATGGGGCTGTGCTGACAACGCCATTAATTAAACTGGTGTGATCGTGAGCATGCATGTCTGTCCACTTTCATGAGGCAGATTCACCATTGTGGTGAAGCTTGTTGTTTTCTCTGCGTGCATATTTATGAACAAATAAATAACAAATGACTAAGCCCCATATAGGACTTGCTCCCGAGAAAACTTCCATCTTGCGAGGCTCAGTGTAGGGGTAGGGTTTGCACAGATTGTGCTGTGGCATAACGTAGCTTAATTTCTAAAAGATGCCAGCACTTACAGTGGTTAGAAAAGAGCTTTTAGTGCACAGTTCCAGGCACTCTCTCCGCATAGTCCATCTAGACATTCAGAACAAGGCATCAATCTGGAGAAGAGCATTGGGAAATCCTGCCTTAGACAGGAACACCATTTTCTGTATTGTATGGTCAATCAGTGTGCATGTGGGGGTGGGGGTTGACCACAGTATAACAGTGAAATATGTGCATTACTGTTTCTGTGTGACTGTTGAAAGCTACGAGGAATAATTGGCTCTTCTGCGCAGGTAATAGAGTTAACCCTCTACAAAATGGTTCAGATAAATGATTAGAGACTGTGGCCTATACTGCTGCGTAGAGTTTATTGTTAGCAGGTTCCTATTATATAATTTTTGTACCACTAATGTGTCATGTCAGTATTTATACTATACAGTTCTTTCTGAAAATCCTAAAGCACTGGTTATTGAATGCCCCATTTTGTCAATTGTACTGACTCACTATTCGTAATTTGCCTTGAGTTCCTGTGAGAAATGTGGATTATAAATAATGTAAATAAATAAGTTAATCTTGTATGGCATAGTGTATATAAGAATGCCCTTGTTCCTGTAACTTTGGCCATGCACGTAGCTTGCACAAAACACACAAAGTGTGTGCCTTTTTAATCTCAAGTATTTTCATGCCTTGGTCCTGACAAAGAGTTTCAGGTGCAGAGTAAAGAAATGGCTCTACCAACACATTACTCCTGGTTGTCCACAAAGCACCAGTAGAAAAAGGAACAAGCACAATACAGCTATTGAACTTTATCACTACAGCAATTTACTGTGTAGGTTTCTAGATAAGATTGACATAATTTTCCTGCTTCAAGAGCAAACAATGTCACTTTTTCTGTTATACAATCGGCCTGTCTAACCTACACTCTAACATTTTGTCATGGGAAGGTGCTCTAGTACAAAACCATAGGACTGTAGGTCCCTCAGCCCACTCAGTCTATATTCTTACGGTCCCCGTACCTTGTATTAGAGCATGGATGAGAAGAGTGCTGAAATTTTGTGGAGCGAAGCTTTTCTCTCGCAGTCATATGTTCTTGTGGTTTCCTAGTTTTGTATCAGAAGCTTTTATCCTGCAGTTGTAGTACTAGTCGAACTTGGGGTTACCTGATGATATTGACTAATAGCAAGTTCAGAATGGAGGGGACCACCTAGTGGCACACCTGCCTTGTGTCGGAACACTTCTTCCCACAATATGTAACGCCTTAGTGTGCTATCTGAAGATAGCCATTAGTTTAGATGAGTACAAAAAAGGATGAGAGAGTCTCTTAAAATTGTTTGCTGAATAGAACCTCTGTGTACAAAGGCAGTATACACAGGAACTCTGTTGCTTTTATTACACTTTTCAGCCAAAAATTTGACTCCCTAAGTGGCTCATGGGAACCTCACCATTCAGGGCTAGATTTTTTTTTGAAAGTTCAGTACAGAGAGGTTCCTTGAAGAAGCAGTTGTCAGCTGAGCCAGTTTCTCAGCTGGTGCCTGGGGGCTTTCTCTGAGGGCCTAATTGATGGGATTTGGAAGCTGAAGGGAAGGGGGCCTCTGAGCCTGAGCCTGAGCATAATGGAGAGACCAACAGAGGAAAGCTGTCAGCATCATTCTGAGCTTGGGAGTCCTTAGCGGCATCATTCTGGTTGCCATTGGAAACTGAATGCTGGACGAGACAGGCTTGGGTCTCACCCAGCGAGCCAATTCTTATGCTCTCTTGACTACGTGTTCAGAAGTATAATAAGTGAGCCGTCTGGCTTGATTGTTGCTGGACAGCACTCTTTGAGGCACATTTCAAAGCTTGTCAGTCATGCTTGAAGCACGGCAAGAATCCAGACTCTGCCACTGCTGCTGCTTTACCTCACAACTCCCTCCTAGAGTTTCAGGGCCCTGTCCTGGATGGCCCAGGGTAGCCCAGTCTTGTCAGATTCTGGAAGCTAAGCAGGGTCGGCCCTGGTTAGTATTTGGATGGGAGACCACCAAGGAATTCCAGTGTCGCTATGCAGAGGCAGGCAATAGCAAACCATCTCTGTTAGTCTCTTGCCTTGAAAACCCTACGGAGGTGCCATTAGTCGACTGTGACATGATGGCACTTGATACACACAGAGTTGCAGGGGATTCTGGGGCATATTCTCAGGGACACAACCGTGTAGAAACAGTGCAAGGCCCGATCCACACGCTTTCCTCAATGCACGTTATCTGTTTATCTGTGCAGTTTTTCAGTTTGGCGTTTGTTTATGCCAGAGCTGTTATCTTTCTGGCCAGGCTGCCTGCTTCATCAGCCAAGTTCTAAGAAACTGCCAAGGGCAGAGCTCAACTGTCAACGCACAGGGTTTGTGGGGAGGGGAAGAAAAGAGACCACCCAATGAAAGAGAGAGGCAAATCCAGAATTATTATGCAGGGCTGTATCAATCCTCAGCTGTTCAATAGCTAGCCTGCCTCGTGTAACACTGTAGAGGAGAGCCTGTGGTGAAAAGATCCATGACAGACACTACAATCCTTGTTTCAACAGAAAGTTTTTTCAGGCAGCAAGTCACTGGTGTTTTTGGTTTTTTTTTAACATGGGGGAGGTAATATCTTCAGATATTAGAAAACAGAGATTATACAAGTAGGGGACTCACAAGGACTTGTGGGGCAGCATCTCATTTCCCCCTCCTTGCTATTTCCTCCTTCCCTTTCTGGAAAGGCCCCATAATCTCTCACTTTTCCTGCCTCTTCCTCTCCTTCCCAGCCACCAGCCAACCTACCTTTATCTGCCCCCTTGTCTTCTGCTTTCCTTCCCCCTGGCATCCTCTACCCAGGAAAACTGTGGCCCAGTTGCACAGTGGGAAACCCACAAGGACTTGCAGGGGACACCTCATTTTCCCCATTGTATCCCTGTTGTGTAGTAATGGAGACCACACACGTGGTCGCCTTTCCATGTAGCCAGGCGGACTAGCCTAGCTTTGCATCCCTAGACAATAGGCGGAGAGGATCCTAGAACCAGCCTATCGGCTCGCCCGGATCCTCAAGGAAACCTATGGCTGCAGTATCTTTGTATATAATCCTATCACGTGTGTGGGTGTTGGGTGTGGTTTGTACTTGTATTTAAAGCAGCCTCTGGCCGGCTACCGTATCTCAAGTTTTTCTTAATTCTGAAGTAGAGTATGAGCTGAAATCACTATGCAATGCTTCAGTCTCAGTATTTCATAGTCCCCTTCCCATAATATGTCCTCTTTCCTTCCTCCTGATAACCCTCATATCCTCACCTTTCCCTGCTTCCGTCTTTCCCACCCACCCACCCACCTACCTTTTATCTGCCCCCCTTTTCAAGCTATATATTTGTTATTTCTTTCACATGCTGCTGTTCTTCACAATGGGGTAAGCTCTGCAAGTCGTGTGATAGCAAGTCACCC
This sequence comes from Gekko gecko, assembly GCA_029375565.1. NCBI lineage: Eukaryota > Metazoa > Chordata > Lepidosauria > Squamata > Gekkonidae > Gekko > Gekko gecko. The sequence continues at coordinate 34,521,964 of JAPDNY010000002.1, read as the reverse complement.
AGTGGTTGCTGGTGGACCTGGCCCTGTTGAGTCCCCCTTCAATGGCCTCCTTTCCTTGCCTTTTACTGACAGAAACGAAGACTATCTGGAACTACACAGAGAACAGGAAGCGTGAAAATCTGTCACATCTTTGGGATGAAAAGTGTTTTCTAGACTGTGGAAATGTATATCTTGAATTTAATGCTTCTCAGATTCCTTATTATACCTATGGCATACTTTTCAGATAACTTTCTGGTAAATCATTTTCATGATCTTGTCTTCTGGAAATATTCTGGGCATTAAGCTTATATTCAGATTTCAACTCCCTTTCTGGGAGAGATGCACACGGATACACAAAGGAAATACTTCTTCACACAGCAAGTGATTAAAATGTGGAATTCACTGACAGAGAATGTAGTGCTCGCCATAGGGATTAGATGGCTTTAAAAGGAGGAGAGTTCCATTACTGGCTACCAGGCCCGTAGCTACAGTGGGGCACCTTGGGGCCCAGCCCCCTGACTTACCGCCTAGACCCCCTGACTTCCCATCCAGCCCAGGTGCTCCTTTGGGGGGGGGGCGCAGGAGAGTGTGTGGGGTGCCCCCTGACTTAAAGGCCCCCTGAATTTAAAAAATCCTAGCTATGGGCCTGCTGGCTACTAGCTCTGGTGGCTGAAGGGAACCTCCACATTCAGAGGCAGTCAGCTTTTGAATACCAGTGCTGGGAGACAACATGAAGGGAAGGCCTCAGCATCTATGCCCTGTTGTTGGCTCTCCAGAGGAACTGGTTGGCCACTGTACATGTGTGAGACAGGATGCTGGACTAGATGGACCACTGGTCTGATCCAGCAGGGCTTTTCTTATGTTCTTATGCTCTTATAGATACACAATGCCTGTGTATTGATTCTCTTCCCATCCCCAATAATCACCTCAGTGAGTAGTAAATTGAGAAAAAAGTAATCTTACGCATAATCTCATAAGGGACTGAGTTATTTTGATAGAATAGCTACAACTCAGATGCCCTGAGGTTTATTTTATTTTATTTTTAAGTATCCTGCAGTCTCTCAGTCAACGCTTCCAAGGTTAACTCTTTAGCGAAGTGATTACTAACACACTGTCCCTGCCAAGATCATGGGCGCATGCACACAGCCTAGAAATGTTGCAGGATATACACAAGCAGCAGAAGAAGTTGGTCAAGAGGACTGCATCACATCAGTCTGCAGGGTGGAGGAATGCCATGTTTTTTAATGCTCCCACCTGTTTTGTTTTTTCAAAGACCTGGATGAACATTCGTTTTTTTAAAAAGCCTGGAAGGAAAAACAATTTCTTAGAACAGGAGAGAGTGGATTGGATTTAGGGTTGCCAACTCTGGGTTGGGCAATTCCTGGAGATTTGGAGGTAGAGGCTGGAGAAGGTGGGGTTTGGGAAGGGGAGGATCCTCACCAGGGTATAATGCTATGTGGCCCACTCTCTAAAGCAGCCATTTTCTCCAGGGGAACTGATCTGTATCATTTGGAAATCAGTTGTAATTCCTGGAGATCTCCAAACCCCACCTGGTAACCCTTGTTGGACAAAGCAAAACAAAGAGAGCCTTTCTTTTGCTTTTTTGCAGACAGTATTTTATATCAGCGAGCCTTTCAAAATGGCATCTCCCACCTGCAGTGATGTAGTACAATGTGTTCTGCCCCCAGATTCCTTCTCATATGTAGCTTCACAGATAACAGGATAATAATAATTAATAATTATCATATGGCATTGGGAGTAGAATAGCCAGGAGATTCTAAGATTGTCTGGTAGCCAGAAGTTCTAGCTCTTTTAGCGTTATGCACAAGCTAGACTGTTTTATTTAAGGCAAGAAACATTTCAGAAGTGGTTTGCCATTGCCTGCCTCTGCGTCGCGGCCCTGGTATTTGAGGTTGCCCTTCCAAATACTAGAAAGGCTGACTCTGCTTAGCTTCCAAGATCTGACAGGATTGGGCTAGCCTGGGTTATCCAGGTCAGGACATATCTAGGATGAAAGGGCTGTGTGTATGCATGCACTTGTCCAAGATTGTTTCAGGAATAGTTACCATATTCCTCTTGTATCCTAACAATCTGTTCTTTCCCCCCAGTGCTGTGATAGGCATTAAACAAGGTTAATGCAGGAATATACCAGAAGCATTTAGTAGCTGTAAGAACTCCACATAAAGATTTGCCCATAATGGTTGCTGGTAATCACTTCTGATGAGGTTTTCCATCGAAACGAAGTTGAAGTCAGACTCTTCGTAAAACTGTTGATATTGTTGGACTATAAATTGTTGGAAAACTGTTGACACTGTTGGACTGTAAACTGTTGGTCTGTAATATTGGATGTTCTATAAATGTATTTCTGTTTGCACACTTGATGTGTATACTATTCTAATATATACTTTTTGCATATGATAGCGACTGCCTCAGTTTGTGTGTTTTTAGGAATATACCAGTGGTCATATTGCTCTTTCTGTGTTTGGATGCTTGACGTGCCTGATGGTCATAAATAAAGTAGATCCATGTTAAAAGAACTTGAAATTGAGCCTCTTTGACAGATGTCTGTGCTAAAGCGTTGCAGAACTGTGAGTGGCTGCCGGTTCCAATTCCCACTTTGTTCTCTGCGCAGATAAATGTATCCAATATGGGCCATACCCTGGGCGTCTTCTGGGGCCTCTTATGGACTTTGATGCTGTTGTGTTTGCTGCTGCAAGGAGTCCATGGATTCTTCCCCAACTTCTGGTCTCGCCCCATGACTTTTGCCTGGAGTTCCATCACACACCAAGACATGACCGAGGATGCCATCCTCAGCGTCACCTTGCGGCTTTTCACAGAGATGCCTCATCCCAAGGGGAAGCGCATCCGAGAGGAGGACTTCAAGGTGAGAGGAAACGGGTGGGCTTCTTAAATGGTAACCAAGAATGGGATCCTGGAAAACTGGAAATGTTAATAGTGGGTCTATTTGCAAAAGAGGAGATACCCTCTTGTATCCTTAATTGATGTTTAAGAAAGAGGAGATTCAGCAGTTGCTGTTTAGCACTTGGCATTTCCGTAGCACTTTAGGGTATTCAAAGCTTAAGCAAAACAAGGTGGTGGGGAGGAGAAGAGGCAGAATGTAGGGTTTGCCAGCTCTGGGTTGGGAAATACCTGGATGTTTGGGGAATGGAGCCTGGGGAGGGTGGGGTTTGGGGATAGGAAGGTCCTTGGCAGGGTATAAAGATGTAGAGTCCACCCTCCAAGGCAGCCATTTTCTCTAGGGGAACTGATCTTGGTCATCTGAAGATCAACTGTAATAGAGGGAGAACTCCAGCCACCACCTGGAGACTGGCAACCCTAGCAGAATGGATTGTAGCACTTAGGACTTCTTCAACACAATTAGTAAAGATCCAGGAGCCTCCTTATGGTTGGCACCAGAGATTGGTGAGAATAGGCAGCTGCTAGGGTCGTTGAGGGGCCATCCGAGTGCCAGCCATCTTGGCTGTCACTTGGGGGTAAAGTGTGGTCAGCTCTGAGGTGTGTGCATAGTTTCTCATCTGCTCAGCAGACCAGCTACAGCAAGTGAGGCCACTTCCCAGAATCTCCATGGTACAAGGAATTCTGGGCCATGTTCTCTGACCAGTTGGGGGACAAGTCTATGAAAGTTCTGACCTGGCTGGTGGTGGTGGAAAGTACCGTCAAGTCACAACTGACTTATGGCGACCCCGTAGGGTTTCCAAGGCCAGAGACATTCAGAGGTGGTTGGCCATTGCTTGTCTCCATTTCGTGACCCTGGCTAGGCTTTATTAAAATCAAATGCAAGGGTGCCCCAGAGCCCCTTAATATTGCATAGGGGTCCTGTGGCAAACCTTAAGTTCATGTGGGACCACAGCGTTCCACTTTCACTGGTCTTGCCTGTGCTCCCACTTTCTTGGCAGTTAAGGGCTCTCAAAACTAAGAGGACCCAAAGAGTCTCAAAGCTGGAGCTGATCTTGAAACCCTTCCTAAGCCAGGACACGCCACACAAATCATTCTGAGGGTGCTGTTAGGTTTTAATGAACTCAAAAGGACTCTTTTTGCAGGAAAGCATTTTTTAAATATTTGTAGCCCATTGTTTTCTTATCTCATTGGATGTTCTTCTGTTCTCTCCTCCCTCCTGGTTCCTGTGTCTCTTGAAACGGGGCTCCCACTTGTCTGCAAAGGAGGTGCTGGGCAAGGACACTTCTTCAGCGGAGAAGTTATGAGTGGGAGGAGGAAGGATGCTAAGTTCACCTTCCTCTCAGCTGCCTGTTTTTCTCCTTGCAGCTCCCGCTCAACCAAGGGTTCCATGCCTGTGTTGCCATCCGTGGGTCTGGAATCCCAGCTGGGAGAAGTATGGGAAAGCTGCAGAGACAAAACACTGCCCTTGAGGCAAGGGTTCAGCACCTTTCCTCCCGCTTTCTGATTTTTTTTTTTAAAAACCTCCAGTTCACTCTGAGATCATGAAAAGTAGTGACTGAGGGGAGTAACATGTAGTTCCACTCTAAGTGAAACTGTGGCCATTTTGGAAAAGTGGAAAAGACCTGGGATGCCAACTCTAGGCTGGGTAATTACTGCAGATTTGGAGCTGGATGCAGAGGAGGGTGGGGTTTAGGGAGGGAGGGAAGGAACTCAGCAGGGATAGGTAAAGGCAAAGGTTCTCCTTGCTTGAAAGCCAGTTGAATCCAGCTCAAGGGTGTGGTGCTTATCTCTGTTTCCAAGCCGAAGAGCCAGCACTGTCCGAAGATGTTTCTGTGGTCATGTGGCTGGCATGACTAAATGCCGAGGTGCATGGAACACTGTTACCTTTCCACCTTTCCACCGAAGCAGTACCTATTTATCTACTAGCAATTTCTTGCTTTTGAACTGCTAGGTTGGCAGGATCTGGGGCCAGAGACGGGAGCTCACTCAAGCGGCACTCAGATCTCAAACTGCTGAGCTACCGACCTTCCGGTCTGCAGCTCAGCGTCTTAACCTCTGAGCCACAAAGGGGATAGGAAGCCACTTTTCTCCAGGGGAACTCAACTCTGTAGTTTGGTGATCAGTTGTAATTCTGGGACAGCTCCTGGAAGCTGACAACCCTATAGCTGTCCCCAGGGCTTTTTTGGGGGTGGGGTGGAGGGGGAGAGATGCCGGAGCTCTCAAGAGGGAAATGAGGTTTTCAATTTGTTTACTGAAAACTCATGAACTTTTAAACATTTTAAAAATAATTTTGTCGAAGAGGTTACGGAACTCTGTTCCGGCACGTTCTCCCAGAAAAAAAGCCCTGCCTGTCCTGGGTAAAAGCATATCCCTCCATACCTTCTTCGCCCTTGGGTCAAGTAGTTCTCCCCTGCTCCCCCTGTCAGTTCCAAAATGCTTCCTGCCGTATCAAGTAGGTGAGTCACAAGTTCTAAACAAGGTTTCTTTTATAAGTTTAAGCATGTACAAGAACTGTTGTGTTGCTCAGTGAAGCAGAGTACGCCCAGGACAGATCTTCTCTCTGTTTCCTGTTCGTTTGGACTAACAATTCCATCCTGAGCAGAGGTATACCTTCTCAGTTCATTGCCTTTAGCAGACAGAAGGGGATTATTCTGCACAGGATAACACTGTAAATACTGCAACAGGGAATGGTGGGAAGCGCCATTCAGGTCGAATCTGCATTTGCATTTTTAAATCAGTTTCGTGCTGCATTTGCATTTTTAAATCAGTTTTGTGCTGCTGTGACGCTGTCTTTCTCTACGCTTGACGGTGTCACAGCAGCACGAAACTGATTTTAAAATGCAAATACAGAGTCGACCTCAGTAGCAGCAACCTGACAGCAGAGTTTTCAGGGCAAGAAACAAACAGAGGTGGTTTGCTGTTGCCTGCCTCTGGGGAGCAATTCTGGATTTCCGAGGAGGAGGAGGAGGAGGAGGAGGAGGAGGAGGAGATTGGATTTATACCACGCCCTTCACTTGGAGTCCCAGAATGGCTTACAGTCTCCTTTCCCTTCCCCTTCCAACAACAGACACCTTGTGAGGTAGGTGGGGCTGAGAGAGCTCTTTCGAGAATTGCTCGTGAGAGAACAGCTCTGACAGAATTGTGGCTTGCCCAAGGGCACCCAGCTGGCTGCTAGTGGAGGAGTGGGGAATCAAACCTGGTTCTCCCAGATTAAAGTCCATGCACTTAACCACTGGAGGTTTCCCATCCAAGTACTAAACAGGGTCAACCCTGCTTAGCTTTGATTTCTGACGAGATCAGATTAGCCAGGGCCAACCAGGTCCGGGCCTGTTGTTTGTAGCCACTACTCTACCTAAGAACACTGCACTCTCCTTACCTGTTTCCCCCTCCCCTCTCTCACCTAGGACAGGACCCTCCTGGCTGATGATATCTTTGCAGCTTTCTTTGGCCTTGAGGTATCAGCCAAGCGTTTTCGTGGGGCCATTGCCCAGGTGGCCAGCGCCAATGCCGCCATGGACTTCCTGAACACCACGCGGGATGACCCTGTGCTTCACTTTGATTCAGAGCTCATCCACTCTGCCAACGCCTGGCTGCTGCAAGCTCGCAAGGAGGTCTTGCAAGCCGTGCGCTCAGAGCAGTATGGCATTGCCCGGGAAAAGCTGGGGCAGCTGCTACATACGTTACAGGTACATTACACATTATATCTATTACTGTTTTGTTGTAGTTATTATTCACTTCATTTATGCCTCTTCTTTTTCCTGGTGGGGACCCAAAGTGTCCTTGTCTGTTTTCCCCTCCCCTCTCTCACCTAGGACTGTTCTCCTCTCGCCCATTTCATCCTCACAACAACCCTGTGAGGTAGGTTTGGCTAAGCGTGTGTGGCTGGCCCAAAGTCACCCTGCAAGTTTCCATGGCAGAGTGGACATTCGAACCTGGGTCTCCCAGACATTAGCCTGACTCTACACCAGGCTGGCGGTCAGGGAACCCAAAGTAGGGCAAAATGGGTGGTTTTGAGCTGGAGGCTATATAATTTGTTTCCCTTGTCTTTTGGTAATATATCCGAGCAGGTCCCTTGAATATATTTAAATTTTATCAATACATAAAACTCTAGGAATACCCTACAATTTAAAAAAATCCCTGGGGGTGAGTGGGTTGTGGTGGTCTTCAATCAACCCCCCAAAACTTATAAAATGATATATAGCCGTGGAGTCTGAGATTTGATCCAAAACTTGTAAGATGATATACAGCCATGGAGTTTGAGATCTGATCCAAAACTTCCATGGTTCAGATCCATGTAAATGGAAATTCAGGTCTGGAATCGTGGCCGGGAAGGGGAGGGGGGGAATTCAGTGGAGTGTGATGTGCTGGGCAGAGTGTTGGACTACGATCTGGAAGACTCAGCTCAAATCCATACTGAGGCATGACATTCGCTGGGTAACCTTGGGCCGCTCAGTATCTCTTGGCAACTTGCCTTATGAATGAAGAATGGAGGAGGGGGCACCCTGTTTATGCAGCCCCTGGCTCCTTGGAAGAACAGTGGAATCCAGATGTGGCTGTAGAGGTTTTAAGAACCATAACACACCTTGTGGATGGTCCCAAGGGAAATGGAGCCAAGGAGAGACCAGGGGGAGGCGGGGTTTGATTCTCCTGCGCCCGGCTCATCTGCTCAACTTCTCCCTCCCCCTGGGGTTTTTCTACCGTGAGAGGGGCTGAGGCCCTTTAGTCTGCTTCTGCTTGGGAACCATTCATCTCCTGTATATTTGCTGATTTGCGGTTACTAAGCAATGAGGGAAAGGCATTTGTTGCCTCTGAGCATGGGGAAAACCCTGTTTGCATAATAAAGAGGCTTTGAGCCCATCAAGGATTGAATTCTGAATTCCCACTGCATCTACTTAAATAACGCTAGCGGGTGGAGTGCCAGCTACGCTGCTTCTACTGCTCTATTTTGCCATCTGTTAACCTCTATATTATCTCTCTCTGTTTACCCTTAATCTGATTTATTTTAGAAGATTACATGGTAGTGAGGGTATAGAACAGTGATCTGTGCCGTTGTTGATTTGCTTTGTTCTGTTAATGAAAATTCTTCGCTTCTCACCCACCCAATTATCTTTGGCCAGGATTTTTATAGCCACAGCAACTGGGTAGAACTCGGGCACCGGCACATTCACCCGCACCTGCTCAAACCAGGCCGGGAAATCAAGTCCATTGCAGAAGGTAACGGACTGTTGGTGTTTTCCCAGATATTTCTGCTGTGTCTTTCTGCTTTCAGACCCTCAGGGCAGTTTATGGCTGTTGGGCTAGTAAACTCAAAATTAGTAATTTTAGATTTTAAAAATACAACATCTGGTTTTTAAAGGAAGAGAAATGAAGACCGTTGTCCTTCTGTACTAGATTCGCCACAGAAAAGACCCTGACTACGCACCGTATAGCCTCCGAGGGATCTTTGAGATTAAGCAGGTTCATATGAGAGAAGGTGTTCCTTCAGATTAATCTAGTCCTAAATTGTTGCAATCTTTTTTTTTTTTTGTATTTTTTATGTGTTTGTGCATGAGTGTGTGTGCATCTGGAAGTCATGGTGATCTCTGGTGACTGACTCTTACTGAGAGCCTGAAGGGTATTCAGAGAGGTGGTTGAATAAAGCCTGCCCCCATCTCCCTCCTCTGGTATTTCAAGGAGGTCTCCCATCCAAGTACTTGGCAGAGTTGACCCTGCTTAGCTTCCAAGATTTGATGAGATCAGGCTTGCCTGGGCTATCCAGGTCAGGGCAACTGTTGAAATCTTTATAAGTTAAAACCCACCATTTTGAATTATACCTTAGTATGGAAACCTTCAGGGTTTTGAAACAGAGATCTGCCCCAGAACTAATTCCCAGTGGCAGGTTCTGATTAATCTAGTTCTAAAATGTTGAAATCTTCATAGGTCAAAACTGCCATTTTGAATTATACCTCCCCAAATAATTGTACCTTAATATGGAAACCTTCAGGGTTTTGAAACAGAGGTCTGCCCCAGAACTACTTCTCAGTGGCAGGTCCCCTTCCTCCCAATGTGTCGTGTTTCATATCCTGAGTGCCACTGAAATGGTGCATTGAATGATCAAGAGTTGACCAAGGTGCTGTTTTCTCTCTCAGAAATTTAAAGCCTTTTTCCAGAAGGGTAACTCGGTCTATTAGGGAGGGAAGGTAGCATGGTATATAGTCTGATCTCGCCAGATCTCGGGAGCTAAGCAGGGAAGGGAAAGCTTCATGGAAGACTCTGCAGAGAAAGTCACTAGCAAAACCACCTCTGCTTCTCACTACTTGAAAATCCATTTGTTGAGGTTGCCGTAAGTTGACTGCAACTTGATGGCACTTTACACACATGCACATACAGAGAACTTCATCTGCTGGAGAGAAAACTGTCCTGTGGCACCTTAGGGACTGATAAGCAATAAATCTGTCAGTCTTGAAGGTGCCGAAGGACACTTTAATGTCTCCTCCACGCACACAAAAAAAATCATGTTCTAGTCTACTGCTGAAAACTGGCCACTCCCTGATAAAGCCACTTTACACACACTTAAATGGGAGTGAGAGTCAGGATGTGTGCTTCAAAAAAAAATTAATTTTAATTTCGTTTTGGAGGATGGGGATTAAGGGCGTGAGTTTGTTGTGCTGAAATTTTGGAACTTTTGACACGAGTTCAGAAATCCATTTCAGGAACCCTTTTCACATTCCAGAATTTTGGCACTCAAAAACTGTGCCCTTTAAAAGATCAAAATTAAGACGCACAGCTCGGCTGGCCCACAGTACATTGTCCTTTAAACTTTAAAGTGCTGTTATTATCAATGGGCCAGAAACCTGATATCCAGAATTTGGAAGCCAGGTCTTCCACTCTTTGCAAACAGTGGCCTTTTAAAGTTTAAAGGGATGATGCATCACGTACCAGCCAAGACATGCTAGGGTTGCCATCCCCCTGATGGATGTGGGGGTTTCCCTGCTTTCAGGGCCCCTAATCTGCTGCCAGCCAGCTGGATGGTGGGGGAGCCTCGACCCCAAACAGCCCCCTCGCGCTTGATGTGCCCAGTGCAATGACATCACCTGGAGGTGACATCATCATGCCAGGCATGTCATTTGGGGAAGCTCTAGCATTTGGCTAAAAACTCTATGGTGGCCATAGAGTTTTGGGCCAAATGCTAGAGGGTCCCCTGAGTGATGTGACTGGCACGATGATGTCACTTCCAGATGATGTCATTGTGGTGTGCACGCTTTCCACACACACCAGGAGATACAGGGACCCAGGCTGGAGCTCCCCCAGTAGCCAGGTAAGACCTGGCACCCCTAAGACATGCTCCCTCCTCCCTCATTGCTCCTGCTGGCTCCCCCAAACATGAAACATTCCCCAAATTCGAGGAGATAAATGTTCATTAATTCTTGAATCTCAGGAGCATTTTCAATAATTTTGATATTCCAAGCTGAACCAAACCAGGACTTCCAGGATTAATGTTGTCTTGGGAATATCCAAATAGACGCCCCTAAGTTTGAGTCTAAAAGTGTGTATAAAGTGGTTTTCACTCACTAGCAGGCAATGCAGGGATGGCTTTGTTCACCTCCATTCAATATACAGAAAATGAGAAGTCTAGAAAGAACTTTTACTTTGCATTCAGATTCAACAGTGTCAAAACAAAAGCAGATACTTTATTGATTGTTTTTCATTTTCATTTTTGCTTATAAGAGACAACATTATCATATACCTTTTAAGCTGGGAGGAGAAATTGCCTTCTGTCTGATTTGGTGGGATCTAGAAGCAAAGCTTTCCAGGGCAAAGGAAATAAATCAAGATGGGTAGCTGTGTTTGTCTGTCGCAGTAGAAAAGAGCAAGAGTCCAGTAGCAATTTAAAGACTAACAAAATCTGTGGCAGGGTAAGAGCTTTCTCATGAAAGCTCATACCCTGCCACAAATTTTGTTAGTCTTCAGGGTGCTACTGTCCAGGGCAAATGCAGTTATTTCCAGATGTACGAGACTGACGCCACTCTTTACAGAACTCTGCTGGCATTGCTATGGGACTTGCAACACCCCTTGATTATTCTGTGTGCAACTGGGATCACTTTTTGGGTGGGATTCTGGAAAGACCTTAATCAAGAAGAGGTGTTCATTCTGAGAACACCTTGCCAGGAGTGGAGGTGGCCCCAAGAGTTCATTGGTTCAAATAGGGAAAAGATGGAAGGGAGACTGAAGCCCATGCTGAGCTGTGTATGTTACCCAAATCTGGTAACTGAATCCAGGACTCCTTGGCTTGTCCATTCTCTTATTGTGTCTCTCCTGTACCTGCAGCTGACACTCCGACTTGCAGCAGCTGTCCTTACTGGACATGTGAAGGAAACCTCGTAGAAAGCCTTGCTACTAAAGGACTTTTGACCACAGGTTACTATGGCACCAAGCCAGAGAAACCAAAAGGTATGTTTTTAATTGTCAGGGCAAGATGGGCATGGCTCTAATTTTGAGAATGAGATTGTGTCATTAACTTTATTTTTCATATTTGTATTGCCCATGTGCCATTTCATCTGAAAAATTAAGAATGTTAAAAAGGGTTTGCCCCCAATGCAGAGAAGCATCCCCCTCGAGCCAAATTTTGCACAACTGAGACTTTCTCTGTCTTCAGAACAATAAAAAAATAAAACAATGAACGTGAGCAATGACTACACAAAGGAGGACATTTAAATGCCAGTTATCGCTGGCTCATTATTGCATTGTAATGCAACATGGTGAAAAATCAAAAAAATACATGCACTCCAAAGGGGGGGGCATGCAGCAGTAAAAAATTGAAAAGAGACAGGTAGGCAGACAGAGGGGAGGTGGGAAAGAGAGGGAAGGAGAGGGAAAAGGAGCAGAGGGACATTGAAGGGGTGGAGAGAAGACAACCACGAATTGCAAGTTCCCCACTAGAATACCCTGACTCCAACCCCATAGTCCAAAAAAAAAGATCCTGAAAATGGCAGGGAGGGAAAATCCAAGGGAAAACACCATTAGATTCGGGTCAAATGCTGACCCCGCACCAACATGTGGGGAAATGAACACTTCCCATGAATATTTTCAGGGGATGACACTGGGGTAAGGGATTGTGCGGAATCAGCACAGGTGAACTAAATAAGAACATAAGAGAAGTCATGTTGGATCAGGTCAATGGCCCATCCAGTCCAACATTCTGTGTCACACAGTGGCCAAAACCCAGATGCCATCAGGAGGTCCACCAGTGAGGCCAGAACTCCAGAAGCCCTCCCACTGTTGCCCGTCCAAGCACCAAGAATACAGAGCACCACTGCCCTAAACCTTGGGTCTAATAGCCATGGATGGACCTCTGCTCCTTATGTTTATCCAATCCCTTCTTGAAGCTGTCTGTACTTGTAGCTGCCATCGCTTCCTGAAGCAGTGCATTCCATGTGTTGATTACCCTTGGATGAAGATAGTACTTCCTTTTATCTTTGTAAGCCTACTGCTCATTAATTTAATTGAGTGCCCACAAGTTCTAGTATTTGTGAGAAAGGGAGAGAAGTGCTTCTTTCTCTATCTTCTCTATCCCATACATAATTTTGTAAATCTCTATCACGTCACTCCCTCAGTCATCGTTTCTCCAAGCTAAAGAGCCCTAACCTATTTAACCTTTCTTCACAGGGAAGGTATTCCATCTTCTTAATCATTTCAGTTGCCCTTTTCTGCACCTTCTCCAATGCTATAATATCTTTTCTGAGATGCGGTGACCATGACTGTACACAGTACTCCAAATGAAGCCACACCATAGATTTATACAGGGGTATTAGAATACTGGCTGATTTGTTTTCAGACCCCTTCCTAACAGACCCCAGCATAGCATTTGCCTTTTTTATTGCATTTGCACACTGAGTCAACATCTCCAGAGAGATCCAGCATGACTCCAAGATCTCTCTCCTGGTCAGTTACTGCCAGTTCGGATCCCATCAACGTCTATTTATAGTTAGGATTTTTGGCTCCAATGTGCATTACTTTGAGCTTGCCCATGTTGAACCTCATTTCTTATGTTGACACCCACACCTCCAGCCTCAATAGATCCCTCTGAAGTTCCTGACAGCCCTCCCTGGTTCTCACCACCCTGAACAATTTAGTGTCATCCGCAAAGTTAGCCACTTCACTGCTTACTCCCAGCTCCAAATCATTAATGAGCAAGTTAAAAAGCACCAGACCTAGTACCGAGCTCTGCAGTGCCCCACTATGTACCATCTTCTACTGTGAAAACTGCCTGTTTATACTCACTCTCTGTTTCCTGTTAATTAACCAGTTTTTAATCCACAAAAGAACTTGTCCTCTTATCCCATGACTGCTGAGTTTACTTAGGAGCTTTTGATCTTTGTTGTCTGGAGATCAGTTGTAATAGCCAGAAATCTCCAGCCACCACCTGGAGGTTGGCAATCCTATTCCAAGCAGTTTACAATAATAGTTAAAAACATTTCAGTTAAAACAGCGAACCTAAAATCCCCCCCCAAAAAACAACAACAACAACAACAACACACCACATCCTGGTTTGACACTCTAACTATTGTACCAAACTGAAGACTTCACATTCCTTCTTTCTGGTAATGAGTGAGGAGGATGGAGTTCAGTTTTTTTACGGAGCCTCTCAAATTCTGGCTAATTGGCTACTGTACCCTTTATAAGGAGTTCTGCTTAACCCCATAGAAATGGAGGGCTTTGTCCTGTCCTGGATAATTAACGAAGGGATGGAGCTTCAGCACGACTCTTTTTGCTCAGCGGATTTGTTTTGTTCTGTTAGGCCTAAAGCTGAATTGTAACTCAGTTTCCACTTGAGCAGTTTTGCTGTTGCTTCAGTGTACACATACAGTGACCAAGCATCTGAGCTGAAGTCCCCTCATTTAATTTTGCTTATCCTTGAGCCTAGAGCTGCTCAAATTATGTGGTACAGCATTCTTGGGTCTGTACCAACCAATTAAAATACAGTTGAGGGGTTATTCGTTTGAAAATTGTCTTTTAAAAATCCTTCGTGTAGGGAACTAGCTTATCAAAGAGCCCTTCTCCCTGACATACTACGTTCTTTACACAGGGAATTCTTTTTAACATGGGGGGGCATTCAGTCATGCCATACACTGCTGACATTCTGAAGAGATAAGGGGATTGTATCACATACAGTGACCAATCTCCTTTCCCTCCATGAATTCATAGTTAATGCCCCTTGTTTTGGCCTGGCTGCTTGAATGTGGTTGTCGTTTTGTTTAGCTGTTTTCCCTTCCTGTGAGGTGAATTTAGAACTTACTCTGAAATACATGGAAAGTGTGGATAGTTTGTTTTTTTAGTGTATTGGGAGTGGGAGTCCATTCCCCCCCTCCTGTGTAATCTCCCTGTTTTGCAGGGAAGTGCAGTCATGGTGGGACGTTTGATGACAGCCGTTACAGAGAGCCTCATGGTGGCATCAATAAGGATAGTTCATCCTTCCTCTTCTCGCCTCACCACTATCTGCACAGCGAAGCAGCCGCACTGGCCCAGGAGGCTTCGACCCACTTCCTGGAGATGCTGTGGCGGGATATTGGGAACAAGCAGTTCATGAGGTAATGGGTCAGTCTATTACACTGTTTGTTCTCCTCCTGTACATGGGTCACACTCGTAACTTTTCCCTGCTCCAAGTTAATAGCATAATCTCAATGTGTTCCGTAATATTTCAAGGCCCTCTGCATCTTGGTTACAATCACAGTTCTGTGTGTGCTAGATTAAATTAAGGCTCTGCAGCCAAAGTCTTGATTAATTAGGTCAGATAATACCATCTTCCTTCAACTTTTTGTTTTGGCCTCTCTTCACTGTTGAGCCTTCAGCCTGCCCCCAGCAGACAGCTGCCAAGTTTGGTCAGAAAGCCAACATGAAGTTTGCTTGCAACTCCTGCCCCCCAACACACAATTTTTTTTTTTTGTTGCAAGAGTTGTTTGAGTTTTTGCTCCAGCTCGCCATTTTCCTCAACCTCTGCCTTGCCCTCTACTTTCCCGAGCTGCTATTCCGGATCCACCGACTGTTTTGTCACTCTCCTTTCAGCTTCCTCTGTGTTCACTCTCTGCACCAACATCCAGTTTCTACCATCTGCCCAATACTATTGCCTTCCTGTCAGCAGCGTGCAGCCTAGACTATGAACCTTTTCAAACTGCCTGTGTATTCCATTTTAGTAACTGGTTGCTAATGGGTTTTTTCCTGTCATTTCAGACAGACCAGTTTTAGTAACTGGCTGCTAGCAGAATTTATGTACCTGTTCATACAAATCTGCTTGCGTTGGGTTAGCATAGTGTGGTTGAGCCACTATTGAGGGAAACTGCTTTTTTCCATTTTCAACCCCTTTGTTGTGCTTCTGAATCTCTGTAGTGTGCTGTTTAAAATGTCCATAGGCTGCTTTTCCCCACACCCATTTTTGGACTTTTTTAAAAAAGTTGTAAGGTGAGTGCTATAGCAGCACCCTTGAGATGCATTGAATCCATTTACTCCATTGGGTCAATGCACCTCAATGGTGCCACTATAGCACTAAAGTGATATCATGGTTTAGCATTATAGTGCTCACCATTGTGTGGCAAAAAAGGACAGGGGAAAAAAGTGGCACTGTTTGAAATTACCATAGCGCTTCAGAGACGGTTCATTAATAGAAGGAAATTCACTGTATGAGAACCCCATCCCTGTATCGCTTTACTCGAAATTAGGCCAACGACAAATAGCATCCATTTTAGAATGGTACTGTGAAAAGGGCCATAGTGTGGATCTTTAAAAAACAAACAAACAGCTAAACTGATTCCCTAGGGAAACTGGTGGCCATCATTCTATTGCTGACACTGTTTTTCTCATGAGAAGATAGAATGTTTGTGAACATTCCATAGGTTGCAGCAGCACAGGCAATAGGAGGGCTTGCCACCAACACAGGTGGCAGACCTTGTATGAGATCTAAGTAGTGCTGAATGGGTGTCTGACCTTGCTCCTGCCATATTGATAGGGAAGCTGGTCAGGGATTGGAGTGGGGCAAAGCACAAACAGAGGTGAAGAGGCTCTGCAAGGGGGAATAGCAGAAACCAAACTGTTCCTGGTGTAATTCCTGGAAGTGTTTATAGATGTCTTATGACATGAGCTGCTCTGCCCCCCTGATTCTTCAGAGACTTTCTCCACAACTGGCTTGTGTGGAGTCCCAGATTTGCGGTGGAGTCTGGGTATGACTTGCAGGGTGATCACATTCTGGGATGCCCCAGCCGTAGAGTGTGCTGCAGGCTTGGGTTCTGGTGCTTCCATAACAGGCACATAGGTTGGACAGGAATTTCTTTCGGGTGCTTTGGGTATAGATTATCCTGTTGTGTGACAGGAACCTTGACCTAGAGATCCAAGAGGCGCTTTTGAACCCCCAATAAAATGAAACTGAGTCTTCTAGCAGACAAGAAATTTTAGATTTAATACTGCGTGTCTTTTTTTCCTCCATTGTTCAGGGGATACGTGCTCACCCATCAGTTCTGTTTTTGTTGGCAGGTTACTAGATATCAGTCCAGCCACAGGTTTGAGCTTTGTTGTGGACACCACTGGCAGCATGGGAGAAGAGATCAACGCGGCCAAATCCCAGGCCCGAAAGATCATTGACTCACGCCGTGGCACCCTTCAAGAGCCAGATTTCTATCTCTTAGTGCCGTTCAACGACCCTGGTGAGATGAGAATGGAGTGGGTGGAAGATTTCATTGTGTGAGAGCCAGTTTGGTGTAGTGGTTAAGAGCATGGACTCTAATCTGGGAGAACTGGGTTTGATTCCCCACTTTTCCACATGCAGCTGCTGGTGTGACCTTGGGTCAGTCACACGTACTTTCAGAGCTGTTGTCTCAAGAGCAGTTCTTGAAGGAGTTCCCTCAGCCCCACCTAGCTCACAGAGTATCTGTTGTGAGGAGGGGAAGGGAAAGGAGATTGTAAGCCGCTCTGAGACTCCAAGTGAAGGACAGGCTAGAAATCCAATCTCCTCTACTGCTACTTTTTCTTCTGCTACTTTTTCATCTGCTACTTTTCTACTTCTAATATATCTCCTATGGATTTTATATGGCACAATGGCCACAGTCTTCCTTCTGATCTCCCAAATGCTAAAGCACATTAAAATTTGTATTGGCCCCTCAAATAGGAGGGATAGAAAAGTCTCTGTGCCGACAACCCTGGCTGTAGGCACAGCTTAATAGTTGCCTCTTAAGCCAAAAATGAGTTCAGATTGAAGGATGTGATGTCCTGCATGGGTTGGATGTGAATTTCTGGGGGGGAGGGTAGGTGGGAGCTCTGTTGAGGAAAAGCAGCAAATGAGTCTCAAACACTGTCAGAGGAAGAAGTAATGAGGAACAGAACAGCTGAGAGTAGGAATAGAAGAAGGAGGTTGGATTTATACCCCGCCCTTCACTACCCGAAGGAGTTTCAGAGTGACTTTCCCTTCCCTTCCCCACAACAGACACCCTGTGAGGTAGGTGGGCCTGAGAAAGCTCATTTGGGGACTGCTCATGAGAGAACAGCTCAAAGAGAACTTGTGACTGACCCAAGGTCACACCAGAAGCTGCATGTGAGGAAGGGGGATTCAAACCAGGTTCTCCCAGATTAGAGTCCACATTCCTAACCACTACACCAAACTAGTTCCTAGGGTTGCCAGCTTGAGCTTGGGAAATTCCTGGAGATTTGGCGGCAGAGCCTGGGGAGGGTGAAGTCCATGGAGGAGAGGGAGCTCCACGGGCGTGGGAAGCCAGAGAGAGTCCCCCCTTCTAAAGCTTCCATTTTCTCCAGATGAACTGATAACTGTAGACTGGAGATTGGTGATTACAGGAGAACTCCAGGCCCCACCTGAAGATTGGCGTCCACAGATAAGAAGCAGAGCAGCCAGTTTATGTGCAGAGCTGAAACTTTTGCGCTAGTGTAGCTGTGTCCACAGGGGAGGGTTTATGTAGCTGGGGAGGGGGGCGGTTCCAAAGCAGTGTTCCTCTGAATGCCAGTTGCTGTGGGTAAACAGTGGGAGGAAGATGTTACCTTTATGCCTTCCTTCCTATGCAAAGCTGAAGGCAGCAGAAAAAGTGGAAGACCCAACATGAGATGGATTGACTTGGTGTAGGAAGCCACAGCCCTCGGTCTGCAAGACCTGAGCAAGGCTGTTGACGATAGGATGTTTTGGAGGTCATTAATTCATAGGATCACCATAAGTTGGAATTGTCTTGATGGCACACGACGCATGCATAGGCTTTCTGGATGCATCTGTGTGGCCACTGTGGGAACGGAATCTTGGACCAGGGAGGTGGACCTTGGTTTTGATCCAGCAGCAATTTTTATATGTTCTTCATGTAAGTTTCATTTGTTCTGGTCGGGCTCATAGCCAGGATTTTGTGGCTTGTGGGGGGGAAAAATTTCTGGTAGGGCTGCTATTATTTGCCATAATGAAGGGGGCGTGATGGTGTGTGCCCCTCTCCCTTACCTCCTGCAAGATTTAAAGGGCCCTTCAGCTGATCAGCGGGGAGCACATGTCCCGCTAATCAGCTGGAGGGCCCTTTAAATCATTCAGGAGGGAGGGAGATGGGTATGCCACCCCCTGCTTCTTTGGGAAGAAGTGGGGGAGCCTTTAAGGAAGGTGGCAGAGCGCCCAATGGCCCCACCATAGCTATGGGTCAGGTTCTGGCCCTATACTGGTGAACTGCACGGCCCAAGGTAGCATTTGAATTGGGTAGGCAAAGCAATAGCTAAACATGAAAGCTCTGCAGGCAAGTCATCTCCTATTTCTTGTAAGGCTGTTCCACAAGTTTTGTGGCGCAAACCTGGGTTTGCTATGGTTTCCTGACAGCCAGTCATGGCGCTTCCACTGAATGTACCTGAATGATCCACATGCTTCCAAACAAGTGTGTTTGTCTCATTCACATATTATTACATTTTTCAGCAGACACATTGAAGAAAATGTACCTATGTACATCTTTTGTCATCTGCTGTCCTGGTGTCTGGAGAAGATCCATTCCTCTTTCATTCACATTTCCATCTCTGTGGGCTGATTCCTACATACCTGTTTGTCACTGGATGACTACAGCATAAAGCAGCAGCTTGCTTTTGTGAATGCACTCAGATCAGTTGCCAGAGCTAGAGCTTGTGACAGCAGTACAAACGTTATGTGATTCAGGGCTTTCCCACATTCTCCTTTTCCACGCTTGTGTGTTCCTGTTGCTTTGGTTGGTTTTTCCCCCCTGCTCCTCATGTGTTTTGCTCCCTCTAGTGGTCGATTCGATATTATACCAAGTTATGTCTGGCATATCTCCCTGCAGATTTAAACTTCAGGTGTTTATGCTGGACATAATGAGCTGTAATATCGAATCGACCACTAGATGGAGCAAAACAGGTGAGGAATGGGGGGACACACACACACCCTGAAGCAACAGGAACACATGAGAATGCTCAGAAGCCTTCAGATTGAGTTGGTGCTGACATTCAGCTGCAACTTTGTGAGTGATGGGCATGCTGCGATGGATTGATTCTAATTACTGTCTCCCTCTTGTTGCTTCCAGATTTTGGCCCGATGCTTAAGACCAGTGACCCAGAAAAGTTCTGGGAATTGCTCGACACCATCCACCCTTTGGGCGGCAAAGATGAGCCAGAAATGTGCCTTTCTGCACTCGAGGTAGGACCAGTACGGGCCCTTTACCAATGCTCCCTCTAAGCTGTGGAGTCTTGTGAGCAAAAATTCTACTTTGTGAGCTACTGGCATTAAAGTTGTGAGTGAGTGATTTGGCTGCTACATAGATTAGTTTGCTCTGGAGCCATCCTTCCTAACCGAAGACAAAAAGGTGTGAGCCAGAGGCTAAAAACCTGTGAGCTAGCTTACAGTAACTCAGCTTAGAGGGAACATTGCCCCCTACCGATGTCTGCATAATGTATGGGTCTCGGCACTATTGAAGTGATCTTAGAGAAGGATTTGTCTTCTGAAACTTTACTTGCAAAACATCTCTGAGCATCCTGCAGCATGTAGGAAAAGACTGCACTCTCTCTATGCACTGCAGAAGATTGTTAGTAAACATATTGATACCCCACCTTATCTTTACAAGCTCAAGGCAGCTATCAAAACAGGCAAAGGCACAGAGACCAAATATTGTAAGCCTGCAGCAAGTTAAAAGCCAGTGAATGCAGGTGATGCCCGATGTGCACAGATAAACACACAGCCAAAAAAAGACTTCTCTCCCAGATTCCCCCAGAACAGGAGGACATATCTTCCTGAACATGGCAAACAAAGGCCCCTGCTACACCCACTCTGGTAGGACGTCATTCCATAGGGAAGGGCCTGCCAGCGAGAATACCCAGGACCCCACTGCTGCTAAACAGACCATCCTAGGTGAGAGCATCCCCAGAAGGCTGTCTGAGGGAGCGTATTGGGAGATGTGATTTGAGAGGTATTTTATGCATTCCTTTACTTTATTTATAGCCTGCCTTTCTTGCTGAGGCTTAATGTGGATTAGAGCTCTTATGAAGGGCTTTAAAGGTGATAACCAGCACTCTGAATTGGGATCCTAAGCAAATAGGCAACCAATGCAATTGACCTAGCACCAATGTTGAGTGTTCCAAACTGCAGTCAGAAAGATCAAGATGGGTAGCCATGTTAGTCCGTCTGTAGCAGCAGAAAAGGGCAAGAGTCCGGTAGCACCTTAAAGACTAACAAAATATGTGGCAGCTTTCGGGAGTCACTGCTCACTTCTTCAGATACTGCTAGAATGGGAGTCCGTCTGTCCTATTTACTGGAAAGTGAAGAGATTTCAGATGCTGAATGACATTAGCGAGCAAATGACAATAGCAGGTGAATAATAATAGCAGGTGTGATTGGATTTAGGTGAGATATGCAGAGCGGTAATAGGTGTGGAGAAACCTAGGTCTCGATTCAGTCCAGAAGAATGCATTGTCTTGAGCTTCGTTATCAATTGCAATTCAGCGGTCTCTCTTTCTAATCTCCCTTTGAAATTCCTTTGTCAGAGAACTGCTACTCTTAGGTCAGCAGCTGCATGACCTGGAAGGTTAAAATCCCCCCACCCCCCGGTTTTTGAATGTTGTGGTTCCTAATTCTAGCTTGTATCTTATAAAGTACTGAGACCGAGGCATAGCGTGGTGAATTCAGCTCATACTTTATTAATGCATAGGAGAACTTGAGGTAACTAGCAGGGCCCATGGCCCACTTATATTCCTGTTCTTAACCACACCCAACACACACACACACATACACACGTGATAGGTTTATTTACAAACAACTTCCTCTCTTGGTTCCCTTTAGGATCTGGGCTGGCCGACTGGCGAGTTCTCGGATCCTCCGCTTCTATTGTCTTAGGATGCGAAGCTTAGCCTGTCTGCATGGCCATGTGCGAGCCCAACTGCGTGCGCGGTCTCTCTTGGTACACAAGATATTTTTTTTTCTTACCCTCCTCCGTGATGTCATGGTAGTCCACATAATATTCTAGCCGCTCGAGCCAGGTTTCCCACTTTTCCGGGTGGGCCACATCGTACTTGGGGATGCTTCCTTGGGCGGCCGCCATGATGGGGATCGCACGTGGCGTGGAGATGTCTGGAGCGGTGTGGGGCGCGGTGACCGAAGACTCTGAGCATGGTGTGGTGCTGCTCCCAGGGTCAGCGATGCGAGGCACATCGTCAGGAAGGTTGGTACGCAGTGCGGTGCTCTGCTCGGGTTCCGAATCGCTCATTCGGATCCCATCCTCATCGCCACTATAAAGTACTGAGACTGATGCGAGGATGCGTGATAACAGCTCATACTTTATTAGGTATAATTAAGACTTGAGTTGGCTACCTGGCTCACAGGCCGGTTTATATTCCCGTGTTTCCTGCTCTCCCAAAACACACACACACACACCCATGATAGGTTATTTACAGTGCATCGTATTCCCCAATGGTTACTCCTAGGATCCCAGCCGTCTGATAGGTGCGGGCTAGGATCCGTTCGGGCTATTGTCTTTGGAGTTGAAGCTCGCATCCCTTTCCCCGCCATGTGGTTCCCTGACCAGGTGTGCGGTCTCCACTTGGTAAATGAAACAAGATATCTGAAGAGGTGAGCAGTGACTCCCAAAAGCTTCTACCCTGCCACATGTTTTGTTAGTCTTTCAGGTGCTGCTGGACTCTTGCTCTTTCCTACTGAAGTCAGAAGGTCTCCCTGCTGCTTCTGAGGCATATTCAGAGGCAGCCCTGCATAGAGCTCTTTTATAGTAGTCCAATCTGGAAGTTATAGTATCATGGATCAGTGTGGTTAGGGCTGCAGATTTTTTAAAAAGAGGCCAGTTGACAAGTCAAGGGGAGTGAAAAAAGGCATTCCTAGAGACAACACTGACCTATATCAGAAGTTCACTTTGTGTGCAGAGCTGACAGGCCAATGAGGAGACAACCTCTGTGAGGAGAAGAGCAGGTCGTAGCATATGCTAGGATAGGGAGGCTCACTGGTAGGGCATCTGTTGAGCATCAAGAAGTTCCTAGGTTCAATTCCTGGCATTTCTAGGCAAAAGGCTCAGGCAGCAGTTGTTGTGGAAGACCTCTGCCTGAGACCACGGAGAGTTGCTGCCAGTCAGAGCAGACGGGACTGACCTGGATAGACCAGAGGTCTGACTCATTAGAAGGCAGCTTCATATAAACCTGGTGGAACAATCTCCCAATCGAGATCAGGGCACTGTGGTCTTTCGGCTAACTGGCAAGTGTCCATTCATTCAGGCCCCTCCTGCCCAAACTGCCCTCAGATTGCCTTATGGTGCAGACGGGAGTCATCATCATCGATTGTAGTGGGAATTGTTTGTCATATCTGGGCCTGCTGGATCTTCAACACAAGCCGCACAGTCGATGATTGCTGGCCTCCCTTCTGTCTTTTACTCAGGATTTTTATTGTTACGGTTCTAAGAAGTTGTTTTATTGTTTATATCTATGTTGTGACCCGCCCTGAGCCCGCTTGTGGGGAAGGGCAGGATACATTTAAATAAATAAACGTAATATAATCAAGTGGCCTCTTTGGGCGGTAGATGTTGGGTGCCAGTAAAGTGAAACGAGACAAATGCCCAAGTTCATTGAAAAGCAGATTGAAGCAAGAAGTAGCTTGTATGTATGTATATCCTCTACAATATAGGATTGTCAAGCCATCAATCCAGGGGCAGAGCATGCAATAATTCAGTGCAGAACTATCTGAGCAGTGCTCAGTACTCTACGGATTTCCCATAAAGTTTGATCTATTTTAATCCAGAAACCTTCTTCAAAAACACCATCTGCTGAATGTACAATAATCCAGTATGTAGCACTAATATATGTGGGAAGATGGATCCACTCCTGCCAAAATTGATGCTCTTGATTTATCATTATATCTCTGCCATCAATAATATTTCTGCTATTTTTAAAAAGGCATAAAAATCTTTTTAAAAAACCCACCTTCCTCACCATATGTTAGAAGGACTAAATGAAGGGGTAAGATCAAAGGGAAACAGTACCTCTTCCATTACTCTCGTTATCCACATAGTCACATTAGCTCAGCATTAATTGGACAAATGTCGATATTAGACCACTGAAAAGAAAAAAAAAAGATTGGTTATTGTTTTTATTTGTGTCTTTCTGTCAGTTGTAACCCTGTTCACTGCAAGGAATTATCCTTCCTTTCATTAGCCTTGTGGTCTTTCTTTATAAGTTGAAAAATCAGTAAAGCTTGTGGAAATTATGAGGCGGGAGATGCAATAATTCAGTGCAGAAATGTATGAGGCTTGTTTCAACCATGAAAATGGAGGAGGCCCTCAGGCCCCCAGAGCACGCAAAGACAAGCTGCTTTTGCCTATTCCTTTGGCTGCCAATGGTAGTCAAGGCCAGCTCTGCATCTGACTGGTCTTTCTCCTTGTTTCCAGCTTGCCCTCCAGAACTCACCTCCATACTCCGAGATCTTCGTCTTTACCGATGCGTCATCCAAAGATGCTCACCTCAAGAACAGTGTGGAAGCCCTCATCCAGGAGCAAAAATGCAAGGTGGGCTCAGGATTTTCCTTTTGACAGGACTTGAGTTTCAGACCCTTGTCTGGTTTTTAATTGATGCCAAAGCTTTCTCTCTGTAACAACCTGGTGCAAAACCTCTCAACACTTTACTTTTAGAGTGCAAACTCCCAAAGGAGGGCATAATGTTTTTTCCTCTTCCTCACCTCAGATCACCTTTCTAATCACAGAAGATCCCTCTAGGACCCGGGTGAAACGGGAAACACTCGCCCCAGACCGATTCAACCTCTACATAGACCTAGCTCACAGCTCAGGTGGTCAGATCATATTTACAAACAACGAGAACATACGCCGGGTGGCTGAAATCATCGGCGAATCCAGCGTCTCTTCGGTAAAGAAGGAGAAAAGGATACTTTGAATTTGAAAATGTCCTATGAAATACACCTACCAAAACCATATTATAAGGTGTTTCTTTGTGGGTGTGCTGCAACTCACTATGAATCCTACAATTCAGAATGTGGTGACCAGGTTGCTTCCAGGACTGGCTGGAGTGAGGTCATTACTCCAGTCTTGTACCTGTGGTATTGGCTGTCAGTGTGCTTCTGGGTTCAACACAAAGGGCTGGTATTTCTCTTTTAAAGCCCTAAACCAGGGGGGTGTCGAACATAAGGCCCGGGGTGGGGGAGGAGAACTGGCCTATCCGGGGCTCTTACGCGGCCCACAAGCAACTAGTGCAGGAGAGGAAATGAGACTGCTCAGGGAGTGGGCAGAGCCACTCCAGTCACAACTTCAGCACATCAGAACAACCTCGTCTGCAGCAGTCAAGCAGTGTGGGAGCATCTGCCCAGAGCTGTACTGCTGGCTCTCCAGTCCTCCCGTATAGGTTTTCCCAGCCCATGGGGCCTTGCAGTGAGGATACACCAACTCAGAGCTTACTAGCTGCTGTTCTTTATATAGTATATATCTCTGGTACCCAGCATTATGTTTTATGGCACACATGGCCTGGCCCAACAAAGTGATATTTATGTCAGATCCGGCCCTTGCAACAAATGAGTTTGACACCCCTGCCCTAAACAGCTTAGAGCCAATGTACCTTCTAGACCACTCAGCCCATAAATATCAGCTTGTGCATGGAGGTTGGCTGAGGAAACTTTCTTTGTGGGAACTTCCTGTCACAGAAATCTGAGTGATGGGAACTTGCATGAGGGCTTTCTCAGTCCTTCAGAACTTGCTCTCCCTTACACTGGAGTAAGTCCTCTAGATGGTGTCTGACATCAGATGAAATTTTTAAAAAAATAATTCCAGGGACATTAGAAAAGTTAAATCTTTACTATTTTAATTGTTTTGTATGGGTTTTGAACATTCATGGAGCTGCCTTGTAACTAAGACAACTGGTCTATCAAGATCAATATTGTCTAGAGAGCCAGTGTGGTGTAGTGGTTAAGAGTGTGGACTCTGATCTGGGAGAACTGGGTTTGATTCCCCACTCCTCCACTTGCAGTTGCTGGTGTGACCTTGGGTCAGCCATAAGTTCTTTCAGAGCTGTTCTTGAGAGGGCTCTCTCAGCCCTACCTACCTCACAGGGTGTATGTTGTGAGGAGGGAAGGGAAAGGAGATTATAAACCACTCTGAGACTCCTTCAGATAGTGAAGGGCAGGGTATAAATCCAATCTCCTCCTCCTCCTCCCTCCCCCCAGGCCTTCCAGTATGACAGGAAGCCTCCCAACAACAATGCTTATTGCCTGCCATGAGTTTTGACGGGAGACTTTTTTAAAAAAACAACTGCTGACGTTGCAACATAGCATGTCATCACTTCTGGGGAAACCTGGAATTAACATCACATCACTCTAGGAATCACTGGAAACCCTGTGATTTTACCATGGAGTTTCTGCCAATTCCTAGAGTGACATGACATGACTTCAGCCTCTCCCTGAGAGTGATATCATGCATGTGATGCCAACACACCTCCATGTCCCCACCCCTTCAAGCTCCCACCAGTCGCCAGGCATGGCCTGGCAATCCTAGTATTATCTAGTCTCACTGGCAATGGCTGTATAGGGCCTTGTTAGAGACCTTTTGTATCATCTGCTACTTGATCCTTTTAACTAGAGATACCAGTAGGGTTGCCAGACCCCCTGATGGAGGCATTGCTAGGCCCTGCCCCTCAACCTCCAATCAGGTTACCAGGAGAAAGAGGAAGGCCCAGGCCACATTGCTGGTGTTGCACAGGAAGTGATGTCACCCTGCCAGTGACATCTGGGGTGACACTCTGGTATTTGGACAAAAACTCTATGGTAGAAGCCATTTTTACTGTAGAATTTTTGCCCAAACACTAGAGCATTTCAGCGTGATGATGTCACTGGCAACGTGGCCTGGGCCTTCTCCTGGTAAGTCACACCCCATCCTCCATTGGTTGCCGTGAGGGATCTAGCAACCCTAGATACCAGGGACTGAATCTAGCAACTTTGGCATGCAAAGCCAGTGCTCTACTACTGAGCTGTGGTCCACCCCAAATATTGTAAGGTTATTTTAGTACTGAAAGTTGACTTGCATATTTATTTCGAAATGTAAATATTCTAATAAATGCACTGATTCATATTGACTTGGGGAGGGGTCTTTCCAGGTGACCCTCTTCAACCACCAGAAAGGAGCCATCTTCAGCCTGGAGGACTCCCACAAGAGGACAAGAAGGCAAGCAACAGAACAGGAGGTTCACCCGTTTTGGATTGACAGCCTGGTTGACAAAGTGGTCATGACTATCCAAGGTGCCATTTGGGTCTTCACCATCCAGGATCCTACAGGTTTAATACAGTTACTCCATGACTCCTTGCAGCTTCTTCTGTGGGTGGGACAGAGTATATAATATGAGTTCATACTTAATAAAGGGTTAACATTTTGGCTGTTTATCATTTGATGGAGTGTGGAAGGAAGGACCAGGAAGTGGGTCTTGTAAGTTGGCTGCTGGGGCACTTGCATTTACACCCTCTAGGCCCAAGTTGTATAAAATATGTAAATAATATATTGAGTTCTTTTATAAGAGTCTGGGGTCAGTTCTTTGTAGGGTTGCTGAAATTCCTGGAGATTTGGGGGTGGGGTTTGGGGAGAGGAGGTACCTAACTGGAGTATAATGCCATAGAGTCCACCCTCCAGAGCAGTCACTTTCTCTAGCTGAACTTGTCTCAGTTGTTGGGAGATCAGATGAGTTTTAAGTATGGGAGATCTATAGGCCCCACCTGGAGGCTAACCAAAAAGCAGATAGACAGCTGAAAAGGTATGAGAACATATAGAAATCAAGCTGTGTGAAAAGATGCTGGTAAAGATACTGTATAAAGATAATTATGGTCTCTACGTGTAATTTATATGAAAAATACAAATGCAAATGCAAATAGTGCTGATATAGTGTAATGATATTTAGAGGACACAGAAATAAAGTCAAAGTACATAAATAAGAATGCCAGAAGAACAATGGTTCTAAATATCATTAGACTATATCAGCATTATTGTATTTTTGCACTTGTATTTTTCCATATAAATTACACGCAGGGACCATAATTATTTTTATACGGTGTCTTTATTAGTATTTTTTCACACAGTTTGACTTCTGTATGTTCCCACCTGGACACTGGCAAAACCTGGTTCTTTGCAGAATGTGGAGGATCTTTTTAAGCCTCACGATGACCACCTGTAAGACATAAGGTGAGAACAAGGGGGAATTAAATACCGTGGGAACTTTGCTGGGTTATTGTAAGGATAACATGGAGGAAAGGAGAAGCATGTAAGCTGCTTTGGGTCTCCACTAGGGTCACCAAATCCCCTCGTCAATCCAGTACAGGGATTAGGGGGTGTTCCAAAGGTGGGCGGGGATGCCCCAAGTCCCGCTCCCAAGCTCTGGCCATCTGTGGCCACTCCTCTCCCTCCCTGGTAAAAGATTTAAAGGGCTTCAGCTCATCAGCAGGAAGCATGTGGCCTGATGACCAGCTGGAGGGCCCTTTAAATCTTTTACCAGGGAGGGAGAGGGGCTGTCGCCAGCCACAGCTCCACTGGCAAAAAGGTTCTTTAAAGGGTCTTTTTGCCAGTGGGGTGGAGGCCGCGGCATGCACGGGGCTCCTTTCCCAGGGGCAATTTGCCACTTGGGATTCATGCCTGTTTTGCCCCCGCCACCCCACTGGCTCTGGGGCTCACAGCGAGTGGTATGGGTGTGAATCCCAAGCAGTGAATCACTGCTGAGAAAGGAGCCCCATGCATGCCGCCACCCCCAGCCCGTTGACAAAAAGACCTTTTAACAGATCTTTTTGCCAGCGGCGATGTGGCTGGTGACAGCCCCTCTCACTCCTTGGTAAAAGATTTAAAGGGCCCTCCAGCTGGTTGGCGGGCCACGTGCTCCCTGTCGATCAGCTGAAGCCCTTTATATCTTTTAGCAAGGAGCGAGAGGGGTGGCTGCAGATGGCTTCCCCAGTGGCCAGCTGCCCGGGGGCAGATTGGAGCCCCCAGGAGTGGGGGAACCTTCCCCCAAACCTGGGGGCTGGCAGCCCTAGTCTCCACTGGGGAGAAAGGCAGAGATATAGATTAAGTAAAATACAATAACCATGAGCTCACTAATGCACAGATCAGACGTTTGCCCCAGCCTTTTTATAGGAAGTGGTGGTTGTCAAAACTCTTCCAGGGACTGCAAGAACTATTTGGAAGCTTTTCCTCAGTAAGAAGATTACAAATTTGCTGGACTAAGAGTCTCTCACAAAAAACTGGAAAGATGGCAGCTTCGGCTGGATCCTTGTACAGTTAGCCAAACAGTCAAACCAGCCCTTGTTTGGCCTTTCCCGGCAGGTTCAGCCCAGAACTCTACATTGGATCGTGGTCCCTTAGCTGCGATCCAGTCTATCGGAGGCATCTACAGAGTGTTACTTTTGTCCCCTGTCCGCCCTGGAGAATGGAGACTGATGCTTCATTCCACAGGCAACTACTCTGTACACATCCAGGGTGAGCAAAGTCTTAAAACTGAGTGTCTCCTCTACAGCTGGGGTTGCCAACAGGCTGGAAAAGAAATGCCCCCACCCCTTTGATAGAGGTTTAATAACATGTTAAGTGCCAGGTGATGGTATCTACCTCAGTACAGGGCTTTGGGGAAGGGAAGTGCTGGAACTCTCCAGAGGGAAATGGAAGTTTTCAGTCTGTATACTGAAAACTCATAAACTTTTAAACATCCTGAAAAGAATTTTGTCAGAGGTTCCGGAACTCTGTTCTGGTGCATTCCCCCAGGAAAAAAGCCCTGCCTCAGTGCCATGAAAAGCTTCAGCTGCCCATTGCCATCCATTAAGCCTGTACTGAGGGGGACAGCCTTAGCTCCAGCCACCTATCCTTGTCTTCCATATGATGAATGTTGAGGGCTCTTGCATCGGTTGTCTAGGAGTCAAACTCCCATTGGACCTGTGGTTGAGCTCATATTCTGTGCTTGTACTTGGGATCTTCAGTTCAAGGATCCTACCTGTGTAGAGTTTCCTACTCTAGACTGGGAAATTCCTGGAGATTTAGGTGTGCAGCCTGGGGGAGTGTGGAGTTTGGGGAGGGGAGGGACATGATCCACTCTGCTGTTTCCAGGGGGGGTGTTACTGATCTCTGTAGTCTGGAGATCAGTTCTAGTTCTGGGATGGCTTCCACATTGGAATGATTCCATGTGCTGCTCAGTCCTCCAGGGCCAGTGATTTCTAGTGGACAGAGCGGCTTATTGGATGCCAGACTTCCCTTTTGAGGCACCTGGTTGGAAATGTAAGGAGCTTCTCCCGTCAGAGTTCCGGATCTCTCCTCATTTGCCCACAGGTCAGAGCACTCTTGACTTCCTGCATTACTTTGCCATTCCAGTGGATGGACGACACCCTGGGCTTCTAAAAATGGACAGCAGCCCCATAGAAGGTATGGGATGGGATCTTTCACCCTCAGGGGATCGGGCTTCAGTTTGGGTAGCTGTGCTGGGCCTTTGTGCAGGCAGTGTTGTATCTGTAGTGCCCTGATATTTATTTGCAGTATTTGACTATTGTGGAGGACTGTAGCTGCCTCACTCAGAGGGAAACAGAAATATCGCCTTGGCTTCCAGTTTCCACATGCAATGCCATTAGCCCTACCTACCTCACAGGGCATCTTCTGTTGGGAGGAGAAGGGAAGGCAATTGTAAGCCTCTTTGAGACTCCTTTGGGCAGTGAAGAGAGGGAAGAAGAAGAGATTGGATTTATATCCTGCCCTTCACTACCCGAAGAAGTCTCAGAGTGGCTTATAACCCTTTTTCCTTCCCCTTCCCACAACAGACACCTGGTGAAGTAGGTGGGGCTGAGAGAGCTCTCTCAAGAAGTGCCCTTGAGAGAACAGCTCTGAGAGAACTTGTGACTGGCCCAAGGTCAGCCCCAACAGCTGCATGTGGTGGAGTGGGGAATCAAACCCGGTTCTCCTAGATTAGAGTCCACGCTTCTAACCACTACACCAAACTGGGGTATAAAACCCCACTCTTCTTCTCCTCCACCTTCGCCCACATAATCACAGCCACAGAGATTGCAGCTCCCTAGAGCACACTCATATGGTACCTTGGGGAGTGGGAGCAGGACCCAATGAGCTTTCACCTTCATTTCAAACAGGGGTTCCTGTATACTTGGTTGTTACGGCAACGGGCTTGAGCCAACCAAAGTCCGGCTCAGTTCATCTGGAGACCGCGAACTTGGCTGGGAAAACAGGCAGCCTCGGGGAGATGCGTTTGCAGAGAGACGCCAACAAGACGGATCTGTTCGTGGCCAAGCTGCCTCCCTCCCTGTTGGCCAATGGCAGCTTCACAGTAACCCTGCACGGCGTGGACAGCGAGGGGCGGAAGGTGAAGAGAGCGGCTCCCCAAGTGGCCACCGTTGCGGGATCCCTGCTGGAGGTAAGGCGGGGGAACGAATGGCAGGGTGAGCCTCTGGGCTGCTGGATTCAGAGGAAGGAATGGTGTTCAGTCAATTTCCCCTTCCCTGTGTGCTGTGGGGCTTCAGCCCTGTGTGGAATTTTAGCAGTTTGGCTCTATGGCGCTTGACTCCTGATAAGCACAAATCAAACTAGTTGCTGTAGATCTTCCAGGATGTATGGCCGTGGTCTTGGCATCGTAGGACCTGACGTTGCTCACCTTGACACAGAGAGCACTCCATCTTTCTGTGTTATACCTCTGAGGATGCCAGTCACAGCTACTGGTGAAACGTCAGGTCCTACAATGCCAAGGCCACGGCCACACAACCCAGAAAATCTACAGCAACTAATGAACTCCGGCCGTGAAAGCCTTCAACAACATACAAATCGAACTGTCTGCATGCTGCCATGAGCCTTTGGGGGGCAGTTCGGGGGGGGGGGCTGCCAGTGAAATAAAACCCGAGTCCCCATTGCATATGAGGCCACCTCCTTGCCAGACTACATGTGATGGTGCTATACGTTCATGCCAGAACTGGATTGCAGCCAGATCCCTAAGTGATGTAGGGGTGTTATGTGTGAATTTAAAACATATCATGGGGGAGAGGCATGTGGGGAGTCAAGCCTCTCCCCTACCCATGCTTTCTCTGCAAAAACATTAAATGAGCTTCCCTCCCTCCCAGTGGGGCTTAAGTGACCTGAAATAATCAGTACCGCCCCCCCTTCTTTAAGGGCAAGGAAAGTCTCATTTTGATTTTGCTTGATTCTTCTATTTTCTCTCTCTTGATGTTTCTTCATCTTGATAGTTCTAAGACTCATTCTTTTGATTTTTTTTTCACATTTATATTCCACGGGCTCCGGGTGGTCACAATTCGCACTTAGGCCTTATAGTATTACACCAAATAGTAATAATAATAATAATTAATTAAAACCATTAAAATAACATTAAAACAAAATACATCAGTTTTTCTTTCTCCTTGCCCTATTATAACACTTCTTTGTTCTCCTGGCATTGGGGGAAGGCTCACATCATCTCCCCACATTGTGCATTAAAATCTGCACACACTTCCCTTCAGTGTATGAATATAGATATTGAACACATAGCCAGGGATTCCCAACCTTTTTGAGCCTGGGGGCAACTTTTGAATCCTGACACAGTGTGAATGGGTGCTGCCACAAAATGGCTGCTGCGGGAGACAGAAGAATCAGCCACAAAATGGCCGCCACAACTTACCTTCAGTCACACAGTGAAGACCCTTGTGTTCTGGTGGCAGCTGCTGCCAATGCAATGTTTTTAAAAATTTGCAAAGCCAGTCAGATCTCCGGTGACCAATCAGAAGCCTTGCTGGGCAAAAGTCCCACCTGGTCTGGCCCACTTTCTAATCTAAAAACACTTGGCTGGCATTGGGAAAGGTGGTGGTAGGCATCATGGTGCCCGTGAGCCCCCGTCGGGGACCTCTGGCCTAGCCCCTGACCTAGCCCCTGCTCTCCCCTCATGCTTTGAGAGCTCTGGCTCCAGCCCAAGTTCTATAACCTGCCCCCTGGTTTGTTTTAGCTGAGCAGAGACACTCCTGTGTTCCCAGGGAAGCCGGTTTCTGTCGCCTGGAAGCTGATGAATCCTGGTTCACTCAAGCAGTACGGTCTGAAGGCGAGCAGTGTTCCCCAGCTCCCGGTTAACATCTCCAGCTCCAGGTAATTCCAGGGAATAAGTCTGCATTGGAAGAAGCCAGTTTCTGTTATCAGGAGTTGATGTGATCTCTCAGCCGATCCACGTGCTAAGGAGTGTAGAATCCCCGCCCTGAGTAACAGTCAGATGTGTGCCCTGAAAAGAGTTTTTGGCTAAACATTAGGAAGAACCTCCTGATAGTTAGAGCAGTTCCTCAGTGGACCGGGCTTCCTCGTGAGGTTGGGGGCTCTACTTCGCTGGAGGTTTTCAAGCAGAGGTGCTAGATGGCCATGCTGATTCTGTGAACTTAGGCAGATCATGAGAGGGAAGGCAGGAAGGGGTGCATCAGTGTTAGCTCTTGTGACCTGCTCTTACATGCCCAGGAAAACGCTGATTGCCATTTTGCAGTCAGGAAGCAATTTTTCTCCAGGCCAGTCTGGCTGGGGATCCTGGAGAGTTGGGTTTTTTTGCCATCTTCTGGGCATAGAGCAGAGGTCACTGGGTCTGTGTGGGGGGAGGTATTTGTGAATTTCCTGCATTGTGCAGGGGGTTGAACTAGATGACCCCAGAGGTCTCTTCCGACTCTGTGATTCTATGATCTGGATCGCCCAGGCTGGACTGATCTTATCAGATCTCGGAAGCTAAGCAGGGTTGGCCTTGACTGGTATTTGGATGGGCAGCCTCCAAGGAATACCAGGGTTGTGACACAGTGACAAGCAATGGCAAACCACCTCTGAAACATCTCTTGCCTCAAAAACAAGTCTAGCTCACCAATCTAGTGATGCACAATGTTAAAGAGCTAGAACTTCTCCCTGCTAGACAATCTTAGGATCTCCTGTCTATTCGGCACATAATGCTATATAATAATAATTTATTATTGCATGCTGGGAGTTCTCCTCAGTTCCCATGGCATGCCCAGTTTGGATTGGGATGGCACCATGCATGGAGAAGAGGCTTCTGGGGGGTCTCCCTTCTCATTTTTGAGAGTGGAAAGGATCCAGGAAGGCACCGGGGAAACCCATATGTTTCCTGTGTGTGGGGAGCCAACGCACAGCTCCAACTTGACCCCACCTCACCAGCCCATAGCTAGGGATTTTTTTTGTGAGGGGGCCTTTGGGGGGCCCGCCAGCTAATTAAATTGGGGGAGGGCAGCTTCCCTCCTCCCCAGCAAGGGCAGCCCTTCCCTGTGGAGCGTCTGGCTTCCTCCCTCCCTGAGGAACCCCAGTGCCCTTTCCCACATTGCCTCACTAGGGGCAGCCTCTATCCTCTGCTCCCCCCTCCCAGGGCTGGGAGAGATGAGGCGTCCAGTGACTGGGCTGGCCATGAAGGTGTGGCATGTTAACACATTGGCGTGCAGGAGCACAGCCGGGCATGCCTGGCCAGGGCCAGACGAAGCGCTCGCTTGCCTTCTTGCCTTGCCTGGCTGGGCTTACCTCTCTCAAGTATCTCTCAGCCCAGCTTTGCCACCTCTGCTGCTGCTCGTGCCACCCTTATCCTCCCTGCCAACAGGCAATCAGGGGAGGGGGAGCCAAGGCTCAGGGAGGGAGGCCCATAAAAACCATTAGAGGGCCAGGCCCCATGGGCCCCGTGATAGCTATGGGCCTGCACCTCACTCACCCATACGAGGAAGGCTGGGAGAAGGAGGCAGGCAGGAGCGGGGAGGGGCACAGTCAGAAGGCAAGGTTGAGCCCAGACTTGGGAAAGGCCGGGATGGGAAGAAGCTAAGAGGCAGCCCTGAGCAGCCAGGGGAACAAGCAGGGCAGAGAAGCAGGGAAGGCCTCCCTTCCTTTTATAGCCTCCCAGGTGGAGCAGGGGGAAGGGGATTGGATACAGGCCAGGTGGGGGTGGGGCCAGGGAATCCCATAAAAGGGAAAGCACAGCACCCAGCTGAGACAGAAAGAAGGTCTGAGAGAGGGAGCCAAGAGGAAGGCCAGTACTGGGAAAGAAGAGGATTTGGGTGGCTTAAACCCCTCTCCTTCCCATTTGGAGGCCTCAAGGGAGGTGGCCTGATCTCAAACACAATAGCGGAGGGTGGAAAGCCCACAGTGTGGTAGGAGGAGGCTCACTCCTCTAGGATACTCAGGTGTGACATCTGTATAAGTCTCCTGAGAAATGATTTTCAGCCTCCCCCTCTGAAGGCACAAACTTGGTCTGAAATGAACTGACAGTCTAGTGGATTTTTCTGTGTCACTCCCCCCTCCCCCCATTTGGCATCCTCAGCCGTCTGTGGAACCTGGTTGGCTGTTAGTTGCTGTGCACACACCAGACAGGCTGGCGGACTGGTGATCTTTGCCCATCCTAAGGGACAGGGCTAGCCTGAGGGTTTTTTGCGCCCTAGGTAGGGATACCTCCTGGCACCCCCCCCCCACGCCCACCAATTACAGGGTTGCCAACCTCCAGGCAGGGCCTTGGGAGAAGGAAGTCCAGCTTCCCACCCCTGCGAAGGAGCCCAGGGGAGGCACTGGGCCAGTCCGGTTTCCTCCTGGCACGGCCAACGGGGCCTGGGATCCCTGGGAGTGCGACGCGCCGGCAACCTCGGCTGTTTGGCCTGGGGGGCAGCAGCCTCCATGGAGGGACCCCGCGACCACCCAGGCAGCCCCGCTGTCCGGCCACGCTCCTGGCCGAGCATCGCTCTGCGCTGGTCCTCCTCTGCCCCGCCTTCCTGCCACTCCCTGGCAGCCCGGCTAAGGAGCAGCGGGGTTGGCAGCGTCTTGCAGCAGCGGCACCCTTCTGGGCTCCATCCCCTGGCAATGAGGAGGAACCGGGCCTGTCCTGGCACTCCAGGGGCGGTGCTGGGCTCAGCACAGCAGGGGATCTTCTCCGGGACGGAAGCCGAAATGGAAGGGCAGCCAGAGGCAGGAAGGAGGCGGCGGTGGACTTGCCGAGCTGAGGAGGTGCACGGCCACGGGCGGCTTCCCCTCACTTTGTTTACCTTCGGTGTGGGCTCTGCCACCCGCCCGCCTCCACGCCACCTGCCTCCATGCCACCTAATGGTCTGGGGGCGCTCCCCGCATGCGCCCCACCCTGCCCTCTCGACCTTCACCTCCTCCTCCCTGCCACCCTCTGCAGGCACTGGAGCTGGGGGGCTTGAGGGGGCGGGGCGGGTCCTGTTTGGTGCCCCAGGGCCTGCCCATGCTCTAGGAGAATACCTAGTTCGCCTAGCGAGTGAGCCGGCCCTGCTAAGGGACCAAGTTCAAGTTTATTTAGGTTTAATAGCCTATTGGCCATACACCATAAAAAATTTTTTTAAGAGCTTAAAAACGCAGTAACACAAAAAGTTTGCCACATCTGCAGTGCACTAGTTTTTATCTTGAAGTATCAGAAATAGTTGAATACTTCAGCAGCCATTTTCCGAGGAATCTCTCTCTTTCTGTTGTATATTTTGGGCAACAGAGGAAGATGTGAGATGGTGAGTCAAGTTCTGTCAAGGGGCAGTCACGATAGCATGAGCCCAGAGGCTTTCTGAAAAGATGGCCCTTCATCTGGGCTGTTGGGAATGTGTTATAGCGTGTGATCATATATGACTGCCTCACTTTCAAAACTGACAGTATGTTAAGATAAAGAGGCAGGTGAAATT
This sequence comes from Gekko gecko, assembly GCA_029375565.1. NCBI lineage: Eukaryota > Metazoa > Chordata > Lepidosauria > Squamata > Gekkonidae > Gekko > Gekko gecko. The sequence goes on along the minus strand of JAPDNY010000002.1, from coordinate 34,485,954 downwards.
TGATAAAATATCTTATTCCCAGATGAAGTGGGGAGCATTTTCTTTTTTTTTTTTTGTTCCAATTAGTGGTCCCAAAAAACACCCTCTTGGGAACCCTTTCAGGAGCACATGACTGAGGCCCCCTCTCCATACATACTATCGTCCCAATCCAAATTGGGCACCCCATATGTGGAAATTGAGGAGATCCCTGGAGTCACACCTGGTGGGGGATTCCAGACCCAACCTGAGGACACAGTCGATGAATTGTCACTGTCCATCCATATTGCCATCTTTAATTTCCTTTCCTGTTCTCCACAGGCTACAGTTAGGCCTTAACGAAACAGCGAGAGGGCAGATCACTCTTCGGGTCCCCAGTGCTGCTGTTCCCGGCTCAGTGATCACCGTCACCCTGCAAGCCAGTTCTCTGCATCCAGCAGGGGATCCTACATTTGCCCATATCCACTTGCTGGTGATGCCACCCCCTCCAGTAAGTCTTGGGGTGGAGCAGGGGTCTCCAGCCTTTCTGAGCCTGTGGGCACCTTTGGGATTCTGACACAGGGTGATGGGCGCAACCACAAAAGAATGGCAGCCAGCCAAGGTGGAGCCAACTTCAAAATGTCAGGGAGCGAAGTTACGTATAAGTTTAATAGTAACTTCTCCACCTTTCAGGCAGAACCTGTGAACCTGCCCACTTTCTGAAATCACTTGTGGGCGCCAGCAAAGGTGTTGGTTGGGCCCCTTGGGCACCACATTGGGGGCCCCTGGGGTAGAGGAGCATGGGGGACGAGTTGTTAGAAGCAAGCACCGCTCAGACAGCTTGTGGAAGGGTTCTTTACTGACATTAAATGATCTTTTGTGGATGGTCTCCTTTGACCTGGTCTAGCCCATGAGTTTCAAGCCCTGTTCTCAAGCCCAGCTCTGTCTGCCCTCCATGGCGCGCAACCTTCTGAGTTCTCCGAAACTTTTCATCCGGCTGGATGTTTGAGAAAAACATGGGCAGAGGCAGAAGATAAGATGTCTCAGCCCACAATCTTAGGGCCCTGCCTGGTAAGCATCCTGCGTGGGATGCTGAGCAGCGACACTTACAAGACAAAAGTCTTAACATCATGGCCTGAGATATTTTTCTTCTGATGAAGAGTTCTGGACAGCTCAAAAGTTCGGTGCCATTTGAGTTAGGCCTAATAAAAGGTGTGAGGTGACTTTTGGTTTTGGACTTGGCTTTAGGGTTGTGAGCTCTGGGCTGGGAGATTTGGGGATGGAGCCTGGGGAAGGCTGGGTTAGAGGAGGGGAGGGACTTCAGTGGGGTACGATGCCATGGAGTCCACCTTCCAAAATGGCCATTTTCTCCGGGGGAACTGATCTCTGTGGCCTGGAGGTCAGTTGTAATCCCAGGTGATCTCCAGCTACCACCTGGAGGTTGGCAACCAGAAATCCCAGACCATGAATTTCTAAGTGTGACAAACTTCAATATTAATAAATTGCTTGTTTATCATAAATATCGTGCATATGTCTCCACAGTAATATCAATAATTCATTCTCAAACCGCAGTATTATCAATCGTCCATTCTCAAAGTCTCAAATACTCATATGATGAATGAAAGTGCTTGTAAATGTCCTTAAAGTTTCCTCTTGAGGTGAAGATGTATGAAGAATAATATATGAAGAATCTGGATATGAAGAACTCCATTTTGAAGAACTTCCTCAGTAACTGAAACAATATATCTTCAAATAGGTCATATGCACTCTTGTGAGTTACAGCAAACACATCTCATAAATGGGCGGTTATTGACAGCGCATCTCAGGAAAAGCTCAGGGCTTTGCATCACCCTTTCTTCCATAATTATTCTTCATACATCTTCACCTCAAGAGGAAACTTTTCTACTTTAAGATTGGACTTGATTGTGCTTATATGGCTGTATTTGTATCAATACTTTGGTTATTATTGAACTGGTGTTAGCGTCTTTTTCAGACAGATTTCTGTTCCCTTGTATACCTACACTGTGTGTTCCTCTTTGGTTGCTGTAAATGTCCTTCAACAGATTAAAGTGCTCGTGCCATGGTGAACCGTCTTATGTCCTTAAGGATGGTATTTGAGAATTTGACAATGGACTATTGACATTATTGTGACTTGAGAATGGATTATTGATATTACTGTGGAGACATATGCATGGTATTTATGATAAATGAGCAATCTATTAATACGGAAGCTTGTCATAGTTAGAACTTCACAGTGTTGGATTTCTGATTGTTTCTGTGGATCTCTCTGGATTGTAACCATCTGGAGGTTGGCAACCCTGTACTTTGGACTCATGGGGTTACCTGCGACCCCCTACCTACTTTGAGAACGTCTTATAATGACACATTTCTCATTGCCGCTTCCCCTCAGGTGCGCAAACTCTCGTTGCCGTTCTGCAACGCGTCCTGGGTCAGCGGTTCCTGCGGTCCTTCTCAGCTCCAGTGTCATGCAAGCCATTGGACAGCCACTTTGCGAATCTGGGACAACGCCGGTGTTCACTCTGTGCATGCAGAGGGAGGTGCCGTGGTCCCCCATCAAGCTGACGGGCTGGCAGAGTTGGTCAGCTACACCTCAGACTGCTGCTTACGGGAGGCCACGCTGGTGGTCACCAACTGGCTCGGGGAAAAGTATCGGTGCCGGGTGGAAGCGCCCCCAGAAGTTCCTGGAAAAGTGGTGGGTTCGACACTGCCTGATATTCCTAGCAGGGAAGCTGCTGCTGTTATCGCCACCTGGTGGCCAGTATTGGTTGCTTTACTGGTAACCTGTTCAGCACTGTGAGACGTCAGGAAAAAGGTGTGTTGTGATGCATGGGCGGGGCGCTTGTTGTAGAAGTTGCCTTCGGCTCTGAGAATTTGGCATTTCGGCAAAGTGAGCTTGACAGAAGTGCTAAGTAAAAGGAGAGTGCCTGAATTCTGGGCTCCCATGATGCGCGGAGCAGAAGACTGACCCCAGGAGGGGCTTCTGGTGTTGTGCTAGGCCACTGGTGGCCAACTGGGAAGAAACCGAGGACTCCATCCTCTTGCCTGACTCTCAAGCTGCATTCCAGTCCAGACTCAGTGACTCAGCCGGCGATCGATCTTTAACGTCTTTGCTGCTCTTGCGGAAGGAACGAGAGAGACGGAACTGCTGTTACCATGAGCCATACCAGAACTGCCTGCTCTCTCCTAGGTCTGTTGTCTTTTCTGCTGTCCAGGGTCCTGCTTGGGGGACTGGTCTCTTCTGCAAAAAAATCAGAACTGTGGCTGGTTTCAGTGCAGAGCATGGCAGTGACGGGGCAGGACCCGAACTCGTGGCTTTAGCATTACTACTCCCAATTTCTAACCAGCTGTGCTTGCCAGCCGCAACTTTCTCCCCCCCCTCGAAACTGTCTTGCCCTCCAAGTTTTCTGTCTCATTTGATTCCTGCAGAGTGAGCACATGTTTGTTTGAATCCCCCCCTCCGTCCTGTGATTCTGTCAACTGCCTTGCTGTGGCCTCTGAGAACCTTGGCTGGCCAGGACAATTCCTCCTTCTGCACATATCTCAGCAAGAAGCCTAATAAGAATTTATGGCACGTAAAGCTACAGAAGAAGAAAGTGCATGCATTAAAGGGAATGGGTTACATCACTCTAAAAAGTCAGCATTACGAGGAAAAGGCTGCACCTTGCTTGCACTCCTGTTAGCGTAGCATCCATTTATGCCTGCCTAGTGAAATAGGCATGACAGCAGCAGCACAGACAGATTCCATGACATGAATTCAAACACAAGTCACTAAATAGCTCAGGGCGATTCTCTGCAGACTTCCAGCTGTTTCCAGACTTCCAGCCTTTGAGAGCCAGTTTGGTGTAGTGGTTAGGAGCATGGACTCTAATCTGGGAGAACCGGGTTTGATTCTCCACTCCTCCTCCACATACAGCTGCTGGTGTGACCTTGGGTCAGTTACATGTTCTTTCAGAGCTGTTCTCTCAAGGGCAGTTCTGGAGAGAGCTCTCTCCGCACCGCCCACCCCACAGGGTGTCTGTTGTGGGGAGGGGGAGGGACTCTTTTGGGTAGTGAAGGGCTGGGTATAAATCCAATCTCTTCTTCTCTGGCTGTGACAGGCCTTACCCCTCCCAGGGTTCCCGTCCCCACTGACACATTATTGCATCCGTCCTCATCTCTGCCTCCCCCTCCCCCCATCCACACCATCTTGGATTCCTCGAAGGGCCAAAGATTCCCACTTTTGCTGTCCCTGGATCCAAGACTACCTATTCAGGCCTGCAGCCTGCCCGGTCTTTCACAGGCATGATTAGCAAAGGCATTGAACTCAGGACTTCCTGCATGCCAAGCAGATGCTCTACCAGTCGTGGGGGTGGGGGGAGGTTCCACTGCTGGGGGAGCAAGAGAGCGAAAACTGTGAGGAACCCTGCCCTGTGCAAGCCCCCGGGGCAAAAGCACTGCGTCGGCAGCTGCAGCAGCAACAGGGGAAACTACAGGTGGCCGTGTCGTAAGCTCCTGGCACACATCACTTATCACGCTCCCTCCCCCTCCTCTCCAAAATTATTTTGCTCCCAGAACAACAGAAAGCGGTGACGTTAGCAGAAACGAAGAGCTGGGATCTCTCTCACTCCCATCATTCCCCCAAAGTCTGACCTGTTGGGGCTGGACCTTCAGGACTCGGCGTCAAGTCAGGCAAGGCGATCGTGGAGCCAAATCGGATGAAATTTTATGCCTTTGCTAATCATGCCTGTGAAAGACCGGGCAGGCTGCAGGCCTGAATAGGTAGTCTTGGATCCAGGGACAGCAAAAGTGGGAATCTTTGGCCCTTCGAGGAATCCAAGATGGTGTGGATGGGGGGAGGGGGAGGCAGAGATGAGGACGGACGCAATAATGTGTCAGTGGGGACGGGAACCCTGGGAGGGGTAAGGCCTGTCACAGCCAGAGAAGAAGAGATTGGATTTATACCCAGCCCTTCACTACCCAAAAGAGTCCCTCCCCCTCCCCACAACAGACACCCTGTGGGGTGGGCGGTGCTGAGAGAGCTCTCTCCAGAACTGCCCTTGAGAGAACAGCTCTGAAAGAACATGTGACTGACCCAAGGTCATACCAGCAGCTGCATGTGGAGGAGTGGGGAATCAAACCCAGTTCTTCTAGATTAGAGTCTGCACTCCTAACCACTACACCAAACTGGCCAATCTGCCCCTGCTGTAGCCTCTTTTTTGTGGAAATATGCCTTTCCCCTTATATCTCCACAACAAAAGGGGCTATATGACTTTTTTTGTTGTCATTTGAATGAAACCTGGGGCTTCAGAGAATATGTTACACATACTGTTATTAATGTTCTATTGACATAATATTCAGCTACTGATTTTAAAAAATTTAAATGGCTTCCTGTGGTGGGTGGAGGGAAACACCGCTGTAGGGGAAATGGCTGCCAAGTGGGTAGGGCTGGGAAAAGTCAGATGTTCCCTCCTACATGGCAGCCATCCAGACTCTACTGTGAACTTTCCCAAAACTTTGCCATAGGGCATGCTTGGGGGAAAGTTGGGGAAACCCCAGGAGGAGCATGAATGTGCCATGGTGCTCTGCACAAGAAAGGAAAAAACCCGCTTCCCCAAAGAGTGTCAAACCCAGATCAAATAACCCATGTGGAAATGCCCCTAATGAAAAGAGGGGGGGGGGGTCAATGTAAACTGTGGGTGTTTGTCAGGACCTGCAGAAACACAATTGAACTGGAGTTATCCCTCTGCCCTCCCACCCCACTGTGACCTTTTTACCGCTACAAAAATGATCTGAAGGCGCAACCCGCCCTCCTCTGCCTGGTCAGTGCAGGGATGGGAGAGTGGCTGGGAATCCAGTGTCTCCATGACATCTTCTGAAGAGTGAGAAGGGGAAGTGCACGTGAGGCACATATTTGGAAACATGCATATCCTGCAAGAGGGCAGGTCTAGTCTGCACATGTGTACTCATTATGTGACTGATGCATGAATGGCCTGCCGCAGATAAACGTTATGTCACATTGCATCACCTTGAGAGTAACGCATTTAGTCAGCTCATACGTTCAATTGTCTTGTTGCTGAATGTACAATTAAGTGATGTGCAATGATGTGTATTGCGCACTAATGTGTGGCTGCAGCCCCGTTAAACACATGGGTGTATGTACTGGGGGGAGGTAAAACAATCCAGGTTGGCTGCCACATAATTTTGGCTCTGAGCTGCTTGCTGGAACAGTAGGCTTTAGGGGTTAAATGACTGGAGGATCCTCACAGTCACTGATTTTGGGGACAATACTGGAGAATTGAGTCCAGTAGCACCTTAGGAACCAAAGAAGATGGTTTCAGAATATACACTTTCAAGAGTCAGTTCCCTTTGTCAGAAGGTCTGAAGAAGGGAGCTTTGGCTCCGGAAAGCTCACACCCTGAAATTCTTGTTGGTCTCTAAGCTGCTACTGGACTTGAATGTTAAAACTGTTCTCCTGCAGCCTGACATGGCTGTCTGCTGATTGTTGGGGACTACATCTGATTCTGAGCCATCTGTAAAGCTGAGCATCTCAGGAGAACTGCTGGTTCGTTTCTGAATTCAGAGGAACTATTACGTGAAGCCCATAGCAAGTTGCACAGTAGCCCCCCCCCCCTGAAAGACAGGAACTTTTTTCATTTCAACCAGGTATCTGGTTGTGGTAAAGAGTTTTCTGTCAATGTGGCACATGTCTGAACGAAGGCAAGACAGGAGTTCTGACCCCTCCACGGAGCCCTGTGTGCGCATGCTCTAGAACTGGTTAATGAATTCCAGTCTTGGAGCCTAGAATCTGGATTTTTATTACATGTATGTAAATAGTTGCCAGTCTGAATCCTGTGTAAACATGTCCTTGCACAATATTGCCAAGAGAAAACAATCTGTGTAACTTGCTAGAAAAGGGGATTAGATGAAATCCACCACCATTTTCTTCTACGAGACAAAATTACACAGGAGCTCAGGAACTTCTTAAAGACTAACAAAATTTATTTCAGTGTAGGATTTGGAGAGTCTGAGCTCAGTTCCTTCAATGCATTCTAATAAACAGTATTCTTCTTATGTGGAACCCCCCCTCCCATAATTCCTTTTTGGTCCCATTTCTGGAAATTAAAGCTGATCTGCCTACTGATCTAAAGCTGTCTATTTTAATGCAAATTATTTTTTTAATTCCCAATGTTACCATTTTGCTAGATGAGAAAGTTGTGTCGTCGTGTCCCCCCCCCCGGGTTTTAAAGGTGAATGTCTCTTAATGCCAGGCAAACTTTTAAAAAAGCATATTTCAATTAATAAAGTCGAAATCTGAAGTGAAACGTTTGCTTCCTTTATTGCTAAATTACCGCACCAAAGTATAGTTTCTCTTTTGTTGGGGGTGGGTGGGCTTTGGAAGTAGGGCAGTATGTTAAAATAAGTGCACATATTTTAAATAAGTCTGTTCTTTAATCACACATTTAACTGCAATCCTTTGCTATGCGAAAACAGTAGAATTAAACACACAGTCTTCCCTACGGGGAGGAGGGATATGAGTGCAGTTTGAAGAGGAAAAGTCAAGAGATTAACATGTAGTTAAAATGTAATATAACTGACTGCCAGACAGTGTTCCCTCTAAGCTGAGTTAGTGTGAGCTAGTTCACAGTTTTTTAGCCTCTGGCTCACAGGTTTTTGTCTTAGCTCAGGACTGATGGCTCCAGGGCAAACTAATTTCTGCAGTAGCCAAATTGCTCGCTCACAGCTTTAATGTCAGCAGCTCACAAAGTAGAATTTTTGCTCACAAGACTCCACAGCTTAGAGGGAGCATCGCTGCCAGGTGGGGCCTGGTATTACAGTTGATCTCCCACAGAGATCAGTTCCCCAGGAGGAAATGGCTGCTTTGGAGGTTGGACTCGATGGCATTGTGCCCTGCTGAAATCCCCACCCCCAAATCTCCAGGAATTTTTCAACAGAGTTGGCAACCCCAATGTACATAGTCATCCCCCCAAAAAAATTTTTTTGCAGTCTTTTAACACATTTTCAACTAGGGTAGCCCTATTAGGCTGATGCAGCAAAAACTGAAAAGACGTAGCACCTTAAAGACAGATCTGTCTAGCCCGCCAAAGTTTGAAGGTGTTCAATTAAACTTTTGTTGGTTATAGCTCCTAAGGGTGTGTGCTTTGATAAATCCTGTTAGTCTGCAAGGTGTCAGGAAGAGTACTTACTTAACTGTAGCAGTACAAAACAGTAAGAGTCCAGGAGGACCTTAAAGACTGACAAAATACGTGGCAGGGGAGGAGCTTTCCTGAGCCACTGCTCACTTCTTCAGATAACTAACTGTCTACTTAATTGCAGGATGCTGCTTGTTATGCTCATTTGTGCCAGTAGGGGGAGCCAGTGACTCATGGAAGTGGATTGCTTCAGCCATTAGTGAGGGAAGGAATCTATGAAATGAGGAAAATATCCCGCTAAAATCCTCAGGTTTGTTCACCACAATTATCAGATATCAGACCTAAAAATACTGCTTGGCAATAGCAGGTGCTACTTCTCACCTTTCAGGGTTGTCTGTGGTCACAAAAATGTATCTGCTTATTTCTATTTTTTTCTTTTGTCTGATATTTTGCTGAGCTTGTCACTTTAGTCCTTGATTTATGCCTACTGTGATATCAGCTAGAAGAACGTGACTATTTCAGACGAAAACAAAATCAGAAAGAATAACTATGATTAAATATTAAATTTGAATCCAGTAGCACCTTAGAGACCACAAGATTTTCAGGGTATGAGGTTTGAAGAGCTAAAGTCAGATGACGGGAGTTTCAAACTCATACCCTGAAAATCTCGGTAACTTTTTAAGAATAAAGGGCACCTCGATGTAATGAGCTTTCAGAAAAAGGAAGTATTCCCTACCGTTAGAAAAAAAGGGAATTCAAAATCAGCTGAGGGGCCCAGTATTTAAGAGGACTGGACATGGAGATGGATTTGTATTCTTGCTCATGCCTAAGGAATGTTCCGGAACTTCCAGCAGCCTCAGTTCCCTGAACTGAAGAATGAGAACAACAGCACTGGCTCGATGCGAGGCTGAAGAAGAACAAGATGACTTAAATGGTTGCTTATTAACCGTGCTGTAAAAGTATTTGAAAAGACGAGGCCGAGGCAGCCAAAGAAAACTGCCACATGTAGCCTCTGCAGGAAGGCCTTATTTTGTGGCGGTTGGGAGGGCAGTGTAAGCATGAAGGAAATAATATCACACACAACCTCTAGGGGGCAGTGTGCAGTTAGGAATACAGGAGGAAGTGATGTCAACCAATGAGATGCCACAGGGTAGATTCTGGAACACCGCAAGACTGCAATTGTGGCTGTGTTTCAAATTTCACATCTTGATACAAACTCCTAAACTTTTTGTTAAAATTGACATCCCTGGCCCCTCCTAGCTTGGGAGAAACTTTCAAATATGCTGCCAGTTCAGGAGTGGGGCAGACACAGAACAGCCCAAACCCACCCTCTGGTTATAAATCCACAGGGTATTTCTTCCCACTTATGATTCTGCATGAATCCCAGTAACTGCTTCCATCACAATCCAGAGTCCCAGAATATCTTCAGCCTGGTCTCCAAATAACTTAAGTAGCTATGCAATCTGAGAACAATTCTACGTGGTCTCTTTTATGTATATTTTCCCCTATCGTGCACAATTTGGGCTATTGCAGAATGGGAGGAGGGCACAAGATAGGGCATCAAATCTGGGTCCGCAAATCCAGGGCAGAAGCTCTGTTTGCAGAGGCGATGAGCTGGCGTAAAGGAGACGACGATGGCAAACTCCTTGCATGGAAAAGAGAGGCCAGAAATACCGATTGTCCTTTGGCCTGGATTCTGCAAAAGGAAATGATGTCTTCGAAGTTGTAGCCAGGGGAGAAAGTGCTCTATAAATGTCAAAGAGGGAGGACATTGTGTCCTGCTTCAAGAGGAAGCAACCTCAATTGTCAGATAAAGGTGGACTCCTTGTGGCTGGAGAGGCGGTAACCCCGGATCTCTTTCAGCTGTTTGCAAAGGGCTGCTTTCTCTTGCTCCAGCTGGGCAATGCGGTCACTTTTCTCAGACACTTCCTGTGAGCCGGGCAGACATCAAGGAGTACAGTCAGGAATGCTGGGAGTCATCACAGCCCCACCCATCCAAAGATGACCTCCTGGCCTCTCACATCTCACACAGATTCCACCCCACTCTTCAAAGGCCCCCTGAATCCGTTCCCCTACTTCTAGAGATGTGAAGCCACTCCCCTCCAGGAAAATTCGGGGGAAAACGTTTTTCCCTATTTTCCTCCCCAAGGGCTTTCCCCCCATTTTTCCGACGGAAAAAGTGGCTGCAGTATTACATTCTCATGAAGATGCACAGATATTCTGCTCTGGCCTGCAGTGGATAGCTAGGCTCACTTCTTTGACTTAGAATCATCGAGTTGGAAGGGTCCTCGAGGGTCATCTAGTCCAACCCCAAAATTCACAAATACCTCCCCCTCCACACCCACATTGACTGCTGTTCCAGAAGATGACAAAAAACCTCCAGGATCCCTGGCCAACTTCGCCTGGAGAAAAATTGCTTCCTGACCCCCAAAGTTGCAATCAGCATTTCCCTGGGCGTATAAGAAAGGGCCACAGGAACTGAGGCATCCCTTCCTGCCCTCCCTCTCATGATCTGCCTAAGTTCACAGAATCCGCATTGCTGTCAGACGCCCATCTAGCCTCTGTTTGAAAACCTCCAAAGACTTGTCTGGAGCTACATGCTCCGGCAGGCGCCTTTTGGCAATGCATCTGTTTTTCTGTAGTGCACAGTCAGGACTGGAAGGGGGATGCTAGCGCTTCGGAGGGGGAGGGGAGAGGCTAATGGACTTTGGGGAGCCATTCCAACTCTGTGGTTCTGTAACTGGCTCTGGTGGTGGAAAGTGCTGTCAAGTCACAGCCAGCTTGTGGAGAGTGGCGACCCCTTGGGGTTGTCAAGGCAAGAGACAAGCAGAAGTGGTTTGCCATCGCGAGCCTCTGTGTCGCAACCCTGAATTTCCTTGGTGGCCTCCCTTCCAAGTACTACCAGGGCTGACGCTGCTTAGCTTCCAGACTCTCACAGGGTTATTGAAGCCACTGTGCCTCATGTACTCAGAGACACTTCTGTTAGGCAAACTTCTCCTAAGGAGTGCAAAGTGAGGGACCATGAATGAATACGTGCCCTGTACTATGTTGGTGCTTCTACTGTTTGCATAGGAAGGGGAGGGGGTCTAGACTTATTTTTAGTTCCGTGCCCTACCTCTCACCAGCTGGAGAAGGCTCTTGAGGGTGTCTTTACCTGCTAGAGCCAGCCTGAATTGTTATTACTGATGCATACCAAGGTCATAGCTACACTGGGGCATTTGGGGGGCCACGCCCCCTCAGTTGTAAGCCCTGCCCCACCCCCCAAAGGTGGGAGCACTGGCTACATTTATTTGTCTTGCTACAGGAGAAGGAGACACAGACGGAGTGCTTTCTGCTCTGTAACAGAGAGCACATTCCAACTGGCTCTCGTCCCAGGCCAGGCACCAGCCGAGGTCAGGGTTGGTGGTGGGCTGTCCCTGCCCACACCCACAGCTTTTCTCCCCATGCAGCTCCAGCAAAGCTGCAAAGGAAGCTTCCACTGCATGCCTTGGCTTCGGGGGGGGTTCCCTCCCTCCGCAGCAAGGGCGCAGGAAGGGGGCAGTGAGCCAGCAAGAGGAGAGCAGTTGCCTAGTGCAGAAGGGGTGGGAGAGGAATCCACAGCCCCGAAAAAGTGCAGCTGAGCCATGCACAGAATGGGAACTCAGATGCAAGGCAAAGAAATGCGGCTGGTGCTCCCAAACAAGCTGGTAAGAACGCACTGGCCAGCTGCTGATGGGATCTCTCTCTCACACACTCACCCACCCACCCCGCTCCCCCACGCCCCAGATTTCCCAGTGCCCCACCAACCAAAAATTTCTAACTATGCCACTGATGCATAGTCGTTTTTTCAAAAAGACTGTCAACATGTTGAGCAGTGGGGTGTGCAATAAACTGACTATGTTTGGAAACAGTTTTCATATTGCAAAGAAATGTTAGTCTTAGAAAAATAAATCTTGCTTGCACAATCTCTCCCCCCTGCAGTCCCATGGCAGCTGTTCAGTTATGGGACTTACTGCCATACTATAAACTCATTATTCACTTGATATGAAAGAAATGTTGCTTTTTCATCTTGCCTTAGAGAGGTATACATGGGCTGAGTTTCCGGGGGTCAGGCAAATTCCATGGAATGCTGCCCTAGGCTTAAGGAGATTGTCTCATGGTAGGGCTAGCCTCAAGGGACCCACTGGGATTGGTTCAGATCTTGCATATTAGAAATGTGATGAAACACTTCTCAGTTTTTTTAAAAAAGAAAAACCAGGCCATGTTTTATGTTACCTTGATCAACAGGTGGTTCTGTTCCTTAAGGACATTGACTGCTTGCTGGTGAAACTCCTTTCCTGGTGGATGAAGGGGAACACCAAACCCGCTAGGTGGGACCTCCGGCTAGAGAAGAAGAAAACCCATATAACTGATCTGAAAGTGACTAGTCCAAGATCACTTGGAGAGTTTCTGGGGGTGATTTGGGATTTGAACCTCAGTTGTCCAATGCTTTCACCCACACTGGTTTTCGTAAGATGGACAGTAGATGCTCAGGTAAGGTAGACTCTCAGAGTCGATTTACACATTTGAATGGTGGGGCTGTGAGATTGCACCTGGCCTCCCTTCAGCACTTCTTACGCAACACTGAAATGGCACATAAGCACATGGATTCTGGCTCGTGTATACCCCATGACTCCTTGCCACTCATAATGGGTTACTTACAGATTGGCTGTAGGGACATGGAACTCCTATCTGCATCCATTACAATCTGTCATCTTATGTCACAAACATGGCATAAGGTGGGGGGGGAGGCTAATGGCTGAATGGGTGCAGTCCTAGTGCCTCACTCAGCTATTAGAAGAGCTCTACTAAAGAAACAGGCCTTAAGGAGGAAAAATAAATTAAGTCCACGAACAATACACATGAACACCATGCTGTGTTTTATGTTGAGTCAGCCTTTGGTCCATCAAAGTCAGCATTATCTAGTCTGACTGACAGAGGGTCACCAGAGTCTTTCAACCTCACCTACTGCCTGATTAATCCTTGTAATTGGGAGTGCTAGGAACTAAACCTGGGACCTTCCTTGATGGTGCAAAGTGGATGCTCCGCCATTAAGCCACAGCCCCGTCCTTTCTTCTTTGCAAACATGTAACCTGATCCCAGCCCTTACTGCATCTTCTCCTAGTTGGCCTGGCCTTCCCACATGCCATACCTCTGGTAAATTCAGAATAACTGCCCACACTAAACAAAGTTTGGGTCCAGTGGCACCTTTAAGACCAATAAAGTTTAATTCTGGGTGTAAGTGTTAGTGTGCATGCACACGGTTTCAGATACACTGAAACAGACTTTGCCAACCATTGCATATAGGGAGGGTTAGTTGCCAGATGTATGCATGCACACGAAAGCTTACACCCAGAGTAAAAGTTTGTTGGTCTTAAAGGTGCCACCGGACTCAAACTTTGTTCCGTTGCTTCAGACCAACATGGCTACCCACCTGGATCTGTCCACACTAAAGTTACCTTTGCCTTCTAGCACCATGGCAACACCTCCTCTCTCTCTCCTTAAGTCCTCACATTGGCATTGTTTGGCTTTCCTTTCCTTTTAGGTTTCTAGTCCACCTCAACTTTCAAGACTCTTCATGTATTCCTCTTCCCTCATTTCTCCTTATATTCCTTGTTGTCTCAACTGAATATCTAATATTGGCTCCCTTTGTCTCCTCAGGAGAGGAGATATACTAGGTTGAAATGGTTTGATCTAATAAGGGACAAGTCAAAGCTGATTGTAGGTTTTCTCACTCTATAGTGAGAAGAATATTCCAACAGGGAGCGCTCACATTTCACTTCCCTAGCTTGATCCAACCCAAGACATTTTAGTACCCAAGGCAAAAAATCAATATGGTTCCCTCTCCCTCCATATTAGGGTTCCCAAGCCACGCATCTGGCAGGAACTTGGGGGACAGGAATATGAGAGGGAGTGTGTGCCACATGATGTCAGGTAGCTCTAGGAATTGCCAGAAACTCTCTGGTAAAAACCACAGTTTCTGTCGATTCCTAGAGCTACCCGACAACACTTCTGGTTTTTCCCTGGAAGTGACGTCACTGTGACAACTTAAAAAAAAATATCCAGCAGTGTCAGGCAATTAAGGTTGCCAGAGGGAGGGAGTCCATTAACATTAGGAAGTTTATTAACATGAATAGAACTGTGCTCCTGTTGACTTCTATGATGCTAGACCTTTTGCCAGGCCAAAATCACCCACTCCCCAAGAGCCTAGAAATCCATATTAAAAGCCTTCTCTCTCAGCCAATCACCTCATCTTGCTTCACATTAGGGCCACCTCTCTCACACAGGCCTACCATTTTTTCCTCCTCTCCATATTCTGGTGATACTCCTCAGTCCTCCTCACCTTTCCAGGGGAGGTGAGCAGGTTTTTCAAGCACATATTCACTTCCTGGATCTTGGCGAGCAGCAGGCAGCTCTGGTTAGAGTAGGACTCTGGAAAATAGTTCTGCAAATGTGCAAAATACAGGTGTAGAAATCTAGAACTCGGATCCAATTTTAGTCAAAATTTTGATTTTGAGAAAGACAGCAGAAAGGGGGAAGTTGGGCATTTCATATGCAACACATTTACTGCTTACAAAATGGTGTGGGCTTATTTAAATCAAACAAAACAGTTATATATGCTAGCAGGTCTTAAGGCTAAAGAGTACAAAAGAACATAAGAACAGGCTTTGCAGGCTTGTGCAGCCTGAGTTGGTCTGGGGGCCATGCATGTAAGGGGGGGTTGACCCTTCAGTCAAGGCTACCAGATCTCTTGGTTCGGCAAGAAACCAAAATTAGGGGTGAAATGTGGTGGGGGTGGGAATCAGCATCACCCAATGTGATAATGTCACTTCTGGTGTAACCGGGAAATGATGCCATTGTGTTGGGCAACACTTTGGCATTCGCCAAAAATTCTATAGTTAAACCATCGTGTTTCAGGCAAATGCTACAGCATCGCCCCCAGTGTGATGACATTGCTTCTGGGTTGCACTGGAAGTGATGTCATCGCACCAATGGCAATGCTGACAACCTCAGTACCCACCTCGCCCATCTCCTGCTGGTTGTCAGCTTCAGCAACCCTGCCTTCCACCTCCACTCAGTTTTGGTACTGGAAAATAGCTTCCTGTCTGCTGTTAGGATTTTAAAGGGAAACGAATACACCCAGCCTTCAAAAACACTCATGGAATCTTTGCCTGGTCTTTTGGGGCCCTTAAATTGCTGGTCACGCTCTTGCCTATGGGTCTTTTCCATTAGCTCAGGCTGAAGATGTGCTCTCGGGCATAGCACTTACCTTCTCTTTTGACCTTGGGAGGCCCTTAAGCACCTGGCGAATCCCCACAACAAACAAACAAACAGGTGTGTTGCTAGGGAAGTGCTGATCCCTCGAGACCCGGATCTGTTCCTTCTCTTCCCACCCCAGGACTGGTACTTACTGTGTCGGTCCCCATGTGCTTCTGACGCCTCTGGGCTTCCAGGAGGTGGTGCTGGAACCAGTCCCGCACCTGGTTGACCATCTCCAACCCTTGCAACAAGGCATCTCGCTCCCGTTCCAGCTCCTGCATCCGCTTCAGCTGCAAGACAGAGTGGAGAATCGGGATTCCTAGAGAGGGTCCTATTCCCCGCTTGCCTTCCTCAATTACAAGTTACTGGGATTAGGAAAGTCAGAATCAGCAGCACTTGCTGGCTATGACAGAGACTCTGAGCCTGAATGGAATTAAAGTGGCCACCTTTAAAAAAACAACAACACACAAATAAAACTATCTTTATCTGTTATGCCCTGGCACCGGTTTGCAGTACCCTGAAAGATGGGCAGAAGCTTCCTAAATGAGTGGGGGATGCCTTGGACTGAAACTAAGTCCAAGAGCCAGTTTGGTGTAGTGGTTAAGTGTGCGGACTCTAATCTGGGAGAACCGGGTTTGATTCCCCACTCCTCCACTTGCACCTGCTGATGTGACCTTGGGTCAGTCACAAGCTCTGGCACAGCTGTTCCTGAAAGATCAGTTTGTGTTAGAGTTCTCTGAGCCCCACCTACCTCACAGGGTGTCTGTTGTGGGGCGGGGAAGGGAAAGGAGTTTGTAAGCCGCTCTGAGACGCCTTTGGGCAGTGAAGGGCGGGGTATAAATCCAATCTCTTCTCTTCTTCTTCTTCTTCTAAGGACATCAACCTTTCAGAACAAGTCTGCGTAGCAAAGAAGGGGCTTAAATCTTCCTTACCTGTCATGTCACTCTGTTCCAGCCTGAAACAGGGAGCTGCTATTTGTACCCACTAGGAAAACTTCCATGTAGCCATAAAGGGGCTTCAGGCTGAGGAAACAATGTGAGGCTTAAATCCCTTCCTCCCACAGGCTACAGTCCCAATCTGAATTGGACCCTACGTGCCTGAGAATGGAGTCTCTCATAGGGAACCCCCGGACATTTTTGTCTGTTTGTTTTTTGCTGTCAAGTCACAGCTGACCCATGGCAACACCACACATTTTCAAGGCAAGAGACATTCAGAGGTGGTTTGCCATTACCTGTCTCTGCATCCCGACAATGGATTTCCTTGATGGTCTCCCATCCAAATACCAGCCAGGGCTGACTCTGCTTAGTTTCCATGATCTGACAAGATCAGGCTAGGCTGGGCCTGGGCTATCCTGGTTAGGGCATACTCCAGTCCAGACCAATGCTCCCTCTAAGCCGTGGGGTCTTGTGAGCAAAAAATCTACTTTGTGGGCTACTGGCATCAAAGTTGGGAGTGAGCAATTTGGCTACTGCATCAATTAGTTTGCTTTGGAGTCATCCTTCCTGAGCTAAGGCAAAAATGTATGAGCCGGAGGCTAAAAAACTGTGAGCTACCTCACACTCACTCAGCTTAGAGGGCACACTGCTCCACATTCCATAAAAAACACTCCTGGTGGCTGTAAAGTCTTTGCAATATGTGAACCAGGAATTATCAATCTCTTGCATCTGCAATTAAAAGAAATGCAGGGTTCTTTCTCATTATTTTCTTTTGTGAATGCAGATGCAGTGATTGTCCCATCAAGGACTGAACCCAAGGGGGTGGGGAGGGCATTAACCCTTTCCTTGTGCACTTTTTTCCATTGGAGAAAGCCAGGCGGACTATTCATAGACTGTACCCAGGCTTGCTGCAAGCCATGTAAACCAACCCAGAGCAAACATCATCGGCATACCAAGGAATGGGGAAGGGGTGCTCTAGGTCAGAGGCCATTGTTCATTCATTTATTTGTGCATATTACAGTAAATAACAGCAAGCACAGATATCTGCAGAGATGCAGAGAGTAGAGAGAGAGAGAGCATGAGAGTTCATGGCAGCACAGAGAGAGAGAGAGAGAGAGAGAGAGATTGAGATCTGCATCAGCATGAGAACGTAAGAGGAGCCCTGCTGGATCAGATCTGTGGTCTCTTTAGGCCACCGTCCTGTCTCACAAAGTGGTCAGCCAGTTCCTCGGGATGGCCAGCAACAGGGCATAGAGGCTGAGGCCTTCCCCTCATGTTGACACCTGGCTCTGGGATTCAGAGGCTTAGTGCCTCTGAATGCGGAGCTTCCCCTCAGTCAGCAAGACTAGTAGCTACTGATAGACCTGTCCTCCATGAATCCATCTAATCCCCCTTTAAAGCTGCTTATTCCTGTGGCCATCATTACATCCTCTGGCAGTGAATTCCACATTTTAACCACTCTGTTATAGTGATTAGTGTCAGACAAGAATCTAAGAGACCCTGGGTTCAAATCCTCACTCTGCTTCTAGAAGAAGAAGAGAAGAAGAGAAGAGATTGGATTTATACCCTGCCCTTCACTTTTGAGTCTCAGAGCGGCTTACAAACGCCTTTCCCTTCCCCGCCCCACAACAGACACCCTGTGAGGTAGGTGGGGTTCAGAGAACTCTAACACAAACTGTTCTTTCAGGAAGAGCTGTGCCAGAGCTTGTGACTGACCCAAGGTCACATCAGCAGGTGCAAGTGGAGGAGTGGGGAATCAAACCCGGTTCTCCCAGATTAGAGTCCGCACACTTAACCACTACACCAAACTGGCTAAGAACATGAGAGAAGCCAATGTTGGATCAGGCTAATGGCCCATCCAGTCCAACACTCTGTCACACAGTGGCCAAAAATACCAGATGCCATCAGGAGGTCCAGCAGTGGGGCCAGGACACTAGAAGCCCTCCCTCTGCTGCCCCCTCCAGCACCAAGAATAGAGTGCATCACCTGCCCCAGACTGAGAGTTCCCATCTATACCTTGTGGCTAATAGCCACTGATGGACCTCTGCTCCATATGTTTATTCAATTCCCTCTTGAAGCCATCCATGCTTGTAGCTGCCACCACCACCTCCTGTGGCAGTGAATTCCATGAGTTAATCACTCTTTGGGTGAAGAAGTACTTCCTTTTATCCGTTCTAACTCGACTGCTCAGCAATTTCATGGAGTGCCCACGAGTTCTTGTATTGTGAGAAAGGGAGAAAAATACTTCTTTCTCCACTTGCTCTATTCCATGCATAATCTTGTAAACCTCAGTCATGTCACCCCTCAGCCATCCTTTCTCCAAGCTAAAGAGCCCCAAGCGTTTTAACCTTTCTTCATAGGGAAAATGTTCCAACCCTTTTATCATTCTAGTCATTCCCACCCTTCCGACCTTCATCATTCCAACCCTTTTTATCATTCTAGTCGCCCTTGGATCAGCACTCTCTCTCAGCTGGTGTGCACGACAGAAAGGCTTGGAGGCAAAAGAAATGCGCCCCACGATCACTCACCCAGAAGAAGACCCGTAGAGCCTCCAGGCTTCCGAGGGCCGTCCCCAGTGGGACGATGAGGATGGTGTAGCCTCTTTGTACTGCCATTGGGGCACTGGTGTGGCAGGAGGACAGCAGCGCCAAGACGAGAAGAGGCGGGGGCCAGCCCGGCATTCCAGCAAGTCACAGGGGACCCCCCAGCTCCAATGGAACCCCTCAGTCGTGGAAGGGTCTCTGAGGAACCTACCCCTCCCTTTGGCTAGCTGAAGCTTTCCCTGCCACTGTCCCCTCCAAATGGCTTCTTTCTCTCCTCCTCACGTTTCTTTCACTTCAGCATCCCCCGAAAGGCCTCCAGGCCCAGCACTGAAAACATCCGACCCTAATTCCTTCAGATCCCTCTCGTCATTTCTCATTCCAGCCAGTCACTTTGCACTGTCCCTTTCTCCATCAAACCTTGCTAAAAACTTTTTCCTCTACTGTTTCTCCTTCCCCTCCCAGACCCTCCCCTGCCCTGAGGCAAATGGACACTGTGTCTGAAACTGTCCCCCCCCCACTTCTCCACTGGCCCCGATTTGCTGAACTCAGCACCTCCCAAAGCATCCTGGGATACATTTTAAAGCCTCAGTTCCCTGGGACAATGGCTGCCATAATCCTGGCTTTTCCGGCTGGCCGAATGAGATTGGGGAAATGGAGAGAAGCAAGCAGAGAGTCTGCTTCGCCTCAGGATTAACCCCTTTGGACTCAGAGCTGTCTTGCCCCACAGTTTCTGGTCTCTCCCCATCCCCTGGCAGTCACTAGGCGGTGGGGGGCGGACCACCTGGCAACCCTATTGAGTCAGCTAGCCCTTGACTGGAGATCTCTTTCATTCCCACCCCTGCACATCTCCCCCTACCATTTGGAGCCAGCTGGAATAACTCCGGTCCCCTATGTCATCCCACAGAGCAAAACATAATAAAATAGGGATGCCGACTTCCTGGTGGAGCCTGAAGACCTTCCAAAATTACAACTGGGCCCCAGAGATTAGTCCCCCAGAGGAAATGGCTGCTTTGGAAGGTGAAGTCCTATCACAATGCGTTCCTACTGAGCTCCCTCCTCCCAAACTCTACCCTCCCCAGGCTCTGCCCCTAAGTCTCCAGGAATTTCCCAAGGTGGAGTTGGCAACCCTAATTTACAATAGCACAGCTACACATTTTAAGCCAGCTAAATTGCACTCTGGGAGGGAAGGCGGCACGGTATAGCCCGATCGTCAGATCTCGGAAGCTAAGCAGGGTCAGTACTTGGAAGGGAGACCCCCAAAGAAGACTCGACAGAGGGAGGCAACGGCAAACCGCCTCCGCTTCTCACTTACCTGGAAAGCCCCTTGCTGGGGGTCGCTATAAGTCGGCTGCAATTTGATGGCACTTTACACACACACACACACACGAGTTGGATTCTCATGCCCCATTTCCTACCATCTTTTCATGTCCAGGCATTAATCTGGAACTCTCCCTCCCCCTCTCTATGTGTCTGCGCGAAAAGCAGTTGTGTGGGGATCTTGAATGGTAATACTATCCCTTCAACATTTCAGTCCCCCAAAGCTGTTTTCATTTTTAATCAACCCCCCCCCAAAAAAAAATCAAAAAAAATCCATGGTTTGATTTTGTTCCATTTGCACATCCTGTCCAGTGAGCCTATAAGTCCATCTTTGGTCCTTAGATAAACATCCTCCCTGGATGATCCAGGCTTGAATTCAGGGTGACGAAATTCAGGCTACTTCTGTATTACAGTCTAATAATCTGGTTCTAATAAAATAAGATATCCCCAACCTGGATATCCTGGTCTAGCCCAGTCTCGTCAGATCTCAAAAGCTAAGCAGGGTCAGCTCTGGTTAGGACCAACGCTCCCTCTAAGCTGTGGAGTCTTGTGAGCAACAATTCTACTTTGTGAGCTACTGGCATTAGAGTTGTGAGCAAGCCATTTGGCTGCTGCATAAATTAGTCCACCCTGGAGCCAATCCTTCCTGAGCTAAGACAAAAATGTGTAAGCCAGAGGCTAAAAAACTGTGAGCTAGCTCACACTAACTCAGCTTAGAGAGAACACTGGTTAGGACTTCGATGGGAGATCGCCAAGGAAAACCAGGGTTGTGACGTGGAGGCAGGCAATGGCAAACCACCTCTGAATGTCTCTTGCCTTGAAAACTCTGTGAGGTCACCAATAAATCTGCTGAGATCATAAGAACATAAGAGAAGGCAGACTTGAGGGCACTTTCTACCACCAACAAGATATCGGATACTGTTCATCGTTTGTGCAAGCATTTTATTGTGGGAGTGACCATTCCTGAAAAAAATTGCTCACCCTTTTCCGTGAAGTGAAACACACCCCTCCCCTCTGGTTTTAACTTTCCAATTCATAGGAGGCAGAAGGAGATCTCACATGAATCTGCTGCTCCCACGTTATCCTTTTCAAAGGACTAAGCCACTTGAGTACGCAATGATTTTTCCTAAAACAGTCTCTGAATTCTTACTGGAACCAGATCTCAGCCAGTTTCACTTAAAGTCCTGTGGCAATTTTAGTTTGTTATTAGTGTCTTGTAGTCTGCCCAGAACTCAGAAATTCGAGCTGGTACTAAATTACAACACAGCTCAGTTATCATCAGGCAATAGGCAGAACATGTGTTGCCTCACACCCAATCAGCAATTATTCCATTGGTTACTGATCCATTTCCAGGTTCAGTTCAAGATTCTTGATATCATCTACAAAGCCCTTCAAGCCCTTGGCCCCACAGATGTTCAGATCGCTTCTTCCCCTGTGCTCATCCACAACAGCTTTGCCCTTCTGAGTACAGCCTTCTTGAAAGTGCTGCCCTGGAAATTTGTATTAACAGTGTTGGTACTGGAGCTTTCTCTGTTATGGCCCCCATCTTTTGGAATGGACTTTCCTAGGAAGTCAGGAAGGCTCCCAGCTCCCATGCATCTATCATTCCATAGAATGCATAAAACAGTTGCCAACTCCAGGTGGGAAATTCCTGGAGATATGTGGGGGAGCCATCTTGGACACAGCAGGATTTGAGGAAGGAGGGACCTCAGTAGGGTATAATGCCATAGAGTCCACCCCCCAGAGCAGCCATTTTTTTCCCAGGGGAACAGACCTCAGTAGTCTGGAGATCAGGGGGATCTCCAGGCCCTACCTGTAGGTTGGCATGTCTAGTAAAACGGAATATTCAGGAGGATGTTGATGAGGGAAATAGGTGGTAGTATAATGGCATGATCCGGGAGGGTGCTTTTATAAGGGCATAGGATTGTTGGCTATTGTACTGTTTATTCTATATATTATCTTGCTTTTACAGGCTCATGTTCTATTTTTGTAATCCATTTTCTGCATGGTTTATGGTATGTCATGCCTTTGACAATTTCTGTGCTCTTATTTTCTAATCCTAGTCTTTCTGCATTGTTCATTGGATGTCTTCTGCTTTTTGACTGCACTTCTTTTTTTAAGAAAAATTGCATTTCACTTTGAGTTTCAGGAAAAAAGGCAGACTATAAAGGAAGTAAATAAACTTTTTTTTTTAGTAGAACTATAACCCTTCCCTCCCCAGGGCTGTCAAAGGGGACAAAATCCTAGGGCCCTTGTTCACCCAGGGAGGCCCATGAAGCTGGCACAGTCTGGCAACCAGCAGGAACCTAGGGGGCAGGGATATGGAATGGTGGTGGTGTATGTGCCATGACATCACTTCTGGGAAAACCTGGGCGTAATGTTGAGTAGCTCTTGTTGTTGTTGTTCAGTCGCACAGTTGAGTCTGACTCTTTGCGACCCCATGGACCAGATTACGCCAGGCCCTCCTGTCTTCCGCTGTCCACTGAAGTTTGCTCAATGAGTAGCTCTAGGAATTGCCATATGGTAAAACCATAGAATTTCCTGTGAGTCCTAGAGCCTCCCAGAATCACTTCCAGATTTTTCTGGGCCTAAGGTGATAAGGTTTTCCCAGGACTAGGTGATGAGGAAGGGACCCATAAATAATTTTCTGGAGCTATAGTGCTCATGGCTCAAAAAAAACCCCAAGACTAATAAAACACCTTAACTTTGTGGCACAGACATACCCTGAAGCAGAGGAGCATCACAGGACAATTTCAGCCTGAGGCTGCGAAATGTAAATTACTTTCACAGAACTGATTTGTGTTTCTGGAAGCTTGCACAGAATGATGAACGCATCTCTTACTATGATGTGTCTGCACTGAGAGCAAAGAATAAGAAGGGCAACAAAAGTAAGTTGATATGGTCTGGTATGAGGCACCAGTAAGAAAGTGTCGAGAGTAATAAAAACATAAGAAGAGCCGCGCTGGATCAGATCAGTGGTCCATCTAGTCCAGCATCCCGTCTCACACAGTGTCCAACTAGTTCAACTGGTTGAACTGATACCTCCCTGCTTCAAGGCCCTGTGAGACGGTAGGCAGCATCTTACCACCCATGTACAGCAGGCACATGTTCCTCTCCTTTATCATTCCTGGGGTTGCAATGGGATAGTCCTGGTGTGCACTGCACTGGTCAGTCCATACCTGGAATATTGTGTGCAGTTCAGGAGGCCTGACTTCAAAAAGGACGTGGACAGAATGGAGCAGGTGCAGAGGAGAGCGATGAGGATGATCAGGGGCCCAGAGACCAAGCCCGATGAGGAAAGGCAGAGGGACTTGGGAATGTTTAGCCTGGAGAAGAGGAGGTGGAGGGGGGACATGATTGCTCTCTTTAAGTATCTGAAAGGCTGTCACTTAGAGGAGAGCAGGGAGCTGTTCCTGTTGGCAGCGGAGGAGAGGACTCGCAATAATGGGTTTAAATTAAGGGCTGGAAGTTACTGGCTGGATATTAGGAAAAACTGTTTTACAGTCAGAGTTGTGCAACAGTGGAATCAGCTACTTAGCTCCCCCTCACCGGCAGTCTTTAAGCAGCAGCTGGACAAACGCTTGCCATGGATGCTGTAGGCTGGTCCTGCATTGAGTAGGAGTCCTGCATTGACTAGAAGACCTGTACGGCCCCCAACTCTGTGATTCTATGATTCTGTGACCCATGCAAAAGAACACCATGAGGATCAGTGGGCTGAAGTGCAAAGGGACAAGAGACCCCTTTCCTCTTGCGGAAGAGGAAGGAGAAGCAATTTCACCTCCTTCTCCTCAGTTCGGTTCCTGCAAACTGGGTGGCTTTTCCTCTAACCAGTCCCACCACAGCCCTGGGAATGATCTTTCCAGAGGTTGGAAGGGGCTGAAAAAACAGAGACGAAGGCAGGAAAACAAGGCATTCCATGCACAGCGTGGAGGGATATCGCATCGCATTACTAAGAAATATATTGTCACCCCCTAGGGATAAGGGCCCCCTGGCTGAATCGAATACTTTGGCAGCATATTGACCTTAAAGAACACTCCCTAAAATCCACTCACCACATCGTATTCCATGACATTGGAAATGGTGTGTCTGCGTGGCTCCTTGGGGATCCGGATGCTCCGATGTCGCCCGGCTTGGCAGAGAGAGCTGTTGATGCTACGGGACCGAGTGACTCCTTTCCCATCAGACTCTCCTGAAGGAAAAAACAAAACAAAAAATGGAAGGGCACAGTTATATTACTACAGGCGTTTATCATGTCTGTAAAAATCTTTTATCAAAAGAACGAAGTTTGAGTCCAGGGGCACCTTTAAGACCAACAAAGTTTTATTCAAGGTAGGAGCTTTCGTGTGCAGGCACACTTCCTCCGATATTGTGTGTGTGCACACGGAAGCTCACACCTTGAATAAAACTTTTGTTGGTCTTAAAGGTGCCCCTGGACTCAAACTTTGTTCTACTGTGTTCTGACCAACACAGCTACCTACCTGGATCTCTTTTCTCAAAGGAACATCAATTTACAGGGATCTATTTAAAATGAAAATACATCTTCCAGAACCCAATGGGATCTAAAATTTAAATTCTAAAAAGTTACCATAGACAGAGGCTACCATTCAATTAAAACATCTCAGATATATTTGATTCTCCTTTTGAATTACCATTCCCTACCCCATTTCCGCTGTACCACTGAATGCATGACGCGGCCTTCTACTGAGTCATCTCACTGGTCTATCAAGATCAGTAATTCTAGCCACTCCCCAAATATTCCACAAGATATCCTTAGTCTTATTTCCTTTAGGCAGCCTGGGGAGGAAATCCAGATATAAAAACCTGACAACCAGGATGCTAAAAAAAAAATTCTATTACACCCTTTCCATGGATTACATCCATGCTGACCATTCTGAATGGTCCAAAAATTAAAGCATAGTAAACATATATCCTTCAGGCCTTTTCTAACCACTAAAAACCTCCCCATTTGTTAAAAATGCTTTAAAAATTCTCAGACTATGACTGTAGTTGGCCTCATTTAAGCTGCAGATATTTTTCTCCGTGTCATTGGACAGCCATGAAGGATCTGGCGACCAAAATCAAGTTAATTCATGCCAGAGTATTCCCCATTACTATGTATGACTGTGAAAGTTGGACAATGAAGAAAACTGACTGGAAGAAAGTAGATTCCTTTAAAATGTGGTGTCGGAGGGGAGTTTTACAGACACTGTGGACCACCAAAAAGATAAAGAAAAGGGTTCTATACCAAATCAAGCCTGAACTCTCTTCAGAAGCCAAAATGACTAAACTGAGGCTATTGTACTTTGATCACATTATGAGAAGACAGGAGTCACTGGAAAAGGCAGTAATGCTGGGAAAAGCTGAAAAGAGGAGGACCCAACATGGGATGGATTGACTATAAAGGAAGCCAGGGTCCTCAGTTTACAAGACCCGAGAATGGCTGCTGCTGAAAGGATGTTTTGGAGCTCATTGATTCATAGGGTCGCCATACATTGGAAGCGACTTGACGGCACTTAACATGTGCGCATGCACACACACACACACACTGTCAGAAAGATAATGTAATACTTGTGATGGGACAAAGAATAGGGATGCTGCCAATTTCACCACACTTTTGGTGGGAAAATGCATCACTGTGAGCCAAGCCTCAGATCTCATCTTGCCACAGCTTGACTGGAACAGCCGCTCAGTTTCCACTGGCCTTGCTCCCGGTGCCTCGAAAAGCAGTTGGGCACACAAAATGTCAGCAGGTGAAGCTTTTCCTGCTGCAGAGAAACAGCAAGAAGCTTCATGTACGTCATTGTTGTCTGCTGGGCTGCTGTTATGTCCGCTGACCGCTACACCACTACACAACAACTGCTTTCCCTATTTATCCTGTCAAGGGCACAGAAGCGGGGTCAGTCAGTCACAGGGCAAGAACCCCACTTGCCACAGAAATGTCGTTTAGGCCCCCAGTTCCATAGATTTCTACCCTGCTGCATCCATACCGCTGTAATTAAAGCCACTAATTACAGGCCCTCACTGATTAACTGAGCCCGGCCTGGCTCTGATTCAGTGAGATTGATTGCCCCTGCCGATGTCCTAGAGACAGAATTAATGAGGACCGACTACACACGATGAAAGAAAATGAAGGACCCCAGGGACTTCCCCATCCCCCAGTCCACGTCCCTTAATCTTGATCTCTGGTTCTGTCTTGCCAATTCTCAGGTGATGCTCCTCACTGACAGTGACCAGATGCAAAGAAGGACATGGGATTGTGTAGTTTTGATAGTTAGGTAGCACTGGGAATTTTGGCTGGTGAGTTTATAATGCAGGGGCGAGAAACGCTCCATTTGTCAAATTTTCTTCCTTATGTTGGAAGTAAAGGTACAATCAGTGTGGTGTGGTGGTCAGAGCATCGGACTAGGATCCAGGAAACCTCGTTTCAAATTCCTTACTCTGCCATGGAAGCTCACTGGGTGATCTCGGGCCACTCTCATGCTTTCAACCTAGCCTACCTCACAGGGTTGTTGTTGGTAAGAAAACAGAACATGCCTTGGTCATCTCCCAGGGGGCTTGCTTCAATTGCCCCATTTTCTGAGCCTAGACAGGTGGCAACCCGAGAAAGAGCTTTCTTGGTCGTGGCACCAAAACTTTGGAACTTTCTCCCCTGGGTGATTCATCTGTCTCCTTCTACTGATGTCTGCTACCAGCAGGGGAAGACTTTCTTGTTTCAGTTCACATACCCCCCAGTCAGGGCCGACATCAGCATACTCTCAGGTGGAGCAGTGGCCGGGGCCCAGACTCATGGATGCCGACCCCCCCCCGCCCCGCTCACTTGTGAGTGCTTTCCTACCAATGCATCCAACTGCACACACTGCCCAGTGGCCTCAGAGAGAGGGCTGCAGGAAGCGCAGCTGGCCGTGAGGGTGGGTGGTGGCAGGGCTTGTGAGCAGGACAGGGAAGGATGGCCAGGCAGGTAGTGAGGCACATGAGTGGGTGGGTGGGAAGGGACTCCAGGAACTCTCAGCCCAGGGCACCGCAAAATCAGGAACTGGCCCTTCCCCCAGTAACGTTTATTAACCCTCCTCCCTGGTTCTGGAGTCATTTTTATGTGTGCCACCTTGGGGACCCTGATCGGGTGGAGAGGCGGCATAAATATGTTTTAAATAAATAAACAAAAGGGAGAATGTTTTGGTTGAGGACAGTGACGGTTTTTAGCGCGGCTGGCACCCTCCTCAGTTTTCCTTTCTTGTTTCGACCTCTTCCCCGCTGCCTGCAAAGCAGCCGGCAGTCTGTAATATGGGAATAACTAATTATAAGCATTACTATTCGCCATCTGTTTTTAAAATGTAATTTAAAATGATTTATTGTTTTATCTGGTTACTGTTTTAATACAAGGTATAGATAGGAACACTCAGTCTGGGGCAAGTGATGCTCTGTATCCTTGGTGCTTGGGGGGGGATGACAGTGGGAGGGCTTCTAGTGTCCTGGCCCCACTGCTGGACCTCCTGATGGCACCTTAGTATTTTTGGCCACTGTGTGACAGAGTGTTGGACTGGATGGGCCATTAGCCTGATCCAACATTGGCTTCTCTTACGTTCTTATGTACTATGTACATCACCCGGAGCCCTACAATAGTAGGGATGGGGCAATTCATAAATTTAAATGATATTAATATGAAGAAGAAGGAGGAGGAGGAGGAAGAGGAGAAGCAGCAATGGCAGCAGCATTTAGCAGCAGCAGTGGTTTCTGCCACTCTGGGTTCTCATTGGGGAGAACAGTGGGGTATAAATATCTAATTAAACATAACTGCTCTAGTCTCCGATGCATCTGGCAATTCCAAATTCTTTTCCTCCGTGCCTATTGCTGTCCCATGATGAATACTCAGGGAGTGGTGGTGATAACTATCTTCTGCTTCTCTCCCCTTCTTTTTAATTGATGTATCAGTCTGCAAACAGAACCGTAGAAGCAGAAGTTACTTTGGGGGGGTGGAGGAAGTGGAGAGTGCCCAAACTGGGTGATCAGCTGCGGGGAGGAAGAGGCTGTGGGCAATGCAGAAATCTCCAAGGAACGCTACCCAAATCTCAGCCGATGTGCAAAATCTACAGAGGGCAGAATGGTGTGGTGCCAGTCGACAGTCCTGGATCGATTGGCAGCTGTCCAGACAGTGAGACCGCTCTGCGCCAACTCAGCAGATGGAGGGATGCCCGTGGCACAACGCCAAACACTAAGAGCTGCCAATTCTCCCCGTTCCACAGATCCCAGCTGGGGCAGCAACTGCTGATCAACACACACTTTGTGAATCTTTCTTTCTCGACCGGCACCCTCGGCTGCTTTCTGACCATGAATTCTACGGCCCTTTCCTCTTCCCTCTAAAGATTCCCACCAATTCAGGCTCCCATACTGTCCATTCTCCCTGGGCCAAACTGAATCAACCCAGTCTCTCACATTTGGGTCCGTCCCCCCCCCGTAAGGTCTAAGTAAGTAAAGAGTTAGCCGTGGTACCTTCCAGGCTCCTGCCAAAAGAAAGAAGTATTCGTCGAATTACAAGCCAATGGCAATTTAATTCAAAACCTGCAAGTGTGCTGGACTGGCCCTGCCATTGGCCAACATGGCCCAAGTTTAACATGCCAAGGGTGCCTCGCTGATACTTTCAAGGTTTCTACAAACCTTCTGAAAACTGTATATGGGCAATAGATTCAGGTGGATAGCCATGTTAGTCCAAAGCAACGGAAGAAAGTTTGAGTCCAGTGGCACCTTTGAGACCAACGAAGTTTAATTCTGGGTATAAGCTTCCATGCTCCCGCATACTTCATCAGATACTCAGCACCTTCATTTGCTTTTTTCAGATAGACCTAAGACTGCTTTCTGCCAGAGGGCATTTGGTGGAGGGTAAACTCTTTTTTGGTTGTGTTTTAACCAGGTGTATTGTTTTTTAAGTGTGTGGTTTTTTGTGTTCAGGTTTTAACTTGTCGCCTACGATGTTTGTGTTGGGGTTGCCAGGTCCCCCCTGGCTACTGTCAGGAGATGGGAGGGTAGGGTTGCCAGATCCAGGTTGGGAAGCTCCTGGAGATTTGGGGGTGGAGCCTGGGGAGGACAGGGACCTCATTGGGTACACTGTCACAGAGTCCACCCTCCAAAGCAACCATTTTCTACAAGGGAACTGCTCTCTGTAGTCTGGAGATGAGCTGTGATTCCAGGGGAACCCCGGGTCCCACCTGGAGGCTGCCATCCATAGAACTTGTGTCCTGTTAGCTGCCTTGAGTTTGCATAGATAAGTTGAAGTATACATATTTTAAATTCAAACATGACATACATATGACTTCAGGAAATATCCACATGGCAAGAACGTTTGCACGTTAATGTTGTGATGTTGGAAAGCTGTTGTCTTACAGCGAGCAGATAGAATAGAAGTGAGAATTCCAGTTGTTCAAGAATTGTACAGAAGGAGGAACGTCAGTGGTTGAGCCGGAATCGCCAAACTGAGCTCAGTATTCCGGTCAGAAAAGCCCACCAGGCTTTGACCCTAACCTTCAAATTCATTCCTGTTTACTCTTTCAGACTCCATCCAGCCTCTTCTTGTGACAACCTGTCTGACTCCAGGCTCTGCCACATTCTTCCCAGTTCTGTCTTGGCTCCACTCCTTAACCTGCCAAGTTCCAGCCTGCCCCTACCAGTGACCAGCCAGAGATGTCCAACCTTGACTGGCCTGGTTCAGCCTGGTTCTTCATGCCCTAGCAGCCCCCACCCAGCGGACTGCTACTTTTGAAATAGACAAGTTGTCTCAGATGTCATTTCCCTTGCGCTGCGCCCTGCCCTGCACCATGAATTGCAGCTGCCACACAGACCCCTCTTCTTCCACTCAACTAAGGCTGTGATCCTAAGTACCCATAATAGGGATTACATCTCATTGAACTAAATGGGACTTACTTGTGAATATGCAGGCTTAAGGTTGCCCTGTTTGGGTAAAGTGCCATCGGCTAATTTCACACACATGTTGGAGAATGCACTTTCAATGCACTTCAGCAATTGTTTGCAAGCGGATTTTCCTGTTCCGCACAGGAAAATCCAGCTGCAAAAGCACACTGATAGTGCATTAACCAACGTCAAGCTGCTGCTGACTTATGGCGATGACTCCTCATGCAGTTTCCAAGGCAAGAGATGAACACAGATGGTTAATTTGCTTACTAAAACATTTATATCCTGCCTTTTCTCTTGGCTCAAGGCGGCTTATCCCCCGGCTAAGCCAAAGATAAAACAGCAAGCCCCAAGTCCCACCCTCGCTTAAAAGATACCTGCCATTTAAACTCCCTCAAAAGCCAGGGTTGCCTGCGTTGGTGTAGCAACCCTGGACTTCCTTCGAGATCTCCCATCCAAGTCCTAATTGGGATTGACTCTGCCTAGTTTCCGAGATCAGGCTAGCCTGGGCCAACCAGGTCACAGCAACAGTCCACTGCGCACGCATCATTACACAATAAACTGTACCCTCCAGATATTTCCTAGCTCCTATTAAGGGAAAATGCACTGGGGGTAAGTGACTATTTGCCCCATCAGAATAACTTCCATGTGGTCCATCCACAGGGCTATTTTTGGGCAGGAACGCACAGGAACGAAGTTCCGGCTGGCTTCTGAGTTGGCCAAGCCCAGCAGGAACTCATTAGCATAATAGGCCACACTCAACAGCAGAAATTTATTAGGACTGGCTACATTAGGCCTAACATGCAAAAAGAGTTCCTGCTACAAAAAAGCCCAACAAACAGAATAAGAAGCAAAAGGTAGGTGTGGCTGAATGGCCACACTTCTGGTAACATGGGGGTGTGGCCTAATATGCTAATCAGCTGTGCTGTCAGGGGTGTGGCCTATTATGCTAATGAGTTCCTGCTGGGCTTTTTCTACAGAAAAGCCCTGTCCATCCATATATGTGTTGTCAATTACGATGCATATGTTTTCCCAACAGGGCAAATATTGTGTTCTTGGGACTGTTTTGGATTGGGAAAATGGTGCAGTGGGGAAAGGATTACATCCCCTGTTCCCCATATGCCATAATCCTGATCTGAATCAACCCTCGTGTACCTGAGAATCTAGGTTTCCACTATTCCAGGTGGGTAGCCATGTTGGTCTGCAATCGAACAGCAAGATTTGCGTCTAGCAACAACTTAAAAACCCATAAAGTTTTCCCAGCTTATAAACTTTGACTCTCTAAAGTCGGTACCCTGGAAAAATGTCTTGGTCTTTAAGGACTCTTGCTTTAGGTTTCCACTGGGAACTCCTAGGGCACATCTGCTTAATAGGACTTGGAGTGGACCCAAGGATGGACTCAGGAGCAGTACATTGTATTGTTTTGGCCCTGAAGTTTAAAGGAGCAGAAACCCAGGTCTCTTTATTTGACAGTGGTCCCTCTAGATTTTGCAGTGACAACCACATATCATGTGAATGGCTTGCCAACTTTTTGTCCAGCAGAAAGGTATCCACTTCATTTATACCCCGCCTTTCTTTCCCATGGGGACCCCAAGTGGCTGACATCCTTCTCCTCTCCTCCGTTTCATCCTCACAATAACCCTGTGAGGTAGGTCAGGCAGAGAGTGTGTGACTGGTTTATCAAGCAGGCTTCCAGGCCAGAGTGGGGATCTGTAGCTGGGTCTCCTGGATCCTAATTCAGCCCTCTAACCACGACACCATGCTGGCATGAGTGGGCAAAGCTTGAATCCTGGCAGGGATGTGAAATGACAGGAAATACTTTTCTTGCTTGAATTTCGCAGGTTGAGAAGTTGCCAGCTCCCCCCCCCGCCCCGAATTAGCCACCTGTCACATGAACCTGCCTTTTACTGAATCAGACCATTGGTTCGCCATGGCCAGTATTGCCGACTCAGACTAGCAGTGGCTCCCCAGGGTCTCAGGCAGAGGTCTTTCACATTATCTACTGCCTGGCCTTTTTAACTGGAGTTGCTAGGGTCTGAACATGGGACCTTCTTCATGCCAAGCAGTTGCTCTGTCACTAAGCCACGGCCCCTACAATTGTCAAAGCGGCAACTAGAGGGTCTGAGCTAGCAAAGAAAGACAGGGCTTCACTTACTCAGAGGTGCCATTCACACAGAGGTTTTTCTTGGCTTCCTTGGCTTCCAAACATTTTTTTAATGAAAGCTGGGAGTTCAAAATAGCTAGAAGATCTGGGAGACAGATCGTTGCAATGCTATGCAACAATTTTGTATGGCAATGTATTTTATGCATATTCTGTATCTCTTTTTTAGTATTTTTTTATAATTGTAATAGATTTTTAATTTTAAAAAGCTATCAAAAAGCCCTCCAATTGAGCAATGGGGTGGAGGGAAATGCCAGGAAAATGGCAGCTAATGAAGAAAGCACACAGAAAATTCCTGTGCAGACACTCAGTTGCTAGTCCAAATGCTTCTGTGTTGACAGCGGCAGTGGAAGGGAAACAGACTCCTCACCATGTGGATGCAGCCAAAGTCCGTAGCATGTAGATTTTAATGTAAACCAATCTATTGCATTGGAGAATGATCATTTCTATCACAAATGGTGTGTGTAAAGAATTTTTTTTTTTAAGTTGCCAGAATTAGAGGTGGAAATGTGTCAGCTGTTGGGAATGCAGACGTGGAGATTACAGGCCTGACGGGCAAAACGCCAGCTCTCTGGCAAAGAAAGGAGATAAGAAGTGATAAATGGAATGACAGAACAACACATGCAAATATATCCAAGCCTGCTATGCAAATAAACCTCACACAGGCAAAGATATGCACCCGCCCAGCTGTGCCCTTACACGTCACTCAGATGGAAGCCAGACACACCTTGGGTGGCCAGGATGCAACCTGGAGGTTCGCTTTGTCCCTTGGAATTGCCAACTAAGCAGAAGACAGTCCTCCAGACTGTCCTCCCCCTGCTTATTCAGAGGCTCACCTGCAAATCCTGCTTTCTGCAGCAGGTAGGAGGAGGGAGGCTGACAAAAGGTCAGTGAAGAGGGCGGTGCTGCTGCTTCTGCAGAATGTGGACTTATTTTGCAGAAGGCTTCCTTCTGGTCAGCATCTTGTGTTTCCCTCATTCCCATGGCTGATCAGCAGCACCATCAAAACTAACAGAGTGCATTTCAACATAAGCTTTTGTGACTCGGAGCTCACTTCGTCAGGTGCACTGGAGTGTCAATCCATCAGGCTGATTTATAAAGACAACAATAATTTTGGTGAGGTGCTATATAAAGAGTTTTTATTATTTATATACAGATCTGCTGCAGCTATTTGTAAAAGTATGTTTAGAAAATATTTTTTCTTATTCTGCTGCTGGTTTTCTCGTATTTTCGTAACTCTTTTGTACTTGCATTGGTCTCATAATGATTTAATTATTATCTTGCATTCAGCATTTCATAGAATTATAAAATAGAGTTGGAAGGGACCTCCAGGGTCATCTAGTCCAACACCCTGCACAATGCAGGAAATTCACAACTACTTCCTCCTGCACCCTCAGTGACCCCTGCTCCATACCCAGAAGATGGTGAAAAACCTCTCCAGGATCCCTGGCCAAACTGGCCTGGAGAAAGTTGTTTCCTGACCCCAGAGTGGTGATCGGCATTTCCCTGGGTGTGTAAGAAAGGGTCATGAGGAGGAGGAGGAGAAGAAGCCAGATTGTATTTATACCCCTCTCTTCACTACCCGAAGGAGTCTCAGAGCAGCTTACAATCTCCTTTCCCTCTCCCTCTCTACAACAGACACCCCGTGAGGTAGGTGGGGTTGAGAGAGCTCTTTCAAGAACTGCTCGTGAGAGAACAGCTCTGAAACAATTTGTAACTGACCCAAGGTCACACCAGCAGCTGCATGCGAAGCAGTGGGGAATCAAACTTGGTTCTCCCAGATTACAGTATGCGCTCCTAACCCCTACACCAAGCTGGCTCTCTGATTCACTAAACGCTGAACTAAGCACTGATGCAACCCTTGCTGCCCTCCCTCTCATGATCTGCCTAAGTTTACATTTACATCTTCCCAAAGTGCTGACTGTTCCTTTTTCTCATGTATTTCAATTATTTAAAAAGAGTAGGAGTCCCATAGCACCCTAAAGACTAACAAAATTTGTGGTACGGTATGAGCTTATGTGACTCACTGCTCTCTTCTTCTAATGAAGTGAGCAGTGACTCATGAAAGGTCCTACGCTGCCACAAATTTTGCTAGTCTTTAAAGTGCTACGGGACTCTTGCTCTTTTCTGCTGCTACAGACAAACACGGCTACCCATCTTGGCCTATTTCAATTTTTGTTATATTATTTTATCTAAAGGCCTACATGTTATGAAGACTTCTTGAATAAATAGTATATGCAAAAACCAATAAAAAATCCCCTTCGGGGGCCAAAAAAAAAAAAAAGACTTCTTGAATAAACTAATAATTATTATTTAGTTGCTTCAAAGGGACAAGACGAATCTCTGGGTTGTAAGGTGGCAATCCAAGGCACGGCAATAATGGGCATATAATTACGACACAGAAGCACAAGGCTGCCACTTAAAATGGTAGTCAGGCGTTGAGCTCTCCTCCGCCACTTCCTTATTGCACAGTACAACTGATGACATCACGTTGCACATTTCCTTGCCTCTGCCAGTAACCATCAGTAATTTAAGGGCAGGGAAACACAGGGTATATCGCTGCCTGGATAATGGTTAGTTGTGCTACACATTACAGATTGTGCAAAGTAATAACCTAGAGTGGTGATACTACCTTTACCAATTGATGGGTTTATGGTCTCCTTGAATGAGGTTTGCAGATCAGATTTCTTTTGGGACCTTAGCTTATGCTGACCTGGCAACTGCGCCCACTATTGGAATAAACAGTTATTGTTACCAACGTTAGTTCCTTAGAGCAGTGGTTCCCCCTTATTGTTCTTTTTGTCTACATTTATTGCTGGAATTTAACTTTTTGGGACATGCTTGTAAAGTAACTGAATGTTGTTTTCCCGCTGTTTAAACTTTTGAAAGAATAAGGTGGGAAGTTTTATATGCATTACAATCAGTGTTCCCTCTAAGCTGAGATAGTTTTTTAGCCTGCAGCTCACAGAATTTTGGCTTAGCCCAGGAAGGATGGCTCCAGAGCAAACTAATTTATGCAGCAGCCGAATTGCTTGCTCACAACTTTAATGCCAGTAGCCCGCAAAGTAGAATTTTTGCTCACAAGACTGCACAGCTTAGAGGGAGCATTGATTACAATGGTAGAAAACAATAAACATTGTTTATTAAAAAAAAGACCAACAAAGTTTTATTCAAGGTATAAGCTTCCATGTGCAAGCACACTATCTGAAGAAGTGTGCTTGCACTCAAAGCTTATACCTTGAATAAAAAATCGTTGGTCTTAACAGTGCCACTGGGCTCAAACAGAGTTGACCCTGGTTAGTACTTGGATGGGACACCACCAAGGATGTTCGTGGTTGCTCTGTAGATACACCACCTCTTTTCATTTCTTGCCTTGAAAAGCCTACAGAGTCACCATAAGTCAGCTGCAGCTGGGTGGTACCTTCCACCGCCGCCACCGCCGCATGCTAGGAAAAACTGGAGGCAGTTGAAAAAGTGGAAGACCCAACATGAGACAGATTGACTCAGTAAAGGAAGCCACGACCCTCAGTTTGCAAGACCTCAATAAGGCTGTTATTGATATGACGTTTTAGAGATCACAGAACTGCTGTAAATCGGAAGCGAGTTGACCGCATGTAACACACACATAATAGTTTGGGGCTCCAGATACCCGAGGCAAGATCTACTACTCTGTGCATCGTCCTGCCCTTTTAAGACTTCCCAGTGTAGCCCTGATCAGGATTCCATTTTGTGTGGGAGCAAGGCGGGTTTCTACGAAGAGTGACGTTTCCGTAGTCATCCTGATCACTGTGGAACTTCACACTTTCCCAAGATATTCGCCTGCCTCCCCCCTCCTTGCCTCTTTCTGTGAGAGAGGTCAAGATGGCGGCCTTCCCCTGCCCATCAGACTTCAGGTTAGCATTGCCAACCTTCAGGTGGGGCCTGGAGATCCCCTGCATTGCAACTGATCTCCAGACTACAGAGATCAGTTCCCCGGAGAAACTGGCTGCTTTGGAGGGTGGCCTCTGTGGCATTATACCCGGCTGAGGTCCTTTCCCTCCCTAAACTCTGGTCTTCTCCCAGATCTCCAGGAATTTCCCAATCCAGAGTTGGCAATCTTATTTCAGATAGTTAAGTCATAAACAATTTTCTGTAGCTTGTCCTGAAAGCTGCTGCTCTGATTCTCCATTTTATGGTGCTTTTTAAAAAAATATCAGCATGCGTTCCCTGCCATTATTTCATCGCTGTGAACTGCTTTTAAAACCTTTGGAATGCGTTCTTTTTTAATGGCATGAAATAGAATGTCTAAAAGAAATAAAACCTGAACGCATGGGCCAAAAGAGAGACAGAGAAAGAGAAGAATGGACAAAGGTACGTGGGAAGAGACTGAAGGGATAGACCGGATGGTTATTTATGCAGTCTAATCCGACTCCCCCTCCCCACCTCTATTCTTTGTCCCATTAACCAAAGCTCCTTACCAGTGGGGAGCTCGGATCAGAGCAGCCAGCTAAGAGGATTGGTCGTCTCTATGGCTGGGGAGACGGGATCAGGAGCACTAAACCCTTGGCCGTATGCTGTCCTGACTGAGTGGTCGGCCTGGCAGGGTCCTCACGGCTGGGGGGAGAGTTTACATAGCAGGGAATGGGAAAGTAATCGCAATCCTTGTATATCTTTTGTAACTAGGGTTGCCAGCTCTGGCTTGGGGAAACCTGGAGATTTGGGGGGTGGTGCCTGGGGAGGACGGGGTTTGGGGAAGGGAGGGAGCTCAGCAGGGTATAAAGCCATAGCATCCACCCTCCAAAGCAGCCATTTCCTCTACTTCGTCTACTTCAGTTCACTATTATTACGATCCAAGATCAGCAGTCGAGAATATCAACAATATGTAACACACACTGGGTGCATAAAATAGATATTCTGTACAAAAAACATACAATTAGTAGTAATAATAAAATTATTAAATACTAGACCGTCTTCTGCCTTGTTGAACATGCCAGAGTGCAGAAACTTGCTACCTTATGGGCTGTTTCGTTAAAACAATCAGCAAGAAGAAGAGAAGTATAAAAATAATTTGATCTGCCTGGATATTTGGACAGAGTTGGGGTAATGTACATGTCCTGAATGTCCTGGTAAAACTGGCAACGTAAGAGGACATGTTTGATTGTTTCTACCATTGCAGACTGACACGGGCAGAAACATTGTCCATATGGGACTCGTGCATATCTCCCTTCAAGGAGGGCAGATGGGAGGACATTGAAATAGGCCAGGGTGAAGGCTCTGCGGTGTTAGGGGAATTCTAGCCATTGTCCCTAGGGAAATCAATTGTAATAGTGGGAGATCTTCAGGTGCCATCTGGAGGTTGGCAAGATTACTTGTAACAATTCTTCTTTTTGTTTATTTCCTGAACACACTCCTCCATGCACATATTTACACACGCACACTTCTCTCTTAGTATACCACAGCCCAGGAGGGACACAGAATTCCTCTAGCCCAAACCACTTGCCCCGAGGCCCCAAGATTTCCAATGCCCTCTTCCAAGTCACAAAGAAATTAACTCTCTATAATGTAAACTAGCATATCCCATACAAAGAGAAGAAAAGAACTAGACTCCCCATGTCAAGATGTACCTCTATTATTAAGGGGAAAAAATTGAAGCAACTAAGAGGCAGATCTAGGTTCCAGTTGAGGGATAGGCTTTCTTACTTGAACACTCTCTGCATGTAGAAAGTTAGCACCTCAAGGTAGCCAAGCCTTTTCCTGACACACATGTACACAGAGAGAGAGAGGTTTTCATAAAGCAGAGCCACATTTAACACACGAAGCTGCCTCACACTTAATAAGACCATTGATCTATCAAAGTCAGTAATGTCTACTCAGACTGGTAGTAGCTCTCCAGGGTTTCTGGAAGAGGTCTTTCACCTGATCCTTTTAACTGGAGATGCCAGGGATTGAACCTGGGAGTCCCAGATAGTGGGGCATCCTGGGGAGGTCTGCTGTGAGTTGGATGCCTCTAGCTTGCAGGGGGGCACTCAACACACTCCCCCCTTTTGCACTTTGGACTCTAGGATCTCCCTCTCAGGCCAATCTGCACACAATTTGGAGGGCAGGTAGAGGGGTATCCTGGGGAGGTCCGCTATGAGTTAGATTACTCTGGTTGCCAGGGGGACCAGTTGACACACTCTGAATCTGTGGCTGTGATTTTCCTGGAGAGCACTTTCCTGGGGCCACCTGCTTTGGGGGGGATATAACTGTCCCCCCCCCGAATCCAATCCTCACCAAACTTGGAGGGCAGGTAGAGGAGAGTCGTCTTGAGACTAGCTGTGAGTTTGGCATCTCTAGCCCACAGGGGGGCTGTTCTACCCAATCTTGAAGTCACAAACCTGACAAACCCCACAAACCATGAACTGGTTCGTCTAACTGAAAAGTTCATGATAGTTTGTGGTTTTGTGAAATCCCACGAATCACCGTTTTCCGAGTTCATGCCCCCCCCACTTGGGATGCAGATGCTCTACCACTGAGCCACAGCCTCTCCCTTGAGCCATCGGATGTGGTCCCCTACCAACATTCCACAGTGAGGTAGTCCCCCAGAAAGCCATAGCACATATAGGATTGACAGCTTATAAACCGGTCTCTCTACTTAACCCTTTTATATTAGTTTGATTTGCAGCAAATACCAGGTGACGGTATGATTTATCTCCATGCCATGAAAAACCTCAACTACAACCCTAACTGTTCCCTGGAAGGACAGAGACTGAACCTGAAGCAAAGACTTTGGCCACCAAATGAGAAGGGAGCACTTACTGGAGAAGACCCTGATTCTGGGAATGATTGAAGGTCAAAGAAGAAGAGGATGGCAAAGGATGAGATGGTTAGACAGTGTTATCGAGGCAACAAACATGAAACTGAGGAAACTCCAGAGGACGGCACAAGGGCCTGGTGTGATGTGGTCCATGGGGTCGCAAAGAGTCGGACTCAGCTGTGCGACTGAACAACAACAAAAAAAGGGACAGGACATTTTTTCCATGGCCAACTGGCAACCCTGACACAAAGGGAGTTCTCAAAGATGGATCAAACCCACGTATACAAGCTATTTGGGCAGAGTCATACTAAGGCCTATCTGCTTTCAGATTTTTTCCCCATATGCCACTAAAATTAGCTTTGGGCATTTTATTTGCGAATGTGAATAATGCCAGGTGAAAAACGGGAGACATACGCTTGGTCAAATTTTTGACCAGCCCTGGTCCTGTACCTTTAACAGGGGTTAGATCTGCAGACAGTAGCAAGTTTTGTTGTGCATTTCTCCCTTCCTCCTGCTGATTTCTGAAGAGCAAGTGGCTGTCAAAGATACAGGAAACCATCTAGGCCATTTTTCTCATGGATATTTAGCAACGCTGCAACTCTCTTTTCCAAAAGGCTTACGACACCTGGAACTACCTCTGGGTATGCTCTGTGTGTTCCATTCCTTCTGCTCTTTCACTCTGCTAAGATCTGCTGCTCAGGTCTCCTCCAGGCAAAGCTGACAAGACCAAATTAGATTTACCAACCTCTAGGTAGGTCCTGGAGATCTCCTGGAATTATAACTGATCTCCAGATGATACAGATCTGCTCCCCTGGAGAAAATGGCTGTTTAGGAGAGTAGACTTTATAGCACTATACCCTGCCGAGGTCCCTCCCTTCCCTAAACCCCGCCCTCTCCAGGTTCCACCCCCAAACCTCCAGGAATTTCCTAGCTCAGAGCTGGCAGGCCTACAAAAGGAAATTGAGTCTGGCTTTTCCAAAATAAGGTTGGACTAGCCTTTTCCATATGCTCTCACAACTGATCAGCCTAACAACCTGGAGAAACCAGGAAGCTCTGGCTTCCAGGCCCCTCACTTTTATAGCAAGCCTGAAGAGAAGAAGAAGAAGAAGAAGAAGAAGAAGAAGAAGAAGAAGAAGAAGAAGAAGAAGAAGAAGAAGAGAGAAGGAAGAGAGAGAGAAAGAGAAGGAGTTGGTTTTTATACCCCATTTTTCTCTACCCTGTGGAGTCTCAAAGCAACTTACAATCGCCTTCCCTCCTCTCTCTGCAACAGGCACCTTGTGAGGTGACAGGTGGGCCTGAGCGAGTTCTCGAAGAACTGTAACTAGCTCAAGGCCATCCATCGGGCTTTGTGTGGAGGAGGAGTGGGGAATCACCCCTGATTCTCCAGATTAGAGTCCACCACTCTTAACCACTACACCACACTGGCTGTCTTGGCCCTTGCAAAAGAACTCCTGGCTCCTAGTCACTAAATTCACGCCCACCATATAACTTACGTCCCAAAGGTGCCCTGGTTCCTCAAAGAACTGAGGAATCCTGGCTTTTGGCTCCAACCCGCCAGAGTCACTCCCTCATCACTTACGTATCCGGCTCAAGTTCTTCATTGACTGTGATGAACTCCGTCCACTTTCGGCACTGGCACTCTCTCTGGCCTTCTCTTCCTCTTCTTCAGCTCGGACAAGGGCAATTCTCAACCCGGCCACCAAGCGGGGAAACTCAAGTAGCCCCTGCAGGGCTCGGCCACTTGCTGTAGGGCCTGGAGAACCCCAGCTGGGAGCTGACATCTCTCTTTGTCTCCCTGAGGTGTCACTCCAGAGCCTCCGCGACCCCAACGGCTTTCGATTTCTGAGATGTGGATGGTCCCGCTCCGTTGATCGTCCAGGATTTCAAAGAGGGTTCGGAGGCTGCGGAGAAAGGGACGTGGAAGGCGGGTGGCACGAGCTGGAGATGGGTCCTCTGGGTTGGGGGGCAGGGATGGGGCAGCCAGTACAGCGCTCATTGGAAGCAGGGCTCAGGTTGCCACTGGGGTGTAGAGTAGGGGGCCGTGTGGAGAAAGCTAGAGGCAGAGGCCTTAGTTCTAGTTACAGTGAAAAGCTGGGGAAAGAAAGCCAGAACTTCTGGGTTCCTAAGGCCAGGAGAGTAATTCCATGTGTGTGTGTGTGTGTGTGTGTGTGTGTGTGTGTGTGTGTGTGTGTGGACACCTGGGTTCTCTGGGAAGGCCCTGGCCTGTAGTGGCTTAGCGCAGAAGATCCGGAAAGCAGGGCTGCAGAGTTTTTCCGTCTCCCTTTCTGTGCCGCTCGGGTCGCTCTGATGTTTTGCTGAGGTCTCTGGCTTGTCAGAGCAGGAATATCTGATTGAGTCAGATTGGCCAAGCTGGTCCGTGAAGGGGGGCAGCTGGGGGTGGAATCATGTGACCCATCCCAGATAATCACCCTGGACGCCAGATGATTAGCGGCTCTGTCTAACAAGGTGGCTTCCCCTCTGGGGGGAGAAAAACAGAGAGGGAAAGAGGGTTAGCTCTCCCTGGCGAGGCAGTCCAATCAGAGTGCAGGGTCAGCGGGGTCATCTTTCTGACTTCATTCTGTTGTTCTTTCTTCCTTTCTTGCGGTCCTTCCTTACTAGTACATTTCTGATCCTTCCCGCTTTTCATCTAACTGAGCTTACAGTATTGTTTAAGCGTCCCAAAAGGGCATACAAAAATTCAGCAGGTGGCTCCAGCAAAAGATGGCCTCATCCTGCCTTTCTATTCAAGGAAAGGCAGAAGGAAGCCGAATACGCCAATTCCTGCTAAGATACATGCTGAACCATTGTTTGTCCTCTTAGGGTACTTAGAACAATATTGTAGCAAAGGAAGTTTAGAACCTGTTGGATAATGTACTTTCAATGCACCGGTGATCATTTGCAACCGGATTTTCCTGTGTGAAACAGGAATGTCAACCTGCAAACAATTGCTAAAGTGCATTGAAAGTGCCTACATGTGTGTGAAAGTATTTCTAAAAAAATAAGTGCCTTCTTATTGGATGAAGGTGTTTCCCCCCACTATTAAAGGCATGGTTCTACATAGTCTCACTTCATCAGGAAAATTGGTTTATCTTAAGAACATAAGAAGAGCCCTGTTGGATCAGACCGATGGTCCATCTAGCCGAGCATCCTGCCTCACACAGTGGCCAACCAGTTCATCTGGAGGACCAACAACGGGGCATAGAGGCTGAGGCCTTCACCTGCCACAGGAGGGGGTGGTGGCTACAGGCATGGACGGAATTGGATAAACATATGGAGCAGAGGTCCATCAGTGGCTATTAGCCACAAGGTATAGATAGAAAGTCTCTGTCTGGGGGAAGTGATGCTCTGTATTCTTGGTGCTTGGGGGGGCAACAGTGGGAGGGCTTCTAGTATTCTGGCCCCACTGCTGGACCTCCTAATGGCACCTGGTATTTTTTGCCACTGTGTGACAGAGTGTTGGACTGGATGGGCCATTAGCCTGATCCAACATTGGCTTCTCTTCTCTTATGATGTTACCTCCGGGCTCTGGGATTAAGAGG
Source organism: Gekko gecko (assembly GCA_029375565.1). Taxonomy (NCBI): domain Eukaryota; kingdom Metazoa; phylum Chordata; class Lepidosauria; order Squamata; family Gekkonidae; genus Gekko; species Gekko gecko. Next base: position 34,443,401 of record JAPDNY010000002.1, on the reverse strand, counting down.
TTTAGTGCCTCTGAATGTTGAGGTTCTCAGTCACCACGGCTAGTAGCCACACTACATCCTCTGACAGGGATCACCACATTTTAATCATTCTCTGAGTAAAGAAATATTTTCTTTTGTCCATCTTGACTCTACTGCCCATCAGCTTCATTGGATGCCCTCAAGTCCTAGTCTTTTGGGAGAGGGAGAAAAATTTCTCTTTGACCACCCCATGAATAATTTCATAAACCTCTGTCAACCTCTATCCCATCCCCCCTTCATTGTGATCTTATATGAAGAATGCATACTCAAAAGCCACTTTATTGTTCATCCAGTTTTGGAACGATAATATTTCTATTAACCAGGGCTTTTTTTTGTAGAAAAAGCCCAGCAGGAACTCATTAGCATAATAGGCCACACCCAACAGCAGAAACTCATTAGCATATTAGGTCACACCCCTGACAGCACAGCTCATTGGCATATTAGGCCACACCCTACTGTTACCAGAAGTGTAGTCATCTAACCACACCCACCTTTTGCTTCTTATTCTGTTTACCTTGTTTGTTGTCAAAAACCCCAGGGCGTTTTTTTGGAGCAGGAACTCCTTTGCATGTTAGGCCACATACCCATAATGTAGCCAGTCCTAATGAGTTTCTGCTGCTGGGTGTGGCCTATTATGCTAATGAGTTCCCGGTGGGCGTGGCCAACTCAGGAGCCAGCCGAACTCCATTCCTGTGTGTTTCTGCCCCAAAATAGCCCTGCTACTAACATCACAAATTATGTTGTCTTTTGTTAGAATTATTTTGGAGATTTAAAAGAAAGGGGGCCTTCTTCCCTCTGATAGATGAATAGGCTAGTTATGAAGTGCTTTTACTTTTCTCCCCTTGAAATCTTTCAGATCACATTAGATCCAAAATTTGTTTTCTTCATTTCATTTCAAGGATGTATATTTGGAAACCAATTAATCAAAATCCAAACCAAACCCCTTCTGTTGTTCAATCCAATTGCGCCTTGCTGACCGCTTTTTACGGCTGTACAGATTTGTGGGAAGCAGGAAAGCATGCGAAAGGAGTGAGTGATTAACCAAGGGGGCGGGATCTTCCAACCAGATGAGTTTAACAGATGTTCCCAACAAAGAGGATTCTCACCACAGTGTACAGTGGTTTGCCTTTCTGCAAAGCATTGCACCATCTCCATTGGCTTGGTTGGGGCTTTCTTCATTATATAGGCTCTGGGGTCTAGTCTGCTTACTGTCCCTTGCTATGCTCCGGTACTTTGCCTGCCTGACAGGGAGCAGCATTTTGCTTGACATGCTCTGAAGACACATGCTGCAGACTGAAATGGGTGGGATAGAGGCAGGCAGCACAACTGTCAGGAACAGGGAACAAACCTCTTGCTTGCACTCCATGGAAGGCAGGCAGCTGCAGACTAGCATATGAAGGGAGAGGTCAGATTATGCAGCCTTTCTTCACACCTGCAGTATTCAATGTACCTCCAAGGGGAGAGGTAAAGCTGTTGCTTGTAAACTCTGGAAGGCAGACAGGCTATTGGAGAACAGACTGAGGGCAAATAGAAGTAAATGCTCCCTCCCATTACAAAATACATGGTCAGAGCATAACTGCAAATGAAAAAGGATTTGGGATCTTTGTACATGAGAAATTACAAAGGAATGGATTTCTAAAATCTCTTGGTACCTTTGATGTCACATCAAATCAGCTGGCTTGTTTCCTCAAAACAAATCTCCCCATTGCTATTAGTCCTAGCAGTGGAAAAGGAAACTTCCCATTTATGTGAGAAGTTCAAGCAAAACAGAAACATGTAGGTAAGGCCTGGTATCGTGTTTATGGTGTCAGATCCAGAAGGCCCAGATTCAAACACCCCCCCCCCAAAGCCTGCTGGGTTACTTTGGGCTAGTCAGCATGGTGTAGTGGTTAAGAGAGGGGGGCTCTAATCTGGAGAACTGGGGGTTTGATTCCCCACTCCTCCTCCACCCAAAGGCAGCTGGATGACCTTGGGCCAGTCACAGTTCTCTCAGAACTCTCTTAGCCCCACCTGCCTCACAGGGTGTCTGTTGTGGGGAGAGGAAGGGAAAGGCAATTGTAAGCTGCTTTGCAACTTACCTTCTCTACCTTAAAGAGAAAAGTGGGGTATAAAAACCTACTCTTCTTCTCCTTCTAGTCATGCATTCTCTGCCTAATCCACCTCATGGGGATGCTGTAAGGATAAAATGGAGGAGAGGTGAATGATATAAGCTGCTTTGAGGGAGAGAAGCAAAGTATATATCAAGTAAATAAATAAATCCTGCCCCCTTGTTCTGGTGCTTGAAACAATTTTCTGCCAACCTAACTTCCAGTATTGAAGCCCAGCTGAAAGAAAATTGCAGGAAACTCCAGAGTGCAGAAGACAAGGGGAGAAACAGGGCTGAATTCCCCTCACCCATCTTTAAATGCAACCTCACCACTCCTATGAGGCCCTGGGAAAGGAGGGGGGAGAGTCACTCATTTACCAGTTTTTCTCCTCTTGGTGAGCACTGCACAAGTGAGGATTTTGGTTGCATATGAAACAGGGCTATTATCTGCAGGGCATATTCCTTGACTGAGAGGTTCATGTTGGGTGGTCAACTGGTCTGGAGTAAAAATTCTGGGGTGATTTCCCACTAAAGCTGCCGCGGGGTTGCGCCGCAGTTTGCCCCGAGATTTTTAGTCAATTTCACACCCGAAGCCGTGGGGCTGCATTTTGACCCGCGGCTTCGCCGATTTCCCCGCAGTTTCGTAATCCTCAAAAAACAGGATTACGAAACTGCGGGGAAATCGGGCGAAGCCGCGGGTCAAAATGCAGCCCCGCGGCTTTGGGTGTGAAATTGACTAAAAATCTCGGGGCAAACGGCGGCGCAACCCCGCGGCAGCTTTAGTGGGAAATCACTGGTCTTTTTAACAGGTTTGATGTGTGAAAAGGTGCAGTTAAAACTTTACATGGTGTGCAGGTAAATAACATCCCATTAAATCTCTATTAAAGGGACAGGGCATTTTTTCTCCAGACCTGTTGCCAACCCTTGGGTAAAAAAATCACAGAAAATGCTGTCCCAGCAGAGTGGCAAAGAGGAAAGATACAGCCAGAAATGCATTTTCCATTGGAATACTTTGTGCAGCAGCTTGCGCAGTCATCGCTAGGTTTTGGAAAGATGACCAAAGACCTACCATATCCAATTGGTTTTTGAAAGTTCAGGAACTTTGTGTAATGGACAAATTAGCAGACTTCATGTTACCAGGTGAATCTGACCCCTATACCTCGAACTTTGTAAAAATTTGGTTTCCAGTTCTTGAGTACTTTGCTTCTCAAAAGGAATTTGAACGTATTCTTGAAACTATTAACGTTGTGTATTAGTTTGACTGTCCTTTGTTAGTTCTAAATATATGCATGTTACATCCTCCCTCCCTCAATGTAGGTTTTTTTATATATATTACTGTTACAATTGTTTATTTGTAACTGAAAGTTGTTATACTTCTTTGTTAAGCTTGTATATGTTTATCCATTTTAATAAAGTTTTTGAAAATAAAAAAGTAAAGAATCCAGACAGGTGTGATGGTGTGTGTGTGTGTGTGTGTTGCTGAATGATAAGCTGGGTGTGTAGGGAACATAATGAGATGTGTTTGCTTTCACATGTTCTAATTGCTGCAGGGATCTATTCAGGCTCCACATTCATGACACACCTGTGTGGACTCAAGGAATTCAAAAAAAGAAAAGAAAGCCATCACCAGTCCACTCACAGAAAGGAAAACCACGTGGCACCCTTGAACGTGGCACATATCCATTCAGCACTTGGCACATGATGAAAGACCAGAAGAAACCGACTGTAGAAACAAGGAAGAGAGGAAGTGTCTTCCCCCTCAGAGTCCCATTTTCATGCAAATCAAACAGGTACTTCTGCTATCAAAGATCGTTGCCCTGAGGGCTCAAGCAGATGAGACCCTACAGCAACCAGCATTTTGTGCCACTTTAGTGTAGAGAGCCAGTTCGGTGAAGTGGTTAGGAGCACGGACTCTAATCTGGGAGAACTGGGTTTGATTTCCCACTCCTCCACATGCAGCTGTTGGTGTGACCTTGGGTCAGTCACAAGTTCTCTCAGAGCTGTTCTCTCAATAGCAGTTCTCTCAGCCCCACCTAACTTACAGGATGTCTGTTGTGGGGAGGAGAAGGGAAAGGAGATTGTAAGCCACTCTGAGATGCCTTCAGGTAGTGAAGGGTGGGGTATACATCCAATCTCTCTCTTTCTCTCTCTCTTTTTCTCTGAAAACCAGACACACAGGGGCCCCATTTGGACTGGGGCTATGGCTCAAGAAAAGGAGAGGGCAAAACCTCACCCCCCCACACATCACATTTGCTTCATCTGAAATGGACCTAGAGAGCTCCTATTTATTTCATAATACACATGGTTTCATGTCTGTGTGAGCCATAATTGTCCACAGCAGTCAAATAGGGTTCTCCTACAGAGGTGCAGGTATAGGGCAACACCCACCAACATCAACCACGGATGGAGTCACAGTCACTGGTGGTTTTCGGTTCTTTCAGAAATTCAAACCGTGTGTTACTCTGCTCTTTGCCTGAACTTAATGGCTCCCTTTCTCTTTGGTAACATGACCAAACTACCTCAGGCTGCAGATTTTGTGTACAGGCAGCAAATTGTTAGTTATTTAATTTACTATGATGCAGTGGTAGTATCACAGTAGGATTTGGGAGACCCAGGTTCAAATCCCCATTTTGCCACGGAGGCCTGAAGGGTGACCTCGGGCCAGTCACACAGCCTAACCAACCTCACAGGGCTCTTGTGAAGATGAGGAGAGGAGAATGAAATGAATCTCTTTGGGTCCACTCCCCACCAGTGTTCCTTCTAAGCTGAGTTAGTGTGAGCTAGCTCACAGTTTTTTAGCCTCCGGCTCACACATTTTTGTCTTAGCTCAGGAAGGACTGCTCCAGAGCAAAGTAATGTATACAGTAGCCAAATTGCTCACTCACAATTTTAATGCCAGTAGCTCACAAAGTAGAATTTTTGCTCACAAGATTCCACAGCTTAGCGGACACATTGCTCCCCACGAGGGAGAAAAGCAGGGGATAAATTATGCAAAATAAACATCAAGTTATTTTACTTTCTGTATGAGAGAGAGAGAGATGGTGTGAGACACACACACAAACCCTCTTTAGTTTTTCTACACCAAAAGTGTTGTAGTCTAGCATAAAAGCTTTTGCAGTGTGCAGTGATTGGAATGTCAGACTGGAACTGTAGAAAAGAGCAACAGTCCAGTAGCACCTTAAAGACTAACAAAATTTGCAGCAGGGCATGAGCTTTTGAGAGTCACCGTGACTACTCACTTCTTCAGACTGGAACTGGGGGCTGTGATTCAAATCCCCCACTCAGAGGGCCAAATTAGAAACGACAGAAGCCACGGGTCCATCCTGTGGCCGCCGATGCCATTTTAAAAGCATTTGTAGTTCTTTAAAAATTCCTACAAGGCTCCGAACTTGTGGTATCTTAACAGACAGATTTATTGTGGCATAGATTTTGGTGGACCATCCCATGCAGTAAGGGAGTTGAGAACACAGGGAGAACTCCCTATGCCACCTTGAGGGTGGTAAGCTTAGTACAAGGTGCCTCTCTGATGTTCTTGGCAGCCCATCAAAACCATAAGAGAGAAGAGAATCAGTCTGATATCAGCAGCACCAGCTGTTCACCCTTCAGAACCAGCCTTCCATTTTCCAAAACGGGAAAAGATATGCTCATTATCAAGAGTGGAGGTCAAGACGACAAGACAGCTTTGTGACTTTGAGATCTAAAATACGCCCTTTCACCCCACCTGTTTCTATGGCCCTGAAGAGGAAGAGGAAGTACAGAGAAAACATCTGCCACCTCTCTAACCTGATGTTAAGCACCTTTCTCCAGAGAAAGGCTTGTCAGCACAACAAAAAGTGCCAGGACGGAGGGTGGGGACAACAACGGGGAAGATAATTGGGACACAAATAAAAGAAAACAAGGAAGAAACAAAGAGGGAGAGACTAAATAGCACCATTGTATTAAAGGTCAAAATAAGACTGCACAATTATATTATCTCTCTAGTACATTGGTCTCCCACCCATCCCCCGAGGACTTTGGGAGTGGCGCACATGCTTCTCTGTTCCCCATTTTATCCACATAACAGCTGCCCTGTGGGGAAGGTTGGCTACAGTATGGTGAATGACCCAAGGTCACCCAACAAGTTTCATGGAAAAGTGGAGATCTGAATCTCTCCCAGATCCTAGCCACACCACGACAGCTGTGATATAATACAAATATAATGGCCCAAACCAGCCAAAATTTGGCTTCAGGCACGACCATGATGCCTGAAAATAAGAAGCATGATGTCTCATGCTTCCGCTTCCCCTTCTTCCTGCACCCCAGCCTTGACCAAAACAGAACGTTTGTATCTCCCCTGACATTTAGTAGGGTTGCCAGTCCTGGGTTAGATAATACCTGGAGACTTTGGGGGTGGATCCAGGAGAGGGGAGGGTTTGGGGAGGGGAGGGGCCTCAGCATGGCACAATGCCACAGAGTCTACCCTTCAAAACAGCCGTTTTCTCCAGGGGAGCTGATCTCTGTCAGCTGGAGATCAGTTGTAAAAGAGGGAGGTCCCAGGCAGGGCCGGCTCCAGGTGTCTGGGTGCCCTAGGCAGGACAGCCTGGGGCGCCCCCCACTGGGGATGCCAACCTCCCGGTGGGACCTGGAGACCGGGGCGTCGGTGGGGCGCTGGCTTTCCTGGAGGCTCCGCAGCTGCTGGACCCCCAGGAAAGCCGGGAAGGGGGCGGGGGAGGTCCAGCCTCCGCCCCCTCCCTCCCGGCACCGGCTTTTCTGTGGGCCCCGCTGGGAAGGGGCGGGGGTCTGGCGGCGCCGGCGGGCGCCGAGTTAGGACGGCGGGGGGAGCAGTTTTCGGGGGGGGGAGTGGGGCGCCATTTGGCGCCCCTCAGGCCGGGGCGCCCTAGGTGGGCGCCTAGTTCGCCCTATGGGCTGTCCGGCCCTGTCCCCAGGCCCCACCTGGAGATGGGCAACCCTACATTTTAGACCTGGCTTGTGCCCAGCACACCTTTCAATTTGGAGGGAAGCTGGTATGGGATGGCAGATGCCGGTGCCACAGAAGTTCTACCTTGTGGCCAGTAGCAGACTTTCCCCCATCAGGCTAATCAGTTTTAAACCAGACCAGACCACACACACACATTACATTTGAGGGATCCAAATCAGGCAAAGCAGTCTATTTCCCTGGAACCGCATCTGTTGATAGAAACAAAAAGGGAGCTTTGTGCTACCATGAAGCCAAACTAATTTATAATGGCAGAAGCTTTTGCATGCTGGAGTCCATTTCATCAGATGCACAAAGGGCAGCATTTATGCGCGCACACATACTCATGCATATACAGGGGGAAATGATGAACGTGGACGTGTTCAGAGTGCATATTTTGCAGAGGCTAGTCATGGTTCCCTGTCTTAGGAAGTAGCACAGCCAGCAGAAACTTAAAGGGTGTAGTTTTTCCTGTCCCCTTTGAATTTCTGCCGGCTTTACAGCACTCAAAAAGTAATAACAACTGAAGTCATGAGTAGTTTTTACTCGTGAAGTAAAACTGGCAACAGTAAATCATGCAAAACAAATGAAAAGACTCCTCTAAAAACAAAACACCACCAACAGAAAGTTGTAAACATGATTAAAATGATAACAAGTAGGATTCATATGCCACTATTTTTATGGAGCCCTGCCTTGGATGGCCCAGGGTAGCCTGATCTTGTCAGAGCTTGGAAGATAAGCAGGGTTGGCCTTGGTTAGTACTTGAGTGGGAGGCCCCTGAGGAGGCAGGCAATGGAAAACCACCTGATCTCTTTGCTCATCTCTTGCTTTGGAAACCCGATGGGGTTGCTGTAAGTCAGCTGTGATGCGACGGCACTTTCCACCACAATTTTTAGGGAAGGTCCTCCACATATATTACCCCAGTAGGCCTTATAACAACCATGTAAAGTAGATGATTATTATTCTAGGAGCAGACCCATAGCCAGGAATGTTATGGTAAAGGGGCAGGAGTACACTGCTGATATAAGGGGTGGAGGTCCAGTAATGTTGCATAGAGCCGTTTATTGGTAGTGGTACTTCCTTCCCCACACATTCTAGGTAGGTACCACATGATATCTCCTGTGGTTTTGAAAAAAAGGGCTATTTGCCAGACTAAAAAGTAAATAAAAAATACACGGAAATTATGTCCCTTCCCTAAAAATTGTGGGGGAAACTGCTGTCGCGTCACAGCTGACTTAAGGCAACCCCATCAGGTTTTCAAAGCAGAGTGCAGGGGGTTGGACTAGATGACCTGTAAGGTCCCTTCCAACTCTAACATTCTATGATTCTATGTGCTGAATGTCAAACGTTCTCAATATAAAACAAACTTTTATTGCCAATTATTTCCTCCCATCTCCAGTGTAAAGATACAGCACTACTAGCAGCTATGCGCTGAAGTCTTAGAAGAAACAAGGCATCTGTAAGATGGTCCACTGTATCCAAAGAAATGTGTGTGCACATGAAAGCTTACACCTTTGAATAAAACCTTTTGGTCTTAAAGGTGCCACTGGACTCATCTTTGTTCTGCTGCTTCAGACCAGCACGGCTACCCACATGAATATATGGTCCGCCATGGACTGTCAAGGGAAAAGAGATTTGCTTACAATTGTTCTAAGAGTCCTGTGATTTAGACTACCTGCATTCTTCTCTCAAGACATGTTGTAGGGCACAGGGCTTTGGCATAAGGTTCAAAATTTTATTGGGAAAGCTGGGAGGAGTGAGTGGGGGAGCACTTAATCCATGCCATAATTATCACAGTGGGAGATTCCTAAATTACACCTGCTTGCAAATCACTTCCTCCATACTAGATGTTATTCCCTAATACAGGGTAGACAGATCCTTTCCAACAATGAAGATCTATTTTGGGATTTATTCTATGTGAACGTACTGGTGTCTTTTTAATTTTTTTTTAAATTCAAATTAACAAAAACATAAACAATGACAAACCAAGTGCAATAAAATTTGAAAAGATATCCAAAGCAAACGTTACAATGATATAGCTTGTTTTAAATTGCACATTACAATTTCCCCCTTTTTCTTCACCTTCCTTACTGGAGGATACATTGTTGCTACATAATTAACAAAGACAAGTCACAAAAATAGTTACGGTGCCCTTAATAAAAGTGATACTTTTGCATTTCCCACCAACATTTCCTAAAATAACAGCAATTTCAACATAAGAACATAACATAAGAGAAGCCGCTGTGTGGCCGCTGTGTGACAGAGTGTTGGACTAGATGGGCCATTGGCCTGATTCAAAATTGGCTTCTCTTATGTTCTTATGTTAAGCCAATGTTGAATTAGGCCAATGGCCCATCTAGTCCAACATTCTGTCATACAGCGGCCAAAATATACCATGTGCCATCAGGAGGTCCAGCAGTGGGGCCAGGACACTAGAAGCCCCTCCCACTGCTGCCCCCTCCAGCACCAAGAATAGAGTGCATCACCTGCCCCAGACTGAGAGTTCCCATCTATACCCTGTGGCTAATAGCCACTGATGGACTTCTGCTCCATATGTTTATCTAATTCCCTCTTGAAACTGTCCATGCTTGTAGCTGCCACCACCTCCTGTGGCAGTGAATTCCATATGTTAATCACTCTTTGGGTGAAGAAGTATTTCCTTTTATCTGTTCTAACCCGACTGCTCAGCAATTTCATAGAGTGCCCACGAGTTCTTGTATTGTGAGAAAGGGAGAAAAGTACTTCTTTCTCAACCTGCTCAATCCCATGCATAATCTTATAAACCTCAATCATGTCACCCCTCAGCCGTCGTTTCTCCAAGCTAAAGAGTCCCAAGCGTTTTAACCTTTCTTCATAGGGAAGATGTTCCAACCCTCCTAATCATTCTAGTTGCCCTTCTCTGCACTTTTTCCAATGCTATAATATCCTTTTTGAGATGTGACGACCAGAACTGTACACAGTATTCCAAATGAGGTTGCACCAATGATTTATACAGGGGCATTATGAAACTGGCTGATTTGTTTTCAATTTCAATTTCGGAATATAAGAGGGAGTTATTTTGATATCTTTTTGGAGCAAATATGATATTATAGGGAACCATTGATCTACAAATACTGAGTGATATTTGCTATTCTCTGCCAGTTTAATTCAGTCAGTTATCTTATCTAATACAAAGTATTCTCCAATCTTATTAAACCATGTCTTTAAGGTTGGTCCAGATTGACACTTCCATAGTTGAATAATGCAACTTCCAGACTGTAATCTATTCAAATGCCAAACATTTTTTGGATATGTTCAAAGATTTTTACCCAATAGTTATAAACTACTGAACAGTTCCACCAGCAGTGACTGTAGTTACCCTGTTGCCTACATCCTTTCCAACACATTCTAGATTTTTCTGATCTTATAGGAGATTTATGTCTTGAACAAAAAACATTGGATCACAGAAAAGATATGCTAGCTTCAAAGTCCCAACTGTAAAGAAACCTCAGGGGGAGGTGAAATGAGCGTTTTGTTAACAGAAGCACTGTACATACATGATGGATTCCCTTTGGACTGTCAATTGGACTACAGAAGTGGATTACTACGTATACATATTGGAAAAGTGGTGAAGTCCTGGGACTCTCCCCAGTGGAACAACACATAACTACAATTTACAGTTGTGAGATTCTAAGAATTTCCACCCCAGGATTTATGCAGTGTGCCTACCATGAAGTATCATTTGTAGGACTGTTTTGTTGTTGATATTTGAAAAGTTGCATGTGACTATTTGTATATATGATTATGATATTTATATGATTATGACTGTGAGTATTAAGCATGATTAAATTAAACAAGGAAGACTGACATAGTACTGGAAAGTGTATTAGTAATTTGGTCACTGGTAACTTTTGTTCCATTTACTGCTATTCATTTCTGTGATCCTCTCTCTTCCATTTACCTGAACTGGAGATAGGCAATGCCAGGGCAGCCAGTGGGGTGATTGCAGAATGGGGGTGTAAAATGCATGCTCTGCCTTAGCACATGGTAATAGCCAAATGAACATACATAGGAACGCATTGCACATTTTTTTGGACACTGGTACAGCAGCCCTCACTAAAAAGGTTGCTTTCCTATAGATGTACAAACAACATAACTTTCATATAGAGTTACAGACAGTAATACTTTTGTTGTTACAATAAAATACTTCCCCAAGAGTTGCCTCCCATTCCTGCCTAATAGAAAAGGCTTTTCAGTGAGGCTTATGGAGATGGAGGACTTGGAGAACTGCCTTAAATTATAAATATTTGTTGTCGTTGTTTGCTGTTAGGTCACAGCTGACTTATGGTGATCCCTTGGCCTTTTCAAAGTAAAAGACATTCAGGGTTGGTTTGCCATTGCCTGCTTCTGCGCCATGTCCTGGTATTCCCTGGTGGGCTCCCACCCAAATACTAGCCAGGGCTTCAGAGATCGAAGCTTAGCTTTGGAGATCGGGCTAGTCTGGGCTATCCAGGGCGGGGCATTATGATTATCACAGTAAATAAAATGTTAGCAAGTTTCGTTGGCTACTAAGGCATGGATTCGCACCATTAAATTTTGATTATGACTCCACTTGAACTCTGACCCCTGCAGTTACATGTACCAACTACTTTCTGAATCTGTCAATTCTAGTTGGCTATCTTACATCGAAGCCAAAATACGTTCCTCGAATTTATCCTTAGAATCCTTATTTTTGCTTTCTGAGTCTGAGGCTTTAAAAAAAAAAATCTAGTTTATTGGGTTCAGAGTTGCCAGCTCTCTATAGTTTGGCTAACAGAACCTGTTCCGCCCTTAAATTTGGGAATTGTTCCAAATGCAAACCTTCCAACTGTATATGTATCAACTCATAGCTCCAAATTTGCGCAGAGCCAACCCCCTTGCCAGATTTAATGTTCTTCCTTCTGGTTTTCTATCTGGCAGTTTCCAGGGGACCCCCCTCCTAGCATGTGCTGTCCTTGTATGAAGGACTCTGTCAAAACTGTCCCCCATGGTCTCCTTCAGCATCCTCTTTATCTGGCGTCCCATCAGGACCTTTTGTATCCCATATTAGCTCATATTTTAGATACCTCTGATGATTTTAAGGTTCTTTTTTGCTTGACAATCCATATATGGAAATAACTGAAATAGTAGCAAAATTTCTTCTCAGTGCTATGGTTACATGTCCTGATAAGTAATACTAAGTATTAGGGTTTTTTATGCTGTTACTCTGTTTTCTTATACTGTAATTCCAATTTCACTTTACATGGATTTTGTATTTTCTGATTTGTAATTAACCTGACCTCCTACTGTGTGTGTGTATGCCAATAAAGGCTTGTCTGTCTGTTTAGCAAGTTTCCTAGTAACTTCCCAGTAAATAGGTAAAGATATGGGTAAATAGGTAAAGGATTCCCTTGCTTGAAAGCCAATCGAATCCGACTCTAGGGATGCAGTGCTCATCTCCATTTCCAAGCCGAAGAGCCAGCACTGTCCAAAGACATTTCCATGGCCATGTGGCCGGCATTTCCATGGCCATGTAGACACCAAGGTGCACGGAATGCTGTTACCTTCCCACCGAAGTAGTACCTATTTATCTACTTGCAATTTTTTGCTTTTGAACTGCTGGGTTGGCAGGAGCTGGGACCAGAGATGGGAGCTCACTCTGTCATGTGGCACTCGGGTCTCAAACTGCTGAACTACCAACCTCCTGGTTCAGCATCTTAACCACTTGAGCCACCACAGCCCCCTTTCCCAGTAAATACCATCTCCAATTTAAAAAAACTGACAATGAAACGAAACCTGTAAAATCAAAGCCTCTGACACATTTCAATAGCCTGGGACGCAAAAGAAGGAAAGGAGATAGTTATTACAAATGGTGGCTGGTGGCATTTGCTGGTCTATTTGTGCATCTTCAAGGAGGGGAAAACCACACATAAGAACATAAGAGAAGCCAATGTTGGATCAGGCCAGTGGCCCATCTAGTCCAACACTCTGTCACACAGCGGCCAAAATATACCAGGTGCCATCAGGAGGTCCAGCAGTGGGGCCAGGGCACCAGAAGCCCTCCCACTGCTGCCCGCTCCAGCACCAAGAATAGAGTGCATCACCTGCCCCAGACTGAGAGTTCCCATCTATACCCTGTGGCTAATAGCCACTGGTGGACTTCTGCTCCATATGTTTATCTAATTTCCTCTTGAAACTGTCCATGCTTGCAGCTGCCACGACCTCCTGTGGCAGTGAATTCCATATGTTAATCACTCTTTGGGTGAAGAAGTATTTCCTTTTATCTGTTCTAACCCGACTGCTCAGCAATTTCATAGAGTGCCCACAAGTTCTTGTATTGTGAGAAAGGGAGAAAAGTACTTCTTTCTCAACCTGCTCAATCCCATTCATAATCTTATAAACCTCGATCATGTCACCTCTCAGCCGTCGTTTCTCCAAGCTAAAGAGCCCCAAGCATTTTAACCTTTCTTCATAGGGAAGGTGTTCCAACCCTTTTATCATTCTAGTTGCCCTTCTCTGCACTTTTTCCAATGCTATAATATCCTTTTTGAGATGTGGTGACCAGAACTGTACATAGTATTCCAAATGAGGTCGCACCAATGATTTATACAGGGGCATGATGATACTGGCTGATTTGTTAGCAATTCCCTTCCTAATAATCCCCAGCATAGCGTTGGCTTTCTTTATTGCAGCTACACATTGTGTAGACATTTTCAGCGAGTTATCCACTACGACTCCAAGATCTCTCTCTTGGTCCGTCTCTGCCAGATCAGACCCCATCAACGTGTATTTATATTTAGGATTTTTGGCTCCAATGTGCATCACTTTGCACTTGGCCACATTGAACCCCATTTGCCACGTTGACGCCCACTCACCCATCCTCAACAGATCCCTTTGGAGTGCCTCACAATCCTCCCTGGTTTTCACCACCCTGAACAACTTTGTGTCATCTGCAAATTTAGCCACATCACTGCTTACTCCCAATTCCAAATCGTTAATAAACAAGTTAAAAAGCATCGGACCGAGTACTGATCCCTGTGGTACCCCACTGCTTACCACCCTCCACTGAGAAAGTTTCCCATTTATACTCACTCTCTGTTTTCTATTTATAAGCCAGTTTTTGATCCACAAGAGGACTTGTCCTTTTATCCCATGATTATTGAGCTTACTTAGGAGCCTTTGATGAGGAACTGTATCAAAAGCTTTCTGGAAGTCAAGGTAAATAATATCTATTGGGTCCCCCTTGTCCACATGTTTGTTCACTCCCTCAAAAAACACTAACAGGTTAGTGAGACAAGATCTTCCCTTACAGAACCCATGCTGAGTCTGCCTCAATAGTTTTTGTTCATCAATGTGCCTACTAATTCTTTCCTTAATAACAGTTTCCACCAACTTACCCGGTATCGATGTCAGACTGACTGGCCTGTAATTTCCCGGATCTCCCCTGGAGCCCTTTTTAAAGATGGGAGTGACATTAGCTACCTTCCAGTCCTCAGGAATGGAGGCAGATTTTAAAGAAAGATTACATATTTTTGTCAGGAGATGCACAAGTTCACATTTGAGTTCTTTCAGAACTCTCGGATGAATGCCATCCGGGCCTGGTGATTTATTAGTTTTTAAATTGTCCATCAGTCGGAGGACTTCCTCTCTTGTTACCGCAATCTGATTCAGGTCTTTCAAACCCCCTCCTGAAATCGGTGCTTCTGGAGTGGGCAAACACTTCTCCTCTTCCACAGTGAAGACAGAGGCAAAAAATGCATTCAGCTTCTCAGCCATTTCCCTATCATCCTTCACTACTCCTTTTACCCCTTGGTCATCCAAGGGCCCCACTGCCTCCCTGGCTGGCTTCCTACTTCTAATGTATTTGAAGAAAGTTTTATTGTTGGTCTTTATGTTTTTTGCGATATGCTCCTCATATTCCCTTTTTGCTTGCCTGATCACAGACTTGCATTTTATTTGCCATAGTCTGTGTTCCCTTTTATGTGTTCCCTTTTAATGCAGACACCCCTGGTCTCTGCATTAGCAAACAGTCAGGAGGCTGCTACGTGACTGTTCACAAGTCACAGGATTCCTTCCCTGTCCCTGCCTCACTCACTCTGTGTTATGTCGTTCATCTTCTTGACCCTGATTTTCTTCTTATTAGCTGGGCTCGTGAAGTGGGGTGGGGGTGGGGGGAAGCACATAGAGGGCAGCTGCTGGATGCAGCTCAGAGCCTTGGAAACCCCCTCTGCTAATCTGTCCCGGAAGGGGGAGGATGGGGTGGCCAAGATAACAGATGCCACATGGAATTCTCTGGAGTTTTGGCAGCCGGCCTCTTTTTCGTGCAGCGGCCCTCGAAGGAATATGAGGCGGCAGGCCGCGCTTGAACAAATATCAGGATTATAATGTCTTGATCAGATTTATGAAGGGGCAGAAAGCGGCACCTTTTCCCTTTCCCAGAAAAAGGCCTTTAAGAGCTTTGCACCCCCTCCCCATCTAGCTTACCTGATGGTAGCCTTTACCTGCTGAACGTCTGTCAAACATGTCCCTGCTGATGGCATTGAGCCCTGCTGAGTGAGGGGACTTAAAACCTTGGAGATGGGAAAATACATGCCACACTTAATAAACATAATAAGAAATTAGACAGAATTAGCTTTCTCCTGCCTTCTCCATAATAATTCAAATCACGAATTCTAGATAGGCAGCACAGACTGCACCTCCCCACTAAAAAAAACTAACAGTGCAATCCTAAACAGAGTTATATTCTTCCAAGCCTATTGAAGACAATGTGTTTAGAAGGATGTAACTCTGCGTAGGACTGCACCAAAAGAGTCTTGCGGTATTCTAAAGACTCAGCCTGCAATCCTGTTTAATATAATCAAGTGCCATCATGTTGCAGACAACTTAATATTGACCCTTCATACAGTTCTCATGGCAAGTGCTGAGCAGAGGTGGTTCGCCACTGCCTTTGTCTGCATAGCAACCCTGGGGGTCTCATCTCCTATATTCTTATTTTGTTTATACCCTCTCCTTCTGTCCTGTGGGGGCCCAAAGTGGCTTGTGAGGTCAGTTGGGCTGGAGAGTTTGTGACCGGCCCAACGTCACCTGGGTAGGGATGCCAGCCTCCAGGTGGGACCTAGGGATCCTTCAGAATTACAGCTCATCTCCAAGCTACAGAGATCAGTTCTCCAGGAGAAAATGGTTGCTTTGGAGGGTGGACTTTGTGGCATTGTGCCCCCACTGAGGTCCCTGTCCTCCCCAGGCTCTGTCCCCAAATCTCTAGAAGTTTTCGAACCTGGATCTGCCAACCCTACCCCCTCATCCCCGCCAATGGCCAGGGAGGACCTGGCAACCCTATCACCTGGTGATCTTCCATAGCAGAGCAGGGACTGAAGCCCAGATCCTATGCTGACACGTTGAGATGATGCTCCACTGAACTCAACCAGAGCTGCTTTCGAGTAAACATGCATAGAATCACTTGGTATGTTCGACGGGTCTTCCTGTGATGACTGCTGTTTCTTCTCTCCCCCCTCACCCCCTACTAAGAGCAGCTTATGGGCAGTTTGTTGCCACTGGGCCTGTAGAAAAAGGGCCTGTCCCTGTAGTAGAGACTTCATGTGTGAAAATGGGCAGCTGAAGCTTGTCATGGCAACTGCCCATTAAGCCTCTATTAAAAGGACTTTTCCCCAGGCTGGTTGGAAACTCTGCTTGTGGGAATGCAAAAGAAAAAGGGGGGAAATTTCAACTTTCCCAAATGTGGGGAAAAGAGGTAAGCTCGCTTCCCCCAGTCTCATGAAACCAATCCAATTTGGACTACCCCCCAACTATTCTGAAGCCTTAAAAAACAGAAAGATTACAACTGTAGTATTACAACAGTAAAGTGAGCAATAACAATGGCTGGCTACAAAGTGGTAAGGAGCACTCAAGCCTGACCCACTGAGCAAAGGAACAAAAACTGAGTAAGTGCCATTAAGAGCCAATATAAAACTGGTGTTCTGCCAGCTGCACTGGCTCCCAGTTGAATACCAGATCAAGTTCAAGGTTTTGGTCAACCTTAAAAGCCCTGTGCGGTCTGGGACCAACATACCTTCAGGACTGTCTCTTCCTCCCCAATCTGCTGATGATCCCTGGCCTGAAGGAGGTCCGCTTAGCCTCAACCAGAGCCAGAACTTTTTCAGCTCTGGTGCTAGCCCGGTGGAACATTCTCCCAAGAGATCCAGGCCCTGCAAAACTGAATGCAGTTTCACAGGGCCTGCAAAATGGAGATGTTCCGCCAGGCCTATGGTTGAGGCAGCAGAGATCTCTTAGTACTGGCCTCTCCCGGCACGCTTCCATCTTATATTGGTTTTACTCATCTGCCCACCTCCTGTAGTATTAGCTGCCATCTACCGTGTACATGATGTGGAGTTGACTCAGGAGCAGTGGCATTAATTGGCACCATTAATGATGTTATATTTAGATTTCAACAACTGTCGATATTATGTTTAATTATTGTATTGTGTTTTATCATATTGTTGCAACTTGCCCTGAGGCTCACGGTACAGGGGAGGGCGGGCTAGAAATCAAATCAAATGAATGAATGTATGAATGAATTACAACTGATTAAGTGATGGGGAAAAACCAGAGAATTAATTAGGTAGGAAACAAAGAGGCAAAGTGAAAACTGCGAACAGAAGTGACATTTTTTTCTGAAGAGAATTTACTTCCAAGTAGATATATAGTGGGGATGGATTTTTATGGAAAAGTTAGCACTATTTTGAAGGCTGCACAGAACCACCATTTCAAATCTGCTTTCAACTCAACACAGAAAAAAATCGGCATCAAAAGGTACTAGGGTGGTTTTATTCACTTGCTCTGGGCTGGCCCGCACCAACTCATTTTGGTGCCTGAGGCAGAAAATCCAAATGACCCACCCCCTTTGAAAAGTGGTAAAAGTATAATAATAAGCGACATGATTGACATTTTGTTGCCCTGTAAAGCTACCCCCCCCCCAGCCACCAACTAAGGTGGGCTGCTTTCCTAATGATCAGATGGGTGGGACCCAGATAGTATTGCTGGTACCAGGTTGGGACGTTCCTGAGATTTAGGGGTGGAGCCTGGGGGAGAGGGAAGGGACCTCAGCAGGGCATAATGCCATAGAGTTCACCTTCCAAAGTGGCCATTTTCTCCAGGGCAACTGATCTTTGTTGTGTGGAGATCAGTTGTAGTCCTGGGAGATCTCCAGGCTCCACCTGGAGGCTGGCCACCCTAGGCCCAGATTCTGCACTAATTTGTGGTGTTGGATTCTTCTCTCCTCCAGTAGGTGCTAAATATCCAGGTACACCAAAAGACTAACAAAAGTTGGCATAAATTTTTGAGTGTCAGGGCATAGTTCATCAAATGCATTAGGAGGAATGCGAATCCATTTGCCCCGTTCCATGAATACAACAGAAAGGTGGTGGTGGGAAAGTTACAAAGAGTAGCCAAGATGGAAATGGGAAACCAACATTTCACACAGTTTGGGAATGAGACAGTCCCAACTGTTGTTAGATAAGCAAAATGTAAAACTTAGTGGAGCATAAGGTGAGCTAAACAGTTACAAGAAGTCACGTAGTTTTTTTAAATTAAAAATTACTTTATAGTCTGCCCGCCTTGCTCAAATTAAGGCAGATTGATTCATTAATCCACCTTGTCAATCAGTTAATTAGCTAATTTTAAGTAGTTCAAGTAATGAACATCTGTAGGGGTTGGGAGATGCCAGCGATTAAGCTATTATTAAGTTTAAGGGCTGACTCCCATATTATTTTGCATTATTTAAGAAGAAGAAGAAGAAGAAGAAGAAGAGAAGCGATTGGATTTATACCCCGCCCTTCACTACCCAAAGGAGTCTCAGAGTGGCTAACAATCTCCTTTCCCTTCCCCTCCCCACAACAGACACCCTGAGGTAGGTGGGGCTGAGAGATCTGTCTCGAGAACTGCCCTTGAGAGAACAGCTCTGCCAGAACTTGTGACAGACCCAAGGTCACACCAACAGCTGCATGTGGCGAAGTGGGGAATCAAACCCAGTCCTCCCAGATTAGAGTCCACTGTCATAACCACTACACCAAACTGGCTTTAATATGTCATGTTAACACTTGAGTCCCAGTGAGAAAGGCAGGCTATAAATAATATAAATATTAGCATCTATGATGAATAAAAAATGACAGATCCCTGTGCTAACTCACACTTGGCAAATAAATGGAGATTTAGGGATGAAACCTGGGAAGGGCGGGGTTTGGGGAGGGGAGGGGAGGGATCTCAAGGGGGTATAATTCCATAGTCCACCTTCCGAAGCACCCTTTCTCCAGGGGAAGAGATCTCTATTGTCTGGCAATCAGTTGTAATTCCAGGAGATGTCCAAGCCTCACCTGGAGGTTGGCAAGGCTGGTAAATCTAATCTTGATAACATTTGTTTCCGATTTCTGCAAACCTACCCCTGTTTCATTGCTTACTGGAGGTCCCCTCCTGTAGGTTCTTTTTTGCCATCAAGTCAAGCTGACTTCTGGAGACCCCTAGTGGTTCAGAGGTGCCTTGCCTCTGCATCAGGACCCTGGTATTTCTTGGAGGTCTCCCTTCCAAATACTTACTTGCTAGGGCCAGCTCAGCTTAGCTTCCAAGATCTGGCGAGATCAGGCTTGCCTCTGCTATCCCCGCCAAGGCTTAGACTCCTTGGAGGTCCCCTCCTGTTGACTGCATTGATTTCACACTGAATAATCTGCCTTCAGGTCTCAGTGGGAAAACTGGACTATAAATAAACATTAATAAAACATTCTCCCTCCCCTACGCTGTTGTGTATAGAAAACAAGCTGGACGGATTTCTCCTCATCATGCACCTGATGAAGTGAGCTGTGAACTCATAAAAGCTTGTGCTGGAATAAGTGCTGTTCTCCTTAACCGGATCCCTGTTTGATTCTGCTGCTACAGACTGACTGACAGGGTTACCCATCCCCTCCCCGGAGGACGGCTTTGCGTGAGAAAGGAAACCCAAATCCTGTCCAAGGAAACAACCCCGGGTTACAAGGAGGATCCGGAAGGAAAGGAGAACAGAATCAGGAGGCTTCTCTGGTGCCCCCCCCCCTTTTCTTCGTTTTAACAACAGTCAGAAAAACCCTTTCACAATATGTTTCTTAAAGTTAAACAGTTACCAGCGTAGCCACCAGTTTCTAGGAAAACCTGAGCTGGATTCCACACCCCAGTATTGCTCCTTGCGCAACAGTGCCTCCTAGTGCCACACAAGGGTTAATACTGACGCTAGAGGGGAAAGCATCGACAATCCCCCCCAGCCGGTTTGCGATTTCGTTGCTTTCCGTGCCACGTTTTTCTTTTTCCGTCTGCAGAACCCCAGAAATAAATAAGCCGTGTTAAACACAGTGGCTTCTGGCCAGTCAGTCTCCCATTCATCACAGCGCACAGAGGTTTATTGTACTTTGACTAGTGACTTAGTCCACACCCACCTATTTACATTTCCCAGCCCTTTCCTTGACTGAGTCAGGAAATCATTGCTGTTAAATTGGGAAGAGGACCGTGAGCTGCCTCCACTCACAGGGAACCTGTGAATCCTCGACTGAAGTTTTTTAAAAAACCAACACTTACCCTTGGGTTGCTAATCTCCAGGTAGGCCTGGAGATCCCCTGGAATTACAACTGATCCCTTGGAATTACAGGCAACAGGGATCCGTTCCCCTAGCGAAAATAGCTGCTTTGGAGAGTGAATCTTATGATATTATACCCTGCAGTGGTTTCCTCCCCACCCTAACTTCTGCCTTCCCCAGGCTCCACCCACAAAATCTCTAGAAATTTCTGAATCTTGAGTTGGCACCCCACCCCCCACCCCGTATCTCTCAAGAGTCCTCAGGGTCTGCTCTAAGAATGGCCAGTGATCAAAGCTCTCTGGATGTAGTGTGGGTAGGGCTGCCAGCCTCCAGGTGGGCAAGCGTGTTAGAACAAAACACACAATACCATTATACTACTATATCTTCATATATTGATTTAAATCATATACTTAAATACAATAGAGACCCTAGTGTATCTTATTAATTATGGTACAAAAACCTAAAGAACATTACATATCTAATAGAAAAGCCCACAGCTACAGAGACAGGTTCCAAGGCTATAGACTATCTTGTTTTCTGATGAGAGACTGATGAGAAGACGTAGCAGTCGTCAGTGATGAGAGATGCAGCAGGCTGTTAAGCTTTCCAAAAAGAGATACAGCAAGCATCAAAGCAACACGCCTCCCAGGCAAAAGTTGTGTGTTTTGAGGGATTCTTCTTCAGGCAAAATTATTTTTCCTGGAACCAAAGCTCACAATGCTACAATGCACAAGTCAATAATTCTATAGAAGGCACTAGGGTCTCTATTGTATCTAAGTATATGATTTAAATCAATACATAAAGACATAGTAGCATAACACGGTGTTTTTCTACGTTTGCTCAACCTTGCCGTGTTTTCCCTGTGTTTGTTGCTGAGCCTTCAGGTGGGGCCTGGGGATCTCCCGCTTTTACAACTGATCTCCAGCTGACAGACATCAGCTCCCCTGGAGAAAATGGCTGCTTTGAAGGGTGGACTCTACGGCATTGTACCATGCTGAGGCCCCTCCCCTCCCCTCCCCAAACCCCACCCTCTCCCAGATCCACCCCCAAAGTCTCCAGGTATTTTCCAACCTGGACCTGTGAGAGGACTGTGGAACTTTGGAGAGAAGCACTTGGCACATGCACAGAGACACACCAGCTTCATTCACCTTATCATGTGTTTTAGGCTGGCCTTGGCTTAGATTAAGTGTCAAGGGTGAAGATATAGCAAGTCAGGAAGGCAGAAAAATGCACAGCTATCCAAGGCAAACCTTCCTGGATTGGTCTATGAGAGGAGACAAGATAAAGGCCCTTTTCTGTACCCGTATTTTGCCTCCATTTCTGAGCACATACTTACTCTTCCTGTCTGCATTCCCTCCCGCTTTCACTTCTTTCTTAGGCCCTGTTTGGTTAGCGTTAAGAACATGTGAGTTTCTGAGTAGCATAGAAGTTTGCATACACATAATGGAAAAAGAATTCCACGTGACTAAAATCTCTATATGTTTGCTTAGACAACAGATACATGCTTTTTTTTATGAAAAAGAGGGAACAGAACCGAATGCTTGTGTTGCAGCTTATCCCACAACAAGACATCTGCCACTCAGTGACTGTATGCATACATTTACTTCAGGGGCCTTTTATCCAAATAGTAGTTACTGATTGTCCCCGTCTCACCACCAATACCAGGGCTTTTTTTGTAGAAAAAGCCCAGCAGGAACTTATTAGCATAATAGGCTACACCCAACAGCAGAAACTCATTAGTATATTAGACCACACCCTGACAGCGTAGCTCATTTGCCTATTAGGCCACTCCCCATGCCTTCCCCGGTCTGTCCAAGGCCTGGCTTGCCCGGGCTCCCTGCTGCCGCAGGGCGCCCGGACAAGCCAAGGGAAGGCAGTTTAAATTGCCTTCCTATCACGGGCTGGGGTGTGGGGCCAGGCAAGCATGGGGCGGTCAGAGCACAGTCTGAGGTCAGAGCCAGCCGGGACAAAATAACCAAGTTCAAGGGTTAAGACGAGCGGGGTGGTTGAGAGACAGTTCAGAGTCAGAAGCCAAACAAGACAAGAAAACCAGGGAGCCAAGCCAAATTACCAACCAGTAGTGTGGTCAGGAGGTCCGAGAGTCAAGGGTCCAGAGTATGAGAGCCATGAGTCAAGAGTACGAGAGTCGAGGGCCAGGAGTCTGGGGGTGCAAGGTGCAGAGTAGCGAGGTCAAGACAAGCCGAGGTCGAGGAGCCAGAGGGATTAAACCAAGATGTCAGGAACCGGAGTGGTGTGGCGCAGAGCTTCGTGGATGTGACTAGTTGCTGGCATGCTCCGAGCACGGCACGGCTCCCGCTAACACTGTGGGCTAAACGAACGCTGGGTGTGCATGTGTGCTTCGCGCTGCCGGACTGCCATGTCCCACTGGTACTGCTCCCATAAACAAGACACCGGTGGCGGCGAGTCAGGAGGCATGTTGCTCAAGCAGCGATCTGCCCCAGCTGTTGCTGGGCTGGGCTTGGAGCTCGCCGCGTTGTCAGGTGCGGAGGTTTCTGGCGGGAGGAGCTCATCCCTGTTGACCCTTAGCTCCTCCACGGTTTCCGAGGGATCAGGCACGGCAGGAGCCGTGATACTTCTCTTTCCTTCAGGGGGGGGCCTGGCCGGGTGCTCTGCAGCCATGGGGCACCCAGGCAAGCCAAGGGAAGGCATGGGGTGTGGCCCAATATGCTAATGAGTTTCTGCTATTGGGTGTGGCCTATTATGCTAATGAATTCCTACTGGGCTTTTTGTACAGAAAAAGCCCTGATCACTTCTATAACAGTCAAGGCTTCTCCAATAGAATCCTGGGAAGTACAGTTTGGAAAGAATGCCAAGAATGCTGTTAAGAGATCCCTTGCCTCTTCTCTCAGAAAAATATTAAAGATCTCCTCAGGTAAAACCTGTTAAAATGTGTAGCACTGCTGTGCCCTAAGTGCGTGAGAGGCAGTCCTGCTTAAAGAGGCATTTATCCACTGGTAGGAGGCATTTATATCCCTCCTCAGCCCTTCTTTCCCTTCCAGCTCAAGCTTTGTTTATATCTTGAGAGGATAGGAACAGAGCTGGCCCAAGAAACAGTTGCCATCACAAGTGTCTGATTTGAAAAGAACTCCCAGGATCCTTTGCAAGGAGGGTGGGCATCCATCTGGAATCACGTGTGGCCAAAGGATTGTTTCCCAGCATTCTGTCTGATTTTCCAAGGGATCCTCAGGGAAACTGAGGGGTTCATCAGTATCCTCCCCCCCCAAATATGGCACCCGTAAGATAATGCTTGGGTTCTTCGTACAGTTGGACCAGTTCTGACCAGATGGTGGGGCACCAGAATACAAGAGACAGAGAGCATACTGGTGTTGTGTAGTGGTTAGAGCATAAGACTGGGATCTGGGAAACCTAGGTTTGAATCCCCACTCTGCAACGGAAGCTTGCTGGGTGACCTTGGGCCGGTCACTGTCTCTTAGTTTAACCCACCTCACAAGGTGGTTATTGTAAGCATAAAATGGAGGAAGGAAATAACAATGTTGTAGGAAGCTTTAGGACCCCGTGGGGGAGAAAAGCAGGGGTATACCTGTCTAAACCCTCACACTGCACTGAAGTTTGCTGGGGAACCTTGGGCCAGTCTCTCTTTGTCTCTCCCTCAGTCTAACCTACCTTACAAAGCTGTTGCAAGGATAAAATGGAGGTGGCAAGAGCTCCTTGGAGGAAGGGTAAAATTCTAAATAAATGAATAAATAAATATACATGAGAGCTGTCCATTCAGGAGAGTTATGCTGATGGGGGGGGGAGTATTTATATGTGTGTGTGTATGCCTGGAAGTCATGGCTGACTTCTGGCAACCCCTAGTGGGGCTTGGACGTTTCAGAGAGGTGGCTTGATATTTGCTAGCCTCTGTTTCCCAGCCTTGGTATTCCTTGGAGGTTTCCCTTCCAAGTACTTGTCAGGGTCTTCCTTGCTTAGCTTCTGAGATCTGATGAGATCGGGCTCGCCTGAGGCTATCCAGGTCAGGGCAGGACAGTTACGCTGATTAACAGTAACCTCAGAGTTGACTCCTTAAAATATACAGGGCATTCTTGCTTCCTTGGAGACCTTAAAAAGCTTCCACAAATCCCTCTGGACTGACTCCCTCTGTGTCCCATTAATCTTCCTAGGTCTTCATACTTAGGAAGCTTCTGTCACTTATGTTTACCTTTGTTTGGCATCAGTTGCACTCTAGGAAGGCACAATCCAGTTCATTGTTTTGAGCCGGTGAGGTCGGTGGGATGGAGTTTCAGAATGCCTGCTTTAATGAATTGCACCTAGGCAGGGTTTTTTTATACAGCGTACCTGATTGTAGCTGCTCACTTGGGCACGTGAAGTTTGACAGGCTGTGAGTCTGGTTAATTTAGTTGATCTTACAGATTCAGGCAGATAATATTTTTATTATTTTTATGTACTTTATTTATACCCTGCTCCCCTGCCCCCAAACAGGGGCCTGAAGTAGCTTACAACATTCTTCACTTCTCAGTATTATTCTCATAACAAGCCTGTGAGGTAGGATAGGCTGAGAGACAGTGACTGGCCTAGTAAGCTTTCGTGGCGGAATGGGGATTCAAAACTGGCTCTCCCAATTCGCCGTCCAACATGTCTTTCCCAACCTAATTTTTAAAACCTATTTATGAAACGGGTATCCTGCCCCTCTGCCCTTGCAAGGAATCATTTATTTATTTATTTATTTCTAGTTCTCTCAGAGCTGTTCTCTGAAGGGCAGTTCTCTCAGAGCTTTCTCAGCCCCACCTACCTTACAGGGTGTCTGTTGTGGGGAGGGGAAGGGAAGGGAGATTGTAACCACCCTGAGACTCCAAGTGAAGGTCAGGTTATACATCCAATATATTCTTCTCCTTCTTCTATTTATTTATTTAATTTATACCCCACTCTCCCCGCCCAAAGCAGGCTCAGGGTGGCTTACAAGGCCAATTGGCATCATAAAAACATTAAGACAGTAAAAAAATCAGGTTAAATTCTTAAAAACAAATGGCAAGGTGCTATATACATAAGACGGCAGACTGTCCTAGTCGATCACAATAGGGTCATAATGTATATACAGCTGGTGACTGGTTCCTTGATGTATTAGAGCAGGCGGCCAAGGGTGGATTATAGGGCAGTAATTACCCAGTTGGTATTGGGCATTTTGTGTGGCTTCTCGCTTGAATGCTAGGCAGAAGAGCTCTGTCTTGCAGGGCCTGGGGAATTGTGATAAATCCTGCAGGGTCCTATTGTCCTCAGGGAGCTTGTTTCACCAAAGTAGCGCCACCATCAAGAAGGCTTTGGCCCTGGTTGGGGCATGAACCTGGGACCATCTGCAAATAATTCTCGTGCTCTACCATTAAGCCACAGTTTCCCTGTACTTTTACCCCTGGAAACAAAAAATGACTGGGGTAGAATGGTGGCAGAAAATTAAGCGAGCCTGGGGCATTTCTGTATAACAGCCTGGATTAGGTGAGGCCTCTCTGTTTGGTTCCTCTCTCATAAGGCTTTGCAGGCTTAGCTATTGTTATTTCTCAAGTCTCTCTCTAGCCTGACAGTGCACTTTTCTCTAAAAAGAATAGTTTCCATTTCTCTAGGTTTATCATTTTACCCACACACTGTGTCAAAGACTCCTAGAGAGAAAGGTTGTATTTCATTTCATTTTCATATATATATATATAAAGCAGGTGTCTGTGCTTCCAATAAGGTCACAATAAAGTTTACACATAACATTCTTGACTATCTAGGGTAACTAGGATATGAGTTCAGGGTAAAATTGTTCTCTTTATTTTGGCATGCTTTTGCTAAAGTTGTGTTAACTTTATGTCATCTACGTGGGCTGAACCTATGGGTACTGAGGGTATAAAATGTTAAAGATTTCTCTGCTCTGAGCTGGTCATCAATCAGTTCTCTATAAGCTCTTGCTGACTAGACCAGGGCGCTCTGTATTTCACAGTAGTGCACTATGTTTGTGTTGAAGTTTTCTATGCGGAATGTGGAAATGTTATGTTTTAATCCTAAAAGATTTGTAAGAGCTTTATGTCTTTAAGAAACTTATATTGCAATCAACTGGTTTTAAGAACTATGGTCTCTCTCTATTGATTCAGTCCCTTGCTAGTCTCCACCCAACCAATAAAAAAATAAAGGGGAATGGGAGGGTCCCAGAGAAATAGTCCTGGGGTCCCAGAATCCTGCAACAATGTATATAAAAGATAGAGACAGACTTGAAGTTGAATCATTGTAACTTTTACCATGGAGGCATAATAAGATCTTGAGGCAGTTGCTGTTTGACACTTCCATTCTCAATAAAAGATTTTATAGAACATCAAAAGTTATATCTACGTATATAAAATGCCAGTTCCCAAGATTCCATAATATGTCAATGGATACAAAACTAAGTTACTGAGGATGGCATTAAGGCAGACTGAGAAGAATGGTGATGTTCAGAGCAGTTTGAATGGATAGCACCCTACGGTTATAGGTTTACTGGTTATATAAAGAATGTTTTGTGATGGTGTTGATTTAATTATTATTTTTATTGCTGGCTGTTACATGCCTGGGGTTCTAGCTGTGCTGGGGAAAGGTAGGCTTAGAAATTATTTTAAATAAATAAAGGGGTAGATGTCCAGAGTGAGCAAGGAGATCCTGGGATGGAGCTGTACACTGGAAGGGCTACATAGAGGATTGACACCTCCGGGCTGGGTAATACCTGGAGATATGGGGGTGGAGCTTGAAGAGGGCGGGGTTTGGGGAGGGGAAGGACTTCAGTGGGCTATAATGCCATAGCGTCCCCCTTCCCAAGCAGCCATTTTCTCCAGGTGAAGTGGTCTCTGTTGCCTAGAGATCCATTGTAATAGTGGGAGACCTCCAGCCACCACCTGGAGGGTGGCAACCCTGATTACATATAGAACAGGCGAGACTCATCTTGTGAGAACATGATGGCAGATGCTAGACATTCTATGCAGACAGAAGCATTACAGGTGCCCTCTTTACACAGATTTACCCATGGCATAAATGACAGGCATTTTGATAGTAATGACATTAGCACTATGAACGTGTTTTGCTAACACACCAGAAGAAAGGAAATGGGGGGGCCAAAGCACCTTCAAGCGCCTTTTCTGTTCCAGCCTTGTTTCCAGTGGTGGTCAGCTGATATCCTGCGAAATTCACAAGTAGGACAAGATGGTCATTTTCTATTGTTTGGCCTCCAGCAATGGGTATTCAGATGTATACCACTTCTAACTATAGAAGCTCCATTTAGTTGCTATGCCTAGCCATAAACTAGCCACTGAGACCTATCCTCTGCATACTGAATGCTTCTGCAAAAATAACACTTAGTGGTGATGAATTCTGTATGCCAGTTATGCATTGTGTGATGACACAAGGACTACTTTTGTGGCCTGAATTTGCTACCAATCAAGCTGTCTGAATGACCTTGAATTCTAGTGTTTTGAGAGAGAAAATATTTTTTCCCTTAATCATTCCCTCCATACCCACCCGTTGTCCATTTATTTAGGCTTAGATCCAAATCTCCTTACTCGAGGTCTCTTCACATGCTAGTCATTATGATGTACGACTGCCATTTTAAAACATAATTGTGAACATGACAAACTCAGGACTTCAAAAATTTGTTCCATACAGGTACATCCAGCAAAGATGCAGGATCAGGACCAAACCATACATGACGCCAGAGATCTGTGTTCTGATTGCCAGATAAGTGAACAGAGATGCAAAAAACCAAAACCCTTTTAAAAAACTACAACAGCCATCGGGGTGTGTGTGTGTGTGTGAATGATTTCTGGCATCATGAGATACAGCACTCAGGAAAGGTTAAACCCCCCTGCTCAAGAGGAGGCCCTAAGAGATTAATTTTCCTTGAGAATGGCAGCTTCAGAAACCAGACTACCATAGAGCCTAGGAGAAACAGAAGTCCTAGAATGGCATCACATTGCTGCTGAGCTCCCTCACCTCTCCAACCTCCATCCTCAAGACTCCATAAATTTCCCAAGCCAGAGGTGGCAGCTCTAGCCCTGATCCTTCTCTCTCCCACTGCATTTCCCACAGCTCAATTATGCATCTGGAGATTTGAGGATGGACCTAGCATCATGTGCAGCTTGGCCTTTCACTGTGGCTTCTTACTGAACATGTATTTGTAACAAACCTAGGTTTACTGCTGTGTAGAATGAAACAGCTCAATTGCCTTGGTTGCAGTGGAATAAATTGGTTTATGTTTGTCAGCTTGTAGGCAGTGATCTGTTTCCTTTTATTTCTGTAAATCATCTAGAATTTTATAAATAATAAGTGATGCTTGTGTAACCCCAGTGGGTTTGGCCCTCTGTTGGGGGGGCGGTATTTTGTGCCTGGGTGGAAGCTGTGGGAGATTTCTGAGGAGGAAAAAAAGGAGACAGAAGACCAGGCTAACCATTTTGAATAAGAGTCCACCATTACTAGAAACAGCAGCCCGTGGAATGGCCTGGTGAAATCCATGTGAAGCCTTGACCACGGCGTCTGGGTGGATTCCCAGGCTTGGGTGGGTGCGTTCGGTGGATTCGGCTTGATGGTCTGGCAAGTCTGGCAGCACTTTACCCAAGCCTCCACCTCTGCATCTATCCCTGGCCACCATACGTAGCTGCGGGCCAGGGCCTTCATCCGGACGATGCCAGGATGGGCCTTGTGTAGAGCCATCAGGACCCCGTGCCACAGTATGCTGGGGACGACCACCCTGTCTCCCCACAGTAAACAGCCCTTGTATGTGGACAACTGGTCCTGGTGGGCGGCAAAGGCTGTGAACTCCGGCCCGTCTACTGCCGCAGGCCACCCCCTCACCACCCAGCCCAGAACTCGGGAGATGATGGGGTCCCTGGCTGAGCGGCGGGCAATGTCTACCGCCAAGGTCCTCGACTTGCAGAACGTGGTGGGCTGGAGCCGGGTCCTCCTCCATGACCAGCAAGGGCAGGCGACTCAGGGCGTCGGCGTGGCCCATAGCCTTGCCTGGGCGATGCTGCAGGGAGTAAGAGTAGCCAGACAAGAAAATGGACCACCGCAGGACCTGCGGGGAAAGGACCTGTGGAGTCTGGCGATCCAGAGCGAAGAGGCCGAGGAGGGGGCGATGGTCTGTGACAATGGTGAAGGGCCGGCCATAAACAAAGTCATGAATTTTTTTCACCCTGGCCACGATCGCCAGGCCTTCCCGGTCAATCTGGGCATAATTCTGCTCTGCCACTGACAGCATCCTGGAGTAGGTGACGGGTACCTCCCAGCCGCCTGGGAGATGGTGGGCCAACACTGTGCCAGTGCCATAGGGGGACACATCGCACGCCAGCATGACCAGTAGGGACTCATTGAAATGCATCAGAACTTTATTAGAGATGAGCAGTGCTTTGACTTCCCTGAAAGCAGCTGCCTGCCAGGGGCCCCACGACCAAGGGGCATGCTTGTCCAGTAGGCGATGCAAGGGTTCTGCTACTGCTGCCTTGTGGGGGAGGAAGGCATGGTAGAGGTTCAATAGTCCCAGGAACACCTGCAGTTCCGCCTTGGATTTAGGCGGGGATGCCTCCACGATGGCTTTGATTTTGTCCTGGGCAGGATGTAAGCCGTCCACATTGACTGTAAAACCCAAAAAGTTCACTGATGGAACACCCAGGAGGCACTTTTCCCACTTCACCTTTAGGCCTGCCTTGTGGAAGCGGTGAAGGATGGTGCGCAGCCAGGCAGTGAACTCAGCAGGCGTTGCCACAGCAATCAACACATCATTGAAAAACCGCGTGACCCCCGGGATCCCTTTCAAGAGAGAGTCCGTTAGTTGTTGAAAGAGGCCCGGGGCCACGCTCACTCCAAACTGTAGCCTTTTTACTTTGAAAGCCCCTCTATGAGTGACGATTGTTTGCACCACAGTGGTGGCCTCATCCACTGGGAGCTGCTGGTAGGCCTGGGCTAGGTCCAGTTTCCCAAAAATCTTTGTCCCTGCCAGGGAGGCCAGCATGTGGCTGACAACTGGGACCGGATAAGCATGGTCCTGAAGTGCTCTATTTAGCGTGCAGTTGTAGTCCGTGCAGATGTGGACGTCCCCGTTTGGCTTAACCGGGGTGACTATGGGGGTCTCCCAGGCGGCGTGGAAGACCAGCTCCAAGACTCCTTGGCCCACAAGGCAGTCCAGCTCCACATCTATTTTGGGGTGTAGTGCGAACGGAACTGTCCTGGAGCGCATTCGAATGGGGGCCACTTTAGGGTCGAGTTGCAGCGACAGTGGAGGGCCCGTGTAGCAACCCAAGGTCCCATCAAAAATGGACGGAAACTCTTTGCAGATCTCTCGGAAGTCCTGAAATGCACATAGCTGCACCCCTTCTATCGAGATTCCCAATGGGGTGAACCATGTTCGGCCAAGGAGGCTGACTAAATCCCCTGCGACCACCACCAAGTCCAAGTGACTATCAAACCCCTTATACTGGACCCGGAAACTTCCCACACCCCTTATTGGGATGCGGTTCCTCTGAAAGTCTGCCAGGGTGAGAGTAGATGGGCGCACGCAGGGCCCCCATGGGGACAGAGTTCCTTAAGAGTCTCCTCCAAAATAATGGAGGCCGCAGAGCCTGAATCGAGCTCCATAGTGCAGGGGGACCCCTCTATTTGGACCCGGACCTGGATCTTTTGGGCAGAGGACTGGCTTGGAAGCCTCAGTACCTGTTTGGCTGGATCGGCTGTGAGGAGGTAGAGCTCTTCCTTGGAGTCATCATCCTCGTAGTGGGTGTCTGCTCTCCGGCAGGGCTGTGGCAGTGCCTGCTGGGCTCTGGACCCCCAGGATTGGCAGGCACGTGTGATGTGCCCCGCGCGGCCACACCCGTGGCACTTAGCATCCCAGAACCAGCAGGTTTTCCAGTCATGCTTGTCTCCGCAGCTTGCGCACTCCTGGTCGGGCACAGAGTAGGATGTGGAGCCGTGATCCCGGTGCTGGGAGGATTGTCGGGTGCGGTGGACCTCCTCTCTGCCTGGGTCGATGTTGTCGTCCTGTGTCTGGTGCACAGCAGCCGTGGTCGAGGAACAATTTCTCCCCCATGCTGTGGCAGTGGACAGGGTGGAAGCTAGGGAGCACTTCTCATCCCCCATGATGTGGCGTCGGAGCTTTTCGTCGCTCAGCTCAAAAACTAGTTTGTCTCGGAGGGCTGTTTTGAGATGGGCCTCGAAGGCACACTCTGAGGCGAGCCGGCGAAGCTCAGCATGATACTCCACTATTGATTCCCCTGGTTGTTGCTGGTGGGTGTAGAAGGCCACGTGGCGCACGATCTCTGACGGCCGTGGGACAAAGTGGTCCTGGAGCTTCTTGATTATATCCTTGAATGAAGCATCAGCCAGCTTTGTGGGGGACAGCAGGTTACGGGCCAGCTGCACTGTGGCAGGGCCAGAGGAGCTGACGAGGAGACCTTTCTTATGTTCGTCGGAGGTGACCTTGTAGAAGATTAGGATGGACTTGAGTCCCTTGACCCAGGCTTCCCAGTGATGCGGATGGGCTGGGTCGAATGGAGGGACAAATCTCACTCCCGGAGCGACTGCCATCGTGCTGCGTGGAGGTGGAGGAGGAGGTGAAGCAGGAGGCGAAGAAGGTGCGGAGGTTGCTTAGTCTTCTTCGGGATTCATCGGTTGGAGCTGCGATCGTCCTCAGGTACTGGCCTTCCTCTGATGCCTCCATGGTCCGGCCAGCTCAGTGGGATCCCATCCTCATTGCCACTGTTATGTAGTGGGTTCGACACATTAAGGAGTCAGGAAACAGCGTGATAATCAGCATATGGTTTACTCATACACAACAGAACAATGCAATACTGGCCGATGGCCAACTATATACAGCCCCCGTGGACCACCTCCAGGTCCCATTGGTGGGTTTAAACTTCCTGCCAAGGTTCCTATTGGTGACCGCTTGAGGTTCAGGATCCTAGTCCCTATTGTCTCTTGAGCTCCAAGCGCAGGTAAGGTCGCCTAGTGGCGGTCAGTGGACATAACAGGGTCCGAGGGCAGAGAACAGAGTAACCTGAGAAGGAGCCTCAAGAGAGCTTGCAGCCTCCGGAGATCAGCAGCAATACAGCCAGCTGAGCCATCGCAGGCAGAGTGTGAGAGACTTGCAGAAGGCCTCAGAGAGACTCTTTGGTTCCAACTTGTGTCGTCGGTCGAAATCTGAGTTTTCTTTATGTATGTCCTGATTTGATTTCCCCACCTCTTTGTTAAATTAAACCCTACTCCAATTCTAAATCCAACTTGTGTTTGGTGATTGGAGGGACTGGGAGTTGTGTTTGAATGATTTTCTTTTATTCTTTTTGCCTACTGGCCATCCATCCTGTTAGGAAGTGGAGGCCGGTGCGCTGGAGGCAACACTGCTTTTTCTTTTGGGGGGGCATTCCCCCCCTCCATTAACAAAGCCAAGTCCCGTAATTTCTTCCCTCAGCTGGGGTTGGTAGGAGAAACTGGGGTTACACTGGTATGTAGGGCTACCACATTTTGAAAAGTGAAAAGGAGGACATATTTCCCCAATTACTTCAAATGAGCGATCATTATGACAAATCTCATTTTAAATACCCCTTTGAATCCAAATGGTGGTAATTGTTATTAACTAGGAATGTTCTTAAACTTCCAACCCTGAAAGAAGACATTTTCATCAGTTTTTTAAAAAAACAGCCCTAAAGAAGACAGACACCAAACAAGAGGACCTTTCTAAAGAGAGGAAATCTGGGTAACCCTACTGGTATGAAATTGGGGCAGCTTCCCCCCATCCTGGTCCAGAAAAGGATTGCTACTTGTGGTGTGCACACATATTTAGGAGAGGCTGTCCCCTACCTGCCCCATCCGGAACCCAGAAACATGGAGAAAAGGGCAGGAGGGGAAACTCAGCAGCACAGCATCTGGTTTGCATGCAGAAGGTCCCTGGTTCAATCCCTGGTATCCCTTTTAATTTCCTGTTATCTTTTTCAGGTAGGAGGTTACATGAAAGACCTTGACCTGAATTCCTGGAAACCTGCTGCCTGTCACAGGTGGTCTATCAAGGTCAACCACAGGACTCAGCATAAGGTAGTTTCATGCGCCTTTACACTTTTGCTCTTTTGCACAGGTGTGACAGGCTTTTGTATTTTCTCCCAAACCTATAAAACCTGTTTAACCCCCAGGTAGAAAAAAAAATGTGAACCCTATGGTGAGTTATGACTTTGTCTCAAACTACTTACAAAAACTACAGACTGAACCCTCTCCATACTTATTTATATATTTATACCTCACTTTTCTCCCCAGGCCCAAAGCAACTTAAAACATCATTCTCTCCAACCTCTGTTTTATCTTGACTACAACAATGCTCTGAGGTACATCAGGCTAAAAGAGAACATCTAAGCTCAAAGTTGCCCTGCCCTGGATGGCCCAGGCTAGCCCAATCTTGTCAGATCTCAGAAGCTAATCAGGGGCGATAGTAAATGGATGGGGAGAGCTCCAAGTAATACCAGGGTGTTAGGGTTGCCAGCTCTGAGTTGGGAAAATCCTGGAGATTTGGGGTGGGTGGGGCCTGGGGAGGGTGGGATTGGAGGTGGGAGGGACCTCAGTGGAGTATAATGCCATAGAGCCCCCCTTTCCAAATCGGCCATTTTCTCCGGGGGCAACTGATCTCCATTGTAATTCCGGGGGATCTCCAGCCACCACCTGGAGACAGGCAACCCTAGTTGTGTTGTGAAGGCAGGCAATGGCAAACCACGCTGGCTTGTGTTATCGATTGCAGCAGGTAGAAAGAAAGAGCAGTTGCAGCGGTGGCGTGGGGGCGGCAGGTGACGATCAAAAAGAAAGTAAAGCGACGGGGAAAGCGGGGGAGATGCAGCCCCCCCATCCTAGCCAGGCCATTTCCCCTCTCGGCCTCCCCCCCGCCCCGCCGCCGCGCTCTGCTCCCATCCGCCCATCTTCGGTGACTCAACCGGGCTCAGTTCCTGGGCGTGGCTGGAGCTCTGCGGAGGGAAGTTGCTTGAAGTTGTAAGAGACTACTCAGAGCTGGAAGATCCGACCTCCCTCCTCCCCTCCCCACTTAAGTCAACAGAAACTTCGTTTTGCGCTTTGCAAGCCGGAGGCGCCTTTTCGCCCCCCACCAACCCGTCCCCGTCATGGCTGAAGAGCAGCCTCAGGTGGAACTCTTTGTAAAGGTAAGAATCGCGACGGGTATATATACATTTCCCCCCTTTTGGGTCCGGTGTGCTGTCCCCCGCCTCCCCTGTCCGGAACCCAGAAACGTGGAGAAAAGAGCAGAAGGGGGAACGCTCTAATCCCGTTTCACTCTCGAGCCCCCCCCTTCTCTGAAGCCTGTGGGCTTCTCCTGCCCCCTCCCCACTTCCTCCCTTGGCCGAGCGAAAGCGAAGAGGGAGGGCAGAGAAGACCCCGCCCCGCCCTTGTTTGCTCGACTTCTGGTGGCGACTTTTCCTGACAGCATCTGGCTTGCCGTTTTCTCCACTCGGTATCCAGCGCGCCTCTTCTTCCTCCTCCTCTTCTTCTTGTAACAGAGGGAAGAACTGGGCATAGTTTCCGGCATAAAGTTCCCGTAAAGTCGCTGGCTGTGGCAAGGCGAGGGGAAACAAAGAAGCGTGTGGCCCTCTCAAGAACGGGGTTGCAACGATTACGTGTTATTGTTCCTGCTGCTTAAAAATAGCCTCTCCCCGATTTTTTTCAGGGTTTTTTTTTTTTGGGGGGGGGAGGTTCCATGCCCCCTGAATTCTAAATCTACTGCTATAAAGACTGTAAGCAATCATGTGGTCTGTAGTTGCAAGTAATAGACCCCCCATTAATTTTGTTGACGCCCTTGGGATAGTTTTGGTACATTCTCCATTGGAGCAGTTTAAAAACAATCCTCTCTTAGTGCTCCTGCATCTTCCTAATTCGAGATATAGAGTAATGATAATGGTAGCTAATCAGTGTTCTCTTAACATCTTTTTTTATAATGAAGCTTCTATTCATTGTGTTTCTTCAGTGGACCTAAAGGCAGGATATGTAAGATTAAATTCTGGCATTGAGAAAAGGCCCAGAAGGACTTCCATGTGCTTTCA
Source organism: Gekko gecko (assembly GCA_029375565.1). Lineage (NCBI taxonomy): Eukaryota > Metazoa > Chordata > Lepidosauria > Squamata > Gekkonidae > Gekko > Gekko gecko. The sequence goes on along the minus strand of JAPDNY010000002.1, from coordinate 34,407,714 downwards.
GCTATGGGCTGAAACCTTTCAATGTCTCTTTCAAATGTTTTATTGCAGGATGTTTTATTGTGTCCCTTTGCTTTGGGCCAGGAACTGATGGGCGGGGAATGAAACTATGGCCAGTTCTTCCCAGATCTCAAATTAGATCACCCCATGCCAATTTAATGGCTTCCTGAACCCATTATTTTTTACCTGGTGGGTGAACAGTTGATAGTCTAAAAAGCCTTGGAGAAAGAATTAAAGATTTCTCTGTTTTCCTAAACATCATTTTCTCATCTGTCCATCCTTGATCCTCTTTTTCCTTCCTTTGACATATGAATTGATGATACTGGAAGTTAGAACATGCATACATAGATCTGCCTTACACTGAATAAGTCCATTGATCCATCAAAGTCAGTATTGTCTACTCAGACTGGCCATGGCTCTCCAGGGTCTCATTTTAAAGGTCTTTCACATCCTTTTTAACTGTAGATGCTGAGGATTGAACCTGGAACCTTCTGCATGCCAAGCAGAGGCTCTTCCTCTGAGTAATGGCCTCTCCCCAAAGAGAGTTGGGCAGAGGATTCTGTGTGTTGGATACAGAGCAGTGTTCCAGTCTTTTCCACATGGGAGACCATATGGTTTATATGGTAGTTTTGTGTTATGGGTTTTAACATTTATGCAGTGTGGCAGGGTTGTAAGTTTACCAGGACTACAGAACGGGGCTGAATGTGGATTTCTGTCCACTGATGAAAATGCAACACGTCCTGCTTCAGTGGCTAGTTCCAGCAGTGCTGTTCTTTCGCGAAGAATCTGTGCCATGTGTCTAGTCTGTGGATAGCTAATTTGTGGCAAAAGGAAATAGAAAGTTGTTTCATTTAGTCTTCATGTGGCTGAGTGTGACATGTGGCATTGTCTTTTACTCCACCATCATAGACATCGGTCTTATTTGCTTTATTAGGGAGTCTGTTTAGGCCAGTATTGAATGAGTGGTTCTCAGAGGATGCCGGGAGTGGAACCTGGGACTGTCTACATGTGGTGCACTTCTGAGGCACGGCCCCTCCCCTTGCAGCACACTTGACCCATCTGCCCACACTTCCCTCTTTTGGCCTGTTGTGTGGTTAGGTGCCATTTGTGCTTGCTGTGGGGACCAATGGATGTTCTGTTGTGGCCACTGGATGTTCCGTTATGTGGCCTAGCAAATGAGCGCCTGTCAGCTTTGTATATTGTATTCATTTACAGCATTTATATGCCTGTCTTTCTCTTCTCAGAACCCAAGACCAGCATATATTTGAAGCTATTTTTGCTTAAATGCTGAGAAAAATATGGGTGGGACAGCAAGTAACTGATGTGTTTCCCCTTATGAAGCCACAACCGCCTTTCCTTGTGGGTACGGCTGGCTCAGCTGTGTTTCCATTCAAAGATTTCAACATTTTTCTGCCAACTGTTACTACTATTAGTGTAACACCCTCATCTTGTAGGGCACCATTCTGGGGAGGGTGGGTGCCCACGAAGTGTTTCTTAGAAAGCGTATGGTGACAGTTTGATGTAGTGGTTAGGAGCATGGACTCTAATCTGGGTGTGATTCCCCACTCCTTCACATGCAGCTGCTGGTGTGACCTTGGGTCAATCACATCTCTGTCAGAGCTGTTCTCTCATGAGCGGTTCTAGAAGGAGCTCTCTCAGCCCCACCTACCTCACAGGGTGTCTGTTGTGGGGAGGGGAAGGGAAAGGCGATTGTAAGCTGCTCTGAGACCCCTTCGGGTAGTGAAGGGCAGGGTATAAATCCAATCTTTTCTTCTTTTGCATAGCAGGGCTTCTGATTTGCCACTGTCTGGCTATGCAGATGAGGTTTAAGTGGCAGCTGCCACCGCAGTGTTTTATTCTCTTTCACATCTTTTCTCACCTGCACTTGGACTTTGTCTGTGTGTGTGTGGCTCTGAATCGCGTGGCAGCCATTTTGTAGTTGTCTCCACCTCCTGAGGCAGCTGTTTTGTGGTTGTGTCCACCACACTCTGTCAGAATTCCAAAGATGCCCACAGGCTCAAAAAGGTTGGGGATCCCGACCTGTATCATGTTGGTTGTACACCCTGAGTAACAGCTACTATTAATAATTCAAATAGGCCTTGTTACAAGGTTGTGCCAGAATCACATGAGATGGTATGGTTAGATACTGGACCTGGACTGAGGATCCCTATGCAGCTATAAAGCTCAGCAGGGGACCCTGGGCCAGCCACTAAACTACCTCACAGGGAGGCTGTGAAGATAGAAGGGGAGAAAGATTGTGTATCTCAGGGGCCTTGATGGGATACCTGCTCTTATTCAGCTGTGTCTCAGGATGTTTCATGTGTCTGTAATGTATGCCTTATAATGAGTCAGGTCTTTGGTCCTTCTAGCTCAGAAATCAGAATTGTCTGTGTTAAGTATGACACTTAACTCGATTTCAGCAAAGTGATTCAGCTTTATTCAGCAACAGCTCAAAGTCAACCAGAACAGCAAAACCCGCAGATGAACAGATGACAGAGAAAACAGTGGAGCTTGGCTCCTTTTTAAATGTTCCTGGCTAATGTAGCCACGCCTATTTACAAATAAGTAACTAATAAGATTACAGAGATAAGAATCAATAGGGTTCATTCCCCCCCAAGAGTTTGAGGTTCGTCCTGATAGGACGGTGCTTCTTAGATAACCAATCAGAAAGGCTTGGATTATGATCCTTGTCTAGGCACGAAGCTTAACATGGACTTCCAATGGAGTCATTTCACTTTACAGCAGACATTACAGTCTGAACCAGAATGGCACAGTGGCAGACTAGTGTCTCTGGGAGACCTGGATTTGAATCCCCACTTCTACCACGGAAGCTCACTGGATAACCTTGGGCCCCTCACAAACTGGCTGCCTGGTCTGCCTCACCGGGTTGTCATTGTGTGAGAATGGAGGTTGGGAAACAGTATTTGTAGGCAGCTTTGAGTCCCAGCTGGGGAGACAAGAGGGATATGAGTAAATAAATGCATCATCTAGCCTGATTGGTTAGTTCCCTGGGGTCTCCGCAGAGATTTCTCCCAGCCTTAATTCTAGGAACTGTATTTATTTGAAGATGCCAAGGACTGAAACCTGCAACTTTCTCCAGTTCAAAGACTGTACTTTGCTACTGGGCAATGCGATCAGTTTTTTTCTTTACAACTTGTTGCTTCCCTCATCCTCACTTTCTTTTTCTTCTCTGGCAACCCATCCAACCTGGGAGATTTATCTCCACATTGGACATTTTTATTTCCCAACCGCATGAGTACCTTCCCAGAAGGAAGAGTTAAGGTGAGGAGTCTTAAGTTAATATGTACCTTGGCAGTTTCAGTTTCAGCAGGGCTTGGATGCTTTGAGAAGGTTCTGGAAGCAGGTGTATGTGGGTAGCTGTGGAGGGGGGAGTACCCTTTTGTCTGCAGCACACAGTTGTGTTTTGCTGTAGCTGGGTCATAGCAAGTATGAATGCTCTCTGCTGGACAAGCACTTTTAGTGTCCTGAACCAAGCTTTCTCTAGATTCACGTTCTTGGTGCGAACGCTGACTGAAAGTGTTGGGCAGATGGGAGTCTGTCTGGTTCTAAAATTCCAGTTGGACCCAGGGAATTCTGCTGCTGTTACAGTGTACACTGAGGTCTCAGACTGAAGGAAACGGTTGAGGAAACTCAGCTGCTTCAGAGCTTTTCTGGTGGAGGAGCGAGATAGAAATCGTGCCCATTTTATTGGTTTACACAAGTTCTCTCCCACCTTTCTATTAAAGGCAACAGTCGGGATGGCTTATGATGTTTAAGACAAAATGAAAATACAAAAGCGCCATGAAACCCAGCACAAAATAAAGTCTGAAATAGCAGCAATAGAATATAAATCAGCAATAGAATTTAAATCAGCAATAGAAACCATCCACATTGGAGGCCATGACTGGACTTTTCCCAGCCTTTTCTCTACCTACTTCCTGGAAATCTGCTTTTGACCACATCCCTTTGTTTTTTGTTTGGCCTTTGGTTATTCCTCCTCACGCACCTCCATGTTTAGAGGCAGTATACCTCTGGTTAGTAGATACTGAAGACAAATAGACAAACTGCTTTCACGCCCTGGTTCTGAACTTCCAAAAAGTGTGAACATGCATGAAGCTGCCTTATACTGAATCAGACCATTGGTCCATCAAGGTCAGTATTGTCTACTCAGACGGGCAGCAGCTCACTAAGGTCTTTCACCTACTGCCTGGTCATTTTAACTGGAGATGCCAGGAATTGAACCTGGGACCTTCTGCATGCCAAGGCGATGCTCTACCACTGAGCCAAAGCACCTTCCCATATCAACATTCGATTGGCTTCTGTTGGGAAGATTGTGGACTGGATGGTCTTTTGAGACTGATCCAGCAAGGCTCTTTGTAACTATGTGCTATTCTAACCTCCCTTTATAGGCAGTGAATGCTTTGACTCCCTTCTCTAGGACATGATGATATGTGTGCACATCTAGGCAGAATCATTCCTTGGCTTCCATATCATGATGTGATCCTGAGTAAAATAGTGAGGAGGATGTAGGTCGTTAGTGTCTAATTGTGTGGTTTAGGACAGGTATTTCAAGGATCTAGTCCCTAGTGGGGAGAAGAGATTTGGAATTGCATCATGGGGTACAGGACAGCTCTGGAAACCTCCATAAATTCCTGGAGGCCAGTAGTTGTGTTCTTTGGGTGGAAAGTACCAGTGGGGGGAAAAAATAACAGGCAGCTCTTTTGGGGAGTTTTTTTTAAATGAAGGGGAAGTTACTGTTTACCCAAAATGCCCCCTTACTTTGACTTCATTAGTACGAGATGCTAAATGATTTATGTGTTTTTTGGAGTAAGGGATTGTAGGATTTGAATGTAATTCAGATAAGAATGTGAAAAGTTCCTGAGAGCTAAGAGAACTCAGTAACAGCAGCATAATATATTTATCTGGCTTATGCCCTCATAACACAGATATTTAAAAATGTTTGTTCTGGTGAAAATTATAAGGCTGAAGTCCAGCTTCCTGTGTCCTGTCAACCCTCTCCCAGGGAGTGGCTGAGGTACTGTCATGTTACGATGTGCTTATGAATATTTTATTCACTTTTTCCACCTATTTATGCCCCACTTTTTGCCTCAGTGAGGACCCAAAGCAGCTTACAGCATTGTCCTTCCTTCCTTCCATATTCTCCTCATAACAACCCTGTGAGATAAGTTAGGTTGAGAAGATGTGTCTGGCCCCAGGCCACCCAGTGGGCTCCGTGGTAGAGTTTGGGATTTGAATCTGGGTTTTCCTGATCTTAGCGCAGCACTCTCATGACTATGCCACAGGCATGTCATGAAAGATTTCACAGGACTTAGGGCCGAAAGGAGGATGTGCTAAAAGATTTGATTGACATCAGGCTGGAGATTCTTTAAAAGTGTTTATTTTAACCTCACCCAACCTGAAGTTTTACAACAAGCAAACGTTTCCACATCCTCATAACAACCTGTAAAGGTAGGTCTGTATAATTATTTGCATTCCATATGGGGAAGAACAGAGGCATGACAGATAATTGACCTCCCGGAAGCCATCCGCAGTGACAGCGGCTGAGTGAGACACACACTTTTCCTACACTGCTTTCCCCTTTAAAAAATATGTGGATGAACATAAACAAGAAAGGATTTGGAACACCACACCACTGGATTCTAAAGGGGGAAGGCGTGAGTTTTAAGGGCTGCATATTTTTTTAAAAGAGTTCATAAACCTTCAGTTTGCAAGACCTCAGCAAGGATGTTAATGATAGGACTTTCTGGAGGATATTAATTTACAAGGTCGCTAAATTGGAAGCAACTTGACGGCACATAACGCATAATATAATTTCCAGACCTATCAACAGCAATTAGGCATGATGGCTAAATGGAACTTCCATGTACAGAGGCAGCATACCTCTAAATACCGGATGTAGGAGACAGCCAGCAAGCAAGATGCCTTTTGAGTTTCCAAAAACAAGTCTGGCCATGGCTGCAAAGAGCATGCTGTACCAGATGGAACTTGGCTTGATCCACCAAGGCAATTATTACGTTCTTATGAGTGTAGTCTTTATAACTAGTGTGGCACATGTATGGCTCCCCCCCCCCCGGTTATCTGCACCTGAGCATAAAATGTCTCTTGAGGAGAGAGGCCCTCGGATCAGTTTGTGTAGCCCCTGCAGCAGCACAGGATCTACCCCGTGCGAGCTCTGTCACTTTTCCAATACTGAAAGATACCAGGAAGCTGAATCAGGAGTACAGGATTCGTCTCCATCTGTGCCAGTGTGAGAGAAGCTATGGTAAGAAGAAGAGATTGGATTTATACCCCGCCCTTTACTAGGAGTCTCAGAGTGGCTTACAATCTCCTTTCCCTCCCCCTTCCCACAACAGACACCCTGTGAGGTACGTGGGGCTGAGAGAGCTCTTTCAAGAACTGCCCTTGGGAGAACAGCTCTGAGAGAACTGTGACTGACCCAAGGTCACACCAGCAGCTGCATGTTGAGGAGTGGGGAATCAAACCCAGTTCTCCCAGATTAGAGTCTGTGCTCGTAACCACTATGCCAAACTGGCTCTCAGTAAAGGTGCTCATGAGGAGGGGGGCTTGGCTGTGAACGCAGCAGAGCTAGTCGTTTCAGGGATTCTTGGTCCTGTCATGGCCTTTTCTCCCTCTCTACCAATGGGGTACTTATCAGGTGAGAAATAAACATGGAATTTGCCTTGTCCGTGCGTTTCACAAACAGGTAGTGTGGGGTTGTGCCACAGAGAAGTGGCTTCTGCATTTTTTTCAAGTGTTTCATGCCGCCCAACCTTCCACAGGTGGAAACAAGACTTTTGTGTATTTGTAAAAAACCATACCTGAAGGACCGCCTGACCACCGAGGTCATTGTCTAAGACCCTGCTTGCTTTGGGTGCCCCTGCCTTCTGACATTAGGTGGAGGTCAACCCAAGAGAGGTGCTTCTTGGCCGTGGCACCAAAATTATGGAACTCTTTCAGCAGCTGTATTCATCTGTCTGTCCCCTTTGTCTCTGTCTTCCTTCAGTGAGTGAAGATTTCTTCTTGTTGAGTCTGATGGTCCCTCAAGGATCCCTGCTTCCTGCCCTATGTTTTAACTATTGTTGTGTGTGTTTATTACTTATGTATGTTAGTTTTGCCCTGATCTGGGTTGCCCAGGCTAGCCTGATCTTGGAAACTAAGCAGGGTTAATACTTGGATGAGAAGCCACCGAGGGAGTCCAGGGTTGCTGTGCGGAGGAAGGCAATCGCGAACCACCTCGCTTAAGTATCTTGCTTTGAAAAGCCTATGAGGGGTCGCCCATCTATGATTTCACGGCCCTTTCCAGCACTACATATCAGTTTTGGTTTTCAAGATAATGTTTTCTTTTTGCTCTGATCTGGATAGCCCAGACAAGCCCGATCTCGTCAGATCTTGGAAGCTAAGCAGGGACTGGCCAGTACTTGGATGGGAGACCTCCTTGAAATACCAGAGGCGGGAGGCAGGGGCAGGCTTTACTCAATCGTCTCTCTGAATATCCTCCAGGGCCCCAGTAGAGGTCAGTCACCAGAGGTCGCCATGACTTCCAGGTGCACGCACAGTCAGTCACCAGAGGTTGCCATGGTTTCCAGCTATGTACACACACACACACACACACAAAAGATGTTTCTTTTTTTAACTGTTAGCTGCCTTGATGGTCCTGGTTGAGCTGAAAGGTAACGTGCATTTTTGTAAATACACCACATCCTCAGACAGATGTTCATTGCCTGAGTGGTGCCCCACTGCCTTATTATTATAGTGCTGTGAAGAGCTTCCTCCGCTTCTTGTATATTGTACTAATTGATTGTGCAGGTGTCTGTCCTTCACTGGCTTTTGAAGTAAATGGACCCTAATGGTTTTTTTTTAAAAAAAACCCCACCCCTACATCATCCTCATCATCAATCGATTGGATTTATACCCCGCCCATCACTCGCAGTCTCAAGAGTCGCTTACAAACTCCTTTCCCTTTTCCTCCCCACAACAAACACCCTGTGAGGTAGGTGGGGCTGAGAGAATTCTTTCCAGAACTGCTCTTTCCAGAACAGCTCTGACAAGAACTATGGCTTGCCCAAGGTCATCCAGCAGCTGTGAGTGGAGGAGTGAGGAATCAAACCCGTTTCTCCCAGATTAAGTCCGCACACTTAATCACTACACCAAACTGGCTCTAATATATTTATTCTCACACTGTGAACCTGGTTGTTGTAAGTACAGTCCAGTATTATTTTGATTATTTTTTAGCCTGCCTGCTCTTCAGGGAGCCCAGGACAGTGTACGTGGTTCTCCCTTCCCCCTTTTCTCATCATAACAATAATTCTGTCACTTAGGTTTGCTCCGTGAGTGAGAAGAAGATGGGAACAGGAGAACCATGTACACCATCTGGAGTTTCTTGGACAAAAGATGGGACAAAAAGCCAGCGTAGTGTAGAGATTAGAGTGCTAGACTGGAAGACCTAAAGTTTGAATCCCCACCCTGCTATGAAAGCTCGCTGGGAGATGGTTGGGCCAATCACACATTCTCAGCCTCACTTACCTCAGAGGGCTGTTGTGAGTATAAAATGGAGGAGAGGAGAACAACGGTAAATCACTTTGGGTCTCCATTGGGGAGAAAGGTGGGGGTGTAGGTAAAGTAAATAAATGTACTAGAAAGAGAGACGGGATGTCTTGTGCTGTCTGAATTCACGTGGCGTCCCTTGGAGGACGATACTGCAAGACTGAAGGAGCTCTCTTACAATGGCGTGCATCCTACCTGAGCCACTTAAATCAGAGGAACGCTCCTTAAGAAGGAAGAATGTTTCGAACTTTGCTCAGTGAAGGAATAGGATGCACGTCAGTGGCTTATCCCGCAGGCAAGTGCGGCAGTCTGACATCTAAAATGCACTTGGGGGTCACATGTATATGCACTCCAATCCTGTCAGGAAACACATTGCTTAAAGACCTCAACAGAGTTCCCTTGAAAGATGGATGTTCTGTTACAAATAACATTTTCGATCAAGACTAAAGTGCTCGCCTGCTGACATATTTCTTTGGAGGAAGGCTAGATAGAGGCGAACTGCCTTCCGGAAAAGTCTCAGGTGAGCCATTGTTTCAGCACTCAGATTGTGACCAAAAAGGAGAGAGAAAGTAAAAAGAGCACAGTTGTGATGAATGAATACAGTCATGGGTGACTGGAAGCAGTTTTTATTTACCATAGGCAAAGCAAGGGCTTCAGTGGAAACAGCTGTGAAGGAAAGGAGTGCGGAAAATGAAACAGGTCAGCCTGTGAACTGAAAGGGCACCCATAAATACAGAGTGCTGTTTTGGGCCTACAAAAGAGGTAGGGAATGGGAAGTAGACCACACCATCATATATACCGCTAGTGCGATATGGTTTTAATTTGTGCTGCTGTCTTCTGGTTTTCCCAATACTGTTCCTTTAATGTTTGCATAAGAACATAAGAACATAAGAGAAGCCAATGTTGAATCAGGCCAATGGCCCATCTAGTCCAACACTCTGTCACACAGCGGCCAAAATATACCAGGTGCCATCAGGAGGTCCAGCAGGGCACCAGAAGCCCTCCCACTGCTGCCCCCTCCAGCACCAAGAATAGAGTGCATCACCTGCCCCAGACTGAGAGTTCCCATCTATACCCTGTGGCTAATAGCCACTGGTGGACTTCTGCTCCATATGTTTATCTAATTTCCTCTTGAAACTGTCCATGCTTGCAGCTGCCATGACCTCCTGTGGCAGTGAATTCCATATGTTAATCACTCTTTGGGTGAAGAAGTATTTCCTTTTATCTGTTCTAACCCGACTGCTCAGCAATTTCATAGAGTGCCCACGAGTTCTTGTATTGTGAGAAAGGGAGAAAAGTACTTCTTTCTCAACCTGCTCAATCCCATTCATAATCTTATAAACCTCGATCATGTCACCTCTCAGCCATCGTTTCTCCAAGCTAAAGAGCCCCAAGCATTTTAACCTTTCTTCATAGGAAAGGTGTTCCAACCCTTTTATCATTCTAGTTGCCCTTCTCTGCACTTTTTCCAATGCTATAATATCCTTTTTGAGATGTGGTGACCAGAACTGTACACAGTATTCCAAATGAGGTCGCACCAATGATTTATACAGGGGCATGATGATACTGGCTGATTTGTTATCAATTCCCTTCCTAATAATCCCCAGCATAGCGTTGGCCTTCTTTATTGCAGCTACACATTGTGTAGACATTTTCAGCGAGTTATCCACTACGACTCCAAGATCTCTCTCTTGGTCCGTCTCTGCCAGATCAGACCCCATCAACGTGTATTTATATTTAGGATTTTTGGCTCCAATGTGCATCACTTTGCACTTGGCCACATTGAACCCCATTTGCCACGTTGACGCCCACTCACCCATCCTCAACAGATCCCTTTGGAGTGCCTCACAATCCTCCCTGGTTTTCACCACCCTGAACAACTTTGTGTCATCTGCAAATTTAGCCACATCACTGCTTACTCCCAATTCCAAATCGTTAATAAACAAGTTAAAAAGCATCGGACCGAGTACTGATCCCTGTGGTACCCCACTGCTTACCACCCTCCACTGAGAATGTTTCCCATTTATACTCACTCTCTGTTTCCTATTTATAAGCCAATTTTTGATCCACAAGAGGACTTGTCCTTTTATCCCATGACTATTGAGCTTACTTAGGAGCCTTTGATGAGGAACTGTATCAAAAGCTTTCCGGAAGTCAAGGTAAATAATATCTATTGGGTCCCCCTTGTCCACATGTTTGTTCACTCCCTCAAAAAACACTAACAGGTTAGTGAGACAAGATCTTCCCTTACAGAACCCATGCTGAGTCTGCCTCAATAGTTTTTGTTCATCAATGTGCCTACTAATTCTTTCCTTAATAACAGTTTCCACCAACTTACCCGGTATCGATGTCAGACTGACTGGCCTGTAATTTCCCGGATCTCCCCTGGAGCCCTTTTTAAAGATGGGAGTGACATTAGCTACCTTCCAGTCCTCAGGAATGGAGGCAGATTTTAAAGAAAGATTACATATTTTTGTCAGGAGATGCACAAGTTCACATTTGAGTTCTTTCAGAACTCTCGGATGAATGCCATCCGGGCCTGGTGATTTATTAGTTTTTAAATTGTCCATCAGTCGGAGGACTTCCTCTCTTGTTACCGCAATCTGATTCAGGTCTTTCAAACCCCCTCCTGAAATCGGTGCTTCTGGAGTGGGCAAACACTTCTCCTCTTCCACAGTGAAGACAGAGGCAAAAAATGCATTCAGCTTCTCAGCCATTTCCCTATCATCCTTCACTACTCCTTTTACCCCTTGGTCATCCAAGGGCCCCACTGCCTCCCTGGCTGGCTTCCTACTTCTAATGTATTTGAAGAAAGTTTTATTGTTGGTCTTTATGTTTTTTGCGATATGCTCCTCATATTCCCTTTTGCTTGCCTGATCACAGACTTGCATTTTATTTGCCATAGTCTGTGTTCCCTTTTATCAACCTCACTAAGACTAGCTTTCCACCGCTTAAAGGAATCCTTCTTACCTTTTACAGCTTCCATTACTTTATTACACAGTTTTACAGTTTTGTAAAATGGAGGAAGGTAGAAATATCCTCAGATGCTGGAGAGGCAGAACACACTAAATTATAGAGAGGGGGACAGAGAGGGAGACAGAATATTATGAAATTTCATACACAAGTGAATTGTGTGGGCCTGGGATGGGACTGGACTGCAAAGATCCATGTGAGTGTGCCATAGCCACCATGGAAGCGTGCTTGGTGATCTCAGGCAACTCACTCTCCCTCAGCCTCACTCACCTCATAGGGCTGTTGTGAGGACAAAATGGAGAACAATATTGTAAGCTGCTTCAGGTCCCCACTGGGGAGAAAAGCAGACTGTAAATACCTAGATAAATGTGGTCTCACATAAGAACATAGGAGAAGCCAATGTTGGATCAGGCCAATGGCCCATCCATTCCAACACTCTGTCACACAGTGGCCAGAAATACCAGGTGCCATCAGGAGGTCCACCAGAGTGAAGGAACTCTCATAACATGCTTGGCTTCTTACATGCTGTGCCACATGTTCTCAGCCTATTTCCCCTTCCTCAATTCATACTAAAACCGAAAGAGAAGAGCTCGGCTGATTCTTATCACCTGATGAGCTAGAATTTAGGACTGTCAACAGAGTGGCTTTTTAATTTTTTTCTTTCCATTTTAAAATTCTGCCAAGCCATTCCAGTAGCTCAGAGCGACTTATGAGAAAATCAGGTTTGTGTAGGGCTGTCAGGCAGGGCCGGGCGACCCGTGGGCAGACTTGTGAGTGGTGGGGGCCCTCGGCAGTGATGTTCTGATGTCGCTGCTGCCGGTGTTCCCCCAGTTTGCTGCCATTTTTTACCCTGCCAGGCAGCTGAATAACAGTGGGGAAGCACCTCCAGGGTGCAGGGAGTATTCTGCTCCCAGTGGGGCACTGGCAAGCCATCCAGTCCACTGGTAGGGTCTTTCTCATACTAGAGTCTGGGGACCCTTTGGGGTCGTGGGGGACTTTACCAGCCTGTGAGTCATTTGTAACAGGAGAGGGTGAGTCCTTCTCCCGCCAGTCCACTAAAATAAAAATGGAGCCCAGGCAGTTTTCTAGGGGGGGGCACGTGGACTCTCCACCTCGGAGAAAGGGGCAGAATCAACAGCCCTATCTTGGGGGTGGGGGGGCTGTTGCATAGTTTCTGTTGCCTGTAGTCATCTAGTTTCCAGACGATCTGTGAGCACTAGAAAATGCGTTGACTGACTGTTGGCATCCCATAGCTCCATCTTACCTAAGGGTGCTTACTGGGTGAGTGAGGCCTACTCCCAATACAGGTGTCATAGTTACTTCTGATATAAAGTTGGTTTTCACTCTCATTCCCAGTGCAAAGGGTTTCAGCATAGAGACAGAGATGCTGCTAAACAGACAATAAAACCCAATGGCACTTTTCCGTTGCATACCGTACATTCAGATCTTGCTTGACGCCTGTCTTTTTCTGTTTCTCTAAGCAGCTCTGGACATTTTTCCAGGTCCCTTCCCACTCCTGTACATCTGGTTCCTATCAAGAAGTTATTAACTAAATAAGGAAGTTTCTCACTGCCTCTGTTGCAAAGTCCCTTCAAATCAAGTGACCGAGATTAATTAAAACATGGATCTGAGCCTTTTGAGTTGTGGCCCTGTGGTATCAGCTGTCCTCTTACACTAGGCCTTGTACAGACCCTAGCTGATAAGGGTCTCTATCGTTTTGGGGACGTGAGAGGACAGGGTCTCCACACTGCTGGGAGGAATGACTGACTGGAGCTGGCATGCGGGATCATGTATGGAGGGGCAGCTCTTCTGATATATGGCACCCAGTGGGAAACTGGGAGAGCAGGAACATGGGGAGCCATGTCGCAGGGATAGCATGATGTCACTTCTGGGATGAACTTGGAAGTGACACCGGTGAAATGCTTTAAGATTCACCCCAAACACTATGGTTTTACCATAAAGTGTCAAGTGAATCCTGGAGCATCATGCCAGACCGATGATGTCACTTCTGAGTTTGCCTTGGAAGTGGCATCACTGCTTCTCGGATTTCTCCCCCATTTATTCCCCCATTGTCCTATGGAGCAGCAGCAGAAAAAATGGCTGCCAGAGTGGGAAGTCTTCTGCTATAGCGGGAAACCTGGCAGCCCCACTCCTTGGCCCATGAAGGGGTTTAAAGGTAAGTACAAGTGCAGTGAATTGGATCTGGAAGGAACCTTGCATCCCGTGAAACTTCAATATAGGCATCATATGAAGATAGGAGCTGGTCCCAGTCATCAGACAAGACCACTGTATTCAGAAACAATTGGAGCTCCCACATCATCTTCAAGGACAGCCTCAAGTGAAGAGCATCACAGTAATGTATTCTAGAGGCTGCAGAAACATGGATTTGTGTGGTGAAGTCAGCCAAGTCTAGCAGGCCAGACCATTTCTAGAAAAAAAAATGAAAGAAAGCAGTCCTAGTTACAGTCTGAATTATTTTCTTGTAAACAAAGCTGTGTCCAGACTCATTTATACACTTAAATTTTATCACACACATGAAGTTCATCAAAGTCAGTACTGTCTACTCAGACTGGCAGCAGCTCTCTGGGGTCTCAGGCAGAGGTCTGTCACATCACCTCCTGCCAGGTCCTTTAACTAGAGATGCTGGGGGTTGAGCCTGGGACCTTCTGCATGCTCTTCCCCTGAGCTGCAGTCCTGGAGAAAATGGATGCTCAGGAGGGTGGACTCTACGGCATTGTTTCCCACTGAGATCCCTGTCCTCCCAGGGCTCCACCCCCAAATCACCAGGAGTTTTGAACCTGAATCTGGCAACCCTCCCCCCATCCCCCACCACCCTAACCAGAACTGATTCTGTTTAGCTTCTGAGATCAGACGAGATCAGGCTTGTCTGCACAATCCAGGTCAGGGTGTCTCTGAAATAGTTTGAATCCATTTCAGATTCCCCCCCCCACCTCCTCTGCTTGCTAAATGGACCTCAAGGGAAAAGTTGCTTTAAGTTTTGGCGCGGGCAGAGTGGAGCTTGCTGCGGTTGCTAGAATGCATCGTTTACTTATAAGTACTAGCAAGTGAGAAAACTGCATAGCTGTGATTGCTCTAGCATGTCCTTCGTTTTTGCCCTTTGAGGGGTTCTCGCCTTATTGTGCTTTTGGACCACAGAACAATTATTTCCTCAGGAGGGTTTCTCTTTCTCAGATTGGAAGAAAGTATTTAAGAAACCGCCACCAGAAATACTCTTAAAATACCGTGCGTGGGACGTGGGGTGCTCTTGCATTCTGCTGGGTTCCTGCAGCCCCTCCTGACTCCCAGAAAAATAATTACCAGAGTCATGGGACTTCCACGGGAGAATTAACTGTGCAAGTTAGGAGGCGGGAGGAAGAAAGTACCAGGGGGGTGGAGTCCCTCCTCCTTCCTCTCCTGCAAGCCTTGCTCTTCTGAGGAAAGGTGTGGGCTTCATCCCATTGTTCCCCCCAGATCCTGGCACATGGTCTGGTTCCCCACACAAATCCTGCAGCCCCAGGAATGATCCTTCTTGGGGTTGGAAGGGGCTGCCAAAACAGTGAGGGACACAATTCCGCGTGCCTTCCACATACTGAAGGTTGAATCCGTGCCACTTCCTGTTTTGCAGCTTTCAGTTTTTGTTTACTGAGAAGCAAGGCCCATCTGAGTTCGCGGGGACTTCGTTCGGAGGAAGTCCCTCCCACAAACGTTCATCTGCTGCCTGCCTTTTTGCATTTCATGTGCCAGGAGAAAACTTTAGAAGAAAAAAAAATCTCCCAAGCTTTTGTAAGCTGCCAGCTCTGGGTTGTTAGTGTCTTCTTTCACATTATATTTATTGATTTATTGCTTTGATTTTATATTATGGTCTTAAGGGACAGCTGCTGATTTTATAAGCCCGCATCTATGCCGCTGTGATTTTATTAGCTGATCTTAAGCTGCTGCTTTGGTTTAGTGTTTAAGTGTTTTGCTTTTAATTGTTGGAAGCTGCCTTGAGACTTTATAAACTGGGTGTGATAGAAATGTTTTTTTTAAAAAAAAACTAGAGTGTGCAAAGCACTGTAGCCTGAATGTGGAGTATATCTCGGGTTGCCGACTCCAGGTTGACTGGAGATTTGGGGGTGAAGCGTGGGGAAGGTGAAGTTTGGAGAGGGGAGGGGCCTCCATGTCATAGAGACCACCCTCCAAAGCAGCAGTTTTCCTCCAGAGGAACTGATCTTCATAGTCTGGAGGTCAAGTTTGTAATTCCAGGAGATCTCCTGGCCTCACCTGGAGACTGGCGGCGCTAAGTGTATACCAAACCAGGCCTTTGAACCTTGCTCACCGCATGCAAAAATGCAAACAGTGGCCCTTTCCGCTCTCCTCTCCCTCCATCTGCTGTTTCCAGCAGGACTCTGAAGCATATTTCAGACTGGGAAGGAGGGAAGAGACAGGTGGGAACATCCACAGAAACTTGGCTTCTCTCTTTATTGGTGGTGTTTTTTTTTTTTTTTAAGATTAAAAAGCCCAGTCTCTGGGTTGCAAGCTGGCAACCCTGAAACCGGCATACTTCTAGGACCTACGTGGCAGTGAGCAGTGCTTCCTGTCGGCCCCGCTGACTGTCAGACAGATTTTAATCTCTTGCATCGTTGGTTAAAAGCAGATAATAAAAGAGAAGCTAGGCTTCTTGAGGTTTCATCCTGCACGTGCAGCCACGTACCCTGCAAACTAAAGCTCTTTCCAAAGCCAGTGAATAGAGACTGCACAGGCTTCTCTTACTAGGAGTGTCCTCAGTGCCCCTTGGTTGATAGCAGAGCACCGATGGGGAAAACAGTATATTTTCCATGGGGCCTCTGGGTCATTCCCCACTTCTCTAATTAACACAGAGGGTAGAGGCCAAAGCCTCCAGCATATGGAGATTACACAGGGGATCTATTTTATTTATTTTATATGCCACCTTTGTCCCCAGTGAAAAAGCAGTTTATGTCATTCTCCTCTCCTCCATTTTACCTGCACAATAACCCTGTGAGGTAGGCTGGTCAGACAGAGGATGACTGTCCCCAGTTTACCCAGCAACTTTCTGTGGTAGATCTTCGAACCTGGTTCTTCCAGATCTTAGTCCGATACTCTAAACGTTATACCATGCTGGCTCCCCCATTGGCTTTGCATGCAGAAGGTCCAAGGTCCAGTCCCCAGCACCTCCAGTTAAAGGATTTCATGTAGCAGATGTGGATGTACTTAGCTAGACTGTCTGAATCAATAAAGCACAGCTGCAGAAGGTCTTACAGACCTGAGAAGCCTCCAGGGCCAGCAGCCATGTCCCCCACGGGAGGGGCCATCTTTTCTCCACGTTGGCAGAGATGAGGCAATACAGCAAAACTACGGAGTGTGTACTTCAGTGGCTTGATTCCTTTGCATTGCCAACTCCAGGAGGGGTCAGCCATCACCCTGTGGCCCGGACAGGTCACTACTCTTCACCTCTGCCTGTTGTCACCTCGCTGCTAGGGCCGCTTTCCTTTCCTTTCTCTCAGGCCCTTCAGCTCGTGCTTTGACTGCTGCACCTTTTCTCCAGGGTTAAATCATCTGCATGCACAGTTCGTCCGGGCTGCCCTTGGGGCCAGCAATGCAAGTTTCAGAGGCTTTGGGAGGCATGGCATCACCGTAGCTGAATAGGCCCCAAGACTGCCTAGTACCCACAGCCTTCAGTCAGCTGCCCCCTTACTGTCTTATTCTTTATCTGGCCTCTCCTAGTTCCTATTTCCCTGCTGCTCCTTGAGAGGAGACTTTTACCTGGGAGGCCTCCTGTTGCCCTGATCCTGAGCTAGCCCTTTCTCTCAAGGAGTCCTGTGGTCCCCAGAGAGCTAGTGGTGGTGGGCCTTCCTTCTGACTGCCCCTCCCTTGCCATTGCTGTCCCACCTGGCTCTCCTTCCAGCTCTGCTATGAGCCTGTTGTTCTCAGGACCATGCCTATACTCCATCCCTTCTCCCCCACAGGTAGGGGGCCCGGGGCTGTGACCGCATAGAAGTCATATCTTGTTACTTGGATTAAACATAGTCTTGTGTTAAATAAGCCTTTTCCTCCTTTACGCTTCCTCTCTACTCCCTGCGAGCAATAGCTTGGGGCCTACCACTCAGCTGAGCAAAGTTGGAAGCCTTCCTCCAGTTGAGGGAGTTTTTCCTCCAGTTAAAGGTGGGCTCCATGCCAGTCTCCCACCCACCATCACCTAGTTTGACGTCTTGTTGTCTTTTCTCTGCATATGGTTCCTGCCCCTGTGGATCTGAGCCACCAGGCCAATGGGGGCAGGGCCTCTGGGGGGGGGGGGCAGCCAAGGCCATTTGGCCCGGGCCTTACATTCTTGGGGGCCCTCAAATTTACACCTTTGATGTTGACTCTTAATTTTGTTATAGTTACAAACACAGAAATACTAGCCTTCCCAACCTCCTGTTTGTGGGGACCCTCCCCTCCCAGCATAATGGGGCCATCCATCCATCGGGAGATAAAATGGCGGCCATCATTTTGCGCGTGCCTGCCCAGACGGCAAAACTGGCCGGTCTGGGAACCAGTGGTCTGCTTTCCATAGAGGTGTCTGCCAGAGCGGCTACGGAGGCGTGGCTGTGGCAGAAGCAGGAACAGCAGAGGGAGAAGGAGCACGTAGGCCTTGCTATGCTTAACATAAACTATGACACTGCGAGGAAGCCAGATTTTTCCAGTTTAATTGGTGAATTTGCACAAAAGAAGCTAGAAAATCACATCTTAAATAAAAATGGGAACGTTTATTACAAAATGTTACGATGTTCTTTTTCTCATTGTATTAAATGTAAACATTTAAAATATAATATTACTAGCTTTGTATAGTTGTTTTCGCACTTCTTAATTTTTTGATTTAGTGGGGGGCCCCCTCAAAATGGAAGTTGCCTGGGCCTCTCTTGACCCCTGTGAGGGCCTGCATGGGGGTGTACCTATGCACAGGAATTCACATTGTAGGTGCGTGTGAGTCTGCGTCTCTGATTTGCTTCTGTATTTTTTCTAGGCTCAGACCAAAGGCAGTTGCAGCATAACCTTCCAGGGAATGCTGGGTTCTGATAGTGTAGGTTATAAATATCTGCAAAGAACTGGAGTGTGTGTCGGGGGCAGGGGGAGAGGCAGGGAGCACGGAGTCAGGACTCCTGGGTTCCTGGGAGGGATAGAGTCCGAGCATGGTTTCACAAACTTTCTGAATTTTTGTCTTTCCCCCTCCTCCTTCCTGAAGTCATTGTGCTTTATGTTTGGGCATGAGTGTACTGAAGATATAAGTAGCACAGTGTTGGATCAGAACAGTTGTCCATTTAGTCCTGCATCCTGTTTCCCATAGTGGCCAGCCTGTGAGAAGCCCAGGGCACTGAGACAGAAGTCTCTGCTATTGCTTCCCAGCTACTGGTGTCCAGAGGTTTATTGCTGCTGAGCATGGAGACTCTGCAGCCCATCAAGTTAATTGGGGGCCCCTCCAGCATTAATGAAGAGGAAGAAAAAGCAATCTGTGTCCACTTTCTCCACACCGCACCAGAGCCTGGCGTACGTACAGAATTGTCTGCTGTGCTGGAGACTGTACATAAGAAGAGCCCTGCTGGGTCAAACCAATGGTCTGTTTAGTCCAGCGTCCCGTTTTATAAAACCCCATTGTTGCCCCTCCGTAGTAACTGGTTGGCTGCTTTATAAAACAGGATGCTCGACTGAACAGACCACGGGTTTGACCCAGCAGGGCTCTTCTTATGTACAGTCTCCAAGTTCCTCCCATGATGTTGCCTCCTAGCACTGGTATTCAGAGACCTGATCTGGACACTCCAGGCTAGCCTGAGCCCATCAAATCTCGGAAGCTAAGCAGGGTCAGCCTTGGGTAGTACTGCGGGTCAGTGTTCGCTTCCCTCTAAGCTGAGTTAGTGTGAGCTAGCTCACTATTTTTTAGCTTCTGGCTCACACATTTGTGTCTTGGCTCAGGAAGGATGGCTTGAGAGCAAACTAATTTATGCAGCAGCCAAAGTGCTTTCTCACAACTTTAATGCCAGTAGCTCACAAAGGAGAATTTTTGCTCACAAGACTCCACAGCTTAGAGGGAGCATTGCTGCGGGTGATCTCCAAGGAATACCAGGGTTGTGATGCAGAGGCGGTAAATGGTGAACCACCTCTGAAATGTCTTGCCTTAAAAACAAGTCTAACTCGCCACCTAGTGATGCGTAATGCTATAAAAGAGCTAGCACTTCTGGCTGCCGGACGATCTTAGAATCTCCTGGCTATTCTACACGAAGTGCCATATGATAATAATAAATATTTCTGGTGTTCAGAGGTTTGTTGCCTCTGAATGCGAAGGTTCCCTTTAATCTTACAGCTAGTAGCCATTGGTGGACCTCACACGGATCCATCTTGTTCCTTTTCAAAGCTGCCTGTATGTTCGTAGCTGTTACTACCTCCACTGGTTGTGAATTCCTCAGTTTACATATTGGGCTGAAACTGCTTTAGCTTTCGGTCTGTTCCCCCGTTCCTTGCTTCACTCTCCACCCCCGCCATGTTTTTGCCCTTGTTTCCACTCACTCGTTCATGGAGCCCAGTTCAAGTGAGGGCAAGAGAGGAGAGGGCTGTGTGCTCACCCATACAGCCTGGGCAGGGAGAGGGTGAAGGAGTGGCTTTGTCTAGTCAGATGCGGAGGCTGAGAGGGCAGGGAAAGGCCTGCCCGGATTTCAGATAAGGACGCCCAGTTCAGGAACCAAGAGCCTCCTGTCTCCAGCTGCAGTTCAGATTCTTGCTCACTGACTCCTTCATTACCCCCGCACTCTGAGGCTACCTCACACTTAACTGGAATCGGTGCTTTTCCCGTGTGTGTGTTTGTGTGTGTGTGTGTGTGATGGGAAGTGAGCACTTTGGGAACACCCAGAAGAAAACAGTGCCCTACCACAGCCTTGGATCCTTCCCAGAGTAGCAGTACTTGTTTCTACAGAGAGCCCCAGGGCAGGGCAGAGGGCTGTGTGGGAACTGGGACTTCGGGATCTTTGTGGAGAGAGGGAGGTAGTGTTGTTGGCTTCTGACAAAGCTAAGCTATATTAGGGCTAGGGGAGGATATTCTGGCTTTTCCTTGGAGGGAATGTCCCAGGCGCAAGCTGCCAGTGTGGCTGGTTTGTCTTTTGTTGTTGTTGTTGTTGTTATTGAGTTCCTGAAATTGCTTAGAGGTTGAGATGGCACTTGATAGTCCATGGCATGCAGGGAAACACTTGTCCTGTTTAAACTGGGTGTTGCACATGTGGCCAGGAATATAAGGGAACCATAAACTTAGAAGACTGCAGAGGGTGCTTCTGCAGTCCATAATTGAGGTTGGCTTGGTCTGGTTCCTCTCTCAAAACTGGCATCTGCAAAAAAAGCCAAGTTCAAATACCTAGAACAGAACAGCCTTGGGGAAGAACAAAGGTGCCACAGGATAGTATAATGCCTTATAGATTTGAGAATAATATGCATTGGGGGCCCAGGTGTGAGGCTAAGGACAGACATGAAGATATAATTCAAAGATGTAAAATAATAAAAAGCCCAGTAGCACCTTCAAGACTAACAAACTTTTTTGTAGCACAAGCTTTTGAGAAACACAGCTCTCTTCATCAGATGCATGGAGGGTATGAAGAACAGCAACAGACTAACACAACTAACTCCTCTGGATCTAATTCAAAGATGGAGTGTATAGGCTGGGGAGTCAACAGATAATCATATGTATGAGAAATTTGTAATCAGTATTTCTGATATTCTCTGTCATGATGAAACGTAGCAAGACATTGTACTAACACAGTATTTGTACAATTTTAGAGGACACATAAGTGTAGATAACTTTGTAATGCTGTTTGAAGTTATAATAATCCTTTAGTCAAGAATGTGAGACCTCTCAAGTAGGACAATTAGCTATTGTTAGAGATGATCCTGAGAGCCCATAAACACGGGAATCCTGGATTATTGACTTCTTGGAGGAAACCTAGCGGTTCTACTTACTCTGGGGTAGGGCATTGAATAGATTCATATAGTTGCTTTCCTACATTTATTTATGTAGGATTAATGGATGGTGTTATCATATTATTTTGTTAGTTGATGATACAGTGTACGTTTCAATAAAGATAAAATGGAGGCAGTATTTGTGTTGTTGTTAGCCATTCAGTTGTGTTCGACTCTCAGCGAGTCTGTGGGCCAGCTCTCTCCACATTTTCCCATCTTGTACTATTTCTTTGAGTTGTTCCATGCTCAGGCTGGTGTCAACTTTTATGGTGTCTAGCCACCATGTTCTTTGGCGGCCAGGTTTCCTTTTGCCGCTAACCAATCCAAGCATAATTGCTTTTTCTAGTGAGTTCTTCTGCATGGCATGTCTGAAATAAGTCAATCACAATTTTATGCTTTTTCCTTCCAATGACATGTCTGTTTTTGTGCTTTCTAATACTTGCTTGTTTGTCACCTTTGCTCTCCAAGGAATGCACAGGATTTACTTATGTACTTATAAATACTTACGTATTTGCTTATGTACTATACCCATCAAGAACCAAACACATTATAAGGGTATACCTCTTGCTGGTAGATTAATGATCTGATATAGGAAGGCCAACCAGATGCCTTGAGCTTTTCAGGGGCAAGCCTACATCTGAATCAGGCCTGACAAGAGTCATCCTGATCTTGGGCACTGCTGTGAGTTCAGAAATCAGCCAGTTGCTGCCAGACTGCAGGCTGGTAAATGCAGCAATTCCATTGTTTCCCATCCTGAATTTCTGTAATAGGGAGGCATCAGAAATTTAAATAAATCAGTACAGATTGTGCTGGGGTGGAAGGCAGGATGCCTACATACATTACATTAAATGGTTAACTTGTTCCAAGTGTTCAACATGTTTGAGTAAATAAACAAATACTGATCTAGATGGTTGTTGGCTTCTCCAAGAGGAGGGCAAGGGTGGTTCCAGCCAGGGTGGAGGCTGGGAGCAAAGTCTTCTGACTGTGTGTGTGTGTGCTTTTTTTCTTTTTTAGCAAAACTGCCTGCTTTACTAGCAATGACAGGGAAACATGGATTCCGGATTTCTATCTGTGCCCGTATTTAGCAACAGAAAAATACTGTTTCCTCAGAAACGTCTGTATCGTGAAGTAGTTTTCAGTTCCTGAAGACGGACTCCCCCTGAGATATGAAATCACAATTGGGCTGAGATCCCAGTGTTTGTGTATAGCTCAGACTTGCACCAGGGTGGAGCTGGGTTGGCTACCAGTTTCCACCAGCATCCTTCCCTTTTTGGCAGGTACAGCTACCTCATCCCGAATCTGACAGGGCCACCTGAGGTGAACTTTTAAAGCGGTGAACAGGAAACAGAGAAATCTGTCAGGGACAGTGCCTCCCATCACTGCTGAACCAGTTTACTTCCCACAATTAGAAAAGATATCTTTATATATATATATACACACACACACACACACACACACACACAGACCTTTATTGGCATATGCCAGGTTACAGGAAGAAACAGAAACAGATAAAGAGGTAACAAGGAGAAATAAGTCAATCATATGCAACTATGCATTGCGCGATCGATCCTTAATTACCAGACTTAGAAATAAGGCTACCTTTTCTGTTATTTCAGGTGATGAATCATTCAAGAGATGGCACACCTTCAAAGCATCTGGGCTGCCTATCATGTTAAATAAAATTGGGTCTAAAAGAGTAAAACGTATTTCATCATACTGGGGACAGTATAGGAGAATATGGAAAAACGAGTCAACTTGATTTAGATTACATGCACAGAGACTTGCTGAATATGGAATCCCTTTATATCTACCATAAGTGACAGCAGATGGAATAGTATTGCATCTAGCAAGTGCAAATGCTCGGGGCAGTTGTGGAGCATGGAGGGCTGATAAGTAAGAAGACAGATGGCCAATAATTGGGAGAATTCCAAAATTCAAGGGGGATATCTTTACTCATTTATCTGCTGTTTTGACATATATATTGCTTTATAACTGTTGACCTTATAACCTTAGCTTGTTATTTAGTTTTGTCTTCGCACATCTTCATCATGTTACATGTTAATTTGCTGTTCAGCCCCTGTCTATAAGTTTGAACCTTACCTACCATTCCAATGTATTTGAAAAAGTGTGCATGCACATGAAAGCTGGTACCTTGAATAAAACTGTGTTAGTCTTAAAGGTGCCACTGGACTCTAAATTTGTTCTGCTGAATCTTTGTGAGAGAAGCTCCTGTTAGCCGTCCATGTAAAGCTTGAAAGGTTCAGTGGTCTTTCTCAGAGTCTGTACCTGGCAACTGAGTTACCGCAGCAGAGGAGCAGAGATCAATTGAACTGAAAGAACTCCAGGAAAAGGAGAAATGTCTAGTGGTCAAAGCACATTTGGAATGGTGTGGGTGGACTTTTAAATTGTCTGGAAAGGGAGTGGAATGGGAGTTGACAACTGGTGTTCCGGAGGGGGCTGAATCAGGCCCTCTGCTGAATGCTGATGGATCCTCCCAGTTCTGTAACTCTAGTGAAATAATAGAAAGGGTGACAGAATTTTCGAGCAGACCATTTAGGGGCCATGTCCTGGGCCTATTATCCATCCTCAGCCAAGCAAGTTGCTTAAGGGTTTAGTGCTTTGCATTAGGAGTCATAGAATCATAGAGTTGGAAGCGACCTCCAGGGTCATCTAGTTCAGCCGCCTGCACAATGCAGGAAATTCACAAATACCCCCCACGCACCCAGTGACAGCTGTTCCACACCCAGAAGATGACAAAAAACCTCCAGGATCTCCAGCCAAACTGGCCTGAAGAAAAATTGCTTCCTGATCCCAAAGTTGGTGATCAGCATTTCCCTAGGTGTGTAAGAAAGGGCCATAAGAATGGAAGCATGGATGGCTTCAAGAGGGAATTAGATAAACATATGGAGCAGAGTGGCTCCATCAGTGGCTATTAGCCATAAGGTATCAATAGGGACTTTGGGGCAAGTGATGCTCTGTATTCTTGGTGCTTGGGGGGGTCAACAGTGGGAGGGCTTGTAGTGTCCTGGCCCCACTGCTGGACCTCCTGATGGCACCTGGCATTTTTGGCCACTGTGTGACAGAGTGTCGAACTGGATGGGCCATCGGCCTGATCCAATATTGGCTTCTCTTATGTTCTTAAGATCTAAGCACTGAGGCAACCCTTCCTGCCCTCCCAGGGTTCCTCCGTTCCCCGAGAGGAGAGTCTTGTTGCATAGAGCAGGGGGTGAGAGGAGTTTATAGGCAGAATGTCTGTTTTTTTCAGGATAACATAGAACCAGTTCAGGGTTTCTGGCCTTTTGGAGGAGAGGAATGCATGAGACGATGGTAAGCCGAGGGCTGAATTCTGGCCTGGTAACTTCTGTCTGCTTTGAGTGGAATTTCCTGTCTGCTATCCAAAGGTTGAACTCAAAATCTCTTTCTTACCAAAGCTTGAAGTCTTAAGGATGACATCAGCGCAGGAAACCAGCCTCCTCTCCTCCCTCCCACAGACTGTGAGACAGCAGTGTGACTTCAGTCCCCCCCCCCCCTGCACACACCCATTTCCCCCAGAAGCCGGGTGACTTTTACAGATTTATGACTCCTTCTTGCTTGATCTTGTTCCAGGGGAGGGCCTATATATTTTTTTTCCATGTATGGTTCTGTGGTTTTGTTTTCTGAGCTGTTGGACAACCAGAGAGTTAGTTTCTACTAAATCTGGGTAAATAGAGGGTTTATAATAAGGACAATTAACCCCTGTGAGAGAAAGTGATAGTTTAAAAAGCCCTGGCAGTTACTTAGGGTAGAAAAAGTATGGAGCGAGAGACCTGTGGAGGGGGGTTCATGTTTTTAAGAGGTGATGAAGCAGAAATAAGGGTGGAGTGACAGAATATTCTGGGGATCTGTTGAAGGTGGCTTGTGTAGTGAAATACGCATGGTAGGGTTGTGTCGTCTGTGGTGAGAAGTCAGAATGCCTGATGCAAGTTAAAGACATATGAAGACATTAACTTATTTTGACTAACACACACATGTGTGTGCATGTAT
The DNA here is from genome assembly GCA_029375565.1 of Gekko gecko. Taxonomy (NCBI): domain Eukaryota; kingdom Metazoa; phylum Chordata; class Lepidosauria; order Squamata; family Gekkonidae; genus Gekko; species Gekko gecko. The sequence goes on along the minus strand of JAPDNY010000002.1, from coordinate 34,382,184 downwards.
ATATATTTGATATTTTTACTACAAGGAACCGGTGGTGGTGGTGGTGGAAAGTGCCATCAAGACACAGATGATTTATGGCAACTCTTTAGGGCAGGGGCGTCAAACTCATTTGTTATGAGGGCTGGATCTGAAATAAATGAGACCTTGTTGGGTCGGGCCATGTGTGTCATAAAATGTAATGCCAGATAGCAGAGATATAAACTTTATAAAGGGCACAGACACAAAGGGTTTTTTTTTACTTAAAATAAAAAACATGCTTAAAACATCAGCACTCTTGCAATATTTTGTTTATTTAACAGTTCCTTATAACTGACACCTCTTGCTCTGTCTGTGCTGTTGCAATCCTGAGTATGCTGTGTGTATCTGTAAGCTGCAAACCTATGATGAAGTAGCAGCAGCAGAACTGGGAGAGGAAGCAGAGGACAGCCAGTTCCACTGCGGGCCTGACAGGAGCCCTCCGGTGGCCTGCTCTGGTCCCTGGGCCACATGTTTGACACCCCTGCTGTAGGGGTTCAGAGGTGGTTTTGCCATTGCCTGCCTCTGCATTGTGACCCTGGACTTCCTTGGTGGTCTCCCATCCAAATACTAACCAGGGCCGACCATGTTTAGCTTACGAGATTGGGTTAGCTATCCAGGTTGTGGCGATTAGGAATTAGGGAATATGAAAACCAGAAATGCCTAAAATTTGGGTTTAGATAGCTAATAGGGTCAGGGGACCATGGGAGGTGGATGGTGAGTAATCAAAGAGTCATTAGTGAGATTGATCAGAGCCTTCTGAGCACAAATGTTTCTTATGTTTTTTCTTTCCCTGTGGGACCATGAGGGCTAGAAACTCTCCTTTTTAAAAATGAAACCTTTAGGTTGCCCAAAACCTTGTCAGTCTGTTGTGCTTGAGAGGTAAAAGTGTGGATGTAGAGAAAGCACCCCTCTACCACAAGGATGGTTTCCTCCCATAAGGTCACAAATGTGCAAAGTGTTCATACTGGGCATAAGTGGTAGAAACTTTTGGCCTGAGGGCTTAAAATCAGCAGAACATAACATGAACCAAACTGTAAAAAACTGAGATGCAAAAGGGGTATTGAGAAGCTCACAGGTTGACTTCCTGACATATTTTGGTTAGTGAAGCTGGAAAAATCTGTTTCCTAAGACTATGGAGAGCAACAGTCTGTCAGAAAGGACAGTACAGAGCAATGAAATGTAAAAAGTTTTGTATGGTCATAGAACCACTGGGCCTGGCCCTGTGCTGTCGGCCACCGTGCAATATGGCTAGGCTTTTCCTGGGAAGAGGCTGCTAGCGGGAGGATAGAAGGGGAAGCTGAAGATGGGGAGCAGATAAAGGAGGAGAGGGGGAGATTGGATTTATACTCTGCCCTTCACTACCTGAAGGAGCCTCAGAGTGGCTTACAATCTCTTTTCCCTTCCCCTCCCCACAACAGACACGCTCTGAGGTAGGTGGGGCTGAGAGAGCTCTTTTGAGAAATGCTCGTGAGAGATCAGCTCTGAAAGGACTTGTAACTGACCTAAGGTCACACCAGCAGCTGCATGTGGAGGAGTGGGGAATGGTTCTCCCAGATTAGAGTCTGCGCTTCTAACCACTGCACCAAACTGGCTCTGGTAGAGTTTTTGGTTGGTGGGAAGGAGAAAAGGAAGTAGGAAGAGGGAGTAGGAAAAGGGGAGAGGCAGTGGGGCTGCTTTGGGATGGGAAAGATGAAATAGTGAGGGATACAGGAGAAAATGGGATTCCACCCCCGCAAGTGCTTGCAGGTCCCCTACTTGTTCCTTTAAATTTCAGGATAGGAAGTCATAGCTGAGCAGTAGAATACATATGCATTGCAAGCAGTGGATCCTGGGTTCAATTCATGCCGTCTCCTGGTTATCTGAGGTACCAGGTTTCAGGAAAGTTCTCTCTCTCTGCCAGAGATGCTGGGGAGCCTAACCGGTTGAAGTGGAGTGTGCACGGCTAGAAGAATTGATGGTCTGACTTGGTATAAAGGAGCTTCATATGGGAACTGGTTAATCCTGAGTGAAAAGATGCGATACTACATTTTGTGTTTCTTTTGCTTCCAGAGATCGCATGTATACCTTTTCCTAAGGTACATTTTGAACATATTCAGGTACAACTACAGATTTACAAGAACACTCAGTGTGACGTAGCAAAAGCAAACAGCCCCCCACCCCATAGATCCTCGTCTCCTGTTAGACTTTTTGTGACCCTCTTTGTTGGGAACAGGGACTCAGGGACTCATGTTTTTATCTTGGTGAATATGCTGTTCACCTGGGACAAAAGAAATTCCTGGATGTTCCAATTATTGTGATTCCAGGGGTTATCCTTTGTGTCTAGCCAAACAGTTCGAGTTATCTTGCAATTATTTTGCAAAATCATGGAGACCGTTAGTGGAGCAGGTCCACAAGATCTGAACCATTACTCTGCTTTCACAACAATAGTATATCTGGTTCCACAACAATATACTAAATCTGAAGCAGTTTGCATGCACACGAAAGCTTCGACTCAGAATTAAACGCGTTAGTCTTAAAGGCGGCACCAGACTCACATTTTGTTCTGTTGCTTCAGACCAACACAGCTACCCAGCTGGATCTGATTATTTATTGTTAGACTTCACGAAATTGAAACAGTCCTTTAAAAATAACTGACTTTTAGCAACTGTTGAGTCTGGAAGACCATTTGGTCGTAGCCATAGCAGTGCGTTGTCCCTGTTGGGTTGCTGGGTGGAATTGTTGCTGTGTGGTAGAAAAACAGGTGCCGGCTACCCCTCAACCCACTGGAGGCAACAGGTTTCCTTGAGGAAAAGCTTTCTGTTCCCATAACGATTTGTGGTTGCGGTAGGCCTCTGAATGGCTTGTCTGTCTCCGTGGCAACAGACTGCACTGGTTTCTAGGGCAGAGATCCTCCTCTCCCTGGTAACTGTTGCCAAGAGAGGGTTCCCTATTATTACAGCCACCAGCTGTTCCCAGGAGTGCTAACATGTGGTGGAATCTGGAAGCAAGGAGCTTGTTTTCTTCCGAAGTTGTGGGGTGGGAGGGGAAATGAGACTTAAGGGGGGGGACTTTGGAAATCCTGCTTCTTGGCTTCATATGAGCAATTGCCAAGTTTTTTGGCAAATATTCCATGATGAGGTCCTTATATTTCCTTATCAAGTGCCTTGCTGGGGCACGCTACAGTGTGTATCCAAGGGCTCACTTATCCATGGGCTGGCCTTTCAGATAAGGAGGACTGTATGCCTGAGCCAAGCAAGCAGGCCTTTGTGCACCTGTACAGAAGTCCCTCAAACTCCCAATGCTTGTGAGTGACACTTCTCAGCGTGCTCTTGATCCTCTTTCAAAGCTTCCCAAATCCCATTTCTGGCCACTGAGCTTTCAAAACTCTCCTATCACTGCTGGAAGGAAGACTTGATGAGGAGGGTTGGAGAGAATCTTCACTTTGTAGATTTCTGTTTCCTCACTTTATAGACAGGAGCGCCTGTAGATTTGGATCCAAGCTAAAATTACCCCAGGTGGAACTTTCCTGTCTCTCCCCTCCCACTGAAGCCAACTGATATCCACGAAATGCTGCCTGTGGAGGATAGGGGAGCCGGCATGGATGGGGGGAAGTTTGCACTGGGGAAATGGAAATGGTCAATTTAGTCTGGATCCAGACCTTACTTCCTAGCCCTGCAAGGTAGACTTAAATAAATCATTGCAAGCATGCTACCTGATGACCATGACAAGCAATCTCTCAGTTTCTTGGGGATAGCCATGGCCTCTGTGGTTGCTATGGTGGCAGCCATTATTGTGGCCTTTCCTAGTTTGTTGCTTCCTCCTAGTGGTTTTGGGTAGCACTGTGTGTTTTTTCCTAGACATCTGTTGCCCTCCTGAGAGTGAAATCTGCTGTGAAGGACTGAATGGACACTGCGCTCTCACAAAAATGCTGCCCTCTCCAGTAGACAACAGGAATAAACATGTCTCTCTTTCCATTCTAAAAGTTCAGGCATATACAATAGACCTCAGATCATTTGGGGTGGGGTTAGTTTTGCACAGGAAACATAATGTCACACAACTTGCCTTCTGTTGAGTCAGATCCTTAATCCATCAAGGTCACTGTTGTCTGCTTTGACTAGCAGTGGTTCACCAGGGGCTCAGGCAGAGGTCTTTCACATCATCTTCTACTAGATCCTTTTAACTGGAGTTGACGGGGATTTGAAGCTGGAAGCTTCTGCAGGCAAAGGGGACACTCTGCTACTGAGCCATGGCCTTTCGGGAAGGTCTGAAAAATTCCTCACCCCTTTGGCTAGGGCTTCAAGTAGCTCAACCCCAGCAGTGTTAATTTTGTGTGCCATATGTTTTTTTTATTTATTTACATTACTTGTAGTCCGCCTTTCTCACTTGGGCTCAAGGCGGATTACAATGCAGTGGGTCAATACAGTCAACTAGATGGGATGTTCAGTGAACAAATGCAGTAGCAATTAGGGCTGTAGAACCAACCTGAAGTCTAAAAACAGAACTGAAGCAAAGCATAAGCATTGACACAACAGCAAAATTACATAGTAGGATCGTAGTTTCAGCAAGCTATACACAATAGAAGAAGAAGAAGAAGAAGAAGAGGAGATTGGATTTATACCCTTACCCTTCACTACCCAAAGGAGTCTCAGAGCAGTTTACACTCTCCTTTCCCTTCTCTTCCCCACAACAGATACCCTGTGAGGTAGGTGGGGCTGAGAGAGCTCTCAAGAACTGCCCTTGAGAGGACAGCTCTGAAAGAACTTGTGACTGACCCAATATCTCCCAGCTAGCTGCATGTGGAGGAGTGAGGAATCAGACCTGGTTCTCCCAGATTAGAGCTCTTTACCACTACACCAAATTGGCTCTATAGTAGTATAGTATAGTGTATGTACAGTAGTATAGACCGCAGTCCCTAATAATTTATCCAAGTAGTAAAACATTTAGTACAGTGCAACTCGGTTGCCTGCATAGAAAAGCCCTCTTGAATAATGCAGTTTTGCATAGTTTGCAGAAAGCCCAAGAGAGTGGGAGCCTTCCTGGCTAGCCATTCCACAAGGTGGGGGCCATGCTGATGTGGGCAGCCCTGTTACCCCCTGACTTTCCGATACTGGTTGTCACTGTCATCACCTGCTCATTTGCCACCGCTGATCAGCTGGCCAGAGGGGGGACTTACCAGTAGAATAGGAAGCCTAGGCTATATTGCTGGTTTCACACAGGAAGTGACATCATCACACCCGTGACTTCTGGGTGACGCTCTGGTATTCGGGCAAAACCTCTATGGTAGAAGCTGGTTTTACCTGAAGAGTTTTTGTCCAAATGCCAGTGCATCACCCAGCAGTCGCTGATGTGAATGGCATCACTTCCTGTGTGATGCCAGCAAGATAGCCTGGGCCTTTCTCTTTCTTCTGGTAAGTCCCTGTTCCCCACTGGTTGCCAGGAGGAGCTTTAATTCTCAGAAGCGTACATCATGATGATCTTGTTGGTCTCTAAAGGACTTGAGTTTAGTAAGTGATGTAGCTGAAGAGACACTGAGCTCAGATCCACCTGGCTGGTTCAAGTTTGGTGCTCAAAGTATGCAGGCACATACTCACTGAATGAGCGAGGGATTGAGAAGTCTTGGCAATGTTACCATTTGCTGCTGGCCCAAATTGCCATTGTGACTTTTACCAGGATAGAGCAATGGCTTCTAACAAGTGGATGGTTGTTGTAGGTCCTAAATATGCCTTCTGTTTGTGGAAGTGCTCCACATTTGGGTAAAACAAACCAACTTCAGTGGTAGGAATAGGAACTGCGGTTGAAGCCTCTTTGAAGAGCACCGTGGACAATTGCTGTAGATGATCCATGTGAAAGAGCAGTAGTCAGAATCTGACTCTGTTTCTGCTTTCCTGATGGAAGAAGCAGAAATCCAAACAGCGTAGCTTCTGCTTAGCTCCAGACTCTTTGACAGAAGGCTTGGCTCTGTATTTACAACAGAGTTTGGCTGCAGTATTAATGCAATGGCAGGGGTTGCTTGGGGAAGTTTGCCTGTTTTAGAACACAGGTCAGGACAAATCTGGGCTACTTCTGTAGTATACACGGGCTTCTTGGCCCATTTAGAGTTACATACAGATACAAAACTAAGGGAAAAGTACATACAATTTATATTATTTGCCTTCGGCACTGCCTCTCTCTGTATCCCCCTGGAAGAGCATTATGCTCTGGGAATAAGAACTTTCTGATGGTCCCCAGCCTGAGAGAGTTTTGGCTGTCCTCAACTAGGGCCAGGTCTTTTTTGGCCCCGGGCCCCTACCTGGTGGAACACTCTGCCTGAGAATATCTGTGCCCTGTGGGGTTTACCATCTTTCTGCAGGGCATGCAGGGCAGAGATGTTCCGCTAGGCATTTGGTGGAGGACAGCAGTGGGACAGTGTTAAGTCTGGCACTCTCGCACACAGCCTTCTCCCCCCCAGGTGGCTTGTGGAATTTAAAATCTCTTCCACCATCTTGGGAAGTGTATTATTTTATTTCCTGATATAGGCATTTTAACATTGGTTTTAACTGTGTTATTTATTGTATTTATGCTGTTGTAAGCCAACCTGAGCCCTGCTTGAAGGGAAGGATGGCTTAACAAATATAAATAAATAAATAAATAAATAAATGATTTAGCATGAGGCATTCTTAACTCCATGGCACTGTTACAGGAAGCTAGTACTGTTTATTTAACAAAATGTTTACCCCTGCCCTCATAAGGGCCGTGGAAGCGGCTAACAAAATTAAAGTGTACGTAATAAAAAAAAATCTTTAAAACTATTTAAACCAACAAAAAACCATTAAAGCAATTAAAACCAGAGCTAAAATACATACAGAAACATAAAAAAACAACAATTAAAGCATTGGTCAGGAGGGAGGGATTACTGAGAGAATGCCAAACAAACAAAACAAAAAAGTGCTAGTTTATAGTTAAGTCACATCAGAAGAATGGAATCCTGCTCTGTCCTTTGTCCCCAATCTCTGGTGAACCTGAAGTGAAGGAGATGAGCTTGGTTTTTGGTGAATTGTGGGTTATGGTTTGGTAACATCTAATTTTTTCCCCCCTAGGCGGGCAGTGATGGAGCCAAAATTGGGAACTGCCCCTTCTCTCAGCGACTCTTCATGGTCCTTTGGCTAAAGGGAGTGACCTTTAACGTCACCACAGTGGACACCAAAAGGTGGGTGAAGTACCACTGATTCTGACCAGGGATTCTCCTCCCGTCCTCTCAACTTACCCAATTAGTTTCCCCCATTTCTGCTCAACTGCTCCTGTTTTCTCCTTATAGGAGGACTGAGACAGTGCAGAAGCTCTGCCCAGGAGGTCAGCTGCCGTTCTTGATGTATGGGAATGATGTCCATACGGACACCAACAAGATTGAAGAGTTTCTGGAAGAGGTTCTGTGCCCTCCCAAGTATGAGCTCACTGAGGCCGTGGGGCTGATTGGAAGAGGGGATTTCTCTCGAAAGGAAGAGTTGGGGATGATGCTTCTCAATAGTGAATTTTGGTACCCATTTCCGTAGGTACCCCAAACTGGCTGCTCGCAACCCGGAATCCAACACAGCTGGGCTTGATGTCTTTGCCAAGTTTTCTGCCTACATCAAGAACTCAAATCCAGCACTTAACTACAGTGAGTATATCATAGTCTACCAAATCCTCATGGACTTTCTTTCGACAATCTCTGACCTCATTGATTCTCTTTCTTAACTGTAATGACCACCCTGTTCCTCTACCCTGACTCCCACATCCTTGCGTTGTCATAAGCTCCAGCTGTTTCTTGTTTTTCATTGGCTAATCACTTCTTCATCTTTCACCCTGCCTTTCTGATTCTAAACTAATCCTCATTTTCATTCTCATAATCTGCTTTTGTCCCTTCTTTCTCATTGGGTTCCTGCACCCCTTTTTACCTTTACCCAGGGAGTCTCATGCTGGTTATTTTAATTGCTCTCTTGGGCCTTCATTCTCTTCCTTCTTTTTTGGGGAAAGTGGGATCTAAATGTCTCACTACGTTTTAATAAGTAAAAAAAAATGGGCTGTCTACATTCATCCTTTGACATAATTAGCACTGTAGCCCTTCTAGTCATTTAAGTGTTTTGATTTCCCACTGGCTAACTTGTACCCATTTTTGAGTGGGCTAGGTATTTCCCCTCCCTGATCTGGATGTCCCAAGCTAGTCTGGTCAAATCAGATATCAGAAGCTAAGTACTGTTGGCCCTAGTTAGTACTTGGATGGGATACCACCAAGGCAGTCCAGGGTCACTAGGCACAGTCAGGCAGTGACAGCCCACTGCCTCTGTTTGTCTGTTTCCTTGAAAACCCTACAGGTCACCATAAGACCATCAGGTCTTTCCCCCTGTGTTCTCAACTGGTTTTCTGTCCTCATTCTTCAATCATTCTCTTATCTTGGGTACACTTGGTTTGTTCTTGTCATCCTTTCTCGAGGCCCATTGGCTCCTTTTCTACCTGAGCTGTGTCACCCTGATCCTCCCACATGTGTTTGTTGGATTTTCGTTGGTTCCATGTATTCGTCCTCCTCCCCACCCCCAACTTTCTCTCATTCTCCAGACCTTGAGAAAGGTTTGCTGAAGGCCCTGAAGGTGCTGGACAACTATATGATGACGCCGCTCCCTGAGGAGGTGGATGAGAACAGCGCTGAAGATGAGGGCCAATCAAACCGCAAATTCCTTGATGGGGATGAACTCACACTGGCTGACTGCAACCTGCTGCCCAAGCTTCACATTGTCAAGGTGAAGTCCTCTCCTTGAATTTGTAGCTTGGCGGGCGAGGAGTTCTGAAATTTTAGCCTTTCTTCGTCATGGCTGGGTGGAAGGACCAGTCACAAGTCTAGCGAGTTAGACTAGGTAACATTCACCACTTTCCCCACCCCCAGAAAGGAGATCTTGGGGAGAAATCCTCCAAGCGTTCGCCACTTCTTCTGCCAAAGAAAGGAGGTCGTGGAGAGAAGGCTGCCAAATATTCACCAATTATTTTCCCCAAGAAAGGAATTCTTGTGGAGAGGGCCCCCAAATGTTCATCACTTTGCCTCCCCAAGAAATGCTTTTGATTATCAGAATGTCTCACTTTAGGAATAATTCACATATTTGCATCCATCTTTTCGTACTCGCAATGTCATACCGTACTCTTTGTCGGTGAAATGGGTCAACACATCATAGAATGAATTTTTGTATCACCTCACAGCATCTTTGATGCAAAACTTTTTTTTTTTGCTCCTACCATTTGTTTTATATGGGTAACGCTTTGGTTTTTTTTGATGCTCGCTTCTTTACAATGTGGGCACCTCAACTGCTTTCCTAATGGTAAAGGAGAGAAATAAAAATGAAGGGAATTCAGACATGCCGCTGCAGGTTGTTGTTTGACTGGAGACATTTGGTGACAAGCAAACTGGATAAATGGCATCTCTGTGCAAAATTTGCCCTCAGCCAAAGGAAGAGGTCCAGTTTTTGCAGATTGGTTTTCGAGGGGAATGAAGTCTTCACATGCTTGTTTGCCACCTTCTGTCTCTCTCTCTCTCTCTCCCTTCCCCCCCATATGAAATTTGGCATGCCTGTTTTCTTTTGTCAAGTGACCTTGGGCAAGGGCTGAGATTGATTCCTAAAATAACAGGTGCCTGAGCTCTAGCCTGCCTCGAACATAGGTGCCCCACACAGAAAGTCCTTTGCCCCTATTCCCAAAGGTAAAGGGAACTGCTGGAGGGTGACATGACATCAAAGAAAATGAACCCCATAGGATATTCATTGGTTGTTTCACATACTCTGTGGAAGTGGAGCCTGAGCATGGAAATGAGAGAAGAAGAAGAGATTGGATTTATACCCCGCCCTAGCGGCTTACAAACTCCTTTCCCTTCCCCTCCCCACAATGGACACCCTGTGAGGTAGGTGGGGCTGAGAGAGCTCTGAGAGAACTGCCCTTGAGAGAACAGCTCTGCCAGAACTATGTCTTGCCCAAGGTTATTCAGCAGCTGCAAATGGAGGTGTGGGGAATCCCAGATTAGAGTCCGCGCACTTAACCACTACACCAAGCTGCGACCACACAAGGGTTCTACAGAAAGAGGTCTAGTAGAAGAATGGCTGGGTATGAATGGGAATTAGGAGGGAAAGGGACAGGTGATAAGTGGGGGAGGGCACCAGCTGGTATTCCCCAGTGGTGCAGAATCAGTGTGCTGTGTGGAAATGGCTCTTGCTGCTTCATTGGGCTGGTGGAGACACCACATAAGATGGGCAGCAGCTATTCTTTCTTCTGTCTGCCATGGTTTTCAGTGCCTATGCATGAAAAGGGACGCCGTAAGCGGTGTATGAAGGTTTACAGACTTCTGCTCCATCCCTTCTCTTCCTGCTAGTTGTGTAAAGACGACGAAGCATTCTGCAAGATACCTGAGCCTCATCATCTGGTCCCTGGCTATCCAATTTCTACCCTCACCTTCCCTGCACCCTGGTCTCTTGGAATTCACCTGTTAATGAGTACTTTTGTTGCCTTTCTTGGTAATCTTGGGAGCTACAAACTTGGTTCTGTATGTAAAGTCCTGCCAGACTTGTTTCTTTTCTGCAGGGCAGGCAAAGCCGAATTGTTTAGGTTGACCTTCGGAGTATAATCCACGTTTGCGTTGGTTTTCTTAGTGATATGGTGCTAGCCATGTATTTTAATAGTTTAACATTTTAATGGTAATTTTTTATATTTGCTACCTGTTTTTATGTTGTGTTTAACTTCATTTATATGGTTTTAATTGCCGTGAAACCCTTTGGGTGAGTGATGACTAAAAATCTAATAAATAAATAAAATCTTAATAAATAAGGCGAAAGCCATGGCTCGTAGGATGCTGCCCTGTACACTTATTACCCAAATCTACCTCTTGTGGAGTTTCCAGATGCAGACAGGCCTGATGATAAACACTTCAGATTTTAACACATGTTATCTCTATTCTTGCAATTCCTACAGGTAGTGTGTAAGAAATACCGTGGCTTCGCCATCCCCGAAGAATTCCGCGGCATCCACCGTTATCTCAAGAATGCTTACGCCCGCGAGGAATTTGCCAGCACCTGCCCGGACAATGAAGAGATCGAAATAGCTTATGAGCTGGTTGCCAAAGCTTTGAAATAACAAACTTCAACAGATGGGAAGGGATTGGGAAGGGGGGGGTGATTCAATACCAGAGAAATGGGGTTGGGGTTGGGACCAAGTGAATAATATTTTTATGTATGTGCTTATGTTTGCTGAGGGTCAGGAGGGACAAACCAATTTGAATTTAAATATAAACGAATAAAATACATGTTTTTAAAAACACCACATTTAGTTTTTTACCTGTCCCCCTAAACAGCAAAAAAGTAGATGTGTCAGTAGAAGTAACTGTGCCCTGTGTTGATGTTTCACAGTGGAATGTTACATAGTTCTGCAGAAAGGCAAAGCTAAGAAATGGGGCTGTTGCCATTGGTGTATTAAGTATTTGAATGATTGTGGTGAAATATTCTGATTGGCTAATCCATGGTAGTGATTGATGATGTTTGGAAAGTTGGGATCAGGTCCTGGTTTCTTGAGACTCCATTGCTCCAGTTTCTTTTAAAAGGATCTCAGATAGCTGATACTGAGAAAGAACTTTCTCTACCTGAGATCCTGGACAGCCACTTCCAGTCTGAGTAGAACAGTGATACTTGGTGGCTCAGAAGCCACACGTGGCTGATCCAGGCACCGTTCCCCAGTGTGGCACCTGTCCCATATTTCAGGAAAGTGTAGTTGGCAGGTGGTTCCTGTGTTGAAACAGTTTCCAGAGGAATGGGTAAGTTGTGCACCTTCCTGTGGCACAGGCCTTATGCCAGGAATGGAAGTAAATGTAGCTCTTTTGGTTGATGGTAATTGCTTATGTGGCATCCTGTGAGCCATAGAGTGAGTACCACACCAACTAGATGGACTAGTGGCATAAGAGAGCTTTGCATAGTCAGTATGTATGTTTTGTGACTGGATCTGCGGCTAAATGTTAGAGCTCATGCTTTCCATGCACAGATTGAGTCCTGGGTTTCTTTAGTTAAAAGATCTCAAGAAGTTGGTGTTACCATATATGCTTCAATGCCTGACATTGCTGGTCTCTTTAGCTCAGGACAGTTCATTCTCTGACTCTTTATCGAGCAGTATCACATGTTCGTATAGCCAACTATTGTTGGCTAATTGGGGTCAGGTGACTGAAAACATCAGAATGTTCAGAAGCTCATTGAATTTTGTGATGTACCACCTGGTCAATGGCCAAATAACTACTGTTGTCACATGCATAGAAGAAACTGTTATTGACTGGCTGGGGCCTGCCTACCAAATCTTGAGGACCAAGGAGAAATGTGAAGGCAGATGTCTCAGGTTCAAATCTGAAAATGTTATCCAGTGAATCACAATTGCTTTTATTTGGGGGGGGGGGAGTGTGGCATATTATAAATCCTTTACAGTTCAAGAGTGTACACTGGGGAGGGAGAAGGAACAGGCTAGTAGAGTTTGATGCCTAGAAGGCACTTCTGTCTGTCAGTCACTTGGGACAATTCTTCATTGGTTGTTTGCAGTCACATGTTGTGTATTATCATGAAGAATATTGAAAACTATTATTCCTTTGAGGATAACATTCGGAGCATCTTATGTGGGACTAATACACTGGATTTCAAGTTCAGCTGCCATTATGTTTCTGTCTCTAAACTATCTTCAACAAATAACATGCCTTTTTTCTTGAAATCCTCCACAGGAGGAGGTCCTATCCCAGGGTTTGAGTATTGTTGGGTGGCCAAATCTGAGCCAAGATATGCAAGGTCTCTGAGATTCATTGTGAGGGGAAGCCTGGAGCCTGAAGTTCAGTAGGCAGAAGATAGTGGCCTGAGGAAGAGGCAGGAGTGAAAGTAAGCCGGTGCAGAATACCAGTCAGAAAGTGGCCGAAGGAATACCGCCCAGTTTCAGTTTTGAGCCTTCTGAGAGAGACGGGGTCATGGTAATAGTTCCAGGTGGTCAGCCGTGTTGGTCTGAAGCAGCAGAACAAATTTAGAGTCCAGTGGCCAGTGGCAGAGTCCAGTCATGGTAAGAAATGTAAAGTTGCTTTCACCCCTGATGAAAGACGGAGCTTCTAGCGTTTCACATCCCATGATCACATGAAGCAGTCTTATACTGAATCGGACCGTTGGTCTGAATCAGTATGGTCTACTTGGACTGGCAGCAGCTCTCCAGAGTCTCAGTCTTTCCCATCACCTGCTTCCTTATCTTATTAACTGGAGATGCCGGGGATTGAACTTGGGACCTTCTGCATGCCAAGCAGATGCTCTTCCACTGAGCCACGGCCCCTTCTCAAACTGTAGATGTAAATGATGGCGGAAGAGAAGGGTGATATAACAATATGGACACCTATTCCCTCCCCCTGTGATAGCAAATTCTCCCCCCCTTTCAAGAATTCCATTGATACAACAGGCAGATTTATTAAAATTTATTTTCTCCACGGCAGCATTTGTAGATGGAAAGTAATGAAGATTACAAGGAATGGGAAATGGGGACATCATGTAAAGGAGTCATTTCCACATGTGCAGTTTAGGGTTCTGACGGGGAGCTCGGAGGAAGCAGCCATGGTGTAGACCCAGTAGGACTGTGCCACCTCATGTTCTCAGTTAAGGCAGCTGCCTCAGCAGAGATAGACCATGATGACTGTCAGAAGAGAGACTGTCAGCAGCCCCCAGGAAGCGCCAAGCCCCCCAGCATTTCTGTTGCATAGATCAGTGGAACAGCAAGAAGTGGAGTAGGTGAAATTGGTCCCTAGCATGGAGCGGGTGCCGTGGGCCCAGCACATTGATGGATCCCCGCAACTCTTCTCTTGGATGACCAGCACAAGGGCACCTGTGGGCGAGGCAAGCAGACCGAAGGATGGCATAAGTCCTACAGCCATTTAGCCCCCTTTCTGTCACCACCACAGGTCAAAATACAGGATATTTTTAGTGATATTCAAATCTGCGTAATGCATTTATCTAAGGCCCACTGTGCGTTGATCTGCGTAGCCCAGATGGGCCTGATCTCATTCACTCTCCAGAAGCTAAGCAGGCTCAGCCCTGGTTAGTATTTGGATGAGACACCACCAAAGAAGGCCAGGGTTGTAGTGCAGAGGCAAGCAATGGCAAACCACCTCTGTGTTTCTCTTACCTCGAAAAACCTATGGGATTGTCATGAGTTGGCTGTGACTTGACAGCAGAAACACAAACAAACACACAAGCAACTTGTAATGGCACAAAGCAACATGCCAGCTTTTTAAAGTTCTCCAGAACCCTTTGCCCAGCCTGATAAGGACTTCTGGAGAACCTGAAAGCTTGCATGCTGCTTAGTATCAGATCACTAAACAGTCTTAATAAATGCTATCAAATGGATTTTTAAAGGGATTAGTATTTCTTTGACCAGCACAGTTGCTTGGAGTGCCTAATGAGACTGTGTTCTGTTGTTTCTGCACATTAAAATTTATCATTTCTATTCTTTTTCTATTGGTAAGCAAGCTGCAAGTGCTTACACAAAAATGTGCAGGTGGTGTCTAGTGAAACGGGGAGTGGAATGGGTGGTGGTAGTGATGTGTCTGTTATCTGTGCCTTTACCCTATTTTTATTTATTTCAAACATTTATTAGCCGCTTTCCTTACACAGCAATATACATCCTACAATTTCGATAGAACACGTAAGGTGGAATACATAAAACCCAAAATTTAAAACCACAATTTAGGGCTGCTAGTAAAAGTAATCAAATTTGGTCCTAAGTAAAATGGACTTCAGCTGCCTCCTAAGGGACTGAAAATGAGAGGGCATGGAAGACCTCCCTGGGGAGGTTGTTTCAAAATTGTGGGGCTGCCACTGAAAAGGCCCTGTCTCATGCACCCACCAGATGGACTTCTTTGATTGGCGGGACAGTCAGGAGGGCTTCTGCCTCTCATCTTAGTTCCTGGGCAGGAACATATGGGAGAAGATGGTCCAGTCACAAGCTATGTAGGGCTTTAAAGGTCAAAACCAACACTTTGAATTGAGCTTTGGTGTGGATTGGTAGCCAGTGTACTTGTTGTGTACATGCTCCTGATAATTGGTCTCAACTAGCAGTCTAGCTGCAGCTTCCAAACACTCTTCAAGGGTAGCCCCTAAATAAAATAAAGTCCATTGCAGTAGTCCAGTCTACTTGCTTCTGTTCAGCCTGTCAACCTCCAAGAAAGGTCTTGTATCTGTGCCCCTATCTGAAGGCAGCGTGCATACTGAATGCTTAATCTACTTTTATTCATACCCATTTTTATGACAGATGGGGAAGTTTGTATTATTCTCTGGGGTTCCCCATTCCCTTGTCTTTGCCTGGTGCCTTAGTGACAGTCACTGGAGGGGATCTATATGGAGAAAAGAGGATTCTGTATGGAACGTTCTCAGCCCGTTCCTGCGTCTCTTCCTTGCCTCTCTTTCTCAGCCCCTTAGGAAACAAGGCCCAACAATTTGCCAGTATCCCAAAAGCTTATGACAGAACCTCTGTGTCCTTTTGCCACCGAAGTGAGACATTTCTGGGATGGGCCACATGGCACAGAAAACTTCAAGCAGTCCAGTGGAGAAATGGTAGGGAACAGGCACATGAAACACTGCAGGGCGACCCCTGAGGACAAAGAGCAAAAAATAAAAAATCTTACAATTGGAGAACTTTAAAATGGCAGTCTAACCCTAATGCATTATGACTAGAGATGGGCACGAACTGGGAAAATGCAGTTCGCTTCATGATGTTTCTGGTTTGCAAACCACGAACCATCATGAACTTTCAGATGCTAAATGAACTGGTTTGGTTAGTGAGGTTGGTGTGATGTGGTAGAATGACCCCCTGATGTGCTGGAGACACCAAATTGGCGGAGGATTTTCAGCTGACTCTCCTCTACCTGTCCTCCAAGTTTGGTGAGGATTGGATTTATGGGGTCCGAGTTACGCCCCCCCGAAAGTGCCCCCAGGAAAATGCTGTCTGGGGAAATGATAAGGTAAAGTAAAGGTAAAGGTTCCCTTGCTTGAAAGCCAGTCGAATCTGACTCTAGGGTTGCGGTGCTCATCTCCGTTTCAAAGCCGAAGAGCCAGCGCTGTCCGAAGACGTTTCTGTGGTCATGTGGCCAGCATGACTAAACACCAAGGCGCATGGAACGCTGTTACCTTCCCACCAAAGTGGTACCTATTTATCTACTGGCAATTTCTTGCTTTTGAACTGCTAGGTTGGCAGGAGCTGGAACTAGAGACAGGAGCTCACCCCATCATGCGGCACTCTCGGGTCTCGAACTGCTGAACTAGTGACCTTCCACAGCCTGCAGTTCAACAACTTTACCACTTGAGCAATTACCACTTGAGGATCCTGTGCAAGCCAGAGATACCAAATTCATGGTGGATCTCCAGATGAATCTCCTCTACCTGCCTCCAGGTTTGGTGATAATTGGATGTATGGGGTCTGAGTCACAGCCTCCGAAGATGGTGACCCCATCCATTGTTTCCAGTGGAGGAAAAAAATGTAACCCCCCCCAAAGGGCAATATAAGGTCCACTGAACAGAATTGAAAGTCCCAGAGAATCTCTGTAGTGACTTGGGGGGAGGGGGGGTCATTTTCTGATTACCAGCAGAACCAGTCCCACAATGGCAGTGCAAACCCAACAGGGCTAAGGTCAAGCCAGGAGAGTGCTTTTGAGGGAAATGTCAGGTGCAGGTTCAAAAGTGAACAGAATGGACCACCTGCAGGCTGTACACATCAAACACACAGGGAACCTCACCCTGCAGCCCATTCCTCTAAAATCCCTTCAAGTTGGGGGTGGATTACATTTCTGGGGTCCCAGTTATGGATCCCCAAAAAGGCCTACCCTTCCTGAGTGAACACCTGTGGGTCATGAGGGTGAAAGTGGGTGCAAAGGATGTTCATTGTGGGGGGAAGAAGCCCTCCACCCTGTATGTATCGCAGGCCCCCATCCCCAGTCACCAAACCCATCTCGCCAGCCCACTGGAGCCCGATCCTAGCAGGTCACTGCCAGGGTCTCGGATGTAGCCTTTCCTCAGCTGCAGTGGTGATGGCCAAGGCTCAGCTCTTCAGAGCACGAGGCAAGACTCTGCACTTCACAGCAGATCTCTGGAGTAGCCAACAGGACTGTTGGGGCATGGCCCAAGTCCCAGGAGGGGACAGTCCTGCCACTGGGCTACAAAGTGGCTCTGTTCCATGTGCAGGGGATGGATGCAGACCACGCGGTGCCAAACATTGCTGCCGTGTGATACAGAGTAGCCTGAGGGAGTGGGTGGACAGTGGCAACATCTCCCATGGCTTACGTGATCACGGACACCAGCGCCAACATGCTGGCAGAGGGGAAGCGTGTGCCCTTCAAGGGCTTTGTCTGCCTGGCACTCGTGCTTCAGCTGGTTGTGAAGGATGCTCTGAGGCTGGGGGACACTGTCAAAGCCACCTGGGATGCTGCCCCCCTCAAGATGCAGTCCTTGCTAGAGACCTGAAGGTGCCTGGCTCTCCTCATGCAGCATCAAGTCTGCTCCCCTCTGCTGCATGAGAGGCAGGGGAGGGGGATGAGAAACTCCACCTACACCGTGATTGCACATTTGGTGGAGCAGAAGAGCATGATGCAAGATGTCATCTCCTCTGTGACTATCCTGCACGGGGAAGAGGAGCTCAGCATCAGCTCTGACTGGCTGACCCTCTCCCAAATGGTAAGAACATAAGAGAAGCCAATGTTGAATCAGGCCAACGGCCCATCTAGTCCAACACTCTGTCACACAGCGGCCAAAATATACCAGGTGCCATCAGGAGGTCCAGCAGTGGGGCCAGGACACTAGAAGCCCTCCCACTGCTGCCCCCTCCAGCACCAAGAATAGAGTGCATCACCTGCCCCAGACTGAGAGTTCCCATCTATACCCTGTGGCTAATAGCCACTGATGGACTTCTGCTCCATATGTTTATCTAATTCCCTCTTGAAACTGTCCATGCCTGTAGCTGCCACGACCTCCTGTGGCAGTGAATTCCATATGTTAATCACTCTTTGGGTGAAGAAGTATTTCCTTTTATCTGTTCTAACCTGTTTATGGTGCGTGGCAGCTACAAGCATGGACAGTTTCAGAAGTATTTCCTTTTATCTGTTCTAATCTGTTTATGGTGCGTGTCCTCAGGCCCTTCCAGGCCACCACTGATGTCCTCAGCACCTATACAGCCACCTTGGGGCAAGTCATCCCCCTGATTTGAGGGCTAGGTCTCCCATGGGTCAGGGCCTTGGCAGAGAGGTTGCAGGTGGGCATTGCCACCAGGTGGCATCCTCTCTGCAACAAAGGGGAGTAGATGATGGCTTGTATCCATGACCCCTGAATAAAACGCAGCATTGCTCTCTGGAATGCAGAGCTCTTGCAGTGCAAGCATGACTTCTTCAAAGAAGTGTGGAGGCTACAGGCCAACAGTGGTGGCCAGAGGAAAAAGTGGGTGGAAGAGGCTGGGGAGGAGGAGGAGCCACAGCCCAGCACCTCTGCCTCAAAGAGCCCCACCAGGGAGAAGCCCTGGTTGGTGAAGTGGGAGGTCAGTAGTGGAGGGGGAGCCAGGCGTTCAATGGCAGAGGATATGGCAGAGGTAATGGTGAGGGAGTACCTGGCCAAGTCCCCTGAGCCTGCTAATGCCGATCCCTTAGAATACGTGTCATGCAAGACTGTCATCTGGCCCAACCTCTCTTGTGTGGCCATGAGCCCTGAGCCCACCTAATGCCCAAACCCCAACAGGGGAGAGAAGTTCACAGTCAGGAGGGTATAAAATATGGGTTCTCAGCCAAGTAGCTAAGCCCCTCTGCTCGGTGTGAGCAGAGAGACAGGGTGGCTCAGAGCCCTGACTCCACCTAGCACTCAAACACCGGCAGGGGAGAGTTGATCACAATCAGGAGGGAATAAATGAGTGTGCTCTGCTTTTAACACGTTCCCTGCCTCTGTGTCTAACTGCCAGCAGGGGAAAGGCTGTAGAGCTGAGCTGATATATAGCATTCTGATCCCATAGAGCAGAATGGGAACTCTCGTTATTGGCAGCCAGCAGTGCCTGTAAAGCTTTGGAGGGCTCCTATTGGTGTTTCCATGGCTGGAGAATTCCATCCCCTTGTTGCTTTGAAGTTTTGTAAACATTTAATTGAGCTGAGCCTGAGACAATCTGGAAATGTATCCTTTCACGAACAGCATGAGAGTTTGTGGAATGTCCGTGCTGGTCACCCTTCCATGAACATTGCTTTGTGAACCACGAACCAGCCAAAATTCATCACGAACTTTAGCTCATGAACCAGTTCGTGCCCATCCCTATTTATGAGGGGAAGGGTGGTGGCTCAGTGTAAGAGACTCTGCTTTGCATGTAGAAAGTCTCAGGTTCAATCCTTGGCATCTCCAGTCAAAAGAGCCAGGTAGTAGGTGATGTGAGATACTTCTGGAGAGCCACTGGCAGTTTGAGTAGACAGTATTACTTTGATGGACCAATGGTCTGATTCAGTGTAAGGCAGCTTTGTGTGTGCCTGGAGAAACCTGCACTCTGATTCCCCATGTAGCCACTAATACTTTCTGGACCAGCTCCTCTTTCAACTCAACTGGAGAAACCTGCATTCTGATTCCCCATGTAGCCACTAAAATTTTCTGGATTAGCTCCTCTTTCAACTTGACCGTTTCTGAAGATAAAATGAGGAAAACCAGATATGCCTCAATCCTCCTTAAAAGACAGATGGGATAAAAATGTGACAGAGCAGTGGGTCTCCAACTTTAGTAGTCTATAGACCCCTATTTTGATTTTTAAGATTTCACAGTCTTGCATGCATAGCAAAACGGGGTGGGGGGGAGGCACGCTGGCAGGAGAGGAAACCCAGGTCCAGTTCTTGGTGGACATCAGCAGGATGTTTTTACAGTTTTGGAGGACAACTGCAAACTCCTTTTTTTTTTTTTTTTTGCAACATTTGCACATGTGCAGACCTCTGTCTTGCTGTTGGAGTTTATCCTGTTCCCCCCAGTTGCCACCTCTGGGTTAGGAAATACCTGGAGATTTTGGGGGTGGAGACTAGGGAGGCTGGGGTTTGGGGAGGGGAGGGACCTCAATGGGGTACAATGCCACAGAGTCCACCTTACAAAGCAGCCGTTTTCTCCAGGGGAACTGAGCTCTGTAACCAGTTGTAACTCTGGGATATCGCCAGCCACCACCTGAAGACTGGCAACCCTACCCCACAACATTCCTGTATAACAAGTTAGATTTTCCACACAGCTGGGTGTTCCCTAGGGCTCTCAGAACCCTAAATTCCATCCATAGCTAGTCATGTGGTGTGGATTTTTGATCTGCAGGAGGACCAGCCCTGGGCTCGTAGATAGAAGGATAATATGTGCTCTTTTGCTGGCTGAAACAATTGCTTGATTGAGACACAGGATGGCTGCAGTTAGTCCAGACTACCACAAGAGGGAAGTCTTTCTCCAAATTCTAATAACCACTGTGGACTGTGGGGCGTGACTCTGAGGCGTGATTCTTATTTTCTCATGAAAATCGTCACAAGACCATCTCCTTTTCCAACTCTGCCAGATGTTCCTCATTTTAAAGGACTGCCCTTATTTTAAACAGCTGTCATTTTATCCCAGACAATCACAGTTTGATAATTTAATCAAGGAAACAATTTATTGCAGAAAAATCTAGGCTAGGCCCTTAGATGTTCTGGGTGAAAGCCTGATGTGGTCACTGTTCTCAGTCCTTAACCCCCTTCCTCATCGAACATTTTCTTTATACCCAGTAAAATCACTGGTCCACCAAGCTTAATATGGTCTGCTCTGGTTGGCAGTGGTTCTCCAGCAGCTCCTGGAGGTTCTTCAACTGGAGACGCCAAGGATTGAACCAGGGACCTTTTGCATGCAACGAAGAAGAGGAGGAGGAGGAAATTGGATTTATACCCCGCCCTTCACTACCTGAAGGAGTCTCAGAGCGGCTTACAATCTCTTTCCCTTCCTCTCCCCTGTGAGGTAGTTAGGGCTGAGAGAGCTCTTTTGAGGACTGCCCTTGAGAGAACAGATCTGAGAGAACTTGTGACTGACGCAAGGTCACACCAGCAGCTGCATGTGGAGGAGTGGGGAATCAAATCTGCTCAAACCAGGAGATACTCTGTCATCATTCATCCCCCTAGATCTGCATATGACCCTTCAGTTTCCACCTGGAGAGTTGCCAGCCTTATGGTTTCCATCTTGAATAGGCACGTGCAGAAGACAACATGTTGGGGGTAACACATCTCCCATTCCGTAAGAGCACTGAGGCAGTGCTAGGAGGAGCTGTATCTGCTGACATTCTTCCTTTTGTATCTCTTCCATGCTTGGAAGTATTGCCACATACTTGGAAACCCAGGGCCTTTACTCACTCCTTGCTTTCCCTGCTTTGGCCTGCCTTGTTTTGTGGTAGCCCATCCAAGCCGGACAGTTGTGCTGGCTGGGCCACTGCATACTTCCTTCTCACATCTAAATGGCTGGTCTACAAATAAAGCAGGCACTGTCACACTGGGTAGGGGAGCTGAGTTCCCAATCGAGATTTTAAAAATAAGCCTGCAAAAACTGACAAGCCATCTGATCATGTAGACGTAAACATCATTTTTATACCCAGTTACAGTGACCCATACCTGGATGGACCAGGCTAGTCAGATCTTGGAAGCTAAACAGGGTCGACTCCGGTTAGGATTCGAGTGGGAGACTGTCAAGGAAGTTCAGGTCACTATGCAGAGGAAGGCAATGGCAAACCACCTCTGTTAGTCTCTTGCCGTGGAAATCCTAAGAGGCAGCCATAAATCAGCTGCAACTTGAGGGCACTTCACACACACACACACACACACACACACACACACACACACACACACAGAGTGAGAGCCTGCATGATATAGTGGTTTAAGTGTCAGACTAGGATCTGGAAAACCCAGGTTCAAACCCCCCCACCACCATGGAAGCTCTCTGGGTGACCTTGGGCCAGTCAAACATCCTCAGCCTGACCTACCTCACAGGGTTGTTGTGGGGATAAAATGGAGGAGAATAACATAAACTGCTTTGCATCCCCATAGGGGAGAAATGTGGGATATAAACAAGGTAAAATAAAAACAATGACTCCTTGCTGGTTTTCTTGAGGTAATTTCCCCCCTCTCATAGATGACGAGGCAAGGAGTGGCTATTGCTATACATTAAGTGACCTTCTCCTGAATCAGACCATTAATCCATCAAGGACAGTGTTGTCTACCCAGGCTGGCAGCAGCTCTCCAGGGTGTCGGGCAGAGGTCTTTCACGTCATCTGATACCTCACCCTTTTAACTGGAGATGCTGGGGACTGAACCTGATCACGCGAAGCAGATGCTGTCCCTCTGAGACATAAGAACATAAGAGAAGCCAATGTTGGATCAGGCCAATGGCCCATCCAGTCCAACACTCTGTCATACAGTGGCCAAAAATACCAGGTGCCATCAGGAGGTCCAGCAGTGGGGTCAGGACACTTGAAGCCCTCCCACTGTTGTCCCTCCCCAGCTAAGCTTGGCTTTGAGGAGCAATGATAGCCCATTTGTCTTTACAGAAAAAAAACACCACAAGATACCTTATAGGAGACAGAATGGTAATACTGCCTCATCCCTTGTTTTTAAAATGCTGACCTGGAATATTTATATCTCTGCATAGACTTCCTAACATCCCTCAGCTTTGGATAAGAGACGGAGGGGTGTGGTGTTTAGAGTGTCATATTGGGAAGGGGAAACCAAGATTTAGATTCTACCCTGGACCTAAGCTTCACTGGGAGATCACGGGCCTGTCATTCTTTCTCACCCTAACTTACCTCACAGGGCTGTTGTGAGGATAAACTCCTTGGAGGAAGAGTTGGGATAAAAATGAGGTAATAATCAGGGGCTGCCAGGTTATTTTACTGGCCTGTCCTGTCCTGGGTGGCTTTAACAGCTGGCTCAACAAGTAGAAATTTAGTAAAGGAAGTATCCCCCTTTCCTTCACCTCAATGCCAAGAAAAGCTTCATTGGCTGTATCTCTGAGTGCCTGCCTGTGGTTAAAGGTACAAAAGCTGTAAAAAGGAGGCATATGTGCTTATGCCCCTGAGCCCCCCTAAAAGATTCCTCCTTGGTTTAATTCAGACTTCATCAGACTCCCACCCCCAGCATTTAACTGATGTTTGCCTTCAGCCACATTTGAACCCAGAACTGGGTTTGCTCTGTTACTTCCACGTACCTGACGGGATGAGGATGAACAGTGCTGTACAGCCGATGAGGAAAGCGGCCTTCATGTTCCTCCTCTTCCCTGTGCGTTTCTCCTCTGGGCTGGACAAGAGGGTCCTTTTGTAGATTTTTTCCCCACCCCAATAATTAGCAGCCTTCTCCAGCTAATTAACACTAATATCCGGGTTTCGAAACGGTCTGGAAGCAGAGAAATGTGACCATTGCAGTGGTGTTCAAATGGCATTCCAGGGAACCTGGGAGTGCCTCTAAAAATCACCCAGGGATTCCTCAAAAGAATATTTGTTACAAAATGACTGCCCCATCCCCAGCATTTCTACTGTTACCAACACAAATAAAGCTGACCAAATATTAAAGTTAATAGCAGGAGGAGGAGGAACAGGAGAACAGCCGTCGCAGTCAGCTACAGTACTGGCCATCCTAAAACAAAATGGCCTAAATAATACAAGTAAATGACAACCACTCTCAAAAACACCAGGGCCTTATTCACGAAGGGCTCTCACCCGTCTGGCACTGACCTGGTTTTAAGTACCTGCAAGGAGAGGAAGACAGAGGGCGATTCTGCATCTAGCATTCACTCCACATTTTCTCAGCTGGGAGGGGAAAGTGCAGCTCAAAATTACATTCAAATACCTCTGGGCAGCACACTGTACTGACTGCAAAGCCACCCCTGAACAGCCATAAATCTATGCAGAAGGTACCATAAAATCCGATGACCAGAGGAAGTGACAGCAGCATGCAATGCAGAGGGGGATTTCTGTTCCAAGGTGGGTTTCGTAAAACAATGGAGGGAAAAGCCAATGCAGAATCGCCTAAACTTAGCCCAGATGGGGTGGATCATTAAACCCTTATCTCTGCCACCACTGAAATCCAGTGACACTCCTGTCTTTTCCATAATTTGTTTCAGACTCAGACATTCGGGGGTCCTTAGTGCAATGCTTTGGAAGGGGTGGGGGAACAGACAGCGCAGAGCCCGAACAGTCTTGGTCTTCTGCCAGCTGCCCTTGTGCCACAGATAACATTTCTTCCGTTGCCGGCTGCGTGCAAGGACAACTCAGGCTTGTGTCTCCGTGCACGGAGTTTGAGGCTTGAGGTCGCTGTCGCTGTTGTTGACGTCTTGTCTGTGGCCCCTGACTGCCCCGCCCTGAGGCGCCGTGCCAAGTCAATTAGACCTGTTAATCCCAAATCCCCGGAGCTTTAGATCATGAGCCCAGGCCATCATTAAACCTGGCACAAGTCCTGTGCTGCCGAAGGGCCCTCAATGCCAACCTGCCAGAGCCCAGCTAGAAGTGCCAGCCCTCTCTCTATCCCAATTTGGGGCAGAGCTGGATTAAAGGAGTTATTAACTGTAGCTTTGGACCACCACCCCTCCCCTTTTTGTTTTTTGTTTTTGGCTACATAATACCTCTGCTGGCATTCACGCATCAAGACACTGCATCTTGGCTTTATTTACAAATATAGAAACATCAGGAGAATTGAACAGGCACTCCGGCAAGTCAGATCCCTAGCCCTCTCCCCTCCCCCCCTGCAACGTCTTGGAAGAAGGGTGGAATTAAATGTGATTCGTGATATCTGTGTAGACTGCCAGGCAGGCTTGAAAAGCTAAAAATGCTGCTGTGTAGACCTGAGACCAGGACAAACCTTTGGCTTTGGGGAAGAAGAAGAAGGAAAAAGAAATGCTTCCCGTTCAAAAAGTGGCTGATCAAAATCATTAGTTGTAGTAGACTGAGTATCCCTGGCTTCATTGATAACTGTATGGGGTTGCCATAGGCTGGCTCTCTCTCTCTCTCTCTCTCTCTCTCTCTCTCTCTCTCTCTCTCTCTCTCACACACACACACAGACAGAAGAGAGAGAGAGAGAGTCTGAACTTGTCAGAGGGCAACTGCTAAGAGAGTCGGCCATGGTTAGTATTTGGGTGGAAGAACAGTGAGGAAGATGAGGGTTGCTACCAATGGCAAACCACCTCTGTTCAGGGTTGCAGGCAATGGCAAACCACCTCTACTCATCTCTTTCCTTGAAAAGCCCATGAGGGGTCACCATAAGTCAGTTGTGACTTGACAGCACTTAATTATTATTAGCTGATCAAATCTCCTTCTGACATCACACACAGGTCCCTTAAAATGCTGAGAGGAAAACACAGGGCTTTTAAACGGAGGCTAGAGGGCCATCTGACAGCCTGGTCATCATGTCTCAAAAAGGATATTATAGCATTGGAAAAAGTGCAGAGAAGGGCAACTAGAATGATAAAAGGGTTGGAACACCTTCCCTATGAAGAAAGGTTAAAATGCTTGGGGCTCTTTAGCTTGGAGAAACGACGGCTGAGAGGTGACATGATCGAGGTTTATAAGATTATGAATGGGATTGAGCAGGTTGAGAAAGAAGTACTTTTCTCCCTTTCTCACAATACAAGAACTCGTGGGCACTCCATGAAATTGCTGAGCAGTCGGGTTAGAACAGATAAGAGGAAGTACTTCTTCACCCAAAGAGTGATTAACATATGGAATTCACTGCCACAGGAGGTGGTGGCAGCTGCAAGCATGGACAGTTTCAAGAGGGAATTAGATAAACATATGGAGCAGAAGTCCACCAGTGGCTATTAGCCACAGGGTATAGATGGGAACTCTCAATCTGGGGCAGGTGATGCACTCTATTCTTGGTGCTGGAGGGGGCAGCAGTGGGAGGGCTTCTAGTGTCCTGGCCCCACTGCTGGACCTCCTGATGGCACCTGGTATATTTTGGCCGCTGTGTGACAGAGTGTTGGACTAGATGGGCCATTGGCCTGATTCAACATTGGCTTCTCTTATGTTCTTATGTTCAATGCTGATTCTGTGAAGCTGTGCAGATCATGAAAGGGAGGGCAGGAAGGGTTGCCTCAGCACTGGGTTGTCGTGGCCCTTTCTTACATGCCCAGGGAAATGCTGATTGCCACTTTGGGGTCAGGATCCTGGAATGGGTTTTGGGTTTTTTTGCCATCTTCTGGGCATGGAGCAAGGGTCACTGCAGTTGTGTGTGTGGGAAAGGTATTTGTGAATTTCTTGCATTGTGCAGTGGGTTGGACTAGATGACTGGAGGTACCTTCCAATTCTATGATTCTATGATTAATTTTTGATGTTTTGTTAGAGTCAGGGAAAGGCAAACTGGACAGTACTACCTATAGTGTGTGTGTGGGGGGGACAGAGAGCATGAAACTGCATAAGCACCCTCTCACCCCAGTTTAGTTTCCTCCTGCTGAAGAATCACTCTCTTTGCCTGGTAAATTCAGGTACTGCCTGTGACTCTCTGGAGCCTTGGCCAGCTTTTCAACTGGAGAAGAACATGGGACCGCATGCTGGGTGTGTGCTCAGAAAGGAGACTGTAGCCCCTCCTCAAAGCATCTGCTTGTTATGAGATTACTCTTTTCATATCAGACAATAACAGCAGCAGTGTTATCAATACCGGTCACCTCTAGACACAGACCCTTCATTTTGTGAGGGATTTACTTCAGTGTGCATACTAATCCTAGAGCACACCAAGTTGCCTTATACTGAATCAGACCATTGAGTCATCAAGGTCAGTATTGTTTTAAGCAGCTCTCTGGAGTCTAGGGTTGCCAACTCCGGGTTCCAAAATACCTGGGGATTTGAGGGAGGAGCTTGGGATGGTGAGGTTTAGGGAGGGGAGGGACCTCAGTAGGGTACAATGCCATGCAGTCCCCCTTCCAAAGCAGCCATTTTCTCCAGGAGAAGTGGGGAAATGTTTTCAATCAATACACAAATAAGCAATTTATGTAGCCTGGATTGTTTCTGTAATGCTGGCCCAGAAACTACATGTTGCCTCAGCTGGTATTCTGAGCTCAACTGTCATGCAGGAAGGCCCAGCAGAATCATTGAAGGCCCAGCAGAGTCACTGGGCAGGTGACACTTAATCCAGATCCTATTACTGAAACCTGATAGTTGCACAAAATAAGTGAAATGTTTGCCTGTTTCATCTATTCACAGAGGTGCCTGATAGAACTTGAGAGATATGTTCTCCTAGATATTATGTTTGCTGCAAGGGTTCCGATGGAATCCTAGAAAAATGCTGTTATTTTAATAGTTTTATATTCACAAAGAGAATTTATTGCGCCTTGTGTCTTGTATGTATATCACTGTCCTTGAAAAATATTATATTCGATACCAGTAAATTACTAGAGTCGGTGGGACTAGTGACTGTGATACTGACAAGGTCCTGTTTGAATGTTTGGACATAGTGTAAACCTGCGGTTTGATGTATTTTGGTGAACCTATTTTTGATAATACTTGACACCAGTATTTATATAATAGTATGGAAAATTATTATACACAGTATAATAAAACTATTATACACAGTGTCATATAAGACCCTGATGCTGGGAAAGACTGAAGGTAAAAGAAGAAGGGGAGGACAAAGGATGAGATGGTTAGACAGTGTCATCGATGCAACGGACATGAAGTTGAGCAAACTCCAGAGGACAATGAAGGATAGGAGGTCCTGGTGTGATGTGGTCCATGGGGTCCTGAAGAGTCAGACTCGACTGTGCGACTGAACAACAACAATAACAGCAACATATATTTTTCCATACCCACCTGGAGGTTGGCAACCCTACCGGAGTCTCAGGCAGTGGCCTTTCACACCTCCAGAAGCCCACTTACTCAATATGTAAGACGGGGGAGTGCTTTTGAGAAAAAAGCACATGGAGTCTCACATGAGATGTTCACATGACAGTTGGGTGGGTCCCCAGTACTCTTCCTCAATAGCACCTCTAGGAACCAATATAAAATAGGCAAATGTTTAGCTTATTTTGTGCAACTAGCAGGTTTCAATAATAGGATTTGGATCAGAGTTGCCATGCCTGGCAAGCCTACTAATGTCTTAGGACAATAATTGGGAGGGGGAGCTGTGGAGTCTTGTGAGCAGAAATTCTGCTTTGTGAGCTACTGGCATTAAAGTTGTGAGTGAGCGATTTGTCTGCTGCATAAATAAGTTTTCTCTGGAGCCATCCTTCCTTAGCTAAGACAAAAATGTGTGAGCTGGAGGCTAAAAAACTGTGAGCTAGCTCACACTAACTCAGCTTAGGAAGAACACTAGGGGTGGATTTGCAGGAGAGAACTGGTAGGCAGGTAAGGAGTAAATTATTTCCACACCAACCAATTCTCCCAAATAACAAAACCCTCTCTTGAACAGTGCTTTTTTTTGGGGTGGTGGTGGTGGTGGAAGTGGTCATGTCAAAAGGATTGTCACCTGCCTGATGATTCTGCTGGGCCTTCTTGCATGACTGTTAAGTTCAAAAATACCCACTGAGGTAACATGTAGCTGCGGGGCCAGCATGAGAGGAACAAAACAAGCTGGCAAGAGGAAAGGAATCCACGCCCTCACTCAAGACGCCTGGGAGATGCGGTCTGATATGAGCAAAGCATTAAGAAAAGGAGAGCAGCTGTCAAGCGAATGGGAGGAAACGGATCACTCTGCTGAAGCAAAAGCTGGGGGAGTCAAGGCTTTGAGGAACAAAATTGTTTACACATCCAGGACTGACGTCAGATATACTCTTCCCATATGCTCGCGCACGCTGGAGCAGTTTGGAGACATATGCTCCCGATCAGCGAACACAATGGCCATGATCCAAAACATAGCTCCGTGACTTCAATGAGATTAAGTACATCTGTGTTGGATCGGGGCCAATCTTTTTTTTTTAAAACATCTTTTTATTTCAACAGGCTTTCACACATATAATTTTCCCACTGCCGTGATACAAGATTCCCCCCCCCAGTCCCTCCCCCTGCTCTTCTTTCTTCATTGCTTCAGCCACGGGCACAGAATCCGAAGTTTCCAATAGGCATCCTTCATGGCTTCGTCCTCCTTGATGCAATCAAAATACGATGACCATTTCTTGCTTATTTGCGTCTTCTTTTCCTCCCAGGTGTTCTCTTCTGTTGTCAGGGTCACTACATCTGATTGAATATATTCAAACAGATAGTTATTCCAATTCTCAGTTGTCCACTTATTCTTATCTTTCCATCCTAATGCTATGACCGCCTTTCCAGCTAGTATCATTGCCTTAACTACCTCTTGATATGTGCTTTCTATTCTCTCGATCTTAAGGCTCCTAATGTCATTAAGTTAACATCTATAGGTATTGATACACCTGTCCTATCCTTTATTCTGGCTAATATTTCCTTCCAAAACTCCTGGACTTTGGCACATTCCCACCACATGTGTGAGTACCACCCTTTGGCTTGATTGCAGTGCCAGCAGTTCGAACTCATCCCCGATATCATACCATTTGGTAAAGTACTTCGGCTCCATTTCTCTAAATTTATCGAACTTGATCTTTTTGACCCCCACCATTAATTTTTTTAAGGTTATTTCTGAGGTCAGTCCCTCTCTAGCCCATCTCGCTTGAGTACTTTTAATTATTGACTCCTCATCAGTTGTCATTATTTTATATATCTTACCCGCTAGACCCTTACTTGTCTTCCTCTTTTCTTTGTACAAGATTTCTGCGACTTCTTCTGAGTCCCCCTCCCTCTTTTGCCTCTCCTTTTTTATTGCATTATATAGACCGGTCGCCTTCAACCAATACTGTTTCCCTACTGTCTCAATTATTGTTTGTAGCGGCTTAAGCCGGCCACCTTCTTCATACATATCTCTTATTCTAGCGAACCCTTTTTCTTGGAGTAGTTTCCACCAATGGGGATCGTCGGGTTCCCCATATACACTTTCCACTGGTGCCCACTCAGAGAGCTTGCTCAACCAGACTGGTTGCCATTTCTCCCATATTTCCAACGCTGTTCTCCTAGGTCCCACAGCTCTGCCGTATTCCTTCTTCACATTTCTTGTAAATATACCCAGCCTCCCAGCTCCTTCGTTTAATTCATTTTCCAATCTAACCCATTTCTGCTCTATATCTTCTCCTATCTCTATCATTGACTTGACATTAAAAGCTTCGTAGTAATCTGTTAGATTGGGTACACCCCACCCCATTACATTTTGCGGGTTATAAAGAATCTTCTTTTGCATTCTGGGATTTTTACTTTCGAAGATCCATTCCCTAATTATTCCATTCCATTTTTCTAACTGTTGTATATTTAATTCTACTGGGAGTGTCTGGAATAGGTACATCATCTTAGAAGGATCGGGGCCAATCTGAACACAGAGGCAGCTTTTCTTCTAGCCAATCTATGCTATGAAACTGTGCACCTCACTCCAAGAGGCCTACTTCCTCCTGTGAAAGAACTATGCCTGGGACACTGGCAGGGCCGCCAACCTCCAGATGGGGTCTTTAGCCGTTTTGGCGAAGTGGTTAGATGTAGTGGTTAGGAGTGCAGACTCTAATCTGGGAGAACTGGGTTTGATTCCCCACTCCTCCACATGCAGCCAGCTGGGTGAGCTTGGGCCAGTCACAAGGGCAGTTCTTGAGAGAGCTCTCTCAACCCCACCTACCTCACAGGGTGTCTGTCATGGGGAGAGGGAGGGGAAGGGGGAGGGAAAAGGATTGTAAGCCACTCTGAGACTCCTTCAGGTAGCAAAAGGCCGAGTATAAATCCAATCTCTTTTTCTTCTTTTCTTCTCCCCCCCCCCAAAAAAAAGTATTGCACAGAGAAATGATTTCATAGGGATGCCAGCCTCCAGGCGGTTGCTGGGCATCCTCTGGACTTACAGCTAATTTCCAGGCTACAGAGATCAGTACTTCAGGAGAAAATGGATGGTGGACTGTGTGGCATTGTGCCCCACTGAGGCCCCTGTCCTCCCCAGACTCCATCCCCAAATCTCTAGGAGTTTCCCAACCTGGATCTGGCAATCTTTCACTCCCCATCCATCACTGGTAGCCTGGGGGTGGGGCCTGGCAACCCTATTTTTACAACATTCAAAATGGTGTAACTTTAGCCAGTTCTAGTAAAGTAAAGGTAAAGGTTCCCTTGCTCGAAAGCCAGTCGAATCCGACTCTAGAGTTGCGGTGCTCATCTCCGTTTCAAAGCCGAAGAGCCAGCGCTGTCCAAAGACATTTCCGTGGTCATATGGCCGGCATGACTAAACACCAAGGTGCACGGAACACTGTTACCTTCCCACTGAAGTGGTCCCTATTTATCTACTTGCAATTTCTTGCTTTCGAACTGCTAGGTTGGCAGGAGCTGGAACTAGAGACAGGAGCTCACTCTGTCTTGCGGCACCCAGGTCTTGAACTGCTGAACTACTGACCTTCCACAGCCTGCAGTTCAGCGTCTTAACCACTTGAGCCACCGCAGCTCCTAGTCAGTTCTATGGGCGTGCAAATCCTGCTTAACCCATCCCTCCCCAAGCTTCTGAAACTTCCCTAGACTTCTGCTACAAGGCCTACTTTAAAGTCTGTCTTTGCAATCTTAAGGGCTAGAAACCTGGGGCTTGTTTGAAAATAAGATGATAACAAAGGCTCTCAGAATGCTGGATTCTGTAGCTAGATCTAGGTTCTTCCCTTATGTGAGGCGGTCAAGGAATCATTGTCTCCATAGGGACTCCTTGGGGCCACACAATCTCACACACCACCTACCCTTCTTTATCCACAAATAAGTAAGCACTGGGTGCGTTTAGACAGCGTGCTGGAGCGGTTTAAACTGCTCCGGCACGATGCGGTTTTTTTTTTAACTGGAGAATCGCGATCAGACTCACCTCCTCCTTCCGAGCTCCCCGCCGTCCTCCTGCAGGTGGGGGGGGGTTTCCCCTCTCCTTTGAGCATGTGCACAGGCAGCCCTCACCCGAACAGGAAGTTTGGCGGGTGCGCAGAAGAGCGAGCTCAACAGGTCCCTTTAAAGTTTAAATGAAGACTCCTTTTAAAAATGGCCTCCCCGAGATCCCGGACTCCTCTAAATGCCTAAACTAGGCACCAGTGAACCTTTTCTTTTTTTAACTTAAGTGCGGAGCTCCGCTCAAGCGCACACCGGTAAGGAAAAAAAAAATGGAGGACTAAAACCGGAAGCTGGAGGCAGCTTCCCAGAGGGGAGGGGGGGTTGAAGCACCCGGAAGTGGCTGGATGGAGCGATCAGACAGGGAAAAGTGCGGCTTGAAACGGAGAATCATGGAAAACACCACTTGGGTAAGTGGTGTCAAAATACTCCGTTTCAAAGGGGGTTTGCTCCAGAAAGCGACGGCTGGGGACAGTAGGCAGATGTCGGGTGTGTGGACGCGCAGGTAAAAGCCGTTTCCGAGCCGTGCCGAAAACGGCTCAAATGGCGCGTCTGAACGCACCCATTGTTTATCAATGGGCCCTGCTGCATGCATGCATGCAGTCTTATCCAATTTCTGTGGCTCTTCACATCAGGGTCACAAACAGTAACATAAGCTCTTCAAACAATTCTATTTACTCATGCCCTGGTTGCCCGTGCTACACCAACAACTGAGCCACACAAGGGTAACTGGCCAGATCTGGGAACGCAAGTCATAAATGCCAAGATTTAAAGAAGAGCCACATGCGCCGTGAGACAGAATCATGTGCTCTGCTGGAACGCCCCTTTCTGGGATTTACCACAGCTGAAAAGACAAGCCTTTTAAAAAACTCAGCAGTCGCTTACCCTTCGGCAATGTGAATTAAGGTGGAAGAAAACAGCCAGCAAACCTCTGTCTGAGACCAGGACTCTCTCCCACCCTTACAGGTCCCTGCTTGGGATTCCAGCCAAAAACTCACCAGCAAGCAATTACAGAGCCAATGAGCTTGAAAACACAAAAGGTATTCTGACAAAATCAAGCAGCACTCAACTAGGGATGCGATATTTCAAAACACGAACACCTATCAATCTTGAACACAAGGGCTGCTTGCCTCCTTCCACATGGGAATTCTCCCCTGCATGGACAGTAGGAATCACAGAATCATAGAATTGGAAGGGACCCCCAGGACCATCTAGTCCAACCCCCTGCACAATGCAGGACGTTCACAAATATCTCCCCCCCACACACACCCCAGCGACCCTTGCTCCACTCCCAGAAGAGGGCAAACCGCCCCCCCCCAAACCCCTCCAGGATCCCTGTGTAAAGTACTGGGTTTTGGGCCTCATGACTCGGACGACGACATAAGAGAAGACGCGTTTATTCGTACTTCACATAAGACAAGACACACAGTAACGGCCGGAGGCCAACTATATACAGTTAGGGGGGACGGCCCTATATTCCTATTGGCGGGTTTGAATCGCCCGCCAATGCTGCCATTGGTTCACTACTGGCGAGCTCAGGAACCTAGTCCCTATTGTTCTCAGAGAGCGAAGCTTGGCTGTATTTCGCCAGCTCTGCCTTCTGATCCCAGGACACAACACCCCTCCCCCATAGTTCGTCTCCTATCAGGTGACGTAGTCTTTTAAGTATGCTGGTGCCCTCCGTTCTCTTAGCGAACGTCGGGGGGCCGGTACCGGACTGGCGGGGCCCCTATCGAGTGGTCCGCCAGCACAAGGAGCTTGGACCTCTGGTAGTAGCCGAGGCGGTGACGGTGGCGGCTGTAACGGCGGCGGCAGCGGCAGCGGCGGTTCAGCTGTCACCGGGGCCCCCTCCGGATTCCGTGGACTTTCTGGCGCTGGCTCCGCTGACGGTGCTTGCGGTCGATCGGATGATGGGGCGGCGGCGGCATTTCCCGGTAACTGGATCTCTGTGTCGGGGTCTTGCCGCCTCCGGAGCTGGTCGACGTGTTTACGGAGGACCCGGTCCCCATCTGTTAGGACTTCGTATGACACTGGCCCGGTGGGTTTTAGGATGCGCCCGGCCACCCACTGCGGCCCCGCCCCGTAGTTCCGGAAGTAGACAGGGTCTCCTGGTAGGAAGCTTCGGGGCGCCTCCCTGTTCTCGACCAGCTTTTTCTCTGGGGCTCGGTCCGGGTGGAGTCTGTCTAATAAGGTGGTAGGGCGGCGGCCCATTAATAGTTCTGCGGGGCAATGCCCGGAGATGGGGTTTGGGGTGGTGCGGTATGTGAGAAGGAAGCGGGCCAGCCGAAACTCCCAGTCCCCCTCCGTTATGCGGCTCAGGGCCTCTTTGGCGGTGCGTACCGTCCTCTCCGCCTGTCCATTGGTTGCCGGGTGGAAGGGCGCTGATCGTATGTGCCTGATGAGGTTCCTTTCGAGGAACGCTTGAAACTCAGCAGATGTGAACGCTGCCCCGTTGTCCGACACGATTGTGTCGGGTAACCCGTGCGTCGCGAATATTTTCCGCAGGGCCCGTATTGCCGCTTTGGCAGAGGTGGTAGACACTGGGCTTATTTCCACCCATTTCGAGTAGGAGTCTACCGTTACCATGAACTGGAGCCCCTGAAACGGCCCCGCAAAGTCTATGTGTAGGCGTGACCACGGCTTGTGGGTAGACTCCCAGCTTTGGGTTGGCGCTCTCGGGGGACTGGGGCGGACTTCCTGACACCGTGTGCACCCTCGGACCCAGGTTTCAATTTCGGCGTCCATCCCGGGCCACCACACGTAGCTCCGTGCCAGAGCTTTCATTCGTACAATGCCGGGGTGGGCCTCATGTAGCGTTTCTAGAACCCCTTGTCTCATGGGCCCCGGGATGACCACCCTGTCCCCCCATAACAAGCACCCTTTTAAGGCGGATAGCTCTTCCCGCCTGGCTTTGTATGCCGTGAACTCTGGCCCTGTCTGTTCCGCTGGCCATCCCCTCACCACCCAGTTTAGGACCCGGGAGAGAATGGGATCTCGGGACGTGCGGGCGGCCACGTCTGCAGCCTGAAGGGGGGTTTGGCAGCTCCTCCATTAACAACACTGCGGGAGCCGGGGCCGGATCTTCCCCTGTATGCGGCAGCGGCAGGCGGCTCAAGGCATCGGCATGACCCAGCGCCTTGCCCGGCCGATGCTCCAACTGGTACTGGTAGCCCGCCAAAAACAAGGACCAGCGCAACACCCGGGGCGACAGTACCTGCGGCGTTTCTTTGTCCGCCGCAAACAGTCCCAAGAGCGGCTTATGGTCGGTTACGAGCGTGAAGGGCCGCCCGTACACAAAGTTGTGAAACTTTTTTACCCCCGCCACCAGTGCCAAGCCCTCCCGGTCGATTTGAGCATAGTTCCGCTCCGCGGGGGACAGCGTGCGGGAGTAGTAAGCCACCGGGACTTCCCTCCCATCAGGTAGCTTGTGGGCCAAGACTGCCCCGACCCCATACGGTGATGCGTCGCACGCCCGGAGAACTAAGCACTGAGGCATCCCTTCCTGCCCTCCCTCTCGTGATCTGCCTTACTTCACAGAATCAGCACTGATATCAGATGGCCATCTAGCCTCTGTTTGAAAACCTCCAAAGAAGGAGAGCCCATCACCTCCCGAGGAAGCCTGTTCCACTGAGGAACCGCTCTGTCAGGAAGTTGTATGTAGGGACATCCCATGCAGGTACGACTGATGTGGCTTCCATATTGTCCCTAGATAAACCAGATTTTTAACAAACAAACCAACTTTAGTCTGGCTTCCTGGGGGGGGACTACACATGGAGCATCGACATGCAGCCAATAGGGAAAGGGTGGTACTAAACTCAGCCTTCAAAACTGCAGAGCTAAACTCTGCATTCCCCACCCCCCAGCCCCTTAAAGAGCTTCTTTTCCCAGTTAAGTTGAGGTGCGGCTGGACAGTAGTGCAACACTACACTGTGGCTCAGCAGGTGAAAGTAGAAAAGGGGGAAAGAGGGTCTACACATCCCATTTGAAGTGGCACCATCTCCATCACCTCAGCATAGAATTTACAAAGGGAAATGGGGAAGGGCAGGGTTTGGTGGCAGCTGTGAAAGTACTGGGGATGGGGCATGTGGATGCTGTTATGTTTGCTCTCCCCATACTCACAGTTGGGGCTGCCAGGCGTTCCGCTATGGCAGGATGCCTCCTGCTGGCAGCCCTCATTGCCTGCTGCCGTTTGAAGCAGCAGTGAATTTTTTTAAAAATGGTGCCCTGTGCCATAAAGAAACCATAGATTTCCGGTGATTCCTAGAGCTACCAGACAGGGTTTCCCCAGAAGTGACATCATGGCAAATAGAATGCCATTACCCCCATTGTCCCTGCCCACCAAACTCCCACCAATTGCTGGGCACAACCTAACAACCCTACTTGCATCTGCTGCCACGGAGGAGAGATATATTTGTGTGTCCCTGTGTAGATCTAGCCAAAGCTATGGCTTCTTTAAACATGTACGTTGTTGTGTCCGCAGAGAGCCGCTAGGCTTTGTCCGAGCTTGGTCTGGGATAACAAAAGGACACAGGACCCTAGGCCCACCAATAGGATCCCCGGAGTGAGTTCAAACCCACCAGTAGGAGGACGGAGGTGGACTAGGAAGTGTTTGGGGGCCCATAAATTCAGGACCTCACAGGCTCATGTTGTTGTTGTGTACATGTGCTAATAAACTGAGCTGATCACTATGCTGCCTCACTGAGTCTTCCTGCAACGAACCCAGTATACAACATACATGAATGCATGAAACTGTCTTATGCTGAATCAGAGCTCTCGGTCACTCAGGGTCAGTACTGTCCATCAGGATGGCAGAGGCTCTCCAAAGTCTTTGGCCGAGTGATGACTTTCACACCACCTACATCTGATCTTTTTAACTAGAGATGCCTTTGCATGAGAAGCAGAGATACTTCCGCTGAGCTATGGTCCATCCCCAATACGGGTTGCTGGCTCAAGGGCTGGGAATGTGGCACACACAGAGGCATACCCCCCCAACTAATTCGTTCATTTTAAATATTTATGTGCCGCTTTCCTCCTGTCACCCAGTACTCAAAGCAGCTTACAGATTTTAGTCATAAACAGTCTTGCACAACAAGATAACCACTCAAAATCCAAAACCAATCCAGCTCAAGCACATGCCCTTTCTCTACTGGCTCTAAGGTGAACTGCAGAGGGGTTTGGTGGCCTGTTGGAGCTGGCTGACAGTCAGGGCCAGTTCACCTGCTAGGCAAACTAGGCATTCGCTTAGAGTGTGAGCTGGCCCTGGGGCACCAAACAGGATGGAAGGGAGGGAGGGAGGCAGGAAGGGCCTCCTGTTGGCGATGGTGTCGGTCTCCCGCTGGCTGGAGCACCTGGAAATCCCGAGCCCAGCGAGGCCCCCAAGGCGGCTGCCATCCTCCAGAGCCCCCCCCCCCATGTGCTCTTCAGCAGCTCATCCAGGTAGGCTGGCCAAGGAGAGGCGAGAGGCAAGCAGGCCGCGGAGTCTTTTGAGCAAAAAAATCTACTTTGTGATGTGAGCTGCTGGTATTAAAGTTGGGAGTGAGTGATTTGGCCACTGGCAGTTCCAGGCTCGGGCGGGAAGTGGCCAGCGACCCTCAGTCAGCCTCTCTCTGTCTGCCCACCGCAGACTTCCTTCTCTCCAGGCGCCTAGGGTGCAAAAAAACCTCGGGCTGGCCCTGCTGACAGTGGCACAACGGGGGGGTCTGAATGGTGTTCTCCAAGGCAGACACCGCGCTTTGCCTGGGAACCCATCTGGTAGACGAAGATGGATGCAAGGTTACACCCATTACCTCTTCCCACATGGCGCCCTCTGCTGGTTTGGTGCCCCCAAGTCTTGGCAGTAGTATGTGTGAAAAGGATCTAGGGGTCTTAGTAGACCATACACTGAACATGACTCAGCAGTGTGATGTGGTTGCTAAAAAGGCATATGTGATCTTGGGCTGTATCAACAGAAGTATAATGTCCAGATTAGGAGATGTGATGATACCACTTTACTCTGCTCTGGTTAGAGTATTGTGTTCAGTTTTGGGCACCACAGTTTAAGAAGGATATAGACAAGCTGGAACGTTTCCAGAGGAGCGCAATGAAGATGGTGAGGAGTCTGGAGACCAAGTCCTATGAGGAAAGGTTGAAGGAGCTGGGTATGTTTAGCCTGGAGAGGAGATGGCTGAGATGTGATATGATAACCATCGTCAAGTACTTGAAGGGCTGTCATCTAGAGGATGGTATGGAGCAATGCTCCCTCTAAGCTGTGGAGTCTCGTGAGCAAAGGTTCTATTTTGTGAGCTACTGGTATTAAAGCGATTTGGTTACTGCATAAATTAGTTTGCTCTGGAGCCATCTTTCCTGAGCTAAGACAAAAATGTGTGAGCCAGAGGCTAAAAAACTGTGAGCTAGCTCACACTAACTCAGCTTAGAGGGAACACTGGTGTGGAGTTGTTTTCTGATGCCCCAGAAGGTCGGGCCAGAACCAATGAGTTGAAATCAAATCAGAAGAGTTTTTGGCTAAACATTAGGAAGAACTTCCTGACAGAGTGGTTCCTTAGTGGAACAGGCTTCCTCTTTGGGCTCTTCTCCTTTGGAGGTTTTCAAATAGAGGCTAGAGGGCCATCTGACAGCAATGTGGATTCTGTGAACTTAGGCAGATCATGAGAGGGAGGGCAGGAAGGATTGCCTCAGTACTTAGTTCTTGTGGCCCTTTTTTACACACCCAGGGAAATACTGATTGCCACTTGGGGGTCAGGAAGAAATCCTGAAGATTTTTTGTCATCTTCTGGGCGTGGAACAACGGTCGCTACAGGTGTGGAGGGGGAGGTATTTGTGAATTTCCTGCATTGTGCAGGGGGTTGGACTATATGACCCCGGAGGTCCCTTCCAACTCTATGATTCTAAGTGAACAGTTGGGTCCCGTGGACAGTCATCTGGGCCCTTCACCAGATGCAGCCTGAGAAGACGACGTAGCTAGCGAGTAGCTCCAGGAGTCGGAGACCTGCCTCTCGCTTTCAGGAGAGTGATGCCTGAAGACAACACATAGGCTTGAAGAAAACACATTACGCCCACAGAAAAAGGAAGAAAGAAAGAGAAAGAAAAACACACAGATGGTGTGAACAGACACTTTGACGATATAAACATTAAAACACAAACTGGCAAGATAAACATACTCCCTCCTTCTTGCCTTCTTGCATCAAGTAAACCCACACACACTTTTGAAGCCCCAGAAGGACGTATTTCAAAGTCTTTCCACAGAGATGTACTCAAGGTGGTACATGAGGCCCGGCTTGTATTTCTGGACCACTGGGAAAGAGCAACAGTTAGAAAGGACAACAACAACAACAAAGAAACTGTATGTTATGGTCTTTCTAAGTCAAAATCATGTGGGGCTGTATAAAACTGGGACTGCCAGCCTCTAGGCACACAACAGAATTCAATTCCCTGGGAAGAAACAGTAGCTTCTGAGGGGAGATTGCATGGCATTGTGTAGGGTTGCCAACCTCCAGGTGATGGCTGGAGATCTCCTGGGATTACAACTGATCTCTGAGCAATAGAGATCAAATTCACCTGGAGAAAATGCCTGCTTTGGAAGGTGGACTGTATGGCATTATGCCCCACTGAAGTCCCTCCCCTCCTCACCCCCCATCCTCAGACTCCTCCCTAAAATTTCCAGGTATTTCCCAAACCAGAGCTGGCAACCTGACTTGGAGCTTCCTCCCCTTCCCCAAATACTGCCTTCCCCAGGTATCACATCCAAACCTCCAGGCGGGGAGGGCTGGGTATAAATTGAATAAATAAATAATTTCACAAAGAGTTGGCAACCTTATATAAAATATGTTAAAATACTTCTCTCTCACACACACATGCAAACACATATATGATGTTGGATCTCACAAAGGTTTCCACAAACAGAAAAGTGTATGTGTGTGTGTGATTTCTGCTGATTCCCTTTTCCTGTGGTAGACCTCTGTCTTCCTCCTCATGATATTCCTGGGGTCCCTGTCCCTCCGAAGTAGCACTGGTGTCCATATGGGTCTTTCTCAGGAGGAGAGAGGCAAAGAAGTTACCCAAAGGACAGAAATCCATTCTGTCCTCGGAAATAACCCTTGAATCCAAGCCATTAGCCTTGTGATATCAAGCACACAGATGTATAAACATAACACGTACACACACTGCCTCTGCCTGGGTAACATGCCACCCCCATTGTTATGGCTATTGTAAGGGTTATATAAGCACCCCCTACAAGTGGGTGTTTCACATCTGAGTGTCTGTGTTGGTTCTATAGTGTTTCTACCTGTTCTTGGTTCTGAGGGGAGTTGACTGCTACACTGTTTTGTTATAGATCTGTGCTGGATGCCCTCAAAAACCTTTAATAAAGTTGGTTTCTTTGAACAAGTGTCTTACACTATTGTTCTTTTAACTTAAAAAATCACCTTCTTAATAACTACCACCTTAAATGTTCTCTAAGTTACCACTGGGCACTAAGGAAAATACAAAATTGATATTCTTCACAAGCACTTCATATCCTCTCCTGTGGTCTCCTGCCCACGTTTAGGTCAAGCGAAAGAGCACGAAATTCCCACTCAGCGAGCGTTCATCTAATACATTTGCTACAGAAATCTCAGCCTTCAATTTTTATGGTGTGGGTTTATTTCATGCTGCCAAATCTGCCCATAAGGCACTTCAGGGGGAAATGATTGGCAGATAGCACCAGCCCCTATTAACCTGGAAATGCACTCATGCAAAAACAGATGTGAGGGACATCATACTTCTCTATACTTCTGTAAAATGTGAAATGGAGGCTCACACAGCCCCAGTTCGTACAGGAGCCATGTAGGGAAGGGAAAGGAGGTTTAACCCTTCAGCCTCCGCTTGATGTCATGATTGAAAAGCAGGCTCCCCACCTTATTATTAGTTTTTAAAGAGTGAAGGGGAGAGCCAGGTTTTTAAAGGGCACTTAAAAAAATTCCAAATAGTAACATGGGAAGTTTGGTTTTCAGAACATTTCCTTTGCTGTGCAGGGGAAAGATGAAGGGCATCTTTGGCAAAAATCTGAGCCTAGGACTTGTGTTTGATGAGGTGGGTACATATAAGGCAAAAGGCCCTCGAAAGTGGTACAACACACAGCCCCCTTTCTCCTCCAACTGTTTGCTTCCTTGTTTGCATTCATCTGTTGAAAGCTGTGTCTGTTCAGGAGCTGGCTGTGCTTCATTGTTTGCAGTGATGTGAACAGGCAGGGTCCAATATGGCTGCTGCGAGGAATGCAATATTTGGGCCTAGGCCCAGCAGTTGCAAAAGGACACAGAGTGGAATGAAAAAGTGGTCTTTAATTCTGGATAAAGAGCGTCTGGTATTCAGATAGCCATAGCCTTTTACCATAGCACATGCCTCTCAGTTTAGGAGAAGGGAACTGATTAGGCAAGAATGGGTGTCTTTTTAAAACAAACTTCACAATCTTTGTTTCAGATCCCCTATCTTCCAAGAGGTGCCTTTTACCCGAGAAATGCTTCAACAAGGTAGGTGGGGAAGTGGTTAGAAGGGCAGTACAGGATGACCCATTGCTAGTTTCCTACCAACCAAATAGGGTTGCCAATTTCCCCTGGAAACCAGCAGGGGTGGAGGGATTTACTAGGTGAAAAGACAGGCTTAGGCTGGAGTGACCAGTGACAACACTTCCAGCATACACTGGAAGTGATGCTATCACATTGCCGGCAACACTCTGGTACTTGGGCAAAAATTCTATGGTAGAAGTCATATATTACCATAGGGTTTTTGCCCAAATACCAGAGGGTCCCTGTGTCACCAGCAATGTGATATCACTAACTTCCAGTGTGTGCTGGAAGTGATGTCACTGTGGGGCCCCTGTTCTGGTGGCCGTAGTTCCCCAGGTGGCCCTGGGAGCTCGAGGTTCAGAAAGAGGGCTTCCGGAGGTAAAGAGGACTCAGAAATGCAGGGGACAAGGTTAAGATAGCACCTCGATCGTCCCTCTGCCTGCTCAGTGTCGGCTTCTCCCAGGGTGGGGCGTTGGCTTTTTCCTCGCTCACCTTTCGTGCCTGCTCTCCACCTCTTGCCTCAACTTCGCAGCTTCCTCCCCGTCCTCACCTCCCGTGCTGCCTTTTATTACCTCCCGGCTCTCAGCATCAGTCCCAAGCTCTGGTCTTCTCCCTCCTCCCCTGACTCTGCCCCTCGCTTGATAGCCCGACGCCCTCTTGGCGTCCCGCGCGTAGCTGTGTCTCAGGTGGGTGCCTCTGGATCCGATGGCTCGGGGGTGTGTGCGGTGCCCACTGCCCGAGCAGCCGTCACTTCACGGCTTGAGCCACTCCTCTCCTCCTAGGCGGCTTGCCTGTCTACATCATCCTTGCTGCGTGGCTCTCAGAGGTGCGGCTGAGCACGTCCGGGCGGTGACATCTCTGGTGCTGCGGTGGGTCTGGGCCCCCGGTGTCCCTTGTTGTCCCGCTGCCAGTTCAGGCAGGGCTGCTCCGTCAGTGAGTAGGGCAGCTGCCAGAATGTGGAAAATGGCCCCTGACCTTCCGGGGGGGGGTTCAGCCTGGGACTGCAGGGATGGGACAGTCACCATGTTGCCAGTGATGAAGGCCTAGATCTCCTTTTGTGGTCAGTAAGTCCCCTGCTGGCCAGCTGATCAATGCTGGGGGAGGGAAGACAGGCCTTGGAGCAGGGGATCCTCCATTGCCAGTGGGGGACCTGGCAAGCCTATCACCAAATCTGGAGGCAGACCTACCCGACTGGCAGCTGGCTGCTCAAAAGCCTCCAAAAACAAACAAATGTCTGCGTCATTACATCTCAAGCCAGCCCACCTGAGCAGCTGAAATGGCCCAGTTCTCACAACTCACATTGTAACCATCACTTAAAATAGCTGCTGGGGCGGGGGGTGCAGTCCTGCCTCTTAGGCTGTGAATTGTCCTCCTGCAATATTGTAGGGAGGAGTAGAGTGAGAATGTGACCTTTAACCAAGAAGGTTTGTCTGCCCCCCCAAATCTGTTGTTGTATTGTGGATAATGGCTCAGGGACAGACAAAACTGAGTGAGGCCATCAGGGGCCTACTGTCTCTGTAGAGAGAGATTAGTATACATTGTGCCTTTCCAGCTGTCTATCACCATCATGCACTTACAGAGAACTGAGTGGAAAAGCGGTAATTTGGGTGTGAATGTATGCGTTCAATATGCTCTAGCTTCCTGGGATCATTCTCCAGTGTGCAAATAAAATCTTTCCATGAATTCAGTAAAACAAGTAACAGCAGAGCTGAGGGATGCATTGAGGGTCTACTGTCCAGGGTCCCACAGAAATCTGGAACCAGTTCTACTGCATTGCCTCTAACTAGCCTATCTGATGCTAAGAGGAGACGCTGAAAATCTGGGTTGCCATTCCCCCAGTAGGGCCAGGGGATCCCCCAATTTGGGGGGTCCCAATCCACCGCAGCTCAGCTGGCCAGTAGGGGAAGCCCCCTCCTGACAGTCCCGGCACAATGGCATCACTAGGGAATGACGTTGTCACGTTTCTGACATTGGGGACAACCCTCTAGGTTTGGGCAAAACTCTATGGTTTTGAGGCTCAAAAAACCATAGTTTTGCCCCAAACCTAGAGCGTCACCCCCAACGTCAGAAACGCGATGAGGTCACTTCCAGGTGATGTAATCGTGGCGCGTGCACGAAGTGCATGCACCAGAACTCAAGGAATGATCAGAAGCCCCCTCCCCCCACCAGGTAGGACCTTGCAACCCTAGCTGAAGGCCCTGAATTTAAATATTCCCCATGGCTTGTGACAAGGGGTGCTTGCCACGATGGATTGCAGCATTTTGTGTGTGGGGAGGGGCAGCAGGGAGGCCTTGAAGACAAAAAGCACCTCTCCAATTACCACAGCAAGGGCTGTGCCGCCTTCAGCAACATCCAGAACAGCAGCATCCAGAAGAGCTTCCGGAACCGCATCAGTAGGAAGCCAAAGAGCAGAAGCAGCAGCCCCAGCTTGAGGAGTGTTTGTGTCACCTCCGTGGCTAGCAAGAACAGGACCAGAAGGAGTTCCAAAAGCACCAACTGCAGCAAGAGCAGAAGCAAGACCTCCAGCAGGACGAGGAACAGAACTGCCACAATCTCTAGGACAACCATGAAGGGAAGAACCAAGGTTGGAGCTAGAAAATGACTGGGAAGACTTCATGAAATCCTAGCAAGAAGCAAAGTGGCACATTCTTTCACCAGCTAAATGTCTATCTTATAACAGCTGGTTGCCATTATCACCTGGTAATAGCATAAAGATCTTGACAAATGCTCCAGGCAAACTGCTCCCTGTCCTTGGTCTGTGTCTTAACACCACGTGCTTGCCTTTAATGAAGATGTAGACATTTAGAAAGGATCTTCACACTTGGATGAGGAGGTTGTGTCTCTGGATGTTTTTCCGGTGACACAAATTCTTTGCCTTCAGGCTGTCAGAACAAATTGTTCTTGAGAAACCTGTTAGCAAGTATTCCACCAATTCCCTCTTGGTGGCACCTGCTTATTACTGCAATAGCCTTCCATCGTTGGTCTTCACTGCATTCCAGAGTTTGCTGGCTGTGCAGGAATCATCTTAGGAAGGTTCTAGAGGAACCTTCTCCAGACGACCACCTCCATTTTTGCTTGGGGGTGAAGGTCCTCTCAAGAACTCTTTCAACTCTTCCTTTCAACAAAGTTCAGGGATTGCCTGATCTGGTACCCCAATCTGGAACCCTTTTTTCCCTCACGGCATCATGTTATTACATAAAGTAGG
Source organism: Gekko gecko (assembly GCA_029375565.1). Classification (NCBI taxonomy): domain Eukaryota; kingdom Metazoa; phylum Chordata; class Lepidosauria; order Squamata; family Gekkonidae; genus Gekko; species Gekko gecko. The sequence continues at coordinate 34,337,556 of JAPDNY010000002.1, read as the reverse complement.
GTTCTTTTTTGTTCTCCTTCTCAATATTGCATCCATTTCTGGTGGCACTTCACATCTTTTCTCTTTCCTTAGATCCCTACATCATGTTTCCAGATAGCAACGCTATCTTGCCTCAACCGAATTAGAGAGGAACTCTTCCTAGACTGGAGGCTTTATCAGTAGACTGTGGATTTTTCTTGTAGTTGTCCAGGTTCTAGAGGCAAAGTAGTGACCACCAAGGGCTAGCAGAATGCACCTGAAGAACACCAGAATAGGCACAAATAATTTCTTTAGAGAAAGCGCTGGCCAGCTGGTTCCGTTCTGGTCTGGAAAAACAAAAATATTCTGCATAAGAAATATGAACTTGTGAAATCTGTTCTGCTGATCAAATGGAATGACTGTTGGTGGCAGAATCCTACACTAAATTCCTTTTAACTAAAACTGAGAAAATTCTCACCATTCTGTTCCTACAGTGTTCTGAATTTCCCCCTCAGCTCTACATTCTGCCGAATTCCAATTATAAACAGGACAATTTCTAAGATTAGTTCTAGAAGGGATGCATGCACAATTTGTCATTAGTATCTCCCACCTCCTACGTTACTGATTTGCATCCATGTGCTGGTAAAACCTTGCAAAAAAGAATCTCAGCATGGTTGTCGTTATAATTGCATTAAGCTTCTTTTTCTGCGCACTGATTTACTAGATGCACTTCATCTCACCCGTTGGTAAAATACTGTGCAGAAAGAGTCTTGATTCAACTGTCTGTATTACATCAAGTTTGCTTTGTTGGCAGGGTTTTCTAAAAATCTGTGCATCTATGGGAGAGGGGAAAGAGGACTGAATGAATTGAAAATGGCGGCAAACTGCTCATAAACAACGCTCTGGACAAAATCCATAATTATAATTTATAATTTTTATTTTACAAAAGTAAAAAAACCCACACAAATAAGAACTAACAATATACAAGTCATGCACCCAAGCTTTCCAGGAATAGTCAAGAATACAACAACCTTCCTATTACATCCAAGAATTATAAGTCATTCAAGTGCAGTACTACAGTAGTTATATAAAACCATGAATTAGAAATACAGCAAACTTAAGTAATGTTTGTTTTTTGGGATAACGTCCCCTTCAATCAGGTACTCAACTACTGGGAACCATACCGCCTGAAAGGCTTTTTGATACCTTCCCGTGTAATTACCCCCTTGTGGGGAAGGCTTACCATAAACAAAGTGCTCCCACAACTTGTTATGCCATTGCTTAGTGGTGGGACCTAATGTGTCCCTCCATTTTTGGGCTATGTGAAGTCTAGCTATCGCGAGTAGAGTCATTACTAACATGTGTTTTGTTCTGTTTCCAGGAGCGTCTGTCCAGACATCCAGCAAGGCTACTTCTGGCCTGAATGGTAAGTTGATTCCAGTGATGATTGTTATCTGCGTGTAAATATGTTGCCAAAACTGATTGATTACAGGGCAGAGCCACCAACACTGGATATGGTCAGCTACTGACCCACATTTTTTCCAGCAGAGTTTCTGTATACTTGGGCTGATTCTATGCAATCGGGCCGGATGTAGGTACCAAAAGTTCAAGACCTTAGAAGAGTTAAATCTAATATTAAAAATCTTTGAAGTCACATTAGGGGATTTCTGAACATATTCCCAGTCCTTTTCTATCAGCTGACTTTGGCAGTCTGATTGCCATAGTGCGTGAGATCTCGGACGGCTTTGTTTAGATGGTGTGATTAAGGGTCTGTATAGCTTTGAAATCAGTCCTTTAGCTTCACCAAACTGGCAACCTACTAGTTCCTTAAATGCTGGCATCGTCTCATCCTGTTCCTTATTAATGGAAAAGTCTTGTAGCATGTATGACACCTGTAAATATTGAAACCAGGGTATCTTCTTGGAAATCTTGCTTTCCGATTCCAACTTTGTATAAGGTTTCCCCTGGTTAGTCGAGTCCACTAATCTTGTGATGCCAGCACTTCTCCAGGGTTCAAATGCCTTCCGCTCTCTTCCTGGCGGAAACCATTGTTGGTTCAGAAAAGAAGAAAATTGAGATCTGACTGGTAAAAACCTCTTCCGAGACCTGTCCCATATGGTTAGAGAAGTAGCAAGAAACTGGTTGGTGAGAACCGGCTCAGGCCTGTCTTTTGGAACATTCCAGAAGATGTCCTGTAATGGGAGGGAATCTGCCATCCATTCCTCTATTTGTTGCCAGTTAGGTGGAATCTTGCAATTCAGAATTCTCATTGTTGTGGCCAAGTTAGCAGCTTCATGGTAAGCTGGCAGGTCCAGTAGCCCAAGCCTCCATCTGAACTATGACATTTTAAAATGGAGAACTTGATCCTCGGTGTCTTGTAGTTCCAGAAGAATTTATTAATTTCTGCTTGCCATTTGTTTAGAAGCCTTTTTGGAATCAAAATTGGTAGAGCACAGAAGAAAAACAGGAATTTTGGCAAGATAAAGCTCTTTATTACGCAGATCTTGTCTGCCCAGGTCAGATTCATGCCCAGGTCGGATTCATGCGGCTCCAACACTGCATTTTGTTCTTGGCTTCTTCAAAAGATTTTTCCAAGCTACATTTGATCAAATCATTTAAGTCCGGAGGTACCCAGATGCCTAAACATCTCCATGGCTTGTGAATCCACTTATAAGGGAAGTTAGCTTTAAGTCTTTCTTCCATTGACTGAGCTATTCGTACTGGAACAATTTGGGATTTATCTAGATTTACCTTTAGTCCTGATATAGCATGTATGTCTTTAAAGATCTGATGGTGTTTTGAGAGAGATGTATCAGGTGCTGAAAGGAAAACCATACAATCATCCGCATACAAGCTAATTTTGTGGGTATCTTTGCTAATTGTTATACCTTGAATCTCTTTGTTATTTCTTATGGCTGATGCCAATGGTTTGATCACCAGAGCGAGTAAGAGAGGGGACAGAGGGCACCCCTGTCTGGTTCCTCTGGACATTATTGGTAGCTGTAGGATTTGCATACAAAGTTGCTATTGCTGTCCTAAATCTCTCTCCAAAGTTCATAAAACATAACACTTGTTTTAAATAGCTGGGTTCTATGCTGTCAAAGGCCTTCTCAAGGTTGACTGAAAGCATCAAGGTCTCCTGATCATATTGTTTATCATATAGGATTAGTTTTAGAAGGTGGAGAATATTGTCCGTTATTGCTTGATTCGGAATGAATCCCGTCTGATCTGGAGAGATGTAATCTGATATTATTGCCTGCAGCCAATTTGCAAGTATCCTAGAGAAAATTTTAGAGTCACAGTTTAGTAGTACAATCGGCCTGTGGGCTTTTGGGGATTCCTGGTCTTTGTTTTCTTTGGGAACTGAAACGATGTAAGAATCCTGCCATGAGGGAGGCATTTTCCCATGGTCCAGTAGATAATTGCACGTGTAAATCAGATGTTCCCCAATGGTGTTCTTGAAGGTTTTATAGAATTCTGGCCCAAAGCCGTCATTGCCCGGGGCTGTGTTTGCTTTCATCCGTTTAACAGCATCATAGACATCTTTTGAGGAGATTGGGTTATCTAGCATAGCACTGTGTTCTTCTGCTAGTTTCAAGGATATGTCATGTTCATGTAGAAAAGTCTTAACTGCTATGGAGGATGTATATAATTGTACATAAAAGTCAGCAAAAGCTTCTGCAATTTCCAGCGGGTCTGTAATGATTTTTGTTATGTTTTGACCTTATATAATATATTTTCGTCTTTGTTTGTTTCTGTTTGCAATACCATACCAAGAATTTGAGGTTCTTTGGATTCACCTGCCAATGTTGTTGTTTTAAGTATAAGACTCTGTTTTGAATATCATGGGTTTGCAGACGTTCTAGAACTCTACATTCAGCCTGCAGTTCCTGATATGTTGCTATATTTCTTGTTTCTTTGTGAAGTTTTTCCAGATCCTGTATTTTAGCGAGGAGGGTTTTAATCATGTGTTCTTTTTCGCTTTTCAGATGTGTCACCAGCGCAATGATCTTTCCCCTCACGACTGCCTTAAAAGCATCCCAAACAATGTGTGGTTCCACCTCACCTGTGTTGTTCTCTTTAAAGTACTGCTCCAACACTCTTTGTATCTCTTCTCTGTGTTGATCTTTTAATAAAAGAGAATTGTTTAGTTTCCAGATCCGAGAGCTCTGTGTTTTATTTTGTTTCAGATGCAACTCTACATAGGCATGGTTTGACCACATCATGGGTCCAATATCAATTTTTGAGGTTCTATGTAGCAGATCTGGGGTAGCCAGTATGTAATCTATATGAGAGTATGAACAAAATCTGGGAGAATAATAGACGTAGTTCCGTTCTCCTGGATGAATTTCTTGCCACACATCCTTCAATTGATGCTTCTGAAATAATTCCACTAGTTTTGTGAGCTTTTTGCCCACATGCCTTCGCTTCAGCCTGTTACCTGATCTGTCTAGCTGGTAGTCTACAATCAGATTGAAGTCACCCCCTGCAATCATATGTCCTTCCTTAAAAGCCTGTAGTTTCGTAAAGACGTCTTCTAGAAATTGTTCCTGCCTGTCATTGGGAGCGTAAATTGAGACTAACGTGATTTCCTGTTGGTTCAGTGTGCCCTTTAAAAATAGATATCTGCCCTAGGGGGTCTGCCATGCTATCTTTGAAGTTGAAGTTTACTGTTTTTGAAATCAAAACTACCACTCCTCGTGACTTAGAAGAGCCCCCTGCATGGTATTGATAATCATACCATGATGTTTTGAGGACCTTTGCTACAGTAGCTCGCAGGTGAGTCTCCTGAAGAAAAAGGACATTAGGCTTGTTTTTCAAAATAAAAGATGTCATCCGCTTAGCCTTGGATAGGGTTATTCAACCCGCGTACATTAATTGAACAAAATACAATCTCATAACTCATGTTCACAGTTATCAACTCCTAATGGAAATATTCTAATTCTGTGTACTTAACCTCTAAGAAACCAGTTAGTTTAATATCTCAAGTTTATCAAACTATTCCCTTATTTGTTGTTCAAGTCCCCTCTTCCCCTCACAAAAAGAAAAAAGAAGAAGAACCAGTCCCTTAGTAGTTCAATAAGCTTGGGTAGGGTGCCACGTGGGAATACAAGAACCAAGGAAGAAAAAAGAACAATGAAACAAAACAGAAAAACAGGTAAGTAAGAGATCGAATTCACTCTCAGAGCCTACCAACTCCCAAACCACCAGTTTCTGCAATGGCAGGTCAGAGCAAAGCCCTGCCTTTTGGGAGAGAACAAACAAAGGAGCAAACTTGACTCTATCCCTTCCCCCCCCCATCACAAAATAAGTAAAAGATGTCTAGCATTTGCACTACATTACATCAACATTGTAAGAACCCCAATAGTCAGAAAGAACAGTAATGCATATGCCCTAACAATGTTAATTATAAAGGAACTATAGAATCATGAGGCCCAAGTTCAGAACCCGGCTGGAGATGAAAGGACTGGGATCTTGCTACTTTTCTGGTTCTGTGATTCAAACAGTCTCTTGCGTTTGGAGGCTCTCCTCTCTTCCAGCTCCATGGGAGTCGCACCTTGGAGGATGGCGAGTAAATCAGCCCCACTGTCTTCATCCCATGCATATAGCTGTTGGCCTTGGTAAGCTACATACAGTTTTCCAGAGGGAAGCCATCGGTTCCTTTGTTTCAAGCTTTGCAAATTAGTTATAACTGGCTTCAGCTTACAGCGTATCAGTATGGCCTCTTTAGGGATATCAGGAAACACCTGTATAGGTTCACCTTCAAATTGAAAAGTTCCCGCTTTCTTTGCTGGGTCCATTATTGTGTGGCGAACTCTTGCATCTGGGACCATTATTAGTATGTCCCTTGGGAGTGGGTGGTGATTTCGTGATGGAGGTCCCATCCAATATGCTTGGGTTATGTTTGGGAACACCCCCTCCTCCAGGGCTAAAGCAGATGCTATAAAGGAGGCCATAAACATAATCAGGTCTTTATTTTCTTCAGCCTCCTCCCTGATGCCTCTAAATTTCAAGTTCACAGATTTCACCTCTGACTCTAAAGTTATTAAAGAGTCCCTCTGCATGTCAGAGGCATATTGCAAAGCTTTTATGTCTGCCTGGTTTACAAACTCCAAGTCCAGGGCAGCTGTTGCTTTCTGGGCTGTGTCTGTAAGGGTTTTATTTCTTCAAACTGGGCGGCCAGTTTTGTCATTTTGGAGGACAGGCTTACCTCCATAGCCTTGAGGTGCATCAAGATTTCCTCTGCTGCTGGGAAGTTCACTGTTTCCCCTGCACTTTCAGGCGTGGCCGCCATCTTGGAATCGGCTTGCTGGGCCCTGAAACGGTGACTGAAACCTTCTAGGTGATCTTTGATCAATTTCCCGGCTGTTGGGGTGAGCTTAGGCTTTAGCTGATTGTTTTTCCCCATTCTCCAATGTTCGCCAGTGATTATTTAGAGCATTTGGGGCCGTGGAGGGACAGGGAGGGTCGGGAATGGCAGAGTCACACGTCTGCCATTATTCACAGCGGTGCCATGCCCCCCAATCCATAATTTAAGAGAAAGGAACAAGAAAAAAAAGAAAAGAAAAAGAGAACAATGAAGGGTGCATCTGTTTTACTTTGGAAAGTTGGTGTTGTGTCCTGGGATCAGAAGGCAGAGCTGGCGAAATACAGCCAAGCTTCGCTCTCTGAGAACAATAGGGACTAGGTTCCTGAGCTCGCCAGTAGAGAACCAATGGCAGCATTGGCGGGCGATTCAAACCCGCCAATAGGAATATGGGGCCGTCCCCCCTAACTGTATATAGTTGGCCTCCGGCCGTTACTGTTTGTTCTTGTCTTATGTGAAGTACGAATAAACGCGTCTTCTCTTATGTCGTCGTCCGAGTCATGAGGCCCGAAACCCAGTACTTTACAGTTGGAACTCCAAAATGTAAAGAATTAGGGTGAGGAGAGTTTTAGAAACGTCTCTACTTTTACAGGAGATGGTGGGAACTGGGTCTGCAGCCTGCTTTATGCAAAGTATGTGCTAGGGTTGCCAGCCTCCAAGTGGGGCCTGGAGATCTCCCACTTTTACAACTGACCTCCAGCTGACAGAGATCAGCTCCCCTGGAGAAAACAGCTGCTTTGGAGGGTGGGCTCTATGGCAGTGTATGAGGCCCCTTCTCTCCCCAAACCCCATCTTCTCCAGGATCTCCCCCCCAAAGTCTCCAGGCATTTTCCAACCCAAACCTGGCATCCCTAGCATGCGCTCTGCCATCAACCTAGGCAGGTCTTCCAGCATTTGCACTGGTGTCAGGCACTTGCTGCCCTGCCCTGGATAAGTAAGCTAAGCAGGGTCATCTCTGGTCAGCAGTTGGATGGGAGGCCAATAAAGAACACCAGGGTCCCTACACGGAGGCAGGCAGTGGCAAACCACCTCCAAACATCTCTTACTTTGAAAACCCTATGGGGGTTAACATAAGTTGGTGGAGACTTTACAGCAGAAAAAGAAGGCATTTGTCATCCTACCTCAGTTGACAATCACAGCCTGTTTGAGCCTTGGGCAGTCATGTTTTGATTTAATCTTCATGCTCCAGTGCATGAGATCTTTGGCACTTGCTTCAGGGCTCAAACCAGAATTTCCTTACTCCTTATTTATTCATTTATAACCCGACTTCCTCCTCAGCTGGGATCCAGTGCAGCTCACGCTGTTCTCCTCTCCTCCATTTTGTCTTCACAACCACCCTGTTGTTTGATTTTGTCAATTTAAAACATTTGCCAGCCACCTATCTTCCTTAAGGAGCTCAAGGCGGCTTACAAAAATCGATTTAGAATGTTAGGCTGAGAATATATGACTGCCCAAAGTCACCCAGCAGGCTTCTATGGCAGAGAGGGGATTTGTCCCTGGATCTCCCAGATCCTAGTTTAAGGAAGCCAGCCTCCAGATGGGACCTGGGGATCCATGGAATTACAGCACATCTCCGGTCTACAGAGATCAGTTCCCTTGGAGAAAATGGATGCTTTGGGAGGGTGGACTTTATGGCCTTGTCCCCCACTGAGTTCCCTGTCTCCCCCAGGCTCCACCCCCAAATCTCCAGGAGTCTCCCAACCTGGATCTGGCAACCCTAACCCCCCCATGCCCCACTGGTGGCCAGGAGGGACCTGGCAACCCTAGACTGAGGGCCAAACTACATGTTCAGACATGGGCTCCAACCAATGCTCCCTCTAAGCTGTGGAGTCTTGCGAGCAAAAATTCTAATTTGTGAGCTGCCAGCATTAAAGTTGTGAGCGAGCTACTGCATAAATTAGTTTGCCCTGGAGCCATCCTTCCTGAGCTAAGACAAAAATATGGGAGCCAGAGGCTAAACAACTGTGAACTAGCTCACACTAACTCAGGTTAGAGGGAACACTGGCTCCAACCCATGGCCCCCAATGCCATTTCAGAGGAAAATTTAGCTGGTTAAATAGCTGGTTAGATATTGCTGCAAAAGCCTGATCCTGATTGGGCCCATGCTGTGCTAGGGTAGCACCAGGCAATCTGCCCCCCCCCCCCAGTGCCTTTTCAAGTACCAAAACAGCCATTTGGGGGCTGTTTGGGGACTTTAAAAAGCGTGGAGAGGGAGAACGAGATTGCTTGTTCCCACCACAGTGTGGAGATCATTTATTAATTTACTGTATATATCGTCTGCCTTTCTCACTTAGATTGCACACCTCATAAGCATGTTGTGGATCAGTCCAATCAATGTGAGGAGACATCCAATGGACAATGTACCAGGACCAGGGTTACGAAAATCTGAATGAGTACAGCACGGAATGTCCGACTCCAAATGTTATTTGAGAGATTTCGTTAGCAAAACTTTTTGCAGAGTCAGCAGATTCTGAGATACTTTAAAAGGGCACACGGAACTGCACTTAGTGTTGCCTTTCTTCCATATATCGCCTCTGCCCTTTGCTCTCCACACCAGACTCACACCTGCCTTTGCAGAGGGCAGCTGTCAACCTTCCCTCTAATTCTGCTTCCCTACTGAGTGCAGCAGTTCACATCCTGAGCAGAATATAACTCCTATAATCTTAAAATGGGTAACAGGCAGTGCAAGACCCTGTGTGGCTCCAGATTGCGGTCGAGCGGGGCTTCCTGCGTTAATGAGAGGTCGCTCACATGCACAGCTTAGAGGGAACACCGGACTTGCAATGTTCTGAAGTTGCTGCACTGGTGCAACACTCCCATTTTGCTGTATTGTAAAACTACGGAGGAATGCTACACTAGCATTGGGTCACAGAATCATAGAGTTGGAAGGGACCTCCAGGGTCATCTAGTTCAACCCCCTACACAGGGCTGGTTCTCTCACTAGGTGAACTAGGCATTTGCCTAGAGTGTGCTGGCCCTTAGGGGGGCCAGAAGCCCTGCCAACCCCCCCGCCCCTTCCCCTGGCTTGCCGGCATGCCCTGCAGCTGTGGGGCGTGCCAGCAAGCAGGCGCTCAAACAGAAGAGATGGGAGTTTAACCCCTGCCCCTTCCCTGGCTTGCTGGTGTGCCCCGGCGGCAGGCGAGATGGGGAAGGAGGAGGGGAGCCCTCCCTCGCCCTGGGGAGCCCTGGCAGTGGGGGGACACACACCAGAAGGTAGCCCTGCCTAGGGCACAAAAAAACCTCGGGCTGGCCCTGCCCCTACACGATGCAGGAAATTCACAAATACCCCTCCCCCCACATCCCTGGTGACTGCTGTTCCACACCCAGAAGATGACAAAAAAACCCTCCAGGTTCTCTAACCAAACTGGCCTGGAGAAAAATTGCTTCCTGATTCCAATGTGGCAATCAGCATTTCCCTGGGCATGTAAGAAAGGGCAACAAGAACTGGGTCTGTAAATGCAGCCATAGGGTCCTGCCCATATTTCAACTCTGGTCACAGTAGTGAACTACTTACGAGTCACACAGACAGCCAGATTCTAGGGTCAGGTCACAAGCCACCACTGAGTGATGCAACGCAGCTGTACCCCTGGTGTTTCAGGCCTTCCATTGTTGCACTTGGACTACAGGTGAAATAAATAAAGATTAGTGGTGGGTCTGGGGTGTGCAAAGCCAGCAGCATGCAAAACTGCCCCACGCAAGGGTCTTCCTAACTCATCACAAGATCCTAACCACACTTCCTTGCCTGCAACAGACCCAAAGTACTGAGCATTTCATAACTGAGTCACATGGAGGGCCAGAACATGTTGTCTGCTTTCCTAGATAGAGAAATTGAAAGCACATGTGAAATGACTCCTGGACCATTTGCAAATTAACTGACCTTAGTTGTCTTGTAGGAGAAACAACAAAATGATTTGTGAACAGAAACTAATACATGCTGCTTGTGGGAAGCAAGTAGAGGAGTAAGTCCTCCTCTTTTTGCTGTATTTGCCCTACAGAAGTACCAACTCTGCTTACCCTTGTAGATGTCAACACACAGTCATTAATAGATCAGCACCCACTGCAAGAGACTGTAAACCCATCTTGCTACCAGGTTAGCAGTGGATTCCAAAAGGGTGGGGGCTATGGGTCAGTGGTAGAGTGTCCATTGGGGATTCAGTAAATCTCAGGTTCAGTCCCGGCATCTCCTGCTGAAAGGATCAGGTAAGTAGGTGACAGGAGAGACATCCTCCTTGAAACTAAATCTTATCCTTTTGGACTTCAGGAGTAATTTTCCATTGACACGAATGCTAAGCTTAACAGCATTGTGGTCATTGTTCCCAACAGTGCCACAGCCTCTACCTCTCTCACCAGGTCTTGAGCCTCACTCAGAACAAACTCCAAAATCAGTATTCCTTTCATTGTCTGAATAACAATAACATGTATGCTTTGGTAATGCCATTCAAATATTCCAAAAAGAAACCAGAATTTCCCTGTGAAACACCCACCAAACTCTAATACCAGTTCCTCCAGTCTCTTTCTCCTCCAACCATCCAGAATCCATGCCCTGGAACCAGTCAAACACCAGTTCTGCTTCCTAACTCTCTGCTCAGAAAGGCATACCATCACATTTTTCCCATTCGGAAATTAGCACATCATTCAACAGCATCCCAGAAAAATATGACTAAAAACAAGAAGAGATTGGATTTATACCCCGCCCTTCACTATCCAAAGGAGTCTCAGAGCAGCTTTCCCTTTCCCTCCCCACAACAGACACCCTGCTGTTAGGTAGGTGGGGCTGAGAGAGCTCTCTCGAGAACTGCCCTTGAGAGAACAGCTCTGAAAGAACTTGTGACTGACCCAAGGTCACACCAGCAGCTGTATGTGAAGAAGTGGGGAATCAAACTCAATTCTCCCAGATTAGAGTCCATGCTCTTAATCACTACACCAAAATGCTTCTTGAGACTTTTGAGCATGCACAGAGTGCATTCCACCATGCTTTTTCATGGAATTCAATTGACCCTTGCTGATTCAGTTAAAAGCTTTGGGGTCATAGTGGATTCAGCTTTTTTACTGGAGAAGCAAGTTCATTTAGCTGCCAAAAAGGCTTTCTACTGAGTAAGATGGGTCAGAAACTTACTCCAATAAATGATTGGGACCTGTGGTCCACTCTGCCCCGTATAACTTATTGTAAGGAGGTCCCTGTTACATAATTTTAGTAATGCTTTGTCATGTTAATACTTTTGTTATGCTTCAGTTCTTTCTGGTGGTTCCAGGCTTTGGCCCTGACTAGTATTTGGATGGGAGACCTCCAAAGAATACCAGGGTTCTGATGCAGAGGCAGGGAATGGCAAACCACCTCTGAAGCTCTCTTGATGTGAAAACCCCATGGGGCTGCCATAACTCAGCTGTGACTTCAGGGCACTTTCCATCACCATTGGTTATTGGATGTCCCATTTTGTTGATTACATGGACTCACTATATGTAATCCACCTTGGGTTCCTGTGAGAAGAGGGAACTATAAATAACACCAAAAGTAATTAAATAAAAATGCTACTCATAACATGAGATTAGGACACAGAGCAATTTTCTACAATACACTCTTTACCATCCTATATTCTCCTCACCGTGGGGGGGGGAGGGACATTGTTAAACATCAGACCTGCAGAAGACTTATCTGAAACTTGGAAGCCAGCTGACTTTTAAAAAAAGTGATTTTCTTCAGCTGGTCCTCTTCCATTGGGTAAGACTTTTCCTCCAGGTGAGAGTGGGTGTGGTTTTTAGGCGGGCAGCGCTTTTACCCGCTACAAGTTACTACGAGTCACAAAGGTGCCGGTAAAACCCTTAGAGCTCCCCCCCCACTGGTTTGAAGTCTATGAGCAACTCTCCCCGTTTGTTACCAATTCCGGGGATATCGCCGAAAAACGGGTGGGGGAAAATTGAGTGTTTGCTTTTAAACCACCCCTCCGCTGAGGGGCGTGGCTTGAGGGAGCCCCGCCCTCTCCCCTCCCCTCCTCCCAGCCCCAGCCTAGAGACAATGCGATCCCAACCCCGCTTTGCGCTAGCAATGGCGAAGCCGGCGCGCCCCTCGCCTAGCGGCTGCTTTTGGGGGTGAGAGGTCTGGTCGATTCCGGTCCCTTTGCAACTGTCCAGAGGACCTGAGGGGGAAAGACCGAGGGCTTCTCTGCGCAGAGAGAGACCTCCTCGTCCTTTGGCCGGGAGGATTTGCAGGAGATCGGGGGAGCCTTAAGACTAAACTCCCCTCTCCCTCTGTCTTGGGCCGGGAGACTTCCTCGTGGATGGAATCCTCCTGCGAGAGGTAAGAGAAAAGCTAAGAACGGGAACCAGAGAGGGAGGACGGGGGGGGGGGGGATTCTTGGGTTCCTTTGAAATGGGATGGGGGGGGCGTCCTGAGGCAGGACTCCTGGGTTCTCTAGGAAGAGAGAGCAGGTTGGAGAGAGGAGTCACGTCCTTAAGGAAGGCTGTCTCATGGGGTGGGGTCAGGGCTTCTGGATCCATTCTTTTGGGGGCGGGGAGTTGGACAATAGGTCGGCATGGTGGGAAGGCTCGTATGAATGGGTGGCCGGGGGATCAGCGGCCCCGATCCACGAGAAAACGCGACATCTTAGGTCCCTGTGGAGGGGAGTTTTGTGGGTCCTCCGTTGCGAAGAGCTGCAAGCCGGACGCCTGGGTTCTCTGGATCATTAATGGGGACGGGGGCTTGGGTGGGTGTTTGAGGCTAGCAGAACAAGGGAAGCCCGGAGTCCTGGGCGGGGAGGGGGGCTTGCGGCTTGCGATAAAACCAGGGTTGGAGGAGGCCGGTGGGAGTGGGCGCTGGGATCCGTCGTAAAGACTGGAGACAGGTTACTTGGACGCTAGATCCAGGGCCTTCCAGGGCAGGGCTTCCACTAGCCACAGTGCTGCCTGGAGCTGTTTGCTCATAAGGAAGCCCAGCCGAGCTTTGTGTGGTTACTCCCTAGTAGTAAGCCAGTTGAGAGTGGCAGCTTCTCTTCTAGCACTAAGTGGGGCAAAGTTTACTCCTGGATTCCTCTGACCAAAGGAGCTTTGACTCTTGCAAGCTCATCCCCCACCCCAATATCTGGTTTTGCGTTCTTTAGGCGCTGCTGGACTGGAATGTAAGCCCTTTTTTTGCAGGCCAACAGGGTTACTTTCCTCCAACTCTCCAATGAGAAGGAAATAAATAGGTGTTGGAGGAAGGTAAAGAAGAAGTCTGGAGGGTGCTGCAGAAACTAGGAGTCCTGGCTGTCATCTTTTGATCAGGAAGGGCTTCTTGGCCTTTGAGCTTCAATCCTTGTTTTCAGGTTAGGGCGCTTAAAACCTTCAGGCAGGGCTTGTAGAGTCCTCTTCAAAAAGATTCCTGTTATTGTTGCATTTTTAAGGTAAGTGTAGTGGCATAGAGTTTTGTGCCTGGCAGTAAAGACTTTTTAAGTTGCAACCAGTGTTCCCTCTAAGCTGAGTTAGTGTGAGCTAGCTCACAGTTTTTTAGCCTCTGGCTCACAGATTTTTGTCTCAGCTCAGGAAGGATGGCTCCAGAGCAAGCTAATTTATGCAAAAGCCAAATCGCTCACTTAGAACTTTAATGCCAGTAGCTCACAAAGTAGAATTTTTGCTCACAAGACTCCACAGCTTAGAGGGAGCATTGGTTACGACAACCTTGTTGTAGTTTCAGGAGGGCAGCTGTGTTAATCGGCAGTAGAAAGGAAAGTCCAGTAGCACCTTGGAAAACCAGCAAGATTTGAGGGGGGCATATTGGCTTTCCTGAGTATCTGATGAAGGGAGTCAGAATCTTTTTGGACTCTGTGGTTCTCCTGAACTCGGATCTAGCCTTGTAGACTTCCTGGAATTCCTAGATCTTCTGGGAGGGAAGAAGATGTGGATTGGGGTCAGGATTCCTGGGGAGTTTGGGAGGGCAGAGGATTTCAACAGGTCTTTGTTGCTAAAAAGACAGGAGGTTGGAGCGGGTTGCCCTTGTTCGGCGGCCAAGGAAATGTGCGAGGCACATACTCAGAAGAATGCACCTGTTGCTTCGTGGGTCCTCAAGGCTTGTTCATGGCTTTATACATGATTTGCCAATATAGTGTAGTGGTGAGAGGATCAGACTAGGATCTGGAAGACCCTGGGTTCAAATCCCCACTTGGCGATGAAAGCTGGCTGGCTGAGCCAGTCACTTTTCTCGACCTAACCTACCTCAGAGGGCAGTTGTTGTCGCAATAAAATGGGAGAGATGTTAGAAGCCACTTTGGGCCCTTCACTTAGGAGAAAAACCAGGATATCTAAATAAATAGAACCCACATTTTAAAATAAAATGTCCGGAGCTGAACTCAAGCTGAAATGCAGCTCTGTCCAGAAAGTGTGGGATATAGTTATTCAGGACAAGATAGCTACACAAATATTGTTGATGGAGACCCCAGGCTATAAAAATAATTTCGTGGAAAAGTGGTATCCTTTTATAGATTATGTAAATAACAATCCATCTGCAGAATATAAAATATCTTCAAAATATCTGGAATTTAACTTGTTTTAGGTCTATTTCTAAAATATGTAATGCAAAACTAGGTTTTAGTCTGTGTATGTATATGTCTATATAAAGTAATTATGTTATGTTGTTGGTGATACGTTATGGTTGGATCAGTTAATAAACGTATTAAAATTAAAAGAAAGAAAGAAATGAAGCTCTGGTTGGTGATGTGGGGCAGAAAAGAATCCTTTTTTGTTTTTGCCTTCAATTCACAGCCAAGTCGTGTAGGGTTTTCAAGGCATTCAGAGGTGCTTTGCCATTGCCTGCGTCTGTATAGGCAACCTGGACTTCCATCCAAATACTGACCAGGGCTGACACTGCTTAGTTTCAGGATCTGGTGAAACTGGGCTAGCCTGGGCTATCCAGGTCAGGGCCTCCTATCGAGACCCACTTTTTTTTTAAAAAAAGCCTGTCATCTCATTCCCCTCCTCAAAAACAACCCCTTCCCTCCAGGCCTGTTTGGTGTGGTGGTTAAGAGAGCAGACTCTAATCTGGGAGAACTGGGTTTGATTCCCCACTCCTCCACATACAGCTGCTGGTGTGACCTTGGGTCAGTCACAAGTTCTTTCAGAGCTGTACTCAAGAGCAGTTCTCGATAGAGCTCTCTCAGCCCCACCTCTCTCACAGCAGGGTGTCTGTTGTGGGGAAGGGAAAGGGGCCCTGAGACTCCTTTGGGTAGTGAAGGGCGGGGTATAAATCCAATCTTTTCCCTTCTTCTTCAGGCTTCCCAAATTTCTATTGTAACAGTTTCCTAGCAGCGGGTGGGACGTTTCTCCAAGGGCCAGCTGGAAACCTAGCCTCACTTGGAGTTTAAGATGCATCTAAAAGTTTATTATTTTTGATCTCACATGACCGATTCCTTTCCTTTCCTCCAGCTCAGACCAAGAATCCACTGATTGATGGATATGGTGGCCTCTTTTTGTTTTTTGGCAGCACCCTGAGGGAGGGGGGATTAGGATATAATGGACAACCTGTTCCTTTTCCTAGCCTTGGATGCAATGAGATAAAATAATGAGTTAGCCACTCAGCGGAAAGGAGGGGAGAGCAAAAACGGCCTCAGTGATTCTTCCCCCCTCCCTTATTGGAGGGGATTAAGGGAATAGAAAAGATCTATAACCTTCCTTGACAAGGCCTTATGAGGCTCATATTCTGTCTGGAGGCCTTTCCCTCATTTCGGGTGTTGCCTTTCTGTTGTTCTCGATTGCTTCTATGCTTTATGGCTCTTGTTGGGGTGAGTGTGGTCTGATTTGTATCACCAAGGAGGCTGGGTTCGAGTTGCCTTGCGGTTGATTAGCAGAGGCTAATTCCCTGCAAACTTTTGTGTACGCGTTCATGCTTGCGACAAGGAACGGGGATTCTACAGCAGCAGTAAATCAGTCCCCTTGGAGTATTCCCAGGAGTTTCTGCAACACAAAAAGAGAAAGTAGAAAGGATTGTATGTGTATGGATGAATTCTGAGCGGTTTGGCCTCTCAGGAGTTAAATCTGGGCTGCGTTCAGGGCAGATGGGACCTGTCTCTCCCTCCCTTTCGTGACAGTTCCTTTTAAAAAGAGCTTGGAGGAGGGGAAGATTTTATTTTCTTCATTTATATTCTGGCTTTTCTCTGCATTGGGAACCCAAATCGGATTGCGTTATTCCTCTGTCCTCCATTTTATCTTCACAACAGCCCTGTGAGGTAGGGTAGGCAGGAAGAGAACCTGGCCCAAGGACATTGAGCAAGTTTCTATGGCAGAGCAAGGATTCAGACCTGCCTCACCCAGATCCTATTCTGGTACTCTAACCCCTAGACCATACTGCCCCCCTCATTTCCTGCTAAAATTTGAACACTGGTTGGGATATTATGCACAGCCAGGTCCCATGGGTCTTGCATGTAAAATGCGCAGACGATTGCCTGGGGCAGATTGCAGATGTATTATGCTGCTTGCCCTCTGTAATACAGATGCTTTTTCAAACCTGTGGTCCACGTTTAACTACGACCAGCAAAACAAGGCTAAGTTTCTCCTTTTCGATGATGAGTGCCCATCTTCCTGCTTTGGTCTGGGGCAGTGCTCCCTTTAAGCTGTGGAGTCTTGTGAGCAAAAATTCTACTTTGTACGCTACTGGCATTAAAGTTGTGAGGGAGCAATTTGGCTACTGCAAAAATTAGTTTGCTCTGGAGCCATCCTTCTTGAGCTAAGACAAGAATGTGTGAGCCGGAGGCTAAAAAACTGTGAGCTAGCTCACACTAGCTCAGCTTGGAGGGAACACTGATCTTGGGTGTGTGTGAACAAACGAAAGGGAGGACAGGGATCCTGGCCCCTTGCAGGAGAGAAGGAATTTTGGAAGATACAGTGTGTCACACAGGAGAGAGAGAAGCTGCCCTAGCCAAGATTCCCTCTTGTGTGTAACTGTTAAAGGTACAGGGGTCCCATCATGCCAGTTAGGTGCTTTCTCTTAGAAAGAAAAGCCAGGTAAATAAAAGAAGAAAATGGCGGTGACGCCATGGCTGTGACCCACAGTGCATCAGGGTGTTAACCCAGTTAAGGGTCCTGAATGGGCAGTTGAAGGCCAAAGGAACAATATAGTCCTTCTGTACATACATGGAAAGTAAACAGTTCAGACTAAAAGGATTCAGACTGCTCATTTGCTTTGTTTGTGATTTTATGTAGATATTTATACCTCACTTCTCTTCCCAAGTGTGGACACAGAGCAATTTACGGTTTGATTTCCCCCTCCCTCATGTTATCCTCATACTGACATTCCAGTGAGATGAGTTAAACTACAGGCCCGAGGTCCAGTGAGCTTCCATGGCAGGTTGAGTATACGAAGCTGCATCACCCAGTTCCTAGTCCAACGTTGACATCACTCTGGCTATTGGTATAATATGATAATATAGGGTATCTGTATATATCAGTAGGGCATTATTTTCCTGAGGCATCGTCCTTTGGGTTGATCGTCTCCTGGTGAACTTCCATATGGTGAAAGTTTGCAGCCTTCAGTTTGCACATAATGTACCTGAAGGAGTCCTGTGAAATCATGCAGGCTATCAATTTTGTTTTAGGAGAAGTTTATTATGAGGGTAAATCTGCTTCTTTGATGCATGAAGTTTTGTCTTCATGTATCACAGGAAGTGGGCTGTAGTCTGTAATAGACTTGTGGAGCGATAAAATTATTAGCCTTCATGGTGCCACAAGACTCGTTTGACAGATGTGTATGTGGGTAGTGAAGGAAAGAAAAGGTTAGAAAACGGGACTGAGGAAGGCCATGAAATGGAAGGGTCCGTCAAATTTCTACATAGAACAATAGTGTTGTCTTAATTCATTCTGGGAGTCTCCTGCACAGTCCAGATTGGTGTCTTTCTATTTCAAAAGAGGGGTCCATGTTGAGTGACCCACGTTGAAAGGAAGCATGGTATTTCCTGAACTTCAGGTACTGAAAAAAAGATCCTTGAGGAAGCATTTATAGAAGAAGAGTTGGATTTATACCCCGCCTTCACTCTGAGTCTCAGAGTGGTTTATAATCTCCTTCCCTTCCTCTCCCATAACAGACACCCTGTGAGGTAGGTGGGGCTGAGAGAGCTCTGAGAGAACTGCTCTGAGAGAACTGTGACTGACCCAAGGTCACCCAGCTGGCTGCATGTGAAAGAGGAGTGGGGAATCAAACCCGGTTCTCCAGATTGGAGTCTGCCACTCTTAACCATTATACCAAACTGGCTTGCCTTCATCCTAGAAAGATGGAATCCAAGGCGGGCTGCAACTATAGTGCATCATAAAAATGTCAAAGAATGCCTTTTCAATTGAGCAAAAATAACAAATTTACAATAGAGTCCAAGCAATTGCCCTCCAGCACTGGGGTGTTACAAAAATTCACCCAGATGAACCAGAAGCCCTCCTAAACAATTTGGTTTTATATTCCTTCTGAAATGGCAGAAGAAATGTGGGTTTCTGGATGTCCTCTGGGCAGCTGATCCATAGGGCTGAAGCAGCAAATGAAAAAGCCCCTAAATGGGCAGTCCTCTGTGTATTTCATGGTGTTACTGTATGTGTAGAAAATACAAGACTGAAGGTGGTTCTTCTGTACCTTTGTGATGCATAAGGAACTGGGACTTAGACCCCAACTTCATCCTTGTGGTAGAAAAAAGATAATTCTTGGTGGAGATAGGACTAAGCCCCTCAGACTACCATGTGACCAGAGGCTGAACTTCAAAAAATGTTCCATTGACCCTGCAGAGCCAGATGATAGGAGCCAGCATGGTGTAGTGGTTAAGAGTGGTGGACTCTAATCTGGAGAACTGGGGGTTTGATTTCCCACTCCTCCTCCACATGAAGCCTGCTGGGTGACCTTGGGCCAGTCACAGAACACTCTCAGCCCTGCCTACCTCATAAGGTGTCTGTTGTGGGGAGAGGAAGGAAAGGTGATTGTAAGCCACTTTGAGGCTCCTTAGGGTAGAGAAAAGCAGGGTATAAAAACCTACTCTTCTTCTTGAATACCCAAAACTGTTGTATACTGATTAAGTGGAGAATTATTTCGTCTAGCTCAGTATTGTCCAGTAGTGACTCTCCGTGGTCTCAGGCACATGTTTGCTAGTTGAGATCCTTCAGCTAGGGATGCCAGAGACTGTTTACAAGCTGTCATGTTTTGTGGGGTTTATTTTGTTGGAATGGCTAGTGATCTGTGTCCAGTCACAAAATGAGGCAGCTTTCTATAGATCGGCTTGTTCTTTTTTTCCTTGGTGTAGGTCTGTCTTTTCTCTCTCTCCCTCCAACATGAATTTAAACGGAAACATGTGTTACATTTTTTCCGCCTTAGCGCATCCTGGCTGCTCCCCTTGGCTCAAATTCCTTCCTCTGCGGGGTCCTGGTTTCCTTTCTCTAAACACCCCTAGCTACAAAACGGCCTCCCTCAGTGACCCACGCTGACCCAGGCTGCCAGCTTCCGACCAACCTGTTCCCTCCAGAGAAACAGGGAGGCCGGGTTTTCTGGTAGAAAGGGGCTCTTCCCCCTGTAACAAACTGGATCTTTGTGCTTAAGCGTCCCCAGTGACGTGTCTTGCTGTCTTTTGAAGGGAACTGCCTTTGTATCTGCTGACCAAGATAAGGGTCTCAGTACATTGTAAGGCTGTCTAAAAGGTAACTTCCTTCCTCTCCTCCACCCCAGTCTTGAAGATTAACTGAAAGTGCCCTCTTGACCATAAACGTCTGGGCAACAAGTCCACCTTGGAAATGAACACTGGAATTCTGAATGGCAGAAAATTTGGAGAACTCACATGGAATTGATAAATGGGAATGCAGAAGGGTGTAATTGAATGATTTGCTGTATCCCATTGGCAAAGAGCTGTGTGCATTCTGTGCTTCTCTCATTCCAGAAGTGACAAACGAGCGGGAGTTTGTTTTGTGACCAGCATAGATCTGGTTTATCTGTGGGCTTACAGTGCGCTCCTCTCTCTTCCCTTCCTTGGTGTACTGTTACACCAGAGGTCTCCAACATGGTGTGTGCGGGTGCCATGACGCCCACCAGCACCTTTTCTAGTGCCCACCAAGTATTTTGGGGAAGTGGGTGGACCAGGTGGAGTTTTTGCCCAGTGAGTCTTCTGATTGGCCACTGGAAATTTGGCTGTGTGGATTTTTCAGAACATTACTTCGGCGGCAGCTGCCACCACAGCACAAGGGTCTTCTTCACTGTGTGACTGGCGGTAAGCTGAGGCAACCGTTTTTCCCCTGGTTCCACCTCCTGCAGCAGCCATTTTGTAATATCCATTTTGTGGCCATGCCTACCACAGCACTGTGTCAGAGGACTACTGTGTTACATGTCTGAACCTGGAAAGTCCTTAATGTAATTCCAGCATGTTGAGATGGTTAAATACAGTCACTGGAGTGAAATAGGATTTCTGTTTTTTTTCTGGGCAACTACGATTTTAAAACGAAGATACAGCAGTGGTTTAGAAAGTTGTAGGGAAGAATCCACCTCTCAACTTGTTGAAGCTGCTAAGTTTCAATACTGCAATAAATGAGAGTTTGATTGAACCGGCAGGTATTCAATAGCAAGTGGAGGAGGGAAGGAGCCATGTGGGGATGTGGCTTTCCATGCATAAGGTTGCAGGTTCGATCCCCAGCTTCTCCAGTTAAAAGGATCTGGCAGTAGGTGATATAAAAGGCCTTCACCTGAGATTTTGGAGAGGTGCTGCCAGTCACAGTAGACAATATTGACCTTGGTAGACCAAGGGTGTGATAGATTAGTAGAAGGCAGCTTTTTGCATTCACGCCTGGCAATATGCCATGAAATGCTGAGGGTTTTCCCCCCTCCCCTCATGGAAAACTCAGGTTTATTTGTGGTGTCCAAATCTTTCTTAGCAAATATCTAAATCTGATTGTTGCTGAATGAGATTAAATTGAAGCCAGCCTGTATTGAGTACAACCAGATCTGCAGAGAAAATTAAATGTGCCGATAGCCAAAGTTTTGTGGGGTTTTTTAAAGGAAACTGTTAATGGTCATCTTGCTAACCCACTGTTTCCGAGGCCGGTGCCAACCAGGCAATTGCAAAGTAAATGATTACACCATCTACTAGCAGCTGTTAGCAATATTTACTAGTGGCACAGGGAGGGGTGCTGAGGTCATGGTCCCTAGTGTGTTCCACAAGTACACAAGAAGTGCCTCAGTTTTAACCTGGGAAATCGGGGAGGGAATCTATGTGGTTTTGACAGTGGGGCTGAAGAGTATGGCCATTGTTAAGTGAAGTTTCAGAAAGCAGAAGTGGTGTGTAGTGGTTAAAGTATAGACCTGAAAGACCTGGGTTCCAATCTCCACTCTGCCACAAAGCTTTCTGGAGTTCTTTCTCTTTGTGTCTAAGCTGTCTCACAGGACTTTGGGGAGGCGAGAAATATGTATAGTGCTCTGAACTCCCTGAAGGAAGGGCAGGATAAAAAAGGTGATAGAAATCAGGGCAGGAAGCAATGTTCCCTCTAAGCTGTGGAGTCCTGTGAGCAAAAATTCTACTTGGTGAGCCCCTGGCATCAAAGTTGTGAGTGAGCGATTTGGCTGCTGCATAAATTAGTTTGCTCTGGAGCCCTCCTTCCTGAGCAAAGGCAAAAATGTGTGAGCCAGAGGCTAAAAAACTGTGAGCTGGCTCACACTAACTCAGCTTAGAGGGAACACTGGCTGGAAGGGGTGTCCCAATAGAATAAGTAGGGGCTGTTAATGGTAAACATAACTCTGCCCTGCCTTGAATCACAATAACGCATACAAATGAGCACAGTCAAAAGAGCACAGTATACATAGTGGCGGGTGTAGGCCATTAAAAATCCATAGCAGAGGTCAGGAAAAACATAAACCATAACTAGAGTGTGTACAAGCATATTTTAAGGTGAGACTCAGTGTGCTGGTTTTTCTTTTTCCCTTCCTTCCTCCCATGGTAGTAGTCCAACTTCTACCCACCTTCACAATACCTTACCCGATACATTTGCCGGCTCTCTGAATGCTGGCTCTGTCTTCTGTTTTGTAGTTTCCCTTCCACTTCAGACAAGGTACCAGCTTTCTTTATCACCCCCCCCAGTACCACTTGTGAATTTACTCAGTTGAATATTTGTTCACTACATAATTTGTTTTCTTTTCAAATTGAAAAAAACATCACTGGGATGATAAGTCCGTGACATTACAGGGACTAGCCCATCAACCCTAAGCCTAACCTGATTCTGCTGAGCTGGTTTTGCTTGAGCTCTGCTTTGGACAGAAGACGGCTCATGTGAGTGTGGTAAACACACTTCAACAGTGACCCCTGCTGCCCCATTTTCCTTAGAAACGTGATGGCTACATTATGCAGGGCGTAAGTTTTTGGAGGCACAGCTGAGTATGGGCCTTGGCCAGTCACGTCTTTGCCAGATTCTCACCACTGAGACAGGCCACGAAAGCAGGGGCCATGTGATGGAGAAAGGAATGGATAGGCTGACTCACAGTAACACCAACAATTAAGTGTGGCTCTAGGCTAATGATGGGGACCAGGCTAATGTATGGGGACCAACGGGCCAAGCATTGACTGACAAATGAGGCTTCACTGCTCTGTAAAAGCATGGTGACTGACTGCCAGGATGTAGCCAAGGAGACGGTCTGGGTGGCTGAGTAGTTTGCAGCAGCAGCGCGTTGAGGGTGTTGTAGAGTCTTTGCTCTGCCAGTGAGGGCTGTTCTTGGAATGGAGATGCTCAGGGCTTATTTGAAAGCCAGCCATCAGTCTGTGGTGCTTTGAGAGGGTGGTGGGCAGAATCGCTGCCCATTACCATCAGTTTGCTACTGCCAGGGATCAGGGGTGTGGTAGTCATCCAGTCTGTTAAAGCTACAGCTTGTCACCCCATTAAAGACTTCCTCATCAGTTAATTGCAATGATTCTGAAGAAGGGGATTCTGTTTTGTTTTGTTTTTTTGATGATGCAGGAGGGAAATGCCTCTTCTGAAATTGCACCTCCTGTCTGCTCTCTTTACAAGTACGGTGTGGTGGTTAGAGCATTGGAACAGGACCTGGGACCCAAGTGCAAATCCCCACTGTGCCATAGAAATTTACTGGGTGTCCTTGGGCCAGTCACATTCCCTCAGAGTAGCCTCCCTCATAAGATGGTTGTTGTGAGGCTAAAATGGAGGGGGGGAATGATGCTATAAGCTGCTTTAGGTACTTGTGGGGAGAAAAGTGGAGGTATATGTGTCTAAATATATATGTATTAAATAATTACTTTGATTTACCAATACAGTACAAACCTTATTGCATTTTCAATCTTTTTTTAAAAAAACAATGTGCCTGATTAATCAGAGCCTCCTTTTAAATCAGTCAAAAGGGTTTTCTTAAGTATTTTGATTGGTTTGATGAATTAGTGAAGCATTAGCACCCTAGTAAAAGCATTTTTAAGAACCGTAGCGTTCTCTAAATCAGCAGCTGTGTTCCACATTAATTTTAGAATTGTACTAGCTTCCCCCAGTTTTGATGGCTGTTCAGCCAAAGGATGAACATACCCCGAGAGGCCGTTGCATATTTTGCCTGCTAGCAAAGTATTCTCATTTCTGTGCTGTGGAAACAAAAGAGACCTTGTCCGCGAACAGAATCAAACAAACTGTTTTCTCAGCCTAGCGTGTGAAGCCTCTTTGGCATCAATAGCAAGGCAGATCTTCTTGACTTGGCCCTATTGAGGCATATAATGAGGTCTGTGACTGGTTCGTGGTCCCTCTGGTTTCCAAATGCCTTGCAGTCATGTTTGGAAAGGTCAGGTCAGTAACAGACTCTTTCTGATTCGAGCATGGCTGAGATCCTGTAATATGGTGGTCTCCAACATGGTGCCCAGGGCGCCATGGCACCTGCAGACACTTTTTCTGTTGCTTTCCAAATGTTTTAGGAAATGGGTGGGGCCAGGTAGCGCTTTTGCCCAACAAAGCTTCTTACTGACTATTAGAGATTTGATTGGCTGTGCAGATTTTCTTCAATGTTGCTTTGGCAGCAGCTGCCACCACAGCACAAAGATCTACACTGTGCTACTAAAGCTAAGCTATGGCAGTCATTTTGTGGCTGAGTCCACCTCTTGCGGCAGCCATTTTGTGGCTGCACCCACCACACTGTGTTAGAATTCCGAATGTGCCTGTAGCCTCAAAAAAGGTTGGGGACCCCTGTTGTGATATATATAACTGGGGCATAGTAATAATGATAATATCTGGCACAGATTTTGGGGAGGGGCTGTGACTCAGTGGAATCACATGATTCTTGTGTTACAGATCCTAGATTCAGTACCAGCATCTTCGGTGGAAGGGGTAACAGGAGAGCCATTACTAGCAACAGTGGAGACAATATTGAACTTGATGGAGCGATGGTATGAACTGGTGTGAGGCATCTTCATACAGTCACATAAATACTGTAATGTCCTCTAGCAACTTCCCAGTAAGATAGATCAGTATTGTTATCCCTGTAAAGCGGAGGGGTTCTGAGTCCTCTGTCTATGCTAAGGGATCTGAGAGAATGGAGGGGTCAGTGAGGTCCACAAATAATGGCTGGCTAGGTTCTGAGTCCTCTGTCCATGCTAAGGGTCCCGAGAGAATGGTGGGGTCAGTGAGGTCCACAAGTAATGGCTGGCTAGGTTCTGAGTCCTCTGTCCATGCTAAGGGACCTGAGAGAATGGAGGGGTCAGTGAGGTCCACAAATGATGGCTGGCTAGGTTCTGAGTCCTCTGTCCATGCTAAGGGACCTGAAAGAATGGTGGGGTAAGTGAGGTCCACAAGTAATGGCTGGCTAGATTGTGAGTCCTCTGTCTATGCTAAGGGATCTGAGGGAATGGAGGGGTCAGTGAGGTCCACAAATAATGGCTGGCTAGGTTCTAAGTCCTCTGTCCATGCTAAGGGACCTGAGAGAATGGTGGGGTCAGTGAGGTCCACAAGTAATGGCTGGCTACATTTTGTTTTTGCCATCAAGTCACAAGCCAGCTACTACAGACTGCCAAACTGTGTGGGCTCCCCCCCCCTTTTAAAAAAAGTACAAGCATAAAAACAAGTTTTACCTCTTACTAAATAACAAACGCCTACAGCATTGATCTTCTGCTGATGGATCGTGACCTGAATCTAGATTGATTGCTTCCATGGTACTGTTGATATCTTTTGGCTTTGGTTGTTTAAGATGATTTCAAAAGATGGATCCAAGAATACAAGAAACTAGGGAAGTTGAAGAATAAAAGAGTAGGTGGGAGAAAAAGGGTTCAGCTCTGTGTAACATTTCTGCAGTGGAAGGGGGTATGTGATTTTTGCCAGTTGCCTCCTTTTACTGCTAACCCCCAGCTCCCCCCCCCGGAGGCCCCTTTGCTCCCCAGGAACGGCATTTTGGGGTATATTGGGGGCTGCAGCGGAAGGGGTCAGGCAAGACAATCGCACTCTGTTGACAGAAACCTTTCTATCAGTGGCAATTTTCAGCAGGATCTGAGCCAAAAAGAGAGGAATGAAGAAAAGGAAAAACTGAGGAGGAAATATTTGTTGCTGTAGATTAAAACTAAATCCGGTGTATCAAGTTGGGTGGGTCTCTGATCTAAGAACAGTGCAATCTGAAACCAGAGTTACACCCTTTTAAGCCCCTTGAAGACAGTGGGTTTAGGAGGGTGTAGCTCTGACTCTGGTTAGGACAGCACTGTTAGAGAGCGATCCTAAGATCTCCTCAGGTCTGTTCAGTTGGGTTTACTCTGAGGAATGTGTCATTAGGAGTGCCCTGTTTAGATCTTAGAGGCTGTAACATGGGATGGGTATTAATCGTGGATTTCTTTTGTTTTGGGGAGGTACAGGAGATGCTGACGCTCGAACTCCAATCAAATCCCCTGGATCTACGTATCTTTGTCCTGATGCAATACGTGCTTTCTCTCAGTTCATAGACTGGCAGGAAAGAAACAGGATTTTTCATTAACTTCCTGACTGTTTCGGAATGTAACAATTAAAAAAAAGTCTGTAGAAGAA
Organism: Gekko gecko; assembly: GCA_029375565.1. Classification (NCBI taxonomy): domain Eukaryota; kingdom Metazoa; phylum Chordata; class Lepidosauria; order Squamata; family Gekkonidae; genus Gekko; species Gekko gecko. The sequence continues at coordinate 34,311,284 of JAPDNY010000002.1, read as the reverse complement.
AAGATTCATCAATTGGAGGCACGGACACTGAGAAGCAATTAACTTGATCCACTGATTAATGCACAGAAACCAGGAAGGAATTAACTGATCTGAGAAGTATATTCGGTTGATGAACTTGATCCTTCTGTTGCATGCTGGGGAAAAGGGGGGGAAAAATCGATGTAGCAGGAATTCTTTGCCCAGGAAGAAAATTAATTCAGAGTTTGGAGGACTTCTGTTGCCAATCGGAGGACTGTTTTGCTCAGAGGTTGAAAGGGATCCCCTTAAAGGATCTGAAGGAATTATAGATCAGAATCAGCAGGAGACGGGCTCCTTGCGGCACGAGAAGTAAACGGATCAAGGGAACCAAGTTGTAAAGGTAAAAATTTCCCTCCTGCTGAGCTCAGAATCACATGGTTAGACTGAAATAAATGATCAAAAAACTGGAAATTTGAACGGATCTATAAAGGGAAATTGGAACAGCTATAACTATGTTGTTTGTTTGGTTTGGTTTATCACTGGTACAGACTACTGAATATGCCCGTAATGATTTCTTTCATATGTTACCACTCTGGCCTGGGAAATGCTTCCCCATTTTCTTTTCTCATCTACTCGTCTCTTGTTAATGTCTGCGTGAAGGAGCCAAGTGGAGAGGAGTGGAATGGTGTGGGTGGGAGAGCATCGCCTGCCAGTGTGGTGCCTTGCGACTGACCTTACCAGCACTGCAGGGGAAAAGGTCACGGCAAAACAGCTTCTGTGTCTCCGCAGTAGGATATAGAACAGCTCTGAGCCTGCACTCAGCCTGGCTTATTTCAGTGTAGGAGGAAAATTTTCCCGCCATTTCCCTCGGGATGCCTCAGAGAGATGGAAGGGCTGGTTTGAGGGCAGAGAGCAAGACCACTTCAGTGTTCCTGAGAGGAAATATTTAGCTGGAGCATCCTTTTCAAAAACAGCATCTTCTGTGCTGCTTAGTGCAAAGGAATATGGGATAGTTCTTACTCCTGACCTGCCCGCCCCTCAAGGAGGAAACCAAGAGCTAAAAGTTGGTTCCAGGATTATATTTTTTAAAAAATTTACTTCATTTGTACCCCACCTTTCTCCCCAATGGGGACTCAAGGAGGCTTACATCATTCTCCTCCATTTTATCCTCATGACAACCCTGTGAGGTAGATGATGCTTGAGAGTGTGTGACTGGCCCAAGATCACCCAGCAAGCTTCCATGACACAAGTGGTTGTTTGAACCTGTGTTCTCCCAGGTTCTAGTCCAACACTGTTGACAGTGTGAACACCATGCACCTGCTGATAAGAAAAAAACTCTGGGCAAGTCCCTGTTCTTTCTCCCCCCACCCCTTGTAGTAGTGATAGTGATGTGTGTCTCTAATTCTCCCCCCCCCGCTTTAAATTTCACCTGTCCATTCTAGGCTAGGAAAGAGAGGGAGATCCATGACGCTGTCTTGTACTGGATCAGACCATTGTTTTATCACGGTCAGTCTTGCTGCCTGAACTGGTAGCAGCTGCTTCAGCTCTCAGCCTTTCACATCAGCTACTCCCCCAATTTATCTTGTCACTGGAGATGCTGGGAATTGAACTTGGGACTTCCTGCATGTGCTGTACCACTGTCACTGCCCCTCACAGGGGATAATGTACTTAACCCCCTTCCATAAGCTTTTGACAAATCCTTGTGAATGCACCGGGGATATTAGCCCTTCCATAAGCAAGAATAAGAAGAAAAACTTCTTGACTGGGAGCTTGGCAAAGGAAGGAAATTGACAGTCTGTTTTGTTGTCCAGGAGTAATGCGCCAGGGACACCTTGGCTAATTGGTTTATTGTGGCGTAAGCTTTGGAAGCTGACTGCTTACTAACCTTATCAGGCATACCTGACTGGGCAGTTGCCTGGGAAGGCTAAGCCTGGAATGAACCAATTAGGGCCTTCTCATGTGAATATCCCGTTCCCACTGGGAGGTACCTCAGCTGGCTGCTTGAGCTTCAGTAATGCTAGCCGTCTGTAGCCATGTCCCCTTCTCCCATAATTACAGGGGCAAGGCTAAGCTGTCTATCAAATGAAAGTTATTTTTGTTTAAAGTCCCCATAGAACTATAGAGGAGCAGAGCTCACAGCCCCCTGAAGGAAAATGCATGGAAAGACAGGAGAAGGATTTAAAGTGGAACTTGTGATGATGGCACTGCCACTGTCCAGGAGTGGGGCTGTCAGTTTAGAGTATGGGAAATTTGGGGGGGGGGGAGGAGCCTGAGGAGAGCAGGGTTTGGGGAGGGGAGGGACTTTAATGGGGTATAATGCCACAGAGTCCGCCTTCCAAAGTGGCCATTTTCTCCAGGTGAACTGATCTCTGTCTCCTGGAAATCAGTTGTTCCTCTTCTGAAACTTCCAACCTCAGAGCTTGATCTACACATAAACCAACCCAGCATTGTGCAACTGGGGCCCTCAGCTAGCAATATGTCCTCTCCTCGACCCACTGCGCTGGGAGGGAGAGCGGATATGAGCACGCTGGCCCCATCACCTATCTCTGCGCGACTGCCAAGTCCACACAGCGCAAACGCACAGAAGTGGTGTACATGTGATCTCACAGAGGCGGGAGTTGGTGCCAGGAGGAGGGTTTCCTGGCCTGGCTACAAGTGGGAGATGGGGAGGCAAGGACATGGAGAGGGCAGCTGTCGACAACCACCGTTTTCAGCAAGGACAGGTGTCACTTCTGGGTTTTCCTTGGAAGTGATGTCATGCTGTCAACCTGACGGCATTCTGCCCCCTCCCCCTTGCTGCTGCTCTGAGAAGCAGGAAATAGGAGCTGGGGGGGTGGGGGACAGCTCCCCAGGCCAGTGTTCTTGTGCCCACTGTCCCTCTGTGAGGGGTGAGTCAACACAGGAACAGGTCATCTGCACAAGGCTTAGGTGTCTGGAATGCTGGATTCCACACAAAGTATATAACTTGAGCAGATTAGTTTAATGTGCATAAAAGCTGTACAGGTACTCAAGCCCCTGAACTGTTGGTAGCATTACCAGCTCCAGGTTGGGAAGTGCTTGGAGATTTGGGGGTGGAGCTTGGGGTGGGGGGTGGGGAGAGGGGAGAGGGGAGGGACCTTGGTGGGGTGCTGTGCCATAGAGTCCACCCTCTACAGCAGCCATTTTCTCCAGGGGAACTGATCTGTGTTGTCCTGAACTGGTTGTCATTTTGGGAGATCTCCAGGCCATGCTTGGAGCTTGGCAAACCTACTTCTTGGACCCTGGAAATTCTGCTGTGTCTCATCTGGCATCTCTGTTCAGTGGGAACTGACTATGCACTTTCTGGCTTAACTTAGAAGGTTTTAAGATTGCCTGTAACTATTCTTTATGAGTTTTTACTTTTATGTAAGCCGCCATGAGCCGGCTTTGGCTGGGAGGGCGGGGTATAAATCTGATAAATAAATCTCATGGCCTGAATCAGTGATTTCCAGCATGGTATCTGTGGGTGCCATGATGCATATTGATGTGTTTACTGGTATCCTCTTGCGTCTTTCCTAAACCAAGGAGTCAATCCTGGCTTTTCTTCAACTTTTTGGAATCGGAGGGTCTTCAGAAGGGCCCAGGAAGATCACCTCCTTATTTCTGCAGGGAGCCCTTTTTCAGAAAGACATGTAGCATGGAACATTTTGTGATTGGCCCCAGCAATTTAAGACATCCATTCTGTGATTGCCCTCTGGGGCAGCCATTTTGTGGTAACGCCCACTCCCCATCCTCCAGATTCCAAAAGTGCCACAGACTCCACAAGACTGGGAACCCTTGGGTGTGAATGGCTGCATCAATTTGAGGCAACAGAAATGACCCCCAAAATGTTCTCCTTATTGCGGCATGAGCATTTGTGGGTTAGAGCCTCCCCCCCCAGATAAAGGAGCTGGTCTCCTGGCTGATAGACAGGGTTACCAGCCTCCAGGTAGTGGCTGGAGTTATCTCAGCATTCAATTCGACCTCCAGACTACACAGATCAGTTTCCTTGGCCACTTTGGAAGGTGGACTGCATTGACATCACATCTCTGATAAGCTCCCCTCCCTCAACTTTGCCCTTCCCAGGCTTGACCCCCAAATCTTCAGGAACTTCCCCATCCAGAATTGGCAGTCCTACTGATAGTAGGGATGCCAGCCTCCAGGTGAGACCTGGGGATCCCCTGGAATGACAGCTTCTCCCCAGAGTAGAGAGATCAGTTCCCCTGGAGAAAATGGATGCTTTGGAGGGTGGACTCTATGGCATTGTACCTCACTGAGGTCCCTGTCCTCCCCAGGCTCCATCCCCAAATCTCCAGGAGTTTCCCAACCTGGATCTGGCAACCCTACCCACCCATGCTCTGCCGGCAGCCGGGGGGATCTGCCAACCCTATGATAGAGTGGGTTCTAGTCTAAGCCATGATCGATCTGTTAGTCTTCAAGATGCCTCAAGAACATTTTTTTTTTAAGAAAGCCAAGATTCTTGAGTGATTACATTTTGAGAAGTGTCCATTTTTTGGGTTTCCGCCTTGTAATTGTTTGGAATGCACCCAGCTCTGCTTCGACCCTTCTGCAGGCTGTTGATCAGTTGATTGGCTTCCTTTTGCAAGCAATTATCTCATCAGCCTGGTGAGTGGGTGAAATGGATGATTGCCCTCCAGTGCTTATTGATTTGGCCTTTGGAAGGCTGTTTGTGGCCTCTCAAGAAGTTGGGCTTGGGGGAACCAGTTTGCTGTGGATGAGGGGCCCGCAAGGTTGAGTCTAGACAAGGTTGAGTCCAGTGGCAGATATTTTGGGGGAGGAAGTATTTTTGCGGCTGGAGTCCCAGCTCTGTTACTTCCAAGAGATAAGTCTGACAAACTGAAAGGTCTGTCCCTGAAGTTTCAAGCTGGCCAAAATGAGGAGGAGTTGTTCTTTTTTGCTCACTCAGTCACAGCCGACTTAGGGCGACATTGTAGGGTTTTAAAGGCAAGAGAGGTGGTTGGCCATTGCCTACTTCTGCATAGCGACCTTGCTATTCCTTGGTGGTTGCCCATCCAAATACTAGCCATGGCTGATCCTGCTGAGCTTCTGAGGCCTGCTGGGACTGGGCTAGCCTGGGTTATCCAGGCAAGGGCAAAATGGGGAGGGGGAGCCAGAATAAAGGTACATTGAAGGGATTTGTGTTTGTACCTCACCGTGGGAACAAGCTGTTGCTCCATTCTGGAAGGAGGATTGTGTCTTTCCTAACCTTTAAGGTTAGGACTCCTCTACTTCCCCCTGCCACCCACCTCCATACGGTTAAAGAATAAAAATGAGTGGAGTAGATGCGTTTGGTGTATTTATATCCCACTCCATCCCCTGGACTCTGAGTGGCTTACAGCAATTTCATTAAGTCTCATTTATCGTTATCCCCACAGCGTCTCATGGCCTAAGCAGGGAGGGCCCCAAGCACGTGCTGTTCCTGCACAAGGTACCAGGTTTTGTTCCTTAGCATCTCACATGGCTTGCTTGGGGAAAACCCTCTACCAGGGACTTTGGAGAGACACTGCTAGTCAGAGTACTGGAAAAGACGGCACAGTGGTTTAATTCAGATGCGGCTATTGCTGTTGTGTTATTGTTCTTCAGTTAACCACAGCATTCCCTTTGCTACGGGTTGTGCCTGTTTTGCAGGGCATTGTCTGCTACTGCGAGTCATTAGCTCAGATCTGAACGACACGTTATGTTTTCTTAAAGCAGCTGTGGGAATGGCATTTTAAAGGTCCACCTGGGCCTGACTGGTTCCAGAACAGGGTAAATAATTCCCTCCCAACAGCTGTTTCAGCTCCGGAAAATGGTAGAAAGGAAGAGGAGTTTCTTCCATGCCACAGTCTTGAACCATTGGGCTCTTGTGGAGCTTTGAAATGCTATTTCCCATATCTGCTGTGTGGGGAATCTGACTTCTTAGGGAACACAAGGTGTAGCTTGTCCCTTATTCTTGTGGTCAAGAATCACATCTTGACTAGCCTTGATAATCTGAGCCGAGAGCCACACAGTTTCATGAAGTACATGGAACAGTTTCTGGTAGGGTTACCAGGTCTGGATTGGAAAATAACCTGGAGACTTTGGGGGTGGATCTGGGAGAGGGCGGGCTTTGAGTAGGGGAGGGGCCTCAGCATGGTACAGTGCCATAGAGTCCACTCTTCAAAGTAGCCATTTTCTCCAGGGGAGCTGATCTCTGTCAGCTGGAGGTAAGTTGTAAAAGCGGAAGAGCTCCAGGCTCCACCTGGAGGCTGGCAACCCTAGTTTCTGGGTGTCTATAACAGAAATGCCTCCCCTTTGTGCAGTATGCTATCCTGTGCCATACCATTTTTTTAGAAACCCACCCCACCCCACAAATTTCAAAAGTATGCCGATCATGTTTTTGCATTTAAGTAGGGTTTTTTGGGACTGTTCGAAGTATTTATCATCATTATATTGCAAGACGGAAGGCTAAAGCTGAGACAAGTTCACCCAGTAGTTGAAAAATGACACCAAGATTTGCATTGTGCTGATAGAGTCTTCCTTGGGTAGAATTCAGAAACCAAAAGTTGAGATGGACTCCTTATGTATCTGTCTATCCCAGGGGGTGCCATGACTCCCATCAAGTGCTTTTAGAAAGTGGATGGTGCCAGATGGAGCTGTGCATAGCACAAGGATCTTCACTGTGTGACTGAAAATGTGGCAGCCATTTTGTGGCTGTGCCCACCATACTGTGTCAGAATTCCTGGCTCCGAAAGGTTGGGGACCCTCAGTCTATATGGACCTTTGGCTATTCGGACAAAAATGCATTTATGTAACTGGGATATCTTATGCTTCCTCTGAGGTACTGAGGGCAACATTTTGTGAGAAAGTGTGGTGCAACCATTAGAGTGTCAAATAGGACCTGTAAAACCCCACTTCAAATCCCCACTCTTCCCTGAAAAACTCAATAGGTGATTTTTGGCAACTATTGTCTCTCACCCTAATCTACCTCACAGGGTTATTGTGAGGATAAAATGGCAAAAGGGTGGGGAACCAGGTATACCACTGTGTTCTTCTTGGCAAGATACAAATGTCACCAAATATAGTCTATGCCTTTTTGGGGTTTGGGTGACTGGCTCGGAGTCATTTGATAAGCTTGGTGCTCGACTAGAAAGTTGAACTCGACTAGGAATTTGAACACACATCTACCCAAGACACTTCTAATACTGTATTCATTATGGCACATTGGCTCTCACTAATATGCTTGGCTGCAGAATTGGTTAGTACAAGAAATGGAATACACGTTGATGCAGCTCAGACTTGGCTGAGACATTGTACATTCTTAGCGGAGAAGCAGCTAAATGTACGTCCTTTTGTTTCCCTTTCAGACCATGGCCAGTATCTCATCTTTTGGCAAGTACACCCACGTCATTGTCCGATGCATCCCTTCCTCATTTGGTACATTGGAGACCACGGCGGAAGGGTCTGATGGGGGGACTGAGCCGGTGGACCTGGCCAAGGCTCATCGGCAGTATGGAGTCTATACAGGCATCCTACGCCAGAAGTTGGGTCTTCAAGTCATCGAGCTGGCGGCGGACGAAGGCCTCCCTTGTTCAACACTAGTAGGGGATTTGGCAGTGATACAAGGGGACACGGCATTGCTGACTCGGCCTTGGGTGCCGTCACGGCGGGATGAGGTAATCTGTTAGTGTGCTTAAGGGATAGTTGGACTGTGTTTATTTAGTTTATTTACTTCATTTCTCCACAATGGGGACTCAAGTGACTTGTGTTGTTCTCCTCTCCTCCGTTTTATCCTCACAGCAGCCCTGTGAGGTACATTAGGCTGAGGGAGAGAGAGTGATTGGCCCTAGGTCACCAAGTGAAATTCCATGGCAGAGTGGGGATTTGAGTCTGGGTCTCCCAAACCCTAGTCTGGCACTCTAACCGCTCCACCACCCTGGCTTTTTTTTGTAGACTTCTTTGTGAGGACTTTCAAGTTACTAGTTTTAAAAGACATATACAGAACATTCTACCTGCACACTCCCATGTCAGTAATGTAGAGTGTCTTCTGCTCTTCCAAAATAACTGAGTGATCATTTGGGGGCAGTTCTTACATGCCATCAGCAGCTAGATAAGTAGCTATGCACATGCCTGGGTGTGACTACACAACCTAAGCTGTGGGACTCTGGATCCTGACTGTTCCCACTCAGCTGTGAAGTTCACTAAGTAACATGGGGCCTGTCACAGTCTGTCAGCCTAACCTACCTTACAGGATTGGAAGGGTGGAGAGCTATACCCACAGCAGAGTCCTAGGGAATTTTTGTTTGGGTTATGGAAAGTGGTTCTTAAAATCTGTCACAACGTACTTAGACAAAGTGAATTATCTAAGGCTGTATCAGTTTATCCACACTTACCTCAAGTAATGTAGTCAAATCTTCTGAGATTCTGGGGAAGGAGATGGAACCTGCTGGGATGGAGAAAGTACCAAAAGTTCTCAGAAAATAGCCCCTGCCCCTGAACTCTCACAGAGGATACTTCCATAAATGGCTACTGGCTATGATGAATAAAGGGAAATTCCCCATCCAGACGCAGTAAACCTAAGTGTACCAGAGGGCTAGGGGAAAGCTTTGGTCTCTGTGCCCTGTTCGTTTGCCCTCCAGGGCAACTGGCTGCCCACAGTGTGGAAAACAGGACACGGGACTAGATGAATCAGTGGTCTCATCCAGCAGGTCTCCTCTTATAATCTTATGATTTTGAGGTTTTACTCCTCTGAAGGGTCAGAGAAAGAGGCTGAAACCCTGACCATTCCTGTCAGTCCACAGCACCAGGTAACCTTAAATTTAGCAGAAAGCTCCAGCAATGCAAGGGACGTGTGTACAGGATCTGGTTCTCTGACAGTGGGGCAAACCAGGGTTGGGTTTGCAGCATTTTTATGCCTCTCCGTAATTCACCAAGGTATATGGGATGGGGTGTGATTATGGGTGAAGCCATATATGCTTTGTCCTTAAAATAATTGCTCACCAAGGTAACCCAAATTCCACACCATGGCAGGCTCGACCTTTTTGATTAAATAAATCAAGCTAATTAACTTGGCCTATGTTTGTTTTGCATAATTTATTCTGCTTCTGCTGGCCGTGAGGAGAGACTAAAAGAGCTGTGGAGAGCACCGAAGCCCTCACCACTGACAGTCCTGCTCAACCCTTTTCAGCTTCTGAAACTTTCTGAGGCATTGACACACATCTGAAAAGCTTACCTAGTCAGCCAAACAGACTAGGCGTTGAGAGCAAGCGTGCTGTAGCGGTCCGAGTGTCGGACTAGGATCTGGGAGGCCCAGGTTCGAATCCCCTCTCTGCCCTGGAATCTCACTGGGTGACCTTGGGACAGTTACATGTTCTCAGGGCCTAAGGAGATGTTACAAACTTAATGAATTCTTCGCAGGGACTTGCAACTATATTGTGGCTGCTAGTTCCCCGTGGCAATCCTCAATCAATGCACAGCAGGGCCCTGTTCGGGTTGAGATTGGTGCGTGGGAGAAGGAGGAATTCTGCCTTCTTCCCTGGGCTGTTTTGGGCAACCGAAACAGCCCAATGGCTACAAATGGGAGTGTGATTTTCTCTGTGGGGAGCCAGCACATGCAAAAATTCAGTGCACATGCTGACTCCCCATTGAGCAACACCTCCCCCCCCCCATGGCTGTTTCCGATGCTGAAAACAGCCCAGGGGGGAAGGCAGGAACTCCTCTTCCTTCTGATTTGAGCCCTGCAATGCATTTATTCATGAGTTGCCACCAGGAATTAGTAGGTACAGTATACTTGCAGTGAAATGTAGTCTGTAACATCTAGTAAGGCTCTTGGTCTAACCTACCTCCCAGGACAGTGGTTGTGAGAAGAAAATGAAGGAGGGTGAGTACAATGTTGTAAGCTGCTTTGGGTCCCCGGTGGGAAGAAAAGCAGAGGATGTAAATGCCTAAAGAAATAAAATCTGGCAGCACAGCCTAGTATTGGCAGCACAGCCTAGTGGCCTGGAAACCATAGGCCTGAGGTTCTTAAGAAACTAGGGCTGTGGTCACACAGCAAGGCAATTGCACTTTGTTCCTGATATAATTTAACCCAGAATATTTTTTTTCGGGTTGGAATGTTCACACAGGGCAGGCAGGGAGGCTCTGGGCACCATCTGGATGCAGCCGGCCCCTCTCTCCCACCACCTGCTCACCTGCCAGCCTGCCCGGCACTTCCTTCCCCGCCTGCCAGCTTCTTCCCCCATAAACTTTCCATGCCACCTCCATGCTGGGGGCTCCCTCCCTTCTAAGGCAGCAGCTTTGAAGTCCCTTGGGGTGGGCTCTGCACCCTGCTCGCCTGTCAGCCCACCCAACACTTCCCTCCCTGCCTGCCAGCTTCCTCCCCCAGAAACTTTCCATGCTGCCTCCATGCCGGGGGCTCCCTCGCTCCCTCCTAACACCACCTCGGGGACTCCAGGGGCAGGTAGGACCACGAGCTCTGCCCTGGATGTGCACTTGAATGTTTAAATGTAGAATTTATTCAGCAAGGGAGTGCTCATGTGCTCAAAGGTGGAAGCTGGGGGGGGGACACACCACATTGCGCTAAGGACAGTCAGACGACCCTAATTGCAATCATTGTGAGAGATGGCTTGTCCAGATCGGCAAAATCGCAGATACAAAGTGCAAATACCTGGAAAGTATTTGATTTTCCCAGTCCAGGAAAATGCGATAGAGAACAGGGAGCATCGAGTGAGTGAACTCCCTTCAGGGTGGGAGGCGGATTGGCTTGTCTGATCAGCAGATTTAAATGCGAGAGGGAACAGCGGTGAATCCCGATCAAATCAACCATGTGACCGCACCCTCGCAGGAGGTGTGGGAATTAGAAGCCAGGACCCCCTGAGTTCCTGAGAAGAGTCATAGGGCCCAGTGGGGATTTTGGGGTGTGTGTGTGTGTCTGGAGCAGAGCTATGAGCCAGGATAGCTGCTTTCCAAGGGAGGCAGGCTGTAGTGTCTAGCTGCGTATTAAAGCCTCGTCCCATCTGTTCCTCTGCAGGAGCCTCTGGGATTAATTCCGCCCTTTTCCCTGAAGTGATAAGGCGGCCGCCTGACTGGTTGCCTTGCCAGTTGGAGTCATGCCTTATCCACCCTCCATGACCCAGCTCTCTGTTCCAGTGTCACTGAGTGGGTATAGGGGGTTGTCAGCCCAGTCCTGTGCACGTTTGCTTTGAAACAAGCTCCTTTGTCTTCTGTGGAATTTATTCCGCAATATGTATGCATAGGATTGCAGGGGCCCCCTGCATCCCGCTGCAATTCTGACAATTTTGTGTCAGAATTCCAAAGATGCCCACAGGGTCAAAAAAGTTGGGGACCCATGATTTCTATTGTTTTAGTTGTTCGCCCTGAGCAGCAGCTGCTATCAATAATTTAAATGGGCCTGGGCACAAGGTTATTCCAGAATCATGTGAGCTAGGATGGTCAAATGCTGGACCAGGACTGGGGATCCCCACAGCCATGAAGCTCAGCAGTTGACCCTGGGCAGCTGCTCTCTGTCTCAGGTAATCTACCTCACGGGTTGTTGTGAAGAAAAAATAAATAGAACAGAGTAAAATTCTGCAGCTCACACTGATTTAAAATCTGTATGAAGCAGAAGAGATTGGATTTATATCCCGCCCTTCACTCAGAGTTTCAGAGTGGCTTACAAACTCCCTTCCCTTCCCCTCCCCACAACGGACACCCTGTGAGGTTGGTGGGGCTGAGAGAGCTCTTTCAAGAACTGCCCTTTGAAGGACAGCTCTTGTCAGAACTATGGCTTGCCCATGGTCATCCAGCAGGTGCAAGTGAAGGAGTGGGGAATCAAACCCGGTTCTCCCAGATTAGAGTCCACACATTTAACCACTACACTATATGTTGCCTCACAACGTATACAGAGTGCCTTAAAAGTATCTCGTTAGACAGTAGGGAAATCACACCAACACTTCCTTTTCCTGATATGGTATCCTTCTGTTAGGGTGAAAATCTAACCAGGCGTCAGTTCTATGTGAGCACTGTTGTGTCTAAGCATGCAGGAAGAGGCCAAGGTTGGCAGAGTCTACATTTGGCAAAACAGACATGTGTACTCTTTCTTTGTTTATGATGTGACTGCATGCGGGTGGGGGGAAAGGAGTTTCCTCCATGCTAATCATATCTGTGTAAGAAATTTCACCTTGCATCTCAGAATGGTGGTGGAACGAACTCCCTGATTCTGAAGTTCTGTAATACTTTATTGGAAGGAAGTTATGTGTTTTGTGTGTGTCCACGTGGAGGTTCCGGTAGTGACTGGCTTGTTGCCCAGCATTCCCTCAGAATGAGAGCAGAGGCGACTCTTGTCCTCCTTCCCCTCCCTGCTACCTGATATCAACCCGTCTCCCCCAGCAGTTGCAACTTATCTTTGTAGAGATGCAATAAAAGCCGTTTGCCTAGTCAGATGAGACCAGCCGCTCCGATAGCAAACTGACAAACTGCTTCTTTTAAAGAGATAGTGGCAACTGCTGCTGGCAGCAGGGCTGATGTGGGGTGGGGTGCGTATGGCTTACTATTGTGTCTTCGCCTTCTCTTACGGTTCAGTCATGGCTTAACAGCCTACTTTCCCCTCCCAGAATGAAACCTAAATACATGAAACATCATTTATCTTGCGCCTCTAGTGAAACACTCCAAATTTAAGATGCAGGCTGCTTCGGGCAGGGAGTTTAGCTGTTGTTTAGCTGACATTGCTTTGTTTAGCACAAGTGCCCTGTGACGTTGCTATTATAAAAGGTGACATCTAGAAATCCATAGAGGCTTTTTGGTAGTAGCAAGACATGTGGCTGTTGCCAGTGGATGCTACTTTGAATTATTTGGGTACCTCGATCTTATTTGAATTATTACTTATTAGAATTACTTTGAATTATTTGGGTACTACCGGGGACATCACATGTGGTGACGTCACCCCTCGCCCCACACTCCCAGAGAGCTCCCTCCTGCTCCCTGCCAGTGAGTGGAAAGGACCTGGCAACCCTATCGATCTTGCATCCCTTTTGTTTGAAACAACCACAAAATGGAGGCTGCTGCTATTCACTCCTACTACTGGTTGTCTATATTGCATGCCATTGTGTGTGTGTGTGAAGATTTATTCTTTGGGTGTGGTGATTCCCCCCTCCCCCCATCTGGTAAAAGTATGGTGTGAATAAACCTATGCCAGCTGCTCAATGTGAAAAGCTCCACAGAAACAACTCCCACATAACGAATGGTTTATATAGCCTTTTATGTACTGTCCCTACGTATAGGCCTCTGAAGCCTTTGTAGTAGTGATAGGACTAGTACTTGGACAAGAACCTATTTGAAATATTAAGAAAAGATGGACAGAATGGTGCAGGTGCAGAGGAGAGTGATGAGGATGATCGGGGGCTCTGGGGACCAAGGCCTGTTAGGAAGGCTGAGGGACTTGGGAATGTTCAGTCTGGAGCAGAGGAGGTTGTGGGGGGACATGATTGCTCTCTTGAAGTATTTGAAGGGCTGCCACTTAGAGGAGGGCAGGGAGCTGTTCCTGCTGGCAGCAGAGGATAGGAGTCATAATAATGGGTTTAAATTAAGGGTGGGAAGGTACTGGCTGGATATTGTTACAGTCAGAGTTGTGCAGCAGTGGAATCAGCTGCCTAGGGAAGACATGAGCTTCCCCTCACTGGCCGTCTTTAAGCAGTGGCTGGACAAACACTTGTCAGGGATGCTCTAGGCTGATCCTACATTGAACAGGGTGTTGGACCAGATGGCTTGTAGGGCCCCTTCCAACTCTGTGATTTTATGATTCTATATATTAAAGAAGATACATGTAAAAGTGACAGGACAATGGCAAATACCCATCTCTCTCTCTCTCTTCCCCCCTTATATTTCCCCAGATCGGCAGCATCAAGAAGGTCTTGGAGGAACTAAAATTGCGTGTCGTGGAGGTTACAGATGAAGCAGCCACTCTGGATGGGAGTGATGTACTTTTCACAGGTGAACGACATCTCAACCATGGGTAGGACTACCAACCTCCAGGTGGGGCCTGGAGTTCTCGCAGAATTTCAGTTGAACTCTGGGCTACAGAGATCATTTCCTCATGGAGAAAATGTCCATTTCAGAGGGCAGACTGTATGGTATATTGTCGATTCTAAGTGAAATCCCTCCTCAGATTTTCCCCTCCACAGACACCGCAACCAAATCTGAAGGAATTTCCCAGGTTGGAGTTGGCAGCCCTAAGTGTTGTTGCTTCACTAGACGGCGGGCTAAATATGTGTGAGAAAGACCTAAGCTAGTTCAGACGTGCTTTTAAATTGGCCTTAGACAAGTTGGTATGTCTTATCCTAGCTTCCTAGGCTTGCCAAGCCCTGCCTGTAAGATATAGGGCTATCCCTTTGATTCAAGAAACCCTAGTAGATTTTTGAGCTTGGTTTGTTAGTTTACATCACGTTTCCCTATGAGAAAAATCCAGTCATGCGGGAAACACGTTTTGTCTTCAGAGATGCGTACACATATTGAGCATGTTAGGACTGCCAACCTCCAGGTGGGGTCTGGTGATCTCCCACAGTTATAACCAGTGCTCCCTCTAAGCTGTGCAGTCTTGTGAGCCAAAATTCTACTTTGTGAGCTACTGGCTTTAAAGTTGTGAGCAAGTGATTTGGCGGCTGCATCTGCTGCGGAGCCATCCTTCCTGAGCAAGGATAAAAATGTGTGAGCTGGAGGCTCACACTAACTCAGATTAGAGGGAACACTGCTTACAACTGATCTCCAGACTACAGAGATCAGTTTCCTTGTAGATAATGTAGGGTGAGCCCTATGGCGTTAGTCTAATGGTTAGACCTCCTGAGGTCCCTCCTCTCCCCGCCTTCCACCCTCCCCTCAAATTTCTATGACTTTCCCAATATACCGTTGGCAGCTATACAGCAGGGTACCACCTGAGAAGAAGCATTCATTCCCGTGTCTGAGAAAAGGGGAATACCTCTTCTGAAGTTGTGTCTTCCCTTTCAGGTTTTTACAACTGTTTTTTAAAAATATGCGTTTTTTTCAGAAAAAATGCCCTATTTAATTAGGGACAGCTTTCAGCTAACAAGAAGACTTGTAGATCCCCCTTCCCTATTGAAACAGCATATGCTGAGACTTAGCTAGTGTAGGATAATGGTTAGGAAAGTTTGCTGGGTGACCTTAACCTGGTCTCTTCTGTCAGCCAAACCTACCTCACAGGGTTGATTTGAGGATAAAATGGAGGAGAGGAGAAATATGCCCACTGCCCCGATTTCCTTAGAGAAAGGGTGGAATAAAAACATCCTAGATAGATAACCAGGTACCATTGGAAGGAATATATATTCTTCCTCCCTTCCTCCCTCCCTCTCTCCCCCCTTCCCTTCCCTTCTTTTTGGTCTCCTTTAGATTGTAAGCTCCTCAGAACAGGGGCCTGTTATCTTCAGTTCTTTAGATTGTAAGCTCCTCAGAACAGGGGCCTGTTATCTTCAGAGTACATTGCATTTTGATGGCGCTGGGTAATAAATAATAATAATGCTCCATAATAATCACGCAATTGATTAACTGCTTAATCAACTAAGCTTTGCAGCCATAGTCAAATGGGGACACTGAGTACCTTGAAGAGGTTTTATTGAGCACGTGTGAGGGTGAGCCAGCGTTATCAGTCATTTTTAATGTCCAAAGTGCTGTAGGAATGATCGATGATAATTACACCTTTCAAGGAGAACTCGAGAAGATTTCATAAAGAGTTTGTCCCTGGGATGGTTAATTTCTGTTTAAAAAGAAATACAAAGGAGGCTCGAAGCTACCTCTGGTCTGAAACCCCCTTCCCCTGTAATCCTCACGTGTGTGCATAAGTGCATAAGGTTATTCAGAGGTGTGGGGATGGAGCAGAGGCCCATCAGTGGCCATTAACCACAAGGTATAGATGGTGCAATATGTCGGGGGCAGTGTATTCTTGGTGCTTGGGTGGCAACGGTGGGAGATTTTTTTCCTGGCGTTCTGCCCCCGCTGGTGGACCTCCTGGTGGCACCTGGGTTTTGGCCACTGTGTGACACAGAGTGTTGGACTGGATGGGCCATTTGCCTGATCCAACATGGCTTCTCTTATGTCCTTAACTCTGTCTATGCACAGAGAGGCAGTTTTCATGATTGTGCTGCATTTTCCAGGGTTGAGCCTTGGTGCCTAAAAACATGTTTGATGGCTGACCCCAGTTTCAGATTGAGCCTTTTCTCTTCTGGGGCTGTGGTTGCCAGCAGGCCTGGAGGCAAATGTCCTATGCCTTTAACAGAGGCTGAATGGGTGGAAATGCTGGATTCGAGTCCAGTAGCACCTTAGAGATCCAACAAGCTTTCCAGAGTAGAAGCTTTTGACAGTCAAACCATCCTTCCTACTCTTGAAAGCTTCTACCTTGAAAATCTTATTGGTATCTGAGATATTACTGGACTCAAATTCAGCTGTTCTACTGCAGACCAACACCACAGACCCTCTGAAACTATCTGTATGGAAATAGGCAGCAGAAGCTTTTCACGTTAAGGAGGTCAATAACATCACCTGGCAAATAACACCCCTGTAAACCTCTATTAAAGGGGCAGGGAATTTCTTTCTCCCAGCCTCCTGGCAACCCTATCTACAGCTCTAAATCAGCTAGCAAGAGAGAGGCCAGTGTTACTCTATGCGATGGTTCTTGAGGGAGGTGGGAGGGCCTGGCTTTTCCCTTTGCGTCTACATTAGTGACTTTGATCTTCACAGGTCGAGAGTTCTTTGTGGGAATTTCCAAGTGGACCAATCACAGAGGAGCAGAGATGGTTGCCGATGCTTTCAGGGTGAGACGCGATCTTGGAAGGGAACTTTCCTCCCTCCCCTGCACATTTCGGTTTTCTCCCTAAGTAGCCGTATTGCATGTCACGATCTTCTTTTCTTTCCCCCATTAAGCTTGCAAGCCAGTTTTTCTAAAACCTAAAAATAGATTGAACACAATGAGTTTCAGGGTTTCTGCCCCCGGGAAACTCTTTCCATGACTCATCTGCTCAGGAAAGCCCTGCACATCTGTCTGGAGGCAGAAGATTCCAGGGCACGTTCCCCTCACGTGCAGCCCTGGATGGGTTTGTTAGTCCTCTGTGCTCCCTTGACGTATCTGAGAATGGCGATAACTGAATGCCCCCCTGCCTTTGCACTTTGCAGGAGAAGATTTTAACCTTCTCTTCCCCGTAGCTGTTTCAGAGCGTGGTTGGAAGGCATATGGTGTGGCCGTGTTGCAGAAGCTAAACCAGGGGGACCCCCCCCACACATGGTGCCTACCGACAACTTTCTTGACACCCACTGGGTGTTTTCAGAAAGTGAGTGGGGCCAAATGGGCTCTCTGCCCAGCAAGGCTTCTGATTGACTGCTGGAGATTTGATTGGCTGTACAGATTTTTTAAAAAATGTTGCTTTGGTGGCAGCTGCCGCCACCACACCACAAGGATCTTCACTGTGTCACTGAAGGTAAACTGCCGCAGCCACTTTGCGGCTGGCTTTACCTCCTGCAGCAGCCATTTCGTGTAGAGTGACCAACCCCCCCCCCCGGGGGGGCGGGGTCCCCCCAATTTTTGGCAGCCCCAATCCGCCACCAGCCAGCTGGCTGGTGTGAGGGAGCGCCACCCCCAGAGAGCCCCACTGCGCCTGATGTGACATCATCATCTGGGTAACGTCATTGTGGCATGCACCAGAAGACCCGGGATCCAGCCAGGATCCCTCTGCTAGCAGACGGGTAAGACCTGGCAACCCTAGTTTTGTGGCAGCCATTTTGTTGCTATGTCCACCACACTATATCAGAATTCCAAAGGTGCTTGCAGGCTCAGAAAGGTTGGGGACTCTGGAGCTAAACAGATCTGGAGCTAAACAGATCTGCATCTGGTTGGCATCTGGTTGGAAGCTTAGGCATGTGGCTTTGAGTTCCATGATGGAAGAAAGCCCAGGTTCTAAAGCATATGATTTAGCTGAGCTATGTACTATACTCCTGTGTGTGGTACATACTCTGTTGCTGTACGTACTATGCTGCTGTTTCTGCATTTCTGAAATGTCCTGCTAATAACATGCTTTGTAACAGCTCTGGTTTCAGATTTCCCCAGTCCTAATTCCATTACGTTGCTTATTGGCTGGACCAACCTGTTGGTTGCATTGGCTTAACACTGTGTCTTCCACTCTGAATCTCCATGAGAAAGGTGGACTATAAAATAAATAAGGGCTAGCAGAAGAGAGTGGCTAGAGTGTCATGCTAGGACCTGGGACAATCAGATTCGAATCCACTGCTCTGCCATGGAAACTTGCTGGGTGACCTTAGCCCAGTCACCCTCTCTCAGACTAACCTATCCTCATAAGATGGCTGTTGTGAGGATTAAGTGGAGGGAGGAACAATATGAGAAGCTGCTTTGGGTCTCCAATCAGGGAGAAAAACAGGGTGTATATAAATAAACAACAATAAAGGGTCTCTGTCTGACTCTTTTTTGTGCACTATACTGTATGCAGATAGATTCCGGTAGGTAGCCATGTTGATCTGAAGCAGCAGAGCAAAGTTTGAGTCCAGTGGCACCTTTAAGACCAACAGCGTTTTATTCTGGGTATAAGCTTTTGTGCATATGTGCACTTCTGCAGTCACATTGAAACAAGACTTCCTCAACCATTACATGTAGGTGGGGGGATTAGTTGCCAGGATGGGCTAATTAGAGTCAAGATGCCTCAATGTACCTGTTTTATTGCAAAGGAGTTTCAGAAACAAACTGAAATGAGAGACTGCTGAATTACAAGTTATTAACAGCACTCAGGACAATGGAACCCCGGGGCTTAACAGAGATATCAGATTCTTCTCTCACTACACATGCTAAATCACTCAGTTCTCGCTTATACCTAGAATTAAACTTTGTCGGTCTTAAAGGTGCCACTGGACTTAGTTTTCACATCCATTTTAACTCTTTTATTACGTGTATGCTAATTTGCTGTTATTCACAGGTCTTACCAACTGCATTAATCCAATCTTAGCTATACTTACCACTCAGTTAGTTATGCATCTTGACTCTAATTAGCCCTTCCTGGCAACTAACCCCCCCACTTCCTCTCTACCTATGTGTAAGGCTTGAGGAAATCTGTTTCAATGTATCTGAAGAAGTGTGCATGCACATGAAAGCTTATACCTGTAATTAAACTTTGTTGGTCTTAAAGGTGCCACTGGACTCCAACTTTGTTACACTGTATGCGGATCTTGGCAAAGCCCTGTACTAGATGTGGAATTGGACAGCAGAAGTTGCAGTGATAGTCCTTCTCTCTCTTTCTCTCTGCACAGGATTTTGCAGTATCTACCATTCCTGTCTCGGGCACGTTGCACCTCCGTAGCTTCTGCAGTATGGCTGGCTCAGACACAGTTGTGATTGGCAGCAGTGACATAGCCAAGAAAGCCATGAAGGTAGTGACTCGTGTCTTTGGGGCCGGGGTCCTTCTGGAAGGAGCCATAAAGTCATTAGGTACCTCTCCCCTCCCTCCTGGGGCACAATTGTTTGCCAGTTGGCTACTGCTGGAAGATCATTGCAAACAATCAAACCCATGTGTTGAGCAAGCTACTCACCTTATTGCGAGTTTCCCTGAAACATCTGGCAAGCCATTTTTGGCAGATGAAATGGATATAAGAATTGCCTTGCTGGAATAGACCTCAGGTCATTTCAGTCCAGCATCCTCTTTCCAGCAGTGGCCAACTGGAAGCTTTTGGGCATTCACACACCAGATGTGAACGTGATGGCCTTTTCCAGCATCAGGTATGTAGATACACAACCCCTAAATATGGAGGTTCTCTTAAGTTGTTGTGGCTAATAATTGTAGATGGGTTCTCCTAAATTTGTCTAATCCTGTTTGCAGGGCTTCTACATTAACGGTTGTCGCTATATCATGCTGGCGAATTCCTCAGGTCCATTTTGCGTTTTGTGAAAATGATCCCCCCCCTCCGAAATAGAACACAGTGTGATCCAGCAAAGCAATTTTTTAAGTTGCCTTCAAAGCATGTGGTAGATCACTTGAGATGCTGGAGCTAGAGAAAGTAAAAAAAAAAATAGCAAACAGAAAGATAGCAAATTAAAACTCACACTGTTTCTCCACAAATAGCTGTGCCGCCCTCACTCTTCTGTTTCCCCTGCTTGCATTGGTCAATTTCACATGATTTTCTGTGCAGCTGTATTTTGACCCACAGCTCCCCCCTGATTTCCCCCTGGTTTTTTGAGATCGAGAAGATGTGGGAGAAATTGGGGGGAGTTGTGGGTCAAAATGCGGCCGTGCAGCGAGTAGTGTGAAATTGACCAATGCAAGCAGAGGAAACAGAAGAGCAAAGGTGGCACAGCTTCTTGTGGGGTATCGGTCTGTGGGTAATTATCCAGTCTACATGTGTGTGGGAGGAGGGGTTACCGCAGGATTTCATGCTGGCATTTAGACAGCCTCCATTTCCCCCTCTCCTCTCTGTAGACTATGGAGCAACTAACCGATCACCACTACGAAACGCTGACTGTGCCTGATGACCCGGCTGCCAACTGCATCTATGCTCGGCTTGGCCAGAAGAGCAACGTCCTTTTGCATCGGAGTGCAGAGGAGTATCCTGACAGCGTGCAAGTAAGAGGGAGGGATACTTTGGAGAAAAGGTGGTGACACGGCCATGTGGGCGGGAGAGTACGCCTAAGGACTTGTGTGGATTCTGTCCGGGGCAGGACTTGAGATAACTGAGGGTCAATTCAAATGCTGTCATCTATCACTGCTGTGTATAAATAGCTACAGTGCCTGAGAGGGTTGTGTACAGGGGGTATTACTCCCTATAGGAGGCCCCTATAAGGAACAGGGTGTAAAGTTTATTGGATTCACTGTACACACCTGCAATGCACCAGTTGCCAAAAACATCAGTGCTGTCTCCCATGGTGTGGAGCACTGCTGTATGGACGCGTTTCTGTGTGTTTGTGTATGTAAGGCAGAGAGACAGTTTGGTGTAGTGGTTGGGGTGTGGACTCTTATTTGGAAGAATTCCCCACTCCTCCACATGCAGCTGCTGGTGTGACCTTGAGTCAGTCACAAGTTCTTTCAGAACTGTTCTCTCAAGGGCAGTTCTCAAGAGAGCTCTCTCAGCCCCGCCTACCTCACAGGGTGTCTGTTGTGGAGAGGGTAAGGGAAAAGAGATCGTAAGCCACTCTGAGACTCCTTCGGGTAGTGAAGGGCAAGGTATAAATCCAATCTCCTCTTCTAAGTAATGTCTAGTCCCTTCAGCATGGAACAGGGTTTTGATTTGCGACGGCTGAAGGGTGTTTTAGTCCTCATGTGAGCTGTTTTACGGACAGGATTCAGACAGAGTGGAAAAGAGCAAGAGTCCAGTAGCACCTAAAGGTAAAGGTTCCCTTGCTCGAAAGCCAGTCGAATCCGACTCTAGGGTTGTGGTGCTCATCTCCGTTTCAAAGCCGAAGAGCCAGCGCTGTCCGAAGACGTTTCCGTGGTCATGTGGCCGGCATGACTAAACACCAAGGCGCATGGAACGCTGTTACCTTCCCACCGGAGTGGTCCCTATTTATCTACTTGCAATTTCTTGCTTTCGAACTGCTAGGTTGGCAGGAGCTGGAACTAGAGACGGGAGCTCACCCCGTCATGCGGCACCCGGGTCTCGAACTGCTGAACTACTGACCTTCCACAGCCTGCAGTTCAGCGTCTTAACCACTTGAGCCACCGCAGTTAGCACCTAAAAGGCTAACAAAATGCGTGGCAGGGTATGAGCTTTCATGAGTCACCACTCTGCTTCAGATACTATCAGATGATCCTATTCATAGTTGTCGTGAAGTCTGGCCAGGCCCATTGTGAGCACACTCAGCTTCCTTGATCTCCTCTTACGTAGGGGCAGGGAAGGAAGTGGAAGACCACCTGTCTTGCTGTTTTCTTGGGAACTTTTTTTTTAACCGAACCAGACTATCTCCTTTGCTTGAATTATGAGGGCCAGAGGAGGAAGGCTGTACCTGTGGAACGTCTTGGTATCAAATGATGGGCTGGAGAATCCCACTCCAGATACGTGTGTTGTCCTCCCAAAGAAACAAGCGTGGTGCTCCTTCCTGTCTCTTCATGGGTTCTGGGCACGGCTTGGGCTCTGTAGGAGCAGAAATTAGGATTGGGGTTTTTTTTAAATATATATCTGGAAAGAGGGTTAACAAGTTTCTGTCTGCTTCCTTTATAGCCTTTCCAGAAACTTCCAGACTACACCCTCATCCCGGCAGCTTGCACTGAGGTGGCCAAACTTGGTGGGACTCTCAGTTCCTGCTCTCTTTTCATCAACAAGAAGCTGGAGATCTAGTGCCTATCTGAACCCTCACGAAAATGCAATCCCTGAAGAGGAATTCCTTCCCGCAGTTCCTTTGTGCAAGCGTCCCTGTTTTTCTTAGCTCCGTGAGGCAAGAATACCACCGTCCTTCCCCAGCCATGCTATCTTGTTTGGCCTTAAATTTTGCCATTTTCCTCTTTAAAAACAACCCCCAAAAAACTACATTGGATCTTAGTTTCCTTGTAGTCCCGCCACTCTCATATTTCCTCTTTTCCTGCCACCTTGTACTCTTAGAAAGGATTTCCAACTCTCAGTAGACCGGTGATGATTTTATGTTGCATCCAGCACTGAAGCGAATCTTTTAACCCTGAAAAGGAAAACTAGAAGTTCTCTCTCTTCAGTCAGTGATCAGTGCTTTTGACCAGGTTCTCTCAACACTGTAGCCTTGCTATGGATGCTAAAAATGAAGTACTGCATTCTCTTTGTTACCACTAGATTTTCTTGGGACGGATTATTAAGTCAGGTACTGAGAACTGTTTTTGGGTCGCCTTCCTGAGCGATTCCGTGAGCAGCCATCTTAAGCGATGTTGTCTCATGAAGTCTGCACCCAAGATGGTGGCCAAAAGGCATTGGAAGGTCCAAAGGGCAGGATACATTCCCTTAACAGAGGTAGCCCTCTATTTTTTATTACAAATAGCTGTCAATGGCCGGCTGCTGGTTTGGGGTACAGGCCACTATTACCTTGCTACAGATCTGGGAGATTCCATTGTTCTGGATAAGGGGGGCTGTGGTGAACTTTCTTGCTTGAATAAACCATTCCACCTATAGGAAGATTGCACAAGTATTCCACAAACCTCTCAGTCAATAATAAAAAAGACTGTGTCCTTTCCCTCAGTAGCTTAGTTCTAATCCTAAAACATCTTTAAAAACTAGCCTGTATGACTGTTCAGTCTGCCACGTACATCTCTATGGTGCTGCTGTTTTGGGACAAGGGAGTTCAGAGTCAGGCCTACACTCCCTCCCCCCACATCCCAAACTCAGAATTGCTTCCTCACTGCCACCTCAACAGATAACTTCCACGGATGTTCTGTGGTCATGAAAGAGCAGCTAGACTTAAAAAAAAAAATACGGGCTTGAGGAACGCCGCTTCCTCTTACCCAATGACACTGTGTATGTGTTCGTGTAATATAGCTAGGAGGGGCATTCTGGTTGTAGGAATGTTCTGGAAAGTGGTAGGGGGAGTGCCCTCTGTTTGGGAGTTAGGTGTATTGACAGAAGTAGGACTTTTAGATTCATTCACTGCCTCTTGAGAACCCCTTGTGGAACCAATGAAAATAATAATAAAAAAACAAAATTGAACCAACCTTGGGCTTTGTTGTTTTTGGTTTTCTTCTTGTGCATTTAGGCCTCTGGACTAGACCCCTGTCAGGCTCGGGGGTCCTGCTTTTAATAGTAATTATCATTTCTCAAGGTTAGAAATTACTGCCCAAACAATTGCATCTAATTTTAAGTGTCGCATTCTAACACCATGCGTGGTTCTTAATTGTGGGTCTCACATGTCAAATAATCACGGAAGTGGCCTGCAGGGGTTATTTTGAGCAAGGCCTCTATAAAAGGGAAGAGATGCTACACTGTCATGGAAACAGAGCCTGCTATAAAAACAGCCAGTGTGTCGGGATGGTACAGCCTGTGACCAAACCTCTGAGCAGTGTTCCCTCTAAGCTGAGTTAGTGTGAGCTTGTTTACAGTTTTTTAGCCTCCGGCTCACACACTTTTGGCTTAGCTCAGGAAGGATGGCTCCAGAGCAAACTAATTAATGCAGCAGCCAAATCGCTCGCTCACAACTTTAAGGCCAGTAGCTCACAAAGTAGAATTCTAGCTCACAAGACTCCACAGCTTAGAGGGAGCATTGCCTGTGAGGATAACAAACTGGCTACTCTGTGAAACAGGATCCAGAAGTAGGTGGACCACTGGTCTGATCCAGCAGCATTCATGTGTTCATTCCAAGGATCCCACTCGGTTGCTGCAGATCTTGTAAGTGAGCTGTCAAGTGGCAGCTCACTTACAGCAACCCCTCATGGGGTTCTCAAGGCAAGAGATAAGCAGAGGTGGTTTGCCATTTGCCTTCCTCTGGGTGGCAGCCCTGGACTTCCTCGGCTGTCTCATCCAAGCACCAACCAGAGCCAGTCCTGCTTGGCTTCCAAGCAGTGCTGCGAGCTCTGGGTGGAGAAATACCTGGAGATTTTGAGGGTGGAGGCTGGGGAAGGGAGGGACCTCAGCAGGGTACAATGCCACAGAGTCCACCCTCCAAAGCCGCTGTTTTCTGCAAGGGAACTTATCTCTAGTCTGGAGATCAAATGTAACAGCAGAAGATCTCCAGGTCCCACCTGGAAGTCGGCAACCCTGCTTCTGAGATCAAGCGAGATTGGGCCAGGCATTCAGATCTTAAGCAGGTACAAAAAAAATCAAAAGGTTTGTCAAACTGCTTGTAGGCCACAACAGATAGCTAGTGGGCTGACTTCAGCTGGGGCGTGAGGAGGTCACACAATTGTTTCAGTGTACCTGGTGTGGGAGCTACTCCCCCTATTTTTGAAACATCTCTGGGGGAAAGTAAGAATTCAGAAGGCCTTCCTCAGAAGACTTAGCTGCAGAGCAGCTTCAGAGTTTTTTTTTTTTAACCAGCTCACTTACATAATTTGGGATGGAAAGCACACCTGTTGTGGAGGAGTTGTGGGGAGGTGGGAAGCTAGTATTGACCTTATGGGATGTCTGCAATTAACAGCCCCCGCTGCTCGTGGCTGATGCGGCAAAGAGGGAAGGAAGATGTACTTGGTGAGAACTTTCCTCATCTCACTAGAAACAAGCCCAGTGAAGCTGGTGGGGCAGTAGACTCCGGATGCACAAAAAGATGTACTGCTTTATCCAATGATTAATAGACTGCAGGACTTGTTGCCAGAGGGTGTAGTGATGGCCGTGAGCATAGATGGCTTTAAAAGGAGAATGTAAAGGTCATCATTGATTTTCTCTGCAGTCCCACATGGGGGACTGTGCATGAGCCAGGCATGCCATTGGATAGGTCTTTACAGCTAAAAATCTCCGGGGTTGCTGTGCCCCTGAGTCAGAAGCTTGTTTCCGCCCAGGGACCATGTGTTCCTGCACAGTAGCGCCCCCTATCCTCATTTTCTCTTTTGCCGCCGAAGAAAAAGGTGGTGTTTTTGGAGTCTCCAGCTACAATTGAGGGGATTTTGTCAGATTTGTTGCAGCTACGTTGGCTGTGGAGTCCCTTCCATGCCTCAGAATGCCCTTTTCAAGAAGCGCTCCTGATGTGGAGTGAAGATGACCCAAACTGGCGACCATGACCTTTGTCTGTTCTGTTTGTGTGAAGGGCATAGTGTGTCTCCAAATGTAAGGCCTGCCAGTGCTTCTCCCCTAAAGCTTGGGGGGATAGGGTGTTGAAATTTAAGGCAGCATTTTGGGAGTACTTGGTTAAGGATACTTGGTTAGAAGATGAGAAGCTGCTGCACACTGACATTTTAGGGTTGTGAGCAGTTTATGTCCTTAGTTGTTTCTTTGATATCCTTCAGAACTGATCCACCCTTGTCCAGACGGACAATGCCGTTATGATGTTTTATTTAAACAAGCAAGGGGGTAAAGGGTCCAGACGTCTGTGTCCGGAAGCTACTCTTGCATGGGACATGGCAGTGAAGCTCAGTGCTTCCATTCAAGCTATCCACATCCCTGGGAGTTTGAACATGGAAGCCGACAGATTGAAAGGAGCTGGCACACTCTCCCATGAGTGGTCTGTAAAGGCCACTCAACTGGATCTACTTGTTACCCTCCGGAGGCTTCTGGGCATTGATCTTTCTGTGATGTGAGAAAACAAGAAGGCTGGAAGATTGTTCCTGAGCAGGAGTAGGGATCGGTTCCCTAGGGGACACGCTTCAGGTGTGTTGGCAAAGAGCCCTGTTTTATGCGTTCCCTCTGTTCCCGCTCCTTATCAGGGTAATCGAGAAAGCCAGGAGCAAGAGATCGAACATGATCCCAGTTAGCACCCTTTTGGCCTCATCAAATATTGTTTCTCTGATCCTTATGGAGATCTCCCGGGGCCAATTCCTTCCCCTACTAAATTGACCCGATTGAATCAGCATCAACCAGGTGTTTCATCACGATCTGGACTGCCTCAATCTGACGGCTTGGAGGCTTCAGACAAAGACCTAATATTTTCTAAGGAGGCCAATGATGTTCTCCTGGAGTCACACAAGCCCAACACTAGGTGATCCTATGTGTATAAGTGGAGATAATTTTCCCTTCTGTGTAGTGAGAAGGACTTGTCACCATGCCAGGCCCCTTTGCTGGTCATATTTGATTATTTATTACACCTGAAAGCTAAGGGCTTGACATTTTCTTCTTTGAAGGTTCACCTGGCTGCTATCTCTGGCTATCACAAGGGAACTGAAGGATCACTTTTCCCCCATCACTCGTCTAAGACGAGTTTCTTAAGAGGTTAGATAATCTCTGTCCACCCTGGGGTCCTTTAGTGCCCAAAGGTCTCTCTATCTGTTGTGTTAGTACAGTTAATGCTCAGGCCTTTTGAACCCCTTGCTACCTGTTCTTTGGTGGAACTTTCTATAAAGGTGTGTTTCTTGGTAGCTGTTAGCCAGCAGGAGGGTGAGTGAGCTAGCAGCTCCTCAGACAGATCCCCCGTTTTTGAAGTTTTTTTCCCCCTGAAAGTGTAATTTTTTTGCCCCAGTCTGAGGTTTCTTCCTGAGTTAGTTTCTGGGTTCCATTTATCCCAAGATATCATTTTGCCTGTATTTTTTCCTGCAGCAAGCTCTGAGAATGGCCACTCATTGTATTCTTTAGATTTTAGGAGGGTATTATTATTTTACCTCAAGAGAACCCTGGACTTTCGCAGGGACACAGCCCTGTTTGTTTAAGTGGCCCTAAGAGAACTGGGAGAGCGTCATCTCAGACCCTGTCCTGATGGATTGTCAGGACCATTACAGTGTTCCCTCTAAGTTGAGTTAGTGTGAGCTAGCTTAGTTTTTTAGCCTCTGGCTAACACATTTTTATCTTAGCTCAGCAGGCCCGTAGCTACTGTGGGGCCCACAGGGCCCGCCCCCGCGGTTTTTAAGGCCCCCCTCCATGACCAACCCTAACATCCTTCTAAGCAGGAGCCCCGGCCTAGGCGATGATAAAAAGAGATCACATCCGATCCACGCGGCCAGCCAGGCCACTGTGCTGGACCAGACTGGAAGTTTACACCCACCCGCCATCCACTCCCCGGCCCTTTTACTGGAGCTGGAGGGGAAGGGTGGAACTGCCCCTTCTCCACCCAATGGAGGGAAGGAGGCCAGGGGATCCGCAGCAGCAGGCAGCTTTCCCGAAAGCCAGCGGCACACAAAGATGACCGGGCGCCACACGCGCTTCCGCCCCAAGTGCCTGGAGGGGGTGATGCGCACGTTGCCTTGGGGGCGTCTGAATGTCACCATGCTGCAGTCTGCCACCCCCCGCCCCTTTCCCTCTGGCCTCTGCCCTGCAGCCTTTACTGCACTCCATCCCTCCTGGAAAGGTTAGCCTGAGACATGACAGCAAGAACTCCCCAAGATAGACACAGAGATTGGTCCAAAACCCAAAAAACAGATCTGAATCAGCTGGGACCCCGGGGGATTCATTTAGAGTCCTCCCCCCTCAGTTGCACCTGGGGCTGCCTTAGGAATTCCACCAATTAAAGTTAATTTAATTAACTTTGGTTTAATTAGCTGGTGGGCCCCCCCAGCCCCCTCCCCAAAAACTTCTTAGCTATGGGGCTGTAACTCAGGAAGGATGGCTCCAGAGCAAACTAATTTATGCAGTAGCCAAATCACTCGATCACAACTTTAATGCCAGTAGCTCACAAAATAGAACTTGCTCACAAGACTTCACAGCTTAGAAGGAGCATTGGTTATGATAGGGCCAGATTGTCATGCCTGTTGAACGTTCATGCCCATTCCAGTAGGGCAATGACTTCTTCCACAGCTTTCCTGGATGGAGTGGCTTTGACGGACGTCTGCAGAGCTGCCACCTGGTCATCCGCAGACACTTTTGTAAGCCACTAAGCTTTGGATCTGCAGGTGAGTCACGAGCCTCAATTGGGCAAGGCAGTTCTTCATTGGCTGTTCAAGTGAAGAGAGCATGCCCCATTGCCCAGTGAGTTGCTCAGTAGACCCATGTGGGACTGCACAGAAGATCGATGTTGAAAACAAAGTTCCACTTACCTGTAACTGCTGTTCAAGTATCTTCTGTGCAGGCACACATACCCTCCCTCCTGCCTGACTGCTGCGCAGGAGCAGAAGCACATGGTCTCTGGGCAGAAACAAGCTTCTGACTCCAGTGTGCAACATCCCCTGGAGGCTTTTAGCTGTAAAGACCTGTCTGACGGCAGGCCTGCTTATGCACAGTCCCCCATGTATGCCTGCACAGAGGATATGCAATGAACAGTTGGTTGTAAAGTCCATCAGTGATTACTAGCCGTAGTGACTAAAAAGAACTTCCATGGCTGGAGGTATCAAATCTCTGAATCCCATTGCTAGGAAGCAACATCAAGGGAAGGTGTCAGCCTCTCTGCCCTGTTTACTGGCCCACCAAGGCAACTGGTTGGCCACTGTGGAATGGTGCTAGACAGAATGGGCAACTAGCCTCATCCAGTAGGGCTCTTCTTGTGTTCTTAAACAACCCAAAGTTCACATCTTCCCTTCCTTGCCTTCTGCTGTTTTCTTCTTCCTGGATTCAAGGAGGGGCTGTGTCTCAGAGGAAGAGCCTCCTCTGCTCGGCATGCAGAAGGTCCCCCGGTTCAATTCCCGGCATTGCCAGTTAAAAGGATCAGGCAGTAGTGATGTGTAAGGCCTCCGCCTGAGACCATGAAGAGCTGCTGCCAGCCCGAACAGACAGTGCTGACCTTGAAGGACCCAGAGCTGGTTCAGCAGAATGCACTGCTGCATGTATCCAAGTTCTCAATTGACCATGGATTCTGTGGCATGGAAGCTTGCTGGGTGGTGTTGGGCCACCCTCTCTCAGCCCGCTGGATTATTTGAACAACATAGGAGAACCCCGGGTGCCCCTCTGTGCTCTTTGGAGGAAGGTTGGAACACAAATGTACAGAATAGAATACATTCAGAACACTGTGAAACAAAAGACACACACCCAAGAAACGAGAACACTAGGCCTGTATGTGAAAAAAATTCAATAAGTTAAAGCAGCTTTATACAAGCCTTCTTATATTTGGAAACAAGCAAGCAAAAAGAAATCTGGTTATCTTCTAACAAGTAAGTGCAAGGCCATCGGAGCAGCCTGAAGAAGTTTTCTTTCTTCAGCTGCGCCTCCGAGAAGCAGCCGTAAGTCTCAGGCAGCCATCTCGACACTGTTGAGTCAGTCTCTCTAGCAATAGGCCAGAGTAACAGTTCCTGGGCAGTACAATCTCCAGCTGAGTAGGGCGAATCTTCCCCGAAAGTCTAAGCCTTTGGGTCTATCACAGCTTGAATGGCTAACGTGTTATGACAGATGTAGGTGGTCCCCGAAGCATGGAGCAAGTTCAACGGGAAGAACTCGGGAAGGCCGCTGGCCACATTTTGTTCATTCACGGGGCGCTGGAAGGAGGAGGACGACTGCAAGGGACGGAAGGAGGTGGAGAAGTGGTGCCTGTTGACTTGGTCCAGGAGAGTGAAGGTGACCTAGTAAAACAAGGGAACTGAATGCACATCTCCATGACAAAAGCAATTTAAAAAAAAAAAAAAACACAAACGCAATTGCATAGTTTCTTCTGAAGGAATGCTAGAAATGGAGCCCGCCCCCCAGAGGATGTGACGAAGGAGAGGATATCAGATCGAATGATCTGTCAGAGGAAGGCGTTGATGGCCACTGGTCTTTCACTCTCCTCCCTGCAACCTTTCTGACCCTGGGGAAGCTTATTTAGAGGGATGCAGGACCCATGTAGCTGTGTGTGTAGTGATTCACAGGACTGCAGTACGGGTACCACATTTGGGAGGTGGGGGGTGGATGGGCAGAGAGGTCCTGGGGGCCCCTTCCTGCCCACTGACCCATGTGTCCTTCTTCCTGCCTGTGCATCCTTCCCCTGACCCCATGCAAAAGCCCTCCCACTGCCTGTGCTCACAGCCATCTGCACTGCCCGCGTCCCTTTCTGGGATTGCAGTGGGCAGTGTATGCAGCTGGGAAGCCTGGGTGGCAGAGTACTCCCCCATGAGCAGGCAGGGAAAGGGCCAGCAGTAGTGGGCACTGCTAGAAGCCCAGGGCCCCGGCAGCTGCCCCCACCCCCCAAGGTATGCTGACATCAGCTCTGGTCCCCACGAATCCTGTGCTCCGGCAACCAACCTTCCCAGGATCAGAAAATACTGCTTGGAGAGAAGAATGCAGGAACAATCGAGCACGATCCTAACCTGCAGTCAGACTGTTGCTTCTAACCAAGTCCATAATGTATCCTGTGAGGCAGATGCCCCAAACAGGAGCCTGATTTTAATGTGACTGTTTTAATGACTTTAATATGATTTTACTGTAGAGCCCTAAACTCAGCTTTTTGGGATCCACCCTAATCCTGCTTGGGGAGGGTGTAATAAAAATAAATAAATAAATAAATAAATTTTGTGCAAATCTCCTCCCCCCCTGCCAAAAAAAGCAGAAAATTGCATGCACTGGGCCCCTATGGGCATGCAGAATAAGCTCTGCCACTGATGGCCCAGCCTGGCCTGATCTCAGAAACTAAGCAGGGTCAGCCCTGGGTTAGTACTTTGACGGGAGACCGTCGAGGAAGTCAAGGGTTGCCATGCAGAGGAAGGAATGGCAAACCATCTCTAAATGTCTCTCGCCTTGAAAACCCCATGAGGGGTCACCATAAGTTGGCTGTGATTGCCTTATTGCGCGTTTAGGGGAGGGATGTGTGTCTGAATGGAGGCAATTGGGGTTGGCAGGTGGGGGATGTAAACTGGGCCCTTGAGGGGGGCGAAGTGGTCTGCGTTTGCACGTCACTGGATATTGTGCTCCACCACAGGAAAACCTTGTGAATGCTTGCTATAGCATGACGATAGTGCTATATCCAGTGACCTACAGACACAACTCTGGTTCGGACTCCCCCCGTGTGACAGAAACTCACCGGATGATCTTGTATAAGTCACTGTCTCTAAAATGAAAGCAAAAGTAAATGATGTGGACTCAAGCCACTGACCCTTCTGGCTCTATGGCCCAATCTGCATCTAGCATCTGCTCCGCTGTTTTACCAGACCCACGTTGGAACAGAACAAGATGCGGCTCAAAACCACATTCCCTGGGCCAACTCTGTACTGACTGCAGAGTCACCCCTGAGTGGCCATAAAATGGCCATAAATCTATGCAGACACTTCTATAAAACCAAGAGATCAAATGAAGTGAAAGCCACATGCAGTCTGGACACTGCCATAAAATCCAACAATCAATCAAAGTGAAAGTGGCATGCAATGTGGGTTTGGTAAAATAGCGCAGCAAATGCTAGATGCAGGTTGGGCCTATGAATCTGTCTCAGCTGGCGAGAGGACTACACATTGAGTCCAGTAGCACATTAAAGTCCCACAGGATTTCTGGTTTGTAAGCTTTCGAGGGTCAAAGTTCCCTTCATCAGATATCCGACTGACCTTCAAAAGCTGATACCCTGGAAATCTGGCTGGTTTTTCTCTCTGTTTCTGTCTCTTCCCCCTTCCCTCCCTCCCTGTGAACGGGCTCAGGGTGGATCACAACAACAGGTGGGGCCATTTGGCCACACAACACATTAAGTTAAAACATTCAAACAAGCCTTTAAAAACAAACTGCATCAATACTGGTGCCACTGGACTCTAAAATTCGTTTAATCCAGGCCGCACATAGATGGTACCTTCAGCAGGGCCCCCAGATCTTTTTTACTTTTCTGGGCGCCTGCTGCTTCAACCAAAGGCCCTCCGGAACGATAAAAGTTTACGGTGCTACCTAGCTTGAGTCTTGCTCTTCTGCCGCAGACCAACATGGCTACCCCCCTGAGCCAAGAGGTCTGTCTGCATTGGGAGAGTCTGGCACTTCCTATGTGTAAAGTACATCCCACTGACCTATGTTCTCCCTCGTGCTTAGATGCAGGAATGGTGGTCCACCTTCAGCCTCACACATCATTCTTTTTGGTGTTATTCAAACTTTGTAGTCCCCCTGTGTGGGTGGGTGTGTTTACAAAGCTGGAGTGCCTAATCAGGATCTCTCAACAGGTAAGGGATAGTTAATCTGGGGTGAGTGTGCTTGGTAGGCTTGCCAGGTCCCCCCCCCAGGTGAGCAGGGGATCCCCTGGTTTCAGCACTCCTGTCCGCCCCCCCCCATTACTCCCGCAGGTAGTCAAGAAGCTGGAAATGAATCTGATGTGCCTATGTCACCCAGAAGTGACGGCACTTTAGTGACATTGTGGGGGCACATTCTGGTTTTGGGGCAAAACTCTACGGCTAGAAGCTAATTCTACCAATTGAGTTTTGCCCACGAACCAGAGCATCGTCTTTGACGTGCCTACATCACCTGGAAGTGGCGTGGGCACATCGTGTGTCTTCCCGCTCCTGGAGCCCCCCGGTAAGTCCCCTGCTGGCTTGTCCAACTGACCTGGCAACCCTAGTTCTTGGTCATGGACCAGCTCTGCCTGGCCCAGCATTCTGGGCAAGAATCTAAGCAACCAGCAGGCCAAAGCTGGTGCACTGGAACTTGGTTTGTGGTCCACTTATGGGCTGCAGTCTTAACTTCCATCCACCCCTGCTCTGAAGAGCTAAGACATAAGCCCACATTCCACCAGCATCAGTGGCCTTGAATAAGAGACAAAACTCAGATTTGGGGGAAAGGTCCCACTGCCTCTGATGATCTCGTAGCCTGGGGTACCCAGCATTTTGGCATTCTGACATGGGGTTGTGGGCACAACCATAAAATGGCTGTCAGAGGAGGCGGAGCCAACCGCAAACCATCAAATAGGTTACGTATAACTCTAATAGTAAGTTTTCAATGTTTCAAAGATCTATTTAACAGGATGCCTTTTACAATTAACATACTTTCCCCCTTCAGTGCACACAGCTTACTGTTAGTCACACAGTGAAGATCCTGGGCTGTAGCAGCTTTCAAAGCAGTTTTTTAAAAGGTCAGAACAGCCAACCAGATCTCTAATAGGTAATAACCGCACCTGGCCCTGCCCACTTTCTAAAAACACTTGGTGGGTGCCAGGAAAGATGTGGGTGGGTGCTGGGGTACCCAAGGGTACCGCGTTGGGGATCCCTGCTATAGCTCCATACCTTGTGCTGGAAAGGCCACTTAAGCTGGAAGTCATATTCCCCTTTCATCACGACCAGGAAAAGTGAAAGGTGGGTCCCAGCGCCTGTCCCATCTCCATTCAAGAAGAGTTTGAGACGGAGTTTGTATCCATAGCGGCTGGTATAAAAACCTTTGTGTGAAGAGAAAAGGAACAGACAGCATTAAAATGTGCGTGTGTGTGTGTACTGGTGCCCTCTAGTGGGCAAGTTATATTGTGTTCCAAGGAGACCCTGCATTTAACAGTACAAAGCTCAAAGTAAGCATTGTGGGAAATGCATAGCTGCCCTGCTGCAGACAGTGATGTCACTTCTGGTGTGACCCATAAATGATGCCATCACACTGGGGGGGGGGCACACTCCAGCTTTTGCTCCAAACTTTATAGTTTAACCATAGAATTTGGGGTGAATGCTAGAGCGTCACCCAACATGATGCCATCGCTTCTGGGCCACTGGGGAAGGTATGTCATCACACTGGGGGCATTGATTGTGCCCCCCCCTTTTGGTGGCCATTTTCTTCCCAATATAACCCCCCAACAGCCAATGAGAGGTAAATGGAGGCAGCATATAAATGAGGAGACCCACTTTCAGATCCCCACTCAGCGATGAAGCTAGTTTGAGCCAGTAATTCTCTGTATATCCTACCTCTATTGTTCCCTCTAAGCTGAGTTAATGTGAGCTAGCTCACAGTTTTTTAGCCTCCGGCTCACATATTTCTGTCTAAGCTCAGGAAGGATGGCTCCAGAGCAAACTAATTTATGCAGCAGTCAAATCTCTTGCTCACAACTTTAATACCAGCAGCTTACAAAGTAGAATTTTTCCTCACAAGACTGCACGGTTTAGAGGGACCATTGCCTACCTCATCATAGGGTTGTTTCTAAGGATAAAAAGGAGGGGAGAGCTATCTCACACAGAACCAGCAGCCAATGAAGTCAAGAAATAACAGAGTTGGGAAGGAAATAAGCACAATGGTGTCATATTCTGTTTCATCTTTCCCTAGATATTATCAAGGAGATGTAGGGAGGAATACAGATTGGCAGCAGTCATATGCTCCCCTCCCCAGATGTCTCGTTCAGTGCGCCTTTGGCAAAATCTGTTTTAACTGCCATGGCCAGCTCTGGTTCCTAAAGAACAATCATTTGAAGCAATTAAAAATTATTACGTTAGCTACCCTTAGCCCTTGGGCAGAACTAAAATCCAGAGGGCTGCTTGGGGAAGGCGTGGGATTTAAATCGGCTTTAAAAGTCATTCTATGAAATTGAACAGTGTCGGGGGGAGAATCCTAGGAATCTGGGCTCTGGGTTGTTAAAAATGTGACTCTGGCAAATAAGGAATTTGAAATATTTTCCCAGCCCTGTGATAGCTGTATGATGGAAGCCAGCGGCTGCTAGTATAACCATCAATTTCCCAGCTAGTCAAAATGGACCCTAGCAGAACTTCATCGCTTCATGCCAGGGTGGCTGTTAGAACAACAGCTGCCGACTGTGGCAAGAGGTCTACCTTGACTCTTCATAAAGATCAGCCATCTCATGCTTTAGTGTTCTCACCACCAGGCTGTCGGTCTTACTGCTTGCAAGCTGCCTGTGTACTGGAGCACAGAATGAACTATGAACCAGGCAGTCTGTGGTTTAAAACCTCTGCCACAAGCTCACTTAGGGGTTCCCCAGCTCTAGACTGGGAAACTCCTGGAGATTTAGGGGTGAAGCCTGGGGTGTGTAATGCCCTA
Organism: Gekko gecko; assembly: GCA_029375565.1. Classification (NCBI taxonomy): domain Eukaryota; kingdom Metazoa; phylum Chordata; class Lepidosauria; order Squamata; family Gekkonidae; genus Gekko; species Gekko gecko. The sequence continues at coordinate 34,276,016 of JAPDNY010000002.1, read as the reverse complement.
GAGTCCACCCTCTAGAGCAGCCATTTTCTCCTGGGGAACTGATCTTGGTCACTCGGAGGTCAACTGTAATAGTGGGAGATCTCCAGGGGCCACCTGAAGGTTGGCCACCCTAAGCTCACTAGATTCCATTAAAGGGTCATGACTAGACTTTTCAGCATTTTAACTATTATATATAGGGATACCAGATCCCCCCCAGTGGGGACAAGGGCCCCCTGGTTTCGGGTCCTCCTCTCCGACTCCCATTGCCATCCCCCACACAGGCAAGAAGCCAAAGTAAACGTGACATGACTCCATCACCTAGAAGTGATGTAGGCACGTCGGTGATGTCAGGGGGTGGGGATGCTCTGTTTTTTGAGCAAAACTCTATGGTAGAAGAAAATTCTACCACAGAGGTTTTGCCCCCAAACCAGAGCATCATCCTCAATGTGCATATGTCACTTCCGGGTGATGTAGTCACATTGTGTTTACTTCCAGTTTCTTCCCTCCCTACACCTGGTAAGTTCACCCCCACCCCCCCACCAGCTGGTCTGACAGATGTGGCATCCCTAGCTGTAAATCTGAGAGATCTCCAGATCCCACCTGTAGGTTGGTAACCCCAGAGTCACCACGTTTCACTTAATGGGTCATGGTTCCACGCCAGAGTTTATCATCCTTAGCACTGTATAAATGCTAATATTTCACATATGTACAGTGGACTATTTGTGGGGGGGAGTAAGTGGAACAAAATGGAGTCTGGTCTCCATTAGAGTGAAGTGGGTGGGTCTGCTCTGTGCTATGTTGAAAAACTCAAGGCTAAAGCCCTCCTTGACTGCAAGATTTGGGAAATCTTTTTCCCTTTTCATGTCTTCTTATTTTTGTATGCTGCCCTCATGAGTCATTTTGTTTGGCCCATTTTGACATTGATAGTATTTGTGGCTTGTTTCCTTTTACACAGACATCAGTTTTATTTCTATTGAATTTTGTTAGTATGTATGGAAAAAGCCAATGGCAGGACTGAGGAGAAACCATGACAGAAAGCAGAACTTCCTAAAAACAACAACCATGTATGGCCGTGAAATCCAGTAACATCTGGAGTTGTTAACCTCCAGGTGGGGCCTGGGGGTCTCTTGGAATTTCAAATGATCTCCAGAGATCAGTTCCTCTGGAGAAAATGGATGTTTGGAGGGATGAAGGTCTTGCCAAATCTTCCTCATTTTATACCCCTAACCCCCATCTCAGACTTACGATCACTCACAGGGGGAGTAAAGAGCAGGTCTGTTATTGGTTAGTGCCTCCTGAGTTCTGAGCCCCACATCTGAGATCTTCCAGAGGAAACATCCGTTATATGTGGTTTGTTCCAGGGTGTGGATCCGAGCTGCCAGATTGCTGATCATTACGTCCTTCATGGCCAAGAGTGAGTCCTGATGTTCCACCTGGAAGAATTGGATGGCCGGAGGGAGAGGAGGAAAAAGAAAAGACACCGGCATAACTTTGAAGCAGAAATAAGCGGGGAGTTATTGTAAAGGAATCCTCTTCTCCTGCTGAAAGGAGCTACAACCTTATTGCTCCATATGTCATATGAAACCACCTTATATTGATTCAGACTCTTATCCACAAAAGGGCTGTGGCTCGGTGAAAGAGCACTGGTTTTGCATATCAAAGTTTCTCTGATGGATGAAATGAAGGCAAAGGGATATGGCATTTATGAAGACTACTAAGACTAGCAGATACTGTGACAATATGTGTGCAGACTCTAATCTGGGAGAACCGGGTTTGATTCCCCACGCCTCCACTTGCAGCTGCTGGATGACCTAGGGTAAGCCATAGTTCTGACAAGAGCTGTCCTTGAAGGGGCAGTTCTTGAAAGAGCTCTCTCAGCCTCATCCACTTTGCAGGGTGTCTGTTGTGGGGAAGGGAAAGGAGTTTGTAAGCCACTCTGAGACTCCAAGTGAAGGGCGGGGTATAAATCTAATCTCCTCCTCCTGCTCCTGCTCCTCGGAAATGCATTCAAATAATTTCCACATCAGCTTTCCCCCCTATTATTTTTAAAGAAGAATGACAAAGAAGCTTTTTTAAAAACAATGCTAAGTACAAACAAAACTTGCAACCAGTGTTTCGTCTAAGCTGAGTTAGTGTGAGCTAGCTCACAGTATTTTAGCCTCCAGCTCAACATTTTTGTCTTAGCTCAGGAAGGATGGCTCCAGAGCAGACTAATTTATGCAGCAGCCAAATTGCTCACTCACAACTTTAATGCCAGTAGCTCACAAAGTAAAATTTTTGCTCACAAGACTCCGCAGCTTAGAGGGAGTATTGCTTGCAACTCAAGAACAGTTGTGCTTATAAGCACGTGGACATCTAATTATGCAGTACAAACTTCTCAATTATGCATTTAATTATGCAGTACAAACTTCAAGGAAAAATTCCAAAGACTTGCTTAAATATATAAAAATGAAACTATTAATGTTGAACTCAAAATTATTCAGTTGATCTGAAAATTATTCAAATGTATTTATTTGATATATTCTGCAAATATTGTCACAGTATCTGCTAGTCTTAGCTAGTTTTTTTACTGTGACCCATCTACTTTCTAATTTATGAAGACTAACCAGGTCAGAGGGGGCACTGGGACTGGGGGAAAACTTATCTGGCCAGATGGGCTTGGTTTTATAACCAGGAGTGAAAACATGTCACCCTCCTTTTTGGTATTTTTAAAATATATGTGTCTGTTGAGTGTGTGTGCACCTGGAAGTCATGGCGACCTCTGGTGACTGACCTCTACTGGAGGCCTGGGGGATATTCAGAGAGGAGGCTGAATAAACCTACCTCCACCTCCTGACTGCTTAACTTCCAAGATCCGACAAGACTGGACTTGCCTGGCCTACCCAGATCAGGGCAAGATCAGTCAACACCACTCTATTGTAGGGTTGCCAGGTCCATCTTCGCCCGCAGCGGGGGACTTTGGGGGCCGTTCCTGGAGGGGGCGGGGCATCCCTGACGTGATGACGTCACATTGGGGACGTCCGCTCCCCCCCCCAGCTGTGCGCCCCTTGCGCGCAGGGAAATGCTGTGCAGAAAGCTGTCCCACTCACCCAAATGCCAGCTCCATTTAAACACAGGCAGCCTTCCCTGCGCGCTTGATCTTGAGCGGAGATTGGGCTTGCGGGGAAACGCCAGCTTCCTGCACTTCCCCTTTAAGAGCAATTTCCAGGCACCCCGATCTCCGCTCGAGATCCAGCGTGCAGGGAACGCTGCCTTTGGAGCTGGCGTTCAGGTGAGCGGGGAACGCCAGCTCTGTGCATTTAAAGGGAGCCCTTGAGAGAGAAGGGAGAGGGGTGGCTGTGGGTGTTGGGGCTTGGGGGTGGGGCTTCCCCCGCCGGCCATTTGGCCAGCGGTGGATGGAACCCCCCCCCAAAGCGGGGGACCCCCGCCAAACCGGAGGGTTTAGCAACCCTTTCTGGTGAGCTTCTTGCTCCAGAACCTGACGCCCAGATACATGAAAGCCTTTTTATACACCCCTCCCCAGGCTCCACACCCAAATATCCAGGAATTTCCCAGCCTGGAATTGGCAAACCCTAACCTCCTTGAATCACAAGCGGGAGTTAAGATTGCTGGGGAAAAGATCAATAACCTCAGATATGCAGACGATACCACTCTGATGGCAGAAAGTGAAGAGGACCTAAAGAGCCTCTTGCTCAGGGTGAAAGAGGAGAGCGCAAAAGTGGGCTTGAAGCTCAACATCAAAAAAACGAAGATCATGGCATCTGGCCCCATCACTCCTTGGCAAATAGAAGGGGAAGTCGTAGAAGTAGTGACAGACTTCACGTTCCTAGGATCCCAGATCACTGCAGATGGTGACTGCAGCCATGAAATTAAAAGACGCCTGCTCCTTGGGAGGAAAGCGATGGCAAACCTAAACAGTATGATAAAAAGCAGAGACATCACCTTGCCAACAAAAGTCCGCATGGTCAAAGCAATGGTATTCCCCATAGTAATGTATGGCTGCGAGAGTTGGACTATAAGGAAGGCCGAGTGCCGAAGAATAGATTCTTTTGAACTATGGTGCTGGAGAAGACTCTTGAGAGTCCCTTGGACTGCAAGGAGATCAAATCAGTCAATCCTAAAAGAAATCAACCCTGATTGTTCCTTGGAAGGCCAGATCCTGAAGCTGAAGCTCCAATACTTTGGCCACCAAATGAGAAGGGAGCATTCACTGGAGAAGACTCTGATGCTGGGAAAGATTGAAGGTCAAAGAAGAAGGGGACGGCAAAGGATGAGATGGTTAGACAGTGTCATCGATGCAACGAACATGAAATTGAGCAAACTTCAGCGGACAGCGGAAGACAGGAGGGCCTGGCGTAATCTGGTCCATGGGGTCACGAAGAGTCGGACTCGACTGTGCGACTGAACAACAACAACAACAACAACAACCTCCTTCCTAGTTTCCGATCTCTCGCTTGCTTGAGGGCCGTTTGCCCATCTGGAGAGTGAGGGTAGCCTGTTGGGGTGCTGGGTGGAAGCGTCCTGGGTTCAATCCCTGGTATTTCCAGTTAAAGGATTTTAGGAAATAGGTGTCAATAAAGGCTTTGCACTGTCTGAGACCTTGGAGAGTCGTTGAGAGCCAGGAGACAGGACTGGTTTGACTTGTTCTAAGGTGGCTTCACATGGTTGGCATCTATATGTCCCTGACAGGATGCAGTTCACCAGGGTCTCAGGCAAAAAGAGAAGTCACTCCCAATGGTATAACAGTCTTTGTCAACAGGAAATGGCAGGGATTGAACCTGAAGTCTTGTACATACAAAGCATGTGTTGTTGTAGAACTGAGCCACAGCACCTTCTGAGCTCTTTCTTTTTCCGTCTCCTATTATGCAATAACATTGAAGGACGGAAAAAAGCCCGAAATATTGGATTGAGATAAAGACAGCACTAAATATTCTCTAATTTGCAGCAGTAGCTCAGGTTGAGAAAGAATGATTTGGCCAAAGCCACTCAGCAAAGGATTGTTGGGGAGGGGCTGTGGCTCAGTGGCAGAGCCTCTGCTTGGCATGCAGAAGGCCCCAGGTTCAGTCCCTGGCAACTCCACTTAAAATGGATCAGGTAGGAGGTGACGTGGAAGACCTCAGCCTGAGACACTGGAGAGCCACTGCCAATCTGAGTTCACAGTACTGACCTTGATGGACCAGTGGTCTGATACAGTAGAAAGCAGTTTCATGTGTGTTCAGGTAACTTCCTAACCACTGCACCATACTGTCTGTACCACTTGAGAAATAATTTCCCCCAGTCGTAGATAAGTCAAGATTATCCTTCCCTATTATATAAAAGAGTAGTGGTCTGGCAAGGTTTTATGCGTGGCAAAATCAGTTGGCCGCATGACCTGCCACTCTAAACCACTGCCAATTGCTGGGTGGCCCCATGGCCTCAGTCCCACCCACACAGCTGGCAGCCAGCCTGTTGTCTTCAGTTCAGACACAGCCACTGAAGACGGTGGATGCTCCGCAGCCAGGATCTTGGGACACTGAGGATAACTATGGCGGTGCTGTGACAGTCTTCTGTGGCTATGGCAGGAGCCGGCCGAACTGAGAGAGGAGGAAACTGCCGCCCACCCTCTCACCCTCGGTGTCCTCTCAGGCAATGTCCAGGCCCAATGATCTGGAGGGCCCATGGTATCTCCCCCCACCTTCTGAGCCCTCGCGCCACCTTTCCGGACCCTGTGCCACCTTTCCCCGCTCGCCCACCATGGTGGGCAGGTGGGGAAAGGCCCACTGAGGCCCCACGCCCCCTTTCCCCACTCGCCTGCCACAGCAGACGGGTGGGGAGAGGCCCATTGAGGCCCCCGTGCCCCCTTTCCCTGCTCGTCTGCTGCAACGGATGAGTGGGGAAAGGCCTACTGAGGCCCCCACACCCCCTTTCCCTGCTCACCCGCTGTGGCGGATGGGTGGGGAAAGGCCTACTGATGACCCCGTGCCACCTTTCCCCGCTCACCTGCAGCAGCGGATGGGTGGGAAAAGGCCTACTGATGACCCTGTGCCGGCCAGGTAAGAGCTGCAGAGCCCCCTCGCCCTCCCTCCCTCTGTCTTTTCCCCGCAGCTCTTGCTCTTCTCTCTCTCCCTCTTTCCCTTCCTCCCTTTGTCTTCTATTCCTCTCTCCCCCTTTTCTCATCTTTCCTTCCTCACTCTCTCTTTGCATTCTTTCCCTCCCCTCCTTCCTTTCTCCCCATCTTTTTGCATTCTTACGCTCCTTCCCTCATCCCCCCTTTCTCCCTTCCTTCCGCCCCATCTCTTTGACTTCTCTCCCTCCCTCTTTCATCCTCTTCCCCTCCCTCTTTCTCTCTCTCTTTCTTCCTTCCTCCCTTTCTTCTAGAGCTCATTGTATTGTGTCTACAACAGGCCTTATTGCTAGTATGGTATATTACCGAAAGAGTCTACAGAGCAGTATGAGCAAAATGGGGGGGGGGATCAGTGTTGTGCCTATGTTGTGATGTCACCTCTGGCACAAACCTGGAAGTGATGTCACTGTGTTGGGGAGATTCCAAAGGATTCACCTGAAATTATAAACCACCTAAACCATGGTTATAAGAACTGCTCCGTTTGTTGCTTGGGTGCTTTCCAGCGTTTTTATGTATCTGTTTTTAATTGACTGTTATCTTAAAGCAAATAAGTTTATGCTAGGTTTTATTGTATTTTATTGTATCTAACTGTATTTTTGAATTGCTTGTAAGCCACCCTGAGCCCGCCTTGGCAGGGATATAAATCAAATCAAAATCAATCTGAGAGCATCAGCCCAACGTGGTGACAGCACTTCCAGGTTCCTGCTCGAATTGACTTAACCCAGTGCTCGGATGTCATTCAACCCCCAATATGAATCCTCAGGACCGGTGTTCCCTCTAAGTTGTGCGCATGAGCAGCCGCTCATTAACACAGGAAGCCCTGCTCAGCAGCAGTCTGGAGCTGTGTGGGGTCTTGCACTGCCTATTACCCATTTTAAGATTACAGCAGTTATATTCTGCTCAGGTCATGAACTGCTCCACTCAGTAAGGGATCAAAATTAGAGGGAACGTTGCCAAGACAGTGTTGTTGTGAGCGTGGCCTCAAGTGGCGTGCAGGGTGTGGTGGGAGTGCCTATGGCAAAAGGAGCAGTGATGTGTTCTAAACAATGGCAGATCTCAGTGGGCCTTAAGCATTGGGGAGAAGGTGCTGCCCCTTCCAGATGAAGGGAAAGGTCAGAGGGGTGCTTGAAGAAAGAGAAGTTTAGACCCTTGAAGAGACAGAGAGCAAAGCATACAGGCACTGCTGTGAACCAGCTGGAGCACCTTGGGGATGCAGGACCTCAATCTCTCTTGGGACTTGATATGAGGCAGCCTATAGGCTCACTTCCTACTTGCAGGTTTGTAAATAAGGCTGAATGTTACAAAAACCCAACAGAAGTCCCCAGTGTTTGTGGTTGCCAGACCCAGGTTGGGAAATTCCTGGAGATTTGGGGGCAGAGCCTGGGTCCATAATACCACAGAGTCCACACTCTAAAGCAGCCATTGTCTACAGGGGAACTGATCTCTGTCATCTGGAGTTGCAATTTCAGGAGGCCTCCAGGCCCCATCTGGATGTTATGTGACAGGGAAGCAAAACACTGTGACAAACCAACACTAAGTACTAATAAAGATTTATAAAACTAAGTATTCTGTATTCTGTTCTCAAAGAATTATCATAAGCCTATTTTTTAATATGCCATTACAGGATCATACTTGTCATATTATATCGCAAGATACCATCCAAGAATCATCACTACGCAATGACAGAAATTCTATACAAAACTATTTAGCATTTGAAAGGCATACTTCCATTTGAGACATATTAACGTGCCACTACAGAGGTCCATCAGAGGTCCCTCAGTGGCTATTAGCCACAAGGTATAGATAGGAACTCTCAGTCTGGGGCAAGGAATGCACTCTATTATTGGTGCGGGGGGGGGGGCAACAGTGGGAGGGCTTCTGGTGCCCTGGCCCCACTGCTGGACCTCCTGATGGCACCTGGTATTTTTGGCCACTGTGTGACAGAGTGTTGGACTGGATGGGCCATTGGCCTGATCCAACATTGACTTCTCTTATGTTCTTATATTCTCACTGTGAAACAATTTCAAACGGGGTTTTTTTCCAGTCCAAAAATGCTAGTCCCTTTTCTGAAGAAGAAACTTGAAACGAAGATCAAATCTGGAGTCTTCATCTTGGATCAGTTCCTGGACCTGGGACTACTATTTGGGGACTGGAAAAAACCTGTGTTTGAAGTTGTTACACAGTGGAACGTGAATGTTTCTCGAATGTATGGAAGTGCGTCCTTCAAATGCTAAACAGTTTTGTGTCAAATTTCCTATCTCTGTAATTGCATAGTGATGATTCTTGGATGGTATCCTGAGATATAATGCAACAAGTGTGATCCTGTAATGGCATCCTGAAAAATATGCTTATGATAAGACTTTGAGAAAAGAATACAGAATACTAAGTTTTATGAATCTTCATTAGCATTTAGCATTGGTTTGTCACAGGCTTTTTTTGCTTCCTTGTCACATACCAGTCAGACTGTGGCCCACCTGGATGCTCTCTCTCCTCCCTAGGGAGCCAACCCAGGTAGGTACTACCCCTAGAACTTCTCACTCTTTGCAGAAGTGAGGCACAGGTAACGACGTCTTACCTTTTCTTCCAGGTAGAGAATCCGGGCCATGGCCTCTCCGAGGGTATCTGGAGGGGGATCCGCTCTCCTGCCCAGTTCTCGACTCAGGACCGACACGATGTTCTCTAAGGTCTTCTGCCGGGCTTCCATCTCTTCCATTTTCTGCTCCATGGGGAGGCTGCCCACCAGCCTCTCCCAAAGCTTGTCCAGTGGGAAGTCCAAGCCTGCCAACTGCTGCAGTGCCTCCAGCTGGTGGGGATGCTGAGGGGATGCCCCACTTTCTTCTAGTGCCCCACCAAGTGTTGGCTGATAGTGGAGGCTCACCTGCAACACAGCCCCAACCTGGAGTTAGATGGTGTGCCTGTCTAGCCCCTGGCAGCTGTAGCACCGCAGGGCATGCACGCTCAGGCACTGCCAAGGGTTAAGAAAGAGGATAACCTCTTACAGTGGAGTGGCGCTCTTGTGCCATTCTCTTGTAGAACTGTTGCACCTTTTAGGGCAACAGTTCTGTGGGTCAGGACCCTCTCACAGGGGAGTTGTGAGGCCAGGAGGGATGGAGGAAGAGGAACAGGGTTAACTGCGAGCAAAGGTGGATGCTGGATGCCAGATTTGTGGTTGCCTGTATAGAACAGCCATGAAATATACAGCTTCCAGCTCCATAATACTGTGTACTTGTAAATGGAAGAAAAGAAGAAGAAGAGATTAGATTTATACCCTGCCCTTCACTCGGAATCTCAGAGTGGCTTACAAACTCCTTTCCCCTCTCCTCCCCACAACAGACACCTTTTGAGGTAGGTGGGGCTGAGAGAGCTCTTTCCAGAACGGCCCTTTCAAGGACAGCTCTGACAGAACTATGGCTTGCCCAAGGTCATCCAGCAGCTGCAACTGGAGGAATGGGGAATCAAACCTGGTTCTCCCAAATTAGAGTCTGCGCACTGAACCGCTACACCAAACGGGTAATACCTTGACCCGAGCTTGTCAGAACTTGGACACTAAGAAGGGGCCGGCCCTGGTTAGGACTTGGATGGGAGACCACCAAGGAAGGCTGGGGTTGCTATGTAAAGGCAGGCAATGGCCAACAGGGTTGCCAACTCCAGGGTTTGGAAAAACCTGGAGACTTAGGGGATAGATCCTGGGAAGACTGGGCATTGGGGAGGGGAGGGACTTTATTGGTATATAATGCCATAAAGTCCACCTTCCAAAGCAGCCATTTTCTCCAGGGGAACAGATCTCTGTTGGCTGGAGACTGGATGTAAATCCAGGAGGTCTCCAGGGGCTGCCCTGGAGGCTGGCAACTCTAATGGCAAACCATCTCTGCTCATTCCTTGCCAGCAATGCTCTGTGGATGAGGTCACCGTGAGTCCGTTGCTTGATGGCATAGTCTTCTTCAGCACCAGCTGTTGTGAGATTCCGGCCACTTAAGTGGGGAGGGGGTAGCAAGAAGCTGCTTTACTGGTGGCTCCAGTAGAGAAAGAGGGTCCCACTTCAACAAAGCATGAAAAATCCTGCTTTGGGGGCTACAGAGAGGGGTGGTGGTGGTGGGGAAATGGCTCGATGTAGTTCGATCTTGTCAGATCTTGTAAGCTACCAGAGTCAGCATCTGGAAGGGAGACCACCAATGGAGAGCGTGCAGAGGAAGGCAATGACCAACCACCTCTGCTTCTCACTTACCTTGAAAGCCCCTTGCTGAGGTCACCATAAGTCAGCTGCGACTTGACGGGGCTTTACAAAGACACAGACACACACACAGAGGATAAGTACAGGGTCTTCCTTGGAACCCACCTTGTCAAATTGGTTGAAGGGCTGCATTCTGTGCTTCTTCAGACATTCGGGAGTGGACAGCGACATGTCTCTACAGCTGCAAGTCAGAGGGGGACAAAAGAACAGATTGACCACTGGAGATGCTGTTTGGGGGAAGGGGCACGAGTAAGGATGGCCCAGGTTAGCCCGATCTCATCAGATCTCAGAAGCGAAGCAGTGTAGGCTCTGGTTAATATTGGGGTGGGAGACCACCAAGGAAGCCCGGGGTTGCTACTCAGAGGCAAGTAATGACAAACCAGCTCTGTTCATCTCTGGCCTTGAAATCCCTACAAGACACACCTTAAGTCAGCGGAGACTTGATGGCACTTAACACACACACAGTAACAAATCACTTGCACGTCCACTGCTAAATTGAAGGCCAACTCCTGGTGATGATGCTTGATGAACTAATGATGAGGGCATAACTCAAGCCCTGCACCAGTATGGTAAAAGTGGGATATACCTTGCAAGTTATTACAGCACTCAGGACAATGGAACCCCCGGGGCTTAACAGAGACATCAGGTTTTTATCTCACTACACATGCTAAGTCACTCAGTTCCTGCTTATACCTGTCATTAAACTTTGTTGGTCTTAAAGGTTCCACTGAACTTAAACTTAGTTCTCACATCTGTTTGTTGCTTCTCTGTTTGTATGCTAATTTGCTGCTGTTCACAGATCTTACCAGCTTGCTTTAATCCAGTCTTAACTATACTTGTTGCCCAGTTACTTACACATCTTGACTCTAACTAGCCCTTCCTGGCAACTAACCTCCCCCCACACGTAATGCTTGATGAAGTCTGTTCCAATGTATCTGAAGAAGTGTGCATGCACACGGAAGCTTATAGGTGTCACTGTACTCAAACTTTGTTCAAAGTGGCAAGTGATTCAGTTTAATACTGGAAGTACTAAGTATCTGTAATGGGGCTGCATCCCCTTCTTTAGTGGTTCCTTAAATGCCCTGCCAAAAACAGGTCAGCTAGAGGGTTGGGCTTGTATCTCCAGAATGTTGGTTCCAATACCACCTTGGCCTTGAGCTTAGGGTTGCCACCCTCCAGGTGGTAGAAGCCAAAAATGAGAGCTCACGGGAGGAAATGGAAATCCAAACACAACATCCGTGACAAAAATAACGAAGAGTCAATAAAGATATGTTTGCAAAATCATTTGCTGTAGCAATAATGTAGAAAACTCTTCTATTATCGCTCACATGCAACAAATACTGCACAATATAAACAAATCCGTTTCAGAAGAATTGCTTTATCTGAGTGTGTAGCAATCACAATTTTTATCATTTTCTACTTATCAACTCTTGAAGGAAACATTCCACATTGACTCTCTAATAACAGAACCCAAGGCCTAGAGATCAGTTCACCTGGAGAACATGGCTGCTTTGGAAGGTGGAGTTTGTAGCATTATACCCCACTGAAATCCCTCCCCTCCCCAGCCCGGCACTCCGCAGGCTCCACCCTCCAAATTGTGCTTGACTGCAGGTGGCATGTTATTTTCTCTCCCAGTTCCCCATTGTTAAAATGAGAAGAACTTTCCTCACAAGTATTAATTTGAGAGGGGAAAAAATGCTTAGCCCATCAGATGTGCTTATGTGAAAGCAACTGCCTCTGCACTTCCTCTTGACCACTTAGGGTCACCAAGTCACAATTCAGAACACCCCCTCCCTTTCTTCTGTGTAACTGTTCTTGGTTTGCCAACTCTGAGTTGGAAAATTCCTGGGGATTTGGGGGCAGAGCCCAGAAAGTGCGGCATTTAGGGAGGGAAGGGAGCTCAGCAAGGATGTGATCTTATATACAGTCCATCTTCAGAAGCTGCTATTTTCTCCAGGGGGAAGGAATTGACCTCTGTCACCTGAAGATTAGTTGTCAGTCTGGGAGAACTTCAGGTCTCACCTGGAGGTTGGCAACCCTGGGAACACCAGCCTTGTCTGCATCTAGACCCAAAGACATAATGCTTCACAGCTCCTGCCTAGACCACAATTTTTAACTTTCTAAACTTCCCCTCTCTTCCCACTTCCTGTCCCCTCAGACTTGAAAGTTCCTGGCTCAGCCCTCATTTCTTCTTTCTCAGCCCCATTGTTTCCTCAGATCCCTTTCACCACCCTGTCTGGGCCAACCACCGCCACTGCCGGTGATTCTGCCTCCCCCCAACCAGCGTATAGCCCCTTTTGATCTTAGACCATGTTAGATTTCTTCAGCATTCCCCTTCTAATTAACCTTTTTCTTCTGCCTTATTTCCCACCTCTGCCCTTTTCTTTAAGCCTCCTTTTCCCTCAGGCTTCCGTTTCTCAAAGTCATTAAATCCTTCCTTCAGCCACCTTGTTTCTGAGCTCTGTGACTGTTAGTTTTTCTACTCCCTAGGACCTTTCCCCAGTCTTTATTTTACCCCATAAAGCTACTCTTGTCTCTGAGGCCACTATGACGCTTAAACCCCAACCAAACAGACAGCTTCACCTCACAGATTCCCCCACCCCTGTTTACTTAACTATCTTTCTCCCTCATGGGGACCCAAAGCGACTTAGATAGTTGTCCTCTCTTCCATCAGAAGGGAAGGTACACATAATCCCATGGCCTACTTTTTGATCCCATTTTCAATTTATAATCCGCATCAGACCAAAATGTTCTATATTTAGAGTTTATCAGTGATAACACACAGGTAACGGGCTCCAAAGCCGTGACATGGCAAATTATTTTTGCACAACTTTAAATAATTACCCTTATGCAGTAAGAGGCTTAGCTAACTAGCAAATCCTCAAGGTTAGAAATAAAAATGCAAGTCTTGTGCTTCTTCACAACTTTGCCTCAGAGAAAGTTAAAGCTGGCAATCACAAATAAGTGCATTTTGCTTTCTAAACAATATAGCTGCAAAAGTCATTGTCACAACTTCGTTCCCTGAGTAGCTGGAATGCTTGTGTACGTTCTATACCATCACACTGGCCACAGGCCTAGTACCATACAGTTGTTCTATTAAAAACCATTCAGAAAAAAATATTCCATACAGCACCCCCTAGTGGTGTTTTGGGGATTCCCAATCCGGGATCCCCCTTATCGTTCCTCCCATGGCTCAGTGCCTGTTAGGTTTTCCCCAACCTTTCCTTGAAGCAGTGAAACATCAGCCTTTTCCTCCCCAGACGCAGCACACATTCATTCCACTCACTTTATCACCGGATGACACTGATAGATAACATGGGGAAATTTTGTGCTGTCAAACAGAGACTGAAAGAAAGAGAGAGATCCCCAGGGGAAGCCCATTTCTGAGACGTGGAAGAGGGAACTGTGCAACTGGCTGATTATTTGAAAGCAATGGCAAAGGTGAAGGGGAGATATGGTGGGCAAGATGACTTTCAGCGATGCAACAGGGAGAGGGTCTAGTCATCCCTGCCCCATCAGTTTAATATATGACGAGTTTTGAGCCTGCTGTGCATGCAGATGATCTCCAGCCATGGCCATCCCCACATTAAAAGAATCTCACAGGAAGAACATTTCTCAGCTTAGGATTCTGGAAGGCTGCTACCTGTGAGAATGGCCAATACAGCTACGTGACTCAGTTGGAGTAGGTTTCATACATACATAACCTCAGGAATGCCTCGCGCTCTGACCAGATCACTGGGTGTCTACATGTGGAGTAAGAGTTCTTATACCCCCCCCCCAATTCTACTTATGGAACTATGTGCTGTCAAGTCACAACTAACTTATGGTAACCCCAGCTAGGGGCTTTCAAGCCAAGTGAGAAGCCAGAGTGGTTTGCCATGGCCTTCCTCTGCAGAGTCTTCCTCAGCAGCGTCCTTTCCAAGTACTGACCCAGCCTAGCTTCCAAGATCTGATGAGATCGGGCTATACCATATCACCTTCTCTCCATAAAAAAAATTCTACTTTGGCATTAAAAAGGTAACCGTCCCTTGGCTTTATTTTTAAAAATCATTATTTGAACTGTTTTGATAACCTGTATTATGAGGAGTAAGCAAAATATAATCATCTCTTTTGAGGGGAGGGGGTTAATTTAATCTCTGAATTTAATTTTGAATCTCCCTCTCCTTAATGGAAATCTGTTTCATCCGCTCTGACAAAATTTGGGGTGATGCCTTGGCTTTCTTCTGTTCAGTGTGATCCATGGCCCAATAGCATTTCTCTACGAATTCTCTTCTTTCACTCTTCTTTCACTTTTCACTGTCGCTTCAGACATAACCTTATATGTAGGGTTGCCAGTTAACTGCTGGGGGGGGAGTCTGACTCTTTAACAGATGCTTGATGGAATGTTATTTATCTCCATTCCATTAAAAGCCGCAGCTACCTATTTCTGCACATTAAGCCTCTATTAATGGGATAGCACGTTTTCCTCCAGGCCTGTTGGCAACCCTATTTATACACCTTGCCAGACTGTCAATGCACTTCTTCCTTTTTCTTCTTTCAGGATCCTCCTGCTGCCCACACACTTTAGCTCGGGACTCCTTGTGGCCTAATCCCAAATCCCTGTTTCAGTTCCTGTGGCAAAATGAATTAATAAGAATTCTTTTTCTTCTTGAGCAAGGGCTGATTATTTCCCTTTACTACAGAGTAACCACAGCTGTCCTCCAACCTGCCCATCAGGGATTAGGCAAAAGGGCTCCCAAGCAGGCTTGCCAACAGGCTTAAGGAGAAAAAATTTCCTGCTCCTTTCATAGAAGGTTAACATGTGGAAAGCTTTTCAAAGCATGGAGGTGAATAACACCCAGTTATGCCTCTGTTAAAGGTACAGGACATTTTTCTCCAGTCCACTTGGCAACTCTGTTTCCGGGGTAGATTTGAACTGGAAATTTCTGTTTGGAAATTAAGCATGAATCAACGTCATCCCACTACTTCATTTCTCTCTCCATATTAACAGATGTCAGCCTCCAGATGGGACCTGGGGATCCCCCAGAATTACAGCTCATCTCCAGAGAACAGAGATCAGTTCCGTTTGAGAAAATGGATGCTTTTGAGGGTGGACTTTGTGGCATTGTACACCACTGAGGTCTCTGTCCTCCCCAGGCTCCATCCCCAAATCTCCAGGAGTTTCCCAGCATGGATCTGGCAACCCGACCCCCCATCCTCTGCCAATGGCCAGAGGGGACCCGGCAACCCTAATACTACATTTCACAGCACACACATCCTAGGAACCTGTGTGGACATCTGCTGGATCAGACCAAAGGTCCAGCTGATCCAGTATCCTGGTTCCCACACCTAAATATCTCAGAGGAGCCACAAACAGGGTACAAAAGCAGCAACATCTCACTGACTGATATTCGGAGGTACACTGCCTCTGAATGTGGAAGTTCCACTTAGCCATCATGACAAAGCTGTTGATAGATCTGCCTTCCATGATTCCCCCCCCCCACTCCTCTTTTAAAGCAACCAGCGCTAATAGGTCATCATCACTATATCTTGGGGCAGCAGCATATTTCAGAAGTTCAAAGTATTTTAATGCATATGGCTTCAGTAACTGAGCACAGCCTTGACTTGGGGTTGTGATGCCCTAAGGTCACTGTCTCAACACAGGAGACCAGTTTTATTGCAGGCACATTGGCATGTGGCTGAGAAAATAATGCCTTTGGGCATTCTTCGGTCATTTCCACACGAGAGGTTTAACCTGCCCTTGAGCACCTTTTATGCGCTATTCAGATTAATGTGTAATTTAGTCAGTACATTTTTATCACCACCCTTCCTCCAACGAACTCAGGAATTCAGTGTCCAAAACTCAGGGCAGTGTACATGGTTCTCCCCTCTCCCATTTTACCCTTTCAATAACCCTATGAGAGCCAGTGCAGTGTGGTGAACGCACATGAACACATGAATCTGCATTATACTGAATCAGCCCCTTGGCTCATCAAAGTCAGTGTTGCCTACTCAGAATTGTAGGGGCTCTCCAGGGTCTCAGGCAGAGGCCTCTCCCATCACCTACTTCCAGATCTTTTAACTGGAGATACCGGGGATTGAACCTGGGACCTTCTGCTTGTCGAGCCACAGTGCCTCAACCTCCACGTGGGACCTGGGGATCCCCCAGAATTACAGTTCATTTCCAGAGAACAGAGTTAAAATGGATAGACTACTGGATTAGGATCTGGGAGACCCGTATTCGAATGACTACTCTAACATGCATGCTTACTGGGTAACCATGGGCCAGTCACACACTCACACCTTTATCGGGTTGCTGTGAGGATAAAATGGAGGAAGGGAGAATGGCATAAGGCACAGTGGATCCCCACCGGGGTAAAAAGCGGAGTATAAATGAAGTAAGTAAATATGTACAGGAGGTAGACTGAGAGTGAATGGCTGGCCCCAGGTCACCCAGCAAGCTTCCTTGGAAGACTGGTGATTCGAACCTGGGTCTCCCAGACCTTAGTGCTTGACACTCTAACCCCTATGCAATGCTGGTTGTCAAGTATGTTGTCTGTGCAGGAAAGAAGCACAGGAGAGCTCTTTATAATGTGAATAAGCACTCTGTCTGACAGCAGCACATTTCGGCAAGTGACTGTGGGGCAAGGATGATCTCCAGCCTCATGGGTGAAAATGCCTTCAACCACTGGCTGTGTCACTCATCCCAATCCACCTACCCATGTGTGGTTTCTGAGAGGGAGAGGGAGAGAGAGGGAGGCCAGGACTGAATTCTGCTTTCTCAAGGTCACAGCCTCTAACCTATGGCCAGAGCAGTACCCATGAATTCAATTGGTTCTCTGGCTCACTGATAAAGTTTCCAACTAGTCCAAGGGGGATGGAATGTCCTGTCCCTTTAACAGGTGTTGAATGAGTGGAAATGGGCATCCAATCCTTTTCATTACACAAAGTTAAATAACATCGCCGGCTTACAGATCAAACTGATGCTAAAGAGACAGCTGGGGTGACTAGTTTAAAAACGGGCAGCCTGACTCATTGGGCGGAGCAAGAGACAAAAGAACTCTGCACACGCTCAGATGCACTCTGTAACAACTTCATACGGCCAGGTTTGAGCCCCACCGCTGACAATGGGGTTTGAGAGCTGAGCCCTCCCTAGTCAGCCCTGCCCTTTGTCTTCCAAACACCCCCTCCTCCATACCCCCCTCCATCAGCCTTCCCCACAGCACAGGCCTTCCCCTGCCCTCCAACTCCTGTGGCTTACATACCTCATTGTTGCTCGGCTCCTTTAACTGCCCAGCCAGCGGAACTCTTTCTAAAGCTTTATGAGCCTCTCCATGTGAAAGTGGGACTCATGTTTTCCTGTTCCCTGATGTGCTCAGTCAGGTTTAGGGTGTGTGAGAGACAGGCTATTGGTTGGCTGCGGAGGCAGCGGGGTGGGGGAATCCCAGCCAGGGCTGAAGAGGAAGCCAGTGAAGGTAAGCGCCCAGATCAGAACTGAAAGGAAAATTTTGGTTAAAATATAACCTTTGTCCAAATTAGTCTAGAGACTGTCAAGTGCACAAGTGGGCATCTAGGGGTGAATCAGTCTGAAAGAATGATTGTTGGCTATTGCAGATAACAGGCAGGGTGGCCAAGCTCCAGGCGGGGCCAGGAGTTCTCCTGATATTACACAATACTCCAGACTGCAGAGATCCGTTCCCCTGGAGAAAATGAGAGCTTCAGAGGGCAGACAGTATAGTACACCACAGGTTCCAGGCAAAATCCCTCCCCAAAGCCCCTGCCTCCACTGCCACTACTTATAGGGTTGCCAGGTCCCCCTTGGACACTGGTGGGGGATAATGGTTATGTTGCCAGGTCTGGGTTGGAAAATACCTGGAGACTTTGGGGGTGGATCCCGGAGAGGGTGGAGTTTGGGGATGGGAGGGGCCGCCGCTGCATGGTACAAGGCCACAGAGTCCACCCTTCAAAGCAGCCATTTTCTCCAGGGGGGCTGATCTCTGAACTGGAGATCAGTTGTAAAAGGCAGGAGATCCCCAGACCCCACCTGGAGGCTGGCAACCCTGGATAGTGGGGTTAGGGTTCTCCAGATCCAGGTTGGGAAAACTCCTAGAGGTTTGAGGCTGGAAGCCAAGGAGGACAAGAACCTCAGTGGGGCACAATGCCACAGAGTCCACCCTCCAAAGCATTTCTTTTCTCCATGGGAACTGATCTCTGTAGGCTGGAGATGAGCTGTAATTCCAGGGGACCCTCCAGGTCCCACCTGGAAGCTGCACACAAATCTCCAGGAATTTTCCAGGCAAGAGTAGGCTTGTCAGGTTTTAGCCAACAGGTGTCAAATGCTGATTTCCATGCTGTGGAAAGCACCGCCGCCTAACTTGTGACTATCAAGCAGCTGAAAACCACAACAGCAGGCCAAGCTAGATTCTTCCTCACCCCTTCGGCAGCATGACTTGTATTTCCTCCACCCCCACCTTCTGAGGTGGCTACCTGGATAAAAATATGAATTAAACACCTGGAGGATTGTTTTGCATGTGTTTTCAATCTTGTGGTTGGGAAAAGCAGGTCGAGGAAGTCACGGTGGTGAATTTCACAAGCTTTCTCATCCTCCGCTGCTGTACTGTGGTGTCATATAAACCAGTGGGACTCCCATCCTGGACAACTGCAAATTTCCGGTCACTACTAAAAACTTCTCTGTTTCCTGATGAACTGTGGAGGTGCTCTCAACTACACTGTGGTGGTGTGTGTGTGGGGGGCATTTCAACTCCATAGTCACAGCTCGCTGGAGCATCAGAGCTACTTGTCCCACTTTCTAGGACAGTAGATTTCAGATTATACTTCATATTCCGGAACTGGACTCATGAAAATTCCTGTGTGCACTGGCAGGTGTTCCCAGGGTCTCACAGAGGTTGAGAGAGGCCTGGGCCACTTCCATGTTTTGAGACTTCCAGTTTATTAAAAAAAAATGCCCCCAAATGAGGAGAATATTAATTCACAGCATGCGCTATGGGCACTGTGGCCCGGTAATGTATTTTGTATTTTAAATGGTTTGTTGATTTTAAATTGTTAAATTATTAATTTGTTTTATTGTTTTACTAGGAATAAGGTCTGTTGTGAAAATAAATTCAATGGGCTCTAGAAAGAGGCTCTGGGCACACAGCGTCAATTTGCTGTGGCGACCTCCTCAAACCCCCACCCTCTCCAGGCTCCACCCCTGAAATCCCCAGGAATTTCCCAGCCTGGAGTTGGCAACCACATCCCTTTCCCAGCTAACCATCAACCTACCGTTATCTGCCCCTCTGACTGCAGCTGACTTCTGCCCTCCCTCCTGGAGATCCGTGGTAATTCTGAGTGATCTCCACTCCTCACCTGGAGATTGGCAACAATTGTTACCTGGGAGGAAATGGCTGGTTTGGAGTGTGGAGTCTATGGCATTGTACCTGCCGGAGGTCCCACCCCTCCTCAAACCTCACCCTCTCCAGGCTCCACCCCTCAAATTTCCTGGAATTTCCCAACCTGGAGTTGGCAACCCTATCTCCTTCCCAGCCAAGCATCAACCTGCCATTATCTGCCCCTCTGATTTCAGCTTTCCATCTCCTCCCGCCTCCTGGAGATCATAATTCTGAATGATCTCCACCCCTCACCTGGAGATTGGCAAGAGTGGTTCCCTAGGAGGGAATGGCTGGTTGGGAGGGTGGAGTCTATGGCATCATACCTGTCTGAGATCCCACCCTTCCTCAAACCTCACTCTCTCTAGGTTCCATCATCAACCTACCTTTATTTCCCCCTCACTCTTCAGCTTTCCATCTCCCCCCCACCTGCAGCCTCTGTCATGCTCTGGAAGCCCTGACTGTCATGTCACATTGGCTGTCATGGGGGGGGGGCATCTCAGCAGGGTATAAGGACACAGAGTCCACCATGTTCTCCAGTGGAACTGATCAACTGCCAGTTGTAATTCTGAGTGATCTCCAGCCCTCACCTGGAGATTGGCAACAATGGTTTCCCAAGAGGAAAAGTAGTCTTTCTCTGCAATGGGGACCAAAACAGTTTACATCATTCTCTCCCCCTTTTGACTTGCACAACAACCCTGTGAGGTAGGTTAGGCTGAAAGTCTGAGACTGATCCAAAATCACCCACTCAGCTTCTACAGCAAGAACCTGGATCTAGCAGACTCTGCTCTGAAAGCACTGACTGCTATGCCTAGGGTAGTCAACCTCCAGGTGGAGCCTGAAGATCACCAGGTATCGCAACTGTACTCCAGACAACAGATCTCTCTTCCCCCGCACCCCGGAGAAAATAACTGCTTTGGAAGGTGGGCTGTATTGTAGAGATGTAAAATTTTCAGAAATGTTGAAGCTTGGAAACCCCCCGGTTTTTTTTTTTTGTTTTTTTCAGGGGGGAAAGGAAATTTTTGGAAAAATTGAAAAAAATGCTACATTAACACTTCTTTTTTCTTTTCCAGATTGAAAGTCATTCTGTTACTTCAGGAACATAAAATATCACTATGGACAATTTTACTTGGCATGAAATTATCACATCTAGCATATTAAAACATATCCAAACAACATTATTATTTTAATTGTTGTGTGTTAACTGTGTATTTTTATTGTATTTTATGCCAATTGGAAGCCGCCCTGAGCCACTTTGCAGGGAAGGCGGGGTATAAGTCTGAAAAATAAAATAATAAAATAAATATTAAACACATTAAAACATATCCAAACAATTATTATAAACAGAATTTACTTACTTTATAATATTTATTTGTAATTGAAACAAATGGAGCAACAATCTTTTGGTGTAGTGGTTAGGAGCATGGACTCTAATCTGGGATCCAAGAGTGGGTTTGATTCCCCACTCCTCCACTTGCAGCTGCTGGTGTGACCTTGGGTCAGTCACAAGTTCTCTCAGAGCTGTTCTCTCAAGAGAGAGTGTTGGACTGGATGGGCCATTGGCCTGATCCAACATTAGCTTCTTTTATGTTCTTATAACACAAATTTAAACTTGTATGATGAACATTGTCTTCTTTCAATCCCGTCAATGTTAGCTCTGCAACTCTATGTATAATTTTATTTCGAGAGAAAGTCAAAAGGCTGAACAGCTAGATTCGAGTCCACTAGCACCTTAGAGACCAACAAGATTTTTGGGGATATGAGCTCTCGAGAGTCAAAGCGCCCCTTGTCAGATCAGGCAAAGAGAGGTTTGACTCTCAAAAGCTCATACCCTTTGAAATCTTGTTGGTTGGATCTTTATCAGATCTGAAGAAAGGGACTCTCAAAAGCTCATCCCCCCCCCGCCCCTGGCTGTAGCCAGTGACAGGGCTTTAGGGGCCGCACCCCCTATCAATTAAGGGAGAGCCCCAGCCCCAGCCAGCCAGTCAGTGAGTTGGCTCTCGGAGAGCTGACTAACTGGCTGGATGGCACAGATGCAGTCAGGCACTTGGGTGGGCCAATCTCTAACAGCCCACCCTGGCGCCTCACTGTGTCTGCCCAACAAGTGTGTTGGCTCTCTGAGATCTCTCTGAGAGGTCTCAGAGGTCCAACTTGCTTGCTGGCTCGCTGCCCTGACACCTGGTTGCCTCCTGGTGGTGTCACTAGTGATGTCACCATGTCGGGGAGGCCCTGACACCCCCCTTCCCAATCCCAAAGCCCCCCACCAGAAAATTTCCTGGCTACAGGCCTGTACCTCCCCCATGTTGTTGGTCTCTTCCAGGCTGCTACTGGACTTGAATCTAGCTGTTCTACTGTTGACCAACATGGCTACCCTCTGAAACCATCAAAAGTCTAAACTGGAGGCCCTCATGAATGTGAGGCCTGGGCCACATGGCCCTCATGGCCCCTGGTGATAGGCCCTGGGCATTCCAAAAAGCTGCCTCTGCTGGAGACCTGGGAATCTGCTGCCAATCAGAGCAGACAACACTGTGCTAGATGGACCAGTGGTACAAGGCAGCTTCATATGTTCCTGTAAGAAAAAAAGACAGTCACCAGGCACAATCACCGACACTCTTCCTCTTTCTGCTGCTTAATGCTGCACGATGCTGCGGTTTCCCTGTTTCCTCTAATTGCCACAGTTCCTCTTAAAGAACAAACGGAATTTACCTTGGCCAGGAAAGACACATTTAGAAGCAGCCCCACCCCTGTCCTATCCCATTCAACTGGAGGATCCCCAACTTCCTCCCCCCCAACACGTCTTTTTCTTTCTTAATTTTGGCCATGGCTGTTGTAAGAGCAGATTCTCAAGAACGTAAGCCATAAAACCCTCTTTGGAAACGGGGATTTCTGATGGAAGATGGAAGAATTTGGTCAATTTCTTGCAAGAGCTTAAGTCAGAAATAGGTTTGGCAATTGAAAAACAACAACTGGACCTGGTGACGTGTGCCTTTAACAGCACTTTGATGTGTACCTAATGTTTATCTCTGTGCTGTGGAAAGCTTTGCCTACCTCCTTCTGCATGTTGGGCCTGCTGGTACAGACCAGGAGCAGACCAAGGCAGGTTGTCTGATAAGTTGGGGACCCAAGCCAGGATTTGCCAATGAGGGTAGCCAACCTCCAGATCTCCTGATGACACAGATCAATTCCCTTGGGGAAAATGGCTCCTTTGGAGGGTGGGCTCTATGGCATTATACCCTGCTGAGGTCCCTCCCCTCCCCAAACCCTGCCCTCCCCAGGCTCCGCCCTCCAACTCTCCAGGAATTTCCCAACCCATAGCTGGCAACCCAGAGCCAGTTTGGTGTCATGGTTAATCTGGGAGAACCGGGTTTGATTCCCCACTCTTCCACATGCAGCTGCTGGATGACCTTGGGCAAGCCATAGTTCTGGCACAGCTGTTTTTGAAAAACAGCAGTTTCTGTCAGAGCTCTCTCAGCCCCACCTACCTCACAGGGTGTCTGTTGTGGGGAGGGGAAGGGAAGGGAGTTTGTAAGCCACTCTGAGACTCCCTTGGATAGTGAACGGTGGGGTATAAATCCAATCTCTCCTCTTCTTCTCTTGTAATTCAAACCCGGAACCTGTCAGTCCTTAGAAATCTAAAGGAGATCCATTAGAGAAAAGTAGTATGAATTAGTACTGTACTATTCGGGTTGCCAGCTCTGAATTGGGAAATACTTGGAGATTTGGGGGGCGGAGCCTGGGGAGGGCAGGGTTTGGGGAAGGGAGGGACCGCAGCAGGATATAACAGTCCACCCTCCAAAGTAGCCATTTTTCTCCAGGGAAACTGATCTTGGTAGTCTGGAGATCAACAATAATAGCAGGAGATTTCAAGGTGCCACCTGGAGGTTGGCAACCCAATGAACGATATCAAAAGAGCTTGAATGGGCTCTTATCTTGCCTCCACAAGATGCTCAGGCTGTGCAAAGCACATACAGACATAAAAAAATTCAAAATTGCAACTAAGAACACCTCTCAAGATTGTTCAGCTCGAACTATAGATGTCTGAGCAAATATACTTGATTGACCTTTATGAGGATATAGTGTTGGGAAAAGGTGAAGGATCAATGGCAGAACATATGCTTAGTGTATAGAAGGTCCAAGGTTTGATCTCTGAATCTCCAGTTAAAAGAATCCAGGGGCAGATATCAAAAGGGTATAATTCCATAGAATCCACCTTCCAAGTAGCCATTTTCTCCAAGTGAATTGATCTCTGTCACCTGGTGATCAGTTGTAATAGCAGGAGATTTCCTGTCACCACCTGGGGGTTGGCAAACCTAGTGGCAGGTAAAATGAAAGCCCTCCTCCTGGAGAATTGCTTCTTTGATTGGCACTATGGGGACATGCTCAGGTCTATATATATATTTAGGATTGCCATAGACACACACACACATAACATTCAAATTGCAAGATGTCCTAGTCCCGCTGTGCACTGCACTGGTCAGGCCGCACCTGGAGTGTTGTGTGTGCAGTTCTGGAGGCCTCACTTCAAAAAGGATGTGGACAGAATGGAGCAGGTGCAGAGGAGAGCGACAAGGATGATCGGGGGCCTGGAGACCAAGCCCTATGTGGAAAGGCTGAGGGACTTGGGAATGCTGAGTCTGGAGAAGAGAAGGTGGATTGGTCTCTCTAAGTATTTGAAGGGCAGTCACTTAGAGGAAGGCAAGGAGCTGTTCCTGTTGGCAGTAGAGGAGAGGACTTGCAAGAATGGGTTTAAATTAAGGGCGGGAAGGTACCGGCCGGATCTTGGGAAACACTTTTTTACAGTAAGAGTTGTGCAACTGTGGAATCAGCTGCCTAGGAAGGTGGTGAGCTCCCTTTCACTGGCCGTCTTTAAGCAGCAGCTGGACAAACACTTGTCAGGGATGCTCTAGGCTGATCCTGCCTTGAGCAGGGGGTTGGACTAGATGGCCTGTAGGGCCCCTTCCAACTCTGCGAGTCTATGATTCTAAGACCACATTATAGTACTGTTGCAATAGTTAATGTGATAATATATGTGAAGGGCTTTTGACACTGAAAGTGGTTTGAGCACCTCAGGGGAAGGATGTACCAGGGAGAAAATTTGTATTTTTTTTTTAATGAAGACATATATATGTGCCCTAGCAAACCTAACCAGTTTGGTATATATTGGTGTGAGGGATTTTGGATGCAACAGAGATCATTGGGAAACGTACAACATGGCCCAAAGGGTGACCTTGGGCCAGTCCACAACCTTGCAGTTTAACCTACTGCACAGGGTTGTTGTTAGGATAAAATGTAGGAAAGGAGAAAAACATTAGCTTCTCCGCTGAGGAGAAAGGAAGAAAACTAATGAAGTAAATAAATAAATACTTGTTTAAAAAAATCGAGGGTAAATTGTTCTGAAGAAACATAATGCACATTGTTGCATGTCTCGTCCATTGTGAATAGGGAAGCCAGCCTCCAGGTGGGATCTGGGGATCCCTTGGAATTACAGCTCATCTCCAGCCAGACTACAGAGCTCAGCTCCCCTGGTGAAAATAGATGCTTTGCAGGATGGACTGTATGGCATTGTACCCCATTGAGGTCCCTGTCCTCCCCAGGCTCAATCCCCCAATCTCCAGGAGTTTCCCAACCTGGAGTGGCAACCCTGTCCCCTCATCCCCTACCAGTGGCCAGGGGGGACCTGGCAACCCCAGCACTTGTTTTGACACACAGAAGTGATGAAATGCTGACTGGCTCTGACTGACCAAGTCAGAATGGGCCCCCAAGGACTTTCTTGTGGCAACATGAAGCCCTGTTTAGCTGCAGGAAATGTCCTTATGGCTAATTTTAAGAAGGACTGAGGGGAAACTGATAGACTCGCACAGTTTGCTGCTGCCCACACGTTTCCTGTACTTCTCCTTTAGAAAAAGCCAGTGTGGGACTTTTCAGCCTCAGTCAGTGATCTGTATACCATGAGTGAGTAAAAAGGAAGTGACTGGGCCCAGTCACAGGCAACGCTCCCTCTAGCTGTGGAGACTTGTGAGCAAAAATCCTACTTTGTGAGCTACTTGCATTAAAAGTCATGAGGAAGCGATTTGGCAGCTGCATAAATTAGTTTGTTTTGGAGCCATCCTTCCTGAGTGAAGACAACAATGTGTGAACCTGAGGCTAAAAAACTCACACTAACTCAGCTTAGAGGGAACACTGGTCACAGGGTTGCCAGCCTCCAGGTGGCACATGGAGATCTCCTGCTATTACAATTGTTCTCCAGGTAACCAAGATCCATTCCCTTGGAGAAAATGGCTGCTTTTGGAGGACAGATTCTATCTATGGCATTATATCCTGATGAGGACCCTCCCCTCCCAGGCTCTGCCCCCCCCCAAATCTCCAGATATTTCCCAACCCAGAGCTGGCAACCCTAGCCCAGCATTACTGTGACTCTGCCCACTGGTTGCCATAGAAGCCTAGCTAGTTGGCAGCCAATGGCCTACAGTTAGTGTTGTCAACCTCCAGGTGGTGGCTAGAAATCTCCAGCTATTACAACCGATCTCCAGGCAACAGAGATTAATTCACTTGGCTGGTTTGGAAGGTGGACTCTATGGTGTTATACTCCATTTGGAAGGTGGACTTTATAGCATAATATTCCATTGAAGTCTCTCGGGCTCCACCCCACAAATTCCCAGGTAATTCCCAACCTGGAACTGGCAACCCTACCTATTGTCTACTGGACCAGTTCTGTGTAAGTATGTTAAACTGGCTAAAGGAAACTTGATATTGGCTATTTGAACTGACAGAGTATTGTCTACTGTAATATTTAGAAGTCCATTGTATGGTTTTTAAATATTTTATTAATTTTTATTAAATAAATATAAAACAATTGATACAGAGAATCCTAAACAATACATACTATTTAACATTAATAATATTCTTGATATTCCATTCAGTATACCAATTTAAAACTTAACTGTTTATTAACATGTTTTCTAATAATACAGTTTGGTTAGCAGCCATCTTATATAAATGAAAGAATTTGAGTTCAACTAGCTAGTATTCAAAAAAGGTTTAAAAAAGAGTAGTATTAAAAAAGGGGCCACCGTGGCTCAGAGGTTAAGACGCTGAGTTGCAGACCAGAAGGTCAGTAGCTTGGCGGTTTGAGACCCGAGTGTGCCGCATGACAGAGTGAGCTCCCGTCTCTGGCCCCAGCTCCTGCCAACCTAGCAGTTCAAAAGCAAGAAATTGCAAATAGATAAATAGGTACCACTTCGGTGGGAAGGTAACAGCGTTCCGGGTGCCTCAGCATCTAGTCATGCCGGCCACATGACCACGGAAAAGTCTTCGGACAGCACTGGCTATTTGGCTTGGCAATGGAGGTGAGCACCGCCCCCTAGAGTTGGATTTGACTGGCTTTCGAACAAGGGAAACCTTTACCTTTACCTTTTTAGCTAGTATTTACTGATCAAAGTTCTAAGTCTAGAGCTGGATTTGACTGGCTTTCGAACAAGGGAAACCTTTACCTTTACCTTTTTAGCTAGTATTTACTGATCAAAGTTCTAAGTCTAGAGTTGGATTTGACTGGCTTTCGAACAAGGGAAACCTTTACCTTTACCTTTTTAGCTAGTATTTACTGATCAAAGTTCTAAGTCTGGGGTTTATATAATAAACACTTCAGATGAAACAAAAGTTGATTGACAGTTTAATTTTTTTTAATGTTTCATTATAGTTCCAGCGTACCAAAATCTTGAACAGCTGGAGGCCAGGTTTTACTTAGGGTTGTGATTCACAATGTTCCCTCTAAGCTGTGGAGTCTTGTGAGCAAAAATTCTACTTTATGACCTACTGGCATTAAAGCTGTGAGCGAGTGATTTGGCTACTGCGTAAGTTAGTTTGCTCTGGAGCCATCCTTCCTGAGCTAAGACAAAAATGTGTGAGCCAGAGGCTAAAAAACTGTGAGCTAGCTCACACTAACTCAGCTTAGAGGGAACACTGGTTGTGAACCTCCAGGTGGGGCCTCAAAATTCCCTGACTCTAGAGCTGATCTCTAGAGCTTCAGAGGGCATCAGATGCCATCATTGCCAACATCCATGTGGTGGCTGGAGAACTCCCGCTATTATAACTGATCTCAGTTCCCCTGGAGAAAATGGCTTCTTTGGAAGGTGGGCGCTATGGGATTATACACAATTGAAGTCCCTCCCCTCCCCTCCCCTCCCCTCCCCAAACTCTACCTTCCTCAGGCTCTACCCCCTAAATCTCCAGACACTTCTCAACCCACAACTGGCAACCCTAGCTCCCTCCCTTCCTCAAGCTCATTGTTCCTCCCCCCTCCCCCCGTCCAGGAATTCCTCGAACTGGAATTAGCAACACCAGTTTTACTTATGGATCAAGGTAAGCTGGTTAGGCAAGTTGCTATGAAGTCCAATCCATGCAATAGTTTTATTAGGACCAACCCAATGATACATCACAGTACGCAAGCTTTTAAGTCCCCCAGAACTCTTCATTGGACCAGATATTACAAAATAAAAGGAGAAGCAGATTATTCAACCATGAAGTTAAGACCTCCTTATGCCAATATATGGTGAGATTGTCTGACAGGCAAAGAAGATTCAGGTTTCAGGCTCCTGTAGGCAGTGGGCCACCTCTTGCTTTTATAGCCCGGCCTGAGACCACTAATAGGGTTGCCAGCTCTGGGTTGGGAAATACCTGGAGATTTTGAAGGCAGAGCCTGGGGAAGGGCCTCAGTATGGTACAATGCCATAGAGTCCACCCTTCAAAGCGGCCATTTTCTCCAGGGGAGCTGATGTCTGTTGCCAGGAGATCACTTGTAATAGTGGGAGATCTCCAGGCCCCAACTGGAGGTTGGCAGCCCTATAAGCCAGACGATGAGGAGGAGGAGGAAGAGAAGGAGGAAGAAGAAGAAGAAATACCCCCACACACACACTGCCAGTGATGTAGTGCAGGGACAAGGAAAACACAGATGAGGTAAAATAATCTAGACTCTCTAAAAAGGATGGAGGAAACTCAGGATGAAGTTTATGTGCTGGGTGGTTCTGTGTTAGTTCCCCCTTAACCAGTATGTAACTCTATCTTGATCCTTGCCTATTTTGGCTTTCCGCTATGGTGGATACTTTGTTGCCTTCCAAGCATACATTTTTAAAACATGAAGAGGAAAAAGAGACACTGAAAGGTGCCTTCAGCCCTGGCTTTAAATATATTAACTGATTTCACCTAGCAAAAGGTAGTACCTATAGGCACTATGTAGGTCTATCAGTGGCTACTAGCCGTGGCGACTAAAGGGAACTTCTGCATTCAGAGGCACTAAACCTCTGAATCCCAGTGTCAGGAGTCAACATCAGTGGAAGGTCTTGGCCTCTATGTTCTGCTGTCCAGCGCAACTGGTTAGCCACTATGTGAGGCAGGATGCTGGACTAGATGGACCAGAGGTCTGATCCAGCAGGCCTCTTCTATAGTGCACTATACACTACTATGTTACTTTGGCTCCAGACTGCACTTAGAACTGATTTTCTTTGGATCAGAATAGGAAGGCACACAATTGAATTACCACCCAAGATACGTGTACCTGACTAGGGCAGGTGATTTCAAATGAGGATTCTTAAATACATCTCTGCCTTGCATCATGGATATCAATTAGCACACAGTCTCAACGTGGTCCTATATTGACTAATTATTGTAATACTAGGAATAAGGCCCGTTGTGGAAATAAATACAACGGGCTCTAGAAAGAGACTCTGGGAGAGTGCCCTGGCTTTGGGCACTCAGTGACAATTTGCTGTGGCAATCTCAGCAGGGTATAATGACAGAGTCCACCATTTTCTCCAGAGGAACTGATCTTTGCTACCTGAAGAACAGTAGTAATTTTGAGTGATCTCCAGCCCACCCCCAAGATTGGTAATGGTGGCTCCCCAGGAGGGAGTGGCTGGTTTGGAGGGTGGAGTCTATAGCATTGTACCTGTCTGAGGTCCCACCCCTCCTCAACACTCACCTTCTCCAGGTTCGACCCCTCAAATCTCCAGGAATTTCCCAACCTGGAGTTGACAACCCTATCTCCCTCCCAGCCAACCATCAACCTACCTTTAGTTTTCCATCTCCTCCCCCATCCCTCCTACAGAGCAGTTGTAATTTTGAGTGATCTCCAGCCCCCACCTGGAGATTGGCAACAATGGTTCCCCATCAGGGAATGGCTGGATTGGAGGGTGGAGTCTATGGCATCGTACCTGTCCGAGGTGCCACCCCTCCTCAAACCTCACCCTCTCCAGGCTCCATCCCTCAAATCTCCAGGAATTGCCCACCTGGAGTTGGCAACCTGATCAGGACTGGGCCCAATGAGTTTTCTCCCTAAGGCCAACATAGTTGTGGAAAGGGCCTTTTACTAACAGAGCAGAAAGTACAGGTGCCAACTTTGATTAGGGAAATACCTGGAGATTTGGGGGGGGGTGGATCCTGTGGAGGGCAGCATTTGGGGTGTGTGCAGAAGGACTCAGCAGGGTATAATGCCATAGAGTCTACCCTCCACAGCAACCATTTTCTCCTGGGGAACTGATCTCTGTCATCTGGAGATCAATTGTAACAGTGGGAGATCTCCAGGTCCCACCTGGAGATTGGCAACTCTAGGGGAAAGTCAGCCGCACAGCGGAGAGTTGAAGAAAATGGTCTGATGGTTGCTGGCCCACCTCGTTAGCCAGCCAGCCAGCCATGCTGAAGCTAAGCAGGAGAAAGAGCCTTTTTCCATTTATTCTGACAGGAAAGTGGCCGTTGGGGAGGGGGTTATGGGCGGGGGAGGGGGTTATGCTGAAAGTCCTTTGTTTTTCCACTCACAGAACCAAGCTTGGCTGCCTACCAACAGCCACTGAGGGGACAGTCCCTCACAGGAGTCAAGAGAACTGTCTTCCTCAGGAGAGAGAGCTGTCTGCCAGGGGGAGTGGGTGGGGAAGAGGAGCAGACCCAGCACCCGGCCAATGGCACATGAGTAGTCTTGAGTGGCGGCTGATGGGCCAATGGCTGAGGGAGGGCATTTTACAGCCAATGGGAGCGCATGGAATCTTATGAAACAAAAGATAAATATTACTAGGAATAAGGCCCGTTGTGGAAATAAATACAACGGGCTCTAGAAAGAGACTCTGGGAGAGTGCCCCGGCTTTGGGCACTCAGTGACAATTTGCTGTGGCAATCTCAGCAGGGTATAATGACAGAGTCCACCATTTTCTCCAGAGGAACTGATCTTTGCTACCTGAAGAGCAGTAGTAATTTTGAGCGATCTCCAGCCCACCCCCAAGATTGGTAACAGTGGTTCCCCAGGAGGGAGTGGCTGGTTTGGAGGGTGGAGTCTATGGCATTGTACCTGTCTGAGGTCCCACCCCTCCTCAACACTCACCTTCTCTAGGTTCGACCCCTCAAATCTCCAGGAATTTCCCAACCTGGAGTTGACAACCCTATCTCCCTCCCAGCCAACCATCAACCTACCTTTAGTTTTCCATCTCCTCCCCCTCCCTCCTAGAGAGCAGTTGTAATTTTGAGTGATCTCCAGCCCCCACCTGGAGATTGGCAACAATGGTTCCCCATCAGGGAATGGCTGGATTGGAGGGTGGAGTCTATGGCATCATACCTGTCTGAGGTGCCACCCCTCCTCAAACCTCACCCTCTCCAGGCTCCATCCCTCAAATCTCCAGGAATTGCCCACCTGGAGTTGGCAACCTGAACAGGACTGGGCCCAATGAGTTTTTCCCCAAAGGCCAACATAGGTGTGGAAAGGGCCTTTTACTGACAGAGGAGAAAGTACAGGTGCCAACTCTGATTAGGGAAATACCTGGAGATTTGGGGGCGTGGATCCTGTGGAGGGCAGCATTTGGGGTGTGTGTGGAAGGACTCAGCAGGGTATATTGCCATAG
The DNA here is from genome assembly GCA_029375565.1 of Gekko gecko. NCBI lineage: Eukaryota > Metazoa > Chordata > Lepidosauria > Squamata > Gekkonidae > Gekko > Gekko gecko. The sequence continues at coordinate 34,244,462 of JAPDNY010000002.1, read as the reverse complement.
AGTCTACCCTCCACAGCAACCATTTTCTCCCGGGGAACTGATCCCTGTCATCTGGAGGTAACAGTGGGAGATCTCCAGGTCACACCTGGAGGTTGGCAACCCTAGGGGAAAGTCAGCCACACAGCGGGGAGTTGAAGAAAATGGTCTGATGGTCACTGGCCCACCTCGTTAGCCAGCCATGCTGAAGCTAAGCAGGAGAAAGAGCCTTTTCCCATTTATTCTGACAGGAAAGTGGCCGTTGGGGAGGGGGTTATGGGGGGGGGTTAAGCTGAAAGTCCTTTGTTTTCTTACTCACAGAACCAAGCTTGGCTGCCTACCAACAGCCACTGAGGGGACAGTCCCTCACAGGAGTCAAGAGAACTGTCTTCCTCAGGAGACAGAGCTGTCTGCTAGGGGGAGTGGGTGGGGAAAAGGAGCAGACCCAGCACCCGGCCAATGGCACGCGAGTACTCTTGAGTGGCGGCTGATGGGCCAATGGCTGAGGGAGGGCATTTTACAGCCAATGGGAGCACATGGAATCTTGTGAAACCAAAAGATAAATATATTATAAGGAGAGATAAGGAGAGATTATTGCAATGTCTGGAGGCAATGTGTAATAACTGTGTTTGACCATTGAAGAAGGCCATTAGGCCGAAACACATTTGGTCAGGATCGCATAAGGTCTTTGTTTGAGATTACTGTATGATTTTAATCTGAGGCTATATTTGGGCCTGTAATTGTTTTTAAACTGTTTTGTAATAAATACATGCATTTTTGTATAATTGATATATTTATGTCATACATTCAGCTATCTTAATACTGTTGCTGTTGTTAGCCATTCAGTCATGTCCGACTCTTGATGATTCTATGGTCCAGCTCTCTCCACGTTTTCCAATCTTGTACTGTTTCTTTGAGTTGTTCCATGCTCAGGCTGGTGTTGACTTTTATTGTGTCTAGCCACTGTGTTCTTTGGCAGCCTGGTTTCCTTTTGTCGCTAACCAATCCAAGCATAATTGCTTTTTCTAGTGAGCTCTTCCACATGACATGGCTGAAATAAGTCAGTCGTAGTTTTGTGATTTTTCCTTCCAATGACAAGTCTGGTTTTATGTACTCCAGTACTTGCTTGTCTGTCACCGTTGCTGTCCAAGGAATGTGCAGGAGACTTCTCCAGCACCACAGCTCAAATAAGTTGATTTTCCTCCTGTCTTGCTTCTTCCTGTCCAACTTTTGCAGCCATAGGTTGCTATGGGGAACACAACATCACAGACTAATCTGCATTTAGTTGCTAGGCTGATGTCCTTGCTCTTCCATATTCACTTCATGCTCATCATTGCTGTGTGACCCAGCATAATTTGAAGTTTTATTGCTGGACTGCGTTTGCTGTTTTGGTTATCTGTGATCCTAAGAAGGTGAATTATTCCACATATTCAATCTCTTCATTGTCAACTCTTTTTTTGACATTTCTCTTCTTGGTGGTCATGAACTTGGTCTTTTTGATGTTTAGGAGGAGACCAAACTTCTCCCTTTCCTCTTTGATTTTCTTATCAGGCATTCCAGGCCTTCTTTAGTTTCCGAGAGGAGGGTTGTGTCATCAGCATACTGGGCCCTCTAAATTTGGATTCATTTAACCTTCTAGGCTATTAATTGAGATGGAAGAAAACCTGATATCCTGTCAAGGAAAGATGAGCCTAAAGTAGGAAGGGAACATTGGGCTGTAGGGCAGCCAACATCCAGGTGGGGTCTGGAGATCTCCTGGTGTTACACCTGATCTCCAGATGATAGAGTTCAGTTCCCCTGGAGAAAATGGCTGCTTTGGACGGTGAACTCTATGGCACTGCTGAGGTCCCTCCCCTCCCCAAACCCACCCTCCACAGGCTCCACCCCTAAATTCTCCAGGTACTTTCCAACCCAGAGCTAGCAAACCTATTTGAGTGAATGTCATGAGATTCAGAGAAGGCAAACATGGAAAGGAGATTGAAAGGAAATTTGTTGTTCAGTTGCACAGTCGAGTCCGACTCTTTGCGACCCCATGGACCAGATCACACCGAGCCCTCCTGTCTTCCGCCATCCTCTGAAGTTTGCTCAATTTCATGTTCGTTGCATTGATGACACTGTCTAACCATCTCATCCTTTGCTGTCCCCTTCTTCTTTGACCTTCAATCTTTCCCAGCATCAGCGTCTTCTCCAGTGAATGCTCCCTTCTCATTTGGTGGCCAAAGTATTTGAGCTTCAGCTTCAGGATCTGGCCTTCCAGGGAACAGTCAGGGTTGATTTCTTTTAGGATTGACTGATTTGATCTCCTTGCAGTCCAGGGGACTCTCAAGAGTCTTCTCCAGCACCACAGTTCAAAAGAATCTATTCTTCGGTGCTCGGCCTTCCTTACAGTCCAACTCTCGCAGCCATACATTACTACGGGGAATACCATTGCTTTGACCATGTGGACTTTTGTTGGCAGGGTGATGTTTCTACTTTTTGTCATGATGTTTAGATTTGCCATCGCTTTCCTCCCCAGGAGCAGACGTCTTTTAATTTCATTTAAATGGACACTTATAAAAAGTTTAGTAGAATACAAAATATAGAACCAACATATGTGAGGCACAGAAGTCCTGTATGCTCCACCACAGTAACTCTGCTCAGGGGTCACCAGGGCCTTCTGCAGGTACCAACTTGCAAATGGGCAGAATCAACAACTGCCCCGTACACCTGGCTTCTCCGTTGTGGCCCCCACCTTGTGGAATGGCCTGCCTGAGGAGGTCAGGAAGGCTCCCCAAATCCTGGCCATCTGCAAAGCATGCAAAACCAAACTATTCAAGAGGGCTTTTCCACACAGGCAGTAGGGTAGCTCTGTACAAAATGGTTCACAAACTTACTTGGATAAGTGTTAAGAGATTGTGCTGTATACTGTCGTGTCTAGCTTACTGTAAGGAGGATCCTATTATATATTTTTTGTGCTACTTAATGTGTCATAGGGTTGCCAGTCCCCAGGTCCGGGCAGGGATTCCCCATTTCTGGGGGCTCCAATCTACTGCTGGCCAGCTTTAAAGGGTCTTCTTGTGAGTGGAGCTGTGGCCAGCTGGCAACAGCCCTTCTCCTTCCCTGCTGAAAGATATAGAGGGCCCTCCAGCTAACTGGCAAGCCACATGCTCCCCGCCAATCAGCTGAAGCCCTTTAAATCTCTGCAGGAGAGGAGGGAGAGGAGTGGCTGTGGGTGGCCGCAGCTTGGGGGCATCCCCACCCAGCACTGGAACACCCCCAAAATCCCTCCCCACCTGGAGCAACGAGGGCACCTGGTAACCCTAATGTATCATGTTAATACTTATGCTACGCTTCTGTTTCTTTCTGGTGGCTCCAGACTTCTACAATCCTAATGCACTGGTTATTGAACGTCCCATTTTGCTGATTGTACCGACTCACTCTGTGTGATCTGCCTTGAGTCCCTGTGAGAAAAGTGGACTATAAATAACATAAAATAAGTAAATACATGAAGGAATAAAGAAAGAAATATGAAGTAATGAAATAACACACAACCACCCTCCTGACTAATACGTCACCAAAATACCACCGCAATAAAAAATCATGTAAATAATAGGGAACAAGAAAACCCAAGCTGTGGACTCTTTCAATTTATTAACAGTATTATTCCTACATTGTCCTCAGTATACATGGCACGTTATAGCGTACAGGGAGGGAGGAGAGAAAGAAAAGAAAGAGCCACAGGAGAGATGGATATGGAGAAATGCAACTAAAACATGTCCAGGCCTAGTTGTGGTTCAGGATGTGAACTCCAGGGGTGGCTTCAAAGAAGGCAGCGGAAGGAGGTGAGACAGAGGAACCGGGATTGGCCATTTTGTGGTGGCTGTAGATGGTATGGTTGAAGAAGCAGAGGGGACAGGTCAACTAGAGGGGCACAGAGGGAGGTGAGGAAAGCCGTGACAGAAAATTTTGTTGGTGAATTGAGATTGCTGGATCTTTGTGCCCAGGTGGAAGATGGAAGCAGCATCAGATAACTGCTGCATAAACGGTGGTGCTGTCTGGAGTGCAAATGGAGGGGGATTTTCCTGGAGGAAGCTGCAGCTGAGCGTAATGAAGGGAGGCAGTTGTCTGGAAGGAGAAGGCAACATGAATGGGGTAAAAAACAGATGGAAAAGGAGATTCTCCTTCACCTTTGCCATGATCTCCCCTGCCCCAGGGATGGTTCAGCCTTTCTTTACCTCCTCCAAACTCTCCCTTTCCAGTAGCTCCTCATTCTGTTGAAAGTGAACTCCAGCTGGATTTCTCAGGGAAGGATGATCTTGGGGTCACAAGATCATGATGAGTGGAATTAAAAAAGAAAGCAAGTTAAAAGAAGGTATGGTGATCTAGGAACAAAGCAACATGGCTGGCAGCGGTGCAGAATTTCAAAAGCATGTTGAGTGAAGGTAGAGTAGTGGAACTGCTCTGATAGTGCCCTCAGCATGTTCAGTGCCAAATGCATCTTCTCTTTTACAAGCTCAAGCTCTGAATCATCTAGATCTGCAGCAGACTTGAGGATGTTGATTAGCTAGTACCAGTAATGTCATCAAGACACTCTATCCCCTCAAATCCTGGAACAGTTTTACAATGACTTTTTTGAGATATTTTCAGGGTTTGGAAAGGTGAAAGATCAGCCCATAAACATCCTTGTACTCCTTACCAATAAAATAAAATAAAATAAAAAGCAGGCAGCAGGCCTGAAACTTGGGGGGTGGGGATGGTGGGCCTCTATTTGCCTCGATAAAATGTCTGCATGTCATACAAGTCGCCAATGAAATGCCTTTTGTCAGGGCCAATCAAAATGACACAAAACACTGTGCAAGTGTTTGAACTCATAAGAACTCTTTGTCAAGCTAGATGCTACAAAACTTAAGAAATGAAAGAGGAGGAAAGCAGATTTTCCAGGTCGAGATCTTCAGACCCAGTCTTGCCAGCCTTTAGAGTACAGGGATATCTGGCCTCAGTGCCAGATACAGAGGCAGGGGAGGGGAAGGACACGTACCGGCTTCACACCAGTTGCTTATGTCACTTTTGATAAAAACTGGAAGTGACGTGGTTGACTCTCTAGCATTTGCAGAAACTCTATGGTTTATACCAGAAGTGATCTAAGTGCACCAATGTGATGCTGACACACCAGGCCTCGCCCCCCCATTCCATCCTGGGCATTGCCGGCTATGGCTTGGCAACCCCATGAAATGGTATTAGATGCCAACAGGCTTACAGTTTATCAGTTTAGGTGTTAGATTACAGAAGAAGTAAACAATGGGAAGAAGAAGTAAACAACAAAGGGTTATCTCATTTGGAAAAAAATACAGACCAACAAGGTCCCAATATTATTCCAAAACCCATGCAAGAAGTGCAGTTGTCTTTGCAGGCTGACAGCAGATGGAAGGGTTTGGTAGTCTTCTGTATTTTAACAATGGTTCATAGGGATCCAGACTACAGAGATCAGCTCCCCTGGAGAAAATGGATGCTTTTGGTGTAGTGGTTAAGTGTGCGGACTCTAATCCGGGAGAACTAGGTTTGATTCCCCACTCCTCCACGTGCACCTGCTGATGTGACCTTGGGTCAGTCACAAGCTCTGGCACAGCTGTTCCTGAAAGAGCAGTTTGTGTTAGAGTTCTCTCAGCCTCACCTACCTCACAGGGTGTCTGTTGTGGGGAGGAGAAGGGAAAGGAGTTTGTAAGCTGCTCTGAGACCCCAAGTGAAGGGCAGGGTATAAATCCAATCTCTTCTCTTCTCTCTTCTTTGGAGGGTGGGCTCTCTGGCCTTGTACCCCACTGAGGTCTCTGTCCTCCCCAGGCTCCACCCCCAAATCTCCAGGAGTTTCCCAACTTGCATGCGGCAACCCTACCCACCCGTCTCCTGCTGTCGGCCAGAAAGGTCCTGGAACCCCAAATGGTTCACAAGTTATAACAGACTGAAGTCAAACTCTGTCATTATTACCTTGTGTAAGCAGCCTTTCCCCGTGTCATTCCCACCCTGTTGACAAATCCCTCTCTTTCTCAGCTGAAATCAGGTATTCTTAAGTAGAAAGAAATTGCCTGATGAAGAGTTCTGACAAGTTCCAAAGCCTGAACAATGTTTTGTGTCATTTTATTAGGTCCTAATAAAAGATATTACATGGATTGTGCTGCTTCTTCTGGATTTTGCGTGGGACAGTACAGCCGTTTGTAATTTTGTTATACAAGTTGTCAAGGCAGGAGGAAAAATAAACACCTTTCGTTGAATGACACATCTGTTTTCAGCATTGGACAGTTCCTCAGGGTATTTTGTATATTGTGGCATAATTATACATTAAAATGAAAAAAAGGCAGAACCCTTCCTAGACATAATGGATTTATAAGTATAATCTTTGGGACACATTTGGAACTTCCTGCCATATAAACTTCAAAAGAGATATATGATTTATATGGGGCCATAAAGCTCTAGTGAAAGGGCAAGAAGGAAATGTTTTCATTCATTCCTTACCTATTTTCTTCTTTCTTCTTTTGTTTTTCCTAGAAAGATATTGCAATATTGTCTTAGGGGTGGAACTATACGTTTTCATTGGCAACACCCTCTATTAAATTCTCCCTGTCTCTCCCACAGCATGTAAGCGTGTGTTGTGATCACTGTGATGCATATTTCCCTGCCCCCTAGTGGCAACCAATGATGTGCGGCAAGAAAAGGCACATGAGGACATCACAACATGGGTGCTGTTTTCAGTGTAGTGGTGCCAGGGTCCCACTGTGATTAACTGATTAGACTTTTGTCCCACCCTCCTGGCTGAAGCCAGCCCAGGGCAGCTTACGTAGAACATCAAGAATTTTTACAATACACATAAAATAGAATTAAAAACAGCATGTAACAATTAAACAATGCTCAAACCATAATATAATAAAGTGCTAGTAGCAATACTTTCATAATTTCACACTGGTAGTTGTTACACAGTTCACAGTCAGGCCTTTAGTCTTCTTAGGTTGTTTTAGGTGGTTGACTTGGGCTACAAAAGAGCCCGGGGTTGGGGGGGGACAGGGCTCTCCCATCCAAGCTGTCAGTTGTTAGTGGTGGTGGCAGCTCCAAAAGCCTGGTGGAAGAGCTCTGTTTTACAGACCCTGTGGAACTGTAAAAGGTCCTGCAGGGCCTTGATCTCTTCCGGGAGCTGATTCCACCAGAGCGGAGCTGCCACCGAGAAAGACCTGGCCCGGGTTGTTACTAGTCTAGCCTCCCTGAGACTCAGAAGAGCCAGCAGGTTCTGAACCCCTGATTGCAGTGCTCTCTGGGGTATATGTGGGGAAAGGCGGTCCCTCAGATATGTAGGTCCCTGGCCATAAATGGCTTTAAAAGTGAGAACCAGCACCTTGAAATGAATCCGGTATGCTATAGGCAGCCAGTGCAATGCCTTTAGCACAGGCTGGATGTGCTCCTGAATAGGGAGTCCCATCAATAGCCTGGTTGCGGTATTTTGCACCAGCTGCAGCTTCCAGATTTAAGACAAGGGCGGCTCTATGTGATCCAATCTCGAGGTGACCATCACATGGATCACTGTTGCCAAATCGTTGCATTCGAGAAAGGGAACCAACTGCTGAAGATGGTAAAAGGTTGATTTGGCAGTGGCAGCTACCTGGGCCTCCATTGTTAGTGAGGCGTCTAGGAGCACTCCCAAACTCCTAATTTCTGGTGCTGGCACCAATGGCGCCCCATCGAAGGTCGGAAGCAGGATCCCTAATCTTGGACCACCCCGATTTAGTCACAGGACCTCCATCTTCGTCAGATTCAGTTTCAGCTGGTTAAGTCTAAGCCAACCAGCCATGGCCTGTAACGCCTGGTCTAGATGGAGTTGGAGTTGGACTGACCGCCCAACAGATAGAGTTGGGTGTCATCCGCATACTGGTGACATCCCAGCCCATGGCTTCGGGCAATCTGGGCAAGAGGGCGCATATAGATTTTGAGGCATGCCACATTCCAGTGGGTGCCTTCGGGATGGCAGATCCCTCAGTGCCACTCTTTGTCCCTGACCTTGGAGGAAGGAAGCAAACCACTGTAAGGCTAGTCCACTTTTGGCACAAATTGGGAAATGACCTCAGTGTGTCCAGGAGAGACTCCAGGATTCACTGAACACCTCTACAGCATTTCCCCAACATGGTGATGTCATTTCTGTGTTTGTTCCAGAAGGGATGTTGCAGCATTGGTGTGATACTGAACTTCTGGTCTAGGGCTGCCAGGCTGCAGCATGCAACCCTCGGGGGGGGGGCAGGGATGAGCACGCTGGCATCATGCCGGTGTGCTGGCATCACTTCTGGCAAAAATTAGAAGTGACTTCATGATTTCAGGGGTGCTCTGGGATTCACAAAACCTCTGCAGTTAAACCATAGAGTTTTGGGAAATCCTAGAAACCTCCCCCGCCCATATCAGTGCACTGGCACAATGCTGGTGTGCACCCTCTTTTTTTCACCTTCCTCCCACAAGTGTTTTAAGCACCGGTAAGCGACAAACAGGTTTGCAGTCCTAGTCTGTACTTTGCCCCTCTGCTACCTGGTTGATCCCACCAGTAGCAGATGCTTGTCTCAAAGATTAAGCCATACATGCCTAAGTAGTGACAGGCAGAGTGGCCTCCTACATCTCCTGGGGGTTGTCAGCACTCTGCTGGCAACCCTGGTTCTGTGGGGCCTCTACAATGAACATATAAAGCAGTTTTGCCTTTAGATTCCCCACAGAACTGCTGCCTTATGCCGAGCCAGACCCCCTGTCTGTCTAAGCACAGTATTCTCTGCAGCATTTGACAATTTCTCTCCAGGCTCTTAGGCAGAAGTCTTCTGCTGCCCTGCTGCCTGAGATCCTTTTAAGTCGAGAGGGTAAAGAAAAAAACAGAGATGTGTGTGCTCTACCATTAAGGTCTCAAGAAATCAGCTGCTGCCGAGAACCGGCAAGAGTCTCCATGCAAAAGTTTCCTATGCCCCTCCCTCCAGAAGAATGTACACAAGATGAGTGAGCAGAACACACATGGGGCCTGCTGCTATGTTTCAGCAGTACCTTCCATAGCTGTCTGGGTTCCTATGTTGACCCAGAATCCTTGAATTTGGAATGCCTTGTGTTAGATTCACTGGTATGGTACCAACAGAAATCTCTATACGTAGCAGAGTGCACAAGGCTACGTGCTGCAGTAGCTTCTGAGTACTGTGCGTACTAGCAAACTTACAGAGTTACATGGAGCCACCTGTCAGTTTCAAACGAATAAGAATCCTGTATTCAAGGAACCACATTCTAGATAGTGCAGGTTGAGAGATAGGGATAGAATCTAATCTAACTAACTAGATGGATAGATCCAGGTGGTCAGCCATGTTGTTCTGAAGCAGTAGAACAAATTTAGAGTCCAGTGCTTCTCTCTCTCTCTCTCTCTCACACACACACAAAGAAAGAGCACACGCTTTGTCAGCATGGATGCAGAACAGGCATTCTCCATCTGCATCCATCTAGCTAGAGCCCAGCACACGAAAGCTCATACCTTGAATAAAACTTTGTTTGTCTTAAAGGTGCTACTGGACTCTAGCTAGATGGATGCAGATGGAGAATGCCTGTTCTGCATCCATGCTGACAAAGCATGTGCTCTTTCTTTGTGTGTGTGTGTGTGTGTGTGTGTGCGTGAGAGAGAAAGAAGTGTCAAGCTGGAAGGAAGGAAGTCTGGTCCCTAAGAATAGCATTCTACTTCGAAGGATAGTATCAGATAGCAGGAAGGATGCTCTGTGTGTCCTGACCTCTCTATCTGTCTCTAAATCTACAGTACTGTCTCTGAAGGCTGAGGTAAGGCACAGCATACAGTCCTCCAGAGCCGGTTGCAGAGTGAAGACTCAACACCAAATGAGATAGATCAAGATGAAGAAGTGAGCAGTGACTCATGAAAGCTCCTAGTAAAAGGTAAAGGTTCCCTTGCTCGAAAGCCAGTCTGATCCGACTCTAGGGTTGCAGTGCTCATCTCCGTTTCAAAGCCGAAGAGCCAGCGCTGTCCGAAGACGTTTCCGTGGTCATGTGGCCGGCATGACTAAACACCAAGGTGCACAGAACGCTGTTACCTTCCCACCTGTTAACTATTTATCTACTTGCAATTTCTTGCTTTCGAACTGCTAGGTTGGCAGGAGCTGGAACCAGAGACGGGAGCTCATTCCATCATGCAGCACTCTCGGGTCTCAAACTGCTGAACTACTGACCTTCCACAGCCTGCAGTTCAGCGTCTTAACCACTTGAGCCACCACAGTCCTAAAGCTCCTACCGTGTCACTAATTTTGTTACTCTTTAAGGTGCTACTGGACTCTTGCTCATTTCTACTACCAAACTAGATGCGATGGAGGAAATTTTTATATCAGTGTTAAGAGCCAGTGTGGTATAGTGGTTAGTGCATTGGACAAGGATCTGGGAGACCCAGGTTTGAATTCCCACTCTGCCATGGAAACTTGCTGGGTGACCTTGGGCCAGTCACACTCCCTCAGCCTGACCTACCTCACAGGGTTGTTGCGAGAATAAAATGGAGGAGAGGAGAATGGTGTGAGCTGCTCTGGGCCTCCTATAGGGAGAAAGGTGGCGGTATGTTTCCACTACTAAAAGGAGACCAATGGGCTGGCTTTTTCAAAAGCTTTTTGAAGCGTTCTTCCTTCCCACCCAGCTCAGATACCATGGCATGAAGAAAGATACTTCAATCAACCAAGTATAGCAGGGTAAAAAAGAAGGGCAGGGTTTAGGTCTTCCTCATCCGTGCACTCTATTTTGTCTCAAAAATCAGAACCCACAGTCCCTGTTTCAAATGCAAATATGCAGACAACATGCATCCCTCCTAGTTTGTCTAATCTGGCTTTCAGTCTTCCATGACAGGAAACAGTAATAAATGAGAGAAGCCTTTGAGCATGTGCAGAGAACATTTCCTTCATATACATGATAAACAGGGTGGTGCAGTGATTAGCATCTTGTACTGGGATCTGGGAGATCCAGGTCTTAACCCCCACTCTGTCACTGAAAGTTGTGGCCTGACCTTGGGCCAGTCACACCCCCCTCAGCATAACCTACTTCACAGAGTTGTTGTTTTGAGAACAAAATGGAGGCGAGGAGGATGGTGTAAGCCTTGGTGGGTCCCCATCGAGGAGAATGGCAGGATATAAATGAAGAAAATAAGTAAATACAGCCTAGCCAGATACATCTGGGAGGCAAATAGGCCGCTAGCTAAAATGACCCGAGGAAATTTTTTTTTTGTTATGGGATGGAGGGGCTGTGGCTTATTGGAGGAGCATCTGCTTGGGCAGGCAGAAGGTCCCATGTTCAATCCCTGGCATCTCCAGTAAGGTTCAAGCCATAGGCGATGTGAACGTCCTCTGTCTGAGACCCTGGAGAACCATTATTGGCAGATAATACTGACTTTGATGCACCGGTGGTCTGATTCAGTGCAAGGCAGCTTCCTGCATCCACCCCATTTCACTCTCCCTAAATGGCATCACTGAAAGCACCTTGACTCACCTGCCTGCTGACTTTCTCTTCCAGAAGCACACAACTAGCCCAAGAACTGGCACCAGAGCCAGCCCAGCCAAGACGGTTGCCCATATCCAGACTTCAGTCCCTTTCACATCAGGCTCTCCGGGCGCGGCTGCTGGAGTCCAAGGGGTGGAAGGGGGGGAACCACCAGAGAGCGGTTAAAGGGGGTAGAATTAGCCGAGACAAATCTTCGTGAAGGATTTGGAAGCTGCCTTGGAAATTAGAAACAAGTGGGGCTTCCCTATCCCCCAGCCCATTTCAAAAGGAGATAATAGAAGAAATAATTACCGCCCTGAGTTGTTCAAAAAGATGAATCAAGTAACAGATGAACCAAATGAATCAAATAAGAGTCACTCAGAAATGTAGAAAAGAGCAAGAGTCCAGTAACACCTTAAGTGAGCAGTAACTCATGAAAGCTGATACCCTGCCACAAATTTTGTTCGTCTTCAAGGTGCTACGGGACTCCTGCTCTTTTCTCCTGCTACGGACAGACTAACATAGCTACCCGTCTTGATCTATCTACTCAGAAATGTGTACACCAGTGTGTTGCCGTGATTCTAGCTTGTGCAGGTTCCCATGAAACTCAGGTTCTCAAGTCAGGGGCTGCTTTCTGTATGGAGATGATCTCCTTTTGTGCTTTCCTCACCGATGCGAATGCAGGGGCATTTATAGTGGTGGCAGAACATCCATGCAGGAGCATTTGCTGTGCTTTCCCTCCGTTTCCTCTTGCGTCAAACGTCTTCCTTTCCCCCTGTCCACCAGAGCGCTTTTTGCCAGCTTTTTTTGTCTTGTTACAAAATTGGTAATGGGTACATTGCTGCTGCCCCGATCTTGATGGCCCAGGCTAGCCTGATCTTGCCAGACCTCAGAAGCTAAGCAAGGTCAGCCTTGGTCAGTACCTGAATGGGAGACCATCAAGAAAGTCCAGGGCTGCTATGCATAGGCAGGCAATGGCAAGCCACCTCTGAACATTTCTTGCCTGGAAAACCCTACAGGGTTTGCCATAAGTTGGTTATGACTTGACGGCAACAAACAAACAAAAATATTGCTACTGCTACAAAAAAAAGCCAGCAATTGGTGGGAATTAGAAAATGGCAGGCACAAGGGGATAGGGAGGGAAGATGATGCCACTCTGGGCAGGGAGGCCTGAAAATCCTGTAAGTCAATGTGTTGTTGTTATTATGTGTTGTGTGTAGTATAGCCAGGAGATCCTAAGATTGTCTGGCAGTTGAAAGTTCTAGCTCTTTTAGCCTTATGTACCACTAGGTGGTGAGGTAGACTTACTTCTTGGGCTGAGAGAGTTCTGAGACAACTGTGACTGGCCCAAGGTCAGTCAGGTGGCTTCAAGAGGAGGAGTACGATATTGAACCCAGTTCTCTGGATTAGAGTCCACCACTCTTGACCACTAAACCAGGCTGGGCCTCAGTATTGTGATGAGAGTGCCAGGCTAGGATCTGGGAGACCCAGGTTTGAATCCCCACTCTGCCATGGAAGTTTCTGGGTGACCATGGGCCAGTCACTCTCTCTCTCTGCCTCGCTTACCTCACAGGGTGGGTGTTGGGAGGATAAAATGGAAGAAAGGAGAATGATGTAAGCCACTTTCCCCCATGGTGGAGAAAGGTGGTGTATAAATGAAGTAAAATAAATAAGCACATAAATAAAATTAAATCAAATCTGTATCTTCCCATCCAGAAGGTGGTGAAACCTGCTTTGAGGACAATTTCCCCAGAAATATTGTACCAAAGCTGGTATATGGAGGAACTCTGTGAGGGAGGGGGGAACCTGGAAGGTGCAGGGTTGCTTGAGAATGTTGTGTGGAAGCTAAAGGAAAAAACAACAACTTCACTGCACTTTTGGGGGAGCGTGGAGCTAAAGAGTCATGTGGAAGCCCGCATTCTTATTCTGTTGATCACCAGTGGCTTACAAGCCAGGGCTTCCATTTTGTTCAACCCTTTATGACTCATTTGTTTGCCCTGCCAAGAACTCTCTCTTCAGTTCTGGAGTTCTTTAACAGTATCGAGCCCACAGAGTCAAATATCGACCCTGAAGTACACCCTGGAGCTTAAATTTCATGGCATCGCACACAGGATACTGCAATGAACTCCACTCCTCATTTATTAATGTTCAGGCCCAAGAGCTGTGCAGCAGATGCAGTTCCACCTGGCAAATCTTCTGCCATCACTTATATACCAAGTGGGAAAAAGCTGTTATTATTAATATTATTTGCTGTCCAGTCACAGTTGACTTAATGGCGACCCTGTGGGGGTTTCTAGGTAAGAGACGTTCAGAGGTGGTTTGCCATTGCTTGCTTCCATGTCACAACCTTGGTATTCCTTGGAGGTCCCCCATCCAAACACTAGCCAGGGCTGACCCTGCTTAGCTTCTGAGATCTGGCAGGGTGATTGGGCTAGCCTGGGCCACCCAGGTAGATGTGGGAAAAGTCAGACCTTCCACAATCTTCTGTGCAGCTCTTAAAAATACAGGGGCCTGGCCTACAATCCAACAGCACGTGTCACAAATTTACCTGCATCTTCCATCGTGTGTGGCTTCAAGCAGATTTCAGAGGCCCAAGTGGGATTGGCAATGGAATGACACTCCCATCGTCCCCAGACGACAGGTCGGATGGGATTCAAAGTGATGTAAGAGCCGGAGTGACTCTTCTGAGCCCAGCGTCGCCTGCCCAGTCGCTCTGAGTTCAGCACCCAATAAAAGCCACCCGCTGCTTTCACCGATTGGCAGGGGTGGCAGCTGAGTCGCAAATAGGACCGGTTGAGCCACTGTGACGAAACATTGAGATTGTTGTGGCATCCTGAAGAGCGAAGGATAAAGGGGATTGTTAACGGGATTGCTTGGTTGTTAGAACAGTTTTGCCCCAAACAGCAGCTTCCTCCTTGTCTTGGCCTGCACCATCGAGTGCTGTTTGAGAGACACTTGCAACATGATGATGCCAGCCAGCATGGTGTAATGGATAGACCATTGGGTTAGGATCTGAGGGACCCCAGTCTGAGACCCCCACTCTGCCATGGAAACTTGCTGGGCAACCTTGGCCAGTCTCCCTCAGACTAACCAATCTCACGGGGTTGCCATTGTGAGGATAAAATGGAGGGGAAATTGTGCTGGCAAGCTGTTTTGGGGCCTCTACTGCAGATAGAAGTGGGCCATATATATCTAAAATGATTATAATGAGCTCTTAGATACATACCTGCTGTCACCTCCAGGACGGTCCGAGTTTCTGAGCCATTGGGGGAACGACAGACATAGGAGCCCTCATCACTCATGACCAGATTCCTGAGGAGCAGTGAGCCTGGAGACTGGTATACCAGGCGCTGGTGGAAACGAATCGGGGTCACATTGTATTTGGTAGGGCCCCGGGTTATTTCCACACTCTCCCCACTGATGTTGGCACATCTGGAATTCAGAGGGAACCAAAACCAACGTGTATAAGGGCTATCTTTCCCACAGGGAAGTAGGACCTCCTCCCCAGAAGCACGAATTATCCTCTCTTGGTGAGCAGCTGATGAGGAAGAGAAACAAAAATTAATAGGCCCTCAACCCAAGCCCTGTTGAGCCCTGCCCACTTAGTGCTCTGGTATCGTGGCTAATTTTTTCCAAGGGCCATCATTTTTGATGCCTCACATTCATGACCCAAAGCCTTCTCTTCACCTTGTTTGGCACTGGATTCTTCCAAGCCAGTAATCTTCAACTCAGGTCCAGGGCTGTCTTTAGCCTCAACCTCTAGCATGAGACCCATTCTAAAAATCTCTCTCTCTCTGCTCTCACATCTTGCTTCAAAAACAGAAAAAACAAAAAACAAACCCAAACTGAGACACAGAAAAAGAATATAGTGACAGCTGGAGCATTGGTTGGTCTGACCCATTTATGGCTCCTCACTCATGAAGTGAAAATCAGAGTTCTGGGTCCACTAATGTTTTCTTGATCTCCCAGTCTCCAATCATCCCAGTTTTTGATCTCCTCAGTCTGAGTTCATAAAAGAGCATTACCACCATATGCTTTCTTCAGGGCAAATAAGTCCATCAGAATGCCAAGCAGACAAAGCTCCATATTGTTTCACTTTCTTATGGTTCCTCGGTGTTCATTTTTCTAGAAATGACACTGCTCCTAGAAGAACCACATTTTGAACATTGAGCCAGAATAATTCATGAGGAAATTTCTCATTATAATTTTTAAAGTCTCTCCCACATTTTTTTTCTTAAAAAGGAAAGAACAGTTTTTAATCACTTCTCACCAGACAGAGAGGAAAGGGATGTGGGATCTCATGGTGGAGACACAGAGCTGGCTCACAGACCACAACATTATTTTTGTCTGTGGACGCCCTCACTTCTACGGACTGCTGGGAAACAATGCTCCCTTCCCAAGGTATTCAAGGGAGGGCCAGGAAAGGAATCTTGCCTGAAACATCTACACAGGTCCAAAATTTGTGTCCAATCTGACCTTGCCTACCAGAACAGCTAGAGGATAACTAGAAGTTCCTTCACCATAACATTAAGGTTTCCAAGTCTTTGCCCCTAAGTCAGGTTTTGGGGTTCATTCTCAGTTTTACAGGTTGAAATCTTATAGTTCCCATTAAGCCAATTCTTGAGCAGGGAATCAACTTTACGGACACTTGAAAGATGTCTTATAAACCGAGGGCACGGTTGCTAATCCCCCTTTTGGAGGTGGGGGGTCTCCTGCTACCAGGTGCCACCCATCTGCCAATGATCAGGCGGCTGGTGGGGAGGGATTTACCCCCCCCAAAGAGTGAGACCCAGCTGAAGTTGCAGCATTGTATCTCTGTCACTTCTGACATGACCCAGAAGTGGTGTCATGATGCCAGCAATGTCAGGGTGACACTCTAGTATTTGGGCACTCTATGGTAGAAGCCAAATTTGCCATAGAATTTTTGCCCAAATACCAGTGTTGTCCAGACATCGCTGCATGATGACATCACTTTCAGGTCACATCAGAAGTGACATAGACACATCGCTGCAACATCAGCTGGGTCTCCCTCTTGCTCCTGGTAAATCCTCCCCCATCCCCACCAGTTGCCAGGAGGGACCTGGCAACCTTGAGGGCCAAACTACAGGTTACAAATTACACATGTTCCCCATGAGAACTGGGAGCCATAAATGGTTGTCCCTTGGATTGCAAGGAGATCAGATCAGTCAGTCCAAAAAGATATCAACCCTGACTGTTCTCTGGAAGGCCAGATACTAAAGCTGAAGCTCAAATACTTTGGCCACCAAATGAGAAGGGAGCATTCACTGGAGAAGACCCTGATGCTGGGAAAGATTTAAGGGCAAAGAAGAAGGGGACGGCAAAGGATGAGATGGTTCGACAGTGTTATCGAGGCAACGGACATGAAATTGAGCAAACTCCAGAGCACTACAGAAGACAGGAGGGCCTGGCGTGATCTGGTCCACGGGGTTGTGAAGAGTCAGACTCGACTGTGCAACTGAACAACAAAGTAACTGCGAGTAACTTGTGAAAAATCTGTTTACAAGAACCACAGGGGACCAATTCTGACCAGGACTACAGTGCAGGGGAAGGAGAAGCTTCTGCCTTTGGGCTCAGGAAAACAGGGTAAGGGGGAAGCAGAAGCTCTTCCTCCTTCTGCACTGTGGGCCCAGTCAGAATTGGGACTCCGCAGTGATTCCAAAGGGAATTGTCACTGGGAACTTGAAGCTACAGTACAGGTATGAGGGCTTGTGAGCAGGAGAAGGGTGCATAGGCAGGTGGGAGCATGTAGGTGTGGGGGAGGGAGGGCATGAGAGGCCCCCAGGCCCCCCATAATCTGCCCCTGGCTGGTGAAGCAGGTAGTGCTGCACCCACTTTTAAAGAAAGCTGCTCCAGTTTTGGGAGAGTTCAGTAACTACAGTTAAGTCTGAGATACACCATTCTAGACCAAGGTGATTTGAGAGCGCGGCAGCTGGGCAACGTTAGGGATTTCTGAATGTGGTGGATTCTTTGAACCTGTTCCAATCTGCTTTCAGGCCTGGTCGTGAGACTGAAACGGCCCTGGTCACCCTAGTGGATGACTGTGCCAGAGATGGACAAGGAGGAGTGTAACCCTGTTAATTCTCCTGGACAGGAGGTGGTGGCGGCTACAAGCATGGACGGCTTCAAGAGGGAATTAGATAAAGATATGCAGCAGAAGTCCATCAGTGGCTATTAGCCACAAGGTATAGATAGGAACTCTCAGTCTGGGGCAAATGATGCACTCTATTCTTGGTGCTGGGGGAGGGGGGGGCAGCAGTGGGAGGGCTTCTAGTGTCCTGGCTGCACTGCTGGACCTCCTGATGGCACCTGGTATATTTTGGCCACTGTGTGACAGTGTTGGACTAGATGGGCCATTGGCCTGATTCAACATTGGCTTCTCTTATATTATGACCTCTTGGCTGCTTTTGACACCAGTTATCATGGTATCTTTCTGGACCACCTTTTGGGGATTGGATAGGGAAGCACTGTGCTGCGGTGGCTTCAGTCCTACCTCAGAGGTAGGCTTCAGACTGTGGTGTTGGGGGGGACTGCTGCTCCACTCCTTGGCCACTTGCCCATGGAGTCCTGCAAGGCTCCATCTTGTCCCTCACGCTTTTGAAAATGTCCATAAAAGCCAACCGGAAATCTGAACTGAGTTGCCACCTATATGCGGACAAAACACAGCTTTATGTTGACTGCAGTGGGTCACGGGGCCTCTATTGCTCCGGTTGTTTGTTCTACACTGGTTTCCAATTAAACGTACGGGTATTAACCTTTAAAGCTATTTATGGCTTGCGCCAGCATACCTTGAGGACTGCCTCCTTCCATATGAACCTACCTGTCCCCTACGGTCATCTTCAGAGGCCCCCGACATCTGAGGCTAGACAGGATGTCAGTAGAGAAAGGGCCTTCTTGATTATGGTGCCAAAACTTTGGAATTCCTTCCCAAGAGAGACTGTTCTGTTTCCCTCTATCATTGCCTTCTGCCAGTGGGTGAAGACTTGTTTGGTTTGGCATGCCCCCACTGACCGTCCTCCTTGGTTGTGGTGTTATGTGTAGTCATAAGGAGATTGTAAGCTGCTTTGAGACTACTTTGGGTAGAGAAAAATGGGGTATAAAAACCAGTTCTTCTTCAGTCTAGACCACAGGTGTCGAACTCATTTGTTATGAGGGCCGGATCTGACATAAATGAGACCTTGTTGGGCCGGGCCGTGTGTGTGGCATAAAATGTAACACCAGGGACCAGAGATAGAAACTTTATAAAGGACACAAACACAAAGGTTTTTTTTTACTTAAAATAAAAACATGCTTAAAACATTAGCGCTCTTGCAATATTTTGTTTACTTAACTGACTGATAACTGACACCTCTTGCTCTCGATTATTGCATCAAAATGTCAGTGCTGTTGCAGTCTTGAGTATGCTGTTCAGGTGTGTATCTACAAGCTGCAAACCTACGATGATGCAGCAGCAGCAGAACTGGGAGAAGAAGCAGAAGACAGCCAGTTCCACTGCGGGCCTGAGAGAAGCCCTCCGGGGGCCTGATCCGCATGTTTGACTCCCCTGGTCTAGACGCCTGAGTGCCCGCCTCCTCTTCTTGCATGACAAACTTTACAGTGTGGGGCAGCTGAATTTTTTTAAAAAAGCAAACAAGTAAATGGCATTTTTTTTGTTCTAAAGCATTTCCAGCTCTTGCTTTCTTATCACACCACTTACTGTTTGTCCACAATACAAGCAGGAAGGAAAAAGTGAAAATGCTCTGAGAGAGGGAGAATTAAGTGTCTTTTCATTATTGAAAGCTTTCCAGGGAACACTGATGGTGCTCATTTTTACTACTAAGATGCATTTCATCATGCACGTGGCTGTTTTATTGCACGTTTAATTGATTTCATGGCTTGCTAGATCAGATGAAAGTTCACCTAGCCCAGCGCTTGGTTTCCACCAGCAGACAGTCAAGTACCTCTAGGGGCTCACAAACTGAATGTGAAGACCACTAGACTGCAGGATATTTTCTAGAAATATATATATACAAGGCCTCTTGACCCAGGAACACAGGGTAAGGTAAAGATAAAGGTAAAGGTTCCCTTGCTCGAAAGCCAGTCGAATCCGACTCTAGGGTTGCGGTGCTCATCTCCGTTTCAAAGCCGAAGAGCCAGCGCTGTCCAAAGACGTTTCTGTGGTCATGTGGCCGGCATGACTAAACACCAAGGCGCGCGGAACGCTGTTACCTTCCCACCGAAGTGGTACCTATTTATCCCCTTGCAATTTCTTGCTTTTGAACTGCTAGGTTGGAAGGAGCTGGAACTAGAGACGGGAGCTCACTCCGTCTTGAGGCACCCGGGTCTCGAACTGCTGAACTACTGACCTTCCACAGCCTGCAGTTCAGTGTCTTAACCACTTGAGCCACCGCAGCTCCGGAACACAGGGAGGGTGGGGTAAAAATTGAATGAATGAATAAATAAATAAATAAATTCCTCTCAGCACCCATCTTCCTTAACTTTCCCACCTTTTACCTGTTCTAGCCAGCCATAAGCACTTTCCTCTTAGCTCCCAGCTTATTTTGTCCATTTCCCTTCAGTCACCCGGTGTCATGGGCTTTCTCCTCATCTGGTTTTCTCAGAATGCGGCTAAAGACAGATATAGCTGCTTGTACCATCTGGCCTTTGCTCACAGAAGTAGCACTTTACCAATTCCCTTTGCCATGAGCAGCAAGAATGTTTGTGAACATCCCAAAATAACCCAATCCCCTGTTCATAAGGAGTGCTTGGCCTCACATAGTCCACCTAAAGACAAATTCCAAATCAGCATATCCCTAGCGGAACACACCCACCTGTCCCAGGTCATCTCCTTTCAAACGTTATCAGAGGGCAGTTAAAAAAACAACCACACAACACTCAGAAAGTATAAAAAATACCATCTTTTATTTTGAACCCCCTACAACTATGGGGGAGGGGGCTCCTAGGATTAGAGGATAAATATTACAGGGGAGAGGATGCAAATTTACAGCGTGCAGGTCGGACTGGAAGAGGTGACGGTCGGACGTACACACACGCACACGCAAGGAAAGCAAATGCACTAGCCAGAAGGAGAGACACCAATGCCAATACAGAAAGCCATGAGTGCGGGGGGGGGGGCAGTAATGCTATAAATGCCAAGGCAGGTGAAAGTCTTGGGGAGGAAGTGGAGCGCAGTGGGTCGCTTCAAAGTTCTGGAGGTGCTTCCGGGCCTGTGGGTATAAGTAGGGGGGGGGGATAAAGATACTCTTATTTCACTGCAGCAATTAAATTTGTTGGGGGGGGGAATGTTGAACCAACGGGGAGAAACAGCTGATTTAAAAGAGGACAGACCTCCACCATTGCCCAAATCCACGCAAGCGGCTACTGGGTGAATCCGGAGCTGCTCTTGCTCCCTGGGAAGACTGCAGCTTCACAAATGCATGAAATGGCTTTTCAGCTAATTTTTTTTCTGGTGGGAAGTTGATACTTGCTACACACTGGGCAAGAAGCATGTGAGGCCTGCTCCTACTTATGCTCCTACAAGTTCTCCTCCTGGGAAGATAAGAAATCAAATCCTGGCGGTGGTGGTGATGAGCTGCGTGTATCAGATCGAAAGAATCATCTAGTACAGGGGCCAACCAGAAAAAGGCACTGAATACCAATGCCAGGAAGCAACAACAGGGGAAGGCCAGGGCTTCAGTGCCCTTCCAGGTCAACTCACTGGCTACAGGGTGTTCGACTAGATGAAACCCTGGTCTGATCCAGCTGGATTACCTCTTGTGTTCACAAGAAACAGAGACTGAAGTCTACCTTTGTTATTACTTGGCCCCTCCGTCTGGAAACTTGTATTCAGAAGATAACAAGGAGGTTCTTTCTTGCCATGTTTAATCACCCATGGAGAGGAACATCCTCCATGAATTAGGAAAACTCTTTTAAAGCCAACTACACAATGGACCCCCATCCATTAAGAATAGCATTGGATGGGCTAT
The DNA here is from genome assembly GCA_029375565.1 of Gekko gecko. Classification (NCBI taxonomy): domain Eukaryota; kingdom Metazoa; phylum Chordata; class Lepidosauria; order Squamata; family Gekkonidae; genus Gekko; species Gekko gecko. Next base: position 34,223,016 of record JAPDNY010000002.1, on the reverse strand, counting down.
GAAAACTTTGTATGTGACATCTTGTTCACAAAAGCAAATCACCACTGGGTTTGCTGCTCAGGTGTGTATCTCATAAGCTGCAAACCTACGATGATGCTGCAGCAGCAGCAGAACTGGAAGAAGAAGCAGAAGACAGCCAGTAATGTGCAGGTGTGAACATTTACCTCCAGATGGTTTTAATTATGGTGGATTCTAAGCTTCTATATGGCTCGGAAAAGAGCAGAAGATATCCCTTTCCTTGGGATGCTTCCTGTATTCCTGGATCGAATGCGGGAACACCAGGAAAGATCCATGGTGTGTATGAAAAATTTACCACCATAATCTCTAGACTCTTGGTTGCTTTAACAGGGAATGGGGTGGTTGAATGATCTGGAACTAGAGAGATGTGGAAAAACAGATGTGCTTCCTGCCAAAGACTCACCAAGAATAGTGCAAGCTGCCTTCTCCCTTCTGGAGTCATGTCATCCCCTGGTTTGGAGAAGAATAAGGGGAGGAGTTAAAGGGGCTGAAGACATAAGGAAGGCGGAGTCCTAGGACCCATTCCCCAGCATAGCCTCGCTTGCCCTCTGTATCGTGTTTGGTAAAGAGTAGCAGGTACCTCTTCAACCTGTTTCCTGATTTATGTGAAGTGTCCCCTTTATTCTTAGACATGCTATCCTGTCTGTTCTTCCCAGACTGTTTAAGGCACTTCAATGTCACTTTTTGATCCTATTTCCTGCTCATTCCCAGTATTATGCTTTTGATCAAGATCTCCCAGTCCTTCCCTGCAGACCTGAAAACCGCACTGGCCCACTGGTCTCTAATGGACCCTCTGGATAGTCAGACCCACACATGCCCAACATTCTGACCACCAAGAGGCCCCCTCACATTCTATCATCCTCAGTCACTGGAAGGTACTGACTGCTCAACCTCTTCTGTAACAGTGAGCTCCTATTCAGCAGAGGGGTTCTAACCCATAGTAGTAATAATATTCATTATTCAAGGAATTCTCTGGCTTCACTGGTCAGTGATGGGAATGGAATTTAGAATGGATCAACCAATGGGAAAAAACCCCAGGATGGCGGGACAATTTCCTCAACAATAACCAAACTAGAATATTACCCCCATCTTACAGTTTTAACTACCAGCATTTCTCTGAAGTTTCTACCGGCCAGACCTCTAGCTCTGCTGCTTCTGCTTCCACAACCCATTTCTATCCCTCATGACTCCCTCCTGTTGATGCCTCTCCCCCCCAACACGGGGCTCACCAACACTCCAGGGAAAAGAGTCGCCATGCTCGGCCTTGTAGGACGTCAACACGGACAGGCACCAGTCGTCTTCCACCTCGTAACGGCTGTAAACGGAGGCTGTGGAGATACAGGAAGGGGTTGGCAAGGCAGTTGCACCTTGTGAGAGTGGGCTGGCTTGAATGCCAGAGGTGGAGGGGATGGCCCGGAAAGCCCTTATGGGCACATTTCCTCAGGCACAAGGCACCACACTAGAGGTTATTTGAGGGGAGGGGGTGAAGTGGTGAGAAGCGGAATGCTTTCTTCCAGCCACTGCTGGTTGGGGTTCAGTAGGAGGAAAAGAAGGGGCTACTGAACCCCAACCAGCAGTGGCTGGAAGAAAGCATTCTGCTTCTCACCCCTTCACCCCCTCCCCTCAAATAACCTCTAGCGTGGTGCCTTGTGCCTGAGCAACACCCTGACCTGGATCTCGGAAGCTAAGCAGGGTCAGTCCCAGTTACTTCTTGGATGGGAGACCACCAGGGAACTCCAGGGCTGGTATGCAGAGGCAGGCGATGGCAAACCACCTCTGAATGTTTCTTGCCTTGAAAACCCCAAGAGGGGTCACCATAAGTTGACTTTGACTTGGCGGCACTTTCCACCACCAACCGAGCACCACCCATCTGCCTACCCTCAAACTCAGAATCAAGGGGCACGATTTCTTTCTTGGGCAGCTGGTCTGGCTCCTTCACAAGCTTAAAGTCTGGAGCCTGTTATGTACACAAGCCTTGTTCTACTTCCCTAGGCAGCCTTTTGAGAACACAGCCTCATCTAAAGCTTATGGAGGTACCCTTGTTAAACTTAATGCTGGTATACTGAACCTGGGCCTATAATTCCACAGTTACAGTTCTGCAGGGCCTGCAAGACGGTGCTCTCCCACCAGGCATTCGATTAAGAAGCCGCGCCTAATAAGCTTAAGACCCTGCGCCTGTGCTTCCCCGGCACGAACCAGACTGAGAGTCAGTCCTAACATCATATGCTGCCTGCAGTCCTTATTACGATTGACTACGGCTTCGCCACTGCTATACGAACTGCCTACTAGCACTTAATGTTGGGTTTTATATTCATATTTATATTTGTTCTGTTTTTATCTGCGTTAAAATTTTTACGTAAGCTGCCCCGAGCCTGCTTCGGTGGTGGTGGTGGTGGGGGTTACAAATCAAATCAAATAATAATTCCGTATCACTGTTGAGAGGAAATGCCTGTAAGTGTTACCTTCCTCCATGGGTGTGGAAGCTTCCAGCCACTCCCGTACGACTCTCACCCCTTCCTCAGCCATGACTTTGGGATACCTGGGGTAAGGGAAATGCATTGAAACAGATGCCCGTCAGCTATCCCTTTCTCTCCAGTCAAGCTTGGGATGCTTTAATATTAATTGCTGCCCTCCTAGAAGAAAGATTTTCAATTAACCCGGTGTATACCGGTGGCAAAGAAACTGAGCTGTGCATCATAAAGTCCTTGGTTCAAAACCTCGCCTCATCTATCAGCTCACCCAATAAGCATGTGCAAGACACTTTCCCAGTGGCCCTCCTTATGTACCATATGTGGACACATTATACTGATTTACCTTACAGGTTATGGATTATTACTAGGTAATGGTTTGGCTCCTGGTGAGTTTTTCCCACGGGCAAATCATTCTGCTTGTAAAGACCAATCTCCCTGTGTCTCTCCTCCTGCAGCAGCCCCAAAATGCCACCCCCAATGATTTCTTGTTGTCCTCTCCCCTCAACAACAGGATTTTGGAAGGCATTTCAGGCTGCCACAGAAGAGGGGAGGGTGGAAAAATCATGGCCTGCAAGTGGAAGTCCTTGTGCCCGTGGAAATGCTGGTTAGGATCTAACCCGATGTACATGATGCATTCGGAACGCTCTGAAGAGTGACATAAATGCTGTGGTTTTGTGGCTGTTCTTGACCTAGCCTTTCTTGACCCAGCTGTCCCAAAAGGGGCGCTCTGTGCTGAGCTCTGGAGAAACCATTCAGGGGATAACCAAGCAAGGACCATCTTCGATATAGCAGCTGCAGATCTGTGCGTCAGGACTGGATTGCCACCAAATCTCTATGAAGTGGAAGAAGCACAATATGACGATATACAAGAGGAAGCCAAATCCTGTGCTTCCCCCTTGCTTCATAGAATCACAGAGTTGGAAAAGGCCATACAGGCCATCTAGTCCAACCCCCTGCTCAAGGCAGGATCAACCTAAGGCATCCCTGACAAGTTTTTGCCCAGTTGCTTCTTGAAAACTCCCAGTGAGGAGGAGCTCACCACCTCCCTAGGCAGCCAGTTCCACTGCTGAACTATTCTTATTGTAAACATTTCTTTCCTAATTATCCATCCGGCACCTTTCCACCTGTAATTTAAACCCATTCTTGTGAGTCCTATCCTCTGCTGCCAATAGGAACAGCTCCCTGCCCTCTTCTAAGTGACAGCCCTTCAAATACTTCAAGAGAGGAATCGTGTCCACCCCCCAACGTCTTCTGTAGACTTCCCTATCCACAAACCAATTTCTCATTCTTACTATCATGACCCCAACGGGTCGCCACCTTCAGCTGCCACCACTCTGGACTTGGGGTCCCTTGGGAAGGCCCAGAGTACCCTCCCAAGCTCAATCAAAATGCCACTTTTAAGCTGAGAACTATAGGCATGATCACCAGGCATAGAACAATTAAACAAATGGTCTATTAATACAGAATTGGGGCACGGAAAAGGTGCTTTAAAATATATAACAGTGTTCAAAGGCAAAATAAACAAATCTAACGCGACCACCTATTTCTTTTAACTGATTACTATTTCAAGGCCCATAACCTTCTTGTGCTAGGCCTATGCCTGTACTCAGTCTGTCCCAAGTGAGGGATCTGTCTCTCTGACCAGTCCCCTCAGTTTTACTCTGTGTGAGGCAAGACTGCAGAAGAGAGAAGAACACAGTTCCACAGTTCACAAAGCTTAAGTTACATCTCCTCACACAATCCCTGGACACCGATTGGTTACAACCATCACTAAACATTATGGGGACTGTAGGCTGTGTCGGCTTTCCACTCCCACACAGGTCTCCTAGGGCCTAGGCCTTGTCTCCCAGTCCTACACAGATCATGACACTTACAGATGTTATTTGGCTGGAAGTAAGCCATGCCAAGAGATTCTTAATAAACACAAAACATGGTTCCTGCTCCGATTTCTCCCTCTCATTGCACCTTCTCTTCCTCCAGCGATCAGGCCAAGTCACATCCTACAATTGCATCCTACAAATGCATCACACATTTACCTGAACTGTAGTAACTTCAGAAGCAAGTCATTCCCTCTGTTGGACATTATATCTTCAGGAACTCTGAAAATTCAGGAGAGGGCAGAATTATGCAATGTTAGGTGTAAAGTACCGAATGCGTAGTGGTTAGTGGACCTGGAGGCAAATCCTTACTCTGCAATAAGCTCACTGGGTGACCTTAGGCCAGTTACTCAGTCTAGTTTACCTCAAGGGTTCTTGTGAGTACAAAAGGGAGGAGGGCGAGAGAAAGAGAATCATGTAAGCTTCCATGGAGGAAAGGTGGGGCAAAAATATATAGATCTCTAAACACATTCAGACATATTTCACTTGGGTCACCCGTGCTGGCCCTCATCTAAAAGCAACCCTCCTACATCAATATTCTCATTGTTTCTACTAGGGCAGATTCAGCTTAACCATGTTTTGTGGTTACTCTTCTCAACTGACATTTTACTCACGTTGTGGTAATGATCTCGTCTTTGGTTCTGCGCACCAGTAACACGGGTCCCTGGTACCTGAAGGGGAGACCACAATAAGATTCATGCTCGGTTATGAAGGCACTCCACAGCTTTTACATGCTAAAACCTGCTTGAGCTTCAGCAGTAAGCTGCTTGGATAGAAAACCTGGGCTGGGAATCAGGCATAATCTTCCCAAAGCTGTTTAGCAGAGGTGCACAACATCAGAAAATAAATACGTTAAGCAGATAACTCGTTTGTTCGTTCACTGGTTACCTCAAGGAGGGCTTGGGTCCAATTCCCAAGAAGGGCCAAGAAACTGTGTTGTGTTTGCAGTTACACTGGGGCAAGTTGCCAGATTATAAATGCAAATGGTCTGGAAACTCTCTCAGAAAGCTTAACTTTTGTTTCAAAGAGGACCATATTTCTAGTCCTAGAGGCTCCAACATAAAGCATGAATATCTATGAAATGCCCTCTGTATTTGAAAAAGTGTGCTTTGCACATGAAAGCTCATACTTTGCATAAACTTTTGTTGGTCTTAAAGGTGCCCCCCACTGGACTCTAAATTTGTTCTACTGCTTCAGACCAACACGGCTGACTACCTGGATCTATTGAATTTACTGTAAGCTAAAAACTGGCCTAACGCAACAGAAGCCAGAGAGAGTTTCCAGGATGGACTTCAATCCATGAGGTTGTGCCCAGTACTCCATGAGAACCACCTGAATGGTAAATGACAGTTTTGTTTTGCCATGTATGGTGCAAGCCATTTCCCCTCACAGGGCTGGCCAGACCCCTGGCCTACCTCATTGCCTCAACTCAACTGCTGGCCACTGGGAAAATGTTCCTAACGTGCCTGAAGTCAAAATTTGTAGCAAAGCTCGTCTCACTCTTTTCCTCCCTCTACTACTGAATGATCAAAAGATAACTGGAACCATTAAGAGATTATTTTGAAAGACCCTGTTCAACATCAAGTGCTGGTCTCTCAGCTGATTTTTCACCAATATACAGTGAAAACATGTCTATGTACAGAAGTATGACTTCATGCTATTCTCTTCTTAGCCCCACAGAATCCGGCAACTTCTATTCCACCCCAGTGCCCATCCTTAAAGGCCAATGTTTTCCCCTACAATCCCCATTTATTTATTTATTTTTGCTTACTTGCAAAGCTGTTCTCCATTGTTAAGGTTCAAATATAGTCTCACTGTTCTGGTAACCAAACCCCCTGTGAGAGGAAAACAAATTATCTCAGTCAGCATGTCAATAAAGCAAGGCCACCTCCCAGCTGTCAAAACAATCCCCTTCTATTGCCTCAGAGCATATCCTGCTTAACTGTTCCTAAAGTACCTACGGTGGAAAGAGGCCTGGGAGCTGATGGGAGCCAATGGGTACTATTGGGCACTTGGCAGAGACTGGCTGGCAGATCAGCCACCTGGAAAGTGCTTCTGTGCAAAACCCATAATAAGTGAGCTAGGGTGGGTGCTGGAGAGTGAGGTTTACTCTGTCTACGTAGGACAGGTGTGGACATTATGACACAGATGTAACCTGATCCTAATGATAATAACCTGGCAGTAAAGGAACAACAGGGACCACAGCTCAAGTGCAGAATACAGGCTTTGAACACAGGCACATCTAAGGTTCACTCTCCAGAACCTGTTTATGGGCAGTAACCAGAGATGTGGCTTTTTTGCTGGTGGCCTCCTCTCACCCTTTGGAATATCCTTCAAACCTGGCTGTCCCAGATCCTACTCTAACCCTCTAGCAATTGGCAGAGTTCAGGAAAAAATCCAATCCAAGCTTTGGCGTTTGCTTTGTATGAATTTACTGCCACAGGATTATGCTAAAAGATAACTCACTGCAGAGCACTAATGCAACAGAGAGGCCTTCAGAACATGAGCACTAACACAAACTACTACACAGCAGAGAAAGAAACTAGAGGTGGGCTGAACTGCAAGAGAAAAACATTCAATAAACACTAGAGAATGCTCCACAGCTTCCCCAGGGTACAAGTGGACTAAAATACTCCTCCAGCAACATTCAAAGTAATCAGACTCTTAGCAGGTGGTCGCTTCTCCAACACTAGCCAAGACACCACACTGGCTTTTCTGCCCCGGCTTTTAAAATGGGCTTGGCTTCTTTTTATTGAGCAGTTTTTAATTTACTTGCTCGACTGGCTTGGCTTGTTTTGTTTGGAGATTTGCTTTAGTGTCTCGTTGTTGTGGTCTCGATTAGTTTTGTTGTGTTTCTGCCACTGAATGTTGCCTAGAGGGGCAACGTGAAAATTTCCTAAATAAATAAACCTCCATTTACAGGACAGCAGGCTGGAACACCTGGGAATGGTGTTTGCCCAAGACCCGGGAGTCCCCAACTCAGGTAGTGCCAGCACCTAAGGAGAGAGGGGACTTGGGAACATCTCATATGTTGCACACCATCAGCACCCCTTTCCAGGCTCTGGCACTCAGGTACTGCTCTTTCACTTGTGTTGCTCCAGGCTTTGAAATCACCTTTCAGTTTAGGAAGGTATCCAGGATCATCACAGTTACAATCTGTATACTGAGCTATCTTGGAGAAATAGATTCAAAATGCATTTGGGGAGTCTGTCTGTTAATCAAGGAAATCTGTTTGCTGCTTTGGGTACCACTGAGCTTCTTACCCAATTATCTGTCTCATGAATATACCAAGCAGTCTCATGCTAGCTACTGACTATCTGGACTACACACACGAACCCACAAAGCTTCATCTGAAAGGCAACTTTTCAAGGTAGTTGTACAGATCGGGACAATGTGAAAGCAGCAGCCTGTGCGCTTTGGAAAAAAGCACAACATTAAGCATCAGTCCTCCTATACTTTACGACCTTTGGATTGAACTTTTTTTGTTAAGGCTCTCAAGAATTGACCCTACAAAAGAGTATGCATTTTTTTCTTCCCCTTACTCCAGCTTTCCGGCATGACCTTGAGGGCAAGAGGAACGAGGTCATCAAAGGAGGCATCCAAAATAAGGGCACTGACGTCTGGGTATGACATGGCTGCCCAAGTGGCTGTTGGTTAAAGTTCAAAAAAAGGAGAAGTTAGTGTATGACATCATTTATTTAAGAGATAATGATTATTTATAGGGATGGGCACAAAACTGTTCACAAGCAAAAATTCAGCACGAACTTGGGCCAGTTCATAGCCACCAAACTGATGTTCGAGGAAAGTGCCTTCCCTGAACATTTACTGGACTTTTGTCTGGTTTAGCTGTTTGGGCCATTTAAACCTAACAGCTGAGTGGCATGCCATTTCACCAGTTTGTTTCACTTCAAAATGGGGGGAAATAAAATAGACTGCTGAAATGGCTGCCAGCCATTTAAACCTAACAGTGGGACAGGTCTGCCCATTGGATGCTAGGTTTTAACAGCTGCAAGTCATTAAACCTGTCCGTTTTGGTCCCCCTGCTTCAAAGAGAGGGGAAACAAAATGGATGGTCAATTACCCCTTTCTTCTGGCTGTGCAAAGGGGGATCTGAATTGTCTGGTTCAGTTCATACATTTTTTTGCCTGGTTCGGGGTTTAGTTTGATTACTGTCCCCGTCCCTAATTATTTAGAAGACCGTTTGAAGTGATTCATCCATCTCTTCTTAGGGAAAAGCCTTTTTGAACACCTGCTACCCAAGAATCTTTGATTGGAAAGACTCCAAGGATTGAACCTGTGACCTTTTGCTCAGAAGACATATGTCCTATATATGGCCCCTCTCACTTCTCGAATAGTGCAGGCACCCCTAGCTTGGACCTCCTTGTTTGCCCCTGCTTGGTGCAGAAGTCTTACCTTGTTTAACATATTGTATCTGTAGAAGTGAGCAGTGACTCACGAAAGCTCATATCCTGCCACAAATTTTGTTAGTCTTTAAGGTGCTACTGTATTCTGCTACAGACAGACTAACACAGCTACCCATCTTGATCTATTATGTCAAATACTTACACCTCGTTTTCAGATTTCTGCAATCCTAGTCCTATTACATTGTTTATACTGACTTTATACTGACTTACATTACGTAATCTGCCTTGAGTCTCATCTCGTATGGCATTGTGTGTAGTATAGCCAGGAGATCCTACAATTGTCTGGCAATTCTAGCTCTTTAGCATTATGCACCACCAAGTGGCAAGCTAGACTTGTTTTTGAGGCAAGAGACATTTCAGAGGTGGTTTGCCATTGCCTGCCTCTGCATCATGACCCTGGTATTCCTTGGAAGTTGCCCATCCAAATACTAGCCAAGGCCGACCCTGCTTAGCTTCTGAGATCTGATGAGATTGGGCTAGCCTGGGCCATCCAGGTCAGGGCTGAGTATCACTGAGAAAGGATTATAAATAGGATAAACAAATAAGAACATACCAGTAGTCCAGGCTCCGTAGTAATTGGAGCAGTGGTTCTCAACTGGCAGTATAGGTAAATGTCCTCCTTGGAAAAAGTGGGCCTTTTGTTTCTATCTGGTATAACCCAGGTTCTTTGATAGAGTGACTGGTGGGATGCTAAATGAGAAATGCTGAGAAGCACTACATTAGAGGGCACAGCAGTGCTTGGTGGCTTCCCTGCCCTGGGCTCCAAACTTCCTATGGCCATCCCTGCTTCCAGATCTGCAATTCCAAAGAGGCAGGTCTGCATTCCCCCAAATGATCCTGCTCCCATTCTGCACATCCCCAAATATGACATGAGATGCTTCCCACATTCCCAGCCACATCACTCCTACCTACTCCCTGCACCTGAATTGCCAACAGGCCTGGAGAAAGATGTCCTGACCCTTTAATAGAGGCTTAACGGGCAGCTAATGCTTTTCAAAGCATGCATGTAAAATGACATCCCATTAAGCCTCTACAGAAGGGACAGGCCATTTTCCCCCCTCCAGGCAGCTGGCCTCCTTACCCACACCCTCCAGTCCTGCCAGCCCCCATCTTTAAAAAACAAACAAGCAAGCTTAATTTGGGTACCTGTAAAGCCCCCGATGGACCAGGCGTAGAGGATGATGTCTTCTGGGAGGAAGCCCAAGTGGTGGATGGCATACTGCATCACCACGTCCATAGCATTGGCCTCATTCTGTGGCAGCGGTGCTCCCTGAGACAAGACGGGAAAGCAGTCAGAGCAAGGACAGTCTGGAAACAGAGACACTTGGGAAAGGAAAGAGGTTCTATCATGCCCCTGATCTCAGAGACCCTGCCTTCCTCTGCTTCCCTAAAGAGAGTCTCTTCCCAAACAAACAGTTTCATGGAGTGGGGCCACAGCTCGCTGGAAGAGAACTTGCTTCGCATGCAGCTCAATCCTTGGCATCTCCAGATAAAAGGATGAGGTAGTAGGTGGTGTTAAAAGGCCCTTTACCAGAGACCCTGGGGAGACACTACCAGCCATAGTTGGCAAGCCTGGCCTTGATAGTCCAATGGCTGGACTCAGCAGAAGGCAGCTTCATGTCTCTTTTTTTGAGCAAGGGTCCTGTGAGGGATTTCCAATTCCTGGCAATGACCAGGCAAGCAGAAGCAACCAATGTAGAGAAAAGAAATTTGGTATTTTTATCAGGCAAAGAGTCAGCCCAAAAATCCAATTATGAATATCATTCGCCTCTCGAAATCAGGTCTTGCTTCTAACCTGTCATTCTGCCCCATTCACCAAATTGGGCTGAAGTTATAAACACTTTAGGATCCCTTTCTGGGAGGGAGGCAGGGTCAGCTGACAATAGCAGTGGGGGAAACAGTGACACCCGGCATAGTCTGTGGGGATGGCAGCACTTTGAGAATCTTTTCTGGGGGAGAGGAATCCTTGTAATGTGTGGTGAGACCCTGCACAACACACTACAGGGATTCCTCAGCAGACACAAGTCTCTCCCTGCCCTCTCCCATTGACATGTACAAGTGAAATAACGTTTATTCTCCTCCCTCCCCCACCATACACAAACAGTGCTTTGTTATTATGATTAACCCCGACATGCCAGAACCCAACTGTAATGCTGTTGTGCTGCCTGTGCGCACCTAAATAAAACACAACAGAGATGCTGCCTGCTTTGCCACACCACTCACAAATAAAGGTTTTTGAACATTCAGGCACTGAGGAAAGCAAGATACATCACACATCTAAACTCTGGAGAGTTGGCATAAAAATTTCCAAAATATATATCCCTCAGGACTACTTCCACCCTTGCGAGAGGTACCAAAGGGAACATGAACCACTTCAGGGAAATGATTGTAAAATTGCTTAGATTCTAGAACATGATGACCATAAGAATAAACAGCTTTAAAAGGGGATTAGATAGATTCCTGGAGGATAAGTCTATCACTGGCTACTAGCCATCATGACTGAGGGGAACCTCCACATTCAGAGGCACTAAGCCTCTGAATCCCAGAGCCAGGAGGCAACATCAGGAGAAGGCCTCGGCCTCCGTGCCCTCTTGTTGGTCCTCCAGAGGAACTGACTGGCCCCTGTGTGAGATAGGATGCTGGATTAAATCAACCACTGGTCTGATCAAACAGGACTCTTCTTATGTTCTTAACGGCTGAGGTGGGGGGTACATTCACAGAACTTAAGCATTTGGCAACCCTGATTAAACCTCTGGCATGCAGAATGGATGAAACATATGTGGGTTCAACCTTAGCTGCGCATCAAGCCCAACTAAGGCTTCTTGCAGAGCAAAACTGAAGAGAGCTAGCTGAATTCTTCAATATCCCTGGCTTCCGTAGCACAAACTCTCTTAACAGCTTTGCATCAGATCGCAGGTTTAAACTATAATAACGAATTAATGTGCTTATTAGTAATACTTGACTTGGCTTCATTGGCTTTTAGCATTTTTGCACGCCAAAAGACTTTTAGCGTCTGTGGTGTGCCCCCTATAAGCTCACGGCAAATCCTCAGAAAGCAGTTATTCCTGGAATTACGACCACAAATCAAGGATTCGGTGTGCTCTGATGGTTATAAAAATCTGGACCACCTGGGGAGCAAATGACTTCAGAGCACTGGAGACAGCTGCAGCAAATGGAAAAAAATCCAGTCGACATGCCCCCCCCGCCTCGGACTGGGAACAAAACTGTTAGGTAAAAATATCGAACTCCATTCCAGGAAGAAGGGAGAACTGGAAAACGTGCTGAAAATAGTAATCAAGGTAACAGATGTCCCCCTCCTTATCATGAAAGGCTAATGAGCTGGAAGCTTACAGGTTCAGAAACAAAGTCAACTGGGGTGTGTTTGTGTCATAAGATTTATAAAATTGTAAATGGGGGAGGAGATGTGTTTTCTCCCTCTCTGAAATACTTGAACCCTGAGGCACCCTATGAATTTTATGGGCTTTAGATACAGGACAGAGAAAATAGTATTTATTTAGATGCTTACACCCTTATTCTCACCCCAATGGGGATCCAAAGTGACTTACAACACCCTCGGTTTTATCCTCATAGCAACCACCTGGCAAAGTCGCTTAAGTCACCCAGCAAATATCCATGGCAGTGTGGAGTTTGAACTAGTGTTTCTCAGATTTCAGTCCGACACCCGAACTGTAATTTACTTGCAGAAGAGATGGATGCGGAATGTAGCAATGTACACTGGACCACTCACCGTGCTGCCTGCAAAACCCGGGTGGTTCCATCCTAGCACAGAATATCCAGCTATAAGACAGAGACGAGGGAGTCACAATTAAGCACAAGGTATCTCATTTTCAGAAACGCTTTGTGCCCCATCTTCTCCAAGGTTTCTGAGAAAGCTGAAGTTCAGTACATAAGCAGGTCACCCTGCTTCCTTCCTTTCTAAGGCCAGAAGAACCCTTTCTGAGGAAAGAGGAACTTAGAAAAACTAAAGATGACTTCCCTGTATAATTTCCGGTACTGAGGATCGATGAGTAGAGAGAGAAACTGAGACGTGCAGCAGGATCGGATACATTTGATATTCCACTCTTTCTTTCAAGGAGCTGTGGACAGCAACCTTGGTCTCTCACACATTCCCACCACAGCTCAATACTGAGGAATTTCTGACTCAGTGAAAGAGATCCTCTTAGCAAGGCCTGAGTGTGAAGTTTACTCCAGAGTAGTCACCATTAGGGGTTTGCATTTGGTATATACCGAGCCAAATAAATACCCAAAAAATACCTTATTGGTATTTTTCGGATATTTATTCAGTCAAATACAGGTCAGAGCCCTGCCCAAATAAAAGCTGGTATTATTCGGCTTTTATTTGGGCATTGCAATTGAAGGGAAAGGATTTAAAGTTTAAACTCCTCCCTTCCCCTCCTGGAGTTGGGTTGCAGCTGCGGCACAACTCCAGAGAGAAGGGAGGGAGTTTAAAGTTTAAACCCCTCCCCTCCATGGAGTCGGGCTGCAGTTGTGGCTGACTCCAGGAGAAGAGAGAAGGGGTATAAACTTTAGATCATTTCACTCGTCAAGTCAGCGCCGCATGATGGCGAGTGAAATTCTCTATTATACCCTATAGGGATTGTTCTCATACGGTATAATGGAGCCGAATATGTTCGGGGTTCCCGAATACTAACCTGAATACCAGTACAATACTGATACTGGTATTTGGGGATATTTGGGAATGCCGAATATTGTTGGGTCCCAAACACCTGAATCTGAATAGAGTTGATTTTTTTTTCTTGCACACCCCTAGTCACCACTAGCAGACTGTCTACTTTCAGCTTAGGAATGTGGCCTGGACTCCTAGTTTTGGGGGGGGGAAGAGTTTTAAATGAATGCCGCTTAGGAACCTGGAATCTGAAGGCAGAGACACTTCCTAGCAGCCTTCATTCCGTGGCATCGCCACATGTAATCATTTGGTACCAGTTATGGACATCTCCCTTTCTAAGATTAAGAACAGCCTTGTTCCTTAGAGCTTACCACAGCCCATATGTTTATACAAAATGACTGTTGTTGTCAGAAACTTGATCACTAACACAGGGTACAACGACCCATTATGCTGGCCATGGGGCAGCCACTGAAAAAGGAAACTCCACGCGGAGTCCTCCTCAACCCCTTCAGGTAACATCTAAGCAGAGTTACCCATGCCACTTTGCTAGCCTGAAAGTCATTTTCACCACTGGTGTCACTTCTGCTAGCAGACTGTAATTTCCCACCTTCTCCCCTCCTGATGAAGCACACTGAACTCCCCAACTCCTCAAAATGCCCCAGAGGGGAACAAGGGACCTTCAAGAGCAACACAGCAGGGGACAGAATAAAGTCTGACTCCAGTGGCACTTTTAAGCCCAACGACGTTTAATTCTGAGTATAAGCTGTCATGTGCATGCAAGCTTCTTCAGATACACTGGAAGAGACTTCCTCAAGCAATATATGTGTGTGTGTGTGTATGTATGTATGCAGGGGGAGGGGTTAGTTGCCAGGAAGGGTTAGTTAGAGTCAAGATGCATAAGGAACTGAGCGATAAGTATAGCTAAGAATGGATTAAAGCATTCAGTCTTAGCTATACTTATCGCTTTGTTACTTACACATCCTTAACTAGCCCTCCCTGGCAACTAATCCCCCCCCCCGCATATGTAAGGCTTGAGGAAGTCTTGTTTCAATGTATTTGAAGAAGTGGGCATGCACAAGAAAGCTTATACCCAGAATTAAACTTGGTAGGTCTTAACTCAAACTTTGATCTATTGCTTCAGACCAACATGGCTACCCACCTGAATCTATAGCAGGGAAGAGGAAGGGAAACTGAAACAGCCTTCTGCTGAAAACAAACTTTGGATTCAATCCACGACATTTTCCCCCAGGTGGCTGTCAATGAGGTGGAATGGGACCAAGGAAGTTCTTGACCATGCCATCCCAACTCCACCAGCATACCTAAAAGTTACAGGGATGGTGGTGGGCGGAGGAACTCAACAGAAGGCTGCTGTTTTTGACAGCAGCCCTGTGTCAAGTGTAAAGGTGCAGTGAAGCAGGAGAGAAAATGCAGTGGATTAAATCTAATCCTCATTACAGTTACTGCCAGACAAGCACCAGGGACCCTGGAGGGCATTCAAGCCCTTTGAAGTTTGGAGCTGCAGTTGACTCTGTGAGGCCCACATAAGCGAGGCAAACCAGGGCAGCCGATGCTTGGCCTGGTAGCTACTGCTGCCCTGCAGTCCTGTCTCTGTCTCTTTGGTTGAGAGATGATTTTTTTCCCAGTAGCTCATCCTTGTGGTGTCATTCCTAAGGCATGGCCATGAGAAAACAACAAAGGCCAAACACCTGGAGGACAGGGGCAAAGTCTGAGAGAAGAACAGATGGGCGGGGGAGAAGCTTCTTCCACTCCCCAGCATTTTAAGATGAAACCAGTAGTGACCATATTTCTACAGCCCTGGAGGAGGGTGAGGTACACTAGTAGGAAGACTGCCATACATTGGCACAATTCCAGGCTCCCTACAAGGGCAGAAAGACCTTGCTATAGTCCAAAACACACATTCTGAGAGCCCCTCTTTCAGCACAACTGCAGAATGCAAGCCATTTCCTCCCAAGCCCAGCTGCAAAATGGGCTTCCATTGGTGCTGTTCTCCTCAAAAATCTTTCACCTCCTCAGAATAATATAATGGAATGTTCCAGAAGAACCTTCCATTATGACCAGAAGTGTTCAGTCATGCAGCTAAGATGGGCCATACCATCCAAGGGGGTGGAGAGGCAGCCAACTTCATAGAATCCTGCATTGCCTTCACAGCAAATCACCTACAGAGACAAAAGCAAGGGGGATTTCAGGAGGGGCAGCTTGTCATTCACAGGTACAAGGGGTTACCTGCAAGAATTCCACCCCACCCCCCCAGTTCTCAAAAGAATATGGGATACTTTGCATAAGCAAGAACAAAACGCCCCAACATGACTGCATACAGAACTTCCCAGAACAACTTTATGCATAACTAAGATAATCAAAGCCCTGACCTGGATGGCCCAGGCTATCCCGTTCTTGTCAGATCTCAGACACTAAGCAGGATTGGCCTCAGTCACTCTTTGGATAGGAGACCACCAAGGAATATGAGAGTTACTACACAGAGGCAGGCAATAGCAAACCACCTCTGAACATCTCTTGCCTTGGAAACCCCTGTGAGAGAACTCAAGCTGACAGAGATTGACTGGTCCAAGGTCACCCAAGAAGATTCCCGGGCAGACTGGAGATTTGAACAGGTCACAGTTTGACACCCTTAACCATTCCAGAATGCTGGTTCACCAAACCCCACTGTACTATTTTGCCAAACAGGTGCCAACAGGCTGCCACATAGTGGGAAATTACAAATTCTGTTAAATAACATTACTTTGCAAGCAGTTTTGACTGTGAAGGTCAAAACGCCTAGTTCTAGGGAGATGGAAAAAAGAACGGGGGAAAGACCTAGAAGGGTGGACAGGACAAGACAACGACTGTGCCTCCCTTTTGACTGACACACCCACTCCCTCCACCAAAGCTGTATCTCCCTCTGACAAAAGAAGCTGGAGTCCAAGATCCACTCCTGGAGGGAGGGCAGGAAGGGTTGCATCAGTGCTTAGTTCTTGTGGCCCTTTCTTACACACCCAGGGAAATGCTGATCACCATTTTTGGGTCAGACAACAATTTTTCTCCAGGCCATTTTGCCCAGGGATCCTGGAGATTTTTTTGTGCCATCTTCTGGGCATGGAACAGGGGTCACTGGGGTTGTGGGGGGTACTTGTGAATTTCCTGCATTGTGCAGGGGTTGGACCACAGATGACCATGGAGGTCCCTTCCAACTCTAATTTTAGGACATTACTCCACAGTCACTCCACAAGCTTTATAATGATATTCATTTTTAATCCTGCATTCCCGCCCCCAATATGTGGATCAATATGATTGCAGTTTACCTTCACAACACTCTTGTGAGGTAGGTTAAGCCAAGAAAGGTGCTCACCCAATGCCACCCAGGAACCTTCAGAGGATTTGAACCCCTGTCCCACAGACACAGCAGCGCCTAATAACCGGCCTATAGGCAGTGACCAGTGTTCCCTCTAAGCTGAGTTAGTGTGAGCTGGTTCACAGTTTTTTAGCCTCTGGCTCACACGTTTTTGTCTTCGCTCAGGAAGGATGGCTCCAGAGCAAACTGATTTATGCAGCAGCCAAATTGCTCACTCACAACTTTAATGCCAGTAGTTTACAAAGTAGAATTTTTGCTCACAAGACTCTACAGCCCATTAAGCCCCTGAAACATAGCAATGAGGCAGGGGATGGGGGATTCTTGGGGGCAGTCAAGACAGAGCCAGCTTCTACGTAAATAAACTTCAGCACAGCAGCCCAAGTGGATTTGGTGACAAGGGCTTGGAATTAAAATTCTCCTCCGGGGCCAACTCACCAGCTTTTTGCCTTGGGGCTCCGAGGTATCCCTCCGATCCATGAACATGGTGTCAATTTCGTTGCCGTCGCAAGCAGCAAGCTTGGCTCGCTTCCCCTGGTACTGCAATCGCAGAGAGGGAAAGCCATTAGAGTTTGGGCCAGCCGGATCCCCACCTTCTCTGGGTGTGGTGGAGAGGGTATAAGCAGGCTGGAAGAGGAGGGTGTCTGGGGATTGGGACTCTCAGCTGGCAGTTACTCACTTCCTCCACCAGTCGGGCCTGTCCTTGAAGCAACATGGGCATCAGGGCTTTCTGCAGCAGGTACACAGAGCCTGGGTACAGCATGCGCCGACCAATGGTGTGAGCCACTATGTAGCTATAGGGAGAGAAGGTGACCATGACAAAAGGGACTGGTATTTTGGCAGTATGGAACCCACCCTGCCTAGATCTGAACAAGAGATACCAACACCATGGATGGACAAAAAGTAATAATTGTGAATGGAAAGTCAGCATGGCTCTCAACTCCGTCCATTCAGCAACCACGGCAGTGAAGCCAAACCCCTCCCTTCTCCCACCACAGCCAATGAGGAACCATCCCCCCAACCCTTCTCCAAACCCATCACTTCTCATTGGCCAACCAGCAGCCTTTATTTGAAGTGCTCTAGCCAACCAGTAGCCTCTCCTTCCCAACATTCCAAGTTATATAGGCCAATTGCCAGCTAGGTGCTTGCCTCTTCCAAACAATCCAAACAATCCTCTCCCCACCACACATGTGCTTATGAAAATTCTGCCCCCTTACCTCCCACAGGCCAAGCTACACCTAGCATCCCTAGCTTAATATACCCAATATACCTTAATATACTCCTGTTATCCTAAGTGGCCATGACACGGGCCTCCCCAATACATTTCCTTTCCCATTATCTGTGGTCAAGCGCCCAACATTAAAGAGCAATGTTTAACCAATCATCATTGTGGATTCCACCTCCTGGCCCATGCACATATTCATCAGTTGCTGGCCAATGAGCACCTCTGGGGCCTAAGAGGCTGGATCCTGCCTTTCTGGACCAGATGTCCAGCATTTTTCCTTCCTAACAATCCTCTTTTCCCTGGACCTCTCAACAGGTGAAGCGAGGGTTCCGGAAGCCAGAGTGTTTCCCTTTCTAAAGAAACAGTTTTTAAGTTGTGCTACCAGCAAAGTCAGACCTTAGGTTCCATTCTGGGGACGGAACAGGATGGGGGCAGATGAGCATAGAGCATCAGCACACAAAATCATTTGTTAATGCTTAGCCCAGCCTGCACCAGCCTTTCTGTCATCCCAGAGACACACATTCCCCTCTATCACAAAGGGGTGTGTGTATACATGTGCATGCAAAAGTTGTACCTGGCAATCTGGCAAGGTAACTTCTTGATTGTATGCAGGAAACTGTTGACTGCACTTCGGTGCTTCGGTTCTGCCCGCAATAGAGGAACACTGCGGGAATCTGACCTGGAGGGGGTTACAGATCAAAAGAATTGGAAGAAGTCCCCATACGGACTTATCTCAGATGTCAGAATGGTATTAACATATCAGTCCAAAAGGAATGGAGAATGTGCATAAAAATCGGCCATTGTGGCATACCCCCCCCCCAACTTATTTATTTATTCTTTTATTCATTCATTCAGTTTATAACCACCCTCCCTGCCGGAGAAGGCTCAGGGCGGTTTACAAGAAATTAAAACATATAGGTAACAATTTATATACAATCTTAAAACAATAATAAAAATCTACATTGTCATAAAGTGCTAGTAAATGATCAAGTACTTATAACAATGCTTACAGAAGGCAGAAACAATCTTAGTGTTGTGATCAGATGATCTACACTGGTGGTTGGCTCGTCTTGGTCTCTGTATTTAGGCAACAGCACAGGTTATTGGTGGTAAGCCAAGGACCAGGGCACGGTCACTTCTCAGTTATTTGGTGTGGCTCCTTAGTCAAAGGCTCCACGGATGAATAAGGAATTATGTACACTGACTGTATAGCATGTCTGATTCCCAAGCCATAAGAACATAAGAGAAGCCATGTTGGATCAGGCCAGTGGCCCATCCAATCCAACACTGTGTCACACAGTGGCCAAAACCCAGGTGCCATCAGGAGGTCCACCAGCAGGACACCAGAAGCCCTAGACATATTGAAGGATGCAAGGGTTATATACACAGGGCAGTGAAATCAGCAACATATGGGGAAACATAACACATAATGACTGGAGAATATGTGAAATCACCCTGCTGGTGGTCTAACATTCAGTATATCTCCTGACAATTTCCAAGATGACATATACGGACTGGACAATATGCAAAATCTCTGCTGGGTGCTGCTAATACTTACACTAGAGGGAGGGGCTGTGGCTCCATGGTGAAGCATTTGCTTGGCATGCAGAAGGTCCCAGGTTCAATCCCTGGCACCTCCAGTTAAAAGGTAGTAAATGATGTGACAGACCTTTGCCTAAGAGCTGCTGCCACACTGAGTACACAGAACTGACACCACAGATAGACCAAAGGCCTTCCTCTGTATAATACAACTTCATGTGTTCCTAACATCTGCTATTATATACACATGGAAGCTGCTTTATACTGAATCAGACCATTGGTCCATCAAAGTGAATATTGTCTACTCAGACTGGCAGCAGCTCTCCAGGGTCTCGGGGATGAGGTCTTTCACATCATCCACTGCTAGATTCTTTAACTGGGGACACCAGGGATTGAACCTGCGACCTTCTGCATGCCAAACAGATGCTCTGTCTTTGAGCCAAAGCCCCTCCCCCAAAATGTGCACAGCCCTTTTTTGTATGTATATTCTCCACTCAGCTCCCATTGTCAGCAACATAATGCAGTGAAAAGGAACCTGGACTGCAGCCTCTTCCCAGCTTTACTGAAGAGGGGACATGGCTCAGTGGCAGCACACAGGCTTTGCATGTAGAAGGTCATGGGTTCAAGCCTCAGTATCACCCATGGAAGGACCTCAGGTCACGGGTGTTAGAGGACACCTTCTTCAGCCTGAAACCCTGCTGGGGGGGGGGGGCACTGGCATTTACGGGCTCGAAGTAAGAACTGGCTTAATCCACAGCAACTCTGTAGAGGGAAGTTCCAGGAGAACGGAGACAGAGAAATGAAATTTCTAGACGTGTCTTTGTTTCTTCCTACTTACCGGCTTGTAGCCTCATCCCACCGGAAGTCCACAGGCCAACTTCTGAAGTCAAAATTGTAACTGGAAAGCTTCCTCTGTGAGGGAAAGAAAGATGGAGAAAAGGATGAGAAAGCACGAAGTAGCTGCTGGATCAGCATTTCAGTACAGTCACATCCTTTCCTCTCAGCTAGGATGTGATATAAAAATCTCCTCTTGCTCCTCCCCTACCAAAATGCAGGAAATTAATCTCCAACACGGTGCCCCGGGGCGCTTGGCAAATGTGTTTCCTGGCACCCTCTTTCTTTCTTCCTCAAAGCAAAGAGCCAGCACTGGCTTTCTTCCACCTCATTTGAAAGAGGAAGTGCTTCAGAAGAGGAGAAGGAGGAGATTGGATGAGACCCCTTCACTTGGGGTCTCAGAGCAGCTTACAAACTCCTTTCCCCTCCCCTCCCCACAACAGACACCCTGTGAGGTACGTGGGGCTGAGAGAACTCTAACACAAACTGCTCTTTCAGGAACAGCTGTGCCAGAGCTTTTGACTGACCCAAGGACACATCAGCAGGTGCAAGTGGAGGAGTGGGGAATCAAACCCAGTTCTCCCAGATTAGAGTCCACACACTTAACCACTACACCAAATTGGCTCTCAGGGGGAACCCAGGGGGCATTGTGTGTCTGCAAGGAGCACCCAGTCAGAAACAGCTGCCTTCACTATGGGAGGATGTTTGGCTTGCGATCTCCTGACACTGTGTCATTGGCTCCATGGCAGCCATTTTGTGGTGGTGCCCACTCCACGTGCTCAGCATTCCAAAAAGTACCCACAGGCTTAAGAAGGTCGGGGACCCCCTGAATTAAATCTGACCAAAAAGGGGGAGAAAAACACAACCTTACATGAGAAGGGTAATAATTTTATTATACATTAAAAAGTGCTAAAATATCATTTAAAAGCCAAAATCCTATGGTTCTGCATATGACTACCGAATCCTAATACAAAGACAAATGTCCAATCATATAAATATAGTTAAAAAGGTACAAATTATATCCATGTACAAGAACCAATACACAACGCGTTTCAGCTAAAAGCCTTCCTGAGTGGTAAAATTCAAACTGAGTACTCCGTATATTTAACACAAATATACATAAAGCTCATCATACACAGAACGGACCTAACTCACACTGAGACGTTTATCTGTGGAGTGAGTGGTGATAAATATTCTTGAGATGCAACATGGGCAACTCATCAAGATGTGTGCCTATGGATCTACTTAGACCCAATCTGCAATGCTCAAAGCTCCAGAGGAGTGCTCAGGTACAAATAGAAAAGAAATCAGTCCTGAATTAAACTGACTTTTCTTTTAACAACCAAGCCCTACAGAGGGCAAGGAATATAAACAGATGAGTAATAGCGCTGGACACTGAGGAAAAAGTCCTGAGAATGAAACAATGCCCGTAATGAAAACGTCTCACACGTAGGAAGACATAAAGGAACTGATTTTCATTAAACAAAACAACCCACTTAGCCTAGCCTTGTCTACCCTGACAAGCCTCGGGCCTTCCAGAGGTCCTTCCAAGTCCAGCTACCCAAGACCTTTTAACTGCAGATGGTGTAAGTTGGCTGTTGAACTTCAAACATGGAAAATGTGTTTTTCTTTGGGGGGGGGCGGGCACTGAGCTACAGCCCCTTTGAATGATTAGAGGCTAGCCATTAGAGGCCTAACCTCAACACTCCCAATTTAGGTACCTCAAGCACAG
This sequence comes from Gekko gecko, assembly GCA_029375565.1. Classification (NCBI taxonomy): domain Eukaryota; kingdom Metazoa; phylum Chordata; class Lepidosauria; order Squamata; family Gekkonidae; genus Gekko; species Gekko gecko. Next base: position 34,200,884 of record JAPDNY010000002.1, on the reverse strand, counting down.
TGCTAAGGCCCCATGTGAATAGGACCATGCCTGGGGGAGTCACAGCCACCCTCACCTTGTCTTCAGGCTTGCCATACCGGTGTGCGTCCTCAAGAATAGAGATGAACTGAATGTACTGAGGATTAGTCCAGCGACCAATGCCTGAGAGGAAAGAGCCAACATTTTCAGTGATGAAAGCCACCAAAAGGTCCTGGTGCTTCACTGTCTCCTCCTGCCTAGGACATGCTCCGGGAACACCTACATGGGTGCCACCTCTTGTTTGTCTAATCCGCTTACCCCCAAAGTCCTGTTTGTGGATGCCACAGCACCTGTCCACGTACTTCCTGCTACCCACTTCCCTCTTCCCCTAAGCAAAGAACCAATCCTGCCTTTCCTCAACCTCACTGGAAAGGGCCTAGATAGGATCCTCTTTGTGTCTGCAGGGAGAAGCTGTGTGAAAACAGCTGCTTCCATCACAGGAAGATGCTTGGCTTGGAACATCCTAGCATTTTCTGTAATTGGACCTTGACCCCAGGGCAGATATTTTGTAAATGGTTCCTACCTACCTCCCAGTAACAGCCATTTTGTTGTGTGGCCCGCTCCCTGTTCCCAAAATTCCAAAAGTGCCTATAAGTTTGCCAGGGTTGGGTACCTCTGTTCTAATAATTTCTTAAAGCAAGCGAACAACAAAAAACAACAACACATGCTTATTTCCCAGAAGCTTTGGGGCACAACTACCCATCTACTACAGAAGCTAAGCCTAGCTATGCATAACCAAAGTTGTACATATTCCTGCCTCTTAACTTCCCTCCTCCCTCTTGCCTTTTCTAAAAATTTAGACTGGAAGCTCCCCAGGGCCAGGACAAAAATTGACGTTCCTCTGTAGAGCTGGGTATGCTGATGCCACTTCATCACCTGTGCCCAAAACCCAAGAGACTCGTGGCTTCCCATTCCGACCCCTGAACGCTGACATGCATCTTCTCCTCCAGAGCCCCAAAGCACTCACCTCTGAGGCAGGCAATCCCAGCCAGTAACAACAGCATAGTCCCAGCATAGTGAGAGATTGCGACAACCTTCGACATTGTTAAATAACCTAGGAAGAAGAAGAGATTGGATTTATACCCTGCCCCTCACCCAGAGTCTCAGAGCAGCTTATAAACTCCTTTCCCTTCCCCTTCCCACAGCAGACACCCTGTGAGGTAGGGGGGGCTGAGAGAGCTCTGACAGAAATGGCTCTTTTTCAAGAACAGCTCTGAAAGGACTATGGCTTGCCCAAGGTCATCCAGCAGCTGCAAGTGGAGGAGTGGGGACTCAAACCCAGTTCTCCCAGATTAGAGTCCACACACCCAGAACAGGGGAGCTCAGAACAGAGGACCTAAAAGGTTGCTTCACTCAGGACACTGCTCACCACCCCCAGACAAACCTCAGCATATGAAAAAAATACAGGCTCATAATTTTTACATCTGCATAGCACAGGTAGCTGAAGCTCTAGCTGCTCAACACGTGTCCCTGCAGCAAGAAGGTGGCCTAAGCAAATTTATCACCTTGCGAGAACACCTTGCAAGACTGCCGGCAGCTGGAGGAGGGGCCAAAATGACCCATTCAGGTTTCCAAAGGTGTGATGTTGTACCTCATCATTACAAGACTGCCAGGTAATTTAGGTTGTGCGTGTCGCAATCCTTTTGTCCTATTATTGTGAATGTTGTGTGCAGTTTCAGCTGGTAAGCCACCTAAAGTATGTCAACAGGTACAGGGGCGTTTGTTCATTTCTTTACTTCATTTATGCCCCACCTGTCCCCCGCAGTTGGGACCCAAACAGGCTTACACCATCATTTCCCTCTCCTCTCTCTTTTATCCTCAGAACAACCCTGTGAGGTAGGTTAGGCTGAAAGGATGTTGTTGGTCGACGGCCACCCAGCAAGCTTCCATGGCAGAAAAGCTGAAAACCAACTAGGCACAGCCCCTCTAGGTTTATACCGACTGCAGATATCCATTCACCCACAGCACGATCCAAGACCTGATCTCAATAACATGGTCTTGCATAGCTACTGGGACTCGGACAAAACCCCTCTGGACCTCCCCAAGGAGGCCGCTCCAGAGAGCTGGTGCCACAGCTGGGAAATGGCAAATTTGGGCTGTGGCAGATCTGAATGAGAAGGGAGGGAACAAGACAGGAGGCAGGAGCTCAGCAGATGCATAAGGTGATTCCTACATACAGGTATGACTGTCAGTGAATGCTGTAGATTGGTTAAGGGAGGGGGCCATGATCGAGGTTTAAAAAATTATGCACGGGGTAGAGAGAGTTGGCAAAGAGAATTTTTTCTCCCTCTCTCAAAATACTAGAACTCAGCGGCATCTAACGAAACTGATGGGCAGTAGGTGAAGGACAGGTACTTTACATAGAGAGTGATTCAAGTGTGGAAGTTGCTGCCAGAGGATATACTGCTAGCCACAGGAATAAACAACTTTAAAGGGGGATTAGATATACATGGAGGATAAACCTATCAATGGCTACTAGCCATGGTGACTGAAGGGAACCTTCACATTCAGAGGCACCAAGCCTCTGAATCCCAGAGCCAGGAGGCAACATTAGGGGAAGGCCTTGGCCTCTATGTCCTGTTTTGGGCCCTCTGGAGGAACTGGTTGGCCACAGTTTGAGACAGGATGCTGGACTAGATGGACCACTGGTCTGATCCAGCAGGGCTCGTCTTATGTTCTTATGTTTATATTCTTACAAAAATACTGCCATGCTGCACAGTTCTTGAAAAGCACTTTGGAGTAAAAGAGAAGAGCAAAAGAAGATATTGGATTTATACCCCACCCTTCACTACCTGAAGGAGTCTCAGAGCAGTTTACAGTCTCCTTTCCCTTCCCCTCCCTACAACAGACACCCTGTGAGGTAGGTGGGGCTGAGAGAGCTCTTTTGAGGACTGCTCTTTCTAGAACAGCTCTGAGAGAACTGTGATTGATCCAAGGTCACACCAGCAGCTGCATGTGGAGGAGTGGGGAATCAAACCCAGGAATCAAAAATGTGTTTTAACAAGCATTTCCCTTGTTCCAAACGGGGAAAAAAAATTCATCTGAGTTTATTATTTTAACGTTCCCCAAATTTTCAGTTGTTTGGAAAAACTGGAAAACCCCCACACCACGTTTCTGGTCCACGAATTGAGTGGAAAGCACTCAGCAAGCAGAAGAAAAAGGACAAGAGACAGGCCATTGTTGTACTATTGTATTATTAGACTAACAAAGAATCTTACAGCCAGATTCCAGTCAAAATCTTGTTGGTCTTTTATGGTGCTGCTGGACTCGAATTCAGCTGTTCTACTGCAGACCTATCATGGCTACCTTCTGAAACTAGCTTCAAAGAGTCTCACGGTGCCTTCAAGACAAGAAGTTGGAATTAATTTGCAAATCTGATGTTATCAGACTCAGGGCTGGTTCGCTCACGGCAGGAAGCAAATGCCTCTGCTCAGAGGGTTATTCATGCTCTGCAGATTCAACCTACTTTCGACAGCTGGGAGCGGTCCCCACCCACTGCGATCAGATCGCTTTCCCTTTGGACTGGATCTTGGGTTTCGTCCGTGCGAGCTGTACCTGAAGAAGTGAGCAGTGACTCACGAAAGCTCCTACCCTGCCCCAAATTTGGCTAGTTTTTAAGGTGCTACCAGACTCTTGCTCTTTTCTGCTGTTCAAGAGAGTGAGGTATCCAGGCTGAGGGAGAGGTGTCTGTTTTCTCTTTTGGCAGTGCAGAGAGAGAGATGGAAAGAAGAGGAACACAGTGTCTGAGAACCCCACCCCTCTTCATTCTGAGGCCTTGCTGGGCACCTGGATCAATGACAGCGTGAGGCTTGGACATGTCCCCTTCCCCGCAACTTTTGTTTTTTATGACTACTGCACACTAATACAGCTACCCCTCTGGAATCTGCCGTACACCCAAAGTAAAACTGAGAATTAGCATTGAGTGGATTCTAAAAACTACAGACTAGGAATTCCCCCCAACCCCAATTCAGAGCTTCCCACAGCCACAAACTCACTAGATGGCATTCAACAAGCAACCATATTTTCGGCCTCAACCTTGATCCTCCAATACAAGGATCATATTAACCTACCTTATAAGGATATTGTAAGGATTAGGGGGATCAAAGCATTTCACTGGTGTGTACACTCTTACCGTCAATGGTCACCAATCTTGTTGCGCCTCCATGCACTTTGGAAATTTTGAGGAAAGGTAGTGGGTGCTACCACCAAATGGGTGGGGGGCAATCAAAATGGCTGCCATGGGATGCTGGTGCCAATTGCAGAATATTGACCGGTTGCAGTAAGCCCGGAAGACACAAAGGTGTATTCCACTTAGGGATTTTGTGTCTTCTCTGTTGTAAGTGCAACTGCAGATAAAGCACAGCAGCAATGGGATTCCACCTTACAGTTTTCTGATCCAATCCCCCAGAAGTGGCCAACCCCCCTGGGGGCGGGCACCGGGGCTTTTGCAGCTGAAAACAAACAAACTAACAGAAACACCAACAACCAGCACCAGGCTATCAATATATTGCTATACTGTTGTAACTATAGGTGTAGCAACTTTCCTGAATTCTCTGCTTTCATTAGAAAAAGAATAAGTCTCTGTCTACCTCCTTTTTTCCTTATATCTCTGCAAAGGAAAAGAATAGAGAATTTTCTAAAAATGACAGCAAATAATTCAGAGAATTCGCTACATGTGCTGTTATAATGGTATACTGATATTTTAGTACTGATCTTTCAAAAAACTAAAAAGCCACCCAGTGGCAAGGGGCTGCCGCAGGGACAGGGTCAAGGAAAATGGGAGACGTGAGGGCCAGAAAATATGAATTTTCCCACTCACACAGCAGCCATCCGGGCTTTACTGTGACCTTTCCCAAAACTTTGGAGAAAAGCTGGCCTGACAAAGATTAAAGGACCCCCCCTCCCCCCACACTTCCCTAAAACTCTGAACTTGGGGCAGATAACCTGTGTGGAAGACGTCAAAGACGTCTTTGCTTGGTCGAAGCAGCAAAGGGTGCCAGGAAACTCAGCAGAGGGCACCGCATTGTGGATGACTGCTCCAGATAAAAGCCAAGCATATAATGAAACACAAACAAGTAACAGAGCCATCTTATTTCTTGGCTGGCTGTTGCATTCTGGGAACAATGAGAGTTCTGAGGAAGAATATGCAGGCCAGGAACTGAGCATTCCAATTAAAATTCACACTTGCCTTGCCTCTGAAAATGGCACCCCATTGTGAATTTGACACATTCTTTATGCATCTCTAACAAGGGACCTTTTGTCAGGGCCTGAGATGCAGCTGCTCCATTATATGGGGGATGAATACCCTTCTTCTCTAAGCACTCTACTTAAAGGGAGAGTCAGCCTCTGTATGGCTCCCAAATATCTGGAAACTGATGTGGTGCAGGGACAGTCTTGAACTAGGGCTGGAGAGACCTGAGTTCTAATTTCCTCCCCTTGGCCATGAAGCTGTGACCTTTGGGCGTTCATGCTCTCAGCCTCACAACAACCCTGTAATAAGATCGAGGTGGGGGAACCATGTACTTTACCCTGAGCTCCCTGAAGGAAAAGGGATCTGAAAATCTACTAGATCTGATCGCTGAGGCACACTCTCCCTCTGAATTTATATTACAGGCATACTTCCCTTAATCCAAAACTTTCCCTTTAGAATGTGCAAGAATAAGAATTGAAATTTCTTTAGTCTCTGTATTTGCCCTCTTGAACAGGACCTTGGGAAGGGATGCTTGGATAGTAATTCTGCTGTCCCTTTTTATTGGGAGTGGCTGAAGGAGCCAATCCTACCCAACATAATGAACAGGCAGCCTCTTTTGTGAATGGGGACTACTTTTGGGGCTCACTGGAAACTTAACATAGTACAGCATCAGATCTCTTGTTGCGCCAAGTGCACTCCGGCACACTCTCAAATCCTCTGTGACAATCACTAAAATGTCAGAATCTCTCAGATGCTATATTGGAGCCAGAACATCTCGCTCAGGGATTGACCCAGTAGCAGCCCATACCTTTTCTGTACAGGTAAAATGCAGCGAACGGGGAGGAGTAATAGGAAATGGACCACAGTACAGAAGCCTGCAAGGACAGAGGAAAGGAAGGGTGTCAGTAACACAGAGAACCTCTGTTTCCAAGACTCCTTGGGGCTGTGGGTTGGGCTAAGCGGCAGGAGGAGAGAACCAAGGTACCAGACAGAGTTAACTGGTTAGGACAAACAAAAGAAAACAATACTGAGAAGTGCCACCTGCCAGTGGTGCCCATGACGACCGGCTAACACCTCAGGGGATGGTGCCATGAGTAAACACGCTTTCCTGTGCCTGTAATGAGCCCTGGCTGCTTCCTAGAAACAGGAGGCAAAGGTGACATTGTAAATGAGCTAATGAGACCCAGGTCTCCTGGGAGGGAATCTACGAGCCCTCCTAATGATGCAGGAGCATTCTGAACCTTATCGCTTCAGAATTTAGGTGGGGGTCGGGGGTGGGCATGGGAAACAATACTATGCCCTCCTCCTCCATCCCCTTCCTGGTCAAGCCCAGCATCCACCAGGCCAGTGGGTTTATAGATACACCTTATAAACAAGAGTTGGTTTTTATACCCAGCTTTTCACTATTCGAGGGAGTCTCAGAGTGGCTTAAGATCACCTTCCCTTCCTCTCTCCACAACAGACACCCTGCGAGGTAGGTGGAGCTGAGAGAGCTCTGAGAGAACTACCCTTGAGAGAACAATGCTGAGAGAGCTGTGACTGACCCAAAGTCACCCAGCAGGCTTCACGTGGAGGAGCGGAGAATCAAACCCAGTTCTCCAGATTATAGTCCACCACTCTTAACCACCACACCGCTCTTAACCACTAATCAATGGCAACTGTCTGTTTAAGAGTCAGGTACCCACTGACAGCTGGCCCTTTGACAGCCAGCTGTCTGACAGTCACTGTTGGGATGTTCCACCCTTAGGGCAGGGAAAGAGAATGAAAGAGCAGAAATTCCTCCGAAGGCACTATTGGTCCCTCAGAGCCTTGGCCCCACCCCCATAAGGCTTCTGGATAGAGGGAGGCCACTGGGCATGCCTGACGTCTGGCCAGGGCCCTCAGGCCTGAGGGAGGAGGCCCGTGAGGATAGACCGGCTCTGGCTCCCAGTTCAGAGGAGATCAGAGCTAGAGGAGAGGAGGTGGAATGGGATGGTACCCAACCTCTGCCCTTCTGTGTCTGAGGCCAAGGGAAGGCATTTCAGTCAAATTAGGCCCTGGTATATGAAGGCTGGGGCCTGGGTTCCTACAGAGGGCATGTCATGTTGAAATATACATGCCTGGAAAGAAATGTTCAGTGGAGCCCTCTCTTCTATGACCTGCTGCATGCAGGTAAGGAGGGAAGGGGTTTTCTAATTGGGGAGAAGTATTCAGTCACACAACCTGTCTCCCATGTACCGTTTGAAGGGCTAGGGGCACCTCATCCTGCGAAACTTGGACCCAATCCTATATGTACAACTGAACGAAATGGTAGAATGAGCTGCACCCACTTCAGGCTGCCCTGGAAGGCAATTCGGAAACTTCCGTTAGTGCAGAATGCAGCTACCCGGAAGTAGTTGCTGTTGACGCATTGCCCCAAAGTTAAGCATGTTGCATTGGCTGCCTCTTTGTTTTTGAATTCAATTCAAGGCACTGGCTAGTACCTATGCAGCCCTTCCTGGTGGCCTGGGAACAGACCATTTAGAGCACGGGTCCCCAACATGGTGCTCACCAACACTTTTCTGGGGCCTGCCAAGTGTTTTTAGAAAGTGGGCAGGGCCGCATGTGTTTTTTCCCCAAGGCTCTGGCCACTGGAGATTTGATTGGCTGGGCAGTTTTTTCAAAACATTGGTTAGGCAGCAGCTGCCACCACAGCACAAGGGTCCTCACTGTGTGACTGAAGGTAAGCTGTGGCGGCCATTTTGTGCCTGCGCCCACCACACTGTTGTCAGATGTCCAGAGGTGCCTGCAGGCTCAAATAGGTCGGGGACCCCTGATCTGAAGCACAGCTAGAGACTGCCTCTCCCTGTATGTTCTTGAGCAACAACTTCACTCCTCTGATCAAGGCCTACTTATAGCTCTGTCATGCAAGCAGGTTAGAAGATTTTCTGCCCATTCCAGAGCTCTTTACATAGCAGCTGTACTTTGTGGAAAGGCCTTCCCAAGCAGGTCAGGCAGGCCCCTCCTTTATTAGCATTCCAGAAATTGTGCAGAGCTGACCTGTTCTGAAGGACTTTCTCTCAAGAGAGATTTGAGAGGCTGGAGGCTGGTTGTCTTATGAACGGGTTCCACGCATCCTGACGTTTTGTGGATATTTATTATAGCATCAAATTGTTATTTTGGAGATCGGTTTTATTACTGTCTGTTTTTCTTAAAAAGTAAACGAAGGAAAAAGGTGGACTAAAAATGTCAGATATGAATAAACCAAATAAAACACAACAGCAGGGAACAGACTGGCCTTTCCCCAATAGGCTACCTGTCTTCACTTTCTGTTTTGTTTTACTCATGGGGACTTTTTCATGTGGGACCTTACTGAAGAATGGCATCTCTTGGCCGCAGCCTGAAATGGTACAGTTCGTTCTACCACTTCAGAATTCTACAACTGCATGCTGTAACAACAAGAGGAAGAGACACTTACCAGCGCAAGGATGCTGTCGGCATGCTTTTCGAGAGACCGGGGCTGGTAATATGACTCCTGTGGAAAGAAATGGGACATCTGCAGAGTCTGAATTAATCTTTTAAGAGAAAAGCTAAGAGGGCCAGTTGTATCAGAAGAGTGGGAAAACCTTGGCTTCAGGGGAGTTTGTCTTCGTGCTCCAGTCACAGTTTCTAAAGAGAGAAGCACCTGACAATTCAATTCCAGCTATTTGGTCACTGCAAAAAGAACTGTGGTAAATACTGCTGTTTGTTGAGACAGAAGTGGTGGTGGTGGGGGAGACATTGCATTTACTGAATAATGCATGAAAAAAAGAAACCCACCTTTCAAATTTATTGTGGCTTAGCTTTAAAAAAAGTTATATATATTTTGCTGCCATCACAGCAGCAAACTCTGTAGGGTTTTCCAGGTGAGAGATAATCAGAAGCAGTTTGCTTATCGCCTGTGTCTGCGTAGCAACCTTGCAATTCTGTAGTGGTCTCCCATCTAAATAGTAACCTGCATAGCTTCCATCATTGGCCTAGACTGGGTTTATCAGGCCAGGGCGTGTGTGTATATATATGTCTGCTGTCTGTCTATCTGCCTTCCAGAATACAAAAACTCCAGCCACCTTCCTGGTGGTTTGCCAGAAAGGGGACAAAAAATGTAGACCTCCCCTCAAGCAGAAGGACCTATGATGGGATAATCGTCTTCTTGAGGCACCTGTTTAGATATGCATTATCCAACCTGGAAGTCCTACCTCTAGCCATAGGTTTGCGGTGGTGGGCTAGGTGTACTCTGTGCTTTAAGAGACCAATTAATGTAGTGAAGCTTGATGAAGCAAGCAAGTCCCAGGGCTGACTTTCGGAGAAACCCTAGCTCAAGTTAAGCCTCGAGGTTGCGAAGCTCAGCCACCCAGCCTTCTGCGGGGTAAGAGACTGACAGCCATTTTCAAAGGTGCCATTTCCAAAGCCGTCCAGGCGCTGCTGCCAAATGCAATGCCTTCTGAGTGGGTGGTGAAGGCATGGCACAATAGCCATCAGGGCACGTGGGCAAGCTGTTTTTGCAGCATCTGCGGGCAAGCCTCCAAGATTTTGCAATGCATTCTCAAGGATAAGGCAGGCACGCTACCTTGGCCAGCCGAAAAGAAGGGCAGAAGAGAGATGTGGTTAATAAACAAAATGTACACTTCCCAGTGAAACCCCTTTTTCGCATGTTGCAAGTCCAATTTCACTCCCGTGCCGTGCCATACCATGTTTGTGCAAGGCTGACTGTCAAGATTCAGAGAGGCAGAGAGTATAGATCTGCCTGTATGTTAACTTACTTATTTTCAGATGTTTGTACCCTGCTTTTCTGTACAACGTGGACCCAAAGGGGCTTATAACACTGTCCTCCCCTCTTCTATTTAACCCTCACAACAGCCACCTTTCAAGGTAGGTTAGGCTGAGAGAGAACGTGACTGGCCCAAGATCACCCAGTAATCATGGCAGAGTGCGGATCTGAGCCTGGGTTTCCCAGATTGTAGCCTAATACTTTTAACCACTACAACATGCTGATTCTCTATTAGGTATGAAGGTAACAAGGGAGAAAAAAAACCACATTATGAAGGACAAGTTTCACATACACAAGCAAATAACACAAAGTAAGAAAAGTGGTACCATTTGGGAGGCACATGGTGGTCATTTTGTTGTTGGTGTGCTACCCTGGTACCAAATTAAATTCCTCTGGATAAACATGGCAGTTATTTTGCAGACACCTCACCAAAAAATGAAAGTTACCTGGCAACCATTGCGCTTGGCGTAGGCTTGCCTTTACAGATGGGAATAGGGTTAACAGCGACTTTTTTGCAATAGTGATTGGAGGGGGTGTTCACCTAGATTAACATGCAAAGCTATGACAGTGCAGATGCAGCAAAACTGCACACTGAACCCGAGACACAGTTCTCACATACTGGGGTTTTACTAGCATCATCCCTTATTCCTCACATGGTATGGACGACAAAGGAAATAACTGCAATAGCACGTGAAAGATACAATGCTGTTTTATCCTGGGTAGCACACAAGATGTTGCCTTATACTGAATCAGACCATTGGTCCATCAAAATCAGTACTGTCCCTACAGAGTGGCAGAGGATCTCCAGGGTCTCAAGCTGAGGTCTTTCACATCACCTACTGCCAGAGCGTTTGAACTGGGGATCCCGGGGATTGAACCTGGGACCTTCTGCACGCAAAGCAGAGGCTCTTCCACTGAGCTGCAGACCTTCCCTCACTGGGTCAGTCCAGCTAGCCCAGTACCATCTACACTGGCAGCAGTTTTCCCAGGCAGCATGCCCACCCAAGACCACGAGAAGCTGCTAACAGTCAGAACAGACAATATTAGACTCAGGCAGGCCCTTTGCTGGCCATACTACCCAAGGTCTTTTATTTGGAAATGCCAGGGATTGAATTTGAGACTGCATACTAAGCATGTTCTGTAGCACCAAGCTGTGCTGTAACAGGAGATGCATTAACATCCTCATTATCAATTCTCCCATGAACCCAGGTTGTCATTTATAAGACACCACTTCAGAGACTGAGGAAAGAAGCTTCTGGCAGAATCCATCTGCTGGGGCAAATATAGAAACTGCAGGGGAGAGTTACCTTGAAAAACACAAACACTGTTACATTTCTCTTCCACGTCTCGAACTAAAGCAATAAATACGCACATCAAGAGACGCCACTAATAGCAGGAGAACAACCTGATCTTTCCATGTCTCATGTTGCAAGCCATGTGTGCCAATACATGATACTGCTTTTCTCTCATAACAGTTTTGCCTAGGATGATATCCATGATGAACGGGGACAAGCGGAGTTCAAACTGTGTTCCAATGAATCCCTGGGACTCTTTGAAAGTTTAGCAGAGGTTCCTCAGGAAAATACTCACATCAGACAGACTTGCCCTCCACTACCAGTCTGTGCCAAAAATAATGCTAGAGGCCACCTGGCTGCATAAATGAACACATTCCGCAAGATCCTCTCACTGTTTTCAAAAGGACAGTGCTAATTTCTGCATGGCCAACAGCCTAGCTGAAGTGGTACCGTTTGTGAACCAAGGCATGGACCCTAGATGCTCCAGAAGATGCTCCAGAATCCACCACAGAGTTTTGTGGCACATGCGCTGGAGCTTTTTTTTTTTAGGCAGGCAAAGCAGACATGGAAAGTATTCCCTGAAGGTTAAAAAAAAAATAATGATGAAAAATTGTTCCACTCAGAGGCAGGGAAACAGGACTGCTAGCTTTTATTCTCTAGCACACGGGGCTTCCCCCGCGGTTGCACTGTCACGCTGAAGGAAAGCGATACCTGCTGGAACCTTGCCATCCATGCCATCGTTAGAAGCACAGAACCTCTGAGGCAGAAGGTAGGAACGCTACTGGGAAGGGGAGGGGGGAAAAGAAAGGAAATCCGGCATAACAGAAAAAGAAACAAAGAGCTGTAACGTCCCAGTTCCTATTTCCTAACAGTGCAATCCTAAGAGCACTTTCCTGGGAGTGAGCCCTATTGAAAAGACCTTTGTAGAATTCAGAGTAGACCTGCTTAGGATTGCTCTCAAAATAAACTTTTTCTTTCCCCACCTCGATGCTCCCTTCTGTAAATTAGATATCTTCCACTGTTTGCCAGCATCTCCAAATGCATCAATAACTCCTCCACTAGATTGCATCCTAGAAAAAAAATGGTTGAAAGACCCAACAATGGCATTGTCCGGAGTGGGTGTGTTCTACGTTAGAGAAGGAAAGGAGCTCGCATTTTCTGATCTCTTTCTTCTTCTGTTCCCCCTTTAATCTTAACGGTATCAACCAACAGGATCGATCAATATCCACAGATTAGGACAACTGCATGCTGTCCAGCAGGACTGTTCCCCCCCCCTCCCCTCCCGCTCCCCCCAATGGATCCACCCCAAGATCCTATATAGATAAAGGAAAATGTAGAAGATACCAAATCTACGATGGGGGAGGAGTGGCAAATGACGGGCTTACCCAGGAAGGTTCAAGAGCGCCTTGGGAAGACTCGATGGCCTCTGGCCTGGAGCGACGCGATCCTCGCTCCCGATAAACCCGATAGAGCCGCGGGCCCAAAATGCAGCTGAGCAGCTTCGCCATTTTGGGACCGACCTAAAGCCGGGCGCCGGCAGGGAGGTGGGGAGACGGGGAGGAGCCACACTTCCGGGGTTTGTACAGGCGGGCGAAGGGGACAAAACCGTTCTAGTTTGCTAGAGCGCGAAGTTTGTACCGCTCTCTCTCCGCCCCGTCCCTTCAGACAGACTGCATAAAGGGCAATACAAGACCAGTGGCATCTTACAGGCTAACGTTTTCTTCAGCGTGAGTTTTCGCCAGTCAGATCTCAGTTGTTCGGATGGAACCGCTTCCCCTTTTCTACTGGGGAGTAAATCCAACTGAATTCACACTTATATTTAGTCTTGCAAACCAAACTTCATCATAGATTCATGTGGGTGGCTGTGTTGGTCTGAAGCAACAGAACAAAGTTTACATCCAGTGGTACTTTTAAGACCGAGAAAGTTTTATTAATTCAAGGTATAATCTTTCGTGTGCGTGCAAGCTAGACAAGGAAGTACCTGCACAATGAGTTTATGTACATGGGACTCCTCTTTCCAATCCAGAAGCAGCAGGGATGCCAGCCTCCAGGTGGGACATGGGGATCCCTTGGAAATCCTGCTGATCCCTACACTACAGAGATCAGTTCCCCTGGAGAAGATGGATGAATTGAAGGGTGGACTTTAGGGCACTGTACCCCACTGAGATCCATGTCCTTCCCAGAATCCATTCCCAAATCTCCAGGAGTTTCCCAACCTAGATCTGGCAACCCTACCTCCCTATCCCCCACAGGTGGTCAGGGGGAACTGGCAACCCTATGATCAGAAGCCAAGAGATGGATAGCAGAGCCTGGACTGAGTCCATATTTTTCGTTTCTCAGTTAACTGGAGTTTAATTTTTTTTTTTTTTAAGAACCTTCCGCATGTCCTCCTTTTAAATCGGGTAAGTGCTTGTTACAGTTTTGATGTGTTGTGACTATTCTGCTGCATGCTATTATATATTGATTTGTGTGCTTCTTATATTTGTGTGAACTGCCTTAGGAGCATTTGAAGCCAAAGGTGGGATAAACTTTTGAGGGCTCTCTAAAAAGACATGGTGATGATTTACATAAGGATGCCCTGGAGACATGCACCTGCTAAATTAACAGTTTGTAAAATGACAATGCAGAAACAAAACACATTTCAAGATCAAAACACAGGAAATCAATGAGCCCACTATCTTTCCTTTCCATCTAGCCCCAAAGGGGTAATGGAAACACTGAGTCATTCATTGGAGGCAGCGAGGAAGAACTTGAGTGAATGAGCTGAAAAAGTAATTTAAGAGAGTCGAAAGGGCCGTGCGTTGGTAATAATGCTATCGCAGGAATATGGGTAGTTCAGATAGTATTTAGGTTGGGCTCCAGGTTGGGAAATACCTAGAGATTTTGGAGGTGGAGCCGGAGGAGGGCAGGGTTTGAGGAGGGGAGGGACTTCAATAGGGTATAATACCACAGAGTCCACCTTCCAAAGCTGCCATTTTCTTCAGGTGAACTGATCTCTGTTGCCTAGAGATCAGTTGTAATCCCAGGAGATCTCCAGGTGCCACCTGGAGGTTGGGAACCCTAATAGAACACACCAGCATGGATCACATGAACATATGATGCTCCCTTATATGGAATCAGACTATTGAACCATCAAAGTCAGTATGAGGGATGCCAAACTCGAAGTGAGGCCTGGGGACCTCTTGGAATTACATAACCTTACATAACCTTGGGCCTTCTGCATGGCGAGCAGAGAATCTACCAATTAGCCACAGCCCCTTCTTGTTGGGAACTCTCGTAATGAACATATACAACCTGTTATTCTACTCTCAAACTTCTGAGCTCATTACAAAGTGCTGTTTTTGATCTGTAATGTCCTAAAAGGTTTGGGGTCCAAACAAAGAGTGCCTTCTCCTGGATGAACCTACTCAAAGCTTTGAGTAGAGGCCTTTCTGCAGGAACTTGCCTTGCCTGAGGTGAAATTGGTAGGGACTCAACAGGAAGGCCTTTTCAGCTGCCACTCTAAATTATGGAACGCCATCCCCAGAGAGGAGAGGAAGCCACCTGCCCTGTGGTTCGCCATCTTCTGGTTTCCTGTGGGACCTTCTCTCTCTATAATCCTCCAGGTGAAGCCTGCCAGTCTGCCAGTATCACTGCTTTTCAGGATGGACATGGCATTATACCTTGCAGAGTTCTCTACTCCATCTCCACCTGCAAAATCTCCAAGAATTTCTTACCCGGAGTTGGCAATCATAGCAGACATATTAAAAACTTTCCAGCAGCCTTGCTGACCCTGCAAGGCAGTGGGGGGAAGTGCAGGAAAGCAACTGCTTCCTATCTTCCTCACCCCCTGCACTGCAAAATGGCAGGAAAGTCACTGCCTGTCTCCTCACCCTCCTGCATCGTGATGAGGCGGGCAGAGGGAAAGAGGAAGAGGGCAGGCTGCCCCCCTGATGGAGGGAGGGAGTGAATGGGCTGCCCGTGGGCTTCCTATCGGGGCCAGGCGAACTTCCTGAACTGCCATTTGCTATGGCAAACCTGTTGCCAGAGGCACTGCCTTTTATTCTTGGGTAGTCCCAAAGCAGGGGTACCCTACTTTCTAACCTGAACGAAAGTCCCCAAAAGTCAAGCACTCTCAGCTCGAACCACAGAGTCAGGCTGCAAGTACTCTGCAAAAAGGGATTTCATATTCAGGTGACAGGCAACCTCAAAGCAAACTTCCAGTCTTCTCTCTCCACCTAGCAGATGTGCTTATGGAATAACAATGGGTTCCACCAGGTAAAGTATCTACATTTCTAAAAGCTATTCAGAAGCCACCTGGCAGATAACTCTGTCTCCAGTAATTCTTTGTCTTTCCTGCTCTGTTCCTCAATATACCTGGATAAACGAATCAATCAAATGTTTAGCAATGTTTCTTGATGCTAATCAGGAACTGTCTCCCACCTTTTGTCTACCCTGGCCAGGACTATTAGTAAGTCAAATAATCCATTTAGGTAGCTACCCAACACCTGGTTTCTGTTGTTAAATCCAGACCCTGCCTCTCTGGAAGCTTATTGGTCACATCTAGGCCTTGCCCATCCTGATGCCACACACCCCTCGGACTCATCGTTGGTCCAGGTAATCTATTGTTCTCACCTGAGACCAGCCCCCAGGGTCTGCATTCTTTGCCAGTGCCTATATCCCACCACACACATGGCCTTAGACTGTGTGTTTTCTGCCATGATGTCATCTGGCAGTCCACCCCTAAACTCTCTGAGTTTAGGCCACAATTCTTTCTTCGTGGACCTCTGCACATCTGGACAGGTTGTATAACCCCTCTATAAACTATCAATCACCTCTTCTTCCTTAGTTCTATATTGTGTGTGTGAGTGTTTGAATATTTTTGTATGCTTGAGAATGTTTATTAAAGAAATCATTATTTTAGCTGCCCAGTTTCTGTGTCTATTCTTGGGTTCTTGGGAATTTTAACTCTGGTATACACAGCTCTGATCCTATAGTTAAGCCAATGGCATATTAATAATTATAATTCCCCATCTTTATTAAATAATAGAGCAATTTGGCTAACAAACCCCAGTGCCCGGAGGGGGGGAACACGGCTGTTTGGTGTGCTCCTGCACCTCTAGCACTCTAGGCAATCGGTTAGGTACAGTTAGTTGGCAGGCTGGACCTGAATGTGATCTTTATACCCTGCATTTTGTCCTACAGCCGTATCAAACTTATATAAAAATGAAATACAAATCCAAAATAAAACAGTAAAATCATCTCATGAAGCAGAAGATGACATTTGCTCCTAGAGTTGCCAGCTCCTGGGTGGAAAATCCCTGGAGATTTTGGGGTGAAGCCTGGGGACGGCAGGGTTTGGGGAGAGGAGGGACATCAGTAGAGTATAATGCGATAAAACTTACCCTCCAAAGGAGCGGTTTCCTCCAGGGGAACTGATCTCTGTAATATTAATCTGGACATCAGTTGTGATTCCAGGAGATCTCCAGGCCCTACATGGAAGTTGGCATCCCTACTTGGAAACTAGGGTTGCCAGGCCAAGACAGGTGGGGCTCTGAGCAGCACACAATGTCCTGTGTGCTATGATGTCACTTCAGGGGAAACCCTGGAGGAGACATATAGCAGCTCTAGGAATCACTAGAAACTCTATGGTAAAACCACAAACTGTGGTAACACCATAGAGTTTCCATTCCTAGAGCTACCCTACATAACTTCTGGGTTTCCCCCAGAAATGCCACAGTGGTGTACAGGATGGTGACTTTTATTGGAGCAGCAGTAGGCAAGGACAGCTGCTGGCAGGAAGCTTCCTGCCTTAGTGAGTAGAGCAGCCAGTTCTGGGCTAGGAAAAACCTGCAGGTTTGGGGGGTGGAGCCTGAGGAGGGCACGGTTTGGGGAGGGGAGGGATTTCAATGGGTCATAATGCCAGAGTCCACCTTTCAAAGTGGCCATTTTCTCCATGTGAATTAATCTATGTTGCCTGGAGGTCACTTGTAATCCTGGCAACCCTGAGTAGGAGGCCTAGCAACCCTATCAGAAACTTGTGTACTTTCATCCAGGTCATATCTAATTAGGCCTTTGATGAAATGAAGAAAGGCAAAGGGTCTCCAAAATCTTCTGTCTTTGGTTCCACAAGGATCCAGAAGGGTTAGCGACAACGTTCAGTGATCCAGTCCAATACTGGAGTTTATTGTTAAAGTTCTAGTCAGATGAACTGGTTCTTCTTTTCTTTTCTATCTCTGCTTGCTCATGCAACATGGACCTTGGATAGTTTCCTTGAGTGCCAGCGCTGTCCAATATGAATGCAAGATATTTTCTGTTGACAAGGTGAGGTTTTATATGTTGTTGAAGGCTTTCATGGCCGGAGTTCATTAGCTGCTGTAGATTTTCCAGGTTGTCTGGCCGTCATCTTGGCATTGTAGGACCTGACGTTTCACCGGTAGCTGTGACTGGCATCCTCAGAGGTATAACACTGAAAGATGGAGTACTGAAAACACAGAAAAATGGTAGGCAGGTAATTTATATGGTTTCCTGTCCTGAAATACAATAGCACTACAGATAAGATTAGAATTTCAACAGCCAATCCACACACAAAAGAACCTCCTCAGGAAACAGGAAACAATCCATATACAAAAGAATCTCCTCAGGAAAGCTCCTCCATTAGCATGTTCACAGCCTGGGGAACTTCTACAAGATAATGACTCAGCCCTACCCCACCTTCCTGAGTAGATATAAATTACCTGCTTACCATTTTTCTTCTCACCTTAAGAACATAAGAACATAAGAGAAGCCAATGTTGAATCAGGCCAATGGCCCATCTAGTCCAACACTCTGTCACACAGCGGTCAAAATATACCAGGTGCCATCAGGAGGTCCAGCAGTGGGGCCAGGACACTAGAAGCCCTCCCACTGCTGCCTCCTCCAGCACCAAGAATAGAGTGCATCACCTGCCCCAGACTGAGAGTTCCCATCTATACCCTGTGGCTAATAGCCACTGATGGACTTCTGCTCCATATGTTTATCTAATTCCCTCTTGAAACTGTCCATGCTTGTAGCTGCCACCACCTCCTGTGGCAGTGAATTCCATATGTTAATCACTCTTTGGGTGAAGAAGTATTTCCTTTTATCTGTTCTAACCCGACTGCTCAGCAATTTCATGGAGTGCCCACAAGTTCTTGTATTGTGAGAAAGGGAGAAAAGTACTTCTTTCTCAGCCTGCTCAATCCCATTCATAATCTTATAAACCTCAATCATGTCACCCCTCAGCCGTTGTTTCTCCAAGCTAAAGAGCCCCAAGCATTTTAACCTTTCTTCATAGGGAAGGTGTTTCAACCCTTTTATCATTCTAGTTGCCCTTCTCTGCACTTTTTCCAATGCTATAATATCCTTTTTGAGATGTGGTGACCAGAACTGTACACAGTATTCCAAATGAGGTCGCACCAATGATTTATACGGGGGCATGATGATACTGGCTGATTTGTGGTTTCGGTTTCCGGCGTTGCGAATGGTGGCCACCTTTCGGGATGCTCCCGGAGGTGGTTAGCCCACGCGCAGTTTGGGGGGTCTTTGCATGTATGCAAGACCCTAGTGAGCCTTAGGCAAAGGCTCCGAACCGGGGGCGCTTGGGGAGCAGACAGCCGGGAAATTGAGGCTTTCTCCCCGCCCCAATCGGCCCCGCTGCATCGTGCCCGTAATGGGACTTAGCAGCGCCCCCGAATTCCACCAGGAGTGAAGAAAGCGGTATGAATTAAAATAAAAAGAAGAATTGCATCAAATCGTGAGTTGAAGATCTAATTTGAAGCGAGATAAAATCCCCGCAAGCGTAGGGAGGAGGGAGGAGTCCCCACCCCCTTTGAGAAGCGAGATCTATAAAGGGAGTGCGAGGAGGGGGGTAAAGAGAAAAAAGTGTTGGTGAAGGTACCATTGGGGTTTGGCAGGCGGCTACGACATTCTTAGCTTCTTGGAAGATGCGGCACGAACTTTGAAAAAGTAAACAAAAAAAGAAAATGTCGACGCTGAAAATTGTCCTGCACAAACCGGAAGAGAAGAGGGGTGGAACTTCCGGTCCGGGTAACCCCCTCCAGAGCTCGCTGTCATTCAACAAGAAAAGGAGTTACTGCGGCCCCTGCTGGAGCAAATGCAGAAAATCAATGAAACTTTGATGAAAGTGGAAAGTGTTCTCATCAGTCGGCAAAAGCAAATCTCGGAAACAACAAGAAAGGCTGATCTGATGTTAATCTCTTTGGGCGAGAAAGAAGAAGAGAAAGAAGATCTCAGTTTTACCTTGACGAATGACTTGGCACCCCTAACTGGCAGTGAAGCGAATGAATTAAAAGAAGAGGTGGACATGGCTCCCAAAGCCTATTCCACTTATATAAAGGAAAATACTCTGCCAGAAGAAGGGGATGCCGAGCTGAGCAGGAAATACATCAGAGATCTAATTTCATTTGTAGTGAGTATGGAGCCCGCAAAAATTGATGGTCGGAAATATAAGAAAAAAAGAAACGAGAGAAGATGGAATCCATCCTTAAAGCAACAAAACTTCTGAAGAGACACGCCAGCATGGAGGAAGCAGCACTCAAAACTGGGATTAATGCAAGCAGCGAAGAAGACAGCAGCCCAGGGGAAAGGAATGACGGAGCGGGAGCCATCAAGATTAAAAGGACTCAACTCTTACTTGAAGAGACTTAAGAAGACAACTTGAGCAGTGGCTGTTCGTGTAGCATCTTGAAGGAGCTGTTTAATAATTAACCCCAATGGACTTTACTAACTTCATTAACAGAGTTATTTTGGACTTTGGACTGTTAAAAAGAAGATCTTCTAACCGCGATGGATGCTTAAAATATTACTAATTAAAACTAACCCTTATTAACAGAAAAATTTCACTCCATCTTTTTTTCTTTCTCCAGCTGTCTACCCTACCCTTTTCTTATAAAAAGAATAAAATTCTCTCCTCTTTAGGAGAGTTTTACCAAAAAAAAAAAAGATACTGGCTGATTTGTTATCAATTCCCTTCCTAATAATCCCCAGCATAGCGTTGGCCTTCTTTATTGCAGCTACACATTGTCTAGACATTTTCAGCGAGTTATCCACTAGGACTCCAAGATCTCTCTCTTGGTCCATCTCTGCCAGTTCAGACCCCATCAATGTGTATTTATATTTAGGATTTTTGGCTCCAATGTGCATCACTTTGCACTTGGCCACATTGAACCCCATTTGCCACGTTGACGCCCACTCACCCATCCTCAACAGATCCCTTTGGAGTGCCTCACACTCCTCCCTGGTTTTCACCACCCGGAACAACTTCGTGTCATCTGCAAATTTAGCCACTTCACTGCTTACTCCCAATTCCAAATCATTAATAAACAAGTTAAAAAGCATCGGACCGAGTACTGATCCCTGTGGTACCCCACTGCTTACCACCCTCCACTGAGAAAGTTTCCCATTTATACTCACTCTCTGTTTTCTATTTATAAGCCAGTTTTTGATCCACAAGAGGACTTGTCCTTTTATCCCATGACTATTGAGCTTACTTAGGAGCCTTTGATGAGGAACTGTATCAAAAGCTTTCTGGAAGTCAAGATAAATAATATCTATTGGGTCCCCCTTGTCCACATGTTTGTTCACTCCCTCAAAAAACACTAACAGGTTAGTGAGACAAGATCTTCCCTTACAGAACCCATGCTGAGTCTGCCTCAATAGTTTTTGTTCATCAATGTGCCTACTAATTCTTTCCTTAATAACAGTTTCCACCAACTTACCCGGTATCGATGTCAGACTGACTGGCCTGTAATTTCCCGGATCTCCCCTGGAGCCCTTTTTAAAGATGGGAGTGACATTAGCTACCTTCCAGTCCTGAGGAATGGAGGCAGATTTTAAAGAAAGATTACATATTTTTGTCAGGAGATCCACAAGTTCACATTTGAGTTCTTTCAGAACTCTCGGATGAATGCCATCCGGGCCTGGTGATTTATTAGTTTTTAAATTGTCCATCAGTTGTAGGACTTCCTCTCTTGTCACCGCAATCTGATTCAGGTCTTTCAAACCCCCTCCCGAAATCGGTGCTTCTGGAGTGGGCAAGCACTTCTCCTCTTCCACAGTGAAGACAGAAGCAAAAAAATGCATTGAGCTTCTCAGCCATTTCCCTATCATCCTTCACTGCTCCTTTTACCCCTTGGTCATCCAAGGGCCCCACTGCCTCCCTGGCTGGCTTCCTACTTCTAATGTATTTGAAGAAAGTTTTATTGTTGGCCTTTATGTTTTTTGCGATATGCTCCTCATATTCCTTTTTTGCTTGCCTGATCGCAGACTTGCATTTTATTTGCCATAGTCTGTGTTCCCTTTTATCAACCTCATTAATACTAGCTTTCCACCGCTTAAAGGAATCCTTCTTACCTTTTATGGCTTCCATTACTTTATTTGTTAACCATGCAGGCTTTTTTCTATACCTATTTGTACCTTTCCTAACCTGCGGTATATATTTTTTCTGAGCTTCTAGGACTGTATTTTTAAATAGTCTCCAAGCTTCCCCAATGGTTTTGACCTTCTCCACTCTTCCTTTCAATTTCTTCCTCACATGTCCCCTCATACCAGAGAAGTTACCCCTTTTAAAGTTAAAAGTGGTTGCGTCAGTCTTTTTGAGCAACTCCCAATCTGTACAAATGTTAAACTCAGTGACATTATGGTCACTGTTCCCAAGTGGTGCGATCACTTTTACATCTCTCACCAGGTCTTGGGTGTTACTTAGGACCAAATCCAGGATCGCCTCTCCCCTGGTAGGATCTGTGACCATCTGTTCCATAGTACAGTCATTGAGAGTGTCTAAAAACTCAATCTTTTTTCCCCGACTAGAACTCATATTGACCCAATCAATGTGTGGGTAGTTAAAGTCGCCTATTACGACACAGTTATTTCATCTAGCTGCTATCTTTAATTCATTCATCATTTTATAATCCTCCTCTATCTTTTGATCTGGTGGGCGATAACAAACTCCCACTGTTAAGCTTCCTTTTGGACCCACTATTTCAACCCATAGCATTTCCAGAAGCGAATCCAATTCTCTTACTCTCTCAGTCTTACTGGACGGTATACCCTCTCTGACATACAGAGCCACCTTACCTCCAACCCTTCCCCCTATCCTTCCGATATAATTTATAACCAGGAATCACCGTATCCCACTGATTTTCCTCATCCCACCAAGTTTCTGAAATACCCACAATGTCTATTCCCCCCCCCAGCATTCCCCTCCCAGCATTCCAACTCCCCGATTTTACCTCGGAGACTTCTAGCATTTGTGTATAAACACTTATAGTTTCCCACGTTTGTTAAGCCCACAGCCTTCCTCTTGCTGCCTCGAGACCTTGCCAGACAGTTCCTATCATTAGCCACAGTCTCAGTGGACAATTGTAATCCATTTCCTTGTACAACCTTGACACAGAGAGTACTCCATCTTTCTGTGTTATACTTCTGAGGTTGCCAGTCACAGCTACTGGCGAAACGTCAGGTCTTACAACACCAAGACCACGGCCAGACAACCCGGAAAATCTACAGCAGCTAAGGTGAGGTTTTATTCATAAAGAGCCGTGCTGGCCTGTGAGGCATGCCCACCCAGTTTAAAGAGACCAAAGCATTTTGGTAGGAAGAAACAGGAAGGAAGTCTGGGAACAAACAGGGAAAGACCATTTAGCAGATTGTTTTTTTAAAGGTGTCCCTTCTGTCTGTATCTGAATAGCTTTGCCATTCACTGCCCTCTGTAGGAGATTCTTCTTTTCTATACTTGAGGTTGTATATTCCAACAGTGTCAACTCAGCTGGGCCTGGCAGTTGTTGATAGGCTAAAATATATATCTCCCCTGACTCAGTGCATAACCAGTGCGTGTCCCTCTGATATGCCAAAGATAGATGTGCCGGATGGAGATATATCTTGCTTTCTGCATTCTTTCCTTCCTGACTCATTGACCCCTTCCTTTTAAAGAAAAGAACATGAACATAACCTAATAAACCACACACAGTTCTCTCACCTCCAAAATGTGCAGTGTTCTTCGAAGCTTCATGACTGCCATTTGTACTTTGGCCATCCTCTTCTTGTCTTTACAACTTTGCGTGGCAAAAAGTAAGAACTAAACAATACCTTTTGGGTTCTTGATTGAGTGGGGGTGTGTGTGGATAAAATAAAAATCTATTTATGTATTTATTTCATTGGCCTTATGTATAAAGGGCTATTATGGGATTACGCTCATGACACTTAAATTGTAAAGTTCCATGATGCACTTATGATTGCACAGGGTGAGGGAGACAAAAGGTTGCCAACTTTGTATTGGGAAATCCCTGGAGATTTGGGGGTGGAGCCAGAGGAGGGTGGGGTTTGGGGGAGGGAATGACCTCAGCAGGGTGAAATGCCATACAGTGCATCCACCAAGGCTGCCATTTTCTCCAGGGGAGCTGATAGTGGGAGATCTCTAGGCCCAGGTGGATGTTGGCAAACCTAGGGAGACTTTAAACAAGTTGTATTCCTAGAGTGGCCAGATAGCCCACAGATCGACCCCATGGAAATGGAACACTTGTACTTTCCCACCTTTCCCTTCTGAGGCTCCTTCATGGTCTCCTTCTCTGCCTGTTAAAATAACCATTGTCCCAGCTATGCTGTACAGTAGGGAGAGCTGGAGGACCAGAATAAGAAAAGAGATAAACAGAGAAGTCACACCTGCACTGGGGAACAGTCAAGGCACAGCACCATTCTCTGGGTTGGAACTTGGAAGCCCTAAATATTCCCTTAACACCATATAGGGTTGCCAGGTCCCCTGTGGCCACTGGTGGTCCTGGGTGGGGGGCAGGGTTGCCAGCTCCAGGTTGGGGAGCTCCTGAAGATTTGGGGATGGAGCCTGGGGAGGACAGGGACAGGGGACAATTTCACAGTTGGGGACAATGCCACGGAGTCCATCCTCCAAAACATCCATTTTCTCTGCTCTCTGTAGTTTGGAAAAGAGATTCCTGGGGATCCCCAGGTCCCACCTGGAGGCTGGCATCCTTAACACCATATGGCAAGCTATTGTTATTGTAAGCAAAGCAGGAATTCCTGTACCTTTAATAACTGGCTGCTTTATGTTCTACCGGTTGAAATTTCTTTTTCAATTTTACTAAGGTAGCCATTTGGTGGAGGGGAGGGGGAGTTCTGTGTCTTTGATGGAGGTTTAACAGGCAGAAATAGCCTATAGAAGTTCTTGGTGGCATGGAGGGAAATTATATCACCTGGTGGTTTGCTGCAGATCAAACTGATATTAATGGGACCCAGGGCTTTCCCCCTGGGGGAATGTCCTGGAACGGAGTGCCGGAACTTCTTCAACAATTTTAATTTTTTTTTTAAAGTTCATGAGTTTTCAGTATACAGGTCGAAAACTTCATTTCCCTCTTGAGAGTTCCGGCACCTCTTTTTCCAAAAAAAGCCACGATGGGACGTGTTTAAAAGCTGGCAACCCCACTAGGCATGTTGCTATTAAACAGGTTCCTTTCCTTCCTGTGTATGGGGTTACCACATTGTTATACTATGGGGGGAGGAGGGTGTCTTAGTCTCTGGGAGAACTGAAGAGCCTGCTTTAGGTGGGACGGTCAGCTTTTTAACTGGCTCTGCTCTTGTACCATCCTGGCATACAGAAATCTGTGTTATACCTCTGAGCTCCTTGAATTCCAACAAAATTTATTTCAGTATAATCTTTTGTGAGTCAAAGCGAGGGATGTCAACAGAGCAGGCCTGGGGGAAAATGTCCCATCCCTTTAATAGAGGCATAATGCATTCAGATGAGCAGCTGAAACGTCTCAGGGCATGAAGGTAAATAACATCCCATTATGCCTCTCTTAAAGAGGAAGGACATTTTGTTTCTCAAATTGGCAACCATACTTCAGAGCTCACTTCCTCAGTTATCTATGACCAGGGCCGGCTCCAGGTGTCTATGACAGAAAAACTCCACTTCTTAAATTTGTCACACTACTATTAAAGGCACAGGAACATGGCCAGTAAAAAGAATTATGTTCACTTTTGGAGGCTTTTGGAAGGAAACGTGGCTGGGAAGGGAAAGTCATTTTGGTGGGTTTGTTGAGGCAAGTGGCAGGCCAGGAAAGGTTTAAGTACTTCAGGGGAACCTCCACATTCAGAGGCACTAAGCCTCTGAATCCCAGAGCCAGGATATAATATCAGGGGAAGGCCACTGTGTGAAACAGGATGCTGGACTAGATAGACCACTGGTCTGATCCAGCAGGGCTCTTCTTATGTTTTGATGTACCCTCTTTGAGCCTGCTAATCTTCTACAAATTCTATGCCCTTGACATTGATTCAGCAAAACAGAATTGGATACCTGTGTTTAATGATTGCAGGCTTCCCCCTCCATGTTTATTTATTTAAAAAATAAATGTATATGCTGTGCAGTTGCCAGACCTCCGGTGGAGGCAGGGGTCTCCCACTGTCAGGCCCCACCACCCAGCCACCGATCAGCTGGCCAGAAGGGGATCTTACCCTGAAAAAGGAGAGTCTTTTGACATACAGTGATGTGCCAGGAAGTGATGTCATCACATCATGGGCGTCAGGGCAACACTCTGGTATTTGGGCAAAAACTCAATGGTAGAAGCCAAATTCATCATAGAGTTTTTGCCCAACTACCAGGGCGTTGCCCCAATATGATGACATCACTTCTGGGTCACTTGGGCAGTGATGAAGGTATGTCACTACACGTCTGCTCCTAGTAAGTTCCTGCCATCTCCTGCCAGTTGCCATGAGGGACCTGGCAACCCTAATATGCTGCTTGTCCAGAGACCTAAAACTGGCTTTGGCTAACTCTGGCCCCGTTCACACGGAGCATTTGCCCCGCTGAAGGCACGGGAGCCCCGCGGACTTTCCGTGCGCGATCATACGAGCACATCCGGGAGGCGTAGTGCTCCCGTGGCCAACCCACGGCTTCCCTCCGAAAACGCGGAGTAAAAAACTACTAGGGTCGAAGTACTAGTTTCCGGAAACCCTGGGGCAAAGGCCGGCGTCTGATCATGGGAGCGCCAGTATCCCGTGGCTTCCGACGCCAGCCCATGTCCCGGGGTTTCCGCATGTTGTAAGTTTCTATGGGATGCGCACCAACGCTGAGTGAGGCATGCGCATTTGCAAGACACCGGCAGTGCCCCCCCCAACGGCACATGCGCACTTCACAACAGCACTGCTTGCGTGGTCTGCTGCGCTGTTTTTTTGCCACGCTGCAGCAGCGTGGTATGATCGGCACTTGGGGCTGGAGCATGGCAACCTGGTGGCCCGTGTGATCAGGCTACCATGCCTTATTTTGCTCTGGGGCGAACTGCTTCACCTCCCCCCCCGTGTTTTCTGGCCCGTATGACCGGGGCCTCTGTAAGGCAAATATAAAGCCTGTGTTCTGTCCTGTGCTAATACGCATTTGTGGTGGAAGGCAGAAACTTGCCCTAGGGTGCATAATAAACCTTTGTGCGCAAACATCTTGTTACATGACAACACAAATGCAGCCCTCACATAAATGTTCAAAACAGCTTCCATTTGACAATTGTTAATGTGTGAACTAGTCTTTCCAGTTATGGTGGATGAGGGCCTGAGGTCACCTCATGCAAACAGCTAAAAGGAATCTCGCATCCTTCTTGTTTCTCAACACCTCAAAGGATGTGTGTTTGTACGTGTGAGAGAGAGATGCAATCATCTGTATACGATTTGGCTTCTCTAGCCCTGAGGTGGGCTGCTTGTGTCTTTGAATCACACACTGTTGTGACCTTCAGCGTATGTAACTCTGGCAATGCCAGCTGATATCAGGCTGAGGGCCGATTTCAAATGTGTTCCTAAGTAGGGCTGCCAGCTCCAAGTTGGGAATACCTGGAGGTTTGGGGAGCGGAGCTGGAGGAGGGCAGAGTTTGGGGAGTGGAGGGTTAGTTCAATGGGCTATAATGCCAATAGAGTCCACCTTCCAAAGTGACCACTTTCTCCAGGTGAGGTGATCTCTGTCACTTGGAGATCAGTAGTCATCCCAAGTAATCTCCAGCCACTGTCTGGAAGTTGTAGGAATGCCAGGGCTCTCCTCTCTGCTGGCAGGGGGAGGTGACGTCATCACATTGGGCACATTCTAGAGGGGATGCTCTGGCATTCAGCTAAAAAACTCTGTGGTCACCATAGAGTTTTTAGCTGAAGGCTAGAGCATCCCCCGTGCAACGTGCCCAGTGCAATGACATCACCTCTAGGTGACATCATCGCACTGGGCACATAGGGGGTGGCAGGGCTGTTCAGGGGTGGGGCTCCCCCTCGCCTGCCAGCTGGCTGATGGAGGATTTGGGCCCCCAAAACTGGGGGACCCCCGACCTCCATTGGGGGGTTGGCAATCCTAGAAAGTTGACAACCCTAATCCTAACCATGCCCTTAGGCTTTGGAACCAGTTGCCTATTTTATTTTTATTTATTAAATGTATTGTTGGCCTTTCTTGTTGAGACTAAACACAGACTACAGAATTATTAAAACCATGCAATACAGACCAGCATAATATACACAATGAAAATGCAATGCAATTGGATCATCCGATAAGAGGACAATTAAAATGTTAAAAGTAACATGAAAACAATTGGGATTTGTAAGGTCCAGGATTTCAGTACTTCAGTGCTGTTTTCATTTATTGGCGCCTTTGGAATCTAGCTGTCTCCTTTTATGGCCACTCACTTTGAAAAACAAGTCATAAATGATCTAAGTAAATAGTATTCTTATCGATCCCAGGGGATAGCTGGAAAGCATGTGGCACACCTACCTTGCAGAAGCAAAGCAGGTCTGGATCTGGTCAGTGCCTGGATTGGAACCCAATACAACAAAGGCAGGAAATAAGTAATGTTCGGTGTTGTCCTGAGCTTCAAACTAGTATGTTCTTGTTTCATTTAGAGACCTTGCATGACACCTCTCCATAGACATGGTCAAGGTCGCTGACAACTATAACAACATGATGATAAAACAATCTGGTTGTTAAAACAAGCCCTGGAAACAATCCAGAACATTTACAAAAACCATTAAAAACTTACCAGAGGGTAAGGTAAAAGGTAAAGGTTCCCTTGCTCGAAAGCCAGTTGAATCCGACTCTAGGGTTGCGGTGCTCATCTCCGTTTCAAAGCCGAAGAGCCAGCGCTGTCCGAAGACGTTTCCGTGGTCATGTGGCCAGCATGACTAAACACCAAGGTGCACAGAACGCTGTTACCAGAGGGTAAAACAGCCATTAAAACCAAGGTAGAGCGTTAAAATAAGCCATTAAACGATGATGGAATTAATAATATAGTTGCAAAATAGATCAGCTATGAATTTTGAAATTTGGGATGTTTGAAGTAAGTATTCTATAGAAAATGTCATACAAATTATAATGAAGGGGATATTGGGGGGAAATATTTTCTGTTCTCTATACCCTGTAATGTATAACAACCTTCAATGTATATGCTTTGTGATATAATCCTTCTTTCCTTTTGTATCCCTTTAATACCTTGTTTTATTTAAAATAAAAATATATAATGCAAGAAATAAGCCATTAAACATAAAAGACAGCCCTAAGGCTGGAAGAAGAACCTGTGCTGTTAAGTCACAGCTGTTTCATGGCAGCTCCATCCATGGGGCATTCCAGGCAAGAGAGGGGCAGAGGTGGTTTGCCATCGGCTTCCTCTGCATGGCAACCTGTCTTCCTAGGTGGTTTCCCATCCAAGTACTCGGCTGAGGCCAACCCTGATTAGCAACCAAGTTCTGACAGGGTCAGGATGAGCTGGGCTAGGTGGACTACTTCCTAAGGCTTCACTTTGTCCAACGATTTCAGGGTGGCACAGCTCATTCTGTCTCCAGTTTGCCTTCACAACCGTTCTGTGAGGCAGGCTAAGACTGAGGACCAGATGACAAGATTCAGAGTCCTTGTAGCCAACACAAAGTCCTGGTGGCTCCAGCTGGGGCTGTCAATGGGAGACCTCCTGATGGCAACTCTACTTGTCCCACCTCTACTCAGTGGGCTGGTGGGGATAAAAATGGGGTGGGGGTCAACATTTTGGTGACATCATGACATCACTTCCAGTGCAACCATAAAGGTTTGAGTAAATGCTTCAGCGTCACCCCGATGTGATGACATCACTTCTGGGCTACGCTGGAAGGGATGCTATTTGCAGCAGTGGTGTACCCTTCAATCTCTCACCAATTGCCAGCCAACCCTAGCTTCAGCCTTCCCACCATCTCATTTTCACATTCTGGAAAGATCCCAGAGGGTCCGCTATTTACTTTGTTGGGAAATGTACATGGCTTTTTTTGTAGAAAAAGCCCAGCAGGAACTCATTAGCATATTAGGACACACCCCTGGCTTCACAGCTCATTAGCATCTTAGGCCACACCCCCATGTTACCAGAAGCGTGGTCATCCAGCCACACCCACCTTTTGCTTTTTATTCTGTTTACCTTGTTTGTTGTCAAAACCCAGGGCTTTTTTTGTAGCAGGAACTCCTTTGCATGTTAGGCCACACACCCCTAATGTAGCCAATCCTAATGAGTTTCTGCTGTTGGATGTGGCCTATTATGCTAATGAGTTCCTGCTGGGCGTGGCCAACTTGGGAGCCAGCCGGAACTCCGTTCCTGTGCGTTCCTGCCCCAAAATAGTCCTGGCTGTAAGTATCTCAACAGGGCAAACAGCAGCTCCTAGGGACAATGGAAAATGGAGTGGAGAGGGTGTGTGTGTCTCCACATATACTCACAGCCACAATTACATTTGATCCTGCATGTTCCTGGGAGGCACAGAGGTCTCAATGCACATATGATAGAAAGTCCTCATGGCAGGTGCTTGGACATCGTTTTGTGTGAAGTTGCCCTGAGAGACGACAATTAACTTGATGTCACCCAGCGAGTTTCATGGCAGAATGGGGAACTGAAACCAGATCTTCTTCATCCAGCTCTCTAACCGCTGAATTATACTGTCTCAAATGCTACCAGGCCATGATTCCAAGACAGATCATGAGCTTGGCTTAGCTGTTGTAGAACACTGCAGCTCTGCTCTGATTGGCTACTGTATCTAACAAGATTCCATCTTGGAACCCTGGTATGGTAATGGCAGTACTGTGGAAAACCTTGAACTTTATAAATAAATATTGTTATTACAGTAAAGAAGCCTCTTGATTCTTAATTCCTTGTCCTGGTCACATAAAAGTATGGTGTAAAGTACAAAGCTGCCACTTACAGCTGAGGCATGGGCTCTTCCTTTCCCACTCTCCTGGTTCAGTAGTTGAATGGGCTTTACCAGAGGAGAAGGCACACCAAGACCGATGCCTAGCTGAAATAGTGCCGCTCAGTTGTTGAATAAGAACATTGTTTTACTTACTTTGTTAAGCCTTTCGGTCACAGCTGACTTAGGGCAACCCTGTAAGGTTTTCAAGGCAAGAGATGTTCAGATATTGACTGGCAGCCTTGAAGCAGTGACTGGACAAACACTTGTGAAGGATGCTCTAGGCTGATCCTGAACTGACCAGGGGGTTGCACTAGATGGCCTGTAGGGCACCTTCCTGCTCTGTGATTCTATGATTCTATGAGGAGGTTTCTATGAGGAGCTACTGCCTGCCTCCGCACAGTGACCCTGAACTTTCTTGGTTCTTGCCATGAAGCCACTATTAAAGACTCTTGTAATATCACTGCTTTCCTGAACTGTGAAGAGTGTATGCCAGGGCAATCGAAATCGAAGGTTAAATAGACAGAGCTGTGATTCCAAGAAGAGTGCCCAATGCTGAACTATGGACTGTACACTATGGCCAAGGGGAGCCTTGTGCTCAGGAAGCATGCCAAGCCAGATGTGGACCTGGGACACAGAAGCCTTCTGCCTCTGTACCTTTGCATCCACACAAGCATTGTGATGCAGATCTACAGCCCTGGCCTCCACGCATGCAGAGACAGCAGCAGACCAGAGAAGGACCCATGCTCTGACCATTACGCAGCATCCTTCCCTCTTTTGTGTGTTAGCGTCACCTGGAAAGTAATACATTCCTCTTCCTCCTGAGTCAGCCTAAGACAAAAGACTGTGTCCAGTTAAAGACAAAAGGAGTCATTAAGCCTTCCTGTCACCCATCTACTCCAAGCATCAGATTGTTAATATGAAGCACCGGACCTGCCCTATAATTGGATCCCTCGACCCTCTCCTTTCTCTTACCCTCTTCCGCTAGAGGTATCACTCCCTGCCGACCATCAATTTTCAATTGACTAACCATCTATACCTTTGTGTTCCCCATTCAAAGTACAGGGGTTTTTTTCTAGTGCTCCCTGGGAACCAGGTGACCACATGGCCATTGTCTCAGGTCACATCTTAGCTATTTCAGGTGAGCTTTCCCTGAGCCTGCTCTCTTGCCTCTTGCCTCTTCCTCTCCTAACCCCATCCTACCTTGTTGGTTCCAAATCTCAGCTGGTTTGGAATCAGTCCACATGTGTTGCTGGTCAACTCATGATCCCTTTCCTCTCATTGTTTTCCATTTTTCGCGGCATGATCTACTTGTCTCGTCAGACAGGTAACATATTACCCACCAAAGATATTCCTGCTCATGCAAACATTGCTATCCTTTCAACTCTGTATTCCTAGTTCTGTATTGTGTGTGTGAATGCTTGATTATTGTTTGTATGCTTGAGTTGTTTTAACAACACAGTCTCCGCATCTGTTCATGGGCTCTGGGAATGCTGACTCTGGTAGACAAAGGTTATGATCCCATATTGTATGCCTTGTTGTTGTTGTTGTTCAGTCGCACAGTCGAGTCCGACTCTTCACGACCCCATGGACCAGTTTACGCCAGGCCCTCCTGTCTTCCTCTGTCTGCTGAAGTTTGCTCAATTTCATGTTCGTTGCATCGATGACACTGTCTAACCATCTCATCCTTTGCCGTCCCCTTCTTCTTTGACCTTCAATCTTTCCCAGCATCAGGGTCTTCTCCAGTGAATGCTCCCTTCTCATTTGGTGGCCAAAGTATTTGAGCTTCAGGATCTGGCCTTCCAGGGAGCAATCAGGGTTGATTTCTTTTAGGATTGACTGATTTGATCTCCTTGCAGTCCAAGGGACTCTCAAGAGTCTTCTCCAGCACCATAGTTCAAAAGAATCTATTCTTCGGCACTCGGCCTTCCTTATAGTCCAACTCTCTCAGCCATACATTACTACGGGGAATACCATTGCTTTGACCATGCGGACTTTTGTTGGCAAGGTGATGTCTCTGCTTTTTATCATGCTGTTTAGGTTTGCCATTGCTTTCCTCCCAAGGAGCAGGCGTCTTTTAATTTCATGGCTGCAGTCACCATCTGCAGTGATCTGGGATCCTAGGAACGTGAAGTCTGTCACTACTTCTACGACTTCCCCTTCTATTTGCCAAGGAGTGATGGGGCCAGATGCCATGATCTTAGTTTTTTTGATGTTGAGCTTCAAGCCCACTTTTGTGCTCTCCTCTTTCACACTGAGCAAGAGGCTCTTTAGGTCCTCTTCACTTTCTGATTGTATGCCTATTGCCATTTAATATTCATAATTCCCTGAGCTTAGTAATTAATCAAGGCAATTTGGCTAACCTGGAGGTTTCCCACTCAAATAAGAACCATGGCCAACCCTGCTTAGCTTCCATGATCTGAGGAGGTTGGGCCAGCCTAGGCTATCCAGGTTTGGACATTGTTTACTGTATCGTAGCATATTCGAAGCCCACTTTGTTTTCCTGTCCAGGATTTGCTGTTTAGTGCCAGTATCTACCACTTAATTTCTCATGCCCCGTCATGAGAGTGACTCCCGTTGTATTTTCCTGGCATGACATTCATGATGGCTTTCTTTTTTCTTTTTGCCCAAAGTTGTGTATGCAGAGAAATGCTCTTCTGTGGAGTTGCCGTGTCCCTGTCCAGACTGCCTTGAACAACATAGAGAAATGAACTGGTACTTTGACCTGAAAGGCGTCGCAACCCTTCTCTTCCGCAAAGTGCAACGCGACAGCGTGGAGCGTCTGCCGGCTGCCTGGGCTCGCCTTGAGATGCTTCAGAATTATTCCCTCCACTTTAGCAACATGATGGACAGTGACACCGGTAGATACTGGTGTGAGCAAAGCCATTATTATGATCTGGTGGTCGTCACAGGTGAGTGAGTGAACATCTAAAATAGATCTACAACAAACTTACCATGCAGGAATCCCTCTCGGAGAATTCTCAGAAAAGGCTCAGACAAGGAACAGTTTTCCAGAGGGTAGAATTCCAGATTTAGAAACAGGGATTAATCTGAGCCAGATCTTGCTGAGGCTTAAGCCCATCTTCTAGTTTCAGACTAGGGATGTATGCAGCATCCCAAGCATCCCCTCTGTTCCCTGCTGGAGCCTCAAAGGCCAGTGGAAGGTGAACAGGGTAGGTGCATCAGTGCATGACATCTTCCATCGAAAAACTGGTGGGTGACACTCTAGTATTTGCCAAAAAATCTATAGTTTACCAGCCCCCCTTCTGCTGCTCTCCCTCTGCCCACTCCCCAATATTCCTGGTTAGGCACCTTCCTTCCCTCCCCTCAGCTCTCCCATTCACACACTGTTCTCTCTTTTCTCCTCCCTTCAGCCAACCTCTACTGTGTTGGAAAAATTGGCAAAATAGTTTAATATTCAGAGATTGCAATGGATCTTTGCTTCCCTGGAGGGGAGGCATTTTCTTCTTTTTAAAAATCTTTATTTCTAAAGGAAGGGTTCACAGGAAATCTACAAAATGACAAAGACACCTAAGACTACATCCTTACACTTTGACCACATGGTCTACAACAACAATGGAGATTCTTCTTCTTCTTGACCCCTAGAAGGAAATCACCTGAATGCATTAACCAATGATGGTTAGTAAATAGGCTTCAGTTTCCTGGGCTTTCTTCCCATTGGCTTTGTGCCAGGTTCCCTTCCAGGTCAGTCTAAACAATGGCACACAAGATAAGCACACATTAACCCTATAATGACTGGATTTTAGACCTTGCAGCACACATATTTCCAATACGCCATTCCTCTCTTAAACAGAAATTGCCTGCGTCCCCCACACCCTCTCTCCCATCCCCTACTCCTGCCCCCCTCAGTTCCTGGTGGGGCCATAACTAGGGTTGCCAACAATCCCCTGGGAGCTTTTGGGGCGTGGCATTGTGATGTTGTGGCAGACAGCACCATGACTTCACTTGCCATTACATACCTGGAAGTGACATCATGGCACTGCTACAGTGCTCTAGGTATCTTCAAAGTATCTATGGGAAAAAAACACTTCTGCGACATTGCGGCATCACAGCAGCATTTTTTTGCTGCATTTTTCTCCTGGTGGAGCACAGGGACAGGAAATCTCCTGCTATACTGGGAGACCATACCACCCTATGCTGTTCGACATTGAGTGCCCCTTGAGTTGCTGCAGAAACCCAAATGCCACCTGAGTTTTCTCATATCTGGCATGGCATTTTAATTTTTTAAAAAACAAACGACCAGTTTTTGGGGATGAGTGGGTGGATGTTTAGATTTTCCTGTCCCCCAAATCCGTGTTTTCTTTTGCTTCCTTTTCGTTTTTGATCTGCACACTGGGAAATATGGTTGCTTAAATGTTTGTTTTTTACTTGAGTCTAGAAAAGTTGTAGGAAACCGCTGAAGATACTGTTGTAAAATATTCAAAAGTATTTAATTACTCAGAGTATCGATGGATCTTGCTCTATTGGAAAGAAGAGATTTCTTTGCATTTAAAAAACTTTATTTCTAAGGGTAAAAGGTATACACGAAACCCACAAATAAACCAGACATCTAAGGGCTACATTTCTAAGCTGCTTACAGGTCAAGTCATGGCTACTCACTACACACAGACAAAGGAAAAGCTGTGCTTCTCCTTGACCCCTAGAAAGGAAGTCACCTGAAACAAACAACCAATCTGTATCACAATAGAACTTACTTTTCCCGGGCTAATATTCCATTGGCTCTGTCTCAGTTATCCCTTCCAGGTCAGTCTAGACAACAGCAACACTAGGTAAACAAGTTAACCCTATAATGACTGGATTGTCAGACCTTGTAAGCACATACATTTCCAACAGATACCAGAGCACTGGTATGACTTGATGCCAGGGAACCGCATTGAAGCGTTGTCAACTTGCAAGCAATGCTCCCTCTATGCTGTGGAGTCTTGTGAGCAGAAATTCTGCTTTGTGAGCTGCTGGAATATAAAGTTGTGAGCGGCTGATTTGGCTACTGCATGAATTAGTTTGCTCTGGAGCCATCCTTCCTGAGCTGAGACAACAATGTGGGAGCAGAGGCTGAAAAACTGTGAGCTCGC
The DNA here is from genome assembly GCA_029375565.1 of Gekko gecko. Lineage (NCBI taxonomy): Eukaryota > Metazoa > Chordata > Lepidosauria > Squamata > Gekkonidae > Gekko > Gekko gecko. The sequence goes on along the minus strand of JAPDNY010000002.1, from coordinate 34,165,346 downwards.
TCGCACTAACTCAGCTTAGAGGGAACACTGCTTGCAAGCCAAAGTTTTTCTCTGAAATATCAGGAGGCCGTGGGAGAAGGCAGCCCCAGCTCCCACTCCAGCAGCCGCCCTTCTGCCTCAACCCTTGTCCTACCAGCTGTAATTGAACATATGCGCCAGCAGGTGGAGTAGGAGGGCCAGATGAGTGTCAGATTTTCCTAATTTGGTAACAGATGTCAAAGTACGCACATCTCTGGTTTGTAAATTTGGAAACCACAGAACTGCAGATGTCTGGCTCCTTTTTTTTCACACCGATGGAACTTCCAGGAACTTTGTGTCAGAGACCTGGAAACCTTTACCTTCCATCCAAGTCTGAAAGGATCTCATGATTGCTTTAAGGATCCTTTAAAATGAGGCTGGATTTTTAAATTGTTGTATGCTGCTTCTACTGCTATTGTTTTGACTTGTCGTTTAGTATAATACGTCACTTCTTCAAGGTTATATGCTGCCCCCGGTACTTTTTGAAGAAGGCCAGGATAAGAAATACAGTAAAAAAAATTAGATTCGGGTCCTGTTGGTCTGACGCAGCAGAGGAAGAAGTGTGCGTGCACCCAAAGGCTGATACCCAGTAAATAAATTTATTATTCCATCCTGCCCTTTTGTCTCCTCTCCATTTTGCCCCTGTTTATTTATTCAAGCCTTTTGCTCCCCCATGGAGACCCAAAGCGGCTTACAAAATACAGAATGCAATTCAAACAAGCAGACATAAGAACATAAGAGAAGCCAATGTTGGATCAGGCCAATGGCCCATCCAGTCCAACACTCTGTCACACAGTGGCCCGAAATACCAGGTGCCACCAGGAGGTCCACCGGCGGTGCCAGTAGAACAAGTGCAGTGTGCCAGATCCGGGGCTAATCCTGGATCTGCTAACCCGACTCACTTAGTGTCTCAGGTGAAGAGCCCCAGGCTAAGATGCTGTTTGGCTTTTCCCTATCAAGGCGTGCCTCTGCCACATCTATAAATACCTGAGACACAAAAGGAACTGAAGCTCAGCCCAAATCTCATTCAGCAGACAGAAAGAAAAAGGAGATTGGATTCATACCCCACCCTTTACTAGCCAAAGGAGTCTCAGAGCAGCTTACAACCCCTTTCTCTTCCTCTCCCCACAACAGACACCCTGTGAGGTAGGTGGGGCTGAGAGAGCCCTGAGAGAACTGCCCTTGAGAGAACAGCTCTGAAAGAACTTGTAACTGACCCAGGGTCACAGCAGCAGCTGCATGTGGAGGAGTGGGGAATCAACCCCGGTTCTCCCAGATAAGAGCCCGCACTTCTAACCATTGCACCAAAGATATTTCCACCTTTCTTCCTCCTCTGGGCTGAACTTCTGTCCCTCCTTCTCACTTCAGTGGCCAGCTTCCAACTTCTTCCCATGTCCCTTGCTTCCTACGCCCCCTGAGGCCTCCCCTACTTTTGTTCTGCATGGGAGTAGCTTTACCTGTCTTGGGTTAAAGAGACAAAGATCCCCTGAGGGATCTCAATGCGAAATGCATAGGGGTTATTAACACTTTGTAATAAAATTTTCTCCCCACTGCACCATTGAACACACATGAATCTGCCTTAAACTGAATCAGACCCATGGTCTCTCAAGGCCAGTATTGCCCCCTCAGACTGGCAGCAGCTCTCCAGGGTCCCAGGCAGAGAGAGGTCTTTCGCACCACTTACTGCCTGGTCCTTTTTAGCTGGAGATGCCGGGGATTGAAGCTAGGATCTTCTGCATGCCAAACAGATGCTCTGCCTCTGAACTGTGGCACTACTGTTTTTTTTCTTTGTCTCTTTGCTCCAGTTGGTATGGCCCTTGGTTTTCTTCCTGTCATAGGGTTGCCAAATCTGGCAACTGACAAGAGGGCTAGGAGCAGGGACATGGTGTTTGTGTGTGATGTTGGTAATGTTGCCAGTGTTGCTACATGATTTCTGGGTAATACCTGGAAGAGACAAAGGGCGGCTCAGGGAATTGCTTGAAACTCCATAGTAGAACCATAGATGCTGTGAGTCTGTGCCATCAAGGTCATGACAAAGGCATGACCTCACTGATGTCAAGACCAAGGTCATAGGCAGCAGACCAAAAAAGCTGGAGCCAGGTAACACAAACAGACTAGGAGGTGTATTGTAATGAGGAAGAAGCCATGCTTCAGAGCTGCCGAGTAATCCTCTCCAGTGCTGAGTGACCTGCTCTCACCATCTTCCTGTTCCTCTCAGTGTGTGTGTGAAGAGAAGCCCGAGTGGGGGCCCTCTTGCTCTCCGTGCAACTGAACTAGCAGCAGGTCCTTCCAAAAATGGCAGCTCTGGAAGGGCTTTCGCCCAGTAGGTGGGACTCCATAATTCGCATGAGGAGTCTCAGCAAATATCTAGGTGGAAGACCAGTGACTTAAGTGAGGCCCAATTAATTGGCCAGACCAGCTCTGCAATAATATGTCCCCTTTCCCCTCCACTAGCCGGTCCTAGATCACTGACAACCTACAAGAGAGAGAAAGAGACAGAAAGAGAGACACAGAGAGAGAGAGAGACCCAAAAATACATTCCTAGGTCTCAATTGCTTCTTGAATTCATGATGGCCGTGGTACATCAGAGACATTTCTCTCTCCTCCAGGAACAAAGCAGATGGTGGAGAGCAGGAGAACAGAGAGTGTGTGCTATATCCTGAGTTGCTCGGTCTCAGTCGGAAACATACAGCACTCTGTGGTCAGGTGGTGGGAAGGCAAAAAGGAGCTTCAGGGTGAAGAGAAGAAGGGAGGAATCAGCGTTTTCAAAGGAGAAAGGACCTCACAACTCCACATTTGCGTGAAAAAGGAGACCGCTGGAGACCGGGAAGGAACGAGGCCCAAGGAAAGGAGAGTGAAGTGTGCTTTTGCTGACCACTTGGTTATCACCTTCAATTTGACAGGTAAGAGCTAGGATGCTGGATTTGTGTAGGGGTTTGCTGGGCTTCCTTTTGGGTTGGGAGTGGCCAGGTGTTCGATTTATACAATGAGTCAATACAAATTTATAACAAATGAATTCTGTGGAAGGTTTGAAGAGTAACCTTTTTGTCTCCCCTCAGTGAATTTCGTGATTTCCCCCTCACCCAGAGTTGTTTCAAGCCCCACTCCCCCCACCCGCACTTTATCTTAAAGCCTCCGATGGTTGTCAGGAAGAAAATGGCAGTGACCCAGGGTTTCAGTGAGGGAGTGGAATTGCTGAACTCACGAGGTGTCTGTCTAGCGAAGAGTGGCCAACCAATTGGTGGAAGGTGCTGACAAGTCACAGTTAACTTATGGCAAGCCCTGGTGGGCTTTTCAGGGCTGGAGATGAACCATTGCCTGCCCCTGCGCAGTAACCCTGGACTTCATTGGTGGTCTCCCATCCAAGTACTAACTAGGAACCATTCTACTCACCTTCAGAGATATGATGAGGTCAGGCTAGCCTGGGCCATCCAGGTCAGGATGAAACAACTAGAAAAAAGCAAACCAGCCCGTCCCGCCCCCCAGCCTTCTGGGCTAGATAACGGAAGCGTTTCTAAAAAAATTCTTTAGTGTCCATGCTTCAATAGCGCATTCCATAACTTTGCATGCTGTTGTGTGACTGATAGCATTTGCACGCACTGCTTTCATAGAGTTGCGTCTCTCTCTTCCCTCACTAGGTTCTTTTGAGCTTAGGGTAAGCCAGAAGAAGGAGTAGGTGGCATCTGAGGAACAGGACATTGAGGGAATGATGGCACTAAGGTCTCCAACCCAATCCAGTGTGTGGTTCGATGTGGTGGTTAAGAGTGGCAGACTCTAATCTGGAGAACTGGGTTTGATTCCCCACTCCTTCACATGCAGCCAGCTGCGTGACCTTGGGTCAGTTACAAGTTCTCTGACAGCTGTTCTCTCATGAGTAGTCCTCAAAAGAGCTCTCTCAGCCCCACCTACCTCACAGGGTGTCTGTTGTGGGGAAGGGAAGAAGATTGTAAGCTGCTCTGAGACTCTGAGGGAAGGGTGGGGTATAAATCTAACTCTTCTTCTTCCCCTTCCTCTGACCCACAATGCAGTCTAAGGACATATGATAAATAAATAATAAATAAATAACTGAGGACAAACTTAGAGATAACAGATGCAGAAATGAACAGAGGTCTTTTGCCCTTAGGTCATCCTAAATTGCCCCTATTGCCAATTGTAGTCTTATCTGCTGGGGAGAGGCAGAGTCCTGCATTTCAAGGATTTGTTCTCCTCTGGTGTCTTTCCCTTGATACACAGGAGTAGCAAAAGATTGCCTATTGGCATGCCCTAATACAACTCGGTGCCTGGAAAGTGCAGGGCATGAGGGCACCTGGATCCCGCTGGCTGCATGTGTCACACTGCAATTAGTCATCATCCTTGCTCTGGGGGTGGCATTGTGGAGGAGGAGACATTGGTAAGTCAAGTTCCTATGAATTGGGGCTGGGGGAAGTTCAGTACTTATTAATCTTATGATTGGCATGGGGTGGGGTGAAGAAGACATCAGTGTAGGATCACGAGGAGCTGTTCTAGGAATAGATAATACTGAGCTTGAATGACCATTGATCTTACTTAGGGTGAAGACGGGTATATCTCCCCCCCGAGTGTTAGAGCAGAAGGTGTCTATTGGCTAGAACCTGTAACGTCACCAACATAGATTCACAAAGTCTTTGTGGGTTTAGGGTGGGGGATTAAGGAGAAAAATGGACTTATAAACAAATTATATTTAGTTTCTTTTGTAAAAATATGAAAGTGCACGAGGTCTGCCTAAAGTATGGGTATACCAGGAATGGGGGAGATTTAAGACTGAAAAATGTATCTAATTTGCAAGCCAGGAAAGTTATGAAGCCAAATTCATATTGTGGGGGAAGAATGCATGGTTTCTGCTGCCTGCCCTAACTCTGTGGATGTGCAAAACTGTTGCCAGTTAGTGAAGAGGTAATGCTGAGCTAGAGAGACCACTGGACTCACATAGGGTTGCCAACTCTGGCGTAGGGATTTCCAGGAGAGTTGAGGGGTGAAACCTGGGGGAGGGCAGACTGTTCAGAAGTCAAGGAACTCAGAGGGAATGTGATTCCATGAAGTCTGCCTTCCAAAACAGTCATTTTCTCCAGAGGAACATAACTCTGTAATCTGGAGATGGGTGATGCTGGGAGAACTGGAGGCTGGCAACACTAGTAACTTAGTATATACTACGTGCAAAATTTTTTCATGCAATCCTGGCTGAAGTTAAGAACCAGCAGGATCTCGTGTCATCTAGCACCATCTTTACATTTTTGCACCTTGACTCATGGACATTGATTTATCTGTTAAATTTTCATACCCTACTCTATTTTCTAAGGAATTTACTGCAGCATGTGGGCATTGCTTCCTTGGCCAGCAGAGGGTAGCAGAGGGTAACATTTTGCTTGTACTTTGAATTGATTTTTGACTTTCTTCCCCAGCAGTGAGAAACATGAAGATTATTTTAACAAGGGTGGCAGAGGTAGGTCCTGCAAGATTCATTGGTTTGTGGGCGTGCATTTGATACTGCTGTGGGTGGGATGTGTTCTAATGGGGTCTGGGACTCCTCAGTTCCTGGAGAAGAAAGCTGTACATGGTGGGCTACGGATCGTGGTGCCGCGACAGGGAGTTCTGACCTCTCTAGGAGAGGGATCTGGCCACTTTTAGAGCAGATGACAGAATTCAGGGTCAGGATACCAGCCTCCAGGAGGGGCTGGGGGATCCCCCGGAATTACAGCTCATCTCCAGGCTATAGAGATCAGTTCCCTTGGAGAGAAAGGATGCTTTGGAAGGTGGACTCTCTGGCATTGTACCCCACTGAGGTCGCTGTCCTCCCCAGGCTCCATCCCCAAATCTCCAGGAGTTTGCCAACTTGGATCTGTCAACCCTGCCCCCTCCCTCCTCTGCCAGTGGATGGAGGCCCCCAGCAACCCTAATTCAGGGGCATCAGGATATTCCAGCTGTAGAATGAGATGTAGCGCACTGCAGATGGGTACAGGGAGTGGAAATTCCTGCATTCATTAGAACTAGGATCTGATGACTAAGCCCCCTCCACACCTTAGACAAACAGCAGAAGAGAGGGCAAAGCTGCCCTTGGAATTTACTGAAAACTGCCCTCAGTTCTATCTCTACTTTATCTTGCCTTTACTCTGTGAGCCTGAACGTCTTCCTTTCTTCCATCTTAAACTCTCCACAAGCCTGCGAGACAGCCTAGGCTGAGAGAGAATGATTGCCTCAGGGTCACCCAGTGAACTTCCTGGCCAGTTGGGGGATTTGAGCTCGGGCTGCCCAGCGGCCTGGAGGGAAAAAAATGAGGCTTTAATGGAGGTTTAAGTTGTGGAGACTCTTAAGTGGAGACTCTTAAGTGCGCAGACTCTAATCTGAGGGAACCAGGTTTGATTCCCCACTCCACTTGCAACTGCTGGATGACCTTGGACAAGCCATAGTTGGACAAGCTGTCAGAACTGTCCTTGAAAGGGCAGTTCTCGGGAGAGCTCTCTCAGCCCCACCTACCTCACAGGGTGTCTCTTGTGGGGAGGGGAAGGGAAAGGAATTTGTAAGCCACTCTGGGACTCCGAGGGAAGAGTGGGGTATAAATCCAATCTCTCCTCCTCCTCCTCCTCCTCCTCCTCCTGGCATGGAGGTAAATCACATCACCCGGTCAACAGCCTGCAACTGAGCCCCTGCTTTGCCCCCAAACACTTGAGGACTGCAATGAATGATGCAAATGTTTGTGTTTGGTTTATTTTGCATAACTCATTCTTCTGCTCAATTTCGGGGAAGTATAAAGGGCCTGATCTCTCAAAGTGCCGCCTCAACCACCACCTCCTGTCTGAGCTGTGCATATACGTTTGCAAATCTTTTTCTGCAACCATAAAAGCTACAATCTTGCTTTCTCTTTGGAAAGAAAAAAATCGACAACCACCAACTTCTCAGGATGCTACATTCTACCGTGTAATAACAAATTTAGCATCTGCTCAGTGCAGAGCCAAAATACGGCAGCTGCTTGGTCTCTTTATGGCTCTCAAAACACACCCATTATTGGCTATTGTCCTGTTAGATGGTCAGGTATTTTCACACCCTCCCTCCGATTGCTTTGGGGGTTAATTCATGTAAACAGCAGAGATGTTTCCTGGACCATTCCTAGGGCTGCCGACTCTGGGCTGGGAAACTCCTGGAGCTTTGGGTGTGGAGCCTGTGGAGGGTGGCGCTGAGGGAAGGGAGGGACCTCGGCATGGAGACCACACTGAAAACAGCCCTTTTCCTCCAGGGGAACGGATTTCTGTCATCCGGAGATCAGTTGTGATTCCAGGAGTGTTCCAGGCCTCACCTGGGGGTTGGCAGCCTTAATGGTATCACTTCAGATGGCTGATGACATTGTGTGTGTTTTTGCCTGACTGACAGTGCCATCCTATGCAGAGTTATGTCCTTCTAAGCCTACTGACTTCAATTGACTTCAGAGGGTGTAACACTGTTTAGTACAGCTAGATTTGAGTCCGTTGGCAGCCAGTGTTCCCTCTAAGGCTGAATTAATGTGAGCTAGCTCACCGTTTTTTAGCCTCCGGCTCGTGCATTTGTGCCTTAGCTCAGGAAGGAGGGCTCCAAAGCAAACTAATTTATGCAGTAGCCAAATTGCTCGCTCACAACTTTTAGTGCCAGTGGGTCACAAAGGTAGAATTTTTGCTTGCAAAACTCCACAGCTTAGAGGTAGCATTGTTGGCAACACCCCTCCCACCTTCTGACTCAGAAATCTCCATTCCTACATGTATCTGATGAAGAGAGCTTTGACTCTCGAAAGCTTCTGCCCTGGAAATCTCATTGTTCTCTCAGGTGCTACTGGACTCGAAGCTAACTCTTCTACTGCAGGCCATCATGGCTACCCTCTGAAAGTGTCTGTTTAGGACTGAGCTCTGAATCCTCTCCCATAGTTTTTAGAAATGTTTTGAACGTAGAATTCCCATTCACATGTTACAGTATACAGATGCATACATGTTTGTAAGAAAGAGTCAATATTCATTCACTTTACAAATGAAATGGGAGCCCAGTACCTGGATAAAAGTGGGGTTTAAATCACACATTCAGCTGTACATGTGTTGAATGTAACATGAGAATGATTCAACCCATACAATTTTTAAAAATCAAGGATACACTGTATATGGATTGTTTGCACATCTACTGTAACTAAACAGGATTTCTTTATTTATTTATTTATTCGATTTATACCCCACCCTCCCCACTGGAGCAGGCTTACATAAAAAGTTAGAACACATAAAACAAAGCAATTATAAAAGCAATCGTAGACAATCATAGGGTGCGTTCAGATGCGCCATTTGAACCGCTTTCAGCACGCCTCAGGAACAGATTTTATATGCGCGTTCACACATCTGCGCACCGTCCCCAGCCGTGGCTTTCTGGATCAACCCCCCTTTAAACTAGAGTATTTTGAATCCACTTACCAAGTGATGTTTTCCTGATTCTTCGAGCCACACTTTTCTGACATCTGATTGCTCCTACCGAGCCACTTCCGGGTGCTTCAACCCCCCTCCCCACTGGGAAGCTACCTCAGGCTTCCGCTTTTCATCCGCCATTTTTTTTATGCCTTGGCAGTGTGCGCTTGGGCGGAGCTCCGCTCCTAAGTTAATTAAAGAAAAACTTAAATGGTGCCTAGTTTAAGCATTTAGACAAGTCCGGCATCTCAGGAAGGCCAGTTTCGGGGTAAAAGTTTAAAGAGAAGTTTTCATTTAAAGTTTAAAGGGACATGTGGAAATCGCTGTTCTGCGCACGCACAAAAATCTTAGCTCTAGAGAAGGCTGCCTGTGCGCATGCTCAAACTGAGAGGAAAAAAACCCACCTACATGTGGACAATGGGGAGCCTGGAACAAGGAAGTCAGTGTGGTCACGATTCTCCAGGTTAAAAAAAACACGCATCGGACCGGAGCAATTTAAACCGCTCCAGCATGCTGTCTGAATTCACCCAGAACGTGCTAGTGACAGTAATAGATAAATTAGCATATGAGAAAAGGATTCTGGCATACCCTCCTTACTAATACTTTAATTTTTATATACTGGAATATATACAGTTCCCCACAAAGAAGCATTAAACTATGTAATTCTCCTACCTGTGTCCTGAAGTGTCAGAATGGAATAGTGGTTAGACTGTTAGACTAAGAGAACAAGCTTCAGCAGGTCTACTCAGAATCCTACTCAGATCTATTCAGTGGGGCTTACTCCCAGGAAAGTGTTCTTAGGATTGTACTATAGCACTTGGGTTGAAAATTTAGGGATACCAGCCTCCAGGTGGGAAGAGTCTGTGTGGTGCAGTGGTTAAGAGCGGTGGACTTGAATCTGGAGAACCAAGTTTGTCCCCACAACTCCTCCACATGAGGACTGCTGGGTGACCTCAGGCCAGTCCCTCAGAACTCTCTCAGCCCCACCCATTAAGGTGCCTATTGTGGGGAGAGGAAGGAAAGGAGATTGTAAGCTGCTTTGAGACTCCTTGAGGTATAGAAAAGTGGGGTATAAAATCATACTCTTCTTTTCCTTCTTCAACCCTACCCCCTCATCCCCCACTGGTGGCCAGGGAGGACCTGACCTTAACTGGGATGTTATATACCAGGTGATGTTATTTGCCTCCTCGCCATCGAAGCTTCAAGGCCCATTTCTACACATTAAACCTATGTTTAAAAGACAGCACATTTCTCTTTGAGGGCTGTTGGCAACTTTAATGCGGAGTTTTGCCTATGTTGGCACAGAATTTTGATTTTGTACTCTGAAGTGTTCACAGCAGGAAAGGCAGCCTTACTCATACAGCTGCTGTTGTATATTCCAGATATTTCCAAGCCAAAACAGAGGCCTCAGCTGTATGAGAATATCAAGACCCGATCTGAGACGGCACAGCAAGGGAAAAACAGTGCTTCCCACTGACTCAGTCCATCCTGGACCAGAACTGGCAGTGATGGAATTTTATGTTTTTCAAACTTTTTTTCCAGTGAAGAGTTCCCATCCCATTAATCTTTTCCTAAACCTCTGCAACCATTGACTAATGGTCTCAGATAGAAAGCAATACTTCTGGCATGAAACTAAACTAAACAGATCATTTCTTCCTTGATTGGGTGTTATTTTCCCCTTTTTCATTACACTTTTATCTTTACCTCATGAGAGAGGCTAGCACCTCCGACCTCTCTCATCGTCTCTCAACCTAACCCCCTCCAGTCCCTTTCATAGTGAATCCCTTCTGCTTTATGACACTAGGCCTCTCCCTTTGCTCCCAGCTCCTCCCTTTCCCCACTGTTCTCTTTCTGTAATTTTCATGAGAAACATGAAAGATATGATTGTCTCTTCATTGTGCCTGAGTAGAGATGTGAAGGCCCGGAAAAAACCTGGAAAAATTCAGAAAAAAACCCATGTTTTTTTCCTGAAGCCATTTTTGTTTTTTTTTCTGAAAAATTTGAAAAATTGAAAAAAGAAATGAAAAGAAAAAAATTGATTATGGAACGTTTTATTTTAACTTGATGAATAAAATATTTTAAGACAAGGTGTTCAAATATTTTCCAAATCATTTCTAAAAAAATGTATGGTAGCAGATTAATCTAATTTCTGTGCACTGAGGACAAGCAAGTCCTAGGTTACAAACTGAACTCTCCAGTGCAAGAACAAGATGCATTTCTTCCTTTAGGAGGTGCTATTGTCACAAGAAAAGAAAAAGGTTTCAGTTTTGTTTTTGCATGTGGGTGGGTATTCTGGCACTCAGGCTTCACTAGGCCTCAAAGCATTGGAAGAAAATACAGAGCAACAAAAAGGACCTGAAAGTATATACTTAATTTAAAAAGGTAAGAGTCATTTATCTGATTCCAGAAAACTGAATCATTTAGCTACATTAGTTTATCTTTATAACCTTTGTGTAAATAATAATTTAATTGCTACTAATCTGATTCTTTACTCTCCCCTCACAACCATAGATTAGTGTCTTCTTGCAAACTAACCATTAAATTATTTTTCTTTCTTCCTACTCCCATCAGGAAAATAGTGAGACCAACATCTAGCATATGGAGGCATTTTCACATTACAAGTTCTTCTGAAAAGAAAAATGTGATTTGCAAATATTGTCAGATGAAATATGCATTTCCAAATGCTACCAGAATGACAAAACACATTCTTGTATGTAACAAGTGTCCTGTAGATTTTAAAAATTCCTTCATGGATCTAAATGAGGAGGACCACAATGATGAAAATGCACATAGTTTTTCTCAGCATTCTTGTTCAAGAAGTCCTCTTTCTACTCCATTTGTAACATCAGCTGCAACACAAAGTGTTGTCCCATGAGCAGCATCTTCAAGTGAACAGATACTGAAGACCGCTGCATCCAAAAAAATTAATTAATTTGTACACAAGTTGACACCTGAAGATCAGGAAAAACTTGATCAAGCTCTTGCAAGAGCAATATATTCTTCTGGAACACCATTTTCAATAACTGAAAATACATACTGGCAGGAAGCTTTAAAATTACTAAGACCATCATGCCATTTGCCCAGCAGACATTCTTTGAGCAAGCCTCTTTTGGAGTCAGAATATGAACGAGTAATGGAATCTGTGCAAGGAAAAATTAGTGAAGCACTGTGTCTTGCACTACTTACAGATGGATGGACAAATGTGAGAGGAGAAGGAATTATAAATTTTGTTATAACCACTCCTCAACCATTTTTTTACAAAAGCATTGAAACAGGAGAGAACAGATATACTGCAGAATATATCAGCTGTAAAATATGTGAAGTCCTACAGAAAATTGGGAGTGGTAAAGTATTTGCTTTGCTGACTGACAATGCCAGCAATATGAAAGCAGCAGGGGAGATCATAATGGGTAAGTAGCCACATATTGCTGCAATAGGATGTGCATCTCATGGCCTAAACTTGCTTCTTAATGATATTATGAAACTGAACATCCTTCAAATGATCTATAGGCAAGCAAAAGAAGTTATAAAACGTGTAAAAAGTACCCATAGCTGCAGTTTTCAAGAAGAAGCAGGTAAAAAAAATGCAAAGAATAAAATAGTGACACTGAAGCTCTGTAGTAAAACTCGGTGAGCTGGAGTGGTGATCTCCTTTGTAAGTTTACTAAAAAACAAAGAAGCTCTTCAAGAAACAGTAATAGTTGAAGATCTTAAAGTACCCAGGCAGGGCCGGTCCCAGGTGTCTGGGTGCCCTAGGCAGGCCAGCTTGTGGCGCCCACCCCACCGGGGATGCCAACCTCCTGGTGGGGCCTGGAGACGGGGGGCGGCAGCAGTAGCCCGAGTGCCCCTTCCCTCCCAGCGCCATCTTTCTTGGGCGGTCCGCAGCTGCGGGGCGCCCAGGAAAGCCAGGGAAGAGGCGGGGGTTTTAACCCCTGCCCCTTCCCTCCCAGCGCTGGCTTCCCGAGGGGGGAGGGCAGGCAAGCTCTGCCGCCGCCTCCTGCACCCCACTGGGGTGCTCTTCACTGGCGGCGGCGGGGAGGTGGTAGTGATGGTGACGGGGAGGCTTTTCACGGGGGGGGGGCCACAGTTTGGCGCCCCTGTGGCCGGTGTGCTCTAGGTGAGCACCTAGCTCGCCTGGTGGGCAAGCCGGCCATGTACCCAGGAGTGTAAGAAACACTGTTCTTGATCAGGATGTCTTTTGGGTTCAGCTGCAAAATTCCCTGAAGATTCTAAAGCCAATTGCTGCAGCAATCATTGTATCTGAATCAGATAGTGCACTTTTGTCAGAAATTCCTTATCTAATGACAAAGCTAAAAACAACTGTTTTTGAAAATCTCAGTATATCTCCACTTACAACTATAGAAGAAAGTAAAGTGAAAGATATTATTTAAAAAGGGAAGAATTTTGGTGCCATCCAATTCATGCTGCTGTGAATCTGCTGGATCCAAGATTCAAAGGTGGAAATATAAGTGATGATAGCACTGTTGCTGCATTTGACTGGATTACAAAACAAGCATCACATTAAGGACTTGATGTTGAGAAGGTACTTTCAAATGTTGCAGAATATAGAGCATCTTTAGCGATTTGGTCCAGGAATGAAATCTGGGATTCTGCCAAACATATTCCTCCTGCAACATGGTGGCAAGGTCTTTGCACAACACAGCCTCTGACTCCTCTTGCTTCTCACCTTCTTCAGTTTCCTCCATCTTCTGCAGCATGTGAAAGAATCTGGTCGACGTTTTGAAACACTCACACTAAATCAAGAAATAAACTGACATGTGAAAGAGTAGATAAGCTTGTTTCAATCTGGGCAAACCTTCAGTTTTTAGAGGTCCATAATAACTGTGATAATGACAGAAACTACAGAGTAGCTGCAGAAGCAGAGACTGAAATTGATGCTGATAATTACAGCTCAGGAAATTATTCTGATTAATTTCATGCCCATTCATTGAAACTTAGTCCCACACTCCCTTCTATACACTTCCCTCCTCTTCAATTCTTTTTATGAGAATGGTTTTTTATTTTTATTTAATACAGTGGAGAGGAAATATGAATAATTGTTACTTCTGGATTTTTAAAAATTGTTTTGTGGAGGTTTTTTTGTCTGTTCCACGTAAACTAGTAAACAGCTCAGGAGATTGTTGCTCCATTTTTAATATGCTAGTTGTGATAATTGCATGCCAAGTAATATTGTCCATAGTCATATTTTATGTTCCTAAAGTAACTGAACAACTTTCAAACTGGAAAAGAAAAAAGAAGTGCTAGTGTAGCATTTTTTTCAATTTTTTCAAAAATTTCCATTTTTCCCCAACCCCCCCCCCCCCCAAAAAAAAAAACCTGGATTTTTTCCCGAGCTTCAAAATTTCTGGAAATTTTACATTTCTGTGCCTGAGGAAGTGAGCTCTGACTCATGGAAGCTCATGCTGGAATAAATGTTGTTCATCTTGAAGCTCCCCCCTGGAGTTCTGTGTTAGTAAGAAATTCAACTGTCTGCTTTATTTTCTCCTTGGAGGACTCATTTGAATTTTCTAGGTGGCTCTGCATCTAATATTTACCGGAAAGGAAGATGACCCTGAATGCAATAGGTTTTTGATTATTGTACATATCATTTTGAGGCCATTAAGACATAGTGTTGCCGTAAGTCAAAAGCAACTTAATACACACAGGCACACTTAACACACATGTGCACAGCTTTGAATTATGTGTGAATTAGGTTTGGCAGCTCTGGGTTGGGAAATACCTGGAGATTGTGGGGGTGGAGCCTGAAGGGGAGGGACTTCAGTGGGGTATAATGGCTTAGAGTCCACCTTCCAAAGTGGCCATTTTCTCCAGGAGAACTGAAAAGTACTGAGACTGACGAGTGATTTCAGCTCTCACATACTTTATTAGCTGAAGAACAAGACAACTAAGCCGGCTCGCAGGCCGGCTTTTATCCCCAAGTGACCCACACCCCAAACACACACACACCCGGTGATTCGCTATTTACATTGATTGGATTAACTCCTGCTCCTCCATTGGAGGGGAGTCAGGATCCACTAGTCCATTGTCCTTCGGGGCGAAGCTCAGGCCTTTCGCCTGGCCACATGGTGGACCGGTTAGAACCAGTCCAAGCACATGGCTGCCTGGAGCCCATGTTCCCAAGTGGATACATTACACCCCTCCCCCTTGGTCCGATAAACACCCGCACACATAGTCTTTCAAATAGCTGGGGGGCCGCCGCTCTCGCGTGGAGTGGCGGGGCTCTGGCATGGGGGAACTGACGGCCTCCCGGGCGGCCGTGGGGACCGGTGGCCGCTCTGGTGTTGGCGGGGCTGGGTTCACCCTCTCACCCGGTGTGTCATTTGCGGTTGCTGGCTGTTCGAAGTTGAAGTCCACCGGGATTTCTTCTGGTGCGTCCGCCCCCGCGTCTGGTTGAACTGGCTCGTTCCACTCCTCCCCCTCATCCGGCTCCAGGGGTAGCACCTGGTGGCATAGCTGATCGATGTGGCGATGCAGGATCTGGCCGTCTTCTACCGAGACTTCATAAGACCGGGGGCCTCGGACCCGTACTACTCGGGCGGGAATCCATGGGGGCCCTTTCGCGTAGTTCCGTGCGTACACCGGGTCCTCCAGGAAAACCCTCGTGCCGCCGCTGGAGTTTCCATGGAAGGCTCCTGCTCGGGCGCTCGATCGGGATGTAACCGGTCTAGCCTGGTGGTGAGGCGTCGGCCCATCAGTAGTTCCGCCGGGCTTCGGCCGGTTGTCGCATGGGGTGTAGTTCTCTGGCCGAACAGGAAGTGCGCCAGCCTGAAGTCCCAGTCCGTTCCTTCGGTCCGGCGGAGCGCCTCTTTTGCCGTCCTCACCATGCGTTCAGCTTGGCCATTGGTGGCGGGGAGGAACGGGGCCGACCTGATGTGGCGAATCCCGTGCTGGTGGGTGAACTCCTGGAACTCCCTGGACGTGAAGGCCGTCCCGTTGTTGGTGACAGGGTGTCGGGGAGTCCGCGCGAGCTGAAAATCCGCCACATCGCTCGGATGGCCGCCCGGGAGGAGGTGGACGGCACCGGCTCTACCTCTAGCCACTTACTGTAGGCGTCTACAAGTATAAAAAACAGCTGCCCCTGGAACGGGCCCGCAAAGTCGAGGTGCAGGCGTGACCAGGGGCGGTGAGATGATTCTCAGGCCCTATCCGGGGCCGTCGGGGGTGTGGGTCGGGAGGCCTGGCAGGATTGACACCTTTTTACAACGTCCTCAATATCCCGGTCTAACCCTGGCCACCAGACATACCCCCGTGCCAGAGCCTTCATCCTGACTACCCCCGGGTGGTGCTCATAAAGGTCCCTCAGTACCCGTGGCTGTAGTGGTTTAGGAATGACCACTCTACCTCCCCACATTAGGCACCCCTTATAGGTCGACAGCTCATCGCGCCTTGTGACAAAGGGCGCAAACTCCGGGTCTTGTCTAGCTGTCAGCCACCCCCTCCCCACCCAGTTCAAAACCCGACAGAGAACCTTGTCGCGGCCCGTGAGACAGGCCACCTCCTTGACGTGTACCGGGCGACCGGGCAGCGATTCTAGGAGGGCGATGACATGGGCGGGGGCTGGGTCCGGGTCCGTCGTGGGCAGTGGAAGACGGCTGAGTGCGTCCGCATGACCCATGGCCTTCCCCGGGCGGTGGGTGAGGGCATAAGAGTACCCCGCCAGGAATATGGACCAGTGGAGAACCCTGGGCGAGACCATCTGTGGCATCTGTCGATCGGGCGCAAGGAGGCCCAGGAGAGGCTTGTGGTCCGTAAGGATCTCGAACAGACGGCCATAGAGATAATGGTGGAATTTTTTTACCCCCGCCACTATCGCTAATGCCTCCTTGTCAATCTACGCGTAGTTACGCTCCGCAGAAGACAGGGTCCGAGAATAATAGGCGACCGGAACCTCCCGGCCATCCGGCAACTGATGCCCCAACACCGCCCCCACCCCGTAGGGCGACGCATCACATGCAAGAACAACTGGTAAAGCCTCGCAGAAATGGTGCAGTACCCTGTTGGAGACCAGCAAGTCTTTTACCGTCTGGAATGCTGCCGCATGTTCCGGCTTCCAGGCCCACGGCGCCTCCTTGTCCAGCAGCCGGTGGAGGGGTTCAGCCACCGTTGCCTTTTGGGGCAGAAACGCGTGGTAGAAATTCAAGAGGCCTAGGAAGGCCTGGAGTTCCGGTTTGGACGTGGGGACCGGGGCTTGTGTGATCGCTCTAATTTTTTCGTCTGTGGGGTGGATGCCTAGTGCATCGACTGCGAAACCCAGAAATTCGATGCGGGGCACCCCTAGGAGGCATTTCTCCTTCTTCACCTTGAGGCCGGTTGAACCTCTGTAGGACCTGATGCAGCCGTTCGGCGAAGGCGGTGGAGTCTGGTGCCGCGATGATGACATCATCTAAAAAGGGCTGGACCCCTGGAATTCCTTTCAGCAGGGAATCAATGAAAGATTGGAAAATCCCGGGTGCCACCGAAACCCCAAACTGCAGTCTATTGACCCGGAAGGCCCCCTTGTGGGTGGTGATGGTTTGCGCTTCCGCAGCGGCCGTGTCCACTGGCAGCTGCTGGTAAGCCTGCCCCAAGTCCAATTTACCGAAAATCTTGGCCCCCGTAAGGGAGGCCAGCACATGGCTCACTACCGGGACCGGATAGGCGTAGTCCTGCAGGGCCTTATTTATGGTGCATTTGTAGTCTGCACAAATGCGGATAGTCCCATTCGGTTTAATTGGCGTTACAATGGGGGTTTCCCAGCGTGCTGACGCGACCGGTTCCAGCACTCCTTGGGCGACCAGGCGGTCGAGCTCGGCCTCTATTTTTTCTCGCATGGCTAGGGAGGGGGCCGTGCCTTTATGCGGATGGGTCGTACGTTAGGGTCCAGATCTAGTGAAATCGGGGTCCCATTGTACCTCCCCAGGGTCCCATCGAACACTTTGGGGAAATCGCGGCAAACCGCCTCCCAGTCTGCGGTCCCGAGGTGGTTTACTCCCGCTATTTGGAGTCCCAAGGGCCCAAACCACGACAACCCCAGGAGGCTCGAGAGGCGCCCCTCCACGACCAGCAGGTCCAGCAAGCCCGAGAACCCTTTAAATCGGACCTGAAACTTGCCCCAGCCACGGACCGCCACTGGGTTTTTGTTAAAGTCCGTCAGTTTCAAACCCCGTGGCTTGTGCAGTCGGGGTCCCCCTTGGGGCATAGAGTTTTGAGGGTTTCCGCGGAAATTATAGAGAAAGAAGACCCCGAGTCTATTTCCATTTGGCAGGGGGACCCCTCTATTTGGACAGTCACATGCACCTTGTCCGGGCTTTCAGGGGGCAAGTTACATACCATCTGCCGGCGCTGGGTCGTCACGGTGTGCAGGCTTGCAGCGTCCAGCTGAGCAGTGGATCCCAGGCGCTTGCCCTTGGAGCGGCAGACTCGGGCGAGGTGTCCGGCCTTGTTGCATGTCCTGCAGATGGCGTCCCGGAAATGGCAGGTCCGGCGCTCGTGAGCGTCGCCACAGCTGGCACAGGCTGAAGCATTGGGCTGTGTTGGTGTTGCGGGGAGTCCCTTGTTGCGTCGGCGGTTCACCTGTAGGACCTCCTCATCGTTCGAGTCATCAGAGGGCCCGGAGTCCTGGAGGCGATGGACTGTCTTTGGCCGGCGATCCGCGTGGGACTTCTCGTAGGCGGCCGCTTCTTTGATGGCGGCCTCCAGAGTGAGGTCGTCCCGGCTGATGAGCCTGCGGTGCAGCTTCGCCTCCTTCAGCCCCACCAAGAACTGGTTTAGAAGGGCATCTGCGAGGTTGGGGAAGGCACACCTTGTGGCTGCGCGGCGTAGTCTGGCCAGGAATTCCGGAGATGTTTCGTCTGGGCCCTGCGTTCTTGCGAAGAACTCCATTCGTTCCGCGAACTTGGTGGGCTTCGGGGCCAAGTGGTTGGTAAACGCCTTGACCAGCATCTCGTAGGTGGCGGCCGCATCTTTCGGCAGGAGGGGGTTCACCAGGTCCTTCAGGAGGAGGTGTGCCTCGATGCCGCAGTAGCGTAGGAGATAGGCCTTCTTCGTACCCGCATCCGTGATGCCATGGATCTCGAAGTGACGCTCCAGCGTCTCGATCCAGGTCTCCCAGTGTGCGGGACGGGAGATGTCGAAGGCAGGGAAGCTCTCATTGCTAGCGGCCATAGCGCTCACCCGTGGAGGTCGCGGTTCTGGTGTAGAGTTGATGGCGTTGGAAGCGAGGCTGCTCTCGGGGTCAGCGGTGCTAGGGAGCGGTGCGGTGCCCAGGAACCGAAGAGGCGGACACGAAGCTCGGCGGCGGCGTTCGGTGCTTTCGGCGTTGGGGCGGTCAGCGGTGCTCGTCTCATGGTCGTTGTTCATGGAGGGAGTTGGCATCCCATCCTCGTCGCCAGTGAAAAGTACTGAGACTGACGAGTGATTTCAGCTCTCACATACTTTATTAGTTGAAGAACAAGACAACTAAGCCGGCTCGCAGGCCAGCTTTTATTCCCAAGTGACCCACACCCCAAACACACACACACCCGGTGATTCGCTATTTACATTGATTGGATTAACTCCTGCTCCTCCATTGGAGGGGAGTCAGGATCCACTAGTCCATTGTCCTTCGGGGCGAAGCTCAGGCCCTTCGCCTGGCCACATGGTGGACCGGTTAGAACCAGTCCAAGCACATGGCTGCCCGGAGCCCATGTTCCCAAGTGGATACATTACAAGAACTGATCTATGTCACCTGGAGATCAGTTGTAATCCCGGGAGATCTCCAGCAATCACCTGGAGTTGGCAACCCTAAGGCAAATTTAAGATGGCTGTCTTGTTCTGGACAGTACACGTAGGTCTTCCAAGGTACTACTAGACTCTTGCTCTTTCCCCCTTTTAGACAGGAAGTGTGTCCAGCAGCATCACTACCCCATACAGAGATGCCAGTACTCTTACAGAGTTGTATGTATGCAGGGTGTAAAGGATAGGATGGCACTGCAGACTAGGACCCTGGGAGACCCCGGTTCAAATCCCTGCTTCTACCATGGAAGCTTAGTGCGTGAACTTGGGTCTGTCACAAACTCTCATCCTGGCCTGCCTCACAGGGTTGTTGTGAGAAAACAAAGGAGGGGAGAACGATGTCCTAAACTGCTTTTAGTCCCAACTGGGGAGAAAAGTGGGACATTTAAAACATGAGTGTTATCTTGTTCTGTTCCATGAATTCAAGAACGAGTGTGGTGGGGATTTTGCTCCGGGCTCATTATTGTTTTGGCCCTTTCCAAACATTTTGGGCCATGGGTAATCTTTAATGATAGCCCTGATCAGGAGAATGGGGGGGGGGGAGAAGGGAAGGCTGCAACTGAGGAGCAAGAGAGCGTGACTGGAGTGTAATAAGAAACTTTCAGACACTTAAGAAGCACACTAAAAAAAAATCAACCTTTATTTGGCATCATGAAAACCTTTTGGACGTCATTCAGGAATAACAGAACAGCAAATGGGAGGCCCGCCAACTTAAGAGCTGCTAGCAGAGGGAAGCAACGTGTACTGCAAACCCATCTTTCATTTGCCTGGTTTAAATAGCAAACAGGGATTTGGTATATTTACCGCGACACTCTAAACAGAGTTATACCCTTCTAAGTTTACTGAAGTCAGGGGAGGAAAAAACCAAACATACGGACTTGTATTTATTTTGCTACAGATAAGGGGGCAATTTTGAGCCACTCCCTAATTCAGATTTTGAAATGCACGTTCAGAATGTGTCCAAATCTTAAAAGTCCAACTGAATGCTCAGGTTTTGGTGCTGCTGTACATATTTTCCTTCTGAGGTTTGGTCTCATCCCATATCCAAAGCAGATTGAAATTTTTAGTATACAGTTCCTGAACTCTTACCTAGCAAGTATTTCTTGAACAATAATTTGGCCTCTTTCAAAAGAGGAAACAGGAACAGATTAAAGATTTGGGGTTAATGATTGGGGCTTTCTGGATAATCCAGTCCTGATGACAGGTGAACATGAATTCTGGAAGAAAAAAAGTAATTCTCCCAACAAATTCCCATTTGTGAATTTGTTTGTGGAATCCATGGTTTGAATAGGCCCAATTTCAAATCTTGTTTCAGTATAAGGTAAGAGGTACGTACAACTTAGTACGCTATCTGTTCCCACAGTGAAGATATTTGCAGATATCAGTCTCCAAGTCTTTATCTGTTTGGCTAAGGCAAGATTTTATTATTTATTCATTAATTTATTTGTTAGACTTTTACCCCACCCTCCCGCCGGCAAGATGCATTTCTTGTTGACAAAACTACCATTTTTGAGAAGCAAAAGGCAAACAAATGTTGAGCTTTCATCTGGCCTAACATCCTGGTTCTATCAGGCTCCCAGGAAAGATAAGAAGGCCACGGGGAGGACTGAAATGAAAGAGTCCAGCAGGATTGCACAGTATCTGTGAAATGGTAGGCACTGCTAACATCTGGAGACAGAGGTTGCCAATGGATTCTGAGCTGACCACAACATGGCTGCACACAGACTTGCTTGCAACTGCTAGTGGCAATCACTGCCTGGCTGTAGGAACTAAGCCTGGCTCTGCCTTCTGGATGTGCATGTTGCCAACTAGTGGACATCCACATGGCTAGATGTTTGCAGAACTAGTACTGTGGAGTGCAAATCTTAACACATTCTTCTGCCCAACCATTTGCTTTAGGTGCAGATGAGAAATATGAAGTTGCTAGCATATTTTCCTTCAGTGTAGCATCCGTATATACAACTTGTTGTGTGAGGTTTTTTTGACAACTCTCTTCTCAGCTGATAACTTGATCTCTGCATATGGCCACTGGACCTTGCTGAAAAGCCTTAAGAAGGCAGTTATCTTGTGCTAACTATATTCTAGAATCCTCCTCCATTGGCCTTTCTCCCTCATTGACATGCCTCAGCCATCAGGAGAAAGCAAGGAGGGGTAAAATGTGTCAAAAATACGAAATACTTAAACAAGAAAGGAGTGGTTACCCTACTTTGGGTGAGCCATGTGGCCACAGACCGACAGGAAGGCAATGCAGTGTTACTTGGGGGTGGGTGGGAGCGAGCAAGACAAAAGAAAGGACAATAGATTAGGCATCTGTCAAAAAGTTTAAAAAGAAAGAACAAAGGCGCGAATGAATGGAAGAAAGAAAGGGAAAATAAAAAGAAACAAAGGATTCAAGGAACAAAGAGGATGAAAAGGAAGGCTAGATGATAAAGCCAGTTAAAGGCTTTTTATCGTTATCAAACAAGTTTGCCCATAGTGAGGGAATGTTCCAGAATTCTATGCAATAGGATAGGATGGGGGCACCAGGGCATTTTTTCCATCACCATGTCGAGGATTGCTGTACAATATCCATGCCAGCCACTTGGTAAATCAAATGCCTGGGCCTGTACATGTGTCCAAACTAGCCCCATGGTGAGCTCTCTCACCTCCAGGTTGCTTGGTCACCTGTATCATCCTGCCAATTGGTCAGAAGGCTTCTATCATACCTCAGGGCCTAAACGGTTGA
This sequence comes from Gekko gecko, assembly GCA_029375565.1. Lineage (NCBI taxonomy): Eukaryota > Metazoa > Chordata > Lepidosauria > Squamata > Gekkonidae > Gekko > Gekko gecko. Next base: position 34,143,407 of record JAPDNY010000002.1, on the reverse strand, counting down.
TGTAAGATGGTCATAGTTACCCTCCTAGCAAATGTGGAGGAGAATTTTGAAGAAGAGAAGAGAAGAAGAGATTGGATTTATACCCCACTCTTCACTACCTGAAAGAGTCTCAGAGCGGCTTACAATCCCTTTGCCCTCTCCTTCCCACAACAGGCACCCTGTGAGGTAGTTGGGCTGAGAGAGCTCTCTTGAGAACTGCCCTTGAGAGAACAGCTCTGGAAGAATTTATGACTGACATAAGGTCACAGAAGCAGCTGCATATGGAGGAGTGGGGAATCAAACCTAGTTCTCCCAGATTAGAGTCCATGCTCCTAACCAGTACAACAAACTGGCTCTTCAGTTTGGCACTTACGGCACTCCAGTTCTGGCACTTATGGGTGCAGATGTGTGGTAAAAACTTGCAGTCCAATGAGGGTCCTGTATTCACTCAGAATAAAACAACAGACAAGGACAAAAGGGGGCATTGAAAGAAAAGGGAAAGGACTTCCTTCTTCCAACCAGTTCCCCTTAATTTATTCCATGGATACTTGATTGATATGACTCAAGAGTACAGTAGTTAATCAGAGCAACACCCTTCCAAGTCCTTTAATGGACCAAGTAGAGTGTAACTTTGTCCAGCATTGCACGAGTGCAGATGGAGAAAAATACAATTCTTTCATTAAACAAAGAGTAGCTACTCAATTGCGCGTGTAGTAAGTTTAACTTTTCTTGCTCTCCTGGAGAAGTTGCTCCCTCTCTTTGATGGGGGGGGGGAGAGTGTTTAGAGCAGCTGAGTAAACCAGAAGCCCAGCATGGCCAGCGCCATGGATAGGGAAAGGTGAGCAGAGGACAGCGTGGTGGCCGAGTTGCATGCATCTCCGTCACAGCAGTTATAAGTGGTGGTGTATTTGATCTTTAGGTATTCCTCGGTAGAGGTTGTGTTGCAGAGTTTCACAGAGACACAATCCTTCTTCTTGATTATACTTTTGCCAACTACAGGGGAAGAGACAAGGGGGAAAATAGAAGTTATGGAAGGAGAAGTTTTGGCAACAGTCACATGTGCATGAATGTGAAGCTCCCTTGTACTGAATCAGAGCCATTGGTCCATCAAGTTCTGGATTGTCTAAGAGTGGTAGAGGCTTTCTAGGATTTCAGACAAGAGGTCTTTCACGACCTGATTCTTAACTGGAGGTACTGGAGATTGAACCTGAGATTCTCTGCATGCCAAGCAGATGCTTTACCACTGAGCCACAGCCCTTCACTCCCCCTAAATCCCATGCCTCCCCGTATTTAGCTCCCTTACAGCTCAGCTGTCAAAAGGAGCAAGGGAAGGGGAATTCTCGAGGACATCTGGACCCGCTAAGAAGCACCAGGGCTGAGCACATCTGCTTCCTTGAGCTTTCCTGTTACACCCACCTTGGGTGCTGACATGGTCAGGAGAAAGGCAGGCATCAAAATATGTGACATAAATTTAAAAACAAACAAATCCCCTTCCTAGGCACAGCCAGAGGATGAGCAAAGCACGGGAGATTCTTGGGAAAATCTCTGCCAGCTCGTAAGATCCGAGCTGAGTTTCTGGTTTCCTTCCTGTTTGCAGATAATTTTGGCCTGGGTGTGGCCAAAGACTTCTGTTTCTTAGCCTGTAGCTCTAAGTCAGCTGATCTTGGAGATCTGGGATAAACCCAGGATGTAATCTATTGTAATTTATTATTTGCATTGCCTTTATTGTACTTTTATGTCTGTTCCCCCCCCCGCTTTTCCCGTTTGTTTATGTAAATTGAATTTCTGGTGTACTGCTCTGGCTTATCATTACCTAAAATGCATAGAACATTTTGATCAGGGAAAGAAAAACAGGTTAATGAAACGAGAGGGCCTTCTTGTGAGGAAGAAAGGATTTGCAAGGTTTTTTTTTTTTTTTTTTAGAAAAAAGACTGCTAATGATGCCAGTGAGCAATCCTTTGCCCCACCCTCAGTCTCTTGTCCTTGACCATTTGAGGAGGCGGCGGAGGAGAAAAATGTGGGGGTTGGGGTGGCATCGATGGTGACTCTCTAGGAATTTCCCATAACCTCTATGGTCTTTAATGTTGAGATTAGTGGAAATTCCTGGAGTGTCAAGTGAAAGTGAACATGTGAAGCTGCCTTATACTGAACCAGACTCTTGGTCCATCAAAGTCAGTATTGTCTCCTCAGACTGGCAGTGGCTCTCCAGAGTCTCAGGCAGAGGTTTTTCACATCGCCTACTGCCAGATCTTTTAGTGGGAGATACTGGGGACTGGACCTGGGACCTTCTGCATGCCAAGCAGATGATCCACCACTGAGCCACAGTCAAAGCAATGCCATATCTTTCAGCAATTCCACTCTCCCTGGGCATTGCTTCCCAAATCTCCTGGCATTTGTTGGTACAGGCCTGGGAACCCTACACACTTGGGAGAGCTCAGCAGCTAAAAAGAATCAGGAAAAAAAGGTCTCAGAACATTAGTGCGTCATAGAAATCCCAGACTTCATTTTTCATCCCATCCATCATGCCAGAATCTAGTTGACTTTTGTGGATGTTCTTCACCACAAAATCTCTGTTGCTAATTGAACAGACATTAAGGAAACAAATACAAGTTCATTGGAATACTTTCCTTAACAAAGTCACGAAACTTTGGTGGGTTTAGAATATGAATTCTGAAATCAAATGTAATTTCTTAAACTTACATGAGGCCACAGGATTACCTCAGAAGTCATCTCATAGAGGAATATTCTTGTGTTGGAAGAAAGCAGGGCAGAGAGCAAAATCAGGGAAAAGGGAGGGGAACGGGGGCAATGGAAAAGCCCTCTTACCTGCCGATCCTTTGATGGTTGCACAAACCTCATCAGCTTTGCAGGTAACATTTGAGGTGGCGCAGGGGAGGTTGAAAATGGTGAAGCTGCATTTGTAACAATGCAGAGCTGACCCTGAGGCACAGAGAAAAGAGAAGGGGGGGAGAGCAGGAGAATAAAATGGTTTGAGGCTTCTTTGGATCAGTGGGGAGGCAGACTTTGTGGAATACGGAATGCAGTGATAGAATCCCATGTTTCACCCCGCTTGCTCTGAACTCTCGTAAGACAAAATGGTATGTGGGAACTGGCATTCTGCCATGGGGGAACGAGAAACCTGTTTGGACTATGCACAGCTTCTTTTTGGGTTTTTTTCATATGTGCATGTGTGTGCATGTGAGTGTGTGTGCACCCAGAAGTCATGGCGACCTCTGGTGACTGACCCTTACTGGGGCCTGGAGAATATTCAGAGAGAAGGCTGAATAAAGCCTGCCCCCGCCTCCTGACTGCTGGTATCCCAAGGAGGTCTCCCATCCAAGTGCTTGCCAGAGTTGACCCTGCTTAGCTTCCAAGATCTGACGAGATCAGGCTTGCCTGGGCTATCCAGGTCAGGGCAGCTTTTTTTTTTTTTGGGGGGGGGGGATTAACACTCTTACCCAGCGATTTCCCGTGTGATGCTTGTGGGTGCCATGGCACCCATCCATGGGTTTCCTGGGGCCCATTTGCTTCTTTGACAAAGCATCTCTTACCCAAAGCAAAGAGCCAGTCCTGGATTTCCTCCACCTCACTGAAGCAGGAGGTGTTTCAGAAGAACATGTCAGGCATCATCTTTGTGTCCACAGGGAGCCTTATTCAGAAACAGCTGCCTCCATCGTAGGAAGATGCTTGGTTTGGAGAGGGTATAATGAGGTGTAATGCCATAGAGCAGGGGTGTCAAATATATGGCCTGTGGGCCAGAACCGGCTAGGGTTGCCATTCCCCTGATGGGGCCTGGGGTTCCTCTGATTTTGGGCTCCCCAATCTGCTGCCGGCCAGCTGGCTAGTGGGGGAGCCCCGCCCCCAAAGAGCCCCACCTAACGTGCCCAGCATGATGATGTCATCTGTTGCATTTGGGCAAAAACTCTATGATGACCAGAGGACTCTATGTGCATCAGAGGACTCCCAAATCAAGACTGTACCCCCCGCCCCCTGCCAGCAGCCAGGTAAGACCTGGCAACCCTAGAACTGGCCCATTCAGGGCTTTTATTCAGCCTGCAAGCAACTGATTACCTTTATTGTCAGATGACAGAGGCTGTGCATTATATCCCTGTATACTGTCCCTGTGCTAATGATGAGTAACAGGCAGTGGAAGTGGGAGGGTGGGCAATGGGCATCAGGGAGATACTGTGTTAATGTTTTAAGCATATTTGTCTTTTGAGTAAAAAATAATATATTGTTAACTGGGTTTTCCTGTGTCCTTTATAAAGTTTATGTTTCCGGTACCTGGCATTACATTTTATGGCATACCCGGCCCAGCCTGACAAAGTGACATCTATGTCAGATGTGGCCCTCGTAAAAAATGAGTTTGACAGCTGTGCATGGCATAGAATCCTCCCGCCAAAGCATCCATTTTCTCCAGGGGAACTGATCTCTGTAGTATGGAGACCTGTTGTAATTCTGGGAGATCTCTAGGCCCCACACGGGGGCTGGCAATGCTAGTTAAAGGGGATAAACCTCCTTACTCTAGTAGGTCTCTTGCGGTGGGGCAAGCCACTCATGACAAATCCCCAAACTCTGAGAAGATTCCTTCTGGTCATGAGAGTTCTACCACTCTTTCTGTTTGAGTGTTCCCAGGGCCATTAAAATGGTGGTTGTATTTGTGCAAGAGATGTTCTGAGATAGATGCTCATAACAGTTCACAAAGAAGAAGAAGAGTTGGATTTATACCCCGCCCTTCACTCAGAGTCTCAGTGTGGCTTACAATCTCCTTCCCTTCCTCTCTCTACAAGAGATACCCTGTGAGGTGGGGCTGAGAGAGCTCTGAGAGAACTGTGACTGACCCAAGGTCACCCAGTGGCTGCTCATGGAGGAGTGGGGAATCCAGGCCCATAGCTATAGTGGGGCTATTCGGGGCTCTGCCCCTTCCTTAAAGGGCAGCCTCATCAAATTTCCCCCTGAAAGTGTTTTTATTCATTTTTTAAAAGGCACAGTGCCTTTTATAAATCTGAATATGCTACTTCCTGTATAATTGATGTAACTGGAATAAATTGAATTATTTTACATACATAATGGCTGCCCCATAAGAAAAAAAATACGCCCCATGTTATGTCTCCATTAAAGATACATGTTAAGCTTGAGCCAAGGCAAGGATTGTAATCCCTGAACTCTTATTGGTTGCCTCTGAACTACAGTCCAATCAGGATTTAGTGTAATGCTTGGAGGGAACAAACCTCATTGGATGTTATCCTTGTAATCTCATTGGTTACTTATTATAAAATAGGCGTGGCTATATTAGCCCAGACTGTTTAAAAGGAGCTGTGCTCCACTGTTTTGTTGTTCGCTGTTCTGGTTAACTTTGAGCTGTTATCACTTTGCAATAAAGCTGAATCACTTGTTTGCTGAAATCGAGTTAAGTCTCATACTTAACACCCCACGAGCTACAAAATCCTGGCTACGGGCCTGGGGGAATCAAACCCTGTTTTCCAGATTAGAGTTCACTGCTGTTACCACTATACCAAGCACTATACATGATGTTCTATGTTTAAAGAGTATCAGGGCAAGGAAGAGGTAAGGAGATTTCTCCTCAGGCTCCTATTTATTATTTTTGATTTATATCCGCCTTGCCTTCTTATGTGGAAGCAGCAGTGGTGGGGCATGGGGCAAAGTGGTAGCAGCAAAACGTCTTGGGTCACCACTTTAGAGCCCTCCACTAGAGATCCCTGCCCACCCGCCACATCCTAGTCCAGGTCCTAGAAGTAGGGTTGCCAGCATTGCCTCAGCAAATGCCAGAAGATTTTGAGGGTGGCACCTGCGGATGGTGGAGTTTGGGGAGGATGTCATGTCACTTCCAGGTGATGCTCTAGGTAAAGACCATAAAGCCATGGGGAAAATCTTGGACCATCACTATTGCGGCCTTTATTTATTTATTTATTTGGATTTCTAGCCCTCCCTCCCCTGCACAGCAGGGCTTGGTTTTTTGGGTTTTTTTTTTTTTACAACAAAACCATTTTTTTTCCTCTTGCTTGTGGGTGGACAAATGGGAAGCCCACCTAGAAGACACAATGTATATTAAACTAGTTTAAGGCTCTGGTATGCTCATCTTCTGAATGTTGCCGTTATATTTTTGGTGCAAGGTCTGAAAATGCAGCAAACTTTAGGAATGCGCACGTGAAAGGATCTTAACGGGATTATTGATGCTGTCAGGACTAGAAAGTAAGGACATAAACAGGTAATTAATCAGAAAGACCTTTACAAGTAATTGTTCCAGTGGTCTGGACCTGTCTGCCTTTTGGTGCTGGCGGTTTGTCAGAAGTTGTAAATAGTTATGCTTCCAGACAAAAGTTATGTTAGAACATGTTGCCGGCAAGGCAGATTTATGTCCTTTCCTGGTAAAAATGGGATAGACCCTCTAGAATTACAGCTTATCTCCAGAGTACAGAGAACAGTTCTCCTGGAGAAAATGGATGCTTTGGAGGGTGGAATTTATGTCATTGTATCCCACTGAGGTCCCTGTCCTCCCCAGGCTTCATCCACAAATCTCCAGGAGTTTCTCAAACTGGATTGGGCAACACTGCCCTATGGCACAGTACCATGCGGGGTCCCCTCCCCTTCCCAAACCCCGCCCTCTCCTGGATCCACCCCCAAAGCCTCCAAGTATTTTCCAACCCAGACCTGGCAACCCTAAGGAGAGGTGGGAATCCCTCTTGAGTGGGTGCGGTCAGCGGAATAAAAGTCCAACTGAATGCTCAGGTTTTGGTGCACCTTTTGTTTAAAGGTGGCAGGTAAACTGTACATATATTTTTGCAAAGCTATTTTAGCCATTTAAACAATATTTTAACTATTTTAAACTCCCCCTCCCCAAACATGAGCACAGGAAAGAAGTACATGAGTAAGGAAGCAGAAGCCAACAAAAACTGACACAAACATTACAGGAAATATAAACACCAGAGTGCCAAAAAAGCTTTGCACACAAATGTGCAATTCTGCAGGGGGAAAGGGGGGGAACAGCAGTTCTGTATCTGGAACATCTGGCTCACACCTGAGTAGAAAGTGGCTAGAGATTTGCCATAAATCTGGAAAACAAGAACAAAATGGATGCCCAGCCTGGAAAAAACCCCTCTCTGCTCCAAACCACAGCCCTTCATTAAAAAAGAAAAAGAAAAGAAAAAGGAGAACTTTTCCCAGGGCCTCAAAAGACATGTTTTTCTGGCTTGCTGGCAGGGTATATTTCCCTCCCCACCCCATGAGTCCTTGACAATGGCAAAGTCAGTAAGGGATTGCAGAGTGAGGCCTGACTGAATGTAGATATTTCCTAACTTGATTGCCTGGATATCAGGATATGACTGGAAAGTAACCCTCCTCTCTCCCACAGATCAGGAGGACAGTGGTGATCCCTGTGGATAAAGCCATCCTGTATGTGAAAAGATGTACAGGAAACACATGCAGGGAAGTAGATACGGGAAAGACAAAAGAAAATACTTCCTTACTCAACGAGTGATTAAAATGTGGAATTTGTTACCAGAGGGTATAGTGATGGCTGCAGTTCTTCTTGGTATAGAGAGGTTTTGGGATTCCCCTGCTTGATATACGATGTGTATACAGTATCTGTTAAGTGATACATTTTCTTCATTATAGCTCCATCATTGGAGGTGGCCTGATGAAGTCCTGAAAGGAAACGTTTGGGAACCTGGGCGGTCCATCGCCACATCTCTTAGCAACTGTGATTTGCCTGGAGAAAATGGCTGCTTTGGAAGGTGGACTCTATGGCAATTATACCCCACTGAAGTCCCTCCCCTACCTCAACCGCTCCTTTCTTAAGCTCCGCCCCCCAAATCTCCAAGTGTTTCCCAACCTGGAGCTACATTCTTGAGGGCATTTATGGAAGTTTATTTACTGTATTTATGACACATTCCTAGATACGGTGTCCAAATCTTGAGTATGACAAGTTTGTACTGGGTCCAAAGGACGGAAGTTCGGGCTAGGTTGTCAGCCTCCGGGAGGGGCCTGGAGATCTCCCACTATTACAATTGATCTGCAGACAACCAAGATCAGTTCCCCTGGAGAAAATGGCTGCCTTGAAGGATGGACTCTATGGCACTGTACTCTACTGAGATCCCTCTCTTCCCCAAACCCCATCCTCCCCGGGCTCCACCTCCAAAATCTTCAGGTATTTTGCCACCTGGGCTCATGCTGGCAACCCTATTTGAACAAATGGGAAAGGGCTGTCAGACTATAGTTCCATGTTTGTGTGAGCACAGCCTAAGAAGTGCCTCGCTGTCTGGATCATGCTACATGTTCATCTTGTGTGGCCTTTTCTTGCCAGTCAAATGTGTCTGAGAGAAGCTTATAGGCAAACAATGACAGGTTGTAAAGGGGTAGCCATATTAGCAAAATAAAACAAAAGTCCAGAGACCTAAGGTTGCCAGGCATCCTGGGTGTTTTGAGGGTTTGGGCATGGGGACGGGGAGTAGCATGTGATGCAGTGACATCACTTCTGTCTGAAGACCTGGAAGGAATGTCACTGTGTTAAGTGACACTCTAGGAGTGCCCCCAAATAGTAAAGAGATCAGAGTTGCTCAACATTGTGGCACAACTTCCAGGTGCCTTGGTTTCCGGCTCTGTGTTGGAAAATACCTGGAGATTTTGGGGGTGGAGCCTGAGGAAGGTAGGGTTGGGGAGAGATCTCAGTGGGGTATAATGCCATAGAGTCCACATTCCAAAGGAGCCATTTTCTCCAGAGAATCTGATCTTGGTCATCTGGTAATCAGTTGTAATAGCGAGATATCTCCAGGTGCTCCCTGGAGGTTGGCAACCCTAGTGTTTACCCAGAAGTGATGTCACTATGCTGTGCAGCATTGCTTCTACTTAAGGTTGCCAGACCCCCCGCTGGACAGTAGAAAGAAGCCAGTTTTACCATAGAGTTTTTGCCCAGAGTGTCACCTGGAAGTTGCTGGCGCGATGATGTCATTTTCTGGCAAGTTGGCCTGGGGCCCTTTTCTTTCTCCTGGTAAGTTGCCCCCCCATTCCCTGCCAGTTGTCAGGAGGGACCTGGCAACCCTACTCCTATCCGTTTTCTCCCACTGTCCCATTAGTAAGCGGGGGGAATGGAGGGTGAGGGCAGGATGTAGGGTTGCCAACCCCTGATTGGCTGCTGCCAGGAACGATAGGCAATTGAGGACCCATCATCATGTTTCGTACTGAGAAGTGAATTTTTGCGACACTCTAGGAATCCCTAAAATCTCTACGGTTTTTACTATAGAGTTCAGGGAAATTCCTAGAGCATCACACAGCGCCACTTCTGGGCATGAATCCAGAAGTGATTTCACAACATTGTGCAATGACATTCCTCTCCCTGCTCCTGCTGTTCCATTGGGGTGGGAGATTACAGCTGGGGGTTGGGGGAGATGACAGCATGGCAAGCCAGGTAGGAGTTTGCCTACCAAGGCTGGGAATATGGTAAGGTTAAGTGGAATCTCCAATACTAACAAGATGTATTTCAAGATGAGCTTTCATGACTCACAAAGTTCATATTGAAATTAATGCTAGTTTTTCAAGCATGAAGGGACAGCCCTCCTTTGTTGTCTCTCCCCAGCCTTTGCTACCAGCAGTCCTTTTAACTGAACCACAGACCCTCCCTTACTGCTAATAATACTGTTTACTTCTCTTCTGGGGGAAAAGCGGTGTTTACTTGACAAATGTTTGCATAGCAAGCTGCTCTTACAGTGCCAGGTTGAAAAGCTGAAGACCCAGCTTCCCTAGCATATTGTACGGACTTAAGCTTGATCAGTTGGAAACAGGACTTGAAGAAACCCCAAGAAGTCAGTCAGTCAGTCAGTCAGTCTCTCTCTCCCTCTCTCCCTCGTATATTTTTATCCTGACCTCCCCTTCAAGGATAGATGGCTTTTTCTAGGTTTTCCAGGTCCCCCCATCAGGGGATGGCGGGGTAGGGTTGTCAGATCCAGGTTGGAAAACTCCTGGAGGATGGGGACCTTAGTGGGGCACAATGCCATAGAGTCCACCCCCACAAAGCATCAATTTTTTCCAGGGAACTTATTGAATGCCTAAAAGGATCAGCTGCCAAAGTCCCCCAGTAATGTGAATGGATGTTCCAGGCTAACCTGACCTCATCATCTTGGAACTCAAGCAGGGTTAGTCCTGGTTAGTACTTGGATGGGAGACCACCTAGGAGGGCCAGGGTCGCTACACAGAGCCAGACAATGGCAAACCACCTCTAGTCATCTCTTGCTCTGAAAACCCTATGGGGTAGCCATAAGCTGGCTGCGACTTGACGGCAACTTTCCACCACCAATGTGTACATAATCCTGCTTTCTAACCCACTTTGAGAACATTGTATAAATGGCTTAAGAGAAGCCAAAAGGGTGTTTGTGTGTATGCGCGCACACACACACACAGACACACACACAATTTGAGGGATGTATGTATGCAAAATACAGCTCCCAGAGTTCATTGGTGGAAACTGTGGTGATGAAACCAGTTAAAAGCCTTTACTTCCCTGACAGAAATCTTTTTATATTTTAAGCCTGCAGGCCAGGGCTATGTCTACTTAATTGCTCTCAGTCTTTGTTGTAGGATATTACCATATTATTAAGCAATTCAATTATGACAGATTGGAATTTATCACCTACCCTGCCTTGATGACTCTAGAGAGTGGATGCTGAAAGTGGAATATAAGCAATCCCATTAAAATCAAATTTAAAAGCAGAATCACTGAGATTACTGAGCCTTACTCAGAGTCCTGGTCACTGAATTGAGGTGGGTGGGGTCTGAGGAGGGGCTTTTCTGTGGTGGCACCATGGCTGCAAAATAGTCCCACCTGTGAGAGGGGCTGGCTGTATCTGTGCTATCATTGCACTACCTATCAGAAAGACTGACAACCTTCAGGTGGGACCTGGCCATCTCCCAGGTCCCGATCAGACGGCTCTTTAGATCTGCGACATGCACAATTTCCTGGTGGATTTAAGTGGAACGACCAGACACAAACATCTGGAAAATGTCCCTGTTCCGTAGACATCCCATTTTGCTTCGCCTTGTAACCGAACTTAAAAGATAGCACTTTAAATCTGGAGTTTTCTGGGCCCGACGGGACAACAGCAGACTTTCACCCGTCTGATTGTTCCACCAGAATTACAACTGATCCTCAGTCAACAGAAATCAGTTCCCCTGGAGAAACTGGTTGCTTTGGAAGGTGGACTGGACAGCACTATGGCATTTTACCTCACTGAGGCCCCTATCCAGGCTCCACTTTCACATCTCTAAGAATGTCAAAGCTGGAGTTGGCAGCCCTAGCAACTAAGTAGAGACTCTCCTCCCCGTTTTGGTTATGTTTTTAGTAGGCTTGTTAGGACCTGTGCCTTGGACTAGGCTTGTTCTCCTCTCCCCTGTTTCCAAGTTTTATCCTTTTTATCTGCTGCCACGAAATAGCATTGTTCTGCTTGATGTTATTTATGCTACAATAACGCATGCATGCCACAGTCATGATTCCTTTCTTCAAGTCACCTCTGATTCTGTGACGAAAGTATCTGTAAGTACCAGATAACAGTAAATACAATCAGTACAGGAGTGTGATGTTTATAATAAACAATGCTGCCTCAATAGGACCAAAAAAGTTGTAGAACTAATACCTCATGTTATGATAAAGTGTTTAGGGCAAGTGGGTGGGTGGCAGTTTCTCTGGCAACATGAGTGTTAAGTATGAGACATAAGTCAGATCTTAACTAGTGATTCAGCTTTATTCAACTCATGTGTCTTATTGTACAGACTTAAGCTTGATCTCAACACTAGGGTTGAAACTTTCTCAGTGGAGGGTGGTAAGCAGTGGGGTACCACAGAGATCAGTACTCGGGCCAATGCTTTTTAACTTATTTATCAACGATTTGGAATTGGGAGTAAGCAGTGAAGTGGCTAAATTTGCAGATGACACGAAGTTGTTCAGGGTGGTGAAAACCAGGGAGGATTGTGAGGCACTCCAAAGGGATCTGTCGAGGATGGGTGAGTGGGCATCAATGTGGCAAATGGAGTTCAAAGTGGCCATGTGATGCACATTGGAGCCAAAAATCCTAAATATAAATACACATTGATGGGGTCTGAACTGGCAGAGACTGACCAAGAGAGAGATCTTGGAGTCATAGTAGATAATTCAATGACAATGACTAGACAGTGTGTAACTGCAATAAAGAAGGCCAACGCTATGCTGGGGATTATTAGGAAGGGAATTGAAAACAAATCAGCTAGTATGCCCCTGTATAAATCATTGGTGCGACCTCATTTGGAATACTGTGTACAGTTCTGGTCACCACACCTCAAAAAGGATATTATAGCATTGGAAAAAGTGCAGAGAAGGGCAACTAGAATGATAAAGGGTGGGAACACCTTCCCTATGAAGAAAGGTTAAAATGCTTGGGGCTCTTTAGCTTGGAAAAACGACGGCTGAGGGGTGACATGATCGAGGTTTATAAGATTATGCATGGAATAGAGCAGGCTGAGAAAGAAGTACTTTTCTCCCTTTCTCATAATACAAGAACTCGTGAACACTCAATGAAATTGCTGAGTAGTCGGGTTAGAACAGATAAAAGGAAGTACTTCTTCACCCAAAGAGTAATTAACACGTGGAATTCACTGCCACAGGAGGTGGTGGCAGCTGCAAGCATGGACAGTTTCAAGAGGGAATTAGATAAACATATGGAGCAGAAGTCCATCAGTGGCTATTAGCCACAAGGTATACATAGGAACTCTCAGTCTGGGGCAGGTGATGCACTCTAGTCTTGGGGGGGGCAGCAGTGGGAGGGCTTCTAGTATCCTGGCCCCAGTGCTGGACCTCTTGATGGCACCTGGTATTTTTGGCCGCTGTGTGACAGAGTGTTGGACTAGATGGGCCATTGGCCTGATTCAACATTGGCTTCTCTTATGTTCTTATGTTAACTCAACAGTAAACCAACACAAGAATAGTAGAGCAACAGGCTCTCTTTTTAAACTGTCTGGGCTATGGTAACCACGCCCTTAATCAAGTTAACAACGAATGAGAATACAAAGATAACAACCAATGGGTTTAGTTCCCTCCAGAACATCTCCAGCTACTCTGATTGGCTTCCTACGCAGAGCAGCCAATCAGACTGTTCACTTTAGGATACCATCATAAATCTAGGTATTTAATCACAACGGCAAGAATGACTTATGCTCAATTTTAGAAACAGGAGAAGACACCAGATAAATGGGAATGGATTAAGAAGATGATTTTTATGGTAGAAATGGACAAATTGACAAAAAAACTTAATGGAAAAGAAGATGAAGAATTTTTAGCAGATTGGAAAGCTTTAAAGTTTACTTAGAGCTGAATTGGGATGTTAAAAATAGATTACTTTGCTTGAATAATTATTAAGAATAGAAATAGTATAAGAAATGGATTGTATTCAAAATGTTACCTAAGAGGAAGAAACAGAAAAGGAAAACGTTTAAAATGCAGATTTGATTATTGAGTAAGAATTGAATGTAAGAGAATATTGACTGAAATATTAATGGGGATGGAGCATCGCTGGGAGGCGGGGGAGGGGAGGGGAGGGAAGAAAATTGTAGAAAGGGATATGTTAAGATTTGGTTATCAACTATGGAACATGCTACTATATCCTGTTAATAAAATTTCTTAAAAAAAAAAAAAAAGGATACCATCATAAATCTCAAGCCCAGATATATCATTTCAATACACAACAATGAGGTTGTGGTGAAGTCATTTGCCTAGGGCACCATAAATCCTTGGGCTGTCCCTGATGGTTTATGCCACTGCAACTGTACTTTTCTGAGGCCCCCCCCACCATGGGACTAGGCCTCACAGGATTCCCAGGAATGCCCGTTAAACCTGTTTGAGTCTGTAATGTGGCAACACCCTTCCCCTCTTTTTGTGTTATGTTTGTGAGGCCATTGTTTCATGTTATTTTTTTTCTGGAGACTGCCAACTTTTCATCTTTTACCCCATTTATCTCTGGAGGAAGGGGGGGGGGAACACTTTTATCACTGGAGGGTAGGGAATGCTTTTTTAAAAATTACATATTGACTGTGTATGTTGGCAAGTGTCAGGGAAGACTGTAGCAATAAAACCCATTAAGTGTGAGGGGAAAAATTCCACTCAGGAGGCATGCTAAAGAAGGGTGTTTTTTTCCCCATGTGGATGAGTCAACATCATTCAAAGACACCACCCTGCCCAAGTCTTTCAAAGGAAAATAACTAGGACAGTCAAAGTTAGTCTGAGGGGAAATTTTCCAGTTCTCTCCACAGCAATGACATCTTATCAGCAGCTGATTCTTGGCAGAGCATATTGAAAGGTTTTGGTCCATGGAAACAATGCAGAAAGTTGGTTGGAACATGTCTGGGTCATAAAACAGGCAAAAGGGAACTGCAAAGTTATGAGGAGAAAAAGTCACAAGTTACGAAACCGTTCTTGAAAGGTGTGCGTAAGAGCTGTTTTGGAATCTATGTCTTAAGATATGGGTGACTAAATACAGAATGTAGAGTGAAGCTGACCACCAAGGAGATAGAGGCCACTTCTGCACTGTTATTTTTGTCGCTCATTTGTCCCTATTGCTTCAGGGTCCCCACCCCAGTATGTTTTGCTTTCTCTAGTAGTCTCAGAGGGAGCATAACACATGTGGGAAGGGGGGTGGGGAGAGGAGGAGGCGTTTGGGGGCAAAAGGCTGTGAAAAAATTTCTTTTACTTTTTTGTGGTGGCAGGAAAGAAGAGGTGGGGTTCAGGATCCCCTGCCCTTTCCAGAGGAGAACTGTAGAACTGTACAGCAACCCTGTGAGGTAGGCTAGGCTAATAATGTGGGGCTGGCCCAAGTTTGGACACTGTTCTCCTTTGGGGAGAAGAAAGAAGCAAAACACAAGGTGAGCAGTTCCAGCTTTGTCACTCTCTAATATTTCACCACCACTGATGTGTGGGCTTTCATCTTCCTTCCTCTTCCTTCAAACATACCTTAAAAAGTCTTTTTTTGTTGTTTTTAGAGGGATATATCCAATCATTTGTGGGCTTTCCAGTTTCCTTCAGAAAGCACCCTCCCATATATTGTTCCTAGGGGTTAGCAGACCAGCATGAGTGACTGGCTGGCCTCTGCCTGAGCTCAAAAAGGGGCAAGGCAGACTGTACATGTGGTATGACCACCAACTTTGCCAGCTATTGCCCCAGCCCCAGGGGGGCAGGTGAAGCCATCCAGCTCTTCTTCTTCTTTCTCCCTGCACTGGGGGAGGGGCAAGGCCATGGGAGATCGCTGGCCTATCTAGCACAGGGCTTGGGACAGGTCCCCCAGATGCCCTGCGGCTAAGGCTGCCTTGTGTTAGATAAATGCCAGCACCTCTTGCTGACCTCATGTCCCCCCTCCCCCCGACATTGTCACTACAAGTCTTGGTTCCCTGTCTGTAGACACCCCTACAGGGAAATGTTCAGATTTTCAAAATTTGAACCCGAAGAGTCTGCGTGGTGTAGTGGTTAAGAGAGGCAGGCTCTAATCTGGAGAACCAGGTCTGATTCCCCACCCCTTTACATGAAACCTGCTGGGTAACCTTGGGTCGGTCACAGCCATCTCAGAACTCTCTCAGCCCCAGCCACCTCACAAGGTTCCTGTTGTGGGGAGAGGAAGGGAAGGGCGATCGTAAGCTAAGATACTTTGAGACTTCTTAAGGTAGAGAAATGCAGGGTATAAAAAACCTTCTCTTTGTCTTCATTTTTGTTAGTTTGATCAACAACGTAGAAATGCTAAAGCAACAAATGTCTGAGGTTAATATTTTGCAACCTGGATTTTAAAATCCAGACTATCATTGGGAACAGCATGAACTGAAACTGGGAAACATAAAGTCCAGTGAGCCAAAAGTATGAGACTGCCATTTTAGTTTCTTGCAGCAAACAGCCTTACAGTTTCTTGAAGACTCACACATTTACAGTGCAATCCTAAACAGAAATGATACCCTTCCAAGCCCATTGACTTTGATGGATTTAGAAGTGTGTAATTCTTCTCAAGACTGCACTGTTACTATAGCATGACTATTTGTAGGCAAACCTAAGGTATTCTTGGCTGCAGATGCTAATGCCAGAATACATTTGTTACTCTCTGATGTGTGCGGGGGGGGGGGTCTGCAACTTTTTAGAATTAAACAGTCACATTATGTCAACATTCAGAGTGAGAGATCAACAAAGAGCCTGTATAAGGAAGCCTGTTCACATAACTGAATATATCTATTACTGATCATCAACATGTTGATTAATAATCCATATCACTTCTGCAGTCCAAATACAGGTTGTTGCTAATCCTTTATTAGAAAATGGCACACGCGAGGTTTCACAGTTAAGTGATAGATATATACAGAAGCACCCTGCATGATTGTTTGAGCAGACTGGCACAAATCTGCACCTGGATCAACTTGGATTACTGCAGGGCTTTTTTTGTAGAAAAGGCCCAGCAGGAACTCATTAGCATAATAGGCCACACCCAACAGCAGAAACTCATTAGCATGTTAGGCCCCACCCCCATGTTATGAGAAGTGTGGTCATCCAGCCACAGCCACCTTTTGCTTCTTATTCTGTTTACCTTGTTTGTTGTCAAAACCCAGTGCTTTTTTTGTAGCAAGAACGCCTTTGCATGTTAGGCCACACACCCCTAATGTAGCCAAACCTAATGAGTTTTGGATGTTGGGCGTGGCCAACTCAGTAGCCAGCCGGAACTCCGTTCCTGTGCGTTCCTGCCCCCAAATAGCCCTGGATTACTGGCAGCTGATCACCTCTTTCATTCCCAGTTTTTGTAAAGCAACCCTACGAGGCCCTTTAATTATATGAAAAATCTTTTGCTTCCTGTTCCTTTTACATACTGGTTTTTCTAGCTCCCAACCTGGCACTCCAATAGATCTGGATTTAATTTTCTGTTCTTTTTAAAAAAGCCACATCAGGTTCTGTATGGAGCCACATTTGGCTCCAGAACCATAGTTTGTAGCCCACTGTTCTAGTGTGCCTCACGAGTCTTCATTATGAAAAAAATGTTATATAGTCATCCCCCCATGGCAAATTATATATTAGAGTATTTGCATGAAGTTTGGTCCCCAGATTAATTTCAATGGTAACTACCATCTCATTTTTTAGTTAGGTGACCAACATATTTGTGTATCTGAAGAAGTGTGCATACGCATGAAAGCATATACCAAGAACAAAACTTAGTTGGTCTTAAAAGTGCCATTGGACTCAAACTTTGTTCTGTTGCTTCAGACGAACATGGCTACCCACCTGAACGCATTTGTGTGTTAGAGAAAGAAGAATGCAGTCACAAGGCTGATACCAGATGAGATAAATTGGGAATGGGATAGGAGACCTTTCTTACCAAAGAGAACAGATAAGAAACAAAGAGAACAGACAAGAAAATGCAAACATTCCCCTTAAGAGTGATAGGATCTATAGTGAGGTTCCTTCTTTCCTTCCTTCCTGGTGCCAGATTAACAGAGGTGGATTTGCCATTAGAATCCTTTGTGTAGCAGCCCCAGTCTTCATTGGTGGTCTCCCATCCAAGTACTGACCATGGCCCATCCTGTTGAGCTCCCAAAGCCCTGACAAGCTTGGGCCAAACCGGGCTAACCAAGTTGCTTGCAGCTTTGAAGGGTGAAGGAATGTCTGCATGTTTGTGGTTTGGAGGGGTAGAGGGGCTTTCACATTTCCTCCTGTACCTTGCCTCCTGCCCCGTAGGCTAGTGATTTTTTGGGGAGGGGGCCTCGGGGGGGGGAGCACAGATAATTAAATCAAAGTTAATTACATTAATTCAATTTGAGGCCAGCCTAGGAGGGAGGGGGCCAGAAGAAATGCTAGGGGGCCAGGCTCCGTGGGCCCTGCATTAGCTACAGGCTTGCTCCCCTGGGAGCTGGCTTTCACCCCACTTGGGCAAACATATGTATTGCTCGCATGTTTGCCTCATTGGGACATTGGTGAAATGATGCAAGGTGGGGGGAAGAGTTAATCTTCCTCCCAAATGGTGTGGTTCTGATCCAGTTGGTGTGTGTGTTTTTTGGGGGGAGGAATGTAGCTGCAGTGTAACAAATAGAATTGCACTAGATCTCAAAGTGTAGATTTTCCAGAGGTCTTAGCTGGTTTGATCCAAAGTGAATATCTTAGCAGGGATGTGCTACGTGTTTGGTTGTTCATTTTCTTATGAATTAAGCCTCAGAGCTATCCTAGCCCATCCCTGATTGATATTTTTTTTAAAAAACAAATATTCTAGCTGCTCAAGACTGCAAAATGTCTCTTTTGTCCTGTCTACATTAGATACTGGTCAGCAATTTATGATTGCTCTGTTAAGAAAATGATACCATATTTGTTGGCAGGGTTCCCATTCCATGTTCTCTATAAGGGAAATATACTCAAGGCCTTCGAGATTTCATCGTCTGCTATTTCCTATCAGGTCCTTCATATTCTTCTTATATAATATATTTGCTTACACTTTCTCTCAACATTCAAAAGGCTCCCCCCCCCAAGTGTAGGATTGGGAAGGCAGTATTGTCGAGGTAAATCAAAGACTGTTCTTTTGCATAGGCAGAAATTCAGGGGTTGGAAAGATAATTCCAACAGGAGTTGGCTGGCTGCTTGGTTTGGTGCATTTTAAAAACTGTTTTTGAGAATGACCAGGTTGGGTATGTCTAACAAACAAACAAAAGGACTTTTAGTTGCTGTAGATTTTCCGGGTTGTGTGGCCGTGGTCTTGGCATTGTAGGACCTGATGTTTCGCCAGTAGCTGACACAGGTCAGGTCCTACAGTGCCAAGACCACGGCCACACAACCTGGAAAATCTACAGCAACTAATGAACTCTGGCCGTGAAAGCCTTCGACAACATATTAAAAGGACTTTTGTTGGACAGTTTAGGAGAGCAGTTCCCTAAACATTCCTCTGTGAAAAAAATTAAATTGCAATTGGGGAATGATGGGGTTTCGGAGGTGTAGAAAGGTGTAAATGTTCTGGGATCTCAAAGGGAAGGGAGATTTACTGGGTTACTGTTAGAGCAAAGAGGTGCTGGGATTCAATAGGTTAAGGTTTTCTGGGGGGGGGACATAGTGGTGTATTTTAGCAGAAAATTGTTTCCAGGGTGTGGATTGAAGGCATGTGACAGAAAGGCAATATCTCTGGGGTCTCTTGAATGCATCGATGAGACATAGGACCTGGGAACCTTGGACAGGGTTGCCAGGTCCTCCCTGGTCACTGGTGTGGAGGGGGGAAGGGTTGCCAGGTCCAGGCTGGAAAAGTCCTGGAGATTTGGGGGTGGAGTCTGGGGAGGACAGGGGCCTTTAGTGGGGTATGGTGCCATAGAACCCACCCTCCAAAGCAGCCATTTTCTCCAGGGAACTGATCTCTGTTGCTTGGAGATGAGCTGTAATTTGGGGGGATCTCCAGATCCCACCTGGAAGCTGGCATCCCTAACTGGGCCAGCTGATATCTCTCAGTCTAAGCTACCTCACAAGTTTGTTGTGAGGATAAAATTGTTTGGGGGGTGGGATGAGAGCCTGAATGAACAGCAAACGAAAAATCTAATCAATAAATGTGGCATGGAAGCCAAGTAGGTCACAAATGTAATCAATAAATAAGTGTGGAGACAGTTTTAAGATGGCAATGCAGAACTCCTTTTATTCAATAATTAGTGGGCTATTATCCTTCAGAGCAAATTATAATTCCTCCTCTCTGTGAGTATTCTTTGTACTATATGTTATAAAAATTTCTGCTTTCAAGAAAGAGTTCTCTTTCCTAGTTTGGGTGGCTAAATTTTTTAAAAAGTTCCCAGATGGAAAGAAACTTTGGCAGGAATACAGCAGTGCATATTATACATAAACACATTTCCCCCCCCAAGGCAAAAGATCCAGAATAAAATTCATTTAAAAAAATGCAAGAAGAAAGAAAGGTAAAGCCTTTAAACCAAATGGATGTCTTACCGATACTGGTGCAGGCAAGAATCGCAGCACACAAGATAAGGAGTTTGCCCATTGTGTAGTTGTTGGACTGAAATGTGGGGAACCGTAATTCCAAACAGCAGCAAACCCAGCAGTTGTGAGGCAATGAAGGGGTTTATGTTGTCTGCTTGCTATATATATACACACCCCACCCATTGCAGACTAAGTTGGCTGGGTGGGCGGGTGGATGTGGCAGGAGTAAATAGCCAGCTTTTGAGTGGCATATAACACAGAAGTAGAAGCGAGCAGGTCTGAGTCAGAGAGAAAGAGGAGAAGTCAGGCCAAGAGAGGGGATAACACTCACCAGATACTGACTGTATCTGACAGTCTTTGCCAAACGATGTGCTGTGAAATGTTGTGACAGGAAGTTCTTAAGAGTCTCCTACAAAGTCCCAAGTATCTGTTCACTTAGGAGGATGTCCACAGTGCCTCTGCATGATTAATTGTATCTCTGACTTTACCTTCTTCTAGTCTACCTGCATTTTATCCTTTTCTGCAAGGGGGTTGTGAAAGGAGATTCTTGGAAGTCTTCTGCAAAGTCACAAGTCTCTGTTCCCTGAGGAGGATGTCCACAGTTTCTCTGCATGATGAATTCCATCTCTGACCTTATCTTCTTCCAGTCAACCTGCATTTCATTATTTGACTGTTCGTGATGCACAGACACAGCAGCACAGGGGACAGTCTTTGGCACAGTGGTGGAAAGTATGCTCTGCATTCCGAAAATCCCAGGTTCAGGCCCTGGTTTTTCCAGTTAAAGGAACTCAGGTATCAAGTGTTGAGAAAGACCACCTGAGATTTTTGAAATGCCATTTCCAGTGAAGCATTCATGTTTGCAGAAAGAACTGCATTCTTTAGGCGAGGAAAACTAAAGCAGACTGTGAAGAGCTCCAAGAGGAGTTCTCTAAACTGGGTGAAAGAGCAACATTGTGGCAAATGGGTTTCGGTGTAAATCAGCATAAAACTATTAGGTATGATGAGAACTTTGCATTAAGTATGTTCACCAGGCAAACACGCCTTCTTGTTGGGTGGATGACTATATACTGTCCCCTGTCTCAAGCTTCAGAGACGGCACCATAGATTTAGAGACAGAGAGGTCAGGATGTTATCTGATACTATCCCTTCGAAGCAGAATGCTATTCTTAGGGAAGATTTCCTTCCTTCTGGTTTGACACTTTCTCTCTCACCCACACAAAGAAGGAGCACACGGTCTCCATCTTTGCCACCATGGATGCAGGACACACATTCTTCATCCTCATCCATCTAGCTAGTTCGATTAGATTCTTTCCCCATCTCTCAGCCTATACTATCTAGTATGTAGTTCCTTGAATAAAGGATTCTTATTAGTTTGAAACTGACAAGTGGCTCCATGTAACTCTGTAACTTTGCTATCACATACAGTACCTAGAAGCTACTGCTGCATGTAGCTCAGTGCGCTCTGCTACGTGTAGAGATTCCTGGCTGTAGTATACCAGTGAATCTCACACTTCTACCATAATGGACTCACAAGCTAAGCCTTAGAATGGTTTGTCATGCCCTCATTATCTGCTGCCTGACTCAAGCACTCAGCTGGACAGCATGGGTTGGGAAATTTCCAGAGATCTCAGGGTGGAGCTTGAGGAGGGCGGGGTTTGGGGAGGAGAGGGAGCCCAGCAAGGACCTGATGCCACGGAGTCCCCCCTCCCCAAGTAGCAATTTTCTCCTGGGGAACTGATCTTTGTCACCTGGAGATCAGTTGTAATTCTGAGAGATCTCCGGGCCCCACCTGACTGTCAATCCTATTATGCAGACTTGCCCACCTTCAAGGTGGGAACCTGGAGCTAGCCCAGAATTACAACTGCTCATCAGACTACAGAGATCCGTTCCCTTGAAGAAAATGACTACTTTGAGGGTGGACTTCATGGCACTATACCCCACTGAGGTCCCTCCCTTTCTCAAGCCTCACCCTTTACCCCCCAAATCTCCAGGAATTTTGTGATTCAGAGTTAATAACCCTGTGTGCCTAGTGGCATCTATTTATTGAAGGAAAACATACATCCTGGGAAGGCAGCCAGTCAGAGCAGCCCTTGCTCATGATGTAATTGGTTACCTAGGAAGTTCCAGGAGACAATGGCATAACTTATTTCCTGTTGGGATATAGGGTTGACAGGTCCCTTCATCGCTCAGGGCGGGGGGGGCTTGGGGGCATTCCAGGAGTGGGCAGGGATGCCCCCAAGCCCTGCCCCCAGGAGCGACCACCCACTCACCCAGCCACCCTTCTCCCTCCCCTCTTGCCTGATTTAAAGGGCTCCAGTTGATCAGTGGGGACCACATGGCCTGTTGACCAGCTGGAGGGTCCTTTAAATCTAGCAGGAGGGAGGGAGAGGGGTGGTCATGGGCAATGCTCCCTCTAAGCTGTGGAGTCTTGTGAGCAAAAATTCTACTTTGTGAGCTACTGGCATTAAAGGTGTGAATGAGTGATTTGGCTACTGCATAAATTAGTTTGCTCTGGAGCCATCCTTCCTGACCTAAGACAAAAAGGTGTGAGCCAGAGGCTAAAAAACTGTGAGCTAGCTCACAACTAACTCAGGTTAGAGGGAACACATGTGGCTCACCAGAACACCCTCTAAAGGGTCTTTTTGTGAGCAGGGTGGGGGCCATTGCACGTGGGGCTGGGGAAATTAGCTCTGCATGCTGCGGCCCTCACCCCACTCACAAAAAGACCGTTTAAAGAGTCCTTTTGTGAGCTGAGTGTGCAGCCCACAACCACTCTTCTCCCTTCCTCTTGCTAGATTTAAAGGGCCCTCCAGCCGGTTGGAGACTGTGTTCCCTCTAAACTGAGTTAGTGTGAGGTAGCTCACAGTTTTTTAGCCTCCGGCTCACACATTTTTGTCTTAGCCCAGGAAGGATGGCTCCAAAGCAGATTGATTTATGCAGTAGCCAAATTGTTTGCTCACAATTTTAATGACAGTAGCTCACAAAGTAGAATTTTTGCTCACCAGACTTCACAGCTTAGAGGGAGCATTGGTTGGAGGGCCACATGGTCCCCGTCGATCAGCTGAAGCCCTTTAAATTGGGCAGGAGGAGAGGGAGAGGGATGGCCAAGCAGTTGGTTGCTATTGGAGGTAGGGCTTGGGGTGGGATTTCCCCTGCCGGCCAGCTGGCCGAGGGCAGGCTGAGGCCCCCAGAAGTGGAGGTTCCCTGCTGGGACCTGGAGGCTGGCAACCCTATTGGGATAGTTGGGATGCTTCCTTTTGTAGTTTACTTGTACTTGCCTGAGTGTGTACTTAGTGGTATACTTTTAAAGTTATATTTATAATAAAGAACCCCTTTGAAGCTTAAAAATTATGCATGGGGGAATAAACTACAGTTCCCATGAAGCTCTGTGATAGCATGCATATATGAATTGTTGGGACATCCACACATATCTGCAGTCATTAACATTGCTGCGCACAGACTGTAGACAACGATCACATTTTAAGACACAGGTTTTTTTAAAGCAGTATTTATTATTGCAACTCTTCATTTAAACAACTGCTGGCGGTGCTTAAGGCTTCCAACTGTAGCTGTCTTGGTAGCCCTTTAGAAGGCAGAAAGGTGGGATATAAATTTCATAAAATCAACACAGCAGCTTGGGAAATTCATGGAGATTTGCGAGTGAACACACAAAGCTGCCCTTATACTGAACCAGACCCTTGGTCCATCAGGGTCATAATTGTCTACTCAGACTGGTAGGGGCTCTCCAGGGTCTCAGGCAGAGGTCTTTCACATCACATCACCTACTGCCTAGTCTTTTTAACTGGAGATGCCAGGAATGGAACCTGGGACCTTCTGCATGCGGAGCAGACCCTCTTCTACTGGGCAGCCAGTCTCTCCCCGTAGTGACTCGGCTCCTGAGGAGGTTGGAGCTGTTGGCAGAGTGATTGCTCAGCAATGACCATGCAAACAAATGAAAGAGTAGAGAAAGCTTTATTTAGGAATTAATGTACTCGATAGTAGAGAGGAGAGATAGAGATCAGATCCTAGCTACCTTACTAGCTGAGAGAGAGTTCTGCTCTTTTGGACTTCTGAGTAGAGCCGCCTTATGACTTTCATGGGCCTTTGGCACTTTTGCCTTTGTTGGCCCCTCCCTCCATAATAATATCAATATTAAAAATTATTTTTGCTATAACCTTAATTATGTCAACATTTTTTTCTGTTTTAGACAAAATTTAATAGATTTTGGTGGGCCCTGAAATTCCATTTTATTCTGAGGTGAGGAAAAAAATTAATAAAACATTTTCTTTGATCCTAAAAGTTCATTCCCCCCATCCTTCTGATTTTAAAAGAAATTAAAACATTTCTGTGGGCCCCTAAAAGTATCATGGGCCCTAAACACTGTGCCTAATGCAGTGTTTCTCAACCTTTCTCTGACCGTGGCCTGCTTCCAACCTTGTTTCCTTCCTGTGGCCCCCCTGTCCGACCAGTATAAAGGTAGCTATTTTATATGCCAATAAAGACGTTGTACTTGAAGGTAGCTATTTCAGTGTTTTGTTTATAGATAGCCCTGGGGGGCCATATGGCCCCAGGTTGAAAACCATTGTGCCTAATGGATAAGTCAGCTCTGCTTCCAAGACAAAAGTGGATCATCCAGACCTAAGAGTAGCAACCTGGAGACAGAGAAGAAACTATGCTTGCCAAAGGAAGAAAGTGCAGACTCTTCTTTCCCGTCTGACTAGCCCTTCCTTTTGCTGCCCTCTGCAGGGTCTTCTCTTCTTTTATACACCAGACTTCACTCACTCCAACAGACTTCACTTACTCCTTTGAAGCTGCCTTTCTTCCAAGTTAACCGATCTCTGTAATCTGGAGAACAATGGATAGGCGAACAACTCAAGTCGCTTTGGGTTCCCATTGGGGTGAAAGGTGAGATATAAATAAAGCAAAATTTAAAAAATAAAGTTAACGTGGAACTCATTGCTAGAGAATGTAAAAGTGATGGCTGCAAACTCAGATGGCTTTAAAAGGGGATCAGATTAATTCATTAAGGATAGCTCCATCAGTGGCTATTGGTTATGATATCAAAATGGAGCCTCCATGTTGAGAGGGAATGTAGAAGAAGAAGAAGAAGAAGAAGAAGAAGAAGAAGAAGAAGAAGAAGAGATTGGATTTTTACCCTGCCCTTCACTCGGAGTCTCAGAGTGGCTTACAAAGTCCTTTCCCTTACCCTCCCCACAACAGACACCCTGTGAGGTAGGTGGGGCCAAGAGAGCTCTGACAGAAACTGCCCTTTCAAGAACTGCTCTGAGAGAACTATGGCTTGCCCAAGGTCATCCAGCAGCTACAAGCGAAGGTATGGGGAATCAAACCTGGTTCTCCCAGACTAGAGTCCACACACTTAATCACTACACCAAACTGGCTCTGAATGCCAGTTATTGGGAGATTATTTAGCTCCCGTGTTCTACTTTGAAAGGGTTGCCAACCTCCAGGTGAGGACTGGAGTTCTCTTGGAATTACAACTGATCTCTAGACGACAGCAATCAGTTCCCCAGTGGAGAGAGTAGCAGCTTTGGAGGGTAGACTCTGTGGCATTATACCTCACTGAGGTCCCTCCCTTTCCCCAAACTCTGCCCCTCCAGGCTCTGTGCTAAAATCTCCAAGAATTCCCCATCCCAGAGTTGGCAGCCTTTGGTGGTCTCTGTGTGAGGCAGAGTTACCTGCTTTTAAACCATTCCCTCCCCATCAGCATTCCAGCCCAAGTTAGAATAGAAAGTGTAGGCTCCATGATTATTATCTGGATAGTTTCTTTTAACAGAATGCAGCTATTTGGGCCTGTTATTTAAAAGGTAAGAGTGGTACAAGGGGAAAGAGGCTAGTTAAGTCATTCCCCTGAAGCTGTTTTCCCCTTGAAAATAGCCACTCTTGCTAGGGGAAAAAATTATGGATACTTGTAATGTTTTTTGAAAACAGAGCCTGGCTAAAAAAAAACAGCTTTGGGGTGCCAACGTTCAACAGCAAAATGACGTGAGGTGGAAGAATTAAATGGCCCCGTCTCCTGATGCCTACATGTTAGCACTGTATACAAACAGCTGACCCTCCATTGAAGAAGAGAAGAAGAAAAGATTGGATTTATACCCCACCCTTCACTGCCCAAAGGCGTCTCAGAGTGGCTTACAAACTCTTTTCCCTTCTCCTCCCCACAACAGACACCCTGATGTGAGAGAGGTGGGGCTGAGAGAGCTCTATCGAGAACTGCTCTTGAGTACAGCTCTGAAAGAACTTGTGACTGACCCAAAGTCACACCAGCAGCTGCATGTGGAGGAGTGGGGAGTCAAACCCGGTTCTCCCAGATAAGAGTCTATGCACTTAACTACTACACCAAACTTGCTGTCATTGGTGTCAGTGGAGAGTTTTACAGATACTGTGGATTGCCAAAAAGACAAATAAGTGGGTTCCAGATCAAAATGAGCCCAAACTCTTCCCCAGGAGCTAAAATGATTATACTGGGGCTATAGAAAAAAAGCAAGAGTCCAGTAGCATCTTAAAGACTAACAAAATCTGTGGCAAGGTAGGAGCTTTCGCGAGTCACTGCTCCCTTCTTCAGATACCATCTTAAACTGAGGCTGTCCTGCTTTGGTCACATCGTGAGAAGACAAGAGTCACTGGAAAAGACAATAGTGGTAGGAAAAGTTGAAGGCAGCTGGGAAAGAGAAAGACCCAACAGGAGATGGATGGACTCAGTCAAGGAAGCCACAAACCTCAGTCTGCAAGACCTGAGCAAGGCTGTTAATAATAACACATTTTGGAGGATGTTAATTCATAGCTTGGAAGCGACTTGATGGTGCTTAATGCCCACACAGCATTTTATGAGTTTTTTATAGCCAAGATTCTGTAGTTTCCTCGTTGGTCTTATGAGTCATGATTATGACTCTTGATTATGTACTGTATTCTTTTTTTGGGGTTGGGATGATGGCATTTTACTATTATTTGAATGGGTTTTTTTTGCATAATGGTTTTGCTCTTTGGTCTTACATGAGTCTTGATTTCTGTGTGTGGCTGTCTTTTTTGGGATTGAGATGATGATGGCATCTTACTATTGTTTGAATGTTTTATGGTGCATAGTGGTTTTGCTTTTTGTAAACTTCCTCATTCATTTAAGAAGTGTGGGTATAAGTTTTTAAAGCAAATAGGAAGCAAGGGCAAGAGAGAACTTTTCTTAAAATTCATGAGACAGAAATACAAATCTTTCAAGACCTCCCTTCCACTTTTTAGGCTTTCAGCATCCCTCAGTTCATTTTTTGAGACTGTCAAAATGGGGTCAGTTTGTCTGAGTCTGATGTTAGCTGAGCTGAGGGAGGAGCTCACACATCACTGATTGGTGGGGATTTTTCTTTCTTGGGAAAAAAAATAATGCAGTGGACTGAAGTCTTAGGGGAAATTTGCTGCGATTATTGTTTTTTTGGATGGAAGAATTTGGGAGAAATAAATTTTGAGGAGAAAACAAAGCGAAAGGAAAAGGGAGGAACCATGGGTCAGTGGTGGAGCATACAGAAGGTCCCAGGTTCAATCCCTGGTGTCTTCAGTTAAAAGTCTGTACAGGTTTTCAGTTTCAGTTAAAAATCAAGTGACAGGTGATGTGAAAGACCTCTAACTGAGACCCTGGAGAGCTCCTGCCAGTCTCAGTAGACAATATTGACCTGATTTGGGGTTCCCAAATTCTCCTTACAATTTCTTCTGGTGGGACAGGCTGTGGACAGAACTGTACACAGAGTTGCCAGCTTGGGGTTGGGAAATTCCTGGAGAGTTGGAGAGTGGAGCCTGGGGAGGGTGGGGTTTGGGCAGGGGAGGGGCTTCAGTAGGGTGTAGTGCTATAGAGTCCACCCTCCAAAGCAGCCATTTTCTCCAGGGGAACTGATCTTGGCTGGAGACCAGTTGTAATTCCAGGAAATCTGAAGCTGCCACCTGGAGGCTGGCAACCCTAACAGAAGAGATACTGTTATCAGTTGGAAGGCTCACAGTGACAGAGCCTGTTTAGTGTAGTGGTTAAGTGCACAGACTCTAATCCAAGATAACTGAGTTTGATTCCCCACTCCTCCACTTGCAGCTGCTGGATGACCTTGGGTAAGCCATAGTTCTGACAAGAGCTGTCCTTGAAAGAGCAGTTCTGGAAAGAGCTCTCTCAGCCCCACCTACAGGGTGTCTGTTGTGGGGAGGGGGAGGGAAAGGAGTTTGTAAGCTGCTCTGAGACTCTGAGTGAAGGGCAGGGTAAAAATCCAATGTCGTCTTCTTCTTCTTCTCTTTTTCTTCTTCTTCCTATGGGTAATCCCTGCTTTCATTTTGTTCCTGTTTTGATTGTAGGGATAAGAACATAAGAACATAAGAGAAGCCAATGTTGAATCAGGCCAATGGCCCATCTAGTCCAACACTCTGTCACACAGCGGCCAAAATATACCAGGTGCCATCAGGAGGTCCAGCAGTGGGGCCAGGGCACCAGAAGCCCTCCCACTGCTGCCCCCTCCAGCACCAAGAATAGAGTGCATCACCTGCCCCAGACGGAGAGTTTTCATCTATACCCTGTGGCTAATAGCCACTGATGGACTTCTGCTCCATATGTTTATCTAATTCCCTCTTGAAACTGTCCATGCTTGTAGCTGCCACCACCTCCTGTGGCAGTGAATTCCATATGTGAATCACTCTTTGGGTGAAGAAGTATTTCCTTTTATCTGCTCTAACCTGACTGCTCAGCAATTTCATGGAGTGCCCACGAGTTCTTGTATTGTGAGAAAGGGAGAAAAGTACTTCTTTCTCAACCTGCTCAATCCCATTCATAATCTTATAAACCTCAATCATGTCACCCCTCAGCCATTGTTTCTCCAAGCTAAAGAGCCCCAAGCATTTTAACCTTTCTTCATAGGGAAGGTGTTCCAACCCTTTTATCATTCTAGTTGCCCTTCTCTGCACTTTTTCCAATGCTATAATATCCTTTTTGAGATGGCTGAAACATTTACACCATGCCTTTCCTTGTAGTTTGAGGCAGCTTACACTCATAGTTTAAAAAATTCTAGTAAAAATCAGAATAAAACAACAGACCCCAAATCTCTCTCTCCCTCCTCCCCTTAAAAAATGCCCACTGTTCACACTCCCTCAAATGCCCAGGCAAGTGGGGCAGTTTGCAGGGCCTGCTGAAGGTCTCCAGGGAGGGGGCTCCCCTCACCTCTACAGGGAGCCCATTCTACAGAGGAGGAACCTTGAAACAGAAGTCCGGGTGTAACAAAAGTTTCCCTTGCAGTCAATTAGAGAATCTGGACATTTGGTTCTTTGGACTTGTTATGTACTAACATAGACCGAACACGTGGTCGAGCTAGCACGCGGTCATGCGGACTAGCAGGGCTTCATGTCCAAACACAATAGCGAGTACGGATCCTAGAACAGACCAATGTATCTATTAGGATCCTAGGAGGGACCTATGGGTATGAGTGCACTGTAAATAAACCAATCACGTGTGTGGGTGTGTGGGTGGGTGTGGCAAGAAACTGGCATTTAAGCAGGCTCTGCCCCCTGCGAGGGCATCTCAGTTTTCTCTTGCCTTTAATAAAGTATGAGCTGAATCACTACAAAGCGTCTGGACCCAGTACTTACAGTACTATAACCAGCAAACAAGACTGAACACCTGTACAGACTTTTATCTTTTATTGAGAAAAGAAATCTTTCTCCTTATCATGCAAGTCAGCAGAAAATATAGTCTTGTAAAATTAACCCTACAATTACTGTAAGAATAAATTCTAAAATTATCAAAGTTCCTAGCAATGCTTAATCACATTATAGCGAGTAGTAGTTTTTTAAAAAGCAAGTTGGTTTCAGCTTTTTATCTCACTGCATTTAGGAATTATCAAAGAGCCAAGAAAACACCCAGAAATCTCCTCTGGTTTTCTTCTGAGACTTCCATCCAGAAAAATCTGATTTCTTTGTTACAATAGTGCAGAATTATAGAAAAATATCACTCTTATCCTTAAATCTGTTCTATCGTAACGATGTGATTGTGTTTTAATTAAATACGAGATAATCAGCACTAGTGCAAATAAGCCAATCAACATGTGTGTATGAGGTACATCTGATATAGCAAGATAAGAAGGTCAATATCAACTCATGTGTATGTGTGTGTATGTATGTGTGTTAAGTACTGTCAAGCTGCTTCTGACTTATAGCGACCCTATGAATTAACGCTGGCCAAAACGTCCCATCATTAACAGTCATTCTCAGATGTTGCAAACTGAGGGCCGTGGCTTCTTTTATTGAGTCCATCCATCCCATGTTGGGTCTTCCTCTTTTCCTGTTGCCTTCAACTTTCCCTAGCATTATTGTTTTTTTCCAGTGACTTTTGCCTTTTCATAAAGTAACCAAAAGAACAATAGCTTCAGTTTAGCCATTTTAGCTTCTAGGGAAAGTTCAGGCTTGATTGGGTCTAGGACCAGCTTGTCTTTTTGGCAGTTCACAGTATCCGTAGAACTCTCCTCCAACACCACATTCCAAAGGAGTCTACTTACTCCCTCTCAGCTTTCTTCGTTGCCTAACTTTCACACCCATACATAGTAATGGGGGATACTGTGGCAGGAATTAACATGATCTTGGTTGCCAGCGACTCATCCTTACATTAAGGATCTCTTCTAGAACCTTCATGGCTGCCATTCCCAACCTCAATCACCTTCTGATTTCTTGGTTGCAGTCTCCGTTTTGGTTAATGACGGAGCCAAGGAATAGAAAATCTTGAACAATTTCAATTTCTTCATCATCAGACTTAAAGTTGTGTATTTTCCCAGTAATTACTTTTGCCTTCTTGATGTTCAGCCGTATTCCTGCTGTGGCACTTTCTGCTTTATCCTGCATCAGTAGCCATTTCTTCACTGTTTTCTGCCGATAACCTGGTGTCATCTGCTATTAAAAATACACTTGATCTAACTTTTCTGTACTGTTTCAATTAACTGTCCAAGACAAAAGTAACTCTGAGCAGAGTTCACCGACAGCTGAAAAGTACATCTCTCAGCTTGCAATCTTAGCAGGAAAAATCTCAGCTACTGCTACCCTGGGTTCTGGTCAGTGCCAGATGGGCCACCCTAAGTGGTGGGACACCTAACAGATGGCTGCTTGGAGACCCTAGCTCATGCACAGGGACACATGGAAGGATATAGTCCTTCAAACCTATGGGTCTCTGGTCCTGAAGGGCTTTAAAAGTCATAACCAGCACTTTGAACTGAACTTGGAAACAGACTGGCATCCAATGTAGCTGTTTCAAAACTGGCAACATATATTCTCAGTGGCTAGCCCTTGACAATAGTTGGGCTGCTGCACTGTGGACCAGCTGTAGTTTCTGGGTTGTCTTCAAGGCAGCCCCACGTAGAGTGTGTTGCGGTAATCCGACCACCAAGTTACAGAAGTGTGGATCAGCGTGGGCAAATTCGCTGACTGAGTTTAGGTAGCCAGAGTGTCGGTAAACTAGATGCACTTTACAGAAGGCACTCCTGGCCACCATGCCAACTTGGCCTTCAAAGAGCAAGACTGGGTCCATGAGCACCCCAGGTTCTTAACGTGCTCTGAAAATGCTACCTCCACTCCATCTAGGACAAGTGGATTCAATCCCTCTAGTTTCCCAACAAGCATTACCTCTGTCTTGTCTGGATTCAGCTTCAGCATACAGTTGGCACAATGTAGGGTGCTTAAAAACAGGCAGACCACTACTAGAACCGGGCCAGTTCTGGGATGGCACAAGAAGGATGGTGCTGCCATTCTGCTGATGATTGGCTGGCTTGCAGTCCAAAGTGGGGTGGGGAGGTAAGGGTTCCAGGTATTCTGCTTTGGTACCTTGGAGCAGCTGGAGCAAAATGGGACGAAAAACTGGCATCATGCCAAACCCATAAGTGATGTCACTGCATTGGGGGTTGTAAAGTACTGGGTTTCGTGCCTCATGACTCGTACAATGACATAAAAGAAGACGCGTTTATTTTTACTTCACACAAGACAAAGACAAACAGTAATGGCCAGAGGCCAGCTATATACAGTAAGGGGGGGGACGCCCCGCATTCGTATTGGCGGGTTTGAATCGCCCGCCAATGCTGCCATTGGCTCTTTATTGGCAAGCTCAGGAGCCTAGTCCCTATTGTTCTCAGAGAGCGGAGCTCGGCTGCATTTCGCCAGCTCAGGCTCCTGATCCTAGGACATAACACCCCTCCCCCCATAGTTTGTCTCCTATCCGGTGACGTAGTCTTTTAGGTAGGCTGGTGGCCTCTGTTCTCTTAACGATCTTCGGGGGGCCGGCATCGGGCTAGCGGGGCCCCCTTCTGGTGGTCCTACCGCACTAGGAGCTTGAGTTTCTGGTGCCGTAGATGGCGGAGGCGGCTCAGCTTGCTCTGAGGACCCCTCAGCGCCCCGTGGTCATTCTGGCGCTTGTTCCACTATTGGTGCCGGCGGCCGTTTGGGTGCAGGGGTGGCCTCTGTGCGTTCCGGTGGTGGGGCCATGATACCTGTGTCGGGGTCTTGCCGCCTCCGGAGTTGGTCCACGTGTTTACGGAGGACCCGGTCCCCGTCTGCCAAGACCTCATACGAAACTGGCCCTGTGGGTCTGAGAATGCGACTGGTCAGCCATTGAGGACCCACCCCATAGTTTCTAAAGTAGACAGGTTCCCCAGGGAGGAAGCTCCTGGGCGCCTCCCGGGTTTCGACCAGCTTTCTCTCTGGGGCTTGGTCTGGGTGGAGTCTGTCTAATAGGGTCGTGGGGCAGCGGCCCATCAACAGTTCTGCTGGGCAACGCCCCGAGATAGGGTTCAGGGTGGTGCGCTGTGTGAGGAAGAAGCGGGCCAGTCGGAACTCCCACTCACCCTCAGTTATGCGGCTCAAGGCTTCTTTGGCAGTGTGGACCGTTCTCTCCACCTGGCCATTCGTTGCCGGGTGGAAGGGCGCAGAGCGTATGTGCTTGATTAAGTTCCTTGCGAGGAACACTTGGAACTCAGCCGAGGTGAACGCGGCCCCATTGTCCAACACGAGCATGTCTGGCAAGCCATGCGTAGCGAATATTTTGCGTAGGGCCCTTATTGCCGCTTTGGCCGAGGTGGTAGACACCGGACTAATTTCTACCCACTTCGAGTAGGAGTCTACCGTTACCAAGAACTGGAGACCTTGGAATGGCCCGGCAAAGTCGACGTGTAAGCGTGACCATGGCTTGTGGGTGGACTCCCAGCTTTGTGTCAGCGCACTTGGGGGATTGGGGCGGACCTCCTGGCACCGTGTGCACCCCCAGACCCAGGTTTCAATTTCCGAATCTATCCCGGGCCACCACACATAGCTCCTTGCCAGAGCTTTCATTCGTACAATGCCCGGGTGGGCCTCATGAAGCGTTTCTAGGACCCCTTGTCTCATGGGCCCCGGGATGACCACCCTGTCCCCCCATAGTAAACACCCTTTCAAGGCGGATAACTCTTCCCTCCTGGCTTTATATGCCGTGAACTCTGTCCCGGCCGGTTCCGCTGGCCATCCCCTCACCACCCAGTTTAGGACCCGGGAGAGAATGGGATCCCGAGACGAGCGGGCGGCCACGTCTGCAGCCTGAAGGGGGGGGGGTTCGGAAGTTCCTCCATCAACAATACCGTGGGAGTGGGGTCCGGGTCCTCTCCCGTGTGCGGCAGCGGCAGGCGGCTAAGGGCGTCGGCATGCCCCAGTGCCTTGCCCGGCCGATGCTCCAACTGGTACTGATAGCCCGCTAAAAACAAGGACCAACACAACACCCGGGGCGACAGTACCTGCGGCGTTTGTTTGTCCACCGTGAACAGCCCCAGGAGTGGCTTATGATCGGTGACGAGCGTGAAGGGCCACCCATACACAAAGTTATGGAATTTTTTTACCCCCGCCACCAGGGCCAAGCCCTCCTGGTCTATTTGTGCGTAATTTCGCTGCACGGGGGACAGCGTGCGGGAGTAGTAAGCCACCGGAACTTCCCTCCCATCCAGTAGTTTGTGGCCCAAGACGGCCCCGACCCCGTACGGTGATGCATCACATGCGAGGATCACCGGGAGCTTTTCGTCAAAGTGGGCGAGTACAGCATTCGAGATCAATAGCGTCTTAACCCCCCGGAACGCCTCCTCCTCCCTCGATCCCCATGCCCAAGGCGTCGCCTTATCCAGCAGTCTGTGTAGGGGTTCTGCCATGGCGGCTTTGTGTGGGAGAAAGGCGTGATAAAAGTTTAGGAGGCCTAAGAACGCCTGGAGCTCCGCCTTGGACTTCGGGGCGGGGGCCTCCACGATGGCCTTCACCTTGTCCCTCGCCGGATGCAGGCCCGTTGCGTCGACCCGGTACCCCAAGAACTCCACCTCCAGCACCCCGAGGAGGCACTTTTCCCGTTTCATCTTTAGCCCCGCGGCTTGGAAGCGTCCCAGGACAGTTCAGAGGCGGGCGGTGAAGCTCTCTGGGGTGGCCACGGCGATGAGGACGTCGTCGAAGAACGGCGTCACGCCAGGGTTCCCTTTTAACAAATCGTCCATTAGATTTTGGAAGATCCCTGGGGCCACACTGACCCCGAACTGCAGCTGCCTTACCCTGAAGGCCCCCCGATGTGTCACTATAGTTTGTGCCTCGGCCGTGGCCTCGTCCACAGGGAGTTGCTGGTACGCCTGCGCGAGATCCAGCTTTCCAAATATGCGCGCCCCCGCCAGTGTGGCTAAGACATGGCTTACTACTGGCACGGGGTATGCGTGCGCCTGGGGTGCCTGGTTAATAGTGCACTTGTAATCCGCGCAGATGTGGATTTCCCCATTCGGTTTCACTGGGGTCACAATCGAGGTTTCCCAACGGGCATTAGGGACGGGCTCTAGGACTCCCTGGACTACCAACCGGTCCAGTTCCGCCTCTATTTTAGGGCGGAGGGCCAGGGGCACGGTGCGGAAGTGCCGCCGGATGGGCATCACCGTCGGGTCTAAGTGAAGCGACACTGGGGCCCCTTTATAACATCCCAGCTCCCCATCAAAGACCTCAGGGAACTCCTGGCATATTGTCCCCCAGTCCCTCGTCCCACATTTATTCACTCCCCCAATCGTAATGCCTAGGGCCTCGAACCACGCTCGCCCCAGGAGACTCACAAGGTTTCCCTCTACCACCACCAAGTCCAAGTCCCCCTCAAAGTCTCAGTATTGCACTCGGAAAGTGCCGACTCCCCGGATGGGGACAGGGTTCTTTTGAAAGTCCACCAAGCTTAGCAGCGATGGACGTAGAGGGGGTCCCCCTGATGGGCAAAGCTTTTTTAAGGTGTCCATGGAAATGATGGATGCCGCCGATCCCGAGTCCACCTCCATGCAGCAGGGGGACCCCTCGATCCGCACGTTTACTTGGATCTTCGGGGTGGAGGAGAGGTTGGGGTTGGGGAGGCGTAGTACCTGTAGCGGTTGATCTGTGAGGTGGTACAGCTCGGCAACCTCTTCCGTTGTCTCGTGGGCGGTGTTTAGTGCGTGATGCGGTGGGGCTGACAATCTCGAGTTCCGGGGGTCCTTGGACTGGCAGACCCGTGCGAGGTGTCCCTGCTTTCCACAACCGTGGCAGACAGCGTCTCGGAACTTACTGGTCCTCCTCCCATGGCCTTCCCCGCAGCTGGCGCACACGGTCCGGTTGCCAGGAGGCTTGGCTGGCTCCCTGTTGGCCTGCTGAGCCTGCGCCGGCCAGCGGCATTGGGGTCTGAGGGAGTAGACCTCTTTGGTATCTGAGTTTCCGGGTCTGGAACCCCTTCCAACTGCATGGGCAGCCGCGGCCAGGCATTCCCCTTCGGCGGCCTCATGTGCGGTTGCGGTGTCGATGGCCTCGTCCAGGGTGAGCCGCCAGTTTCTAATCAACTTGCGCCGCAGCTTGGAGTCCGCCAGGCCCCACACGAGTTGTGTTAGCAAGTTGTCTTCCACCTTCAGAAACACGCAGTCCACCGCGAGTGCCCTCAGCATGGCCAGGAAGGTGGCAGCGGATTCTCCTTGGGCCTGGATGCGCCTCTGGAACTCCATCCTTTTTGTCAGGAAGGTAGGCCGGGGGCTGAAGTATGCATTGAGGACATCCAGGATCGCCGCAAATGAGCTCTCCAGGGCCGTGCGTGGCACCAAGAGACTCTTTGCGAGGTGGACCATGTTGGTTCCGCACGAGCTCAGCAGGAGCGACCGTTTTTTCTCGGGGTCGCATATCTCGTTGAGGTCCATGTAGCACATGAGCTGGTCGACCCATGTGTCCCAGGTTTCTGGCCGGGACGGATCAAAGCACTCGAGTATTCTGTGCGTGGCGGCCATAGCTACGTCTGGGGAGGCGGGCATCGGTGCGGGCGGTGCGGTGCTGCTCTCAGGGTCAGCGATGCGATGCTTGGCGAGCGGTGCAGTGCTGCTCTCGGGGTCAGTGATGCGGTGCTCGGGAGTGGCCTTGTTGTCCTCATCATCGCTCATGGAGTCAGGGAAGGCATTGAGATCCCATCCTCGTCGCCACTGTAAAGTACTGGGTTTTGTGCCTCATGACTCGTACGACGACATAAGAGAAGATGTGTTTATTCGTACTTCACACAAGACAAAGACAAACAGTAATGGCCGGAGGCCAACTATATACAGTAAGGGGGGGGACGCCCTGCATTCGTATTGGCTGGTTTGAATCACCCGCCAATGCTGCCATTGGCTCTTTATTGGCAAGCTCAGGAGCCTAGTCCCTATTGTTCTCAGAGAGCGGAGCTCGGCTGCATTTTGCCAGCTCAGGCTCCTGATCCTAGGACATAACAGGGGTGATGCCACAGGAGTAATCTGAAACTGTATGGGTTTACACTCTAAGATTCACCCCAAACTTGATGGCTTTACCATAGAGTTACCATAGAGTTTCAGGCAAATCACAGCACATCCCGGTTTGTGCTGGAAGTGATATTGCTGTGCTGGTGTGATGCCAGTTATATTATCCCCACTGCTAGACTTTCTGTCCAATTTCCAGCCCTTGCTCGCCACCGTAATGAGAGGTGATGGCTGTCCCCTTTCGGAGCTGTGCCTACCTGTTAGCTGTGGCTCAGCTGGCTCCTGGCTGGTGATGCAGGAGGAGTCAACTGGCATAATTTCGGGCTGTTATTGCCTCTCAGACATCCACTACTACTTGGCTTGTTCTTGGGCAGTGGTGGTAGGGGAGCAGGTGATGGGCAGACCTTGCTTGAGGTGACAGGGTAAGCTGAATCAGTCTTACTTCTATCTCTTTGGTCAGCAGCTAGTTTTGCTAGTGGGCAGCTCTGAGGAAGAAGTGGAAGGTACTGAGACATTCCCCCTCCTGATGGCTGGCAAGAACTGGTTCTGCTTCTTGCTTGGTTACAGAATAGCTTGATATCACCCCTTTGGGCCTGTTGACTCTAGTTGCTAATTCCTTTCTCTAAGCCCTTAAAATACAAACTTACAGTCCTTCCAAATAAACCAGTGCCTGCCCATAGTCATGCACTGTTGTTCTTCTTTTGGATCATCCATGACTCAGTGTTGGAACAGGGCAGTATCAGCAATGTTACCAGAGTTATGACAAACACTGATGTTACATAAGAGGGTGAAGGCAGAGAACCGAAGTGTGCAAATATGCAGAAAATGAAGGTGTGTGGATGTTATCAGGCTTCCCCAGTGTTTTTAGAGGGCCAGCAGATACTGCACGGTGTTCTCTTTCTCTCTTTTTGCTTTCCAGGTAATGTTGCCAAGGTAATGCCAGCCCAGGGGCACTGGTGGGCGGGCAGGTGGGGCTGCAGAATTGTGTGAAGCTAGAGTGTCATGGAATACTGTGATGTCACTTCTGGGTACAAACCCAGAAGGGACACTGTGGCATCATGCAACGCCAGTCCCCCTGCCGTTTTGCTCCCACTGTTCTATCAAGCAGCAGTGGGAGCCTGGGGGCCAGGGCCAGGAGGTTTCTTGCCATAGCGGGCAGCCTGGCAAGTAGGGTTGCCAGCTTTGAGTTGGACATACCTGGAGATTTGGGGCAGGGGCTGAGGAGGGAAGAATTTGGGGAGGGGAGGGACTTCAATGGGGAATAATGCCATAGAGTCTGCTTTCCAAAGTGGCCCTTTTCTCCAGGGGAACTGATCTCTGTTGCCTGGAGATCATTTGTAATCCCAGGTGATCTCCAGCCACCACCTGGAGGTTGGCAAACCTACTGGCAAGTCTGTTTTCTAGGGTAAATAACTGTATGTGGGTGCGCTGATGGGACAATTCCTGGGGGAATAGAAGTGTCCCTTGTATGACACTTGATATTTGCATAGGTGCTCCTCATGGCAGTAATTAGCCCTTACAATGAAAACAGCTCTGGAAACATCCACTCACAGATCTCCCCCTGTCCTGCTTATTTGGAAGTCTCTGTTCTCAGAAGTGCTTATCTCAGACCCCACCCATGCAGATTAATGACCCATCCAGCGAAACATCCACAGCAATTAAAGGCGCAGTTGAGTTTCTCCCACTCTGAGTCACTTTAGGCAAAACCCTTCGCAGTCATCGGGCAGCAAACACACCAGGACAATCACAAGAGTCTTACAAACTAATCCCGGTATAGGCAGAGACAGAAAAATACACAGGAGGGTGAGATAATGCACTGAGAGCATGAGAGAGTGAACCAGTCCTGCTTGAGTCTAAAATGGTCTTAAACAGAATTGTTGTCTCCTAACGATCTGTGCAATGATCCTGCCACCAGCTTTGGGACACCTTTGTCATCTCATGAATGCATCAACATGTTGTGGCACAAAGGCGGCGGAGGCCAGAGGAGACTCCCTTTACTGGGGGGGGGAGGGGCTCTGGTTCAATGGTAGTAATTTGATACCTGGCATCTCCATTTTAAAAAGATCAAGTAGTAAGTGATGTCAAAGGCCTGAGACTCTGGAGAACCACTGCCCGTCTGAGTAGACAATGCTGACTTTGTTGGACCAGCGGTTTGATTCAGTATAATGCAGCTTCAGGTGTGTTCTTCTGTTAAGAACATAAGAGAAGCCAAGGTTGGATCAGGCCAATGGCCCATCTAGTCCAACACTCTGTCACACAGCGGCCAAAATATACCAGGTGCCATCAGGAGGTCCAGCAGTGGGGCCAGGACACTAGAAGCCCTCCCACTGTTGCCCCCTCCAGCACCAAGAATACAGAGCATCACTTGCCCCAGCCTGAGAGTTCCTATCTATACCTTGTGGCTAATAGCCACTGATGGACTTCTGTTCCATATTCTTATCTAATTCTCTCTTGAAGCTGTCCATGCTTGTAGCTGCCGCCACCTCCCGTGGCAGTGAATTCCATGCATTAATCACTCTTTGGGTGAAGAAGTACTTTCAGCAATTTCATTGAGTGCCCATGAGTTCTTGTATTGTGAGAAAGGGAGAAAAGTACTTCTTTCTCTACCTGCTCTATCCCATGCATAATGTTCAGTGGCCATGCTTTAAAAGTTCTACACAAAGGGGTTGAAAGCCAGTTTGGTATAGTGGTTAAGTGTGCGGACTCTTATCTGGGAGAACCGGGTTTGATTCCCCACTCCTCCACTTGCACCTGCTGATGTGACCTTGGGTTACTCACAAGCTCTGGCACAGCTGTTCCCTCAAGGACAGTTTGTGTTAGAGTTCTCTCAGCCCCACCTACCTCACAGGGTGTCTGTTGTGGGGAGGGGGAGTGAAAGGACTTTGTAAACCGCTCTGAAATGCCTCTGGGCAGTGAAGGGCGGGGTATAAATCCAAACTCTTCTTCTTCTTCTTCTTCTTCTTCTTCTTCTTCTTCTTCTGCTCTTGTGGTCAGCAGAGATTGGGAATGAATGTTCTTGATTGGACAAATAAATGCTACGTATTCACTGTGCCAGGAAAATACTTGTGGAAGGGGATGGAGGCAATGTACTTGTTTAAAAAGTGGGGGAAACTGGGGGAGGTGTGGGATCTTCTCATGGGTATGTCATCGAGCTAATGTCAGGTCCGAGGATCACCTCAGCTGATTTGCTCCACTATGACAGCTTTGTTTATGAGCAAGGCTGTTTGAAGTGCCCCTCTGTGAACAGATAAGATGGATGACTGCTTATACTTGAATATTTTCTTTGGTGGGCCCCATCTGATGGAATAACTGACGTGATAAGGTTAAGAAGGCTCCTGTACTAGAATCATTTTGCAGAATGTGTAAGACAGAATTTTCAGGGGATTTTTTT
This sequence comes from Gekko gecko, assembly GCA_029375565.1. NCBI lineage: Eukaryota > Metazoa > Chordata > Lepidosauria > Squamata > Gekkonidae > Gekko > Gekko gecko. The sequence goes on along the minus strand of JAPDNY010000002.1, from coordinate 34,103,338 downwards.
TTAAATGAAGAGCAGGTATTGTTGTGGTTTTAATGTTTACTGAATGTTTATTGCTTTTTTAATTGCAGTTATATCTTCTGAGGGATTTATTTATTTATTATATTCGACTTATATCCCGCCTCCCCACATGGCAGGCTCAGGGCAGGTTACATCAAATTTGATAAAAATATAATATACACATGTAATACAATTAAAATACTAGTAAAATATCACAATGGCCTTCATCCGGTGCCATTGTCATTGACATTAAAACCTCACAAATGCCATCTCTGGTATGCAGTTCTGACCCATTGAGGGAAGGCCCAGTCAAGAGGGAGGGACTTTGTCGCCCTACTTAAAAGCCTGGTGGAAAAGCTCTCTCTTGCAGAACCTGCGGAACTATAAAAGGTCCGACAGGGCTCTGATCTCATATGGGAGCTCATTCCAACAGGTAGGGGCCGGGGCTGAAAAGGCCCTGGCCCTAGTAGAGGTGAGGCAGATGTCCTTGGGGCCGGGGACCATCTGAAGATGTTGATTGGCAGATCATAAAGCCCTTTGGGGCTCATAGATGGAGAGACGGTCTCGCAGATATGCGGGCCCCTGGCCGTATAGGGCTTTAAAGGTAACTGGCCTTAAGTCTTGATAAAAAACAAATTAGCTAACAACTAACTAACTGTCCCAAGGACATAGGTATCCTTCCTGGAGTGGGAAATATGGTTTCCTCACAAGCAGCTAGAGTTGCCAGCCTCCAGCTGGGGCCTGGAGATCTCCTGCTTTTACAACTGATCTCCAGTTGACAAAGTAAATGGCTGCTTTGGAGGGTAGACTGTATGGCATTGTACCATGCTGAGGTCCCTCTCCTCCCCAAACACTGCCCTCTCCCAAATTCACCCCCAAAGTCTCCAGGTATTTTCCAACCCAGAGCTGGCAGCCCTACAAGCAGCAGAAGCATCTGCACACTCCTGTTGGAAGGTCCATGTTTCTATGAAGTGATGATGCCATCTCTAAGAGGAGTAAGAACAAATATTTCTGTGTTCAGGAGGTTTTAACCAACTATCAGTGAACACCTTAATATACATGGTACCTTCCTTAAATTAGCTCTTTCAGCAGTGTGCCATACTACAGACAATATATAAGCGAAACTCTCTCCAGGACAACTGGCGGATGAAAGCACCTATGAAAAATTCAATTTGATTCAGGGGGAATGGCAGGTCTGCAGGTATGGGTGGATCAGGAGGGTGGAATTAACAGCACCTCCACTTCTGGGCTGTAACCACCGGCACCGACATTTTATAAACAGACATTTTCCTAAAAAGAAGTTCTCATTCTTTTAAGAGTCACAAATGAAATTGTCTGTATATTTCCCCCTAAAAATGCCCTTTCTTATCTGGGGCAAATCAATGGTCCATGTGAGTCACCCAATTAACTTTATGGGGATTTAAATGTCCCCTGCCACTTTGTTCAGTACTTTTTGGGAAGCGAGTGAATCCCAAACAGTTTTGGGGTCAACCTGCATTTAGCATTTTTACCAAACCCACACTGGAACAGAAAAAGATGCAGTTCAAAACTACATTCAACTACCCCAGGACAATACCGTACTGACTGCAGAGTCACCTCCGAATGACCATAAAATGGCCATAAATCTATGCAGACAACCACAATAAAACCAGAGATCAAATGAAGTGAAAGCAGCATGCAGTCTGGACACTGCCATAAAATGCAACACTCAATCAAAGTGGAAGTGGCATGCTGTGTAGATGGGGATTTCTGTTCCAGTGTGGGTTTGGTAAGACAGCAGAGCAAATGCTAGATGCAGATCGGGCCTTGAACTCTGTACAGTCATGTGGAGTCATGCTGAATTGACACCATCACAGACAGTGTCAAAAGACGTGGAAATCAGTAAATACATGTTACCATGGTGACGCTAAGGTCAAAGAACCACAAAACAAAACAATCCCTCCCAACGGTGTATATCCTGTATTGCAAGTGGAAGGATATCCTGGACAATGGCAGTCCCATGATAGGCATTTGTGATTGTTACGTATTTCATTTCTCCGCTGCACTTCTCCCGAAAGCTCTTGACAGCCTTTCAAATAAATAGGCAGGGAGCTATGAAACTTTCCCTCCTATCTCCACCCTTTCCTCTTCCCGTATACAAATTCTGCTTTGACAAAATGCAACTTCTATTTTTTTAAAAAAATTGTTTGGCACACCTTGGAAATCAGCCAAAACTTGTATTCATCATGAGTCCAGTGGGGAGAGGTGGAATTTCAACATCACCCTGAACTTCAGAAATGCCCAGTGTTCTTGTGAGGAAAAGTCACCACTTTTCTTCCCAACTCCAGAATTTATGGTGGTTTGAACCCAGGTTGAACCTAGTGTAAGATTTGACCTCTTAAGCGGTGAACAGAGATACGCTTACTCCTGTCATAAGGCACTGGTAGGTTCTAGTCAAAGTATAAATTAATGGGCCCTTTTGTTTACCTGTTCTGAAGTAGAAGTGACAGCAAACATGATTCATGTTGCAGGGGAGGATCTTCCCTGGTCTCTAGTTACAGATCCATTTCAACATTATGGCAAATTCAACAAAATTATGACACCAAGGAAGTCCCCAAAGCACATTGTTCCCATGACTACGGCTTGTCATATATTTAGCTGTTCTCTCACACAATTGCCAAAGGCAGAAGTCATTTTCAGCAGTTGGTATTGACATATATCTGTATATCTAGATAAACAGATGCCGTGATGATTTTACAAGACCATATCTGCTAGTGCCTGGAAGGAATGGGATCCAGATTTATAAAATTAAAAGTGGTGTCAGGACCAGTGTTCCCTCTAAGCTGAGTTAGTGTGAGCTAGCTCACAGTTTTTAGCCTCTGGCTCACACATTTTTGTCTTAGCTCAGCATGGATAGCTCTAGAGCAAACTAATTTATGCAGAAGCCATATTGCTCGCTTATAGCTTTAACACCAGTAGCTCACAAAGTAGAATTTTTGCCCACAAGACTCCATAGCTTAGAGGGAGCACTGACCAGGACTGGGTAGTCAACCCAACATCTGGGCAGGAAAATGAACCTGTCCAATATTTTAACTGCTATACTGCATTGCTCCAAATTATTTAATACAAGTGGGAACTTGCAAGGACTTGTGGGAGGCATCTTTCCCCTTGGTGGGCTGGTGACACTTGCAGAGGGGGGATTCCCTCCCCTCTATTTTATCATGGCTCTCAGGCTGCTGCTAGCCCCTTTTGGTGCTACTATTGCCACCACCAGACCCAATGTGGCTCCAGGGCTTCTCTGACAACTGCCAGAGGTAGGTGGGTTCTCTGCAAGTGCACAGAGAATGCTATTTTACTTTTGGGGCAATTACCCCCCTCATATATACTTTTTGAAGATTTCAGATTTTTCTGCAAACTTGAGGGGAGGGGTCACCCAATTTGCAGAACAACCTGTTTGGGAAAGTGCTACCCTGATCCACAGATAGGAGGCACATGTATGTCTTGATTAGGGTGGTAGAAATCCCAGTTCCTTCTGCTCTTTCAGTATATGTGACTTCTTGATGGCACAAGGCTCTCCTGAACCTAATGGCGTATTGGAGTTTCCTGAGTGGAAGGTACATTGCCTCCCTCTGTGTTTCTCACTGTCTCTATGCCAGTTTTATGTCAGGCATTATGGCGAGGGCAGTCTCCAGCCCCAGCCCCTTCTGTCTTTGAAGCGGAGCCTTTGCTATTCCCCAGCAGCCAGTTGCTCTCATATGGAAATATCCCCAAACTCAACAATCCTTTTACTTCCCTATCCTTGACTCCCTTGTTCTGGCTGGCTAACGGAAGACCATGACACCTCCAACATCAGCTGCTGGCTTTGTTTACTGTGGCACCTCAGCCCAGTCAGCTTTGCCCATTCCCTTAGCTTTACCAGCAGCCTCTCTTTGGCTTTGCATCAGCTCTCAGCTTTCTTGCTCCATGGCCAACATGTAGCCTGATAAAAGCGCAGAAGAGGTCGGTGTGAGCTCCTTTTAGCTCATCTTGCTCTCCACATTCCACTGACCTAGTGTTGCCAGCCTCCAGGTGGGGCCTGGAGATCTCCTGCTTTTACAACTGGTCTCCAGCTGGTAGAGGACTCCTCTGGAGAAAATGGCTGCTTTGAAGGGTGGACTCTGTGGCATTGTACCATGCTGAGGCCCCTCCCCAAACCCCGCCCTCTCCTGGATCCACCCCCCCAAAGTCTCCAGGTATTTTCCAACCCAGACCTGGCAACCCTACACTGACCACTGTGAATATGGCTACAGAAGTGACTGACTCCTAAATCCTTATGGATATGCACAATACTGCCCCCTGCAGACAGCTAGGGGAGAGGACAGTGCTGTTACCTGAGGGGGGTATTACCATGGGCCTGGCAGTGTGCCCCCGACATATGATAATCCCTAGGCAGGCCCGTAGCCAGGATTTTTTAATTCAGGGGGCATTTGAATTTCTTAGGGGGCACTGTCTAATCAAAATAATCCAGGGCAGAAGGCTGTGACACCCCGGGCTGGATGGGGAGTCAGGGGGCCAGCAAGTCAGGGGGCCTAGCCACGAGATGCCCCACTGTAGCTACGGTCCTGTCCCTAGGTAACTGTCCTGATTAAAGTGCCCTTGCTCTGGTCTTGGGAGACCTTCAGAGCGCAGGGTGAAAGCTGTGGAGGTCAGCTTCCTTCCTCCTGGGCTCCAAACCTCACATTCATTTGGCAGACAGGGGTAGCCCTCATGCTGGTTGTAATAAACAAACATGCAAACCCCAGTTTGGGACTCAGAGTTCCTAACAGTTCCAGTGTTGTCAGATCTAGCAGACAAAAAGATTCTAGATCTGGAACCATTGGGCTGTGAATTTGCTAAGGGACTCCACTTAATATAAAATAGCATTTTGATTTGTGCATGGGCATTGTACCTACCTTGACTCACTATACCCTTTGATGAAGAATTGTCTTCAAAACAATCTTAATATTACGTACCATACCATTGGGGCATACTGGACAGTGTTTTGCTCTATGGAATACTATTGCCCCTAGGAGGGCTTCTGCTTGTGGAGTATTTTGGATTATATTACTTTAAGAATCATCATTCTGTGGTTTGTCTGCCTGTCTGACTGTATGATGTGCATTACATTCTTTGGAAGTGCTGTATGTGTTTACATATTCAATATATATTCCTATGAGCATTATTACTTGTCTTAAAAACTTCTTGGGAGAATTTCTACCTTTTCATTCTTAAATAGATCAGCCTGGAGCATAGTTTCCCCCCTCCCTTCTGGTTTTTTTTAAAAGTATTGCGTTATTCCTAATGTGCTGTTTTTTCCTCTTACATAACTCAGTCTCCTCCCTACCACTGAGACATCTCTGAACTTCCCTCCCCCCCCATAGTAAGTTACGCATACCAAAGATCATGCCTCTGAGGTGAATAATGTGGTAGAATGATGAGGTCTAGGGTTGCTAAGCCCGCAGTGGGGGTGGGGATAAAAATACCTCTCTATAGAATAATTCTATTTTGGTGTGAATGCTCCACACACTCCCATAGCATTTGGCTCCCCCGGCTGCCACTCTGAAGGTCTGTCAATCCCCTGGCTGCATTGCCTTGCTGTGTTGCCTTGGCCTCGCCCACAGAGCCAGCAGCCAGCATCTCGCCCTCAGGCTAGAGGGAGCCGACAAAGGGGATGGACGCTCTGCTGAGAGAAAAGCAACCCCTCCACGGGTGAGAAGGAGGCAGACGTAGCAAGCGGTGGCAAGCAGGGGAAGCACTCACCTTTGCTGCCCCTTGCAGCCCCTCTCCCTCAGCTGCAAGGCCAGCACTTCGTCAGGGTGATAGCTCAGTGGGCTGCACTGCAGAGGAGGCTGCCCAGGGCCTTTCAAAGGCTCCCCAACCTTCCTTCAGCAGCAGCGGCAGTGCCAGGGAGGGTCTGGCCTAAAGGAAATGAGCTGCGGCTCCTGGAAAGCCGGACTCTCTCCTGAGGAAGACACTTCTCTTGGCTCCTGTGTGGGACTAACTGTGACTAACTGTCTCCTCAGTGGCTGTTGGTAGGCAACCAAGCTTGCTTCTGTGAGTAAAAAAACAAAGGACTTTCAGCATAACCCCTCCCCCACCCACTGCCAGCTTGGCCACTTTCCTGTCAGAATAAACTTAAAATGGCTCTCTCTCCTTTTTGGCTCCACCATGGCTGGCTGGCTAATGAGGTGGGCCAGTGACCATCAAACCATTCTCTTCAACCCCCTGCTGTATGGCTGACTATACCCTAAGGGTTGCCAATATCCAGGTAGGACCTGGAGATCTCCCGCTGCTACAATTGATCTCCAGATGACAAATATCAGTTCTCCTGGAGAAAATGGCTGCTTTGGAGGGTAGACCCTATGATATTATCCCCTGCTGAGTCCTTCCACCCCCCCAGTGCTGCCCTCCACAGGATCCACCCCCAAATCTCCAGGTATTTCCCTAATCAGAGCTGCCAACTGTACTTTCTCCTCAGTGCCTGTTGCTAGGCAACCAGGTTCTGTCAGTAAAAGGCCCTTTCCATACCTATTTTGGCCTTTGGGAGAAAAATCATTGGGGCCAGTCCTGATAGGGTTGCCAACTCCAGATGGAAAGTTCCTGGAGATTTGAGGGGTGGAGCCTGGACAGCATGAGGTTTGAGGAGGGGTGGGACCTCAGACAGGTACAATGCCATAGACTCCACCCTCCAAGCCAGCCATTCCCTCATGGGGAACCACTGTTGCCAATCTCCAGGTGGGGGCTGGCGATCACTCAGAATTACAACTGCTAAGTTCTTCGCTCTGTCATTTTTCAGTTAAAGCTAAGTAACTGAAAGGTGGCAGAGTGAAGAAATTCTAGTCATAAATCCTACTCCTGATTGAAGCAAGGCAAGAGGAGGCTGGTGATCGTTTTATGCCTTTGCAAGAGGAGGGAGTGTGTAAATGGAAAGAGAAGCTGATGTTTGAAGGACGGGATGTAGGAGACCCCTTGCAGCTGACTTATGGTGGCCCCGCAAGGTTTTCAAGGCACGAGATGTTCAGAGGCGGTTTGCCATTGCTTGCCTCTGTGCAGCAACTCTGGACTCTAACAGGGGTCTGCCTTCCAAGTACAAACCAGAGCTGAACCAGCTTAGCTTCCAAAATCTGATGAGATTGGGTTAGCCTGGGCTATCCAGGTTGGGGCACAGCCAATATGTGGAGCCGGATTTAGGCACAAGCTAAGTGAACTACAGTTTCGGGCCGCAGATCAGGAGGGGGACTCTAAATGCCCCCCAAGAAACTAAATTGCCATTTTAAGAATAATAGTGTGGAGCTACTTAAGCTTGACATTGCTTAAAACCTCAGCATCTCTCACAAAGCTGTCCTAAGCAGAGCTCCACCCTTCTAAGCCTGTTGACTTTCATATAGTTGACTTTGATGTATTTTGACTGTTTGGAACTGTAACACATTTAAATTGTATATAACCTCTACAATTTCAGCATATTATATATAACAGTACATACAGTTCAAAATTCATTTCACTTCTCGTTCAATATCCATACGTATCCAAATTATATATTTTCCCCTTCATTCTATATTCAGTTTCTAGATACAGTTTCAATCCTTCCCAGTCTTTTAGGTACTGTTCTGCCATTTGTCCAGTTAATTTCTTTGTCATTTTGTCCATTTCCGCTAAAAATAACAATTTTCTCAACCAGTCATGTATATCTGGCACCTTCTCCATTTTCCACTGCTGAGCAAAGGCCATTCTCGCCGACGTAATCATGTACCATAACAGTGTCCTTTTTTCTTGTGGAATTTTTTCCATTGTCAAACCGAGGAGAAGAAGTTCTGGCTTTCTTTCAATTGGGATTTTCAATATTTTCTGCATCACACAATGTATATTAGACCAGTATGCTTTCACTTTATCACATGACCACCACATATGGTAAAAAGAACCCTCTACTTTTTTACATTTCCAACATTTATTACTCAAGTTCTTATCCATACTAATATTGGCAATCTTTTTTGGTGTCATGTACCATCTATACATCATCTTATAACAATTTTCTTTTACATTGATACAAGTAGACATTTTAAAAGATCTTTTCCACAAAAATTCCCATGATTCCATAGAAATTTCTTTGTTCATATTTATGGCCCACTTTATCATTTGTTCTTTAATGGTTTCATCCAAAGTATATACAGTCAACAAAGTTTTATACATTTTTGATATCATTTTCCGTTCTTTTTTCAACCATATATTCTCAAAATCATCATTCATAGCTCTAAAACCAAACTCTTTACAGTCTTTTTTATAGATGTCCCTTATTTGACAATATTGTAGCCAACCATACTCAAATTCTAATTCATTATTTGGTTTTAAAACATATTTTTTCCCTTCTTTTTGCAACAATTCCTGATACTTCAACCAGTCATTACCTTTATATTCTGAAAACAGATGTATAACTGCAGCTGGAACAATCCACAAAGGCCTTTCATCCGAAATTGTATCCTTATACCTGGTCCATGCATCAAACAATGTCCTCCTTACATAATGATGCTTAAACATAGAGTCAACTTTGTTTTTCCCATACCAAAGATAGGCATGCCAGCCAAATCTGCAATCGTGCCCCTCAAGAGCTAAAAGTTTTCTATTTTCCAAATTTACCCATTCAGATAACCAAGACATACATACTGCTTCATGATACAAACGCAAATTCGGGACTTGGAAGCCACCTCTGTCTTTAATATCATACATTGGCTGCGGTCACACACACTAAATAATCCATTTTCAGTCCACTTTCAAAGCACTTTCCAAATGGATTTAGCAAGTTCACACAGTAAAAATCCAGTTTCAAAGTGCACTGAAAGTGGATTGGAAGTGGATTATTTAGTGTGTGTGACCACAGCCATTATCTTCATTTTAATTCTTGGCTTCTTCCCTGCCCAGATAAACTTAAAGATTTCTCTTTGCCATTTTACCAACACTTTCCCATCTTTCACAATTGGTATTGTCTGAAACAGAAACATTAACCTGGGCAGTACATTCATTTTAATAACGGCAATTTTTCCAAGAAGAGATAACCTTAGTTTTTCCCATTTTTCTAAATCACTCTTTATCGAACCCCACAGTTTTTCATAATTATTCTTAAACAAATCTATGTTTTTCATTGTAATTTCAACTCCCAAATACTTAACCCTTTTAACCACTTCACATTCTGTCACATTTTGTAACGTTTGTTGCTTTGTACCAGTCATATTTTTACACAGTATCTTAGATTTATTTTTGTTGACATAAAACCCTGCAAGATCACCAAACTCTCTTACTTTTTCAAATACCTTAGGCATATTATTAACAGGATCTTCAACAATAAACATGATATCATCCGCAAATGCTCTTAATTTAAATGAAAAACCTCCAATATTCAAACCTTTTATATTATCATCATCTCTAACCGCTTGTAGCAAAATCTCCAAAATCCAGATGAATAACAATGGTGACAGGGGACAACCTTGTCTAGTACCTTTTCTTACCCGGAACATATCTGTTGGTTCTGCACTGACAATCACCGAAGCTTTTTGTTCTTTATATATCGATTGAACCATTCTTGTAAATTCTACGCCCATCAAAGATTTCTCAAGCACTTTAAATATAAATTCCCAATTCAAATTATCAAAGGCCTTCTCTGCATCCAAAAATAAAAAAGCAACTTCTTTTTCAGGGTGTTTGTCATAATACTCAATTGCGTCCAAAACAACCCTCATATTGTCTTTAATTTGTCTATTTGGTAAAAAACCAGCTTGATCCTCAACAATAGTGTCTTTCAAAAACTTTTTAAGGCGCTCTGCCAATATTTTTGCAAATATTTTATAATCGTTGTTCAATAATGAAATGGGCCGGTAGTTTTTAACATTTGTTAAATCTTGCATTTCTTTAGGGATTAAGGTGATTGCAGCTTCATTCCAGGAGTCTGGGATCTTTCCTGTCTTTCTAATTTCATTTAAAAGAATCTCCAACACCGGGACCAAATCTTCATGAAATTTTTTATAAAATTTAGCTGAAAAGCCATCCGGGCCTGGAACTTTAGAGATTTTTGCCTCAGCTATTGCTTTACTAATTTCATCTTTAGTTATTGCAGCATTTAAAAATGTTTTCATTTCAGGGTTTGGTTGTATCAAATTAGCTTTGGATAGGTAATCCAACATTTTTTGAGGATCCACTTGCTTCGATTGAAAGAGAGTCGCGTAGTATTTAAAAAATTCCCTCTTAATTCCTCCTGGGTCTAAAATCTCTTTATTTCCATCTTTCAAACAAGTGATTGTTTTATTCTCTCTTCTTTTCTTTAATTGCCATGCTAAATATTTGCCAGGTTTGTTTGCACCTTCAAAGGATTTCTGTTGCAATTTTTTCAAGTTCCAAAATACTTCTTTGTTCAACCTTGCCTCATATTGCTCCCTTAGAATCCTCAATTCTCTCAAAATCTTCTTTTTACCAGGCCTTTTCTTAAGTTCTGTTTCTTTTTTCCGAATATTTTCCATAATTTCTTTGTCTATCTTCATTTGTTGTTTCCTTTCATTATTATTGATTGCAATCAGATGTCCTCTCGTCACAGCCTTGTAGGCTTCCCATACCGTTTGTGTCTGTACACTTTTATTTAAGTTCAATTGAAAGTATGTTTGGATTTCTGTCCTTATTTTATCCACAATATTTTGCTTGTCCAGCAAATCTTCATTAAGTCGCCATCAAAATTTTTTCCTCTTAACATACGTTGACCATTTTATCGGACTGTGGTCAGAAAGAGTCCTAGGCAATATCTCAATTTTGCGTGTTTGCAAGATTAAATTCTCTGTCATCCACATCATATCTATCCTTGAAAAAGATTCGTGTCTTGATGAATAAAAAGAGTACTCTCTATCTCTGGGATTTTTAATTCTCCAAACGTCTGCCAAGTGTTCATGTTTAGTCAATTGAAAAAAGACTTTAGGAAGTTTGCCCATGGCCTCAATTCCTTTTTTTGATTTTCTATCAACAACATTGTCAACAGTACCATTAAAATCGCCCATTAAAATCGTTTGCTCATAGGTCAACTGTCGTAGTTGTTCCCACAAATCCTGAAAAAAGTTTTCCTTTGCCCCATTGGGAGCATAGAGATTAACAATTAATGTCTTTTTATTCTGCAACACCACTTCTACAGCCAAAAATTTCCCTTCATTGTCTTTAAAAATTTCTTTTGGTTCCAACTCCTTTTTAATATATGTAACAACTCCTTTTTTTCTTTTGAGAGGGGAGTGAATAAAATTCCTCTCCTAATCTTTTTTGAATCAAAAATTTGGCATCTGATTTTTTAATATGTGTTTCTTGCAAGCAAACAATATCACATTTCTGTTTTTCCAACCAGAGTCTGACATTTTTCCTTTTTTGGGGTGAATTCAGTCCATTAACATTCCATGAAATTATTTGACTCTCCATGTTGATTCTATAATTATTTATCAGAGTCTTTAAAATTATCATTGATGAATCTGGTCATTTGGTCAACTGACTTGATGGTGACTCTCTTCTGCTTGAACGAAAAACTGACACCTTTAGGAATTTCCCATCTATATCTTATGCCCTCTGTTTTCAGCTTGTCAATCAGGTCTTTAAAAAGTCGTCTGTCCTGAAGCATCGCTCTGGGTAGTTCCTTTAGGACCATGATTTTCTTGTTGTCAATTGTGAAGTCGTCTTGAAATTGTTGCTTAAACAAATCCTCCTTCAGCTTCTTAGATATAAACTGGACAATTACATCTCTAGGTAGTTTTTTCCTTTGCGCAATCGCAGAATTGACTCTGTATACCACATCAATTTGTGCCGCCACTCTCTCCTCTTCCATTTTCAAAAAGTCTGCAACAGCATCTACCATAACTGAATGGATGTCCTCATTCTTGTCTTCAGGGATCCCCCTGAATCTCATGTGGTTAATCATTGCATTATATTGGACCATCACATTCACTTTATCTGTTTCTAAAGTGACCTCAGCTATATTAGATGCTACTCCCTTCACCCTTACATCCATCTCATCTGGTCTTTTGGTCAGCGTCTGTATCTCTTTTGTAATTCCAGACATTTCTTTTTTCAACTCTGTTACTTCTGTTATTACAGTCTTTTCCAACTTCAGAATCGCGTCCATCACTCGTTTCTCCATAGCTTCCATCATGCCCTGTAGCTTTTTTTCCTCTTTCCCAGCCATTTTCGGGGAGGACCAGGTATTTGCCCTCTGTCGTTGCCGCAGGTCGTAAGCCGTTGTTCAAAGTTTTCCCTCCAACCCACTCTAAATCAAAGTCCTTCTTGTGCCCACCTAAATCGCACTAGTTTCACTTTTTTATATTGAGTCTTTCGTTTAAAATCAAAGAAAATTTTTCTGACCTTCCCAAAATGGCGGGCGCAATTTCTCTATGGTAAATGGTTCTTCCGGGTACTCACTTCCTGTCCGGCAGTCTTGATGGTCCCCCTTGTTCCTGATTTCTTCCCTTCTTCCGGCCTCCTTGGTCTTCTCTAGGATGATTACTTGTCTGTTCTGAAGTCACTTCCTGTTTTGCCGATTTCTGCTGCAGCAGCTACAGTACTTTTCCACTGCAGTTCTCGCGGAGTTACTGTTAGTTTCTATTTTAAAGTCAATAATCTAACCGCAGGAATGATCAACAATTCGGCTTTTTGGCCTTTTTTAGCTGTTTAACTGCACTTTTTCCGCTCCAATGTTAGTACGACAGATACAGCACGATCATGCGCTTCATCGGATGTTGTTTATTTTCGGCCGAAACGCGTCTCCGGTGAGCAATTTTAAAAAGTTACCTTCAAAGTCCGTGTCTTGTTATAGCAGTGTTTCCTTGATATCAGTTTCCGTAGAATGTCTTGGAGGTCTGGGTCATGCGTTCTTATGTTGAGAATCCAACTCGGTGGGGTCTTGTAGAGATTTTCCGAAGTGCCTTCTCTGGGGGAGGGGATCAAGGCTGGTCGCGGCGCTCTTTAAAGCCCCGCTATCAGCCGATCTCAACTCCTCTCTCGGGCCAGGCTCTCTGCCAGTCACCCCCCTGCCTGGGGGGATCTGCGGTGGGCTATTTGAAGCCCACCCTGTCGTCAAGACCCTCCGTTTGCTCTGGGAGCTCTACGAGCAAGCCAGAACACGTTAGGACGCCATGAATCCCAGACCGGAAGCCTCCGTACTCAATTTTAACCCTAGTCGGGGTAGGGTGGAAGAAAGGTACTTTTTGGGAGCCCCTCTGCAGCGATCCCAAATTTTTAACCATATAGGGGCAGGGTGGAAGAATCAGAGACATCTGGAGCCTCTGTGCAGCGTACCCAATTTTTTAACCCTCTAGGGGCAGGGTAGAAGATTAAAGTGTGTACTGCTTTAAACTCTCTTCTTTTCACATACTTCGAAGTGTCAAGTGGGGGTCTGAAATGAGTTTGTGTGACTGCTCTTGGGGTCATTATAATCGATAAAGTACAGGGTCAAAATTGTTGTGGAAAAGGGAAAGAAGGGAAAAATTAAAATATTGGAAAGAGATATTTGTAAACATTGTCTGGGCAGAAATTTTTAAGAGGGTTTGGTAAACAATAAGTTGGTAGCACTAAAAAAATTCTGGGCCCACAGCCAAAGCTTTAGTTAACCCAAATAAAACATTAGCTAACATATACAAAGGCTGGGTGCACAGCCAGGTGGAAGAGGCTGTTCCCAAATATTGGGTGGAAGTGAGATAAAAAATTCCTTCTCTGCCAGGGACATTTGGACTTAATTGGATACGTATAAAATAAAAAAAAGAAAGAAGAGGAAGCAGATTACAAATTTCTGAGTAAAAGGTGGAATATAAGTTTGAAATAGTTGATTTTAAGTTAAAAGGGAAGTATGCAGGGGCAAGTATGTCAAATGCACCTGGTCAAGGAAGGAGGCCCTCGATAGTTTCACCAGGGGTACCCTGCTTGGCCACAGCAAAATTGGGAGGCCTTGCATAAAAAGAAATGCAAAAAGAAATGCAGAGGGAAATGCAAGTTCTGGTGCAATCGACTATTCTAAGTATGATGACTGAAGTAGTAGAGCCTATTAAGACTGCCATGGAGGAAGTTAGAAATTCTGTCCCACAAGTGGTGGATCCCATTAAAGTGGCAATGCAGGAAATCAGAGACTTAATCCCTCAAGTGGTAGAGCCTATCAAAAATGCCATGAAGGATATTACTGTGTAATTTTCGCAAAGCTTACAGGCATTGCAAATGCAAATTACGGAAAACACTACAAAAATTATGGTTTTAAATACCATGATGGAAAATATGGAGGGTAAGGCAAAGGAAATGGAAAGGAAAATCCAAGAAAATGAGGAGAAACAGACCACCCTAGGCTTTTATACTAAGATTTCAGAACATACCAGAAGAGAAAAAGGAAGACTTGATGAACAAAATGGCTAAATTACTGGCAGAACACCTGCACATGGAAGATGAGAGCATGATGGAACAAGAGATAGATACGGCCTTCAGAATGAATTCAGCATATTCAAGACGGTTTAAAGTTCCCAGGGAAGTGCAAATCTGATTTCATAAGAGAGTGGTAAGAGACAAAATATTGAGAGAAGTGAATGCCTCTCCTCTGCTGTTGAATGAAGCTGAGGTAAGCATTTTAAAAGAAATTCCATGGAGGGTTCAAGAAAAGAGGAAGGAATACGCAGAATTGACTGCATTGCTGAGGAGTAATGATGTAAGTTAGAGATGGATTTTACCTGAGGGTCTATTTTTTGTGTATAGAGAGAAAAGATTCAGAATAACTTGAATTTTCAAGGTGATGGACTTCCTGAAGACGTACGGGGAGGATTTGTCAGAAGATCAAGAAGAAAGAGAGGAAGGAGAAGTGGGAAAGGAAGAAGGAGATGGAATGGAGCCCCAAGGGGCGATGGCATTACTGGCATTACCCCCAAGACAGAAGAAATTTAGATTCAAGAGATCTCCAATTGATACAAGACAATGGGCAAAAGATAAACGGGAACAACAGAACCGGAACCAAGATGGATAGAGGGAAAATAAAGTTCATATTGGTGAATGTTAATGGCTTAAATGGACCACAGAAAATGAGAAGAATATTCCACCAACTTAAAAAGCAAAATTCGGACATAATTTGCATTCAAGAGACACATAAAAGAAAAAAAGATGAAAAGCACTTAAATATCAAAGGTTTAAGGAAAATATTTGTAGCTTTGGATGGGGGAAAAAAGAAAAGAGGAGTAGCTACTTTTGTTAAAGAACATTTACAACTGGCATAGATAAAATCGAGATACGCTAAGGATAAGAAGACTGGATTCAATAAGAATATTACAGAGATGGAAAAATTTCTGAGTGCACTAGAGGAGAAATTCATAAAGTGCACTAGAGGAGAAATTCATAAAGAAAATGTATATAATGCTCTTAAAAGAAATGACGGCAGATGAAATTGTTAAAAATAATATGATTCAATGCACCCAGAATTTAGGTTATAATATTGAACTTGAACAATGGGAACAAATATGGAATAAAAATGTTAAAAATGTTAAAATAACTAAAGCTGTTTCTTATAGAGAAAATATGTATAAAATGTTTTATAGATGGCATATTACACCATGGAGAATTGCGAAATATGATGATAAAAGAGTGTGGACTCTAATCTGGGAGAACTGGGTTTGATTTCCCACTTCTCCACATGCAGCTGTTCGTGTGACCTTTGGTCAGTCATAAGTTTTCAAAAGAGAGGGAAAGTTGCTCTGAGACTCCTTCAGGCAGTGAAGGGCAGGGTATAAATCCAATCTCTCTCTCTTCTCAATTTTAGGGCCATGTAGTCATGGATCACTGCCTTGCCATGGTGAGGGGGCTTGCGTGGTTCGATGAGGCTGTGGGCTATGCCGTGGAGGGCCACCCAGGACGGACAGGCCACAGCAGAGAACTCAGACCAAGTGTGATCCCCTGGAGAAGGAAATGGCAACCCACTCCAGTATCTTTGCCAAGAAAACCCCATGGACAGTAACAAAAGGTGAAAAGATATGACGCCGGAAGATGAGCCCCTCATCGGAAGGTGTCCAATATGCTACTGGGGAAGAGCAGAGGGCAAGTACGAGTAACCTCAGAAAGAGTGAAGTGGCTGGGCCAAAGCCGAAAGGACGCTCAGTTGTGGATGTGTCTGACGGTGAAAAGAAAGTCCGATGCTGCAAAGAACAATACTGCATAGGAACCTGGAATGTAAGATCTATGAATCAAGGTAAGCTTGACGTGGTCAAAAATGAGATGGCAAGAATGAACATCGACATCTTGGGAATCAGTGAACTAAAGTGGACAGGAATGGGTGGATTTAACTCAGAAGACCATTATATCTACTACTGTGGCCAGGAATCCCGTAGAAAAAATGGTGTGGCCTTTATAGTCAACAAGAGAGTGAGAAAGGCAGTATTGGGATACAATCTCAAAAATGACAGAATGATCTCGGTCTGAATCCAAGGCAAACCATTCAACATCACAGTAATCCAAGTCTATGCCCCAACCACTGCTGCAGAAGAGGCTGAAGTGGACCAGTTCTATGAAGACCTACAACAGCTCATAGAACTAATACCAAAAAATGATGTCCTCATCATCATAGGGGACTGGAATGCTAAAGTAGGAAATCAAAAGGTAACTGGAATAACAGACAAGTTTGGCCTTGGAGAACAAAATGAAGCAGGGGAAAGGCTAACAGAGTTTTGTCAAGAGAACACGCTGGTCATAGCGAACACCCTTTTCCAACAACCTAAGAGGCATCTCTACATATGGACATCACTAGATGGGCAACACCGAAATCAGATTGACTATATAATTTGCAGTCAAAGATGGAGAAGCTCTATCCAGTCAGTAAAAACAAGACCTGGAGCTGACTGTGGCTCAGATCATGAGCTACTCATTGCAAAATTCAGACTTAAATTGAAGAAAGTTGGGAAAACCACTAGGCCATTCAGATTTGACCTAGATCGCATCCCCTATGAATATACAGTAGAGGTGAAGAATAGGTTTAAGGGACTAGATTTGATAGACAGAGTGCCTGAAGAACTATGGACAGAGGTCTGTGACATTGTAAAGGAGGCAGCAATCACCGCCATCCCAAAGAAAAAGAAATGCAAGAAAGCAAAGTGGCTGTCTGATGAGGCTTTACACATAGCAGAGGAAAGAAGGAAAGCTAAAGGCAACAGTGAAAAGGAAAGATTTGCCCAACTGAATGCAGATTTCCAGAGAACAACAAGGAGAGATAAGGAGGCTTTCCTGAATGAACAATGCAAAGTAATAGAGGAAAACAATAGATTGGGAAGGACTAGAGATCTCTTCAAGAAAATTGGGGAAATCAAGGGAACATTCCATGCAAAGCTGGCCATGATAAAGGACAAAAATGGTAGGGACCTAACAGAAGCAGAAGAGATTAGGAAAAGATGGCAAGAATACACAGAAGAACTATACAAGAAGGACCTCAATGTCCTAGACAACCACGATGGTATAATCACTGACCTCGAGGCAGACATCCTGAAAAGTGAAGTTAAATGGGCCTTAGAAAGCATTACTAACAACAAAGCTAGTGGAGGTGATGGTATCCCTGCAGAGTTATTCAAAGTCTTAAAAGAAGATGCTGTTAAAATGCTGCACTCAATTTGCCAACAAATTTGGAAAACACAACAGTGGCCACAGGATTGGAAAAGGTCAGTTTACATTCCAATCCCAAAGAAGGGCAATGTCAAAGAATGTTCAAACTATCGCACAATTGCACTCATTTCACACGCTAGCAAGGTCATGCTCAAAATCCTACAAGCTAGGCTCCAACAGTACGTGGATAGAGAACTGCCAGAAGTACAAGCTGGGTTTCGAAGAGGTAGAGGAACTAGAGATCAAATTGCCAACATTCGCTGGATTATGGAGAAAGCAAGAGAGTACCAGAAAAACATCTATTTCTGCTTCATTGACTATGCTAAAGCCTTTGTGTGGATCACAATAAACTATGGCAGGTTCTTAAAGAGATGGGAGTACCGGACCACCTCACATGTCTCCTGAGAAACCTGTATAAGGGCCAAGAAGCAACAGTTAGAACCGGATATGGAACAACTGATTGGTTTAGCATAGGAAAAGGAGTACGACAAGGATGTATAGTGTCACCTTGCTTATTTAATTTATATGCAGAGTACATCATGCGAAATGCTGGCCTGGATGAATCACAAGCTGGAGTTAAGATTGCTGGGGAAAAGATCAATAACCTCAGATATGCAGACGATACCACTCTGATGGCAGAAAGTGAAGAGGACCTAAAGAGCCTCTTGCTCAGGGTGAAAGAGGAGAGTGCAAAAGTGGGCTTGAAGCTCAACATCAAAAAAACTAAGATCATGGCATCTGGCCCCATCACTCCTTGGCAAATAGAAGGGGAAGTCGTAGAAGTAGTGACAGACTTCACGTTCCTAGGATCCCAGATCACTGCAGATGGTGACTGCAGCCATGAAATTAAAAGACGCCTGCTCCTTGGGAGGAAAGCGATGGCAAACCTAAACAGCATGATAAAAAGCAGAGACATCACCTTGCCAACAAAAGTCCGCATGGTCAAAGCAATGGTTTTCCCCGTAGTAATGTATGGCTGCGAGAGTTGGACTATAAGGAAGGCCGAGCGCCGAAGAATAGATTCTTTTGAACTATGGTGCTGGAGAAGACTCTTGAGAGTCCCTTGGACTGCAAGGAGATCAAATCAGTCAATCCTAAAAGAAATCAACCCTGAGTGTCCCCTGGAAGCTCAAATACTTTGGCCACCAAATGAGAAGGGAGCCTTCACTGGAGAAGACCCTGATGCTGGGAAAGACTGAAGGTCAAAGAAGAAGGGGACGGCAAAGGATGAGATGGTTAGACAGTGTCATCGATGCAACGAACATGAAATTGAGCAAACTTCAGCGGACAGCGGAAGACAGGAGGGCCTGGCGTAATCTGGTCCATGGGGTCACAAAGAGTCGGACTCAACTGCGCGACTGAACAACAAAAGTCAAGGCTACCTTCTGGAGTCTCCTTGTAAAATGGATAAGAATAAGAATGGATTCTCTCTTGTTCTCTCTCTCTCTTTTAATATATATTTCCCCTTGGATCCCTCCCACAGATACTCCTCTTCCTGTCTGCTCTCTACAGCTTTAGATATGATTATGGGTAAAATGTGATGTTGCCTGCCTTTTGTTCTTGTAGGGCCAGAGTCATCAACATTTCTGTAGCTCTCACTGGCTCTGAGGTGCTCCCTCCCAGTTTGTGTCTCCACATTCCTCCTGCTAGTTAGCAAAGAGTACCTCATAGCTTCTGTGCCTTTACAGAGTACAAACCTAAGAATTATCCCTTTTGGGTTGAGAACTTGGTACTAATCCTGAGGTGTAAGGCATTTCATCACCATATTCATGAGTGCCAGATTATGGATCACTGTTCTGCTACCTCATCTTACTACATCTTTAAACCAAGCCCAAAGCGTAATTTAAATGTGAAACCGGCAAAGAAAAGAGCATTTCTGTTTGAATTTGCACAGACTTAGGGTCCCATTTAAGCCATGTTGCAACCCAATGTTTAGTTTGCCTTATGTTTAAATTGGATTATAGTGTTACCCTATGAAGAAAGGGAACTATTTAGAGCCATTATTACCACAATTTGTTCCAGGTTATTCATAATGTAGCTGGAGGTCTTATGTGTCACCTGTAGGTAATTTTTTATTCAGGTAGTGGCGATTCTATGAAGGATCAGCTGGATTCAGGAGGTTCCCAGCAGATCCAGCAGCCCTTTGCAGTCATCACAAAACAAAGCTAATGGGAAGTTCCAAGGCGATCAGGGGTAATATGCAAGGTCAGTGGAGAGGGGATCTGACCCAGTGGTAGAGTATGTGTATTTCTGATTCAGTTTCTGGCTTTTTCAGTTAAAAGATCTTAGGTAGAAAAATGCCTTTCTCTACCTCAGGCCCTGGAGGACTGCTACTAATCACAGCAGTCAGCATTTAGATTTAGGTCATATCTGCATTTACATTTTTAAATCAGTTGCGTGCTGCTGTGATGCCGTCTTTCTCTATGCTTGCTTGAATGTTGTTTGGAGAAGATTCTTTTAAAGCAGTGCAGAGATGCAATGACAGTGGAGCCGCCCTGAAAGGACGATAAACATATGTGGATGTATGAAAGTATGCTAGCACTGTTGAGGTGTGAAAATGACACCAAATGTGGACAGCTTTTTTGAAGGCGGAGTCAAAAGGCTGGGACACTGGTGGGAAAGACAAATGCAGATTCAGCCTTAATATAAAGCAGTTTTGTAGCCATGGTGAAGTCATTTTCACTGTCTTTGTTGATGTTTCACCACTCTCTGGCAATGGTGTCATGTTCTATGGACTCATCTGCAGTCCTGGAGTGTTCCGTTAAAAAAAAAAAAGACTTGAATCATCTTGTAATGTTTTAATTGACAGTAATAGGCAGGTAAACAGAAATAGACGTACTTCTGCTATCAGTGCACTAACAGTTTCTCCACAGGAAATTTTATTTACAAAATGTTAGAATGGCTGTATGCATTTTGGAAGACAAGTGCAGGGATATGAATATCAATCCCAAGAAATCCCCCCTCAGTTAAGGACACACCTGATAGCATACGTAGGGATGTCAGCTGATCAGAAACAAGCCTGACATGTTGCTGTGCCCTTAACTGTATTGCAGAAATCAGCTTTTTGTGGCAAGGAGGTAAGCAATGTCACCTAATATCTGCAGATAAAGCTTTTGAAAGCACATGAGCAAGGGCAGGTAAAACCACTGGCAACCTTACTTGGTGGTTGGAGTATTGGACTTGGCCATACAGACCTGAGTTCAAATTGCCTCTCAGCCATGACTCTCACTAGCAGTACAATTCTGTGTAGTTACTAGGGGTTGCCACCAGCTCCTGGTTGGGAAATTCCTGGAGATTTGGGGACAGAACCTTGGGAAGGCAAAGTTTGGAGTGGGCAGAAACCTCAGCAAGGTACAATGCCATAGAGTCCACCCTCCAAAGCAGCCATTTTCTCCAGGGGAACTGATCTCTGTCATCTAGAGATCAGCCATAATTCCAGAGAACTCCAGCCTCCTCATGGAGGCTGGGAAACCTGTTACACCCTTCTAGGCCCATTGAAGCCAGTGGGCTGAAAAGTATGCAAGGGACGTACTATAGTTGATTTGGTGTCATCAGTTTGTATGTACAGAACAGCTCCCAAGTAGGCCTTCCTGTTTCCGTAGTGGAATATAAAGAAAAGGTGGGTTCCATGAATACGTATAACATACAAAAATAATTTATCCAGTGCTTATGCAGAACTTTCTACTACAATAACTTAGGGGAGGGGCTGAGGCTCAGTGGTAGACCATATGCTTTACATGCAGAAGGTGCCGGGTTCAGACACCTTTTGTGCTAGAAACCACCAGAGGTGAAAGTCCTGTTGCCTGGCATCTCCAGCTAAATAGATCTCAGGGCTCTCCCTGCCAATATAGTAACAAGAAACTGTGAGGATGATCACTAGCGAGTGGTGGCTTGAAAAGACCATGTGTTGAGAATCTGGAAAGAAGGTGGCATGGTATAGCCCCATCTGATCAGATATCAGAAGCTAAGTAGGGCCCTGACCTGGATAACCCAGGCAAGCCTGATCTTGTCAGATCTCTGAAGCTAAGCAGGGCCCCCGGTCATACGGGCCAGAAAACGCGGGGGAGAGGCGTGGCAGTTTGCCCCGGAGCTAAATAAGGCGCGGTAGCCCGATCTCACGGACCACCGGGTTGCCACGCTCCAGCTCTGCGCCGCGATCACACCGTGCTGCTGCAGCGTGGCAAAACAGCAGCACAGCAGACCACGCAAGTGCAAAGTGCGCATGCGCCATTGGGGGGGTGGGCCACTGTCGGTGACTTGTGTGTGCGCATGCGCTGTCCAGCGTTGGTGCGCATCCCAGGGACACTTACAACATCCGGAAACCCCGGGGACATGGGCGGGCGTCGGAAGCCGTGGGATACCGGCGCTCCCGCGATCAGACGCCAGCCTTTGCCCTGGGGTTTCCAGAAACTAGTACCTTGGACCTACTAGTTTTTTACTCCGCGTTTTCGGAGGGAAGCCGCGAGTTGGCCACGGGAGCACTACGCCTCCCAGATGTGCTCGTATGAACGTGCATGGAAAGTCCGCAGGGCTCCCGTGCCTTCAGCGGGGCAAATGCTCAGTGTGGACGGGGCCAGGATCGACTCTGGTGAGTACTTGGATGGGAGACGTCCTTGGGATACCAGAGACAGGGGGGCAGGCTTTATTCAGCCATCTCTCTGAATGTACTCCAGGCCCCCATTAGGGGCCAGTCACCAGAGGTCGCCATGACTTCCAGGTGCATGCACATGCACACTCACACACATGCACATATGAAAAATACAACAACCAAAAAGAAGCTAAGGGGGTTCGGTACTTGGATGGGAGACCACCAAAGAAGACTCTGCAGCAGAAGGCAATGGCAAAAAACCACTGTTGTTTCTCACTTGCCTTGAAAGCCCCTTGCTGGAGTTGCTGCAAATCAATTGCAATTTGACAGCGCATGTGCACCGCCTGAGAATCCAGAACTGAGATGAGATTCGAACCAGGAATTATGGCAGGCCAGGGCTCTTTCTTGCAGCCATGACACCAACTCCTGTGTGAGTTCTGCCCCCTCACCAGCCTACTTTTTTATTTAAAGAAACAGATGTACTTTAAATGGCGAGGGGTTCCTCTAGAAAGGCAAGGCAAGGGATTGATCAGCTACACACTGACTACTTTCCTTTTCTTTGTTGAAGGCTGACTGTTTTGATTGGTTTACCTGCATTTGGATGGGGAAGTGCACTGTTTTTCTTGTGCAGCATTCATATAATAAATATATTTTAAAAAACAAACAAACCACATTCTGAGTAGAACATAACTGGAGCAGCTCATTGTCGTGGCCAAAGCCAGAAAGTTGCAAGAAAATTTCTGGTACTTGAGTTTAAAAATGATTTCCAAATTGTTTGGTGGTGATTTTTAAAAGCAGTTTTCTGGATGGTGATATGGGCCAAGAGATCGGTGGGAGTTCAAATGAACATTAAAAAGATGCTGTGCTGTCATCAGGGCCAGTATTTATTTACTTTTTTGCCGTCAGCTTGCAGCTGACTTATGGTGGCCCCGCAAGGTTTTCAAGGCACGAGACGTTCAGAGGCGGTTTGCCATTGCTTGCCTCTGTGCAGCAACTCTGGACTCTAACAGGGGTCTGCCTTCCAAGTACTAACCAGAGCTGAACCAGCTTAGCTTCCAAAATCTGATGAGATTGGGTTAGCCTGGGCTATCCAGGTTGGGGCACAGCCAATATGTGGAGCTGGATTTAGGCACAAGCTAAGTGAACTACAGTTTCGGGCCGCAGATCAGGAGGGGGTCTCTAAATGCCCCCCAAGAAACTAAATTGCCATTTTAAGAATAATAGTGTGGAGCTACTTAAGCTTGACATTGCTTAGAACCTCAGCATCTCTCACAAAGCTGTCCTAAGCAGAGCTCCACCCTTCTAAGCCCGTTGACTTTGATATAGTTGACTTTGATGTATTTTGACTGTTTGGAACTGTGCTGTTGACCAGGCCCTGCCAGGAGGGCAACAAGATCGCTTTCTCTCTCTGGTGGTTTCTTGACCAAAGTTGTGTGTATGTCAGAGCTCAGTCACGGCTGATGGCCACCCGCTTCAGAAAAGAGGCAGATTCTAGTTCTCAGGAGAGGAAGGTGGGTAGGGCAGCCAGGAGAGTGGCTGCCAAGAGCCAGGGGAGGTGGGTGGGAACGGAGGTGTGGCCTGACGCAGTGATGATCTTGTGGTCTACCCCAACGACATCCTTGTTGCAGTAATCGGTGTCACAGCAGGAGTAGGTCACGCGGAACGGGTTGTTCCAGTACGTGAGTCTTTCTTGATTGCCGCACTTCGGGGCCGAGACGCAGCCCTTTCCGAAGATGGAGTCGTGCACTTTATAATCTGCAAATGACAAGAGCGCTCAAAGTTAGGGCCAAGTGTGGCTGTGGGGGTTGGCGGGACAGAGGTACTCGGTTGCGGGTGCTGTGCATGCATGCAGCGGAACCAACCTGAATGCCCCAACATGATGCCGCATTTCTCTCCTTCTTGGCACTGTGTCGGGGTCTCTGCACAGGCTTCCTCGTAGCTGCAGTAGTAACAGTGGAGCGTCTTCTTTTCCACATCCTGGCAAAGGGCTGAGATGGATAAACAGAAACAAAAGCACATAATGAGCCCTGAGATGCCTGTGAATCCCATCCACAGCTGGACTGGCCCATCAGGTCATCAGAAAATGGTAGGGCAGCCAACCTCCAGGTGTTACACCTGGTAGTACACCTGATCCCCAGATGACAGAGTTCAGTTTCTGTTAAATAGTGGGGGTTCCATGGATGAGCAGAGCCCAAGTCTAGTGATCAGCTCTACTTTATTAGTGATTTCAGCAAGAACAAGACAGAACTCCAGGGCCGCAGCCCTGTTTAAATAGCATGCAATCGCCACACCCAAACACCCCCCACTCCCAACGATAGGCTATTTACATAACATCGCTTCTTGATTGGTTACTTCCAGAGTCCTGGTGGGCTATTGTTCTTGGGCTCTAAGCTCAGCCTGTCTCTGGTAGAAGCAGTCCTGGAATGTTTCAGTCCCAATACGTAACAGTTCCCCTGGAAAAAAATGGCTGCTTTGGAGGATGGACTCTATGGCATTACACCCTGCAGAGGATCCGTCCCTTCCCCAAACCCCTCCCTCCACCCCCAAAATCTCCAGGTATTTTCCAACCCAGAGCTGGCAACCCGAGAAAACAGGCTAAGCTGAAGGGACAGGAAACCACCTTATTTATATCTCTTTGTAATAGACTGCCCCCAATCCATGCAATATGATTCAATTAGAATAAAGTGGAAATGTCTTTTCCATAAGGGAGGGAAATGGATAATTGGCTGGCCTCGCTAGAATTGCAAATTCTGGCTTGGGAAACTGGGGATGCTAGGGTTGCCTGCTCTAGGTCAGGAAATTCCTGGAGATTTAGGGGTGGAACCTGGGGAAGGCGAGGGACCCCAGCAGGGTATAGTGCCATAAAGTCTACCCTCCAAAACAACCATTTTCTCCAGGGGAACTATCTCCGAAGTCTGGAGATCAGTTGTAATTCTGGGAAATCTCCAGGACCCACCTGGAGCTTGGCAACTGTGGGTGATCCCTAGGAAGGGCAGGAAGCTTGTTGGAAATGTGATGCCACAGGAGTCCACCCTCTGCTGCTGCCATTTCCTCCACAGGAACTGATCTCTATTAGCCTGGAGACAGAGTGTAAATCTGGGAGAACTCCAGGCCACAATTTGAGGCTGGTAACCCTTGGCCTGGCCACTGTGGCAAAGAGGTTGCTGGGATCGATGGCCCTCTCTTCTGATTCCTCTCCTCTTGCTTCTTTCAGAGAGTTTCTAAAACAAAATTCTCTAGAATTATGATGGAACTGTGTGGGCCTTTCCTGTTGGCAGGCTGCAGGTTCATTTGGGTAGATGCTTTGTCACGTCCTATTGTTTTTATGTTTGCATATGTTCTGTGAACGGGCTTAGGCCATTTTCCCTCGGAAGGAAGGTGGGGCAGATAGATTTAAAACAATAATGAAAGCATCGCTGAGTACCCTCCAGAGCCTGCCAGTTCTTCTCTCACCACTGTTCCTTGGCATCTCGCCATGCTTGGGTTTAACTAACCTGACTTTGAAAAAAAAAAATGCTTACTCCCCTCTATGGGTGGGAGAGGGTGAGCAGTTGAGCAAACATAGCTGTGCAAATAAATGTGTGAGTGTATACACACATGTATTTATGTGCGCTTCGCTAAACCAGAAGCCAAATGGTGGGGCCGGAAGGCAGGCAAATGACTGCTGTTTTGAATTCATGTTCTTTTAAAAACTGTCTCTGCTTTGCATTGGGCCCTGACCTGGATGGCTCAGGCTAGCCAGATCTCATCAGATCTTGGAAGCTAAGCAGGAACGGCCCTGGCTAGTATATGGCAGGGAGGAGGAGGGCAGGGAGCTGTTCCTGCTGGCAGCAAAGGAGAGGACTCATAATAATGGGTTTAAATTAAGGGTGGGAAGGTACTGGCTGGATATTAGGAGAAATTTTGTTACAGTCAGAGTTGTGCAGCAGTGGAATCAGCTGCCTAGGGAAGAGATGAGCTCCCCCTCACTGGCCGTCTTTAAGCAGCGGCTGGACAAACACTTGTCAGGGATGCTCAAGGCTGATCCTGCATTGAGCAGGGGGTTGGACTAGATGACCTGTAGGGCCCCTTCCAGCTCTGTGATTCCATGGATGGGAGACCTCCAAGGAGTACCAGGGGTGTGACGCAGAGGCGGACAATGGCAAACCCTCTCTGACAGTCTCTTGACTTGAAAACCCCGTAAGTCAGGTGTGACTTGACAGCACTTTCCACCACTGCTTCGAATCAGAGTGGCAAAGGAGAAGGGTGATAGACTCCAGCAGCCGGTGTTGTGTGGTGGTTAGTGGTCAGACTAGGATCTAGGAGAGCCAGGTTCAAATCCACACTTTGCCTTGGAAGCTCACTCACTGAGTGACCTGGGGCCACTCACTCACTCTAACCCTAACCTACCTCGCAGGGTTGTTGTGAGGATAAAAATAGGGGGGGATTTTGTTGTAAGGTGTTTCAGGTTCCTAATAGGGAGAAAAATGGGATATGTATACAAATAAATAACTTCCTCTCACTGGGTAGGTGGGGGGCTGCCCTCTGCCAGAATTAAATAGCAGAGACCTTGCTTGCTTTCTGCCAAGAAGAGGATCATGCTTCATGCCTAAATCAAGATAAATTGTTGGATTTTGTCTAATCCCACTAGGCTTGCCAACTTCCAGGTGGGGCCTGGAGATCTGGAATCACAACTGCGCTCCAGACTATAGGGATCGGCTCCCCAGACTAAGTGGAAATTTTGGAGGACAGGCTCTATGCCATCACTTCCTTGCTGAGCTCCCTCCCCTCCCCAAACTTTGCCCTCCCCACACTGTGCCCCTTAGTTCCCAGGAGTTCCTGAACCCAGAGCTGGCATCCCTAAACCCTACCACAAAGCCATGCATACTATTGAAGATGGAATTCTTGCTTACTTTTTTGTTAAATATCTTTATTCTACCCAATAAATTACAAAATTCATATACCAAACGTAAGATAGCAAATCTAAATATACAAATTTAGCACATAAAGGAAATGCCCAATAATCAATATAACTGGGTGTCCATCTCTCCCAAGGCCATCACAACTTGTTCTTTGTGGGAAGGGAAATATCCCAGGCAAGTCAATTTAATAATATCAATTTAATCCAATCTTTCTCTCCCAAGGCCATCACAACTTACTGGAATTCTTCCTTATTGATCACAAATATATGGATCCAGGCTTTAGTTACTTTGTGGTGAGGGAAAGGCAATCTACATGGGTTCCATTTGTATTGAATACAAATTCGAGGGGTTAATCCTGGCACAAATGAACACACGAATACACAAATCTGCCTTATACTGTATCAGACCTTTGGTCCATCGAGGTCAATACTGTCATTTCAGTAGCTATCCAGGGTCTCAGGCGGAGGTCTTTCACATCACCTACTACACAACCCTTATTCAACTGGAGGATCCAAGGGTTGAACCTGGGACCTTCTGTTTGTCAAGCAGAGGCTCTGCCCCTAAACCACAGCCCCTCCCTAAGGTGGCATTCAGTCAATCTTCTGTTGTGTGTGTGAAAACCTCTTGTAGACTGGTTTGAATGAACTCCTTTAAAATAACAATTTGTACTGCCTGTTTCTACAAAAGAAGGAGGCCTTGCCTTGGGAGTCATTCCAAAAATATCTGCCACTCCTGAAGGGAGTAGTAGTAGGGGAGCGGAAAGTCATGAAATCTTTGAGGAGTTTAAAAAGGGACGGCACTGTCATATGGTTTGTACCCATGGAAACATCTCCATGTTCTCTTTTCAACACTTTACCATGTCTGTCAGTCAAAAAGCATTCTTTACACACTCCAATAAACATACCACCCTGCATTCCCAAGTCTTGTGCTTGTCATTGAGTTTCTAGACCAGTTAGAAGAGAGGGAGGTTGGATTTATACCCTGCCCTTCACTACCCGAAGGAGTCTCAGAGTGGTTTACAATCCCCTTCCCTTCCCTTCCCTTTCCCTCCCCTCCTCTCCCCACAACAGATACCCTGTGAGGCAGGTGGGGCTGAGAAAGCTCTTTCAAGAACTGCTCTTTCCAGAACAGCTCTGAGAGAGCTGTGACTAACTTAGGGTCACGCCAGCAGCTGCATGTGGAGGAGTGGGGAATCAAACCCAATTCTCCCAGATTAGAGTCTGCGCTCCTAACCACCACTGTTAGGGTTGCCAACTGGTCTGGGTGGGGGACAGAGCCCTGTCCCTTTAATATTGACTTGCAGTGGAATTCTAAGAGTGGTTAACACATGGAATTCACTGCCACAAGAGGTGGCGGTGGCTACAAGCATGGACAGCTTCAAGAGGGAATTGGATAAACAAATGAAGCAGAGGTCTATCAGTGGCTATTGGCCATGAGATATAGATAGGAACTCTTGGTCTGGGGTAAGTGGTGCTCTGTATTCTTGGAGCTTGGGGGGGCAACAGTGGGAGGGCTTCTAGTGTCCTGGCCCCACAGGTGGACCTCCTGATGGCACCTGGTATTTTTGGCCACTATGTGACAGAATGTTGGACTGGATGGGCCATTGGCCTGATCCAACATTGGCTTTTCTTATGTTCTTATGAGTTGACGTCAGCAGGATTCTGAGTAGATCTGCCGAGGATTGCACAGTTAATGCTTCATGAAGCTAAATAACTTCACTAGGTAAATATTATCAAATAAAAGCCCGCATTAAAAGGGCAGGATGTTTTTCTCCAGGTCAGTTTGCAACTCTAAGATCAATAATTCCTAAGCTTGTGCATGCATGTGTTTGAGATACTAGTGTGCTGCAAGAGAAATGTTAGCTGTGCTACTAAACAAAGAATGAAAAACTCTTCTGTGATGGGAGACACTATGGCTCAAGGCTAAAACATCTGCTTTTCGTACAGAACGTTCCAGGGTCAGTCCTTGGCATCTCCAGTGAAAAGGATCTGGCCATAGGCGATGTGAAAGACTTGCATCTGAGACCCTGGAGAACCACTGCCAGTCAGAGCAAAAAACACTGACTTTGGTAGACCAATGGTTTGGCTCAGTGTAAGGCCACGTCATAAGTTCAAGAGGTGTGCTGTGCGTACTTCTTCACTCAAGGAGTAACTAACTGGTGGGACTCACTGCCAGAGGGTGTCATAAAGGCCAGTAGTTTAGTGGCCTTTCAAGAAGGGGCTTTGAAAAATGATCATGGAGGAGAGATCCATTGCTGTTGTACTGCCAACTCCAGGTTGAAAAATTCCCAGGGATTTGGAGGGGAACCCTAGGGAGAGAGCTCAGCAAGGATCAGATGCCACAGAGTCTATCCTCTGAAGCTGCCATTTTCTCTGAGGAACTGATCTCTGTAGTCTGGAGATCAGATGTAATTCCAGGAGAACTGCAGGCCCTACCTGGATGTTGGCAACCCCAATCATCAGAGAGCGTCGCTGGGGAGTGGTCAGTCTCCCCATCCCTTCCCCGCCCCCGCAGTAGTACTTCAGTTTAAAGATTGCCACACCCATGTGGACATATTGTGGAGTTCTAAACCTTGCCAAGCTCATTTAGGCATTTAGTGGATGTTCCATGGCTTTTGAAAATAATGGTCCAGCTCAGGGTTTTTATCCTTATTGATACCGTTGCTTAAAAAAGATCTTTTTTCCCACTTCGGTGACTTTGTAAATACACTCCCCTGTCTTATTATCCATGAGCTTTCTATGTTGTATTGGTTTATGTTTTTGTATTTTTCTTTCATTGCGTTTGTATGAAACAATAGGTAACTGGTTATTAAAATACTTACGCACATTTCATAATACAACCAAACAAAAAAGAATATTTAGACTTGTTTTTTGAATACTTATTGTTTAAAAAAGCATACAGCATTTAGCTCAGGCTATTAGATTAGATTCTTGTGTCTGTATTCCTTTTCTATTGACTTGGTGACTTTAGGAAGGTCCAGAAGACAAGCTGTTATTTGCGCGAATGTAAGTTTTGCCCTGGGTCTTCCAGTAAGTAACTCATTTTCAGCATTAAGATCTCCCTAGCCCCAGTCTGTGGTATAATCACACTGGCCTACCTTACAGGGCTGTTGTGAAGATTTTTTTACATCGAATAGCAGCCGACTTAGGGTGATCTTATAGTGTTTTCAAGGCAAGAGACAAACAGGTTTGCCATTAGCTGCCTCTGCATAGCAGCCCTGGACCCCCTGGTGGTCTCCCACCCAAGTCCTAACCAGGGCTGACCCTGCTTAGGTCCTGAGACAGAAAGAGATCTGGCTTTCTGAGATCAGGCATCATCAGAACCTTGCTGAGCTCTCTTTCTCTAGGTCCCATCCCCAAACCTCCAGGAATTTTCCCAACCTGGAGTTGGCAATACAACAGTGATGGATCTGTCCTCCATGATTATTTTTCTAAGCCCCTTTTAAAGCCTGCGATCTTCAGGTCAGGGCGTTGTAAAGGTTGCAACAAAATCATACATAGGAAGGAATTTAAACACTGGAAGTACTATGTAAGTGGTGAGTAATGTTCTTAAAAATTCCCAATCTCCCTCTGAAGGAGGGAAGCGCTATTGGAATGCTTCAAAACAATCATGTGAATAATCTCTGCCATGTTCTAGCCATATGCTCCTCTGTGTGGGGAGGGACTCCCCCTTCTAGTTATGGAAATATCAGGTTCAGAATGAGGCACACAATCTGAACAAATCATGTTGATTTCATCCCTTTTCATAACTTAATTTGATCCCCACGTGTGAATTCTTTTTTGGTGCAGAATACGAACAGCTGGGAGGGTGCTCCATACAGTAAAATATTTTTGCATGGAACCTCTGTTCACCTTTACCACCCCCCATCCCAGGAGGTGCAGAGGCCAGAAGCAGAAAACAGATTTGGTCGACTCCGCACCATAGTAAACATGTAAAATTTAAGATGGGCAGCTGTGTTAGCCTGTCTGTAGCAGTAGAAAAGAGCAAGAGCCCAGTAGCACCTTAAGGACTACCAAAATCTGTGGCAGGGGCAGGAGCTTTCGTGAGTGACGGTTCACTTCTTCAGATGATCTTTGTATTTGAAGACGTGAGCAGGGACTCATGAAAACTTCTACCCTGCCACAAAGTTAAGGCGCTCATGGACTCATGTAAAATTTAACTAAATGATTTGATACCTGCTGCCCCTTAAGGGTGACTAAAAACTGCTGCCAGGGCTAGCCCATCTCCACCTTGCTCTTCAGCCTCTGCATCCACGAGTCCGAACAAACCTCCAACCTGCTACTCTTCCCTTCTAAAAGAACAACGCAAACTGAAAAACAGTGCTCTGAAAAACACCGTGGGGAATGGGGAACAACTGAGGAGGAAGGGGTCTTCTCTGCTTTTGCCACTGTTTTTTCCATGGCAACACCTTTCAAGCCCCTTACCCACTTGCAGAGTTTCAGAGGTGTGAATGGGTCTTGTGCAGGCATTACATTCACACCAACTGGGAGCCCACCTAGGGCTGGCATCAGCACACCCTGCAACTGGGCAGCTGCCAGTGCCCATGGATTCTTGTGGGGCCCACCGCTGTCGACTCCCTACTCACGGATCTCCTCTGATGGTGATACTCACACTTTCCCACTGCCTGCTTGTGAGTGTTTCGTTACCTCTGCTCCAGCTGCATGTGCCACCTAGAGCTGCTGGACAAGGGCACGTGGGTGGTGCACAAAGCATCAGCATTCCTGGTGGCCACAGCAGTGGCACCTGTAGTTGCACCCACCACCTGTTGGAAGTTCCAGGTGTGATGTCCCTGCCTCAGCCCCCAGACCTTGTGGCAAGAGAGACTAGATAGCTAGACAGGCACACTGACCTTTCTTCCTTTGTTTACTCTTCTGCCACTGTCCCCTTTGAAATGTAGATTGTGTTCTCAGGGACCATTTCCCCTTCCTTCTTCTCTCTCACTCACTTGAAGATGTGCTCTCTCCCTGCATGCACCAAGAGACAGACATGCGGTCCTCTCTTGGCACCATGAGGCAGATGGCCCTCTTGCCATCTGCTTCCATCTTTAGCTAGTAAGTTAGTACTCTATCCTGTCTCTGCTCTTTCCTATCCAAAAGTGGACCTCAAATAAAGAGAGAAGAATTCCTCTTCTAAACTTGCGACGTGGCTCTGTGTAGCTTTGTAAGCCGAGGAACCTGGTAAAGTGACGCTGCTGCATTGGTAGCTTTATTTAAAGCACTCTGCTAGTTAGTGGGAACTGGATTAACCACACCAGTGAACCCCAATACCACCCAGCACCATCATGGAAAGGGCATGCAGGCAGTGTGGGCATCTGTGACTGCAGATGATGAGAGAGTTTGCAGACTGGCAGAGGAAGGATGCATCGGGAGATGGGGGCGCATGGGTGGGTGGGCAAGAAATGGGGGGGGGGGCTCACAGTAGGCATCGTGGCCTCACAGAAGGCACTCTGTGCTCAGGCCCACCCCAAACCTCAAACCAGTCCTGAGCCCACTAACTGTGTGTATTGGGAGCATGCATTCCCTGTGACACATCTGATATGCAGATTCATTGTATTGCATGAACTGGGAAACATTTTTCATGTTTCCACTGCAGTTCACACAAATCACTGATGCCACATTTCTGGTGCCTCGCAGTGGCTGTGCATTCCTGATCCATATGGTGGGCAGGTCCCAGTTTGCAGAAGCCTTTGGTGAGGTAAACCTATGTCTGTAGCCCCAGGGTGGGAAAAGAGGCTGGGGGCTGGAAGAAGAAAAACAACAACAGGCAGAAGAAAGATTGCCCTGACCTGGACATCCCAGGCTAGCCTGTATGTCATCAGATCTCGGAAGCTAAGCAGGGTCGCCCCTGGTTAGTATTTGGATGGGAGACCACCAAGATAGTTCAGGGTTCCTAAGCAAAGGCAGGCAATGGCAACCCCCCCTGTTGCCTAGAAAACCCTATGGAGTTGCCATATAAGTAGGCACTTCCCCACTTCCCACTGCTTCTCCACTTGAAATCACCCACTCCTCCCCACACAGCAAAGAAGCGGATCATCAGGCTTTCTTTGCACGCTTTTCCATGTAACATTTAATTAGACCCCGAGGCCACTCCCAACAGCTCTCGTGCAATTATGGAGAGAAAACGGGGTTTAAAAAGCCACAGCCTCGAAAGCGACAGAGCAAGGGTAGCGCTTACAGACCACAAGAGGTTTGCAAGTCAGATCTAACTGCACACTTCACCTTCCGTATCGCCTTACCCATTTGGAAGAAGGCAACTGTGAGGAACAAGTTTGCAGCAGCTCTCTTAGCCATATCCTCAAAGGTCCACGGTGCAGCAGGAGGTGGCAGAGGGGGAAGTAACACCTCCTGGGAAGCCTGGAGAAAGACCTGCAGCCGATCTGTTAGAACAGAGACCAAAGATTTATCATGACACACTCCTATATATTCTTTCTGTAACTGGCAATCTACTGTCAAAACCCAGGGTCATCACAGTGACAGTGGGTGGGGGCCAGGCTGTGGTTGTTCCAAACACACCCATCATGGCCCAGATTTGGGGTGGCCTGGATACGAGTGGAAAGAGCGTGACACTTGATAAGGCGGGGACAACTCAGAAATGTGCCCCTTGAGTGAAGACTGAGGGATCCCATCAATGATGTGGGGGAAATGGGGGTGGGGAAGAGCTAAGAATGGGAATGGAGACAGAATAGTTGCTGAGCCAATGAGTGACTAACCTATTATTATTATTATTATTGTTTCTGGGCAGGGCTGCTTAGCCGTTCCTCACACCCCTAATTATTCAGGGCCTTACAGCAACAGTGACCTCGCTGTGACACTTCGTTGTACCCAACTGCAGTGCCTCCCACAGCATGCCAAGCATATACAGAACTAAAGAACACTAAAGCCATTTGTCTGGGCAGAACACTCCCTCTGGAGACGCTAGGACTGCTGTGGCAACTGTGTTATAGCTAGAGACTTGGATCTCAAAATCTGGCTAGTTCAGCTGGTAGAATGGCCTCTGGTCACACTTCTCTCCTTTGGAATAATCCCTTAATTGGGGTCTCCTTCTCATGAAGAAGAAGAAAAAGAAGAAGAGATTGGGTTTATACCCCGCATTTCACTCACAGTCTCAGAGCAGTTTACAAACTCCTTTCCCTTCCCCTCCCCGCAACAGACACCCTCTGAGGTAGGTGGTGTTGAGAGAGCTCTGAGAGAACTGCTCGTGAGAGAACAGCTCTGAGAGAACTATGGCTTGCCCAAGGTCATCCAGCAGGTGCAAGTGGAGGAGTGGGGAATCAAAGCTGGCTCTCCCAGATTACAGTTCGTGCACTTAACCACTACACCATACTGTAGCCAAGAGACTGTAGTCAAGAGTGTGGTCCATCTTCAGCTAAAAAACCAACCATGTCCCTTCCTATAAAATACAAGGCCTATCACAACAGTTGCAAGTAGAGGTGGATTTAGGTACAACAAGTCAGTGTTCCCTCTAAGCTGAGTTAGCGTGAGCTAGGTCACAGTTTTTAAGCTTCCAGCTCACACATTTTTGTCTTCGTTCAGGAAGGATGGCTCCAGAGCAACCGAATTTATGTAGCAGCCAAATTGTTTGCTCACTACTTTAATGCCAGTTGCTCACAAAGTAGAATTTTTGCTCACAAAACGCCACAGCTTAGAGGGAGCATTGGTACAAGTTAGTAACTACAGTTTAGGACTTCAGATTACGGAGGGCTTTTAAATACAAAAGAAAATGTACTAACCATTAGGGTTGGCAGCTCCGTGTTGGGAAATACCTGGAGATTTGGGAGGTGGAGCCTGAGGAGTGCAGGGGTTGGGGAGGGGAGGGACCTCAGTGGGGTATAATGCCACAGAGTTCACCTTCCAAAGTGGCCATATTCTCCAGGGGAACCGATCTCTGTTGCCTGGAGAGCAGTTGTGATCCCAGAAGATCTCCAGCCACCACCTGGAGGTTGGCAACCCTACCGACAAATCTGTTTTCTAGGGCAAATAACTCTACGTGGGTGCACTGATGGAGAGAATTCCTGGGCGAATAGAAAGGCTAACCCTTTCTTCCCTTGTACCACACTTGTAATCCCACATGCTGGAGAGAACAAAGAGCAAGTGCCATTATACCAGTCATAACAGCCTTTTCTTGGACCCAGTTTCTTATGATCTGCCCCGAGCCCACTTTTGGGGAGGGCAGAATAAAAATCCCGAATTAAATAAATAAAATACTTCCTTGGCAATCTCCCATCCAAATACTAAATAGCCTCAACCCCAGCCCTGTTTAGCTGCCAAGATCGGATGAAATTGGACTAGCCTCTCCTCAGTCAAGACTCACAGTGTTTTCCAGCTCCCCCCCCCCGCCCCCCGCAGTCCCAGGCTAGTTCTGCCAAAGCCTCTTCTGGCATTTTATTTACAATAACATTCTAGGATTGTTTTTTTCTGGCCATATAATATTGCCCCTCTGAGTTTCTAAAACGAGTTAATGGACGGTAATTAGAAGAGGAAATTACTGATATGGCTGCTTTACTTGCGTCTTCTCAGTGTACAGTCAGACAACAAGGGGGGGGGGAAAGAACCTTTTTGTTTAATTCTGGGGAGTCTCTACATGCCTCACCCTCTATTGAAACAGTTCTTCTGTTGAAACAACTCTTCAGCAATGTGGAAAGAATTACATAATAGTGTGTTCCTACAGGTGTTCTATGCCACCCTGAGCAGGACTCTTCTTCCTTTAAGGAGCTGCTTCCCAGGCTGTTATGAGGAAATGTTGTGTGCACGCACAGCATACAATGGGAGAGGCCCCTGACATCAGGTTTTTTTTTAAATGAATACATTTTATTAAGATTTTAAAATACACAAGGATGAGGAAGGGGAAAGGGGAAGAACATAAGAGAAGCCAATGTTGGATCAGGCCAGTGGCCCATCCAGTCCAACACTCTGCCATACAGTGGCCAAAAATACCAGGTGCCATCGGGAGGCCTACCTGTGGGGCCAGGACACTAGAAGCCTTTCCACTGTTGCCCCCTCCAAGCACCAAGAATACAAAGCATCTCTTGCCCCAGACTGAGAGTTCCTGTGTATACCTTGTGGCAAGTAGCCACTGATAGACCTCTGCTCCATATGTTTATCTAATTCCTTCTTGAAGCCATCCATGCTTGTAGCTGCCACCACCTCCTGTGGCAGTGAATTCCACGTGTTGATCACTCTCTGAGTGAAAAAATACTTCCTTTTATCTGTACTAACCTGACTGCTCAGCAATTTCATTGAGTGCCCATGAGTTCTGGGAAGAGGCATGAGAAAGAACAAAAGTAATGATTTTCTGCAAGTAACTTTCCTCTACTTGTCGTTTCATTTTACACACAGATAAACTGAGAGGTTTAAAAATTCATAAAGTCTTCTTAATATTATAATATCAGAAAGTTCATATCTTTATATTTCTCTCTTATTCAATTATAAAATAGAGCCCATAGTCCAACATCAGGTTTTCACAGTCCACTGCTTTGTTTATTTAGAAAATTCGTATGCCGCTTCTCCAGAGATCAGTTTAGAAGGTCTGTGGTCTGTCGATGTGGTTTAAACTGATACATCTGGAGTGCTGATTCAGGATCTATAAGCAGTTAACGAAACAGTGTTGAGTGATCCTGATCAGACACTCTCACTTAAGAATGTAAGAAGAGAGCCAGTCTGGTGTAGTGGTTAAGTGTGCGGACTCTAATCTGGGAGAACTGGGCTTGATTCCTCACGCCTCCACTTGCAGCTGCTGGTGTGACCTTGGGTCAGCCATAAGTTCTTTCAGAGCTGTTCTTGAGAGGGCAGTTCTCGAGAGGGCTCTCTCAGCCTGATCTAACTCACAGGGTGTCTGTTTTGGGGAGGTGAAGGGAAAGGGATCAGTAAGCC
This sequence comes from Gekko gecko, assembly GCA_029375565.1. Lineage (NCBI taxonomy): Eukaryota > Metazoa > Chordata > Lepidosauria > Squamata > Gekkonidae > Gekko > Gekko gecko. The sequence continues at coordinate 34,066,376 of JAPDNY010000002.1, read as the reverse complement.
GCTCTGAGACTCCTTCAGGTAGTGAAGGGCAGGGTATAAATCCTATCTCTTCTTCTTCTTCTTCTTGCTAGATACCATGGAATTCCAGCTAGTCCAGCATCCCTTGGCTAGTAGTCCACCAGGAGGTCATTTTCTACTGTCTGCTTTATACAATTATGCGGGGTATAATGCCATATGACTCTGGTTGCAAAAACAATAAAGACAAATAAATAATGCCATAGAGTCTACCCTTGAAAGCAGTCATTTCCTCCAGGGGAACTGAAGTCTGTAGACTGGAGATCAGTTGTAATTTTGGGAGATATCCAGGTTTCACCTGGAGGCTGGCAACCCTAGCAACATCTGAAATGGGTAACTAGTGGAAAGCTATGTCAATACTCATCACACAGATCCCTAGACAGAGATTCCCTCTGGGCCTCCCTGCAAACTGCCTAAACCCTTTGTGTCCCTAAGAGGAAGGTCCATTTTTGGGGGGTCTCTGTTGCTAGCAGAAGATGTTGGAGCAGGGAATCCTTTTATAAAACTGCCTTCCTGAACCATTCCGTTATACTATATTCCTTCTACTTTTAAAAAATGCCCTCTTGACCAGTTCTGTTCCAAGTAGTTTACAGAATGCCTGGACAGTGGGAGTTTTCCTGACTTCCTTGGACAGACCATGCCACAAAGTGGAGACTGCAACAGAGAATGCACACATGTGGCCAGTTGTTGATTCTGCCCATTTGTAGGGTGCGCCTGCAGAACCCCTGCAAAGTTGTAATGGTGGAACATAGCAGGAGAGGCTGCATTGCAGGAGGCGGAGGAGGAGGAGGAGGAGGAGGAGGAGGAGGAGGAGATTGGATTTATACCCTGCCCTTCAGTACCTGAAGGAGTCTCATAGTGGCTTACAACCTCCTTTCCCCTCCCTCCCCACAACAGCCACCCTGTGAGGTAGCTGGGGCTCAGAGAGCTCTTTTATTCATTAATTAATTAATTAATTAATTAATTAATTCATTCATTCATTCATTCATTCATTCACTCATTCACTCATTCATTCATTCATTTAATTTATACCCCGCCCTCCCCGCAAAGCAGGCTCAGGGTGGCTTATAAAATTTGATATATAAATGACAGTTAAAATCCACATAAAATCATCTAAAAACAGCTCAGGTAAACAATTCAATATTGTAAAGTGCTGGTGATAATTAATTATTGCCTAACAGTGGTGTAGTGTATGAGTGCATGCAAGGTCTCATTGAATGTTCTACTCCACAATCTTCCTGATATGGGCGGTGGTGCAGGCTGTAGGTGTCAGAGCCAAGGCCCAGGGCTACATAACTGAGATTGTTGGTGGTAATAGTGGTGGCTGCTCCTTAGTTGAAAGCCTGGTGGAAGAGCTCCGTCTTGTAGGCCCTGTGGAACTGTAAAAGAACTGCCCTTGAGAGAACAGCTCTGAAAGAACTCATGACTGGCCCATGGTCACACTAGCAGCAGCATGTGGTAGAGTGGGGAATCAAACATGGTTCTCCAGATTAGAGCCCACCACTATTAACCACTATACCAAATTGGCTCTCATCGGCAGCAAATGATGGGACTATAGAATGGGTGTAATTTGCATTCTCTGACTGGTACCTGGCGATAACCAACATATGACATTCTGTGTCAGCTGGAGTCTCCAAGTTGACTTCAAGCGTAGACCTATGTGGAGCGCATTATAATAGTCTAGTCTCAAGATTATTGTGACATGGATCTTGGTGGCCAGATCAGTTGAGTCAAAGTAGGGGGGTATCATCTGGGCTAGAAATTGGAAGAAAATGTTTTTCCCTGCATTAACTTGCTTCTCCAGCAGTAATGCTGAGTGCAGTATAACCACTTAACCAAATGAGGCCAGGCTATTGGATGGAGATGGTACTTGGTGGCCTTAGATGATGCGGTAGCTCAGATGCAGACAAGGCTGTGCCTCTTTGTTGCTCCTACTGAATTTATCTGCACCTTTTGACACAATGGAACATGCCATTTTATTGAGATGTTTAGAGGTAGAAATAGGTATTAAATGTTGGAATATACAAGGTCTATAGTGCAGCGTTATGAAGAATATCTGAAGATCACCCTACAGGGGACAGCTGAAGGACTGGTAGTTAGCATAGCTAGATTAGGGACTGCCCACAATTTCAAATTGTGTCCTTGCCAGACCCGTAGCTACAGTAGGGCATCTTGGGGCCGGCCCCCCTGACATACTGCCAAGGCCCCCTGACTTCCCATCCAGCCCAGGCCCCCCAACTTCCATTTTTTAATTTTATACATACCTTGCGGGTGTGTGCAGGGTGCCCCCTGACTTCTTTAAAGACCCCCCTGAATTAAAAAATCCTGGCTACGGGCTTTGTCCTTGCTATTTCCTAATTGGCTCTTCTGGAGACTCCCTGCCCCTGCAGAGCTTCTCTCTTGTTCTGCTCACAGTTGTTAGGCTGGACAGTTATGGTCCTCTCTCTTCTATGTTCTATAACAGTTTGTTCTTCTTTAATAAACCTACTTATTTTTCTCTAAACAGTCAGCGCTCCACGTCCTTTGTATATTTAAACTCTGCCAACCTTGAGGCCAGCTAGATACGAGCCCAGGAGCACCTTAGAGAGCAACAAGGGATTTGGGGCGTGAGCTGTCAAGAGTCAAAGTTCCCTTCATCAGGTACTATTCAGGGATCAAGGGGAATGCTTTGGATGGGTTGAAATCTTTCCTTACAGACTGGAGTCGAACAGATGCTATCAGAGACTAGTGTCATCAGTGTGGGGAGTGTCCTGTTGGGATTCCTTAGGCTGCACTTCTGTCTCCTGTGCTATTCTATCTCTGTATAAAACCCTTAGGAGAAATCATTCGTCTTTTGAAAACTGGGCATTGCTGTGGTTACTACTGCGGTTGTTAACTGGTTAAGACTGAGCAAATTAAAAATTAATCCTGGCAAAAGAGTGGTAATGCTGGTTGGGGAAGTGGAGGTCTTGAAGCTCATGGTGCTTCTTTGCTTTTGATAGGGTTCAGCTGACCCTTGCTGGATGGATCTCCTTTCCCTTCCTCTCCCCACAACAGACACCCTGTGAGGTAGGTGGGGCTGAGGCAGGCCCGTAGCCAGGATTTTTAAAGTAGGGGAGCATTTAAATTTCTTAGGGGGCACTGGCTAATTGAATTAAAGGAACACCCAGCTCCTTCCATGCATCTGCCACCACGTGGGGGCCCTGGGATGGTTGGGAAGTTGTGGGGCCTTGCCAGTAACTCAGGGGGCCTAGCCCCAAGATGGCCCACTGCAGCTACGGGCCTGGGCTGAGAGAGCTCTTTCAAGAACTGCTTGTGAGAGAACAGCTCTGAGAGAACTTGTGACTGACTCAAGGTCAGCTGCACGTGGAGCAGCTGCACGTGGAGGAATGGGGCAACGAACCTGGTTTTCCCAGATTAGAGTCCATGCTCTTAACCACTGCACCGAACTGGCTCTCAGTGTTGCCCTCCATTTTCTTTAGGTCTATATGGTGCCACTGGCCACTGGGTGCTATCATATTGAGATTTTGGGGTGAGGTATCATCAATATGCTGATGACGCTCAAAGTAAACACAATGCAGGAAATCCGTGGTTAGTTTTTCTTAAGTAACTAGCAGCCCCATGCAGATAATTTGAAGATCAAGGAAGTGGAGATGGTTATGGGAGATGTGAAAGAATGAGATAGGATTTTCATTCAGGAAGAGGGTGGTTATATTGGGAAAATCAGAGGCTAGAAATGGCACACCAAATTTAGCATTTGGAATTTCAATTCTAGCACTGCAAATCTGCACTATGTGGGAGGGAAGAATACACCCATCTGTGCTCCAATGTTGAATGTCATCATTAGATACCTCAACTGGGTTTTATAACAATTAAGTCAGCAAAGCCAAGATGCCCCAGTTGCTATCCTTGATACAAGTGGATGTCTCTGAAAACCATGCCTGTTCTTTGAACTTCTTTTGTTCTCTGTTGGGCAGTATCACCCATCCCTTCGTAAAGAATGGGGAGTTTTTACAACAGCTTAACAGATGACTTGCTGGTGTTCCCCTCCCATCTGGTGACATCTCTTTCATTAGGACAATAGTATTTTAGGTAATTCTTTGAGCAAGAACAAGAAAATTTCCTCAACACAAAATCCTTGGCCAATCTAAGAACAGAAGTTCTACAGGCAAACTGAGAAATGGCATGTGGGAACCTGAAGGCGGTGAAAACAGATGTAACATTATTAGACAAGTGGAAGTGCTTTAGAACGCTGAGTCCAAACGTATCTTTTCTCTTCAGGGATGAGATGGGGGGGAGGTTCTGCAAATTTAAGGCAGAAGTTGATCATGAACAGTGCTGATTGGCTAATGCCTGTGTCGCAGAGACTCTCCATCCACTCCACTTCTGGAATACTTGCATTTTGGCCCACTTGAATCATGGATGGAAGGGCAAATTTGAGAACTGAGCCAGCATTTGATTAGTTGCCATGCTCACTGGAGTGAAATGCCTTACACCCCAGAATCTGAACAACCCAAAATGGGCATTTAGATCTTTTCTAATGGGGTCTGCATTCTGTAGAGGCTCAAAGGTTACAAAGTGGCTTTGCCTGGCTGAGGGGGGGGATGAGGAAGAGGAGTGGGTATAGATTCAGGTGAGTAGCCATGTTGGTCTCCGGTAGAAGAGCAGGATCAAATCCGGTAGTACCTTAAAGATCAACAAGATTTCCAGGGTATGAGCTTTCAAGAGTCAAAAATCCCTTTGTCAGATCAGGAGTGCGTATGACTCACTTTTCAACCACCCAGTTCCATAGAAAAGGAAATGGCCCTAGCCAGGGCCCTCCTACGGCTGGCCTCACCTTCCCTATAGAGCTTAAAGGGGCCAAGAGGCAAGAACAGACCTTCTTTTGGGGACAGGAAGAGAAAGCGGGTCAGAGAGGAGCAGACAGAAGGGGAGAGAATAAAATCTCTGTACATGACGGGAAAAAGCTCTCTTAGGTCCCGATTAGACGGCTCTTTAGATCTATGATATGCATGATTTTCTGGTGGATTTAAGCGGAACGACCAGACACAAACATCTGGGAAATGTCCCTGTTCTGTAGACATCCCATTTTGCCATGCCTTGTAACTGGACTTAAAAGATAGCGCTTTAAATCTGGAGTTTTCTGGGCCCGATGGGACAACAGCAGACTTTCACCCATCTGATCGTTCCACCAGTGCGCAATCCTCCCATTGGGGTGGTTTGACGTCAGACCATCCCGAGCGGGTGCGAGTTTTAAAAAACCACTACCCAATATGCACTTAAACGCATTTAAAAATGAGGCTGTGGAACTCCAATTCAGTGCCACAAAGAATTTAATGTTTATGAATGTTAGATATGAGACTCAGGCGGCAGCTCGTTGAACAGTGAAATCCGCTTTATTTACAGAGGTAAGAACAAGATAGGACGACAGCAAAACTGGGGAGCAACAGCTCCTTTTTAAACAGTCCGGGATTGCTAAACCATGCCCATTAGTGCAGTAAGGACCAATCAAAGTATGTACATAAAGTCCAATCACATCTTCTCCCTCCTTGTATGAAGTAGAGAGCCAGTTTGGTGTAGTGGTTAAGTGTGTGGACTCTTATCTGGGAGAACCAGGTTTGATTCCCCACTCCTCCACTTGCACCTGCTGATGTGACCTTGGGTCAGTCACAAGCTCTGGCACAGCTGTTCTCTCAAGGACAGTTTCTGTCAGAAGTTCTCTCAGCCCCACCTACCTCATAGGGTGTCTGTTGTGGGGAGGAGAAGGGAAAGGAGTTTGTAAGCCGCTCTGAGACGCCTTTGGGCAGTGAAGGGCGGGGTATAAATCCAAACTCTTCTTCTTCTTCTTCTCCTGCACATATCTTGTTTCCTGATTGGACAACTACGCAGAGTGTCCAATCAGTTTGTGTTGTTCAGAATACCAGATTTCACTGGGAGCTGGAATCAAGCTCCTACATTTATGTATGTCTATACATAACAATGAATGACCCATCACTTTAAGGACAATCGGTTAATGAGGTGGGACTTGGAGGGAAGATGAGTCTTCTAACATTCAAAATAGTCCCTCCATTGAGCATGATCTCAATGGCATTGGGGATGGCCGGGACTCCTTTAGTCCATCCCTGCAAGCGCCTCAAATCTACAAGGACACGCAGTCATGCCTATATGCATGCACAAAAAGATGTTTTTTTTAAAAAAACAAACCCCACATGTGCACCTCCTTCAGTGGACGCCGTCTAGACAATCCACAGCGGAAGCAGCGCGCAATAAGGTGATTCCCATGGGAGATGTCTGATCATGTGAGGACGGATTAAAAAGATCTGGATCAAATTTGAGCTGGCATATTGGTGGGATTAGCTGCCCGTATGAATGCACCCTTAGCTCTTCAGTCTTTTTGCCGTAAGGGATTAAGACAATCTCCTATGTATAACTTGACTCTGTCTTGAGCACATGTTGCTGAGGCCACAGAGGAAAAGCTCTAACCACTGAAATAAGTAGAAAAGAGCAAGAGTCCAGTAGCACCTTAAAGACTAACAAGAATTGTGTTGTGGGGCTTTACAAGAAAGGAAGAGGGTGTGAAAATACAATGTGATGCTCTAGGATTCACTCTGTGCTTTAACTACAGCATCTCAGGTGAATCCTAGAGCTTCATCCCAAATGTGATCACATTATTTTGTTGAAGAAGTGACGTTGTGTGTTGGCGCGATGCTGAATTGCTTGTCTTCACCCCCTATGTTCTCCCACCAAATTCCGCACAACTTCAAACATGCGTAAGATTTTACAAATGAAATCTGCTTCCTCTGTTTATCCCCACCTCCATTTCCCTTCCCTATGTTTGTTGTCTTCCTTGAGTCAGATTTTGAACTGTATGCTCCTCAGGGCACAGGCCATTCTTCTTATGAATTATAAAACACTATGCACATCGAGAATGACAGGAAGTGTGGCATAGTGGTGAGATTGATGAACTAGCATCTGAAAGACTCATGTCCAAATCCTTAGTCTGCCATGAAATGTTCTCAGCTGGGTATATTCAACAAGGGTAAACTGAGGAAGATAAATTGATGAAGAGGAACCATGGACCTCCTGGGAGGAAGGATGGGATAAAAATGTGCTGAACAGTTATGATAAAAATGCATGAATTTTGGTTTTCTGAAGTACCGGATTGGTCCGTGCAAGACAACAGTGCCCTCTGCTGTATCTTCTTGGTACTTTCCTCAAAGGGAGGCAGGAACTTTGCTTAGAGACAGCGGCCTTTTCCACACCAGGTTTTGGATGGTTGGGGGGGGGGGGGCACACACACCAAAACTCAGGAAAAACTTGAAGAATAAATGGGAGAGCAATGAATGGCAAATGATTGTGTCTGTAATAGAGGGAAAAAGTTGATGCAGTTAAAAAGTCAAGGTGATGTACCAAAAACCTGGTGTGGAAAAGCCCCAATGCTTTCTTTCTAATTAAAAAGAATGTACTAGTTAATTTATTAAATACTTCTGATCACAGTGCCATAAATACATACACATCTATCCAGCTGCAAGCAAGCCATGATGAGGAAAAATGCAAATAAAATTAGTGGGAACATTTCCATCTATTATTTCCCCCCCCAATAAAGTTTTTCAATAGTAAATACAATTGTTACAAAATACAAATATGAGTTGCAGATCTGTTAACTGTTTAGAACTATGCAAAGTCAAGAAAAGACATTGAATGATAGCACAATAAGCATTTTAATAACCTAAACAACACAAGGTATATGAAGATTAAATGGTAAAAATTACTCTACTTATGCACTTTATAAAATAAACAAGAATACAGAAAGCATTGTTGGTTAGCAAGAGTTAACCAGTCGATTTTACCATAACCATAATTCATCAATCACTTTAGGAATATCTTTTTGTCGAGAAAAGTACTCTAAAATGTGGAACCATGTAGAAACAAACGTGGTAGGGGTAGGTATTTTATCAAATTGCATAAGACTGTCTGAGAGTTTAGCCATAATATATAAATCCCACATCTTCTTATGCCATTGTGAAAGAGTGGGTGTCATTGTCGTTTTCCATTGTGTGGCAATGACAGTTGTAGCCAATTTCCATCTATTATTAATGTTTTTTTAAAAATTACATTTGTAAAAAGTTATCAGCATTTGGACCATACTTTATATTCCGTAATTTACATACAAAAGGAAAGTAAACTACTGGGTATATAAATGGCTGATAAAAATGTAATGATCTGTACTGATAAAAGGAGTCTGTCTGTCCATTTCTTTATCTGTAGCGGGTACAACTCATCAGAAAATAAAGCTGGGCACCTGGAAATTGGCCACCCATTCAGGATGATGACATAACCCATCCCAAAATCAAACCAAGAGTCCCAAAACTGGCCCCTTGCTGATCACAGGAATTGCTGTGCACAAAACCAAGGGCACTGGAATATCCTAGCACAGATTAGCAAAGGTTTACTTGTGAGAAGCCAGGGAAATGCTGGCAGCACAGATAGGGAGGGTGTAAATATCACCTCTGGAGGAAGCCCCTCCACAGAGAGTTTAACTACTTCCTTTACATACCAGAGTCTGTGTGGTGGATAGAATGCTGGACTAAGATCAAGGGGATCCAGGTTCAGATCCCTACTTTGCCACTGCAGGTTGCTGGTCGACCTGGGGACAGGCCAACATTCCTAGCCTAACCTCCCTCACAGGTTTGTTGTGAGGATCAAACGGAGGAGAGAAGAAAGTAAGCCACTTTGGGTCCCCACTGAGGAGAAAGGTAGAGTGTGATATTTGCCTACACTTTGTTGGGGAAGGATGATGCCTGAGGCTGTTGCTTCATCCAGAATTGCTGTGACCCTTTTGCTAGGAGGTGGAACTAGGGCTGTCAATTCTGGGTTGGGAAATTCCTGGAGATTTGGGAATGGAACCTAGGGAGGGCAAAATTTGGGGAGGAGAGAGACTTCAGTGGTGTATAACGCCATAGATTCCACTTTCTGCAGAAGACATTTTCTCCAGGGGAACTGTACTCTGCAGTATGGAAATCAGGCCCCACCTGTAGGATGACAGCCTTTGACAGAGCAGTTCTAAATAATGGTAAATCAAAGAACACTGTGTATGAAAAGATGCATGCTTATTCTTTCATCCTTCACCTTCTTGAGAGATTGAGAACAGGAACAAATAAGATGACCACATGAAAAGATAAGCAACAGGCTTCTAAATCACCAGCCCACTCGAGGAGGCTAGAGGAAGACCAGATCCTCTGGCAGGACAGTGGAATGAGGGAGATAAGTCTCTGGGTTCCCTTTGCCCACTCACATCTCTGTGGAAGGGCCGGTACATTTAGGAGGAGGGAAAGGGGCATGATTTCCATTGCATCTGTCAGTGTGGCAACAATTGATGATACAAATCACTCCATAGGACACAGAACAAAGTTTGAGTCCAGTGGCACCTTTAAGATCAACAAAGAATTAAACCGGACTCAAACTTTGTTCTGTTGCTTCAGCCCAACACAGCTACTCACCTGAATCAATCTCCATAGGACATGTAAAGGTTACCCCAGGATGCAGTTCTGTCCTGATCAGCACATCCATACTTCACTGCACTAAATTTTGCACCTGTGAGAAAAAAGGCATTATTGGGAAACTTTTAGTTCTCATATGGGAGTGTGTGTGTGTGTGTGAGGAAGAGATCAAACTCCTGTGTAAATTTTTAGAAATTATAATCTGGACACTGGGTCAGATATCACACATAGTGATCACTCATCGGTTTACTTGAACACCAAGTTCAGTGGCTTTTATTCCCCCATAAATGCCTTGCATTACATTCTTATACTTGGCAGTCATCATCACCTTCCCCAAGAAGAAGTTGCTTCCTTCTCTCTGCTATACCAGATGGTGGCCGTGCTTTAGCCTCAGGGTGAACAGCATGCCTTCTGAGGGAGGACATTCTTGCTCTTACCTCCCACATTCTCTGTCTCATAGCCTAAACTAGTTGTCATCTTCCAAGATAGTCTTTCTTGGTCTTCCCTAGACTGCTGGCTCAGACTTGGTGAGATACAACCTAAAAGGACCATGGAGGTATACAGTCAGAAATCCAGCCAAGGCAAAAACACTGTGTACTGAAACAACCAGAATAAGGAAGTGTAAAAATTTACTAAAGACTCAATGTACTTTTCATAAATTATACATGATGAAAAACTCAGATTACTCAAAAAAAATTATACAAACCTACTACAAACACCATACTCAGAAAATCACACAGTACAAGATATTACGTGAAGTACAAAACAGCTCAATGGCAGCACTATGTGAATTTCACTCACAAACACAGTCCTTGATGATTGATAAGATCAATCTGTAAAGTCCAAATCATAGCTTCTTCCATTAGCCGCATAGAAACCAGTTACGGTAGAAACCAATGTGTAGATCCATAAAGGCAACGGTTCCAGCTACTCCTAACATGGTAGCTAGTTTCAGGAAACTGCGTTTTGTCAACAGCTATTTCAAGAGCAGAATCAGGTAGTCAAAAGCAATCAGGAAAAATTCTCTCCAAGTATTCAAAAATGGGCAGTCGGACTGTGTTTGTGAGTGGAAGTTACATAGTGCTACCACTGAGCTGTTTTGTACATCATGTAATAGTTTTGTACTATGTGATCTTCTGAGTATGGTGTTTGTAGTAAGTTTGTATAATTTGTTTTGAGTTATCTGAGTTTTTCATCATATATAACTTATAATAAGTACACTGAGTCTTTAATAAATTATCACTCTTCTTTATCCTGGTTGTTTCAGTACACAGAGTTTTTTTCTTGTTTGGATTTCATACTTTGTGAGAGCAGACAGCATGTAGATTGGGTAGGAACTAGGTCTCCTAGTACCAGCAGGTAACAGCCAGAAGGAAATATGCTCCAGGTTACCTCAGTCTGTAGATGAAGCCCACATGAAGCTCACATGCTTTTGTGTATATTCAACATACCTTCACCGTCATAGATTGTTTCTGTGCAACATTTCCCAAGATTAGCCTTGCAGTTTTTTGGCCAGCGGCGACAGTTCTCTTGATGTTCAGATAGACAGTAATTACAGATGAGTCCCTGGACTAGGAGAGAGAAGTAACCTTGAAATATCTCAGTTTTTCTAACTCCCCCAAGTATTCCATTACAAATGTGGAATTTCATTTCTAAGGTGAGATTTTACATTATAAATCTGAGTGCTTCAGTTATTTCAGCACCTAATAATTGTACTGATTTTGGTTGGCATCAGATAAGAAATTCCATCCATTGACAACTGAAGGGGTATAAAATATGCATTACTCTTACTTGTCAATTACCAAATATCAAGTATCAACTTTCTCTTCAGTTGGCAGGTTTTGCAATATGGTATGAATCAAGTGATATTTTGAAACTGATATAAGAAAAGTTGGAAATTAATCATGATAAGAGGTGGGAAAAAAGCAAAAATGTTTTTGTGATGTTCCCTCAAAGCTCCATGGTGTAGTGAGCAGAAATTCTACCTCATGAGTGAAAAAAACTAGTAGTATTAAAGTTGTGAGTGAATCTACATGTGACTATCACATAAATTAGTTTTTTAAGAAGATTACTTCCATAACCTTGTAAAAAAATCTCAGAATAAATTATTTTAAATTATATTTAAACCATATTTTAAGAATAATCTGACCATTATAAGAGAAAACAGAATCAAGTCAAATTTAACACACCCCTTTCCACTATATTAGTAGACCTGTCCTCCAGAAAATAGGTCTACCCACCCCTTTCCACTGTATTGGTAGACCTGGCCTCTGGAGAACAGGTCTGCCCACTGCTTTCTACTATATTGGTAGACCTGGCCTCCAGAGAACAGGTCTACCCACCCCAGTCCACTATATTGGTAGACGGCCTCCAGAGAACAGGTCTGCCCACCCCTTTCCACTATATTGGTAGACCTGGCCTCCAGAGAATAGTTCAACCCACCCCAGTCCACTATATTGGTTAACCTGGCCTTGGACCGTGACCTTGTGCTGAGCCTTAGAAAACATGGCAGCACTTAAGGGGGGGCACTTGCACTTAGAAAAGTGAAATAGGACAACTAGCATTACAGGTCAAGTATAACAGAGGTCGAACAATCACTGTCAGAATGCTGCTTAACCTAACAAGCAGGAAGTTGCTTAAATGTTATCAATCTGAACAAACTATATATTTATTCAAATATTTATATCCCACTTTCCCTGTGACTCAAGGTAGCTTACAAATCATACTGAAAAGCATAATAGGGGTGTGCAAAAAATATCATTTTTTCTGGCTCCATTGTAGCCTGTGGGAACCATTATAGTCAATTGGCCCCATAGGCTATAATGGAGAATCAATCTGGGGGTATCTGGGGCACGCAGGAGGGTGTTGTTTCAGGTAGAGGCACCAAATTTGTAGCATAGCTGCTAATGCCTCTCTTCAACCCCCCCCCCGTTTCAAAAAGATTGGGGATCCAATTCTACATGCCCCAGAGGGAGGTGCTCCCATTGATTCCAATGGAGGGAAAAATGCATTGTGAGCAGAAGCAGAACCCCCTGCACTGCCTGTTAAAAAACTGTGCACCAGCACTCCCAGCACAGTTTAGACTAGAGGGAACTATGGTGACCACACAGGCTACTCTAGAAGCCTGGGAAAGATTCAAAAAAAATTTAAGCCCAAGATTGTCTCCATTGGCATTGATAATCTATGAAACCAAAAAAGAAAGAGGAAGAAAAAAAATACAACCCAGAAAAACCATGTAACCAAGGAAGAAGAAAATACAACCCAGAAAAACCATGTAACCAAGAAACTTGACAAAAAGCCTAGTAACAGGGTAAATACTAATAGATTACAATGTGCTAAATCAAAGCTTTTATGCATTTCAAATAATAAATTTCATTAAAAACAAACACTTTCCAGGCACAAGGCCTTCCTCAGTGGCACAAGTTATTAAAATACACATCACAAAAACATTGGTATCTTCTATCTGGAATCCCTAAGTGTAAATTTCACCCATTTCAGAGAAATGGTGGTCAGAAGTAAATTGAGTGAACAATCATCTGAAAAGGAACCTATAAGCTTGCATAGGCTGACCACAGATCTTGACAGAAGAGCAGTATTGTCTGTATATAAGAGACAGGGTAATTTAACATGAGCCAGGCAAGGTGAGTGAAATTCATCTCCAGAAATATGAGAACTTAAATAATTGAGATAGAAGTTAAATAGTAACAGAGCTAGGATACATCCTTGTTCGACTCCTTTACTCAATGGAATGCTGTGGTCAGTTCACCAGATAGACCACAGTTCACATGGGCAGTAGGCTGATCATACAGTTGTTGGATCAGAAAAAGGAGACACTTGCCAATAGATGATTTATTCAGTTCTTCCCATAATCTTTGCCTAGGCACTAAGTCAAAAGCTGCTCTGAGATCCAGAAAGGCAACAGTTTACATACCATTTTTTGAACTGGTATACTGTACAATAACCTGAAGAGTACGGCAATGGTCAACTGTACTAACTCCTCTACAGAATCCAGCTTGCTCTTGACCCAATATGGCTTCATCCTTAATCCAGAGAAGTAACTTCTTATACAGTAAGGAAGCAGGAGCCACCACTATTATCAATAACAACTGAAATCTATAGAGCCTGGTTCCTGGTTTGCTCTCGACAGCCTGTGCTCGCCGATTATATTTGAGAAGACCCGCGAGCTGAGCAATTAGATAAATTATGGAATGCACTCATGTGGTAATGCCATCTTTATGACACCAAAACTATACTGTTAGCACTTTAATATTACATTGTTTTAATGAACTGGTTTTAGATGCTTCATGGTAAATTGATTGTTTTAAGATGTTTAATGGTTCATTATGTATTCACCTCTTGTAAGCTGCCCTGAGTCTGCCCACCACTGATAACAAATTTAGGGGCTGATACTTATTTGGGTCTGTTGGCTCTCCTTTCTTATGGATTGGGACTATTATTGCTTGTCACCAAGAGGTGGACATAATTCCTGTCTCATTGATTTGAGTAAACATTGATGCCAAAATGTCCGTCCACCATTCAGCATTTGCTTTAAGCAGTTCCAAAAGGTATCAAGTCAGGTCCTGGTCCCTTGCCAGATTTCATTTGACATATTAAAAAATTAGTTTCTGATACTGTGTACATAATGGTTGAAACAGTTTTTTCAGTACACCCATTACAACTAAGTTCCTCTCCAGGGAAGAATGTGGAAATGTTAGCCTTAAACTGACAGGCTTTAGGACAGCTTTTTAAACTGATTACTTCCTTTGTAATATCATTGTTCCAACACACTGGTCTTAGTCTATTATGATTCTGGCTTAACTGAAGAGGGATGGCAGATTGAAGGAAATCACATTGTGAGGTATTTAATATTAACTGCAAAGGAAAATGATCACCAGAAATGTATTCTGTTGTCTCCAGTGAATCAATCAGATTGAGCAAACTAGGTGATACTATAAAATAATCAAAGATGCTGGTGCCACACTAATACATAATTAGTCCCCCTTGGTGTTGACCCACAGGCAGCCATTAACAATTAAGAGCCCATTTTCGTAATTAAAGAGGCTAATCTGTTCCCAGCACTTTTGATCATAATATCTTTAGATCTTCTTGGCTCCAGAGAAAACTTACTATCGACTGATCTTTGAAACCTTTAAAGAAAAGCTCTCCATAGCTTGCACCAGCCAGAACATTAAAATCACCAGCCAAGGTAAGCACAACTGACAGGTACATATCTCCAACTTTCTGGATACAGATGTTCAATTTACTCCAATAATATGCCAATGGTGATCTATGTGCAGTTGAAGGGATATATGTACTAATGATAAAAAAAGAAATGTTTAGTAATTGCAAGAGTGCCATCACATAAGGTCATTCACTTGGTAGCACTGTGACATTGAACAATAAACTAGTAGAGATCAAACAGGCAATTCCTGCAGGGGGCAGCCTAGTTTAGTTTTTCTGAATGCCTCAAAAGAATATGCAGTGAAGCCAGAAAGATAGACTTTCCTAAACTACCACGTTTTTTAAAGAATTATTATTCATAGGTGGCTAGAAATTTCTTAGTTTCTTGGGATCCTACTCTATTTCCCCATCCCCCATGTTCCAAGAAAAGATTATCAGTTTCCATATGCTGACATTAAGTTTATCGTTCTTCTTCTCAAATGGAATAATCACACCAGGATCCAACCCACAGGCTTCAGATAAAGACTGAGGAATCATGGCCTGCTTCCTTAAATAATGTTGCCCAAATGGCCTCAAGCTACCACCCCTTTCAGTACTGATGGCATTAAAAGGCATGCCATTTTAGAGTGGTTCATTCTCAGAAGGTAGCAAGTCTTTTGTATGGGTATTTTCGGCACCTTTAGCACAGTTAGAGCATGAAGATAGATTCAGGTGGGTAGCCGTGTTGCTCTGAAGTAACAGAACAAAGTTTGAGTCCAGTGGCACCTTTGAGACCAACTCAAACTCTTATTTCTCTTATGAGCTGCATCCAGCCTTTCCCCCCCTTTCTTTTACCAGTAGAGATGTTATGTAAAGATATAGACGGCAATGATTGTTTAAGGTTCTTTTGACTTCAGGGTCCAAATAGTCCTTCCCACTTGGTTTGGCTGAGAAAATACCAGTCTGCTCTGTGAGTAGATCAGTCTCAAATATTTTTTGTAAAGTTTCTGAAATTAGAAGAGTTTGAGATGCTTCCATAGCTAATGTCTCTGATCTCTTATTTGTGGCAGTGTTTCCCCTCCCCAGAATCTCATCAAAGGCTTCCAAATTGATTAGAGGGTCCTGCTGGGAACATACTGAAAGATAATTAGACCTGCAATCATCAGATAATCAGTTAAATCTGTTGGAGATGGTTGTTGGTGAAAGATTTTTAAAGAATTCTTCCATTTTGCTTTGCTTACAAACAGGCATACCTCCTCCAAATGATACTGCCCTTTTCCTTCTCATATTGACAGGCGTTACAGTTTTAAATAATGTAATAATTATTATAGTTATATATAATCAATTGTTTTAGTTATAGTTATTTCCCTGTATTTCCTTTATTTATTCTGATTAGTCCATCTGATTAATCTAATTAATTGAAACAGACAGGAGGAAAGGGCTGTCTAAGTTAGCTAAATTAGCCAAGGTTAGCCTTACATTAATAAAAATAAATCACTCTGAAATACCAAAACAAAGGAAAAGAAAGAAAAAGAAAAGAGAAAGGACTAATAGACTGAATTAAAAGCACAGCTGGCGAGTTAAAACAAATGGTCAGAATTAAAACAAATCTCCTCGGAGTGGAGCTACATGCAGCTACATCACCACCCAACCCAACCCAACCCAACCCAACCCAACCAGCACAAGCGAAAAGTAAACTAAATATCAAATTGCCAAATGATATCAAAAGGAAAAAAAGCAACAAAACAGATAAGAGTAAGCAAAACATTAAACGATTTCCACACATGACTGGAACGCTGCCCAGCCCAACTGGAAGTCTGATAAAATATGTAAAATAAACACTCTAAAACCATCTCAACTCCTACGAAGTAGGTGGACTGTCATTTTGTTGATTTATATTTCTGTTCACTTGTTTTGGCTACCTTCCTAGACTTCTTTCACCTTTGAATGAACTCTCAGACTGAGTCCATTTTTAGTACAAAACTTAGATGTTTTCATTACAAAAATGGTTATTTTACACTACTACATTCTTAAAACATTTTATAAACTTGTTTTCACTAAAAGGTATACAAAATATGAAAGCATATATCATTACAATGACATTCTAAAGAATTAAACCCTTTACATGAATTTTTTTAATGTTTTAAAGTAGCCTATGGCATAAAGCTCCTGTTGATTCACAGAATCTATCTATCATTCTTTATGTGTGTCAGGTAGCCCTGCCATGATGGATGGAAGGGAGGGAGGTGGGCTCTAGGCGCCTTGGTGGCGTGACAGGCGGGAGGTTGGAATCCGGGGAGTTGTTGATTTACACCTCGGGTGTGAGAATGGAATGTGGCTTCTATTACCACTATCTCTTGCAGCCTAGACATTCTGACCTTGGCAAGTCAGGCTGCGCGCTTCCCTATCGCTGGCATAGATGTAGCAGCTGTGAATAATGGGGGCGGTGGGAATTTCATTAGCTTAGTAACTTTCGATTTCCCAGTCGCATGTTATTCATTGTATGGAAGAAGGGGGGGTCCCCATTCACCCCCTTCCCTGTATAACCGCTTGCTTTCTGTAACCAAGTCATTCTGAACAAGATACCTGTTCCAGTGATCTATCTATTGCAGCTTAATAAATGCTAACCTTGCTTGCATCACAAGGCCTGGTGTTTTGCTGACTAAGTTAGGACTTCTGACAGTTTGTTCAGAAATCATCAATTACTTTTGGGACTGGTCCTAAACCCGCAACTCCAAAATGAGTGGCGGAGAAGAAGACACTCTCCCAATTGAAGAAGATGAAAAGGATAAGAGACCTCCCGGGAAAGACGTACCCCGAGAGACCCCAGACACACACGTGCCGAGACAATGGGGTCTGGAGTACGACTTTGGAGGGCCTTACGGAGACCCCTATGGGGCAGCCTATGGGGGGGTGACCACCCGAGTTGGACGTAGACGTGACTGGGTGAAACCCCTGGCTGACACCCACGAAGCGTGGTTCGGGACCCCGAGAGCTTCCATGGGGATGAGCCACCCCGAGAGGTCGGCCCGGAAACTAATCACGGCGGAAGCCCTGGAAGAGACTGGCCGCGACTCCGATACCCTGGAAGGCGCCGTGGTGAGGAGGAGATGGACTGAAGAACCGAGCCAAGACCGCCTGATGCGATTCCTAGACGAATCCCTCGCACGCATCCCACAGATGATCGCAGAGGGCATCCGGGAAGAGCGTGAGCGGCAAAGGCGCGAGGAACCACCAGCCCAGGTCCCTCCCGATCAACGGCCGGTGCCGGACCAAGACCAGGGAAACGTGCCAGCCGGACCGGTGGATCAACCAGCGGGGCCAGGACCGCAGGGGCCGCCGGGGCAACCACCCCCTCGTCCTTGGGGGTTCTTGCCGCCCAAGCCTGCAGAACTTCTGGACGCTGATTTTGATGGAGACCCCGAGAAATTCCCATTCTTCCTGGTGCGAGCCGAGAGGTTTATCGAGACCTGGGGCCACCTATTCCAGCGGGAAGAGCGGATGGTCGATGTCATAGCAGCCCACCTAAAGGGAGCGGCTGCTGACTGGTATGTGGGACTCCATCAAGTCGACGGGCGCGAGCTGAGAGAAATCGATTCTTTCATGTGGGCCATGAAGGAGCAATTTGAGGATGTGCATTCCACCAAAGAAGCGAAGGCAACGATCCGAAGCCTCAAACAGGGAGCACGATCGGTGAGAGACTACACCTCGGAGTTCCGCAGATGTGCCGCCAAACTCCGAGGGGAAGGGAACCTCGTGGATTTCTACAAGTGGGGACTCAACGCGGAAATCCGCCGAGAAGTCACCAGGAACCAAGACCCGAACACCCTCACCGGATGGGTTCAAGCAGCCGTCACGATGGAGAACCGCCTGAAAACCATCAAACTGGACGCCGCTGCAGCGATGGCTAACAGGGGCCCTGCACCGGCTGCGAGAGGGAAACCCCCGGCACCGAACCCGAAGCTGAGGGATGGCACGAGGGAGCTCCGGATGAAGCAAGGTCTTTGCCTCAAATGCGGAGAAGGGGGCCATTTCGCCGCGAACTGCCCGACATCGTCTGCAGCACCCGGAGCACCGAAGGGAGCCAAGAAGAAGTTTGACACCTCCACACCAAAACAGGTGGCGAAACCGAAGGGGCGAAGGCTCTGCAAGCCAAGCCGCTCAGTGAAGCATCCGACTCATCAGATGGCGAGACCGTGCCGCAGGGAAACGAGACGGACCTGCTGTAAACAGCGCTGAACAGCAGGTCCCACATCCCCAGGCGCAACTCCCGGTGAGCAAAACCCCTTCTCTTTTCTTTCTCACGGTGACTCTAATGGACCCGGGTCTATTGACCCATGTGAGAGTACGAGCTCTCATTGACTCTGGGTGTGGGAGAGACCTCATTAACCCCACACTAATAACGGGACTTGGGGCGAAAGTTGTTAAATTAGCTGACCCATTGATTTTTACGCAAATGGACGGGTCCACCATGAAAGAACCATGCAAATACGAGACTGTACCCTTGCGGGTGGGACTCGGGCAACACTGGGAAGAAAGACCTTTCGTGGTTACCCCGTCAGCCCGCTTTCCCTTGGTTCTAGGGAGCCCATGGTTCTTTGACCACGATCCTCATGTACTCTGGGGGAGGGGAAAGTAAATTTCATCTCCAAGAAATGCCAGTCCCACACATGGAAAACGGAGTGGGGACCCATGCTGGGGGGCCAACTCCTAGTGACAGCGGGGGTGGCAAACGTGGAGCTGGAAGGCATTCCTCCCGAGTATCACGACCTGGCTCCCGTTTTCGGAGAGGAGGAGGCCGATGAATTGCCCCCCACAGAAACTCTGACTGTGCAACTGAAATTTTGCCCAACCAAAAATTACCGAAGGGAAAACTGTATTCTATGAGCCCTTCGGAAAAGGTAGAACTGAGGAAGTTCATTGATAAAAACCTCAGTAGGGGTTTCATCCGGCCAGCATCCTCCCCCTTTGCAGCTCCTGTGCTTTTTCGGAAAAAAAAGGATGGAGGTTTGCGGCTATGCACCGACTACCGCGGCTTGAATGCAGTGTCAAACACAAACGCTTACCCCATGCCCCTCATAAAAGACTTGTTGGCTGCAGTGGCTGGGGGGAAGATTTTCTCTAAACTAGACCTTCGGGATGCCTATTTCAGAGTCCGCATACGGGAGGGGGATGAATTTAAAACGGCGTTCAACACCCCCCTTGGCCAGTTTGAATACTTAGTCATGCCATTCGGGCTCCAAGGGGCCCCTGGGGTCTTCATGAACTTGATTAACGAGGTACTACACAAACACTTGTTCAAGGGGGTCCTTGTTTACCTTGATGACATTCTTTTGTACTCCCCCGACCTGAAATCGCATGTGAAACTAGTGCGGGAAGTACTACAAACGTTGCACAAGCACAAACTGTTTGCCAAACTATCCAAGTGTGAATTTCACAAAACGGAGATCCCCTTTTTAGGCTACCGCATTTCCCAGAAGGGAATTGAGATGGACCCTGACAAAGTTAAGGATGTCGTGGGGTGGGAGCCCCCAAAACGAGGAGGCAACTCCAGGGGTTCCTCGGATTCGCGAACTTTTATAGATCGTTTCTCTCGAACTTTGCCCAGGTGGCTCTTCCCTTAACTGACTTACTGAAAACCAAAGGGAAGCCACCCGAATGCACTCGGCCCGGGGCCAAACTAGAATGGTCGCCAGAGTGCCAGCGGGCGTTCGACAAATTGAAAGCCCTTTTACGTCGGAACCCGTATTGGCCCACCCGAATGAACTTAAGAAATTCATTGTTCAGGTTGACGCCTCGGACGTTGCTATGGGGGGCGATCCTCCAAGAGGGGGAGGATGGCAAATTGCACCCCCTTGCCTATGTTTCAAAAAAATTTAACGATACCGAACGGAATTGGTCGGTGTGGGAAAAAGAAGCGGGATCGATCCGTTTAGCGTTGGCTACCTGGCGCCATTGGCTGGAGGGGCGAGAGTCCCGTTCGAGGTCTGGACTGATCACAAAAACCTCGAGCTACTACGCTCCCCCCGTTCCTTGAACGCCAAACAGCTCCGCTGGGCTGATTTCTTCTCCAAGTTCAATTTCACACTGCATCACTTCCCGGGGACATCTAACTCGCTGGCCTATGCACTGTCACGCCTCCCTCAACACGACAGCAAAAGGGAGGAGATTCGTGACTCGATTTTCACTCCTTCCCAGTTGGGAGGAGCAGTAACCACTCGAAGGCAGGCCAAACATTCCCCCCACCGCCAGATCCTCCCCCAAATGAATGGGCGGTGAAATTCTCCACAGAACTGTCGGACGCGGACAGGGAGGAGGTGGCGGGGGAAGAAGGAATGTCCAGAGATGCGCATGGCTGCTGGACTAAAAATAACAAACTTTTTGTCCCACGGTCTCTCAGGGGGAAGGTGATGGGCTGGGCGCACGGATCTAAGCTAGCTGGACACACGGGGTTTGTAAAATCTCTCCAGCTGCTGCAAAGGCAATTTTGGTGGCCGGGACTACGTAAAGATGTTTCTCTCTTCACGTCAGCCTGTCAAACGTGCTTGATGAGTAAACCTCGGCCCGGTAAACCCCCAGGTGCCCTACAACCTCTCCCTACCCCGGCTCGGCCATGGGAAGTGATCTCTATGGACTTTATTACGGATCTACCCCCTAGCGGGGGAAAACCATCATATGGGTGATAGTCGACCTGTTTACTAAACAGGCGCATTTCGTTCCGTTTACCTCCATCCCCTCTGCTAAGAAATTGGCCTCTGCTTTCTTGCAACACGTTGTGAGACTCCACACCTTACCTGCTAAGGTGATCTCGGACAGGGGGGTTCAATTCGTTTCGAGGTTCTGGAGCGAACTTATGTCACTGCTTGGGGTGGAGAGGGGGTGAGCAGTGCATACCATCCTGAATCAGATGGGCAGACCGAACGTGTAAATCAGACTCTGGAACAATACCTTAGGTGTTTTTCTAACTTTCAGCAGGACAATTGGCATTCTCTTTTGCCTTTGGCTGAGTTCTGTTACAATAACACTCAGCACTCGTCGACGGGGATGTCCCTGTTTAAAGCGGTACATGGATATGACGCCCCGCCTTTGCCATTTTTGACTTCTCCCGACCTCCCGGCGGGAGACGCTGGGGACTGGTGCAAACAACTGTAGGAGGCGTGGGGCTCGTTAGCCAAAACTCTGGAGGACGCTAAGGCTGCATACAAACTCCAAGCAGATAAAAACGTAGCCTTGCTTGGGTTCCGAAATGTGGAGAGTTTGCTTACTTATCCACCCAACATTTGCGTAGAATTCAGCCAAGTCGCAAACTCGGTTGGAAATATGTTGGTCCTTTTGAGATTGTGAGAGTGATTAACAATGTAACTGTTGAACTTGCCTTGCCTAAGTCTCTAAAGTCTATTCATCCTGTTTTTCATGTAAGGCTTCTACGCCAAGCGCCTGAAGGGAACAGATGGAGACCGCAACGGCCGACCCCTCCCCCGCTGCTGGTGGGGGGGAACCTCACTACGAAGTATCGCAAATTCTGGACTCTAAAATCTCTCGCAATCGCTTGTTTTACCTGGTTGAATGGATTGACTTTGGGCCGGAGCAGAGGGAATGGGTGCGGGCGGAAAATGTTCTGGCCCCTCGGCTTGTCAAAGCGTTTCACAAGTTGTGCCCCCATAAACCAAAGGGGTAGGACTATTTTCGAGGGGCTGCATGTCAGGTAGCCCTGCCATGATGGATGGAAGGGAGGGAGGTGGGCTCTAGGCGCCTTGGTGGCGTGACAGGCGGGAGGTTGGAATCCGGGGAGTTGTTGATTTACACCTCGGGTGTGAGAATGGAATGTGGCTTCTATTACCACTATCTCTTGCAGCCTAGACATTCTGACCTTGGCAAGTCAGGCTGCGCGCTTCCCTATCGCTGGCATAGATGTAGCAGCTGTGAATAATGGGGGCAGTGGGAATTTCATTAGCTTAGTAACTTTCGATTTCCCAGTCACATGTTATTCATTGTATGGAAGAAGGGGGGGTCCCCATTCACCCCCTTCCCTGTATAACCGCTTGCTTTCTGTAACCAAGTCATTCTGAACAAGATACCTGTTCCAGTGATCTATCTATTGCAGCTTAATAAATGCTAACCTTGCTTGCATCACAAGGCCTGGTGTTTTGCTGACTAAGTTAGGACTTCTGACAGTGTGGGCCCATCAGAATATTTTTACAAAATATTTAAACTTCCTTATTTCATCATGATACGTTATTTTACTTTAACCAGCAGGAGTCACCCTTTTATAATACAAGTTCTACATTTTTATTGACCCTTTTAATTGGCTTCCAGGCATGTATGATTTATTATTTTATTTTCTTAAACCTTTTGAAACATCTCCCAACTTTCTGTTTGTTAAAAACTTAAAAGCACACAATAACTTATGGAATACCCTTTTAATTAGTTTCTTTAACTGACAGACCCATGATTAATGACTTCTGTTTTGGCTGAATCTCCACACACACACACACGTGGCGAGCTCTTGGTCATTTTGTAATGTTTTGCTTGTTAGTAGTTATGGATCTTTGCCAGGTTAGTTGAGTGTATAATGATTTCTCTTTAGGCAAGCATCCTTTTTGTCTTAAGCTTAATAACTTTCTATAGCAAAGCTTACAATTAATAAAGGATAGTTGCTTTTACAAATATCTTATACAAATTCAGCCTTAAACAGTGGTTGAATCTGCATTTGTCTTTCCCACTGGTGTCCCAGCCTTCTGACTCTGTCTTTAAAAAAGCTGTCTACGCTCGCTTTCATTTTCACACTTCAATAATGCTAGCATACTTTTGCATGTCTGCATATGTTTATTGCCCTATCATGGTAGCTCCACTGTCATTGCACCTTCACACCACTTTAAATGAATCTTCTCCAAACAACTCTTCAAACAAGCATGGAAAAAGATGGCGTCACAGCAGCACGAAACTGATTTTAAAATGCAAATGCAGATTTGACCATCATAAAAAGTTCTAAAAACACACACAATCAGATCAAGAGAAGGGGTTTCTCTCTGTTACAGTATATAGCTGTCCTCTGTTTTACCCCAGTTTTAGGCTTTTGCTAACATCATCTTGATTAATTCCTTTGAATTAAAAAGATGGAACATTGCTCTTTTAACCGACAATTAATTAGTGTAATGCTTTCACAAGAGTCCAGTTCATGTGAGTGACTATACAAAACAACAGATTCTCTTCCTTTTTAAAACAGGTTGAAATGGCAACATATATATAGATCCTGCCTATAGACTCTAATAGTTCAATATTAATATGTTAGAGTATTCCAAACTCAAGGAAAGAGAGAGCAGCTTCTTTGATGTTTCCTCATCTAAAATTACTGAAAAATCATAAACCACTACAATAAACTTTTCACCTCTTTCTTTGAAGCATCCCAATTAAGAAGGCCGACACAAGAACACCTGTTCATTAAAACTCAAACAGTCCTTAGTTAGGAAAAACCTCCCATGTCAATTAAAAGTGATTTAAACCACCTGTCTTTATAAAGCTGTTTAGTGGTTTAAACCATTCACCAACTCTACCGGGAGAATCCCAAAGAATCTTTTCCCCCAAAGAGTCCTGAAATGCAGCAATACTCAATAGACAATCATTTTAACCCTGGGTATCCCCTACAAAACCTTTAAGACCAACAAAGTTTTTGTGTGCACACAGACTTCTTCAGACTGTTGGACTTCATGTTTTCGAAGTGGAATTACTTATTCCTCAAACTGAGCAAAAAAGGAGTAATAAATGTTCCTCTCCTCACCCCCTATCCCCATGCATACTGGAATCAAACATTCAACATTTGAGCAACGAGTAAGAGAGAGATAGAGAGTTAAAGGGGGTCCTGAAATGGCTACCTGACCTTTAAAACAAGCAGGGTGGTGGGTCCATCCTTCAGCTGCTTGCTTTAATGGGTAGGCAGTCATTAGAATGCTCCATTTCATTCCACCCTGCTATCAAGCAAGGGGGGAAGTGAAAGGGAGCCCTGAAATGGCTTCCCACCCTTTAAACCAAACATCCAAACAGGGACATACATATTTGTGCAGATTATAAGTGTATGATAAACAAAGCCTTACAAGACCACACTTTCCTGGTTCTGGTGGTAAGCCATGTGTTGGCCACTCTTGCAGGGGCACAGATTTTCAGCAAGTTGGACCTGGCTCAGGCCTACCAGCAGTTGCCGGTCAATGTGGCCTCCACTGAGGCACAAATGATTGCTATGCACAAGGGGGCTTTTAAAGTAACTTGATTGCAATTTGGGGTGGGTGTGGCACCAGGAATTTTTCAATCATTCATGGATTCCCTCCTCAAAGGCATCCCAGGAGTGCAGTCATTTCTAGACGATGTCATCATCACAGCACTGGACACCACCACCTTCACGGCTCGGCTCTGGGCGGTACTACAGAGGTTCAATGCTGCCGGCCTCAAGAGAAAGAAAGAAAAATGCCTTCTTGGGGTGCCAAGCATTGAGTTCCTGGTATTTGCCATGGATGACCAAGGGATTCACCCCACGGGCGATAAGGTCAAAGCAATCACACAGGCCCCCCCTCCTTCTTCCAAGGCGGAGCTGTAGGCTTTCTTGGAACTGCTAAATTTTTATCACGCATTTCTGCCGATGAAAGCGGTGGTGGCAGAACCCCTCCACCACCTCCTGGACAAAGACACACAGTGGGTCTGGGGGCCCGCACATGCCAAGGCATTTCAAGGAGTCAAGGATTTGCTGACATCTAACACCATGCTGCAGCATTTCAATGAGCTGGCCTGCTGCCTCACCAATGTGGGGATACAAGAGCTGGCCCTTCAATGGTTTGCCTCTTTTCTCCAAGGTTGGGAACAAAGGATGGCGATAGGGGAGCAGTGGTCCCAGAGGCACCCTCTTGATTGTGGTGTGCCTCAGGGAGCAGTGCTGCCACCAATGTTGTTTAACATCTAAATGCGCCCCCTTGCTCAGATTGCCCAGAGGTATGGGCTTGGGTGTCATCAATATGCGGCTGACACCCAGCTCTATCTGATGGTAGGCAGCCAGTCAAACTCCGACCCAGGTGACCTTCAACGTGGCTGGCTGTCTCAGACTGAGTTGGCTGAAGCTAAACCTGGTGAAGACGGAGGTCATGGGCCTAGGTCGGGTCTGTTCAGAGTTGGGACACCCTCTCCCGACCTTCGATGGGGCTCCTTTGGTGCCAGTATCGGGGGTTAAGAGTTTGGGAGTGCTCCTGGACTCCTCAAATGATGGAGGCCCACGTAGCAGCCACTGCCAAGTTGGCCTATCATCTTCGGCTGGCATGGCAGTTGGTTCCCTTCCTTGACTGTGATGACCTGGCTACAGTGATCCATGTGACAGTTACCTCGAGACTGGGCTACTGTAATGCTCTGTAGGCGGGACCTCATCTGACCTGTGATGAAGGCGCTGCACGCCAATAGCATACCAGATCCACTTCAAAGTGCTGGTTTTTACCTTTAAAGCCCTTTATGGCCAGGGTCCGGCATATCTAAGGGATCTGCCTTTCCCCATATGTTCCCCCAAGGGCACTACAGTCGGGGGGGCAACATCTTTTGATTACCCCAGGCCTTAGGGACGTCAAATTCGCTGAGACTAGGGCTAGGGCCTTTTTGGTGTCAGAATCTACCTGGTGGAATGAGCTCCCAGAGGAGATCCAGGCCCTGCGGGATCTTGCGCAGTTCTGCAGGGTCTGCAAGATGGAGCTCTTCCACCAGGCTTTCGAGTAGGAACAGCCACCGCTATTGTTCCATCAATGCACCGTTGCTGGAAATTGGTAGAGATACCATCTGGGTGCAAGTGGGCCTGGGGAGGAAGACAGGCTGTCTGCCGATTTCGAACTTATATCGTTAGTCCGGATCCACCTTACCAGAACCCATCTTGGAACTGGGAAAATTAGAGTACCAGCACTTTGTTGTACTACTGTTATGTTTTTATCTTGTTTTAATTGTTTTAATCACGGCTTTTTGCCCCAATTGTCAGCCACCCTGAGCCTTAGGGGAGGGAGGGATATAAATCGAATGATAAATAAATAAATAAATAAATAAATAAATAAATAAATATATAAAATAAGAAGTGGGCCTCTATTCCAAAGTACCGGAGGAGGTACGCCTTTTTCTTCTCTGGGTCGGTGACATCGTGGATGGTAAAGTGACTCTCAAGGGTTTCCAGCCACGTCTCCCCTTGTGTAGGGAAATGTCAAAGGCCGGGAGACTCTCAGATGCGGCAGCCATGGTGTGGGGACCACGTGGAGGCTTGGGAGCAGTGGCGGCAGTTACAGAAGTGTGGAGCGGTGCTGCGCTCGGAGTCAGCGGTGTGGTGAGCGGGAACAGGCAAAGTGGGTGCCGATGCAGAGCAGCGTGCTGTGGCCTCGGTGCTGGTGCTCGATGTGATGCTTGAATCTTCCGGGTCATTGTTCATGGGAGGTTGAATCCCATTCTCATCATCAGTGAAAAGTACTGAGACTGATGAGTCCGTAGAGTGAAATCAGCTCATACTTTTATTTGAAGATCAGGAACAAGACAACATTAGCCGGCTCGCAGGCTGGCTTATATTCAGTGAGAACCCACACCCCAAAACACACTCATACACATTCATTGGCTATTTACAGTGGCCGAGAGTTCCTTAGGCTCTCAGCCGGGAGCCTAGCCCTCCGATTGGTGTGGGCTAGGATCCACTTAGTCCATTGTTCGTTGGCGCAAAGTTCCTAGATTAGTGGGACCGCATGGAGCCCTCTGGGTGCCACGCGGTCTGGACTGAGTACATTACAATGTCAATGGCATTCCCCTGATCCAGCAAGGTAGTAACTTTCTGGGCGGGAAAGAGATAAGATTAGTCTGATACAACTTGTTCTTGAGAAATCCATGCTGGCTCTTAGTAATTACAGTCATTCTTTCTAAATGCTCAAGGACTGTCTGTTTGATTATTTGTTCTAAAACTTTCCCAGGTATAGACGTCAAGCTGATGGGTCAGTAGTTACCGGATCCTCCTTCTTGAAGATAGGGGCAACATTTGCCCACCTCCAGTCTTCTGGCACCTCACCTATTCCCCAAGAATTTGCAAAAATAATGGACAGAGGCTCAGAAATGACATCTGCAAGTTCTTTTAGTACCCTTGGATGCAGCTCATCCGGCCATGAAGACTTTGTGTCATTTAAAGAAACTAGGTGTTTATGTACTTCTCCTATGTCAATCCTAGGCTGCAACTCCATTCCCTCATCTTGTGTTCTGTTTTTGCCATGTTGAGCACCATGTTCCTTGTCAGAGAAGACTGAGGAAAAGTAGGAATCGAGCAGTTCTGCCCTCTCCTAATCACCTATTACAATTTTACTTTCCTGTCCCCACAATGGGCCTACCATGTCCTTGCTCTTTTTTGTACTTTGAACATAAGAAAATAACCCTTTTTTGTTGTTTTTAGCATCTCTCACTACTCTAAGCTCATACTGGGCTTTAGCTTTCCTAACTTTCTCTCTCTCCAAGCACTGGTTATTTGTTTATATTCATCCTTGGTTATAAGGCCCTCCTTCCACTTTCGGAATGAGTCTTTTATTTTTCAAGCTATTGCTGGAGCCACCTTGGCTTCTTTAGGCTCCTCCTATTTTTCCTTCTCATAGAAATCGTTAGTGATTGTGCCTGTGGTATTTCACTTTTAAGAAACTCCCATCCCTCTTGAGCTCCCTTCTCCTTAAGTATTTCTGATCACAGGATTCTACCCAGCATAACTTTAAGTTTATCAAAATTTGCTTTCCTGAAGTCCAACCTATATGTCATACTATGTACCACTTTTACATTCCCCAAGACTGTAAATTCCAAAATTACATACTCACTATTACCCAGGGTGCCCACTACTTTCACCTCGTCAACCAGTTCTTCCCTGTGGGTAAGTATCATGTCCACTTCAGCCTCTTCTGCAGCAGTGGTTGGGGCATAGACATGGATTACTGTGATGTTGAATGGTTTGCCTTGGATTTGGACCGAGATCATCCTGTCATTTTTGAGATTGTATGACAATACTACCTTTCTCACTCTCTTGTTGATTATAAAGGCCACACCATTTTTTCTACAGGATTCCTGGCCACAGTAGTAGATATAATGGTTTTCTGAGTTAAATCCACCCATTCCTGTCCACTTTAGTTCACTGATTCCCAAGATGTCGATGTTCATTCTTGCCATCTCATTTTTGACCACGTCAAGCTTACCTTGATTCATAGATCTTACATTCCAGGTTCCTATGCAGTATTGTTCTTTGCAGCATCGGACTTTCCTTTCACCGTCAGACACATCCACAACTGAGCGTCCTTTCAGCTTTGGCCCAGCCGCTTCACTCTTTCTGGGGTTACTTGTACTTGCCCTCTGCTCTTCCCCAGTAGCATATTGGACAACTTCCAACCTGAGGGGCTCATCTTCCGGCGTCATATCTTTTCGCCTTTTGTTACTGTCCATGGGGCTTTCTTGGCAAAGATACTGGAGTGGGTTGCCATTTCCTTCTCCAGGGGATCACGCTTGGTCTGAGTTCTCTGCTGTGGCCTGTCCATCCTGGGTGGCCCTCCATGGCATAGCCCACAGCCTTATCAAACCACACAAGCCGCCTCGCCACGACAAGGCAGTGATCCATGAGGGAGAACAGGACATGGACCCTCACTGAACTATAGTTTGCTATTCTCAGATGTGGCATGTTTAGATTATCTAATACATAGCATAATGACATTACCATTCCATAGTGGCAGGAGTTTGGGGTGATTTTTCACAGTGTTTAGAGCTTTATTAAAAAGAAGTTATTGAGATTTTGAGAGGAGCAAGAGAGTTGCAATTCAGGCTATCGAAACATTCACTGGTCCCCTAAGTCTTCCTTGCTGAGAGCAGCTAGGAAGCCAGTTCAGTTCTCACATGCAATAGGTAAGGCAGAAGAATAGATTTTTCTTAACTTATAATTTACACTGTGTACATTGCAGTAGGATATGGTATTGTAACCCACTAAGGTCCTAATATCTGCAGGGAGAGTGGGCAGGTTCAGCCTGTTCTGACAGCGGAACTCCTACCTATGGTTATTAAGAATGTGTAACTGCTGCAACTACATGTATACTTAAACACAGACATAAGAGAGGCAATACAACCAGTGCACTTTAACATTTAAAATAAACTCTTTATTTAAACAAAGCATGGAGGTTTTCATAGGAATACTCATTCATTCCTGGTTGGCTACTATTACTTTATAACAATGGATCTTCGAGATATTACTGGTTACATATATATTCAGCAGCCACAAAGATGCACAGAACAGGAAAAAAAACCCTAAACACATAGATAATGCATTCATTGCAGGTCCAGGGTAAAGCTCACAGATACTGCAACAGCATAAGAGGTTTCCAGGCTGCACTTGGGAGGCTGCAGCTCTTCTCAGTTGGATCCAGCATTTACCTGCAAGAATGCAAAGCAGGCCTTAAAACAGTAAAATTTATGCAGGCCTTTCCCCACCCTTCTGTTGCCTCTTCCTGGGCTAGGCTGAACTGCTAGGCTGCTGGGGATAAGCAGCCCCCTTTAGGGAAGGCTACAGACACTGACCATGCTCCATTAACTTATAGGAGAGGGAAAGGGAGTTAATTGCCACACTGCCTATTGCCAAATGCAGGCATGCCTGATCCCTGTATGCTGTTAACAGCTACAAAACTGCATGGGTTACATTATAAAAGAAAGAAACAAAGCAGAATCAGGGAGACTATCCCTCCAAGGGACCTAGCCAGAACACTGAAGAGCATTGTGTCCACTGTTGAGATGTTGATCTCAATGGACCAACAGAATGACTCACCTTTATGTTTCCCATTTTCTACTCATGTCTCTGCTTTAAAATCCTGTCCTGGAAGTCACATTTGTGGCTGAAGTTCTACACTCTGCTGTCCAACTCAGGGCAGTGCAAGTGAATGCACATGGTTCTTCTTTACAATGGAAAGGACCTCATCTTGCTTTAGGGTTGGCATCAACCTGTCTCTCTCTGCCCCTTTAACAGAGACGGGAACAGATAATTGAAGATTTCCACAGCGCTGAAATAAATAGCATTCCATGAAGCCTCTATGAAAGACTTTTTTTAAATCAAAGTTTTTGGATAACCTGCCTTTATTTCATACCAATAACAAGACATCCTCTTTGCAGCAATTCTCATGAATACAAACCTGCTTAGGATTCGTGGTGAAAAATGTGTATGCCAGTTCTGGAGGGGATCTGGTGGGCCACTATTGCCAGGACTGTACACCGAAGTGGGCAGTAGTTCTAGAGAGAAGGAATCCAGAGAAAATTTAGCTTGAAATAGAAATGGAAAGCAACTATCGACTTCTATGAAGTGTATGACAGTCTGTCACTAGAGGGCAGCAAAGGACAGTTTAGTTTGGGCAGATGCAAAGACTGATGGGTAGCACAGGCAGGCTGAACCCCCGACCCGTCTTGATCTATCCATGCACTAGATGGTCTGTCCTCATATCCTGAGGGGATCATGGGAAGTGTTCCCTGTAAGCTGAGTTAGTGTGAGCTAGCTCACAGGTTTTCAGCCTCTGGCTCACACATTTTTTTCTTAGCTCAGGAAGGAACAAACTAATTTATGCAGTAGCCAAATCATTTTGCTCACAACTTTAATGCCAGTAGCTCACAAAGTAGAATTTTTGCTCACACGACTACACAGCTTAGAAGAAGCATTGATCATGGGATATATGATGCCAACTAAAGAAAATCCCACAGAGGCTGAGGAGGCAGTCGTTTGGTGCCCTTGTTGCAGTGTCAGACTAGTATCTAGGGAAATTGGGTTCAAATCCCCGCACTGCCATGAAACTTGTTTGGTGAACTTGGCCAATCACCTTTTGCCTGACCTACCTGATAGGACTGCAAGAATAAAATGGGCTGGACAGAACAATATGCCCTGCTATGTGCTTCCTGGAGGAAAGGTAGGAGAAAACATGGAACATCTCAACAGGAGGAAAGGACACCTGGGATGAATATCTTCTTACATAGGAATTGCTTTCCAGGTGCAAAAGCAGTTTTGCCTACCTATAGGCAGCAGAAAGCCAACTGTTGAATTACACTTCATGTCCTTTTTTCTCCTGTGTGGAGCTGTGTGCCCAGAAAGTGACAACATTTCAAAAAAGGGGGGGGGAGGAATACCCAACCCCCCAAAAAGAATAAACTATGAAGACTGAAAGTAGAAAGAAGCAGAAAACAGTACCATGATGCAATATGTAATGTATCAAATTCAGTTATGTACAGAAAACTTAGCACCAGTAATTGAACATAGAAAGAAATCATAAACTGGAAACAATCCTGCACATACAAAAAGATAATACACTCTGCTAAATACAGTAAAGTAAAGTTTTGGCACAAGGCCTTCGCCAGTGGCTGATAACTGCAATTGGCACAACCGTTTCTAACTCACACTGTAAAAGATATAACACATTTCAAGAACCAGCAAGATAAAACCAGATTCATTACCTGCAAAAAACAACACTGAAACCATAAATGAAAAGGTGTCAGGACTTTTTATAAAAACATGTACATATTTAGAGGGAATAAAATACTCCTTATATAAAATCAGACTTCAAATATTTCCACAGCTGGATATCTCTAGAAAACAAATAAATAAAATCATTATGGCAGAAAAACATACATACACATATGTAGAGAGAGAGAGAGAGAATTACACAATACACACACACACACACACCAAGCTAGTAACAAGTCACACAGGATGCATCATAAATACGTTTCTTCAATCCAAAACTATACAGCCTACACCTGGGAGAAAATATGAAACAAATTGTTCCTACATGAGTGATTAACAAGCTCTTAATGCAAATCCTACATCCAACAAAATATTTCAGCATACAAAGGGATGAAAAACAAACTTTCAAACTGCCAATAGGCAGTCAGTTTCCTCATTCAAGTCTTGAGGCATCATCGTTTGTAAGGTAAAGATCCAAAATGTTTCCCTTTTTCGTAGGACCTGATGCAGCTGAAGTGTAGGAGCAGACACTTTTTCTATCCCTCAGAATCTTCACTGTTTATTCAAATGCTCCTGGGCCAAGAAATGTTTCATTAGAGGAACGTGGAGTCTTCCCAGTTGAACACAGCTCTTGTCTTCCGAGATTCTTGTTTTGACTGCCCTGGACGTCATATCTATATACTCGAGGATGCATGGACATTTGATGGCATAAACCACTCCCCTCAAATTGCAATTCACAAACAGCTTAATAAATAACCTTTTTTCATTTCAAGATTATGGATCCTCCATAAAGTTCGCATAGATACTACAGATGCAGTCACATGTACCAGATAAAATGAGGGGGGAGCTAGGCTATTTCCTTCAGAGGAAATAGACCTACAGTTGTACAATCACACTTCCTTCTGAAGTTGTGGGTGCAGCCTATCACTGTGTGATCAGATGCAACTGCGAGTGAGTCTTTTTTTTGTGATGTTTGTTTCCCATGTGCTGTTTGTTTCCCATGAGGAATCGATGAACCGCACCTCCGCACTGAGGGCTCCCTATGGATTTTGGGATGATGCACATACTGCAAAGTGGGCACAGATTCAGGATGGCCTGATCAGACCATCCTGCAGGCATGAGAGTGCACTGGAGTGATCAGACAGGGGGAAGTCTGTCTATGGCCCATTGCAACCCGTTTACTACCAGATTTTCCACGGTGTCTTTTAACTCCGCTTCTGTGGCAGAATGGATTGCCAACGACTCTGGGGTGCTTCCCAGATATCATTGTCTGATCACACCCTTTAAATCTGCCCGGCAGTCGTGCCTATGTCAGGTCCAATTGTGCATATGATCACAGCCTACAACTGCCACGTGCAAAGTTATCTTTGGCCCAGTCTGCATTTGCTATGTAAAGCTGTTCCATGCTGCTGTGGCTCCGGCTTCCCATTTAGCTCAGTATAAAGCTCTCCTCTGTCTGCATCATGATGCAAGCTATTTAGGGAGGCCGTGCAAGGGGAGGGAGGAGTGGCTTCCCAGGGGTTCCAGCAGGGCGCTGTGCTGCAGGGAGGAAACAGCACCTGTGACCTCCTACATACAGAAAGTAAAAGGGGGTGACCTGGCAGAGGGGAAGGCAGACAGGGGGCAGGAGAGACGGAACGAGCTGGGTAAAAAACACAAAACATCCAGCAATTGCTAGACAGGGTTTTCCGGGGACTGCCCCAGGAAATAACAAATGGTTCAGGGGTGGGTGTGCTTCTGACCCCCACAATATGATCGCAGAAAAGTGTTCCCTGGCTGCTTTTAAATGCAGACGACTGGATTTTCAGCTAACTTGTTTCCTTTGTGACAATTTGCGTATCTCCATAGAAAAGATGGGGGGGGGAGAGAATTCAGCTCCAGTTGTCTGCTTTTTGCTCACAGTGGCTTGATGGTGGAGAGGAGCAGTTGTACCACCTGAAAACCACATTCAGATAAGGTGGTGAGACACCATAGTGACCTAGGAGTCGCTACTAAATGGTAATAAAATGATGCAGACAGCTGATGCTGAGATGAAACAATAGAAGAGTGGATGTGGAATCAAATGTAGACAGAAATTTGTGAGACGATGTGAGATCATTTACACAACAGTGGGAAATACCGATGTCAGCTCGCTGCCATGTATTGTGGAGGGGGGTGGAGGAGGCCGGGGTGAAGGAGACTGAATTCCTTGGAATGTCACTTTCAATTTCCAGCTGTCTATGCCTAGACTCTTATCTGTAGTTTATGTGCCTGACCTTGGTAACATCTTCTCTGGTTACACTAGGTCCATTACTATTCTGGCAGGTCCTGCATGCCACCTTCATTGGCTCCCTTCCATCCTCTGACCTGCTTTGGATCCAGTATACCATTCCTACCCTGCGCTTTCCCCTTCAGTTTCAGCACAGAACCTGAAGCACAGATGTCCTGTACTGATCAATAAACTATCTTTGCAAAGTACAGGTTTCTTGCACCTTCTTATCTCCAGTCCAGGAGATAACAAAGGTCCAATCCCTGATACTATGCCAGCACGTGCAGAATCTCACGTCTCTCCCACACCCCTCCAGGAATGAGAGCTACCAAAGACCCACATGCTTCAGGAACACTTAAATCAGTATTCTGCCACCAGGACTTATTTAAGGACGTTCCCAACTCAGACAGGAGCATAGGTCCCACCTCCTGCCAGGTTTCTGGGAATTAACAACTTATCAGCTGTGGGCTAGAGCTGCAGCTAATTAATTAACACACAGTAGTAGCTTTCTAGGTGAGCAGCGTAGACTACCAGATCTAGACTTAGAGATCCAGTTGCAATACAGAACTCAAACTCAGATGAAATTAATCTATATTAAATCTTTATTAAGCAAAGCAGTTATATGACAAGAGTCTTGCAAAGGTAGGAAAACAAAGAAATCTATAGCTTGACCAGCTCTTACTACACATAGAGGTATGGTATAGTTACCAGTCTTTCAGAGTCCATGGTCCAGGTAGTACAAAGTCCATTGTCCAGGGAATCTTAAGGAGGAACCACATGCTTGCAGTAGGCAATTAAGGCCAGCTTGCTGCCCACTAGCAAAACTCAGTGTTGCAGGTTTTTATTCCAAAGAGAGACTAAGTCTTAGAAAGGGGCCCACTTCCAAGAGAGTTCTGTCTCTATTTTCATTAGGCTGAGCACAATCCCCTCCACAAACCCTTGTCACAACTGAGCATGGCCTTTTACCCAATCATGACAGGGTGGAAAGGCATGTCTCACTATGTAGGTGCCACCATAGCTTACACTCCTAAAAGCACGTCTGCTTGAGCTTTGAAGTTTGGGAAGACGTCTCAATGTCTGGTCTTCCCCTCAGAGGTGTCCAAGTGGCTTTTGAAATGGATATCTAGGCTTGGCATCTATGCATGCCATCTGTGCAGGTGACAAAAGTCACAGGGACATGTTATCAGCTAGGCCATTTGGGCCTAGTATGAATGAACCAGGAAAGTCTTTTCCTATACAGACTACCTTTGCAAAGAAGTGAGTTGTTGGTTCTGATTGCTGTGGGAGTCTGACAACCAATGAAGATTGGACCTCCACTCCTAAAGCCAAAATCTGCATTGCAGCTACCCTCTTAACCTTACTAGGCACTAATAAACCCTTTAAATTGGTAGGGCGTTAGAATGTAAATAGAGGCTTAGATCTAAATCTAGGAATATCAGAAGATGCCAATTTTTTTTCTATAACGTTTTAAATATTAATGTATGCTCCATTATATGTTAGAGGGACAACCATACTATCCTCATTATTACATCTTTCTCTAGTGGTTAAAGGAAATGTTTTATTCATATCTTTAGCCCTGAAAAATGCCTGCTTTAAAATTTTAGATGAGTACCTTCAATTGTTATCAAAATTTTAGCTTGTCGTAAAAATCTGCACCCTGGCTCCAGTTTCCTATCAATCTCAGCAATTGAGAAAAAGCACGTTTCTGCAATCCTGCATAAAAATGATGTAGATGGGAAACGAACATGTTCCTTCCCATCAAGAATACATTGGTCCACTAATTGTTAACTTCTGGCTTGATGTTCTTCAATGGATTAAACTCATAATGGGTTACACCATCCCTCTGTCACCAGAACTGATATTTTTAGACATCTGGAATGCAGTAAATCTGCCTCCTTGTGGCAGCTAAATTTTCTATTGCTTCCACCTGGAAATCTTCAGATGCTCCTACCGTGACACACTGGTTCAAGAAGATCTGGGAGAATTTTATCATGGATAAAATCACAAATTGTCTCCAGCAATCAGAAACTTATCCTAAATTGTCTCCCTTCCCTGATCTTTCCCCAGGAAGCAGTCAGATGAGCCAGGAGAGTGTAGGGGCCTCTAGAAGCCTACCTCGGCTCCCCCGCTTGGGCGGGTGAGCGAGCTGAGAAAGGCATGAGAAGGCATTTAAATGTCTCCCCAGCTGTTCCTGGCTTGTCCACAGAAGCAGACAAGCCAGGAGAGATCGGGGGGGGGGGACCTCCAGAAGCAGGCCGGCTGGGGAAGCAGAAAACGGGGGGGGGGGAGGCATTTTCAAAAGCCTTCCCTTCCCTCCCCAGCCGGTCTGCCAAGGCGGGCTGATGGGGAAGCGAAGAGTGAAGGGATTTAAAGTTTAAACCCCTTCTCTCTGGATCTTTCCATTGAATCCTATGGATTCCCCCCTGCCCTCTCCTGGCTCTCCTGCCCCGGCGGGCAAGCCAGGAAGGGCTGGGAAGAGAGCAGGGAGACATTTAAATGGCTCCCCATGCCTTCCTCAGCTCCTTTGCTTGGGCGGGGTAGCCGATGAAGGCTTCTTGACCCCCCTGCTCTCTCCTGGCTGGCCTGCCTTGGCAGGCAAGCCAGGAAGGGCTGGGGAGACAGTGGGGAGGCAGATCATGAGAGGGAGTGCAGGAAGGGTTCCTTCAGTACTTAGTTTTCTTGTGGCCCTTTCTAATATGCCCAGGGAAATGCTGAATGCCACTCTGGGGTCAGGAAGCATTTTTTCTCCAAACTGGTTTGGCCAGGGATCCTGGTGTTTTTTTTTGCAATGTTCTGGGCATGGCATAGCAGTCACTGGGGATGTTGGGGGGAGGTATTTGTGAATTTCCTTTCTTGTGCAGGGGGTTGGACTAGATGACCCTGGAGGTACCTTCCAACTCTGTGATACTATGTTTCTATGATTCTATGAAAGGCTTCCTTGCTATATAAGAAATCTCACAAACTTTTGAATGTTATTAAAATTAGATTTAGAACAGATGCCGTATGCAGTCTTTCTCCCCAGTTGGGACCCAAAGCTGCATTGTTCTCCTGTCCTCCATTTTATACTCACAACAATCCTGTGAGGTAGGTCTGGATGAGAATGTGTCAGTCAGCAACCTCCTATGGCAGTTTCAAATGTGTTGCATTATTTTCTTTATATATATATATATATATTTATTTATTCCATTTTCCACCATCTTACAAACTTTTCAACATCAACGATAGCATACATTTTAAGAGTCATTACAACATTTGAACATTGGTTATTACATTTTTCTGATTCTAATTTACACTTTTTAACCAGTTATATACCTTCAACCATCTTTTTTCTTGTAAATCCTGATCTTTAGCCTGAAGCTTTAAACTCAAATTATCCATTTGCG
Source organism: Gekko gecko (assembly GCA_029375565.1). Taxonomy (NCBI): domain Eukaryota; kingdom Metazoa; phylum Chordata; class Lepidosauria; order Squamata; family Gekkonidae; genus Gekko; species Gekko gecko. Next base: position 34,028,600 of record JAPDNY010000002.1, on the reverse strand, counting down.
CTAGCTCAAGGAGCTTTACTATTAGTTCCTCTTTGGAAGGTATTCTATCCGTTTTCCAATTCTTAGCCAGTAATAATCTTGCAGCCGTTATTATATATACTAATATGTATACATCCTGTTTACCATAACCTTTGGGAGTTATATTCAATAAATATGTTTCTGGTGTTAACACAACGTCTATCTTTAATATTTCATATACAATTTTATGTATCATTTTCCAGTATGCTTGTACTTTGCTACACTTCCACCACATATGGTAAAAGGTCCCCACATTTGCCTTGCACTTCCAACATTTGTTGGATACTTGCGCGTAACACCTAGCAATTTTGTCTGGGGACCAGTACCATCTGTAGAACATTTTATAAATATTTTCTTTATACGATACAGCTCTCATAAATTTTACAGTTTTCCAAATTGTGTTCCACAGCTCTATTTCTATTTCCTTTCCTATATCCTGCATCCAAGATATCATTACAGTTTTAATATTTTCATCAAGCTCGAACTCATCTAATAAAAATCTGTAAAGTTTCTGGACTAGTTTGTCACTGGATGATAACCAGATTTTGTCAAGTTGCGTATTCCCTTCATCAAAACCGATTACTTTGTCTTTACTATATCTGTCATGTAATAGTGCACGTTCCCACCATGATAACTTGATTAGATGTACTTTTTCCAGTTTTTCTTCTGTTTTTAAAGCGTTATTTTTTCCCAACAATATATTATAGTTGGCTTTCTTACTTTCCGTCATAAGTGATGGTTTTACAAAGGCTTCCAAGGGTGACACCCATCTTGGTGTTTTCCTATAGAATCTCTCTTTTATTCCACTCCAGATTTTATTTAAAGCTCCCCTTATCCGGTTGACAATTTTTGGTTAACAATTTCGTTTTTTGGAGATTTATCTTAAGACCAGCTACTTGTCCATAGGATTGGATATCCTCCATCAATATTTTAAAAGATTTTTGCGGATGTTCCACTATAAATAGCAAATCATCCGCAAAAGCCAAAAGCTTGTATTCTTCCCCTTTCACTCTCAAGCCCTTTATCTTTTGATTATTTCTTACTGCATTATTTAATGATTCCAATGCAAAAATAAATAGTAGTGGGGACAACGGACAACCTTGTCTTGAGCCTTTCTGTATTCTTATATTATTCGTTAAGTCTCCATTTACTAGGATTTTAGCATACTGCATAGTATATATTGCCTTTATCATAGACCAGAAATAACTTCCACAGTCTGAGATGACAAGTTTTTGTAATAGAAAGCTCCATGATAGGTTGTCAAACGCTTTCTCTGCATCAAGAAACATCAAAACCGCTTCTTTCTCCAGATGTGACTCATAATATTCTAAAATATTAATAACTGTACGCATGTTATTCTTGATTTGTCTTTTCGGCAAAAAGCCCATCTGATCTCTGTGTATTGATTGCGCTAGTACCTTTTTTAGCCTATGGGCTAATATATTAGTAAATATCTTATAGTCCGAATTTAAAAGTGATATAGGTCTATAATTTTTAATTTCGGATCCATTAGAGTTCAGTTTGGGTATTAGTGTGATAAAGGCATGATTCCACGATTCAGGTATTTTTCCTGATTTTCCAATTTTTTGGAATAAATCTTTTAACGACGTATCTAGTTGTTCCAAAAATATCTGATAAAACTCTGCCGGGATGCCATCTGGACCTGGTGATTTTCTTCTTTTTTGCATTTTAATCGCTTCTACAATCTCACATGGCGTAATTACCTCATTCAAAATCTTTTTATTTTGGTCACTGAATTTAGTATAACTTCCATTTTGTAGATATTCTTCAATTTTACTTTCTTCCTGTGATTCTTGATTATATAGTCCGTTATAGTAGCTTTCCACTATGCTTTTGATTTCTTGAATGCTATACTTTTCTTCCCCTTTTTCATTTTTAAGTTTGACGATAGTACGCTTTTCTCTTTCCTTACGGCGTTTGTAGGCTAACCATCTGTTAGGTTTATTTATATTTTCAAAGTAGTATTGCTTAGTAAGTTCAATTTTCCTAGCTATCTCATTATTCAAGAGTATACTCAATTTATGATGAAGCAAATATAGTTTAACTTTATAGTTTATTGGGTTTATAGCATTTTTCATTTTGGATTCTTCTACTCTAATTTGCTCCACTAACATTCCATATTTCTTTTTGGTTTGCTTATTTTTCCATGCACTTTGACAAATGAACCACCCTCTAATAAATCCTTTAAATGCATTCCAAACAGTTTCCATTTTTACTTCTGGTTGGATATTTCTTTTAAAGAAGTCCACAATCTCTTCTTTGGTGCTTTTTAAAAATTTCTGGTCCTGGAGCAGCCCTAAATTCATTGTCCATCTACTCTTTTTTGGCTCATCTCTTAAAGTTAAACTAACAGGGTTATGATCTGCGAATGTATTTGGCAAAATTTCACAATCCATCACATCATATATCATACTAGCTGATATCCAGATCATGTCAATTCGCGACCATGAATTATGTCTTGAAGAGTAGTACGTAAAATCATTTTTTTTAAGATTTCTTGTTCTCCAGATATCAATCATATTAAACTCTTCAACTAACTTAAAGAACGATTTCGAAGTAAGAGAGCCTGTTTTGACGTTTTTCCTGTTACTCTTTCTGTCTATTGTCGAATCAATTACCGCATTAAAGTCTCCCACTAGACAGATATTCTCAATTTCTTGTAGCGACAGCACCATCTGCAACTCTTTGTAAAAAGAATCTTGATTCTGATTCGGCGCATATATATTAATTACTAATGTTTCTTTACCATTCTTAGTTATAGCAACTGCAAGTATTCTGCCATCATTTGATGCATACAACAATTTAGGGTTCAGCTTATCTTTCACGTAAGTTACTACACCCCTCTTCTTTTTTACATCTGCAGCTATAAACGCATTTCCCAACTTTTTGTTGTTCAAATATTTACAATCGTCTTTCTTTATGTGTGTCTCTTGTAAACATACGATATCCACTTTGTTTTTGATTATTTGATGAAATATTTTTCTTCTTTTTGGGGGGCTATTCAACCCATTTACGTTGATAGACCAAATCCTAAATTTTTTGGACGCCATCTTGTTTATTTTTTATTATTCTTTCCTGTGTTTTTGTACTTGAATCTGGTTAAAATCTGATATGTTGCCTTACTTGACTTCCCCCCCCCTTTTTTGGTATTAGTTTCTTTAATGGCTACTTTTCCTTGTTCTACATTTTCCTCCTCCTCCCCTGATTCATTTCCCTCCTCTTCTTCTTCTCTTTCCTCTTCTCCCGTTTCCTCCTGTCTTTGGAGCCCTAACTCTTCGCCATATTTCTCCAAAAAACCCTCAATTTTAAAGACTGAATCTATCCTTTGTCTCCTACCATTGTAGGAAAAAAGTACCCCTTCTGGGACCAGCCACCTGAAAACAATTCCATTATTTTTCAACAGGTTAGTCAGTTTAATGTATGGTGTTCTTCTCTCCCTCACCCTCCAGGGCACTTCCTTTAAAAACTTGATTTCCTCTCCTTGAATGGTAACTTTATTCTCATAGGTGGCCTTAAGTATTTTCTCCTTCATATCTTTTCTATAGAATTTAATGTGTACCTCCCTAGGCAATTTATGTATTTTTGCATATGAAGAGTTTCTCCTATAAATCTCCTCTATACTGTTAATTATTTCTTCTTTTGTCCCTATCTGCAGTTGCTCTGCTAGATTATGCGCTAAATCCTCTTTAAGATTTTTTTCAATAGTCTCTGGAATGTTTTGACATCTTATTATTTGCGCCGCTCTATCTATCTCGAAATTGATAAGTGTGTCCTCAATTCTTTCATTTTTAGCTTTCAGCTCTGACAGTTCGAGGTCTAGGTCTTGTACTTTTCCTTTAAGTTTCCCTTGTCTAGTGGACATTTTCAGTATTTCTTGTTTATTATCCCTTATCTGCTTTTTAATTTCCTGCGTTTCTGCATTAATTTGTGTTGTTATTTCATCCACCTTATTTCTTAAAGGCTCTATTTCATTCTTAATTAGTGTAGGCAAAGTTGTCTCTATCGTTTGTTTGATTGCTAAGGAGACACTTTCCTGAATCATTTTATTCAGTTCTTTCATGGTTGCCTGTGACAAACTCATGTTGCTCTGCCTTAGTTGGTTAATATTTCCTGACTGGCCAGGCAATGGAATTGAGCTCCTTCTGCTGCCCGAAAACCCTGTGGCCATAAATTATTCCTAGAACCTCTCAGTACCACCTGATACCTATCACAATTGGTTACACCTAATATCCCTTAAAGTCAATTGTATTTCTTATATATCTTTCTTTGTCTCTAGATCACTTCCACGTTTATCTCTTTGTCTCTCCACACTGCTCAGTCTTTCAAGTTTTGTTGACACTTACTCAGTTCCTCCCGTCACCAAGGCTGCTATGCCCCTCCACCTCCAGCACCAAGCAGCCTAGTTCACAGTTCCACTACGCTGTTCTTCCTCCTCACTCCCAGCTCAGCTGCCATCGTCTCCTGTAACCAATCTCTGACGTCACCAGACTCCATCTCCCACACTTGGCTCCCTCCGCCTCTCTCCGTGCTCCTCTAGTTGTCTTTTCTGCACGTCAGCTTCAGCTTCCAGCTTCGTCTCCTTCTCCTGCCTGCTCTTTAGCTCCGCACTGCTACGCCCTCTTCAATTTCAATCTCTGCATCGCCAGCTTCACTTAAAGCTGCAGCACTAATTAGCAATACAGAAAAGGAGACAAAAAAGAAAAAGAAAAGTATGTAGTGCCCAGTGCTTGTGCTGTTATTTCTACTGCTTGTCCTCCTTTTTCCCCCCTTAAACCTCCTGCACTTATCCACTTGTTATTTTGCTAGCCGCCTATACTATAAACTGTTTTTAATAATGGAGGACCCTCTCTGCCCTGGCTCTAAAACACCCCCTCCCTCTGAATTATTTGAGTTAAGTTTCTTATACTAATACTTAGCTTGTGTTATAAGCTGCTTGTCAACGGGTTGTTCTTCTTTAGACTCTGGAATCTTCTGGGCTCCTCTTGCGCTCGCCGCGACGGGAAAGTCTTGGCCGGGCTCCAATTTACCTCTTTGCTTCGGGAGACCTAGATAAGTGGAGAGAGTTGCCACCCTCTCACACTTAATTCTAGCAACTCCCCTATCAAACTCCTCTCTGCGGGAGGAGGTTGAGGTGATAAAAAAGCCTTAAAGAGAATAAATGGATCAAAGGGTGCGAGAGCAATCTCCACACACACCCTCTGTCGTTGAGACCGGAAGTACTGTGTTGCATTATAAATTTCTTATAAATAGGAAACAGAGAGTGAGTATAAATGGGAAACTTTCTCCGTGGAGGGTGGTAAGCAGTGGGGTACCACAGGGATCAGTACTCGGTCCGATGCTTTTTAACTTGTTTATTAACGATTTGGAATTGGGAGTAAGCAGTGATGTGGCTAAATTTGCAGATGACACAAAGCTGTTCAGGGTGGTGAAAACCAGGGAGGATTGTGAGGCACTCCAAAGGGATCTGTTGAGGATGGGTGAGTGGGCGTCAACGTGGCAAATGGGGTTCAATGTGGCCAAGTGCAAAGTGATGCACATTGGAGCCAAAAATCCTAAATATAAATACACGTTGATGGGATCTGATCTGGCAGAGACGGACCAAGAGAGAGATCTTGGAGTCGTAGTGGATAACTCGCTGAAAATGTCTACACAATGTGTAGCTGCAATAAAGAAGGCCAACGCTATGCTCGGGATTATTAGGAAGGGAATTGATAACAAATCAGCCAGTATCATCATGCCCCTGTATAAATCATTGGTGCGACCTCATTTGGAATACTGTGTACAGTTCTGGTCACCACATCTCAAAAAGGATATTATAGCATTGGAAAAAGTGCAGAGAAGGGCAACTAGAATGATAAAAGGGTTGGAACACCTTCCCTATGAAGAAAGGTTAAAATGCTTGGGGCTCTTTAGCTTGGAGAAACGACGGCTGAGAGGTGACATGATCGAGGTTTATAAGATTATGAATGGGATTGAGCAGGTTGAGAAAGAAGTACTTTTCTCCCTTTCTCACAATATAAGAACTCGTGGGCACTCTATGAAATTGCTGAGCAGTCGGGTTAGAACAGATAAAAGGAAATACTTCTTCACCCAAAGAGTGATTAACATATGGAATTCACTGCCACAGGAGGTCGTGGCAGCTGCAAGCATGGACAGTTTCAAGAGGAAATTAGATAAACATATGGAGCAGAAGTCCACCAGTGGCTATTAGCCACAGGGTATAGATGGAAACTCTCAGTCTGGGGCAGGTGATGCACTCTATTCTTGGTGCTGGAGGGGGCAGCAGTGGGAGGGCTTCTGGTGCCCTGGCCCCACTGCTGGACCTCCTGATGGCACCTGGTATATTTTGGCCGCTGTGTGACAGAGTGTTGGACTAGATGGGCCATTGGCCTGATTCAACATTGGCTTCTCTTATGTTCTTATGTTCTTATGTTCTTATTATTTTCTGATGAGTTAAGTCTGGCACAAACAGAGGTCTTTGGGTTCCATTGCAAATATGGACCTAGGACTCCAAAAATACCCCTGAATCTGGTGGCCAGTGTTTAATTCTCTAACTGAGAGATGGACAGACAAGCCAAATCTTTTAAAGAAGAAGAAGAAGGTTTTATACCCCGCCCTTCACCACCCAAAGGAGTCTCAGTGAGGTTTCCAACTCCTTCCCTTCCGCTCCCCACAATAGACATCCTGTGAGCTGTAAGATAGGGTTGGGCTGAGGGAGCTCTGAGAGAGCTGTGGCTGACCTAAGGTCAACCAGTTGGCTTCATGGACTCCCAGACCTCTGGGACCTGCTCCTGAAGCCTCATCTCAAGAAGATGCTGCCAGATCTCCAGACTGCAGGACAGTTGTCCCTCTTTCTTCTAAAGCTAGACCCCAGACCACTAGTTCCCCAGGTTCTCTCCCAATTCAGCAGGGATGGTGGAGACAGCAGGCCCATGAGGAGGCAGCAAAATAAGGAAGAAGAAACAGGCTTGGGGACCATGATCCTGCCCTGGTATATGCAGTTTAGTGCATGATTAGGTGTCAGTACGGTCAAAGCTGGATGGAGCTCAGCAAAAAGCAGCATTTCTTTCTCTTTTATAGGTGTGGCTGCAGACCAGGTTTCCTGGGCTTTGGGTGGTGGGTGGGGGCCTCTGGTGGCCCAACTGGAAGATGGTTGAGCTGCTGCTGGTGTTCTGATGCCAGTGGGAGGGTGGAGCTTGGGCAATGGGCTGGTGAATTTAGGGTTGCCAGCTCTGGGTTGCAAAATATCAGGAGACTTTGGGTGTGGATCTGGAAGAGGGTGGGGTTGGGGAGGGGAGGGACCTGAGCATGGTAAAATGCCATAGAGTCCATCCTTCAAAGTAGCCATTTTCTCCAGGGGAGCTGATCTCTGCAAGCTGGAGATCATTTGTAAAAGTGGGAGAGTTCCAGGCCCCACCTGGAGGCTGGCAACCCTATAGCAGATAGAAATAAATATTTTTTTGGGGGGGGGAAATCAGGAGGAGGCAACTCTCAGCAGCCGAGAGGACAAGGTGGCAGCAGAGGCTGCAGTGAGCAACCCAGAGGCAGCAGAGGAGGCCAGAGAGGTGTTGGTGATCTTACTGGCTGGTGTCTCAGACGAAACCTTGCTGCCAGGAGCCAGGGGACAGCAGTGGCTGGTAGCACAGGGTCAGCCAAGACGTCCCATGGCCATTTGTAGGGTGTGCCTGCAGAATACCCTGCAAAGTTGTCATGGTGGAACGTAGCAGGAGAGGCTGCCTTGCGGGAGGAAGAAAAGGAGGAAGAGGAGGAGATTGGATTTATACCCTGCCCTTCAGTACCTGAAGGAGGCTCAGAGCGGCTGACAATCTCCTTTCCCCTCCCCTCGCCAGAACAGCCACCCTGTGAGGTAGCTGGGGCTGAGACAGCTATTTTATTTATTTATTCATTCATTTAATTTATACCCCGCCCTCCCCGCAAAGCAGGCTCAGGGTGGCTTACAAAATTTGATATATAAATAACAGTTAAAATCCACATAAAATCATCTGAAAACAGCTCGGGTAAACAATTCAATATTGTAAGGTGCTGGTGCTAATTAATTATTGCCTAACGATGGTGTAGTGTATGAGTGCATGCAAGGTCTCATTGAATGTTCTGCTCCACAATCTTCCTGATATGAGTGGTGGCGCAGGCTGTAGGTGTCAGAGCCAAGGCCCAGGGCTACATAACTGAGATTGTTGGTGGTAATAGTGGTGGCTGCTCCTTAGTTGAAAGCCTGGTGGAAGAGCTCCGTCTTGTAGGCCCTGTGGAACTGTAAAAGAACGGCCCTTGAGAGAACAGCTCTGAAAGAACTCATGACTGACCCATGGTCACACTAACAGCAGCAGGTGGCGGAGTGGGGAATCAAACATGGTTCTCCAGATTAGAGCCCACCACTCTTAACCACTACACCAAATTGGCTCTCATCAGCAGCAAATGATGGGACAATAGAATGGGTGTAATTTGCATTCTCTGACAGGCTCCTGGCAATAACCAACATGTGGCATTCTGTATCAGCTGGAGTCTCCAAGTTGACTTCAAGTGTAGACCTATGTGTAGTGCATTATAATAGTCTAGTCCCAACATTATTGTGACATGGATCTTGGTGGCCAGATCAGTTGAGTCAAGGTAGGGGGCTATCATCTGGGCTGGAAATTGGAAGAAAATGTTTTTCCCTGCATTAACTTGCTTCTCCAGCAGTAATGCTGAGTGCAGTATAACCGCTAGGTTCTTAACCAAATGAGGCCAGGCTATTGGATGGAGATGGTACTTGGTGGCCTTAGATGATGCTGTAGATTAGCTGCAGACAAGGCTGTGCCTCTTTGTTGCTCCAACTGAATTTATCTGCATCTTTTGACACAATGGAACATGCAATTTTATTGAGATGTTTGGGAGTAGAAATAGGTATTAAATGTTGGAATATGCAAAGTCTATAGTGCAGGGTTATGAAGAAGATCTGAAGATCACCCTATGAGGGACAGCTGAAGGACTGGTAGTTAGCATAGCTAGATTAGGGACTGCCCACAATTTCAAATTGTGTCCTCCTTGCTGTCTCCTGATTGGCTCTTCTGGAGACTCCCTGCCCCTGCAGAGCTTCTCTCTTGTTCTGCTCACAGTTGTTAGGCTGGACAGTTACGGTCCTCTCTCTTCTATGTTCTATAACAGTTTGTTCTTCTTTAATAAACCTACTTATTTTTCTCTAAACAGTCAGCGCTCCACATCCTTTGCATATTTAAACTCTGCCAACCTTGAGGCCAGCTAGATACGAGCCCAGGAGCACCTTAGAGAGCCACAAGGAATATGGGGCGTGAGCTGTCAAGAGTCAAAGCTCCCTTCATCAGGTACTATTCAGGGATCAAGGGGAATGCTTTGGATGGGTTGAAATCTTTCTTTACAGACTGGAGTCAAACAGATGCTATCAGAGACTAGTGTCATCAGTGTGGGGAGTGTCCTGTTGGGATTCCTTAGGTTGCACTTCTGTCTCCTGTGCTATTCTATCTCTGTGTAAAACCCTTAGGAGAAATCATTCATATTTTGAATACTGGGCATTGCTGTGGTTACTACTGCGGTGGTTAACTGGTTAAGACTGAGCAAATTAAAAATGAATCCTGGCAAAAGAGTGGTAATGCTGGTTGGGGAAGTGGAGGTCTTGAAGCTCATGGTGCTTCTTTGCCTTCGATGGGGTTCAGCTGATCCTTGCTGGATGGTCTTGTGATGCTCCACATGGTAGAAGAATAAGAAGAGGAGGAGGAGGAGGAGGAGGAGGAGGGACTGGATGTATACTCTGCCCTTCACTACCTGAAGGAATCTCAGAGCAGCTTACAATCTCCTTTCCCTTCCTCTCCCCACAACAGACACCCTGTGTTGTGTCCACAGACCACTTCAGGCCGTCAGCGAAGGAGCCTGAGCTTGAGTCCCGGAGAACAATGGGGCTGGGGCTCCGAGTTCCTGCTTTGGGGAAACCAATGGGAACAGCGGTGGGAATTTAAACCCACCAATGGCACCAGGGGGCGTTCCCCTTAGGATGTATATAGTTGGCCACCTGGCCAGGTATTGTGTGTCTCGTGTTGTATAATAGTGAACCATGCTGATCACTACGTCGTTGTCCATGGTTTCATCATGCATCTAACCCACTATACAACAATGGCGATGAGGATGGGATCCTGTTGAGCGCTCCAGCCAGGCTGTCGGACAACGCTCCGCCGCTCCATGTGCTTTGTCCATGAGCACCGCCGAGGGTGAATCCAGAGCCATGTCACAGCTGCCGACTAGCACAATGGCCATCGCTCCAGGATCTGGGCTACTGCCACCGTTTGACGCCTCCCAGCCCCAGCGATGGGGAGCCTGGGTTATGGGTTTGCGGCAAGCCTTCATGTTTTACCAGATCACGGACGAAGATCGAAAGAGAGGCCTGCTGCTCTGCTCTTGCAGTCCTGTGATCTTGGAACTAGCCCAGTACCTTCTCTCTCCTAAGAAGGTGGAGGAATGCACGGTCGACAAGATTGTCCAGGCCGTACAAAACCACTTCTCCCCGAAGCCGTTGGAGATGACCTGCCATGTAATCTTCCAGCATCGAAACCAGAAGGGCAAGGAGACGGCTGTGGAGTTCCTTGTGGAGCTCTGCCACCTAGTGGCCGACTGCGCCTTTGGGGCGCATCTGGACATGGCTCTCTGCAACCAATTTGTCACGGGCGTCAAGGAAGAAAAACTCCAATGCTGGATAATGGAGGGGGAGAAGCTGACCGCCTCAGGCTTAGCCACCGCCACTGCATGGGAGAGGTCCCACCCGGCCACCACCACAACACACCGCGTGGCCTTCCCCGGTACCAGCGAATCTGAAGACCCCGAGGTACACCGCACGCTTGCCCAGCATCGCCCACCAGCACCGCTCACCAGCTCTGCACGCAAGCAACCCAGCTCAATGGCGCAGGAGTGTGCCAGCTGCGGCGGTCAGCACGAGCGGAAATCGTGCCGGTTCAGGGACGCCACGTGTCGGGACTGTGGCCGCACGGGCTATATCATGAGCATCTGCCGCTCCAAGACATCCCGAGCGGCGCAAAAGCCGCCCTGCCGCAGGAAAGAGGCGCACTTCGAGGACTGTGCGGTCCCAGAAGAGGACCTCTCTCTCCTGACCAACACCCCAGCAGCCCAGGCACAGGTACTGAAACTCCCCAGTCAGGCCACTACTCCTAAAATATACGTCCGGTTCAAAGTAGAGGGAGTCTCCTTAGAAATGGAGCTTGATTTGGGCTCCGCCTGCTCCATCATTTCGGAGGCCACGTTAAAACAGATTTGCCCTAAGGGGGGCCTCCGCTTGCGGCCATCACCCATGACGCTCATGGACTTTCAAAGAAACCGTATGCCAGTGAAGGGGGTCGGGAGTTTCAGGGTGCAGTACCGTGCCTTCAAGGGCTACTTGGACTTGCTAGTAGTCGAGGGCGACCTAGTCAGCCTCCTGGAAAGGGCATGGTTTGAACCCCTGGGAATTGCGATCGAGGGGGTCCAGCAATGCGCAGTCCGCGACTTCCAGGAGGTGTGCCGTGAGTTTCCATCCTTCTTCAACGGGTCTCTGGGCCAGTACATGGCCCCCCCGGTCTCGCTACAGCTCGACCCCACGGTGGCCCCTATCCGCATGCGAGTCAGGACAGTTCCATTTGCCCTAAAACCCAAGATTGATGTGGAACTGGACTGCCTGGTGGCCCAGGGGGTCCTGGAATCAGTTTCCCACGTGGCATGGGAGACACCGATCGTGACCCCAATTAAGCCTAATGGGAATGTCCGCATCTGCACGGATTATAAATGCACGATCAACCGGGCATTGCAGGACCATTCCTACCCGGTTCCGGTGGTGAGCCATGTTCTGGCCACTTTGGTGGGGGCCAAGATCTTTGGCAAATTAGATCTGGCCCAAGCTTACCAGCAACTGCCAGTAGACTGGCCGACCACAGAGGCCCAAACCATTGTAACCCACTGGGGGGGCCTTCAGGGTCAATCGCCTGCAATTCGGGATGAGCGTGGCACCCGGGATATTCCAGCAACTGATGGACTCTCTCCTCAAAGGGATTCCCGGCATCACACCATTCTTCGATGATGTGATGATCACCGCTGCCACACCGGGCGAGTTTGCCACCCGCCTCCGCATGGTCCTCAGCCGTTTCCGGGATGCTGGCCTCAAAGTCAAGCGCAAAAAGTGCCAGCTCGGGGTGTCATCCGTGGACTTCTTGGGCTTCACCGTGGACACGGAAGGCCTCCACCCAGCCCGGGATAAGGTTAAGGCCATTGTGGAAGCACCACCCCCGACCTCTAAAGCCGAGCTACAGGCTTTTCTTGGACTTTTAAATTTCTATCACGCCTTCCTCCCCCACAAGGCAGCGATAGCTGAACCCCTGCACTGGCTACTCGACAAGAAGGTGCCCTGGGTCTGGGGGGCCATGCCAGGCCGCCGCATTCAGGGCCGTCAAGGCCCTCCTCATCTCGAACTCGGTCCTGTCCCACTTTGACGAGTCCCTGCCCATGGTCCTGGCTTGTGACGCATCTCCCTATGGGGTGGGAGCTGTGCTGACAAACCATCTCCTGGACGGCTGGGAGGTCCTGGTCACATACTACTCGTGGACCCTATCTGTGGCCGAACGGGGCTACACCAAGATAGACCGCAAGGAACTGGCAGTCGTGGCTGGGGTGAAGAAGTTCCATGACTTCGTCTACGGTCATCTCTTCACCATCGCCATGGACCAGCGCCTGCTGCTGGGCCTCTTCGCAGTGGATCGCCGGACGCCACAGGTACTCTCCCCTCGAGTCTTGCAGTGGTTCATCTTCCTGGCGGGCTACAATTACATGCTGCAGCACCGGCTGGGCAAGGCAACGGGCCACGCGGATGTGCTGAGCTGCCTTCCCCTGCCAGACGAGGGGAGGACCCTGCCCCGGCTCATCACGTCCTCCAGATGGAGAGTCTTCCGGACGCCCCCTCCATGCTGCGTACGTTGCTCGCCACTCCGCCCATGACCCCATCCTCTCCCAGGTTCTCGGCTGGGTGGTGAGGGGGTGGCCTACGGCCTCAGCAGGCTGCAGTTCAGCACATTCATAACACGGCGCAAGGAACTATCGGCGCAGAAGGGCTGCCTGCTGTGGGGGGGCCGGGTTGTAGTCCCAGCGCGCTCTGGCACCAGGTCCTGCAGGCTCTGCACGAGGTGCACCCCGGCATCATGCGGATGAAGGCCCTCGCCCGGAGCTACGTCTGGTGGCCAGGCATGGATGGGGAAATAGAGGCCTGGGTGAAGCGTTGCCAGATCTGCCAAGAGGTCTGGCCAAGCCCACCAAGCATACCCACGCAGTCATGGGAATCAACAAGGACCCCGTGGTCCCGGCCCCACATCGACTTCGCCGGGCCCTTCCATGGATTGACATTCCTGGTAACCATGGATGCGTACTCCAAGTGGCTGGAGGTGAGTCTTGTCTCCACCACCTCCGCAAGCATTCAGGGGTAGTTATATTGGGAAAATCAGAGGCTAGAAATGGCACACCAAATTTAGCATTTTCTCAGCTTGCCAGTGGAATTTCAATTCTAGGACTGCAAATCTGCACTATGTGGGAGGGAAGAATACACCCATCTGTGCTCCAATGTTGAATGTCATCATTAGATACCTCAACTGGGTTTTATAACAATTAAGTCAGCAAAGCCAAGATGCTCCAGTTGCTATCCTTGATAGAAGTGGATGTCTCTGAAAACCATGCCTGTTCTTTGAACTTCTTTTGTTCTCCGTTGGGCAGTATCACCCATCCCTTCATAAAGAATGGGGAGTTTTTACAATAGCTTAACAGATGACTTGCTGCCGTTCCCCTCCCATCTGGTGACATATCTTTCATTAGGGCAATAGTATTTTAGGTAATTCTTTGAGCAAGAACAAGAAAATTTCCTCAACACAAAATCCTTGGCCAATCTAAGAACAGAAGTTCTACAGGCAAACTGAGAAATGGCATGTGGGAACCTGAAGGCGGTGAAAACAGATGGAACATTATTAGACAAGTGGAAGTACTTTAGAACGCTGAGTCCAAACGTATCTTTTCTCTTCAGGGATGAGTTGGGGGAGGTTCTGCAAATTTAAGGCAGAAGTTGGCCATGAACAGTGCTGATTGGCTAATGCCTGTGTCACAGAGACCCTCCATCCACTCCACCTCTGGAATACTTGCATTTGGCCCACTTGAATCATGGATGGAAGGGCAAATTTGAGAACTGAGTCAGCATTTGATTAGTTGTCATGCTCACTGGAGTGAAATGCCTTACGCCACAGAATCTGAATAACCCAAAATGGGCATCTAGGTCTTTTCTAATGGGGTCTGCACTCTGTACAGGCTCAAAGGTTACAAAGTGGCTTTGACTGGCTGAGAGGGGGGATGAGGAAGAGGAGTGGGTATAGATTCAGGTGAGTACAAGATGCACACATGCGCTGAATAAGCCAGCTGCAAGCCCGGACCTCTCTGAGGAACTAATATCTTTATAGCTCAAAAGAATGTAAATAGTCTTACCTTCGGGGGGGGGGGATAGGGTCAGGAGAGGATAAAATGAAGAAGTAAAAAAATCAGTGCTCAAGCTTCAAGAGCGGTAAGATAGCAATTATTTATTATTATTTTCCTAAATAGGAAACGCCCAGGAACGGTGAACAACCCTTATTATACTCTTTAAGAGCCGGGGGAACAATGGCAAAAACTATCCGAGAGCTATCGGAGCAGCTGTCTGCCTTTGAGAACAAAGTAATAGCTTCACAGGAAAAAATGAGAGAAAAGATATGTTTTCTGCATTTTTTCCAGTGCTATAAATATTCTTTTTGAGGTGTGAGTGGTCCAATGAGGTTGCACCATCAATTTATACATGTATAAATGATGTTCGTTTTGGTCTTTTGGGGTTTCTGTGTGGCACTGTGGCACGCTTGCACTGCCACAGTGCCACTTGTTCTGGAGTGTGCCACTTGTTCTCATGGCAAACAAGCACCTCCCAAGACAATTCACCGTCCCTGAGATTCTCTGGGAGAGTCTGACTGCTGGGTGGCTGCCTGCTTGCCTGCCTTAAGTGCTGCTGGCTGGGTTTCCCCATTGGAAACAATGGAGGTAATGGAGGTAACCTGTTTGGGTGCCCATAGAATTAGGTCCATTGGTCCAATTGCTTTAGGAGGGGGGGTTGTATGTGGGGAGAGGCTTCCGAAGCTACCCTGAAAATTTGGAGCCTCTCCCTCACCCCCCCCCCAAGCTACTAACAGCAGCATGGGAAAAAAGTAACTCGTTTTCCCACTATAGAGAACAATGGAGGGGATGGGGCAACCTTTTTGGGGTGCCCATAGAATTGGACCCCTGGTCCAATGTTCTTTAAACTTGATGGGTATCTTGGGGAGAGGCTCCAACAGCTACCCTGTGAGTTTGGAGCCTCTTCCTCAAACCCCCTCCCCTCCAGCCCCCAGAATATACCCTATGTTTTCACCATTGACTTCAATGGCCCATAGGATATAATGGGGCTGAAATTGACATTCGGCTGGCCAAAAGACTCCTGAATCTGCTTGTACAGCTGAAACTGACATGCGGGAGCCTTTCTGCCCTCCAAAGCTGCTGGAGCTGTGCTCTAGTGCACTCCCCCCACAAAAGACCCCTGGTCCTAGCCAGGGCCCTCCTATGGCTGGTCTCACCTTCCCTATAGAGCTTAAAGGGGTCAAGAGGCAAGAACAGACCTTGTTTTGGGAACAGGAAGAGAAAGAGGGTCTGAGAGGAGCAGACAGAAGGGGAGAGAATAAAATCTCTGTACATGAGGGGGGGAAAGCTCTCTTAGCTCTTCAGTCTTTTTGCCGTAAGGGATTAAGACAATCTCCTATGTATAACTTGACTCTGTCTTGAGCACATGTTGCTGAGTCCACAGAGGGAAAACTGTAACCACTGAAATAAGTAGAAAAGAGCAAGAGTCCAGTAGCACCTTAAAGACTAACAAGAATTGTGTTATGGAGCTTTGCAAGAAAGGAAGAGGGTGTGAAAATACAATGTGATACTCTAGGATTCCCTCTATGCTTTAACTACAGTGTCTCAGGTGAATCCTAGAGCTTCATCCCAAATGTGATCACATTATTTTGCTGAAGAAGTGACATTGTGTGTTGGCGCGATGCTGAATTGCTTGTCTTCACCCCCTACATTCTCCCACCAAATTCTGCACAACTTCAAACATGCGTAAGATTTTGCAAATGAAATCTGCTTCCTCTGTTTATCCCCACCTCCATTCCCCTTCCCTATGTTTGTTGTCTTCCTTGAGTCAGATTTTGGACTGTATGCTCCTCAGGGCACAGGCCATTCTTCTTATGAATTATAAAACACTATGCACATCGACAATGACAGGAAGTGTGGCATAGTGGTAAGATTGATGAACTAGCATCTGAAAGACTCATGTCCAAATTCTTAGTCTGCCATGAAATGTTCTCAGCTTGGTATATTCAACAAGGGTAAACTGAGGAAGATAAATTGATGAAGAGTAACCATGGACCTCCTGGGAGGAAGGATGGGATAAAAATGTGCTGAATAGTTATGATAAAAATGCATGAACTTTGGTTTTCTGAAGTGCTGGATTAGTCCAAGACTACAGTGCCCTCTGCTGTATCTCCATGGTACTTTCCTCAAAGGGAGGCTGGAGCTTTGCTTGGAGACAGCGGCCTTTTCCACACAAGGTTTTGGATGGTTTGGGGGGACACACACCAAAACTCAGGAAAAACTTGAAGAAAAAATGGGAGAGGAATGAATGGTAAATAACTGTGTCTGTAATAGACGAAAAAAGTTGATGCAGTTAAAAAGTCAAGGTGGCATACCAAAAACCAAGTGTAGAAAAGCCCCAATGCTTTTTTTCTACATATACATACATATACATAGACCTTTATTGGCATGACACAGCACAGAGGAGAAAGCAATATGGCGAATAGGTTGATAAAGCAAATTAATAAATCATGACAAGTTACACCAATTTACCAACAGAGGATCATTTTTAAAACTTTTCAGAAATAGTGAACTCAATTGGAAGTATATCAATCCAGATGGATGCGAGAAAAAAGTTATGACTTATACACCCTTACCCTTAGCTTCCAAACATAAGCTAACAATTCAGCAACAGATGAGGTAATTGCTAAGGATTTATCAGACAACAAAATTTTAAGATCATTGTCAATTGAATTCCTTGAGGAAGGTAAGAGGGGACTAATCAGGTAGCTGCACATGGTAGAGTAATGGGAGCAACGTAAAAGGATGTGGGCAACTGAATCGGGTCCGCTATAGATGCAATTACAGGTTCTACTCCTATAGGGGATACCCCTATATCTACCCAAAACAACAGCTGAAGGAAAGAGATTAAATCTTGCTAGCATAAAAACCCGCCGATAAAGTGGAATTGCTAAATTAGAAATATACAAAGCCATAGAGGCTTGGGGGGGAGAGAGGTCAAAAAAGTGTGGAGAGCAAACTCCAAAGCTGCCAGCATTGATTATTTCGGCTTTCATATCCCAAATCCGCCTCCGTACTACCTGCAAAATAACTGTTTCACCACAATTGTACAATGAATCCAAATCAATTCCCATAGTTTTGATTTTATGCGCTATGGTTTGTGACCAAATAGAAATATATGGGTCTACCAGTATACTGGTATGGGTCTACCCGTATGGGTGCAACCAGTATTTAATAGTGGTGATCCATGCCCGGGATTTGATAAGATGGACACCCAGCTCCGCACAAAGAGAAAAGTAGGAAATGGAGTTGGGGAAACCTAGAATACTACAAAAAAAGATAGAGCTTATTAGTTCTACTCTTTTATTAAAATTTTGAATCCATATAGGCACCCCAAACAATAGGCAAGAGATAACAGTCGCCTGGAAAATCTGAAGAGCTGCCGGACAAACTGATTACCTTTTAGATAAAATAAATGAATTAAAGCTGCAGTCTTTTTCCTAGCTAAGCTAAGGGAATGGTCTCTATGAGGGCACAAACTTAGGTTGTAATAAAACAAAACTCCTTAACCTGTTCTATTTCTTTTCTCTCAATTCTCCATTGTTTGCACTTCCAGACTTTAGAGAAAACCAATATTTTTGTTTTATCAAAATTAATAGAGAAGGAGTTCCGACTACAATAAGAGTTAAACTCTAGTAAAAGGCGCATAAGTCCAATCCTAGTAAAAGAAAGAAGGACCGCATCATCTGCATAAAGTAAAATAGGGACTACAGAGGAGTTCAGTTTAGGAGAATGACCGTCAATTCTAGCTAGACACAGTGGAAGGTCAGCAATAAAGAGGTTAAAAAGGGAAGAAGCAAGTACACATCCTTGCTTAACCCCCTTAGTTGCAGGAATTTCCTGAATAAAGGACCCTCTTTCTTTCTAATTAGAAAGAATGCACTAGTTAATTTATTAAATACTTCTGATCACAATGCCATAAATACATACACATCTATCCAGCTCCAAGCAAGCCATGATGAGGAAAATTCAAATAAAATTAGTGGGAACATTTCCATCTATTATTAATGTTTTTTTTAATTACATTTGCAAAAAGCTATCAGCATTTGGACCATACCTTATATTCCGTAATTTACATACAAAAGGAAAGTAAACTACTGGGTATATAAATGGCTGATAAAAATGTAATGATCTATATTGATAAAAGGAGACATCGGTCTGTCTGTCCATCTCTCTATCTGTAGCAGGTGCAACTCAACAGAAAATAAAGCTGGGCACCTGGAAATTGGCCACCCATTCAGGATGATGGCATAACTCATCCAAAAATCAAACTAAGAGTCCCAAAACTGGTCCCTTGCTGATCACAGGAATCTCTGTGCACAAAACCAAGGGCACTGGAATATCCTAGCACAGATTAGCATAGGTTTACTTGTGGGAAGCCAGGGAAATGCTGGCAGCACAGATAGGGAGGGTGTAAATATCACTTCTGGAGGAATCCCCTCCCAAAGGGGGTTTAACTACTTCCTTTACATACCAGAATCTGTGTGGTGTGGTGGTTAGAATGCTGGACTAAGATCAAGGGGATCCAGGTTCAAATCCCTATTTTGCCACTGCAGGTTGCTGGTCGACCTGGGGCCAGGCCAACATTCCTAGCCGAACCTCCCTCACAGGGTTGTTGTGAGGATCAAATGGAGGAGAAAAGAAAGTAAGCCACTTTGGGTCCCCACCGAGGAGAAAGGTAGAGTGTGATATGTGCCTACACTTTGTCGGGGAAGGATGATGCCTGAGGCTGTTGCTTCATCCAGAATTGCTGTGACCCTTTTGCCAGGAGATGGAACTAGGGCTGTCAATTCTGGGTTGGGAAATTCCTGGAGATTTGGGAATGGAACCTAGGGAGGGCAAAATTTGAGGAGGAGAGAGACTTCAGTGCTGTATAACGCCATAGATTCCACCTTCCGCAGAAAGCATTTTCTCCAGGGGAACTGTTCTCTGCAGTACGGAAATCAGGCCCCACCTGTAGGATGACAACCTTTGACAGAGCCATTCTAAATAATGGTAAATCAAAGAACACCGTGTATGAAAAGATGCATGCTTATTCTTTCATCCTTCACCTTCTTGAGATATTGAGATAGCCCAGGAACGAATAAGTTGACCACATGAAAAGATAAGCAACAGGCTTCTAAATCGCAACCCCACTTGAGGAGGCTAGAGGAAGACCAGATCCTCTAGCACAGTGATGGTGAACCTTTTAGAGACCGAGTGCCCAAACTGCAATCCAAATCCCACTTATTTATTGCAAAGTGCCAACATGGCAATTTAACCTGAATACTGAGGTTTTACTTTAGAAAAAACAATTCATTAACATCTTTTGTCTTAAAAGAAAAGCACAATAACAGAGCTTCCAATGATACAAACAACTTTTTATTGAAAGGTAAAAGTTTGCATTTGGCATGAAGTTTGCATTTGACGTCATACACACAAACTCCTTCCAGTTAGTACAGGACAGGACCCTTCCTATTTACCTGGTCTGTCTTTCTCAATATGATCTTACACATTTTCACCCCTAAAGTGACAGCCTTCTTACCCCTTCCATGGGAAAGAGACACAAAAACAGCACACTCAGTGGAATCTGCCACTTCTAGATTGATTCAAAGTAAATTAAATTTTGATCCTGCAAATCTTGATCGATTAACAAATAAAGCACTTCAGCTTGAGCACTTCAACCAGGTGACCCACCCCCAAAGCATATCAAGGCTGCACGGAATGAGAGACCACAGAGTGGAATGACAGCCCCTGGGTGTAGCAGGAGTGTTCTGGAACTGGAATGAGAGGCCCCAGAGTGGAATGACAGCCCCTGGGTGCAGCAGAACACTTCTGCTACCCCCAGGGGCTATCATTCCACTCCATGGTCTCTCATTCCAGTCACAGAACACTCCTGCTACACCCTGGGGCCATCATTCCACTCCGTGGTCTCTCATTCCAGTCCCTGAACACTCCTGCTCCACCCTGGGGCCATCATTTCACTCTATGGTCTCTCATTCCAGTCACAGAACACTCCTGCTACACCCTGGGGCCATCATTCCACTCTGTGGTCTCTCATTCCAGTCCCTGAACACTCCTGCTCACTCTGGAGCTGTCATTCCACTCTGTGGTCTCTCATCCCAGTCCCTGAACATTCCTGCTCCACCCTGGGGCTGTCATTCCACTCTGGGACCTGTCATTCCGATTCTTGAATACCCTGCTACAGCCTGGGGCTGTCATTCCACTCCGTGGTCTCTCATTCCATTCCCAGAGTAGTGTATTTGGGCCCAAAGATGCTAATGGAAAATCCATTTTGCATTTTTATTGCAACTCTACTTGTACTGTAATGTATTTCAATGAAGCCCATGCAAGTCAATTGGCATTCCTGTCTCCCATTATTTTCAGTGGGCCTTCAAGTGTTTCCCATTGTTTCCAATGGGCAATCCTGTCCTTCCTTTTAGTACATCCCATACATCCGCCCTCCTACATGGCTCCTCCAACTGGCATTTTCGTTATTTCCATGAGTGCGAAAAGCCAGAGCAAATTTACAGTCTGACTAAAGGCGCAATCCAATGCTCTCATACTTGAAAGCAAGTTTGGTTGTCTCAGTAGTGCTTAATTTTGAATAAGTATGCACAAGATTGGGTACTGCTTTTGAAGCGGCTATTCATTTCTGCCTTGTCTCTCTGCCCCAGCTCATCACTGGAGAGTTGGGAGCTCTGAAGTTCAGGGACAGTCTTTCATCATGGGGGGGGGGTGCCCTATGTGTGATTCCCTGGAAGCTCTCAGGAAGCTATAATGGGAACGGTGGCGCAGGCAGTAAGGACGCCTGCAAAGTAACATCAATGAACAGCCATTACAGCTGTTTGAAACTCACCGCGGCCGGAGTGAGCTCCCGGCCCATGTCCCAGCTCCCGTCCACCCAGCGGTTCAAAAGCATCATAAATGCAAGTAGATAAAGTGGGTACCTGCCCTAGGTGGCAGGGGGCACGCCCCTCCTCCTTGTGACGTGGAGGTTTCGGCGGTGGCAGCAGCGGCGGTGATGGCGGTGAGCAGTTCCTGGCTACCAGTGGAGCAACATTGGAAGGCGGAGCCTGGAGAAGTGGAGGCCTGGAGGGCGTGGTGATGTGTGGTGCAGCGCGGCGGAGCCACCTATGGAAAATAGTCTGAACTGAAGCCAACACAGAGCCACGCACCAGGACGAGACCTGCTGGAGGAAGCTGCCCGGAAGATCAGCTCCAGAAAAAGGGCACCAGGACGCCAATATCTGAAGCCGCGAAAAGGAAGCCGGATGACAACTAGCCTGGGTGCTGGTAGGCAGTCACCACCCTGTAGACTATGTGACCCTAGTTAGGTTAAAACCGGTTGCTTAGAACCGCTATGTAAACCGCCAAGAGACCCTTTGCGGTTAGGGCTGTATATAAGCCGAAAGTATAAATAAATAAATATAAATAAATAATTAGGGGGGAGGGGTGCTGTGCCTTACCTCCACAGGGCAAGAGCTCTGGCTTGCCTTGAGCCACCTCACCACAGCGCTGGCTGCCACCCCCTCCTGCAGCACCAGCTCCAAAACAGTCTCCATGTCCAACTCCTTGAACAGCCCTTCTAATCACAGCCTCTGAGCAGGTGCACAAGACATGCCACCCAAAGCAGCGGGGCAGCCCCGAAAGGAAGTGAAGGGGGTGGGTACTAAAGTTTTTCGGACTCCAGGTTACAGCACAGGACGCTGGAGGGCGCAGCGAGAGAGACCAGGCAGAGAGCCAAAGAGGGAGGAGGGGGAGGAGGGGGAGGAGGAATAGCGCACCTCCCCAAAGAAGGCGGGTTTGGAAACTGAAGTGGCATACTCATGCAGATGCAACTTTTGGCAATGAGCCTGAGTGGGCATCCCTGGGAATGCTCAGCCTCCTCTGGGGCAGAAGGGGTGTGGATTGGAGCATGCATTTGCAAAGGAAGGGGAGTTGCCGCGCTTTCCTGAGTTAAGGGGGCGGGGTCAGGTTGTGGGGATTCCTTGCTGAGCAGCTCCTGGGCTTTGAGTAGGCAGGGATTGTGGGTTGGTGTCAGGCTGTGAGGAAGGTGGAGCCCACAGGGAAAGTGATTCCCCTCTTCTCCCTCCCCCATGTCAACAAGCGGGGCGCCTGCACCGGGGGGTTGCACGTCTTTTCCTCTCATGTGTGGTATTTGCTTTCCAACCAGGGCCCAGGGTTTGGCCTAGGGCTGGCTGGTGCAGCAGCTGCAGCAGCACAATAAGCAGGCTCAGCCGCCTCCTCGCCCGTGCCCACAGAGAGGGCTCCGAGTGCCACCTTTGGCACCCGTGGCATAGGTTTGCCACCAGGGCTCTAGCAGGACAGTGCAATGAGGGAGACAAAGGGAATTTCACATTACCTTTTAAAAGTCATTTTTAAGCCATTACTGTATCGTCGGAGTAAACTGGTACAGGGCTGCCATTTCACACAGCCTTTCCCCTACCGGTAAGGAGCCGTCTCTGAAGCGGTTTGGCATTTCAGACTGCACCGCTTTGTTTTCCCACCCTTTTTCACCCGCACAGGTGTTCTCCATCCTTTTCTTTTTGAAAGTTAGTTTTAGAGCGCTATAGCGCTATAACACAACACCAAAACAGTGCAATAGCAACGCCATTGGAATGTCTGGACTTCACTGGGATACATGAGATGGCTACATCTGCCACCTGGAAACAAGTACGTTATTGGATACAGCCTTTAAGTGGGAAATCAGGGCATTAGTGATTGGTGTGACAGATCTTGCTAACCCTTCCATGCCCACTGTGAGTCAGGGGAAGGTGATGGGTTGTCAGGTTGCCAGCTAGGGAGAAGATGCTCATTGGACAGCAGGTTTAGGCAGGAGATCAGGGCATCAATGATTGCTGACCCAACTTGATGTGCATCCATCCATGCCAAGAGGTGATTGGCTGGGAAGTGACTGGCACAGAGCTGGATCAGGTATAAAGGGCAGGGAGGCAAAACCCATCACCTTCTCCTGACTCACAGTGGGCATGAAAGGGTTAGCAACATCTGTCACACCAATCACTGATGCCCTGATTTCCTGCTTGAAGCCTGTATCCAGGTAGGTACTTGTTTCCTGGTAGCAGATGTAGCTATCTCATGTATCCCAGTGGAGTCCAGGCATTCCAATGGAGTTGCTATTGCACTGTTTTGGTGTTTTGTATTATGTGATTTTCTGAGTATGGTGTTTGTAGTAGGTTTGTATAATTTGTTTTGAGTGATCTGAGTTTTTCATCATATATAACTTATAATAAGTACACTGAGTCTTTAATAAATTCTCACTCTTCTTTATCCTGGTTGTTTCAGTACACAGAGTTTTTTTCTTGTTTGGATTTCATACTTTGTGAGAGCAGACGGCATGTAGATTGGGTAGGAACTAGGTCTCTTAGTACCAGCAGGTAACAGTCAGAAGGAAATATGCTCCAGGTTACCTCAGTCTGTAGATGAAGCCCACATGAAGCTCACATGCTTTTGTGTGTATTCAACATACCTTCGCCATCACAGATTGTTTCTGTGCAACATTTCCCAAGATTAGCCTTGCAGGTTTTTGGCCAGCAGTGACAGTTCTCTTGATGTTCAGATAGGCAGTAATTACAGATGAGTCCCTGGACTAGGAGAGAGAAGTAACCTTGAAATATCTCAGTTTACAAATATGGAATTTCATTTCTAAGGTGAGATTTTACATTATAAATCTGAGTGCTTCAGTCATTTCAGCACCTAATAATTGTACTGATTTTGGTTGGCATCAGATAAGAAATTCCATCCATTGACAACTGAAGGGGTATAAAATATGCATTACTCTTACTTGTCAGTTATCAAATATCAAGTATCAACTTTCTCTTCAGTTGGCAGGTTTTGCAATATGGTATGAATCAAGTGATATTTTGAAACTGATATAAGAAAAGTTGGAAATTAATCATGATAAGAGGTGGGAAAAAAGCAAAAATGTTTTTGTGATGTTCCCTCAAAGCTCCACGGTGTAGTGAGGAGAAATTCTACCTCATGAGTGAAAAAAGCTAGTAGTATTAAAGTTGCGAGCGAATCTACATGTGACCAGGGCTCTTTTTGTAGCAGGAACTACTTTGCATATTAGGCAACACACCCCTAATGTAGCCAATCCTCCAAGAGCTTACAGTAGCCCCTGTAAGAAGAGCTCTGTAAGGTCTTGGAGGATTGGCTACATTAGGGGTGTGTCACCTAATATGCAAAGGAGTTCCTGCTACAAAAAGAGCCCTGCATGTGACTATCACATAAATTAGTTTTTTTAGAAGATTACTTCCATAACCTTGTAAAAAATCTCAGAATAAATTATTTTAAATTATATTTAAACCATATTTTAAGAATAATCTGACCATTATAAGAGAAAACAGAATTAAGTCAAATCTAACATACCCCTTTCCACTATATTGGTAGACCTGTCCTCCAGAGAACAGGTCTACCCACCCCTTTCCACTATATTGGTAGACCTGGCCTCCAGAGAATAGTTTGACCCACCCCATTCCACTATATTGGTTAACCTGGCCTTGGACCATGACCTTGTGGTGAGCCTTAGAAAACATGGCAGCACTTAAGGGGGGCACTTGCAGTCTCCTTTTTTAAAAGTGAAATAGGACAACTAGCATTAAAGGTCAAGTATAACAGAGGTGGAACAATCACTGTCAGAATGCTGCTTAACCTAACAAGCAGGAAGTTGCTTAAATGTTATCAATCTGAACAAACTACATATTTATTCAAATATTTATATCCCACTTTTCCCTGTGACTCAAGGCAGCTTACAAATCATACTGAAAAGCATAATAGGGGTGTGCAAAAAAATATCATTTTTTCTGGCTCCATTGTAGCCTATGGGGACCATTATAGTCACTTGGCCCCATAGGCTATAATGGAGAATCAATTGGGGGGTATCTAGGGCTTGAGGGGGCTGTTGTTTCAGGTAGAGGCACCAAATTTGCAGCATAGCCGTTGATGCCTCTCCTCAAACCCCCCCCCAGTTTCAAAAAGATTGGACGAGGGGGTCCAAATCTACATGCCCCAGAGGGAGGTGCCCCCATTGCTTCCAATGGAGGGAAAAAGCATTGTGAGCAGAAGCCGAACCTCCTGCGCTGCCTGTTAAAAAATTGTTCACCAGCATCACCTAGCACAGCTTAGAGGGAACCATGGTGATCACATAGGCTACTCTAGAAACCTGGGAAAGATTCAAAGAAACTTGAAGCCCAAGATTGTCTCCACTGGCATTGTTCCAAAAAGGAACAAGGAAGAAAAAAATACAACCCAGAAAAACCATGTAACCAGAAGGCTGACAAAAAGCCTAGTAACAAGTTAAATACAAATGGATTACAATGTGCTAAATCAAAGCTTTCATGCATTTCAAATAATAAATTTCATTAAAAAGAAACACTTTCCAGCCACAAGTACTTCCTCAGTGGCACAAGTTATTAAAATACGCATCACAAAAACATTGGTATCTTCTATCTGGAATCCCTAAGTGTAAATTTCACCCATTTCAGAGAAATGGTGGTCAGAAGTAAATTGAGTGAACAATCATATGAAAAGGAACCTATAAGCTTGCATAGGCTGACCACAGATCTTGACAGAAGAGCAGTATTGTCTGTATATAAGAGACAGGGTAATTTAACATGAGCCAGGCAAGGTGAGTGAAATTCATCTCCAGAAATATGAGAACTTAAATAATTGAGATAAAAATAGCAACGGAGCTAGGATACATCCTTGTTTGACTCTTTTACTCAATGGAATGCCTGTGGTCAGTTCACCAGATGGACCACAGTTCACATGGGCAGTAGGCTGATCATACAGTTGTTGGATCAGAAAAAGGAGACACTTGCCAATAGATGATTTATTCAGTTCTTCCCATAATCTTTGCCTAGGCACTAAGTCAAAAGCTGCTCTGAGATCCAGAAAGGCAACAGTTTACATACCATTTTTTGAACTGGTATACTTTACAATAACCTGAAGAGTACGGCAATGGTCAACTGTACTACCTCCTCTATAGAATCCAGCTTGCTCTTGACCCAATATGGCTTCATCCTCAATCCAGAGAAGTAGCTTCTTATAGAGTAAGGAAGCAGGAGCCACCACTATTATCAATAACAACTGAAATCTATAGAGCCTGGTTTGCTCTCGACAGCCTGTGCTTGCCAATTATATTTGAGAAGACCCGCAAGCTGAACAGTTAGATAAATTATGGAATGCACTCATGTGGTAACACCATCTTTATGACACCAAAACTATACTGTTAGCACTTTAATATTACATTGTTTTAATGAACTGGTTTTAGATGCTTCATGGTAAATTGATTGTTTAAAGATGTTTTATGGTTCATTATGTATTCACCTCTTGTAAGCTGCCCTGAATCTGCCCACCACTGATAACAAATTTAGGGGCTGATACTTATTTGGGTCTGTTGGCTCTCCTTTTTTATGGATTGGGACTATTATTGCTTGTCACCAAGAGGTGGACATAATTCCTGTCTCATTGATTTGAGTAAACATTGATGCCAAAATGTCCATCCACCATCCAGCATTTGCTTTAAGCAGTTCCAAAAGATATCAAGTCAGGTCCTGGTCCCTTGCCAGATTTCATCTGACATATTAAAAAATTAATTTCTGATACTGTGTACATAATGGTTGAAACAGTTTTATCAGTACACCCATTACAACTAAGTTCTTCTCCAGGGAAGAATGTGGAAATGTTAGCCTTAAACTGAGAGGCTTTAGGACAGCTTTTTAAACTGATTACTTCCTTTGTAATATCATTGTTCCAACACACTGGTCTTAGTCTATTATGATTCTGGCTTAACTGAAGAAGGATGGCAGATTGAAGGAAATCACATTTTGAGGTATTTAATATTAACTGCAAAGGAAAATGATCACCAGAAATGTATTCTGTTGTCTCCAGTGAATCAATCAGATTGAGCAAACTAGGCGATACTATAAAATAATCAAAGACGCTGGTGCCACACTAATACATAATTAGTCCCCCTTGGTGTTGACCCACAGGCAGCCATTAACAATTGAGAGCCCATTTTCGTAATTAAAGAGGCTAATCTGTTCCCAGCACTGTTGATCTTAATATCTTTAGATCTTCTTGGCTCCAGAGAAAACTTACTATCGACTGATCTTTGAAACCTTTAAAGAAAAGCTCTCCATAGCTTGCACCAGCCAGAACATTAAAATCACCAGCCAAGGTAAGCACAACTGACAGGTACATATCTTCAACTTTCTGGATACAGATGTTCAATTTACCCCAATAATATGCCAATGGTGATCTATGTGCAGCTGAAGGGATATATGTACTAATGATAAAAAAAGAAATGTTTAGTAATTGCAAGAGTGCCATCACATAAGGTCATTCACTTGGTAGCACTGTGACATTGAACAATAAACTAGTAGAGATCAAACAGGCAATTCCTGCAGGGGGCAGCCTAGTTTAGTTTTTCTGAATGCCTCAAAAGAATATGCAGTGAAGCCAGAAAGATAGACTTTCCTAAACTACCACGTTTTTTGAAGAATTATTATTCATAGGTGGCTAGAAATTTCTTAGTTTCTTGGGATCCTACTCTATTTCCCCATCCCCCATGTTCCAAGAAAAGATTATCAGTTTCCATATGCTGACATTAAGTTTATCGTTCTTCTCCTCGAATTGAATAATGACACCAGGATCCAACCCACAGGCTTCAGATAAAGACTGAGGAATCATGGCCTGCTTCCTTAAATAATGTTGCCCAAATGGCCTCAAGCTACCACCCCCTTTCAGTGCTGATGGCATTAAAAGGCATGCCATTTTAGAGTGGTTCATTCTCAGAAGGTAGCAAGTCTTTTGTATGGGTATTTTCGGCATCTTTAGCACAGTTAGAGCATGAAGATAGATTCAGGTGGGTAGCCGTGTTGCTCTGAAGTAACAGAACAAAGTTTGAGTCCAGTGGGACCTTTGAGACCAACGGAGTTTGAGTTGGTCCTAAAGGTGCCACTAGACTCAAACTTTGTTCAGTTAGAGCATGAGTAAGAGACTGTAGACTGGCTAACATTTTATCTTGTTCCTGGAAGGGCAAAACTACAAAAGAGGCAATTAGATATTTCTCTTATGAGCTCCATCCACCCTTTCCCCCCCTTTCTTTTACCAGTAGAGATGTTATGTAAAGATATAGACGGCAATGATTGTTTAAGGTTCTTTTGACTTCAGGGTCCAAATAGTCCTTCCCACTTGGTTTGGCTGAGAAAATACCAGTCTGCTCTGTGAGTAGATCAGTCTCAAATATTTTTTGTAAAGTTTCTGAAATTAGAAGAGTTTGAGATGCTTCCATAGCTAATGTCTCTGATCTCTTATTTGTGGCAGTGTTTCCCCTCCCCAGAATCTCATCAAAGGCTTCCTGCTGGGAACATACTGAAAGATAATTAGACTTGCAAGGGGCTGGAACTTCATCAGATAATCAGTTAAATCTGTTGGAGATGGTTGTTGGTGAAAGATTTTTAAAGAATTCTTCCATTTTGCTTTGCTTACAAACAGGCATACCTCCTCCAAATGGTACTGCCCCTTTCCTTCTCATATTAACAGGTGTTACAGTTTTAAGTAATATAATAATTATTACAGTTATATAGAATCAATTGTTTTAGTTATAGTTATTTCCCTCTATTTCCTCTATTTATTCTGATTAGTCCATCTGATTAATCTAATTAATTGAAACAGACAGGAGGAACGGGCTGTCTAAGTTAGCTAAATTAGCCAAGGTTAGCCTTACATTAATAAAAATAAATCACTCTGAAATACCAAAACAAAGGAAAAGAAAGAAAAAGAAAAGAGAAAGGACTAATAGACTGAATTAAAAGCACAGCTGGTGAGTTAAAACAAATGGTCAGAATTAAAACAAATCTCCTCGGAGTGGAGCTACATGTGGCTACATCACCACCCAACCCAACACAACCCAACCCAAGCAGCACAAGCGAAAAGTAAACTAAATATCAAATTGCCAAAAGATATCAAAAGGAAAAAAAGCAACAAAACAGATAAGAGTAAGCAAAACTTTAAACGATCTCCACACATGACTGGAACGTTGCCCAGCCCAACTGGGAGTCTGATAAAATATGTAAAATAAACACTCTAAAACCATTGAACCAGTAAATAAACAAGTTTAAAAAATCTGCAAGCCAATAAAAAGATAAAAGAGATTTAAAAGCAATTTAAACCGAAATAAAAGTACACCCTGAGGAGCAGAGCACAATCAGAACACTCCTCCCCTACCAGACTGGAACTGGAAGTATCCAGTATCTGGTTCTGGAACTGTCCATCTATAGTGCCTGCATTGTTCTTCTGTAAAAGCCCAGGTTAGGGTTAGAGTTAGGACTAGGGTTAGGGTTTTGCTGCAGATGCTGGTTGAAGTTTTGATCACATATTTTCCATCTTTTTAAAAACTCCTCTATCTTTGCAAGAAGTTTTCATCATTGTGGATGAGTAGAAGAGTTTGCAGGCAAAGCAGAAAAATGCTTTTGTTGGTACAAAATATAACAGCCACATACAATGATCTGTCTCTCCACTTTCTAACATTCAGACAAAGGCAGATGATGACAAATACCATACTGAATTTGGATATGCCTATGATGAAGCTTCAAATTTCACACTAATGCTTAAAGCCCTTAATGGTCTACGACCCTCATAGTTGTTAGCCGAAATGCTCTGATCTATAATTAATAGAGCACTCGGAACAGCATTTAATATTGGGATTCTTTGGTCTGTGTATACGGAGGATGGGCCACCACACTATTTCCCAGTAAAGAGGTGAGAGATGGGAGTAAAATGAATCTTTTGTTTACTGTGGAGTAATATCAATCAGAACATACAATCACACACACTGGCATACAAGAACTAATACAAACAGGAAGGAAATAAATAGCACATTTGCATGAGCAGGTATTGAAGAGATGAGGGGCAATATTTACCTCAGGGATGCGTAGATCCTAAATCTTCCAGCGGGAGGTTCAGGGTGGGAAGGAATATGAGAAGAAAAATGGGGAACACGTGTGCTAGACCTTCTAGGAACACGTGTGCTACTCCAGCTGCAGACTGAAGCCTTAAAGCGAGGTAAGGGTTTGGGTAAAGTAAGCTGGGCGTAAGAGGTAATAGCAGGCAGAGAGAGGTCGTTGGTAGGGGGTAGGCAAGGCAGAGAGCTCTGAGAAGCGTGTGTGAGTGTTTTTAAGGCTTCTTGAGCGGTGGGCATGGGAGACCAGGCGGCTTACACCTGGGGACACTCCCTGCTGGCTAGGGATTGGTTGTTAGGGTCAATTTCAAATGCTAGTGGCTACCTTGACCGTTGGACACCTGGGAGCCAGAAAAGGGGAAGTTGGAAACAAAGGAGGATGACTCTTCAGTATCCTGGCAGATTCTCCATGAGGAACGTGTGAGTTGGCACGTAGGGGGGTTAATCCCTTTATTATGTGGAGACCAGGAGTCTGGGCTGTATGCAAGAGTCTTTTGTTTGAGTGTAAACCTGTGAGTGTAAGACGTGACAAGCTGCAGCAGGCTATGGGGCACCTCTCGAGTGAATTCAGCCAGCATCTCATTGTCCTTGGCTAGCTTCTGTTTCCTCTCTGGGCTTCTCCCCGTGGCATCTATCTCACAGTCTCTTGACTGGCACACTATCAGGTTTATAACCACATAAAAACAGTCCAGAAATAGCCCAATAAAGGCGGCTGGGCTAACATAGTTACGGGACTGCCTCTCCTGTTACAATTCTAATGCTTTAGGATGGCCTTTGGGGGTGTCTGAATAGTGATATAGTGATAGCCACATGTTTTGACTATCTTAACATTTGGGCTGTCTTAATAGTGATATGGTGATAGCCACATGTTTTAATATTTTAATGGTAATGTTTTATGTTTATTTGTTTTTATGTTCCTACCTTATTGGTTTTAATGTTGTAAATCACCATGAGACCCTTTGGGTGAGCAGCAACTAAAAACCTCATAAATTAATTTTTAAAAATTCAGTTCCTCTGCTGAAACAAACATTTTGCATTTCTTCATCCATTCTGTTTATTTTATTTATCTTATGAACTTTATTTTGACCAAGGAGAAACTTGAAGAGAGGAGGCTGGAGGGTCTGCAAGATGTCTGAATTTCACTCTGTAGATGCTCAAAGGCTGGTAATATCCTCCTGAACCTTTCTAACCTTCCAATAGAGCACCACCCAATGGTGTGTAACATAAAACATCTACATGGGCTGAATTTACAAAAGGGTCCACTGATATCTCTTCAAAGAGAAATCCTTTTCTTAAAAAAGAAGGGGGGGAGAATAAGATCCATCAGTGACTAGATCTAGACAAGTGAATTTCAGTAAAGATATTAAGAGAGCTGTGTTTCTTGAAAGCTTATGCTATAATAAAGTTTGTTAGTCTTAGGGTGCATTCAGATGGCATGCTGAGAGCGGTTTAAACTAGTCTGGTTCTGACGCAATTTTTTAAATCTGGATGATCATGATCACACTTGCCTCCTTATCCTGGCTCAACGTGCAGTCACATCACTCCCCGCTCTCTACACTACTGACCTGTGGGACCATGTGTTGGTGATTTTTAATTTTTTTTCTCAGTTTGTGCATGTGCATAGGCAGTCATCTGTGGAACTGGAATCTTTGCGCATGCGCAGAACAACTAGCTTCCTGCCAAAAGCATGCCCTGAGGTGTCTCCAACCACTGTAACAGAACACTTCCCTTTAAACTTTTGACCCGAAACTGGCCTCCATGAGATCCCAAACTCGTCTAAACACTAAAATGAGTCACCATTTAAACTTTGGTTTTATTAACGCGGGAGTGGTGCTCCGCCTATGAGCATACCGCCAATGCTAAAAAAATGGTGGGTGAAAAGCAGAAGCCTCGGGCTTCCATGGCAGCTTTCCAGAGGGGAGGGGGTTGAAGCACCCGGAAGTGGCTTGATACCGCAGGAGTGATCAGACATCAGAAACTGTGGCTTGAAACTGGGCAATCAGGAAAACACTGGAGGAGGAACTGGTAACAAAATACTCTGGTTTAAAGGGGGTTTTGAGCTGGAAAGTGATGGCTGGCGATGGTGCACAGATGTTGATGTGTGAATGTGCATACAAAATCCGTTACTGAAGCATGACGAAAGCTGATCAAACAGCCCATCAGTGTGTTGCAGCAAGATAAAACAGCCTCTCCCTCTTTTTTCCTTATTTTCTCTCCCTCTTTTCTCATTTATTTCCTTCTCCCTCCACCTAATTTTTCTGTGCCCCCCATTTATTTTCAAGTCTGGTCTTAGGGATGCTAGTTTCCAGGTGGAACCTGGGGATCCCCAAGTATCACAGGTCATCTTTGGAGCTCAGTTCTCCTGGAGAAATTGGATGCTTTGGAGGGTAGATTCTACAGCATTGTACTCCAATGAGGTCCCTCTCCTCCCCAGATTCCATCCCCAAATCTCCAGAAGTTTTTCAACCCGCATCTGGCAACCCTCTGGCTCCTGTTCCCTGCTGGCAGCCAGGGGGACACCTGGGAACCACTCCTTCTCATCCACATCTTTCTTGCCAACAGAATGTACTTAATAGAGTAAAGTAGAGTAGCAAACCTTTGTTAATATTATGAATTGAAGGGGGAAGGTAATGTTTCCTCATAAGTGAGCAAAGTAGTAAACAGATGTTCCCCCACCTCCACCCTTTACATACATGGCAACGGAACATTAGTCCGTTTTAATGGTTGCACATGTGGAATAGAAGTTAGAACTACCTGTTCAGGCCACTGGGTTGTTGTGATCATTATTGTGTTGCTGGGAGGTCTAATAGCCCTTTGAAAGGGCTTCCTTGCTATATAAGAAATCTCACAATTTTTTCAATGTTATTAAAATTAGATTTAGAACAAATGCCATATGCAGTGTTTGTCCCCAGTTGGGACCCAAAGCTGTATTGTTCTCCTGTCCTGCATTTTATTTTTATCCTCACAACAACCCTTGAGGTAGGTCTGGCCAAGAATGTATCAGTCAGCAACCTTCTATGGCAGACTGGGGTTTGAGTATTAGAGACACATGAAAGGTTTCTTAAAAGCTCTCTGATTACATGTTGCCCATTTTGAAGATACCCTGTTTCAGGGTGTTCTAATTCCATTCATTTTTGGTAGTGCAATTTCCACTATCATTTTGGGGTTGGTGTCCACTTTTCAAATGTGTAGCATTATTTTCTGAGAAGGAATAAGGCCTGTTATGGAAATAAATACAATGGTCTCTAGAATCTGGGAGAATGCCCTGGCCTTTGGCACTCAGCATCAATTTGCAGCAGGGGAGCAGTGGCGCAGTGGGTAAATCCCCTGCATAAGTATAACATCTGAACTGCCATGCTTCGTCAGTTCTAGCCCGTGCTGGTGTGAGCAACCAAGCCTTGTCCCTAGCTCATTGTCTACCCAGAGATTCGAAAGCTTTGGCAAGTAGATAAATTGGGGACCACCCACTAGGGGTGGGTACAGCAATCCCCTGGGGGAGGTGTTAGCTGCCATTGAAGACATCTGCCACGCTGCGAGATCGGAAGGTAGAAAAATCTGTGTCGGCATTCCCTGCAGTGGAGTGAATCAGATTGTAGTGGAGCAAATTGGCCAGGCGGTGGCAGTGTGACAATGCGACATCGTGAGTCCTGACGACATCAGCCAGCTGACAAAGAACATGCCATCGGATCACATCTGATACAGCCTCCAGATGAACCCTCCCGAGCAGCTACAGTGTGTGATTAAAATAATTGCATGTTGTCTCCCAATCCCCCCCAAAATTGTTAGTCCATGTCTCTGAGTAACTGTAAATCGCTCTGAGCCTGCGTGAGTGGGAAAAGCGATTGATAAATTGAAAGTATTATTTATTTATTTATTTATTTATTATGAGATTTATACCCCGCCCTCCCCACGAGGCAGGCTCAGGGCAGGGTATATTGACACAGAGTCCACCATTTTCTCCAAGGGAACTGATCTGAAGAGCAGTTGTGATTCTGTGATCTCTAGCCTTCACCTGGCAATTAGCAACAATGGTTCTCCAGGAGGAAATGGCTGGTTTGGAGGGTGGTGTCTATGGTATTTTACCTGTCTGAGGTCCCACCTCTCCTCAACCCCCCCTCCAGGCTCCACCCCTCAAATCTCCAGGAATTTCCTAACCTGGAGGTGGCAACCCCATCTCCTTCCCAGAAAATTATCAACATACCGTTATCTGCCCCCTTGACTTCAGCTTTCCATCTCCTCCTCCCTCCCTGCAGCCTCTACCTAGGAAAAGTACAGTCTTTCTCCACAGTGAGGACCAAAGCAGCTCACATTATTCTCCTCTTCCTCTTTTGATCTGCGCAACAACCCTGTGAGGTAGGTTAGGCTGAAAGTCTTTGAGTGGTCTGAAATCACCCAATCAGCTTTCACAGGAAGAACCTGGGTCTGAAGCACTAACTGCTACGTCACACTGGCTGTCATGGGGGGCCATTTCAATAGAGTATAATGAGACAGAGTCCAATGTTTTCTCCATGGGAATTGATCTCTGCCATCTGGAGAGCAGTTGTAATTCTGAGTGATCTCCAGCCCTCACTTGGAGATTGGCAGCAATGGTTCCCCAAGAAGAAATGGCTGGTTTGGAGGGTGGAGTCTATGGCATTCTACCTGTCTGAGGTCCCACCCCTTTCCAGGCTCCACCCTTCAAATCTCCAGGAATTTTCCAACCTTGAGGTGACAACCCTATCTCCTTACCAGCCAAACATCAATGTGCTGTTATCTGCCTCTCTGACTTTATCTTTCCATCTCCACCCCCAACTGCAGCATTGACCTAGGAAAAGTACAGTCTTTCTCTGCAGTGGAGTTCCAAGCAGGTGGGGAGCATAGAGATGGCAGCCTCCAGGTGGGGCCTGGGGATCCCCTGGAATTACAACTCATCTCCAGATTACAGAGATTAGTTCCCCTGGAGAAAATGGATCCTTTGGAGGGTGGATTCTATGGCATTGTTCCCCACTGAGGTCCCTATCCTTGCCAGACTCCATCCTCGAATCCCCAGGAGTTTCCCAACCTGGGTCTGTCAACCCTAAGAAAGTAACCTCCGCAGGATATAATGACACAGAGTCCACCCTGCAAAGCGGCCATTTTCTCCAGGGGAACTGATCTCTGCCATCTGAAGAGCAGTTTTAATTCTGAGTGATCTCTAGCCCTCACCTGGAGATTGGCAGCAATGGTTTCCCAGGAGAAAACAACTGCTTTGGACGGTGGACTCTATGGCATTCAAATCCTGGCTTCCATAGACTCTACCAGAAGATCTCCAGGAATCTCCCTACCTGGAGCTGGCAACCCTAGTCAGAACTGGCCCCAATGAGTTCCCCACCATGGCCAAAGTAGTTCCCCACCGAGGCCAAGTGCCTTTGCCTTTTTACTGACAGAACTAAGCTTGCTTGCCTAGCAACAGCCAGTGAGGAGAGACAGCCATTTTGGCAGTTTATTCTGTCAGGGAAGTGGCCAGGCTGGCAGTGGGTGGGGGAGAGGAGTGGAACCAGCACCCAGGCAATGGCACGTGAGCACTCTTCAGTGGCTGTTGATGGGCCAGTGGCTGATGGAGCACACGGCACAGCCAATGGGAGAGCTGAAAAGTGCCAATACTCTGGGCTTTTTGGGCAGGAACGCACAGAAACGGATTTCCGGCTGGCTCCCGAGTTGAAAGTGTTGCCTCAGCAAACTGGCTGGAGGCTAAAGACGGTGAGTTTTGTCCCCTGACGGAATTGTCATCTGGCAAGAAGAGCCAACACAGTACCTTTGTTCACTGGAGTGAAGTAACTGTCTTCTGAGGAAAGTTTTGGCAGGCACCGTTTCTTTGGGTGGGACATCAGGGAGCCAACTGATCTAGGAGTGTGTGGAATGTTCAGAAAGGGCGGGACTCAGGCAATGCAGCCAGTGGCTAGGGACAGCTTCTGAGTGACACATCATGGAGCCAAATGATTTAGGAGGATGTGGAATGTTCAGAAAGTGCCATCCCACTTGACAATTATATATAAGGGGAGAGATAGGATGAGTTAATATCTGGCATAAACAGAGATCTTTGGCTTCCTTTGCAAATAGCAGAGGGGGGTGTCTCACCTTGGCCAGGATATTCCCATGCCTTTTGATTTTGGCCCTAGGACTCTGACAATCACCCTGAAGCTGGTGGCCAATTTTGAATCCCCTAACTTTATTCCCTAATGGACAGATGGACAGACAGGCCAAATCTTTTATTAAAGAAGAAGTTTTTATATCTCTGCCCTTCTCTACCTAAAGCAGTCTCAGAGCAGTTTACAATCACCTTCACTTCTTCTCCCTACAACAGACACCCTATGAAGTAGGTGGGGCTGAGAGCGCTCAGAGAACTGTGACTGACCCAAGGTCACCCACCTGGCTGTATGTGGAGGAGTGGGGAATCAAATCCGGTTCTCCAGATTAGAGTCCTGGCACTCTTAACCACTACACCAAACTGGCTCTCTTATAGATATAGCTCACTCTATATTGTTAACAGCAAAGAAAGTGATTTGTTATGCTATTTGGTTTGGATCAGGGTCGTATAGGGAGGGAGCAAGTGGAATATTTGTCTGGGGGACCATGGTGGCACTTGGCAGCCCTGGCCCTGGCATCTGCCTTACCTCATGCTTCATCCTTTTTCCTTGGTTTTTTTTTTGTTATTTCCTTAGATTTTCATCTGTTTGTTTGTTTAGATTAATACAACACCTGGAATTTTTCTGCCTCACATGGGTTCAGGTCATGACTGTGGCTGGCCCTGTTTGAGTGCCTTAGGGCTATCCAGTGTAAACCTCAGCAGGCAGGGTAATCTTGCACTGTTTGTGTAAGAGAGAGAGTCTGGCGTGATTAATCACGGAACCAGCCAAACTATTCTCTCTAAAAATGAATTTAATATTTGGGTGCCTATGTATAAAGCAGTAGAACAGGTCCATGCACAGAAATCAGGGTTTGTGCTCTCTGCATGCTTGGGCAGCTCTGAACACATTGGACCCCACTACAAAGGAAGTCTAATGGGGACTGATCATCATGTCTGGATTCTAGATTCGTAGACTTTATTGTATTGGCTCAAAGCTTTAGCAAATATCTCCGAAATGCCAAAAGCAACATCAAAACCATAATACAGACTGATCATGTGCATAGGGGGTGGCAGTTGAGGGACTATTAAGAAAAAAGACAAGCAAAACAGAAAAGAATGGGGGAGATGGCCTGATCCACTTGGAACGCCTCAATTCTTTCTGAATGGGACGATTTTGGTCAACAGGGGGAATTTCCCCATTGTTTGTTTGCTCATTTATTTCTCACAGGATATGCAACTAATAATTCTCTCTCTTTCTGTACAGTGCCATCAATTTGTAGCTGATTTAAGATGAGCCTATAGGGTTTTCAAGGCGAGAGTCTAACAGAGGTGGTTTGCCATTGCCTTCTTCTTCTGCAGACCAGGAATTCCTCACATGGGTTCAGGTCATGACCAGGAATTCCTTGGTGGTCTCCCATCCATATATTAACAAGGGCTGACCCTTCTTAGCTTCTGAGATATGACAAAATTGGGATAGGCTGGACCAACCAGGTCAGGTCAATAATTTTCTATTCTACCTAATAAATAAATAGAAGGACAGCATGCACACTTTGACATATTTTATTTTTTGACCCACCACCTTCTCAAGAGATTAATATACTCCGGGAACAATTGTGGTGAAGATCAGATCAGCCACAGACTCTTAAGCCACAAATCTGCTTAAAGAGGGTAAAGGAAGCCCGGATTCTCTGGCAGGTCAGTGGAAGGGATGAGCTTAGAAGAGAGAGAGAGAAAGAAAAAATGGGCATCTGTCACCATCTCACTCTTCTGTGGGAGGCTTGGTACAGTTTGGAGGAGGGAAAGGAGCTGGATTTCCATTGCATCTTTCTGTGTCACAACAAGTGAAAATGATGGTCTGATATCGAAACAAATAAAGCTTGCCGCATTTATTTTCATTGTACTCATTGACACAGCCATATGTTCTTTCATACAATTTTTTACCTGTGTGAAAAAATGACATCATTGTGAATAGGGTAGGTCTTATTTAAAAGGAGGGAGAAGTCACAGACCAGCACAAAGGACGGGGGTGGGGTGGGGATGAAGAGCTATTGAGTAAACTACAGATCCTGATTTGAGTTTTAATTTAGTTGAAGCACAAAATTGCATCCTGGAGTCTGCAGCACCACCACAGACCTTCCCCAGGCAAGAGGGAGACAGCACTGCTGAAAAAAGTGAGATTTCATTGCACCCAGGATACAGTCTTTGAATCTATTCAGGACTTTTAGTGTGATAATCGTGGCATTTAGGTAAAGACTCACGTGCTCTCAACCCTCTTACTATCTTGCCAGCTATCCTAGTTGAATACACAGTTTCCAGACAGCTCACTGGTCTTCTAAAATAATCTTGCTGGCTTATTTGACATCCTCTGAACTCATAAAGGGGTGGTGTCATGTTGTCTGAGTTTTTATATCACTTCCAGGGGAAAAATGGAATCTATGGCAAAACCACAGAATTTGTGGCAATTCTGAGAGCTACCCTACTGCTAGGGGAAAAATCATAGCATATGTGCTGATTCCTAGAGCTACCCTAACCTACCTCTATGGTAATACCATAGTACTTCTGGTTTTCCAGGTTTTCCCTTGAAGTAACACAGCAATGCAGCTGACATCCCTGTTTTGTAAAAGAAAATCCTTTCTCCGCTGGTCAGAGAGGCAAAGGGAAACCAGGCTGCTGGAGGGAGGTTTCTGCCATAGCCGGAGGCTGGGCAGCCCTACCTAATACACAGTGGGACCTGATGGAATGTAGCCTGGGGGAGGAACTGGTGCTCTTGTTGCTGACAGATTATATTCCTCTGGAGACATGCCCACAGATCTCCAGCTCAGAGTATGGCTCTGCCAGGACAGCTCCTGGGTGGGACTCAAGAAAAGACTTATTATTCCTGCATTGTGCAGGGGATTGGACTAGATGACCCTGGTGGTCCATTTATGATTCTATGACTCCAAGGGTAAAC
Source organism: Gekko gecko (assembly GCA_029375565.1). Lineage (NCBI taxonomy): Eukaryota > Metazoa > Chordata > Lepidosauria > Squamata > Gekkonidae > Gekko > Gekko gecko. The sequence continues at coordinate 33,989,049 of JAPDNY010000002.1, read as the reverse complement.
AGGAGAGGTCATGTGGGGGATGGGGGGAAAGCAAGGAGCACAGGAGAATGCATGCATCACAAGTCCATACACAGACCCACAGCGCCAGGCCTCCTGAAGCCTCATCTCAAGAAGATGCTGCCAGATCTTCAGACTGCAGGGCAGCTGCCCCTCTCTCCTGTACAGCTAGACCCCAGACCACTAGATCCCCAGGTTCTCTCCCAATTCAGCAGGGATAGTGGAGACAGCAGGCCCATGAGGAGGCAGCAAAATGAGGAAGAAGAACCAGACTTGTGGACCATGATCCTGCCACCGAGACAGATGACTGCCCTGGTATATGCAGTTTAGTGGATGCTTAGGTCTCAGTTGAAATTGAGCAAACTTCAGAGGACAGCAGAAGACAGGAGGGCCTGGCGTGGACTGGTCCATGGGGTCATGAAGAGTTGGACTCGACTGTGCGACTGAACAATAACAAAGGCCTCAGTAAGATCAAAGCTGGATGGAACTCAGGGAAAAGTAGCACTTCTTTCCCTTTTATAGGTGTGGCTGCAGAGCAGGTTCCCTGGGGTCTGGGCAGTGGGTGAGGGCCTCCAGTGGCTTCACTGGAAGACAGCCGAGCTGTTGGCGGTGTCCCGGCACCAGTGGGAGGGCAGAATTTAACAGCAGATAGGAGGAAAGCTGGGGGGGGGGTTAGGAGGAGGAAAAACCCGGAGAGGCGGAGGCAGAGGCTGTGGCGAGCAGCTCATAGCCAGCAAAGGAGGTCAGGGAGATTGTAGCAAAGACAACAGCTGGTGTCTGGGAGGAAATCCTGGCTGCCAGGAACCAGGGGGCTAATGGAAGAGAGAGGATCACAAAAATGAATGGCTATGAATAGAACAAAAATTCCCCTGATCAATGTCCTAATGTATTTTCCAATACTACATCAATCTTCCCTGCTTAATTAAATCATGCTTAATACACACAATCACAATCATACAAATATCATAATCATACACAAATATCACACACTCATTTGCAAATATGAACATCAAACCAGTCCTTCAAATGATACTCCAAAGTAGGGACAACTGCATAAATCCTGAAAAAAATCCGCAGCAAAGATCTCACTGTCAGACTCTTGAACAGATTTACTCTCAACAACACTCTCTGGTTCGGGATTTGTTTATTGAGAGATAAACATGTTTCGAGGTGTGACTTGTGTCAGAACTGACCCTGTTGGCACCAGTCCTGGAATTATACATGACTTAAACAAGCCCCCTCCCAGTGACCCATCCAATCAATGCATCCATTCAGCCTGCCTAAATCCAGCATGTACCATTAACCTCCTCCCCTCCCTGAAAACCAGCAGTTATTTTATCTAAGAAAGGCTGGCTAGCAGAGACAGGCAATCAAGGTCATTTGCCTTCTTCCCAGATGGGAGGCCTCTTGAGAATCAGTTACCAAGCAGCTGAGTGAAGCAGTTACAGAAGAGCAAAGCATTTTCTCTCACACACACTCACAACAGGTACCCCCCTCCCCTTATGCCCAGAACAGGAGATGAAGATGGAACATGGCGAACGAGGCCCCAAGTTTGACACTCACAACTGTAAATCATAGCTATAGTTGTTCCACTGGGGAGACTCCCGGGCCTTCACTACTTTTCCAATATGTGTACGTAGAAATCCAGTTCTGTGTTCCAATAAGCAGCCCAAAGAGAATCCACCATGTATGTACACTTAACAATAGGTGCACAACATTTCTGTTTAAAGAGGTCCTGGCAATGAACAGTCACCTTGAAACATTCAGTTCCCCACCCCCACGACCCCCGGTTTCTTCACAGTTGGGACATCAAAAAGAAGAATAGAAGAGATTGGATTTATACCCCGCCCTTCACTACCCAAAGGTGTCTCAGAGTGGCTTACAAACTCCCTTCCCTTTCCCTCCCCACAACAGACACCCTGTGAGGTAGGTGGGGCTGAGAGAGCTCTTAACAGAAACTGCTCTTTTTCAAGAAAAGCTCTTATCAGAACTACAGCTTTCCCAAGGTCATCCAGCCAGGTGCAAGTGGAGGGGTGGGGAATCAAACCCGGTTCTCCCAGATTAGAGTCTGTGCACTTAACCACTACACCAAACTGGCTCTCAAAGCAAGCATATATCAGTATCCAATGTTTTTCATTCAAGACTGAAATCTCCAACATGTTATCTCACTATTCCGCATCCACTCGATTTGTGCTGTGTCCCTACTTTGGAGTATCATTTGAAGGATTGGTATGATGTCCACATTTGAAAATTCATGTAATTATTTGTATGTGATTATGATATTTATATGATTATGACTGTATTAAGCATGATTAAATTAAGCAAGGCAGATGGATATAGTATTAGAAAATATGTTAGTAAAGTGACTATGGCAACATTTGTTCTATTTATAGAAACCAGGGGGCAGCAGTGGCTGGTGACCCTGGGTCGGCCAAAACGTCCCAAAGCTTGTAGGGGGGCACAGGAAGAAACTCCAGTACCAGTACCCTTGGAGGACAGAATGGGTGTGGGACTTCTAAAGGAGGGGCATGGGCCTCCAGAACAAGAAGGCTGATGCCTTGAAGCCTGCATGTGACAGGGCTAAGGGCTGGCTGATGGCCCATCAGACTGATGGTGGGATTGGACTCTTCTGACTGCACTGAATAGGCCATTTTGAGATGGACCATCTCTCAAATGGGCTGGTAGAGAGGTGTGGAGGGGAAGAGTAGGGGGGATATGCTCCCAAAGAGGAACAGTCTGTACATCTAATCATAGGTGGTGGTCACACACACGAGATAATGTGGGGGGAAGCAAGGCTATCTTCCCTGGAGGAATTTGACCCGCAGTTGCGCGATCACACAGTCCTTTGAAGCTGTGGGGGCAGCCTGCCACTGCGTAATCAGATGCAGCCGCAGGTGAGTCGGGGTTGGTTTTTTTTGCCATTTGTTCCTGATGTGCTTAAATGGGGAATTGATGAATCGCATCTCAGCACTGAGGGTTCCCTATGGAGGGTGCGATGATGAGCATACTGAGAATGGGGGAAAAACAATGGCACGGAGTCGGGATGGCCTGATCAGACCACCCCGATGCCATGAGAGGCCGCTGGAGCAATCAGGCAGGGGAAAGTCCGTCTGTGGCCCATAGGCACCCATTTGCTACTGGACTTTCCCTGGTGTCTTTTTACACCGCTTCTGCAGCGGAGAAAAACGGGTTGCCGATGGGTGCGGGGCACTTCCCAGATGTTCGTGTCTGATCACGCTCTTTAAATCCACCCGGCATTCGTGCCCATGGCGTGGCTAATTGTGTGCGTGATCACAACCATATTGTCTCTGCTAATACAGCCAAGAAGGAACCTGGAAGGGCAACCCTACTCAGACCCCAAGTGAGTTCTGAGTCCCCTGGTCTAAGGCCATGGAATGTCAAAAAATACTGAGTGCTTGGTTCAGCCAGTATATAAGAGCCCATGTGCCCTTGCTTAATCTGCTTAATCTGCAGACTTGGACCCACCAAACCCCAGATTGTGACCTAGACCTCAGTTCTGCCCTGAATGACAAACCCAAGACTTTAACACCTATGTGGATCCCTGCTTCTGAGGCATTTCTAGTCAGGTCCAGGACTCAGTTGTGCAAGGACAGAAGAGGATCAAGCCCCCTTGAAGCTTCATATGCTTGTCTTTACTGGGCATACCTTCAGGATCGTCATAGACGGTGTCTGTGTAACATTTCCCAAGCTTGGATGTACAGGTCTCTCCTTTGCAGTTCTCGTGATAATAATGCACACAATGATTGCAGAGTAATTCTTTGGCTAGGGGGGAAAATGTATACTTGAAAAGAATATTTCCAAATATTTCAAATTCATTGGAGAATCCTGTCCCCCTCCCTCCAGTGGAGATTTAATGGAATGTTCCATGTTTTTTTCTTTTTTTTCATTTTAAAGGATTTCCCCCCACTGAAATTGGAATGTAAGTGATCTAGGCATTTTGATACTTAGCAAAATATTTTTATTTTGGTTGGCCTCCACTAAGAAATCTCATGAGTTGACAACTCTTATTTGCTATAAATTGCTGAAAACTCCTACATGTCAATAATCAAGCACTGAGTTTCACTTTAGGCTAACCTATACATGCTGTAAATATGGATTAGTATTCCATATAAGTTAAAGATAGATGTCAGATTATGACCTTGAAATCAAATACAATACAACCTCAAAGACCAATGTAGAGTATGCAGTAATTATCATTCAACAATCTGAGCATTCAAAGAATGTCTAGAGAAAGGGTGATATCCAGGTTTGCAGAACAGAAGTATAAGGAGGGTTTTTTGGGATGTATTCATTTCATCTGTAGGAAGAGCATGTGCTGAATGCAATTTTTGATGAACTTTTTTAAAGGAAGACACCTGGGCACCTGTGAAGAGATGAGTTGCCAGGAGAGTTGACAATTAAATTTCTATTCCTTGGGATATAAAAATAAGCATTACAGTCCCAAATTCATGTAGGTGGATTATACCTCCAACTCAGGGAAGAATTCCTGTCCTTTCTCTAACTTTGTTTATCAGCTCCCAAACCCAAGGGGGAGGGGAACCTGGACGCTTACAATAATAAAACAAAAGCATTAAAATATAGCCATTAAAACAAATACATTGAAGCATAAACGTTAAAATAAAATAAGGTGATGCCTTTAAAATTAGCCAGAGGCTGACAACAGCCTCAGACTCATGCTGAGGGCCCTGAGATAGTGTAGGCCTCTTCTTCTTCTTCTTCTTCTTCTTCTTCTTCTTCTTCTTCTTCTTCTTCTTCTTCTTCTTCTTCTTCTTCTTCTTCTTCTTCTTCTTCTTCTTCTTCTTCTTCTTCTTCTTCTTCTTCTTCTTCTTCTAGATAGAATGCCCCTTGAGCCAGAAACTGACTACCAAATGTTTAAAAGATAAAAGATCTACAGACCTGATGATGAACCTCAACAACAATCCTAAGGCGCCAAGTTTGTCATGAAGAACAATGCAATTGTGTACTTCTGTACTAATAAAAATTAGTAAACCCATCAAAAAAGTGTCAACAATATAAAGATCTTTAAAAATGCATGTCATGAAACTAATGGATTGTTTTGATGGGGTTCTTTCTAAAACTTCTTTAGAGTTGCTTCTATTTTGAAAAGGTGTGCTTTTCCTGAGTCTCACAGGCTACAGAAAGATGCTTCTACTGCAGCATTTTCCAGCTCGTGGATGGTTACCCAGAAGTGGATTGTGAACCTTGTGGACAAAGGTCACAGGTGCTTGCTGTGACACAGCAAGGCTTGAATGGATCCAGCTAGTGCCAAAATGGAGGCATGGACAAGCAGGTTTAGTACTGCTCACTCTATGCACAGCAATCAGGGCAGCATGAAGGGAGAATGGCAGTTTTACAGTTTTATTGGGGTGGATGATATCGGAAAGTCCAAGGAAGGACTCTCCCCATTTCTCTGATGGGCAAGAATGGCGAATTCACTCAGCACCATACGCTCAACACTTCATGTGGGCACTTACTCCTATGTAGCTGTGTATAGGATTGCAGACTTGTAACCTTGTTAGTCTGCGGTAGCAAAATAAAACCAAAGTCAAGTGGCACAGTGAGGACGAACATTTCTCTCAGTCTGGGGGGGGGGGGGAGGGTCAGGTCTGCCTCTGCTTGCTCCGCTCATCAGCTCTGCCACTCATACTTAATGGTTGCTGGATTACTTAATGAGAAGTTCTGCCTTCTGCTAAAAGCATCGCAGTAACACTGGATGAAGCAACAGCATCAGAGATTATCCTGTTTTGTAAAGAGTAACCAAAATTAGATTTTAAAGAAATATCATGCCCCTCCATTCTCTCCAGTGGGGAACCAAAGTGACTTGCACAGATCACTCCATGATCAAGGTTGGATTTGAAATTGGGTCTCCTAGATCTTATTCAGGCACCCTAACCACTACAGCACACTGAGTGCGATAGCTCATAAAGGTTCATGAACCCCTGATGTTTTGTAAAGGAGGAGATGGTTCGAAGGCCAGTCAGAGTTGCCTTTCTCTCCTTTGGTGCCCATTCTTCCCTTGTCTTTTTAAATCTCACAGCTATAAACATGTGAGGTAGGTCTGGGTGAGAATATATGATTGGCTCACGATCAGCCGTCAATCTTACTTGGCAGTTTGGGGGTTCCAAAATGGATCTCCTTGTGCTTTCTCTGACATTCTAACCACCACATCACAATGGCTCTGATTGGCCAGCAAAGTTTTTATCTTTTGTCAGAAGGGATATTTTCAACCCTCCCTGTCTGTACTGCTGGCAATTTCCTGGCTTTTCTCTAGTTAACCTTTCCTTCCATTGATAACAGCAGATGGATGCTGAGAAACTAATCTGTGCCAGGATGGTCCAAGTCCCTTCATTTCTGGCCCTGCAACTCCCACCAACAACCTGACGCGTCTGGCCAGTGTTGAGACTCTTCTGTTGAATTATGCCTGCCACAAAAAGAGTGCCTTAGCTTGCCCTGGAAATAGCAAGGAGAGTGATGGTCTCAATAATCAAGGGAAGGAGGTTCTGATTCTTCTAATTTTTTGGCAATACTACTTTGGGTTCACTTTGTGGAGAAAGGTAGATTTGTTATAGATCTACAATTTACCAGGAAAGGATGACCTTGGAGGCTGTAGCATCCTCTGGTCTACCTGCAACCTTTTTCTTAGGATACAGAGGTAGGTTGATGACCTGTAGCTTTGGAAATTCCTGGAGATTTGGGGTTGGAGCCTAGGAAGGGCAGGGTTTGTGCTTCATCCCCTAAGGATTCATGGAGTTCACAGCATTCACAAACCAAGGTAGAAAATTCTTGCATAGACAATTGTGCTGAATTGTCATTTCATCACAGTGTTCACAGACACCAAGGGGAAAATTGGAGGGAATCCTCCCCCCAACTGCAAACCCATCTTTGATTGCTTGTTTGATCTCTCATAAATCCAGTTTTGATAGAAAGAGCAGACAAAGGTTGGAGGATGGGAATGTGATCATAACACTTGTCCTTATGTGATTTATCTATCATCCTTAATGCCCAGTTCATGTCAGTTCACACCAGTCCTGCAAGACATGCCAATATTTCCATACCCCTGGTATCATACCTAGTACAGGGGACCATATCTGACTCTGGCTCCTGGGACTCAATTCAAAGGAGATGTGATTTGCTGGCAAGAAGTGCTTGGAGAACCACATGCTTCTGAAAAGCAGAGCTTGGGCTGCATCACTCCTGGGCCGCGGTCACACACACGAAACAATCCACATTCAATTCACTTTCAGCGCACTTTCCAACTGGATTTTACTGTGTGAACTGGCAAAATCCAATTGGAAAGTGCACTGAAAGTGGATTGAAAGTAGATTATTTAGTGTGTGTACCCACAGCCCTGGTCAAAGAAATCCTGCAGACTTCTGTAGCTCTAAAAAACCGACCTGTTAAAATCTGTTTACCTCTAATGACTGTGAACATACCAGGCATCTTCACCTGCAGCTTTTAGAAAGAAAAATCACCCAGATCCTTCTAATTAAGATCCTTATAAGAAGGACAATACCAATGATGCAGTGGGTACAAGCAACGCTCTCATAAGAACATAAGAGAAGCCAATGTTGAATCAGGCCAATGGCCCATCTAATCCAACACTCTGTCACACAGCGGCCAAAATATACCAGGTGCCATCAGGAGGTTTTGCAGTGGGGCCAGGACACTAGAAGCCCTCCCACTGCTGCCCCCTCCAGCACCGAGCACTCTCCACTATTGGTAAGCCATCATCCCTTCCCTCTACTTACCAGTGGTGAAGAAGAGCAGAACAGAGAAGCCAAGGAAAAGGCTTGTCTTCATGCTGAGTTAATTTTTCCAATTGCCGAGGAGAAGACAGTTCAAAGAAGCTGCAGAGCAAAGTTGTGAGGATCTCTGGCTATATCGTGAAGACAATGTGGTGAAAAACTGTAGGTGTGGTAAAGCCTTCTTGCAGGAAGATGCAAAGAATTTCACCAATGTTTCTAATTGTTATTTTGTTGTCATGTATAAGATGATAATGAGATGATGGTATAGAAGACGTATTCACAGACATCATACAGAAATAATTATTTGGGGAAACTTTTCTGAACAGGTTCTACCAGAGAACTGGTATTTCTGAGAACAGCAGTTGTGGCAAGCATCTGGATCACTCCTATGTTTCGGATAAGTGTTGCCCTCACGTCACATGGTGGTTACTTAAAAATTGTTTTTGATTTCATTTATTTATTTCAAATGTTTATGAGAATTGGAAATAATGGACCTACCTCCATAGATAATGATTGTTTAGGAAGGGCCTTCGGGGAAGAAGGTGCATATAATGGGATCCTAGCCAAGCTTTGGAACTCCTTTGGCCTGGCCTCAAATTTTTATTCCTACTTGACAGTCTCTTCCAAAATCTCAATATGCAGGGGGTTTGTAGGGCATCTCCTCAATTCTCATGGGGAAACTGTCATGCCACAGCCTGGTGTCATGACATATGCAGGGGCTGCTTTTGATCCAGCTGTGGCTTCTACAAGCCATCCCTGACTTCTGGGCTAAGATTAAATCTGCCAAGCACAGTTCCCCAACCCCAAATCAACCAAGAACTCAGATGAAAACACATACCTTGCCCAGTGGTAAGAGCACCCTGGGTGATGTGAGCACTCAGTTGTTCATCTCTCCAGTCTCCTGACCTCAGAGCAAACACGGATCTGAAATCTTACCCTTTATGGCAGTATCAGGACAGGTGGGGTGATCCTGCCTCAGAGACAGGTGACTGCATCTTCAGGGGGCATTACATTTTCTAGACACATTGTGGGAACTGAAAGTTGATGTTCTCATAACAGCTGATGCCCTGATCTTTCTTGATAGCCTCCAAAATACAGACCTGAAAACAGGGATGTCCTTTGTACATAAGGAGGAGGAACTATGAGAAAAACCAGGACCTGAGTCTTCTCCATCCACTCCATGTCCTTCTTCAGGCATTTGTTCAGGACTTTCAAAACAGATGTGTCACGTGCAGACTGGTGGCCTCTCATTCAAAGTCCCCAGATGTCCTCAGTCAGCAACTTCATGTTGAGTTTAAATAACATTGGTTGGGGAAAGATATATCTGACAGACCCTATAGTAAAAATGTTACAGGGCCAAAAAGCAGACCCGCAGCACCATCTTCTACCATTTTCCATCCAAGTAAGAGCAGAACCACCACAGCACAAATTGCCACCCAGGATCAGTCTACCCAGCCTCTCCAGAAAGCTACTATGGCCAACAGTATCAAGTGCCACCGGCAGGTGCAGGAGAATCAGTGAAGGAGACTCGATAGAGCATAATGTTATTCATCTCCTAGCAAAGATCACCAGTCAGGACAACAAGGTTTGGTACAGTGCATGACAACTAATGGGAACTTTGGGGAGTAGGGATACAGGGTTGCATCCGTGTCACATGTGCTGTGATGTCAGTTTCAGGAAGAACTGGAAGTGATGTCATGTTGCTCTAGCAGTCCTCAGAAACTCTATGATTTTCTGGTTTTCCCCAGAATTGATATCATGCAGTGGGTGATGCCAGCCTTTTCACTGTACTCTGAGTGACTTTCTGTGTTACACATGAGTATGGCTGCTTTAGTCATCTCGAGGGGACACATTGAGATCAGAACATACTCAAATGTTGGTTTTACAGAAACAGAAGAGAAATGACACAGCATACATTTTTATGATCAAGATAGACATTTTACGACAATGTGCAGCTAAAAAGAGAAGCCATCACTGTTTTTTCAAACCTCAAACCTTCTTGGCACAACTTGGAAAATGAGAACAGTATTGGTAGGAGGAACAGGCCAGACTCTCAGGACATGTGAGCTCAGAGAAAGATGCTACTTAGGTTCCTGTAAGGACTTACAGGTTCAAGAATATCGATAATGGAAAAAATGGGAGATGTTAGTAGTCAAGCTGTTCTTAAGAGGGGATCAGGTGACCATTATTATTTCAGTATCTTAAGGAGGGAAATGGCCAAGTATCCCCTTACTCAGCCTATGAAAGGGGTCTAGCTATAAAGTGTTGGAGTGAGCAACCCAGCATGTCTGGTCATTGATGGGTGTTAGAATTCCTCAAAGTGTATAAAGGTGTTATCTCCTTGAATGGGATGTCTCCCTACCTTGAGAGCTGCCTTCTGATCCCTCCTCTCTCTCACTTTGTCCTCTTAGGCTGATTCTGCATTGGAGGAGGAGAAGGAGATTGGATTTATACCCCATCCTTCACTATCCAAAGGAGTCTCAAAGCGGCTTACAATCCCTTTCCCTTCCCTTCCCCACAAGAGACACCCTGTGAGGCAGGTGTGGTTGAGAGAGCTCTCTCTCCAGAACTGCCCTTGAAAGAACAGCTCTGAGAGAACTTGTGACTGGCCCAAGGTCACACCAGCAGCTGCATGTGGAGGAGTGGGGAATGAAACCCGGTTCTCCCAGATTAGAGTCTGCGCTCCTAACCACTGCACCAAGCAGGCATTGGCTTTTCCCTTTGTTGCTTTACGGAACCCAGGTTGGAACAGAAATTCTCCTCTGCATGGCACGCTGCTGTCACTTCCTTTGATTATCGGGTTTTATGGTAGCTTCCACACTCCATGTTGTTTTTGAGTTCTTTGATTGTCAGATTTTATTGTACCTTCTGCATAGATATATGGCCATTTTATGGCCAATCAGGGGTGACTTTGCAATGTTGTCCCGAGGTATTTGAATGTGGTTTTGAGCTGCACCTTTCCCTCCCAGTTGAGAAAATGTGGAGCGAATACCAGATACAGAATTGCCCTCACTCTCACTCAGGCCCATAGCCAGGATTTCTTAAGTCAGGGGGCCTTGTAAAAAGTTGAGGGGCACTGAAATAAAAATAAAATTGAAAAACTCACACACACTGGCTGGCTGGCCCTTGCCTCAGCTGGTCTTCTCACTAACTACCACGGCACCCTACTGCTTTGCCATCCCCAGCGCCAGCCCACTAAGCTCTCCCTTGGCGCCAGATCCCCCAAAGGAGTAGGGCTTGCTGGGCACTCGGGGCTGGCATCTTCTACGCTTCCTTCTGTGAGGAGCAGCTGGAGGGTGTGTGTGTCAACCCACATTCCCAACGGCATGCACCAGGAGCCAGGTGGCCGGAGCGTCCCTTAGCCTGGCAGTTAAGCGGAGCTCCAGCTTAGGGCAGGAAGCCCTGCTGCTTTGCCAGGGAGGACCAAACCATGAAGGGCCCAATGGGCAGCGCAGATGCCTCTCCCCTGGCCATTTAGTAGCAGGGAAAGGCAAGAAGAGGCGGCAGATGGAAAGCCGGGGGGCCTTTGAAGTAAGTCAGGGGGCCAGGCCCCGAAATGAGCCAATGTAGCTACGGGCCTGCTCTCACTTTACATGGGGTTTCATGGAGACACATGTCTCTGCAGGTCTCTCCTGTAGATCACATGCCATCATACTCCCACAAACACGTGATGCTGGATTAGCTGGCCATCTGTGATTCCCTATCTTTCAGATTAGGCTCCTTAATCCTCTTTTGACTGCAACCTGAATTTGAACTGGATCTCCTTGAATAAATGGAAGTTTCCCTTTTTTGCAATATACTCCTTGGGAGATTTATTTACTATACTCAGTATAATGCTTCCACGACTGGGCAAACTCTGCTATATTAACCAAATCTACCAAATCTGATTCTAAATTATTCCTACTTCTGGCAAAAGTTTTAAAGGATGTCAGAATTATGTTTTGTTAATAGATTAATCTATGGAACATGGTGGAGATTCTGGATGCAGATTCCTAGTGGGTTAGGACCTAAAATATAAACCACTTTATTAGGTACTAGGAATAAGGCCCATTGTGGAAATAAATACAACAAGCTCTAGAAGGAGGCTCTGGGAGAGTGCCAAGGCCTTGGACACTCCCTGTCAATTTGCTGTGGTGACCTGAGGTCCAACACCTCCTCAAACCTACCCTCTCCAGGCTCCACCCCTCAAATCCCCAGGATTTTCCCAACCTGGAGTTGGCAACCCCATCTCCTTCCCAGCTAACCATCAGCCTACCACTATCTGCCCCTCTGACTGCAGCTGACTTCTGCTGCCCAGATCAGTTGTAATTCTGAGTGATCTCCACCCCTCACTTGGAGATTGGCAACAATGGTTCCCCAGGAGGGACTGGCTGGTTGGGAGGATGGAGTCTATGGCATTGTACCTGTCTGAGGTCCCACCCCTTCTCAAATGTCACCCTTCCAGTTTCCATCTCTCAAATCTCCAGAAATTTCCCACCTAGAGTTGGCAATCCTAGTTCCTTCCCAGCCAAGCAACAACCCACCTTTATTTCCCCTTCACTCTTCAGCTTTCCATCTCCCCCCCCCACCTGCAGCCTCTACACTGCTCTGAAACCCGGACTGCCATGTCACATTGGCTGTCATGGGGGGGGCGTCTCAGCAGGATATAAGGACACAGAGTCCACCATGTTCTCCAGGGGAACTGATCTCTGCCATCTGGAGAGCTTTACAGTTGTAATTTTGAGTGATCTCCAGCTCTCACCTGGAGATTGGCAACAATGGTTTTCCAGGAGGAAAAATAGTCTTTCTCTGCAATGGGGACCAAAGCAGCTGACATCATTCTCCTCTCTGCCTTTTGATTTGCACGACAACCTTGTGAGGTACGTTAGGCTGAAAAATCTGTGACTGGTCCAAAATCACCCACTCAGCTTCTACAGCAAGAACCTAAATCTAGCAGATCCTGCTCTGAAGCACTGACTGCTATGCCTAGGGTAGCCAACCTCCAGGGGGAGCCTGAAGATCACTAGGTATCACAACTGAACTCCAGACAACAGATCTCCCCCTCCAAAAAAGAAAATAACTGCTTTGGAAGGTAGGCTTTATGGCATTCTGTTCAGCTGAGGCCTCTCCCCTCCCCAAACCCTGGCTTCCATAGACTCTACCAGAAAATCTCCAGGAATCTCCCTACCTGGAGCTGGCAATCCTGGTAAGGACTGGCCTCACAAAGGCCTGCAAAAGGTTTCCTTTGTCTGAACCAAGCTTGATTCCCTACTGTGGCAAAATGGGCTCCAGCTTATAACTCAGCTGTTTGCCTCCCACCCTCATCCTATGGGTGTATCTCACTCCTTAAGTTTGCTGCCATGACTCACTGAACTGTCACTTTTTTTAGAGGGACAGTGAGACCCCTCTGGCCAAATCTCCCTATTTGGAGATGGAATCCCCAGTCTTTGAGGGATCCCTGGAAAGTTGGCAACCCAAGGGTCTGGCCTTTCCTTGCTTCCTTGGGCTACCCCTCCCTTTAGCACTGTGCAGAGCTGGGGAGACTATGTGGTCAGAGCACAGCACAGATTATTAGCCCAAATAAAAATAATTATTTAATTATTTACACAATTATGGAGCGCCCAAATGCTAAATAAATAAGGCACAACTGTAGGAGTAAGCACACACCATGAACCAATAGGGGTTAAATGCAATCCTCTTTCCCTGCACACAACACTCTCTAGCTCTGGAGGTTGTGGGCTCAGGATAGGATCTCTTCTTGGACTGCTCAACTTCAGCCTCTCTCTCTCTTACCCAAGAGAGCAGGGAAATTTCCATTAATTCCTCAGTCCAGCCAACTTGCTGCAGCTGGGAACTGTAGGTCGGCAGATGAGAAGCCCCATTCAACCCAGTGAGTGATATCCCTGCAGGCCCCTCTCTGGAACTGCAGCTCAATTAAGCCTTCTGGGGGAACATTATAAATACACAGACGGCAGCCATCTTACAGACACAGGTAACTACCATTTTGTTACACCTACCAAGAGCTACTGAGGGAAAAAGTTAGTCTCGCACAGGAGGCAATTGTCTTTGTCAAGAGAGAAAGCCATCTGCCAGAAATTCTGAGAAGGCACAGTGGCTGAAGGAATGGGCGGGGAAGAGGAGCAAACCCAGCACCCGGCCAATGGCATGGGAGTACTCTTGAGTGGCAGCTGGGCAGGACTCAGGCAATGCAGCCAGTGGCTAGGGACACATTCTGAGTGACAGATCAGTGAGCCAACTGATTTTGGCACTGTGTGGAATGTCCAGGAGAGCCCATGACCAAAACAGAATTATATTATAGAAAGATTAATGGGACTGGGCCTAGCTTGATCAACGTATGGCAACTATAAATGGACATCAGAGACTGGTAAAGTCTTAACATACAAAAGAGCCAATAGATTAGGAAGTGATTTTGATGATTTCTCAGTGCCTGAAGTGTTGAAAGAGTGACTGAAAGGTAAGCTTTGCAAAGGCAAATGTCTTTCTTTGCATAAATGAGGCTTTGGGTTGTGTGTGAGCTCCATATTAAGTGACGAGGTGCATTGTGTCTTCAGAGAATGATCCAGAAGAACTGCTTTTTCATAAATGAATGAAATGGTTTTGTGTAGTGGTTAAGTGTGTGGACTCTAATCTGGGAGAACCAGGTTTGATTCTCCACTCCTCCACTTGCAGCTGCTCGATGACCTTGAGCAAGCCATAGTTCTGTCAGAGCTGTTCTCCCAAGGATAGCTCTGGAAATATCTCTCTGAGCCCCACCTATCTCACAGTGTATCTGTTTTGGGGAGGGGAAGGGAAAGGGAAAGGAGTTTGTAAACCGCTCTGAGTCTCTGAGTGAAAGGTGGGGTATAAATCCAGTCTCCTCCTCTCCCCTCCATCATCATAGAATCTTCCGGTCTTTATCAGGGCTACTAAAAGCCATCATGGGACCCCAGAGAAAAATACCATCTGCCCCCCCGTATGATCTTGATCCAAGTCAAGTCATATTACGCAAACAAATTACTTGGTTTTCTGTTACTATGAACAGAGTAATAATTGTTATCGGGTAACTAACACTCACTCCCTCATGGATCACTGCCTTGTCGTGGCGAGGGGGCTTGCGTGGTTCGATGAGGCTGTGGGCTATGCCGTGGAGGGCCACCCAGGACGGACAGGCCACAGCAGAGAACTCAGACCAAGCGTGATCCCCTGGAGAAGGAAATGGCAACCCACTCCAGTATCTTTGCCAAGAAAACCCCATGGACAGTAACAAAAGGCTAAAAGATATGACGCCGGAAGATGAGCCCCTCAGGTCGGAAGGTGTCCAATATGCTACTGAGGAAGAGCAGAGGGCAAGTACGAGTAACCCCAGAAAGAGTGAAGCGGCTGGGCCAAAGCCGAAAGGACGCTCAGTTGTGGATGTGTCTGACGGTGAAAGGAAAGTTCGATGCTGCAAAGAACAATACTGCATAGGAACCTGGAATGTAAGATCTATGAATCAAGGTAAGCTTGACGTGGTCAAAAATGAGATGGCAAGAATGAACATTGACATCTTGGGAATCAGTGAACTAAAGTGGACAGGAATGGGCGAATTTAACTCAGAAGACCATTATATCTACTACTGTGGCCAGGAATCCCGTAGAAAAAATGGTGTGGCCTTTATAGTCAACAAGAGAGTGAGAAAGGCAGTATTGGGATACAATCTCAAAAATGACAGAATGATCTCGGTCCGAATCCAAGGCAAACCATTCAATATCACAGTAATCCAAGTCTATGCCCCAACCACTGCTGCAGAAGAGGCTGAAGTGGACCAGTTCTATGAAGACCTACAACAGCTCGTAGAACTAACACCAAAAAATGATGTCCTCATCATCATAGGGGACTGGAATGCTAAAGTAGGAAATCAAAAGGTAACCGGAATAACAGACAAGTTTGGCCTTGGAGAACAAAATGAAGCAGGGCAAAGGCTAACAGAGTTTTGTCAAGAGAACACGCTGGTCATAGCAAACACCCTTTTCCAACAACCTAAGAGGCGTCTCTACACATGGACATCACCAGATGGGCAACACCGAAATCAGATTGACTATATAATTTGCAGTCAAAGATGGAGAAGCTCTATCCAGTCAGTAAAAACAAGACCTGGAGCTGACTGTGGCTCAGATCATGAGCTACTCATTGCAAAATTCAGACTTAAATTGAAGAAAGTTGGGAAGACCACAAGGCCATTCAGATTTGACCTAGATCACATCCCCGATGAATATACAGTAGAGGTGAAGAATAGGTTTAAGGGACTAGATTTGATAGACAGAGTGCCTGAAGAACTATGGACAGAGGTCCGTGACATTGTAAAGGAGGCAGCACTCACCGCCATCCCAAAGAAAAAGAAATGCAAAAAAGCAAAGTGGCTGTCTGATGAGGCTTTACACATAGCAGAGGAAAGAAGGAAAGCTAAAGGCAATGGGGATAAGGAAAAATTTGCCCAATTTAATGCAGATTTCCAGAGAACAGCAAGGAGAGATAAGGAGGCTTTCCTGAATGAACAATGCAGAGTAATAGAGGAAAACAATAGATTGGGAAGGACTAGAGATCTCTTCAAGAAAATTGGAGAAATCAAGGGAACGTTCCATGCAAAGCTGGCCATGATAAAGGACAAAACCGGTAGGGACCTAACAGAAGCAGAAGAGATTAGGAAAAGATGGCAAGAATACACAGAAGAACTATACAAGAAGGACCTCGATGTCCTTGACAACCACGATGGTATAATCACTGACCTCGAGCCAGACATCCTGGAAAGCGAAGTTAAATGGGCCTTAGAAAGCATTACTAACAACAAAGCTAGTGGAGGTGATGGTATCCCAGCTGAGTTATTCAAAGTCTTAAAAGAAGATGCTGTTAAAGTGCTGCATTCAATTTGCCAACAAATTTGGAAAACACAACAGTGGCCACAGGATTGGAAAAAGTCAGTTTACATTCCAATCCCAAAGAAGGGCAACGTCAAAGAATGTTCAAACTATCGCACAATTGCACTCATTTCACACGCTAGCAAGGTCATGCTCAAAATCCTACAAGCTAGGCTCCAACAGTACGTGGATAGAGAACTGCCAGAAGTACAAGCTGGGTTTCGAAGAGGTAGAGGAACTAGAGATCAAATTGCCAACATTCGCTGGATTATGGAGAAAGCAAGAGAGTACCAGAAAAACATCTACTTCTGCTTCATTGACTATGCTAAAGCCTTTGATTGTGTGGATCACAATAAATTATGGCAGGTTCTTAAAGAGATGGGAGTACCAGACCACCTCACCTGTCTCCTGAGAAACCTGTATAAGGGTCAAGAAGCAACAGTTAGAACCGGATATAGAACAACTGATTGGTTTAGCATAGGAAAAGGAGTACGACAAGGATGTATATTGTCACCTTGCTTATTTAATTTATATGCAGAGTACATCATGCGAAATGCTGGCCTGGATGAATCACAAGCTGGAGTTAAGATTGCTGGGGAAAAGATCAATAACCTCAGATATGCAGACGATACCACTCTGATGGCAGAAAGTGAAGAGGACCTAAAGAGCCTCTTGCTCAGGGTGAAAGAGGAGAGTGCAAAAGTGGGCTTGAAGCTCAACATCAAAAAAACTAAGATCATGGCATCTGGGCCCATCACTCCTTGGCAAATAGAAGGGGAAGTCGTAGAAGTAGTGACAGACTTCACGTTCCTAGGATCCCAGATCACTGCAGATGGTGACTGCAGCCATGAAATTAAAAGACGCCTGCTCCTTGGGAGGAAAGCGATGGCAAATCTAAACAGCATGATAAAAAGCAGAGACATCACCTTGCCAACAAAAGTCCGCATGGTCAAAGCAATGGTATTCCCCGTAGTAATGTATGGCTGCGAGAGTTGGACTATAAGGAAGGCTGAGCGCCGAAGAATAGATTCTTTTGAACTATGGTGCTGGAGAAGACTCTTGAGAGTCCCTTGGACTGCAAGGAGATCAAATCAGTCAATCCTAAAAGAAATCAACCCTGACTGTTCCCTTGAAGGCCAGATCCTGAAGCTGAAGCTCAAATACTTTGGCCACCAAATGAGAAGGGAGCACTCACTGGAGAAGACCCTGATGCTGGGAAAGATTGAAGGTCAAAGAAGAAGGGGACGGCAAAGGATGAGATGGTTAGACAGTGTCATCGATGCAACGAACATGAAATTGAGCAGACTTCAGCAGACAGCGGAAGACAGGAGGGCCTGGCGTAATCTGGTCCATGGGGTCGCGAAGAGTCGGACTCGACTGTGCGACTGAACAACAACAAACTAACACTCAAGGAAACAGGACAGGATTATTAAAGAAGAGAGTTTAATTTTCCACAGGATACATTGCAACAGTAAATGGGGCAAGAAACCAAAAGAAAAAACAAAAAGCAGGAGCAATCAGAGTCAGGAAGACTCCCCAGCCATGGTACTTAGCCAGACCACGGAAGCATATGATCAATAAATAGAGGTGAGAAAAGGTTATTTGGGATTGGGTATAAACCCCATTCAGGAAAAGGAGAAATCGGTCTCTCTCAAAAAGTACTAGCTGGGAAATGTTGTAAGAAGTACCCGGCATCTAAGGCCCCGGTCACACGAGAGGATTTACCCCGTGAAACGAATGGGTTGGGGGAGCATCAAAAAGGGTGGGATCATACGGCAACATCTGGGAAGCATAGCGCACCCAGCACCGACCCGTACCATTGGCCCAAAGAAGCCGATTTAAAAAGTAGCAGCAAAAGGGTAGTAGCAACCAGAAAACACGGGTCACAGGTGAGCGTTGGATCGCAGAAGCGGAGGTAATCCGGCGCATCCGGCACCCGCATGCGTCCTGTCGCACCGGATGTGTTTTTTCCAAGCCTCCACAGTATGCGGAGAAATGTCAGAGTGAGCATGCGCAAGACCCTTTGATGCGCTTCAACATTACTGGTGTGATCGCCGGCTATCAGCATCTGCATGGCATCTGCACGGCATCTCGGGGACTGTCTGATCGCGCTACCGTGCATCCTTTTGTCCTGGCTCTACTTTGCCTCCCTTCAGCGGTGCAGTATCCCACTCATGTGACCGGGGCCTAAGAGTGACATAAAGACTGTTCTATTGTAGGTTGCCTTCCCCTCTTAATTAGTCCTTGTTCATGTAAGTAAGAGATCTTGGCCTCTGTGATTTTTGTTGACCATCCAGATCCCTTAAAGGAACCCTGTCTCGGGCAAAACAGCCCCTGGCAAAATGGTTCCCATTGCAGATATCAGAGGGATGAGGTGATCTGTGCCAGGATGTTCTGATTCCCTTCATTTTGGGCACTGCAAGTGGTGGTCAAGTTTGAGACTTCTAGGTTTAACTTCAGATGAGTTATGCCTGTCAGAAACAGAGAACTTTGGGCACCATCACAAATAGCACCGTGGTGGTGGTGTGATGTGACCAAGGAGGTTCAAATTCCCACATGTTTGGCATTCAAGTCCCACAATTATCCTGATTCAGGTGGTCAATTTTACTTTATTTCTGATGAGTTTTCCTTATTTCAAAAGATGGCTTTATTTTCTGATGTGGTATACCTGCCATAGACAGAAATACCTTAGAAATAGCTGCGGGGGGGGATTTCTGGTGATAATCCAGGCCGGCATTGTCCTGTTTCCTTCATTTTTGGCAGTAAAACACCCCTAGTCATTCTGATGCTACTGGACCCTTTTGAGACGCCTGTCTTCCTTTTCTGACAAATTATTCCTGACACAGATAGATGGACACAGAGAGGGACTGTTTTAAGGAAGAGGGTGTACTATGAATGGGAATATAAAGATTTTTTTCCTTTCTGATTATTCATATTTTTCTGGATTTATAGATTATTTTTATAAGTAAGATTCTATTAGGATGTAATGAAACACTAAGGATCTTCCTCCTCATTTTGACTTCTTTTTAACTGGAATTATATTTGTATAACAAGGGAAAGGAAAACGTGGAAAGATATAGAGTTTATTATTGTACTATGGTTTTAACTGTTTTAAAGTATTATTGGAAACAACTTTGAACCATGAGGGAAAGCAGGCTATAAATAAATAAATGCTTTATTATTTCAGACTAAAAGCTAAAGAGCCCCAAGCATTTTAACCTTTCTTCATAGGGAAGGTGTTCCAACCCTTTTTCTTGAGAGCAGCACAAATATACTTTGATACAAACACCATAGAGAAGACCCAAGAAGGCTTTCAGGGAACCCTTCTGGCTTCTTCTCAGTTCATCAGCAACCAGTCCTAAATTTCTCACTCTCTTTTCATGGGATAGAAATTGTATTGTGTACAATAGAAGATCTTTTTTACAAAATCAAAGATTGATATTTGACTCCCATAAATCTCTTCTTACTGTTCAGCAACCACATAGCAGAAGTGCCCTTAATCTCCTGCGACAATGACTGCTCAGTGGCAATAGAAGAGGCCTGCAAAGAGGCTTCTCTGGATGGGACACTGGGCAGGTGAGGTTCTTCCAGAAGTTGGCATGAACCACAACAACATCCATAAATACACTGTTTTCTTCCATTCAAACAACACACACAGAGTTTACACTAAAGTCTTACCATGGAAAACAGGATGTCAGGAAAAAATATAATAATATTTTTTTGTTTACCTGAAGAACCATGACTCATTTTCATGAATCAGCTGTTGTCATCAGCAAACATTGTTCCCAGAAAACACCTTATTCTGGTTGTAAGGAATCACTCTTCCCAGAAGATTCCTCATTCCAAAATAAGGAATGAGCAATTGCTGTCCCTAGGAAATACCTTTGTCCAGTTTTGAGAAATCCCATTTATGAAAATTCCATTCCAGTGGAACTCAGTACCCCACCTCAGTTGTTTACCCATTCCTTTCAGAGCATAAATAGGAAGTGCAAACTCGTCTGACTGTATCCATGAGGGAGAAAGAGACCAGAGATCTGTCTTATTTTCCTCGGTAAAACACCACACTGAAATCAAAGATGATGAACAAGATTCTTCTCCATGGTTTACTCATTCTGCTCTTCTGTGCTGTGGGTGAGTGAATAAAGATGGTTAAAAGGAAGTCTAACAGGATCTTAAAGACTAACAAAATTTATTCCAGCACAAGTATTTGTGAGTTACAGCTCACTTCATCATCCAAGTGGATGCATGCAAGGATGTGACTTCTGACTTCTGAAAACTGTCTGTGGAATAAATTTTGTTAGTCTTTGTAAGTTCTGACTCATTCTGTGTTTTATTTTGCTACATCTGAGTAATATTGCTACTACTCTAGAATGATGATCAAAGATGAAAAGTGTCTCCATTCAGGGGAAAAAATCCTTCTTAGGTGATCATTCAGACTGCAGAGCTGAGGCCTGTAGTCCTGGCCATGCATGTGGTGGAATCGAGGTGAAGTTTACCAGTCAGTGGCTAGGATCCGGAGAGATTCGGGGGGAGCACATGGGGGAGATCCCTGGGTGATGGTGTTATGTCAGAGAAAACCCAGAAGTGATTTCAGTCTCCTTTAGGGATTTCCAGAAATGCTATGGTTTTTCTCTGGAAGTAATGTAATGGGAAGTTTAATTTTTTTTAAACATCCCACCAGCTCTGGAATACCAGAGGGCAACAGGAACTGGGTGCAGGTGATCTCCTCTCCCCAGCATGCAAATGGAAAATCTATGGAGTATGGAGTATATCACTTCAGACAACAGAGACAGGTGCGGATTTCTCGTTTGTGAATCATCATGTTCTCCCGTAGCTCATCCAAGCCTTGGCTCCCAGAATGGTTCACAAAACCCTCATATAATTGTTTACCAAAATGCAGTGCAATACGATCTCGGTAGGGAGGTTCTTAGCTGGTACTGTTCCTGGCAAAATTGAAGAATGTCTGGCTGCCTATGTTGCCTGTTTTGGCCTGAAGTGTAGCAGTTAGTGCTGGAGAAGGCATGTTTTTAAACTCCTTTGTGCTAAATGCAAAGCAACAGAGGCATTCCAGAGCTGTGCTGGAAAAGTTCTTGTTTATATGTTAGTTAGGAAGCACTGTCTGTGGAACAGGATCCAGAATTGATATCTTCCCTCCCCGGTCTGAATTGGTAACAGTCAATGGACTATGTTCGTCATTCTGAAACACACTGTTTAAATTTTTACCCTCAGTTCTGTGTGTGCTTTCCTCCTAGAGTTCTCACATTTTGATTATTTTTTCCTCTGTCTTTTTATTGATCATTTTTATTAAACAAAACAGTTATGTGATTATCTATTTTTTATTCATTCTTCTAGGGTGGTTTTTTTGTTCTCTAGCTTGTCTACTGTGAGTGAACCTGCCCTCTGCTTCCTTTAGTTCTTCCACTAACAATTCCTTAATGGAGTCAAATAACATCAAAGATCCTGTGCCATTGTTTCTGCTTCAGAATCCTCAATAATACCAGTAGCATTTAAATTTTTTTTTTTTAAGGGTACAGCTGCAATTTTCCATTATACTACAAAGAGAATCTCTCTATATAATAATTCTGTTTTGGTCATGGACTCTCCTGAACATTTCACACACTCCCAAATCAGTTGGCTCCCTGATCTGTCACGCAGAAGCTGTCCCTATCCACTGCCTGCGATGCCTGAGTCTCGTCTTCAATATTCTAAACAGTTTGCTGTTTCTCTCCCCCCAATAGCCAGTTGGAACACAGAGGTCATTTGCATACGCGGCCTAATTGGCCTATGCCTCTAGCATTCTAAACAGTTTGTTGTTGCTGTTGGGAGTCATCAAATGTGTCCTGAGGTAAAATGCATATCCCAATCTTCCCTTAAATGGTCACTGGAATTGCCAGTCTCCCTGTGAGGCCTGGAGATCTCCAAGAAATCACTGTGTTCCCCAGCCACAGCACATTATTCCCCTTACAGAAAATTTCCCAGCTATTACAATGGCTGCTTTGGGCAGTGGACTCTATGTAATTATACCCTGCTGAGGTCCCTCCATACCCCAAACCCTGCCCTCCCTAGGCTCTACCCCTCAAATCTACAGGTATTTCCCAACCCAGAGTTGGCAACCGTGTAACTGGTTATGAAACCGCTTTCCAGACCCTTGGAACCAGAAGACATGGCATAGCAGGTGGTAGTTTTCTACCTTAGCTACGACTGCATAACTCCAAATCAACATAAGTCAGGGGTGGAGGGAACCATACCTGTTACAATGAGGCTGTCCTCCCATACTACCCACTTGGGGCAGCAAAATGACTTGAGACAGCCCTGTCTTATAGCTAAGCAGAAGGAAATAAACATGGTTTGCCTCCCTCTATTTTCCCCTTCCCTCTGTCACCCCACCAGCTGCAGCTGGGACACTCAACTGGAGCTTCCTTCTAGAGTTCATTGTATTTCTTCCCACAATGGGCCTTACTCCTTCTATTACATATAAAACTCATCGTATTGCTCAGGAAGAATCACAATGACAAAAAGAGAAAGGTCAAAGGACCAGTAATTCATGAGTAAATGTATAATTCCTAATAAATCTGAATATCCTTCAACAAGCAAGCAACTTACATTAATTCATCAAAGATAACTACTTCATGCACATACAGTAAGAAAATTAAGAACAGGTATTGAGCCAAGGTGTACAATGATATGGTACAGCCCAGCCTCATCAGACCTCAGAAGCTAAGCAGGGTCAGTACTTGGATGGGAGACCACCAAGGAAGGCTGCAGGGGAAGCCAATGGCAAACCACCTCTCCTTCTCACTTATCTAGAAAGACTATGGGGCTGCTTTACCATCTTATCAAGCTAACTTTGCTCCAAAAACATTAACTATTCCAGGACATTCATCTGTTATCAGCAATGTCCATGAAAACCAACAAATTAAATGATCAAGCTGAATTAATCTATATATCTAATAGCCAAGTTGCCCCCTGCGTGTGGATATCTAAATCCACACATCAGGGGCACTTGGGGGCAGAGCAGTTCCCAAGTGTGCAGAAAAATCTGAAAAGTTTAAAAAACTATATGGGGGATACTTAAATCCCCCCAAAAGTAAAAAAGTGTTCCCTGCACATGTGCAGAAAATGCACTTACCTCTGGGATCTGTGGCAGAGCCGCACTGGGCTCACCGCCATTGGTGCTGGTGGTGGTGGCAGCAGGGGGGGAGCATTGGCAGCTGGTGGCTAGAAGCCAACCCTGGGGAATGTCTGGCAGCTCAGAGCCATGCACAGCTAGCTGGTGTTACTGTTGTGGGTGGTGGTGGTGGCAGCGGGGGGGAAGCCTGGTGAGCCTGGCAGCTCAGAGCCACAAAGGGCTCACCATTGTTGCTGTCATGGGTTGTGGCAGCGGGGGTGGCGGGGGCAGCAGGTGTGGTGGGGAGAAGCCTTGGAGGCCCGGAAGCCATGGGAAATACTTCCCCCCCATGAGTATTGTGGGTCCCGCTTCTTGTTCCTTCTAAATTCCAAATACAGAGCTCCCTTGATTTCCTGTCAATAATGTAATTCCAATATAAAACACCCTCCAAGCCACCTCCAGTTCAGAGGTCAGTAATGGAGGAGAGAAAGTTGGTGGTGTGGGGGAGGCTCCTGGTCCCCCTTGCTGTCCTGCCTGCCTCTAGCACTGCTGTTTCCATGTGTGCCAGGAGGACAAGGAGGAGGAGACTCCCAGTCCTCTCCCTCCTCCCCAGCTGCAGCAGAGGTGTGCTTTGTTTTGTTTTCGAACCCAACCCCCTTTTGTGAAGATTTCAGATTTTTGTGAATGTTTCAGATTTTTCTGCAACCTGAAGTCTCTCAAGTTGCAGAAAAATCTCCTTGCTGTCAATGTGGCACTGATTCACAAATTTAAGTATCTGCAGATGGAGACACAGTTGAGAATTAGATATGTAGATATATAACAATGTGTCCTATCTATCAGAAGTGGAATTGAGCCTGACAGAGAGGCATTTTCCATTTCCTTTCTCCTGCTGTATCTTCTGTCCCCCCAGTCATGACCCCCTAAATCCTGCATTCAGAAGAACCGTTGACCCCAGGAGCAATGTGGGAGTGAAGTCTGGGTCTGGACTGGGAGGCATCTCTTGCCAAATTGCACCCCTCTTCTGTGTGTAGAAGTGTATTCAACAAGTTGGAAAGGGGCTTAGGAACAAAGTGGCATATTTCATATAAATCAACAAATATTTTCTGAAGTAAAGAGAGAATTGCATGTCAGTATCAAGTACAATTCAAAGAAAAGGGAATATTTCCAATTCAACCTTCAGTGGGATCTAGGAAATAAACAATTCTAAACTGGGATCACACATGATAATTTGTATGTGCATAAAGACTGAAGAAATCCCAATCAAAAGAGCTTCTGGGTTTCAAATATTACTGGAGAGGGTAAAGAAACACACATCAAAAGCAAACAAGAAAAACCTCATTGCAGGTTTTAGAACGTAATGAGATGTTGAGCTGTTATCCTCAAAGAGTATTTTTGAATTGTGTTATTTTCAGCATGCAAAATGGGGAAAAACCCAACACAAATGATGTTCAAAATTCTGGTCAGTGACAATGTTCTCTTTCTCAGCCCAGGGCGTGTGGTGCTTTGACTACTGCTCTTTAGCATACAGCGGATGTGTGCCTATCTCATGCTATGCTTGTGGAGAGGATCAGTGTTACCACGATAAAATAATCAGCGGTAAGATCCAGGAAACCAGATGGGGAATGTTTGTTTGAGGCCCCACATACCCACTGTTCTTCTCACTTTATCCTTTGCCTATCATGTAATCTCTGGATATAGGTTGTGGTCACGGACACTAAATAATCCACTTTCAATCCACTTTCAATACACTTTCCAACTAGATTTTGCCAGTTTTATTTAGTTTATTTTATTGTCTTTGATGTCTTTTCTCAGCAGGAAATTCAGACATGTCATCAGCAAAGGACATTGTGCTTCTTCACAATGAAAGTCTTGATTGTAACCTTTTTGATAATGACACTCTTGACTTTAACCTTTTTGACTTTGATTTATTTTTAATCAGGCTTAGTTCAGAGAAAGCTCTTTCTGCTTCATATTTTGACATACATTTAGATAAGTTATAGCAATGCTAGGAAAAGCTTCAACCAATTCTGTATTGTAAAGTGTCTTCGGCATACTATTTGAAGATTTAGATCCTATCCCATCCATCTGCATTATTTATGTAGTGGAAGAACTTTCTTAGTTCAGGGGAGGGAGAAATGTGAATATCTTATGGCAAAAATCTAATTAGCACACCTCATGCAAGCTTAGCCTTCTCAAGAAACCAAACAAATTCATCATTTTATGTAAGGGGACAGAGCTTTATTCTGGTCCAGTTTGAACTTTGTGTAATATTCAAAACTTCTCTTCTGAAGGTTGCTGTTCCATTTAGTCTGCAGTCACGGTTACATCTGGGAAAGCTGCTCTTTATCTCTGTCCTCTTGCATTTTCCTCTGAACCAGTATGGTGTAGTGGTTAAGTGCGCGGACTCTAATCTGGGAAAACCGGGTTTGATTCCCCACTCCTCCACTTCGAGCCCGTAGCTATAGTGGGGCATCTTGCCCCCCCCCAACTTACTGCCAAGGGCCCCCTGACTTCACATCCAGCCCAGGTTCCCCCAACTTCCAGTTTTTAATTTTATTTGTGGTGCTCCCTTGGGGTGTGTGTGCGGGGTGCCCCCTGACTTATTTAAAGGCCCCCTGAATTAAAAAATCCTGGCTACGGACCTGCTCCACTTGCAGCTGGCTGGATGACCTTGGGCAAGCCATAGTTCTGGCACAGCTGTTCTTGAAAAAGAGCAGTTTTTGTCAGAGCTCTCTCAGCCCCACCTGCCTCATAGGGTGTCTGTTGTGGGGAAGGGAAGAGAAAGGAGTTTGTAAGTCGCTCTGAGACTCCTTTGGGTAGTGAAGGGCAGGGTGAAAATCCAATCTCCTCCTCCTCCTCCTCTTCTTCTTCTTCATGTGGTTTCCACATGAAGACTAATTTTCTTTAATTCTTACTTCAGTTTTGCTGATACACTAAAACCTGTGAAGGTCTTTTTGTCAGAGTACTAACAGAAAAGCCATTTTATATTGAGCCTTGTTTGCTTCTAATATAACTACTACCTTCTCTTTGGAATGATTATGGATTGCAATACACAGTCATAAGAGTTTGTGTGGCAGTTTTTCTACAAGGCTACCTTGTTTCTGGCCGTTTTGTCAAGGCAATTTTTGATATGCTGTTGTAGATAGGACTGATGATGATGATCAATATTCTTTTAAAATACTTCCCATATGTGGGAAGATGCTTAATAGAATGTATAAGGGGTGACTTACAAAGACTTGTGGGGGAGCATCTTATTTTCCTCTGTATTCCCCTCCACACGTGATTTCCTCTATCCCTCCTCCTGGCAACATCCATATCCTCACCTGTCCCTGCTTCCTTCTGTCCTTCCCAACATCAACCTACCTACCTTTTAACTGACCCCACTGTCAGTTATATTTATTGTTCACTTCATTTATACTCAGCTTTTATCGACAGTGGGGACTCAAAGCAGCTTACCACATCTCCTGTATTTTATTTTCACAACAATCTTGTGAGATGGATTAGGCAGAGAGCATTTGATTGGCCAAGTTCACCCACTAAGGTTCCATAGGACAGAGATGATTCAAACATCAGTGTTCCCGATCCTAAACTCAAACTCTATTCACTTTTCCACCCGGGCTTTCTTGGGTGGCTGTTGTTGAACAGTAGGAAGCAGCTGGACCTTGCCACAATGAATTAGATAAGAACTTAAGAACATAAGAGAAGCCAATGTTGGATCAGGTCAATGGCCCATCCAGTTCAACACTCTGTCACACAATGGCCAAAAATATCAGGTGCCATCAGGAGGTCCACCAGTGGAGCCAGGACACTAGAAGCCCTCCCACTGTTGCCCCCCCCAAACACCAAGAATAGAGTGCATCATTTGCCCCAGACTGCGCATTCCTATCTATACCTTGTGGCTAATAGCCACTGATGGACCTCTGCTCCCTGGTGCTCACCACCCTTAACAACTTCATGTCATCTGCAAATTTAGCTACTTCACTGCTTTATCCCAACTCCAAATCATTAATAAACATATTAAAAAGCATCAGACACAGTACTGATCCCTGTGGTACCCCATTGCTTACCACCCTCCACTGAGAAAACTGCCCATTTCTATTCACTCTCTGTTTCCTATTAATTAGCCAGTTTTTGATCCACAAAAGGACATGTCCTTTTATCCTGTGACTATTGAGCTTACTTAGGAGCCTTTGATGAGGAACTTTATCAAAAGCTTTCTGGAAGTCAAGGTAAACAATATCTATTGGGTTCCCCTTGTCCACATGTTTGTTGAGTCCCTCAAAAAACACTAACAGGTTAGTGAGACAGGATCTTCCCTTACAGAACCCATGTTTTTCCTCAAAGGGTAAAACAACCCTCAAAGTGCCCTGCCCACTCCCTCCACTTCCTTGTGACAGAAACCAAGGCCAGAAGATTGGTAGTTCTGTTGTGGTTGCCAAGCAACAGCCTCTGAGGACATTTGTTTCTTAAAACTATAAATGCTGTTTGGGGGTGTTAACCCCCCCATAGTTTTTTCAAGTTTCATATTTTTGTGCATACTTGGGGTTTTTCTCAGATTTGGAGAGATATCCAGCTCATTTAACTGTGACTCTGATCTCCTGTTTTAAGTATACACAGATTGCAAGTGTTGAGAATTTGATATATTGAATAGCAATATGAGAGACGGTCGAATCTACATTTGCATTTTTAAATCAGTTTCGTGCTGCATTTTTAAATAGTTTCGTGCTGCTGTGATGCTGTCTTTCTCTATGCTTGACGGTGTCACAGCAGCACGAAACTGATTGAAAAATGCAAATGTAGATTCTACCATATTAGAAGGACTTGCAAGGAGGTGTAACATTTCCCCACCCCCAGTATTTCTAGGAGTCCCTTCTCTCAACTTCTCATACCCTCTCCTCTTTTCCTGCTTGCTACTCCCTTTCTCACCTACCGGCCAACTAACCATTATTGCACCCCTATCAGCTTTCTCTCCTTCCATCCTCCTGGCAGCCTCTATCCAGGAACTCTATAGCTCAGTTGCAAAATGCTGGCAACTGAGTGTAGTCCCATTCTGTGATGAGGAACCCCAACAGACTTGTGAGGGGCACCTCAATCCCCCCATATCCCCTTCCTCACATTATTTCCTCTTTCCTTCCTCCCAGCAACCTTTGCATTATTACCCTTCCTTGTTCCCTTCTCCTTCCAACTCACCCACCAACCTATTTTTTTACCTGTTTGCCTCCTATGGTATATTTGTAATGTCATGTGTACCCCAGCTTTGTCCACAGTGGGGACATAAAGCAGCTTACATCATTCTCCTCTCCTTCATCTTATCCTCACAACAACCCTGTGAGGTAAGTTAGGCTAACAATGGCTGAGGTCAGACTGGCAGTTTGAAGCGGGAGCCAGCTGTGGCAAAAAAGCTCTGGAACAAACTGTTCCAGGTTTTCCTGGTCACACTGCACCGACTGATGCAGGAGCATACCAGGAGGAGGCGTGTGGGAGCGTTCAGACTGCTGGGCCGGAGGCGCAGCTGTAAACGGCTTTTCCCTGGTAATTCGGCTATGTGTGCATGTGCGCTTAACCAATTTGGGGAGGATACCGTTGTACTGGCACTGCATTGGGCAGTAGAGCAGAGCACAGCCAATCATATCGCTGCTGCCTTAAGCGCATCATCGGTTGCTCCTGGCTTTTCGGGTTGGCGTTCACACTTCCTGGAAGTGGAATGAAGCGGGATAAATGGGCTCTCAGGGATTTGCTACCACTTTCACCAGGTGTCTTTTAAACGCGGGAGCGAAGCGGAACAGCACGGGTTGACTACAGGTGGGGAACGCCAGGCAGATGTGCCTATGTGAACGTCCCCTTTGATCTGCTTGGGAAACATGGCTGAAATGTGGCTATAATGGGTCAAACTGCCAGTCTGAACTCAGCCAATGTGTTACTGACCTAAGTTCACAAAGTCACCTTCCATAATGGAGTGGTGATTAGATTCCAGATCTCTTAAACATGAACCCCTGCACCACACTGGCTTTCATGGGGTGGCTGCTGCTGAACAGAAGCAGCAGCTAGACCTGGGTGAATCATGTTAGTGAGGTGGTGGCATGTTGCCCTGTGCTTCATGGTGCACTTTACTACAATGAGTCCTCCCAGGACCAAAACAGCCCTAGGGCCTCTCCCTCTCCTCTTGACTTTTACTGACAGAAACTGAGTTCGAAGACAGCTAATACTGTGCGGTAGGCTTGCCATGTCTGGGTTGGAAAATACCTGGAGACTTTGGGGGTGGATCCAGGAGAGGGTGGGATTTGGGGAGAGGAAGGGCCTCTGCATGGCAAAAAGTCCACCATTCAAAACGGCCATTTTCTCCAGGTCCAACCTGGAGGCTGGCAATCTAGATGTCCTGCTTTTATTATTGGGAATGCTTGAACCTCAAGGTTTGGCATTCGCTGGGTGGGACCTGGAGTTCCTGTTGAATTACAGCTGATCTCCAGAAGTCAGACATACGTTCCCTTGGAGAAAATGGATGCTTTGGAAGGTGGATTCTGTAGCATTATATACTGCTGAATTTCCTTTCCTTCTGAAACTGTGCAGGATCCACCTGCAAAATCAAAATCTCCAGGAATGTCTGTATGTGGAGTTGCCTGTACTATACCCTTGCCATATGTGGGGTGGGGGTGAGTGGGAAATTTCTGATTTTTCTGCAAATCTGGGGCCTTTCCCCAGTAGATAGAAAGAGCTGCCTTGCCTGCTCATGGCTCTAATCTCTGGACTTAAATATGCACAGCTTTGGCCATATTGCAAATTAGAAACATTGACAAATGGGGACTCGCAAGAAACTTTTGGGGTGGCTATCCCACTCTCCCAACTTTCACTTCCTCCCCTCTCTCCCTACTTCTCTCATCCTCTTTTTCCCTTCTGACACCCCTTATCTTACTCTCTCTCTGTCCTCAATGCATGTAATTTCCTTTCTCTTTCTGCCCCTTCAGCACTCGCTTTGTTTTTCTGCCTCCCCACCTCATCACTCATTCTTTCTCTTTCTACCTCCCACCCCGTCACTCTCTTTCCCCCCCTAAAATCTCCCAGACTGCAGCTTGCTTCCTCCCCCCCACAGCAGCAGCCTTGGTGTTGGCGCTCCCAGCCACTCACCTGCTTTATTCCCCCTCCCAGCAGCAGCTCTCCAGGAGTCAAAACAGATTTCCCAGCTACAGAGATCAGTTCCTCTTAGGGTCGCCAGCTCCAGAGTGGGAAATTCCTGGAGATTTGGGGTGAAGCCGTGGGACAGTGAACCTCAGGGAGGGACGCAATCTCAGCTGGGTATAATGCTATAGACTCTACTCTCCAAAGCAGCCGTTTTCTCCAGGGGAATGGACCTCTTTCACCTGGAGTGCAGTTGTAATTCTGGGTGCTCTCCAGCCCTTACCTGGAAGTTGGCGATGGTAGTTCTCATGGGGGAATTGTCTGGTTTGGAGGGTGGTGTCTATGGCATTATACCTTTCTGATTTGTCTCCTCTTCTGAAACCCCACCCTCCTCAGACTCCACCCTTCAAATGTACAGGAATTTCCCTCCCTGGAGTTGGCACCCTATCTCCTTCCCACCCAACAACCAACCTATTCATTCTTATTATCTCAGTCATTTCAGTATGGATGTGTGAAAAATATCTGAAACATTATTCTTCCCTTTTATTCTTTCAGTTAATTCTCATGAAGAGGTTCAAACGGTAGAACCATTTCAAGTTATGCAAAGTAAGTTCCATTGTAGAGTGACGTCCAAGTTACATTCTTACCATAGAATGGAAATCCAAATTGCGTCCTTTTGGTGCTGGATCCTGTTTTCCTGCTTCCTTATTCTTTCTTCACATTGTTTTTAACTTGCAAAACTTAAAATCATAGAATCACAGAGTTGGAAGGGGGCCTACAGGCCATCTAGTCCAACCCCCTGCTTAGTGCAGGATCAGCCTAGAACATCCCTGACAAGTGTTTGTCCAGCCGCTGCTTGAAGACTGCCAGTGAGGGGGAGCTCACCACCTTCCCAGGCAGCGAATTCCACTGTTACACAACTCTGACTGTAACAAAGACTGATTTCACACTACAGCTGCCTCGATGTTGCACCGCCATTTGCCCCCATACTCTTGGTCAATTTCACACCCGAAGCCATGGGGCTGCATTTGACCTGTGGCTTCACCTGGTTTCCTCAACAGTTTCGTGATCCTCAAAAAACAGGATCACGAAACTGCGGGGGAAATCGGGTGAAGCCCCATGACTTCGGGTGTGAAATTGACCAAGAGTATGGGGGAAAACGGCGGCGCAACATCAAGGCAGCTCAAGTGCGAAATCAGTCCAAGTTTTTCATAATAACCAGTTGGTACCTCCCTACCCTTAATTTAAACTCATGATTGAGAGTCCTATCCTCTGCTGCCAACAGGAACAGCTCCCTGTCCTCCTCTAAGTGACAACCCTTCAAAGACTTCAAGAAAGCAATAATGTCCCCTCTCAATCTCCTCTTCTCCTGACTAAATATCCCGCAAACCCTTCTTTCCGAATTATTTTTGTGAGAAGAGTTAATTCTGTATTTAAAATGATTTAAAAGATGGTTTCATCTACCTTTATTTTAATAATTTCAGCTAAGTTTAATCACACAGATAATATTTGCAAACAAATTATATAAACTGAATAAATCTAAATTTGAAGAAAGATCACATGAGGTAATGTATAAAGGCCTGGTTTGCTGTATATTCCTGATGATGAGTAATAGTCACAATACAGGAGTTAATTATATTGGAAGATCTACCCCAATGCAAGAATTGGAATGGATTTTGGAGAATATCTCTAGGAATATAATTGATATGGATATGAATGGAAATACTTATATATTAAATTGTGGCTGAAACATCTATGATTTAGATAATGCAGGTAGTTAGTGCTGTCAGGTCTCCTGCATAAGTTCTGGAATTGCTGAATAGTGTAGGGTTGTTTTTTTTAAAAAAGCAAACAAACTCAGACAGTATTTATGGAAATTCATGTGTTATCTTCCATGTGTGGTTAGGAAATTTCTGGAAAGGCTGTTATCTATCCATGTTCTGGTCAATCTTTTTGAACTGAGTGGATTCTCAGATCCAAATCCAGTAGCACCTTAAAGGCCAACAAGATTTTTGGGTGTATTTTGATGAAAAATGGTTCCCATTTATGGACTATATTCTAACACAATTGCCAACCACATAGTCCTATATATCATACTCTGGCCTTCTCCTAGGGGCACTTTCACACACTGAGTATTTCTCTTTCTTTCACTCTACTGGCTCTGTGTCTGTTGGTGAATTTCTCTGATCTCATCCAAGTCTATCATAAATAAACACGTAGAATAATAATTAAAGGCTATTTATACTAAACATCACAACACCTAACATGCACAATGACTGAAACAAAGAAACAAAAGAAATGAAAAGAAAAACCCCTGCATTTGTATTGCAAGTAAGTCAATGTTTACCTTGATATCAAAGATGTTATTACAACTAAGAATATCAGGAATAATTCTATTTATTTATTTATTTATTTATTTCAATTTATAGTCTGCCCTCCCCATAACGGGTTCAGGGTGGCTAACAGTCTGGGCACATGTGCTGGTTATTAAACAATAAAACAATAAAAACAGAGTAAAAACAATCCATTACAGCCTTAAAGGCTCTCCCATAACGGGATGGCATCCTAGTAATTCAGAATGGTCCCTAATTGATGGCAACCGTTGCAGGAAGCCCCAGCATTCATTTATCCCAGGGCCATCTCACCACCCCGATATTGCCCTCGTTGTTGTTGTTGGTGCAGTGGTGGTGGCTCCTACTTGAAAGCCTGGTGGAAGAGCTCCATCTTACAGGCCCTGCGGAACTGCGCAAGGTCCCACAGGGCCTGGATCTCCTCTGGGAGCTCATTCCACCAGGTAGGAGCCACCACCGAAAAAGTCTTGGCCCTGGTCATTGCCAGTCTGGTGTCTTTGGGGCCTGGGGTTACCAAGAGGTGTTGTGTCCCCCACCGAAGTGCCCTTGGGGGAACATATGGGGAAAGGCGGTTCCTTAGGTATGTCGGATCCTGGCTATATAGGGCTTTAAAGGTAAGAACCAGCACTTTGAAGCAAATCCGGTACGCTATTGGCAGCCAGTGCAGCACTTTCAGCCCAGGCTGGATGTGCTCTCACCTGGAGAGACCCATCAGCAGCCTGGCCGCAGCATTCTGCACTAGCTGCAGCTTCCGGATTTGCGACAAAGGCAACCCCATGTAGAGAGTGTTACAGTAGTCTAGCCTCGAGGTGATCGTTGCGTGGATCACTGTGGCCAGGTCCTCGCAGGTGAGGAAGGGAACCAACTGCTGGGCCAGCCGAAGATGTAAAAAGGCTGACCTGGCAGTGGCTGCTACCTGGGCCTCCATCATTAAAGAGGAGTCCAGGAGCATTCCCAAAGTCCTAACCTCCAACACCGGCACCAAAGGCGCCCCCTGTTGAAGGTCGGGAGAGGGAGCCCCAACCCCGAGCTGACCCGACTCAGGCCCAGGACCTCCGTCTTCACCAGGTTTAGCTTCAGCTGACTCTGCCTGAGCCAGCCAGCCACAGCCTGCAATGCCTGATGAAGGTAATCAGGGCTGGAGTCTGACTGGCCGCCCAACATCAGATAGAGCTGGGTGTCATCTGCATATTGTTGACACCCAAGCCCAAATCTCCGGGCAGTCTGGGCAAGGGGGCGCATATAGATGTTAAACAACATTGGGGACAACACCGCCCCCTGAGGCACCCCACACTCAAGAGGGTGCCTCCGGGACTGCTGATCCCCTATTGCCACCCTTTGTCCCCGGCCTTGGAGGAAAGAGGCAAGCCATTGAAGGGCGAGCCTCTAAATCCGCACATCGGCAAGGTGGTGGGTCAGCAGCCGATGGTCGACCGTGTTGAAAGCAGCCGATAGGTCTAGCAACAGCAATGCTGCCACGCTGCCTCAATCCAGATGCCTTCGGAGATCATCAGTAAGAGCAACTAGCACAGTCTCCATCCCATGACCTGAGTGGAAGCCGGACTGGAATGGGTCAAGGATAGAAGCGTCATCCAGATAGCTCTGTAGCTGTAACGCCACCGCCCTCTCAATAAGTTTGCCCAAATAGGGCAAATTGGACACCAGCCGATAGTTGGCCAATTCAGCCGCGTCTAAAGATGGCTTTTTCAAGAGAGGGCGGACCATCGCTTCCTTAAGTCCTCCTGGTAACCATCCCTCCATGAGGGACTTGTTGACAATCTCCCTTAGGGCACCTCGTAATCCCTCATGGCCCACTTTAATGAGCCAGGAGGGGCACGGATCTAGGCTGCACATGGTTGGGCGAACAGATACGAGCAGCCTGTCAACTGCCTCCAGACTGAGTAGGCTAAAGCGCTCTAAACCTGGACCCGAAGACGTGCAAGGGGCCTCGAGTTCGCTAACTGTTTCAACTGTGGCGGGGAGGTCATGGCGCAGTGCCAAGTGTATGTATGTGCACCACGATTTGTCATTGTATAACTTGAGTTTTAATAAGCTTAAAAAGTAATTTAAAAAAAAAGATTTTCGGATATAAACTTTTCAGAATCCATGCTTCTTTCTTCAGGTAGTGGATTCCTGTTGTGGCCATCTCGGAAAGGGTGGAGTTTATTGCTGCATATCAGCTACACAGCAAAAGAATGGGGAGGGTGAAGTGGGGGGATGTGTCACAACTGTTTTGTTGATAATTAGTTGGAATACTTGATTATATTTTGAGGGGAGGGAGGGAGGGGCATAGATCTTATCCTTTTTCTGCTAGATTTCTGGACTAACGAATTCCACCTGAAGTCTAAATAGGCTTTCCCAACTCAGGCCTGGGAAGTTCCTGGAGATTTGGGGTTGGTGTCTGTGGCAGGGGAAGTGTGGGGATGGATTTCACCTGGAATCTTTGTTACGCAGTAGAGCTTGCCCTGTGAAGCTGCCATTTTCTCAAGAGGACTTGATCTCCATAGTCCTGGGACCAGTTGTAATTCTAGGATAACTCCAGGCCCCACCAGGAGGTTGACAACCCTACATTTAACTTGTGATGTATTTGCCCTCAGCCACACTTTGAATTTCTGAGAAGGATTTAAACTGGTTTATTCATCTCACAGTTGCCTGACTACTCCACAGTGACGTCTGCTTATGATTTTTTTGGTAATCTCCACTGCGAAGTCTGCTTTTGATTTTCTTTTTGCTAATCTTCTCCACCCTTCAGTGTTTTTTCAGTGTTACATTCATGAGGTTTTTAAAGGAGCTAGAAGTTAGCAGTTCTGCCTACTAAGAAGTTTAGCTATTCTGATTCATTGCTAGTATTCGGTTGCCACATCCTCCAAATAAGCTACTAGCCCTGGTAGGAGAGGGCAATTACTTAATGGGCCATATTGTTTCCTTGTGTGCCCTTGTCCAATCAAACACATCAAGTGAATTTCCATGTCAGCAAGATAGACACTGCCAGGTCAGCACACAATAACCATATCTGTCAGCACTTTTACTAAATACAGCTTTTTAAATAAATGTTGCAAACTCATGTTCTCAGACGTTTTCAGACATTCATTTGAAACATGGACACATGAAAAAAACTCCATGTACATTATTGCTGTTAAACAAAGAGAAAGGGTGCTCTCATGTTTGCCTATCTCCCTAAAACATTCTTTCTTTGTTATAACTTTGAGACAAAAACTCATTGCTACCTGACCATGGATGTTCCATCTATCATCTATCATCTATCTTAGAAAACTCAGACTTGCAACACTGAAATGTATCTGCCCTGGTTCACATTGGCCTTCATGTCTTTGGTCTACTCAATAATGGTCAATTCTGTACACAGGCTTATTGTTCTATTACATTCTATAACCCCCCCCCGTCTTCTTGAGGCTTTATGTTAAAAACCTATTTTACAAACTACAATTACTATACGGGTGATTCTGCCCTTCTAATCAACAAAAAACAAACATCTTATATACTAAGGCACTTAACAGCTTACAAGAAATCAACTCATGCAATTTGCATCAATAAAATATATTTCTAAACCCTTTGATCCAGCAGTATTTAATGATTATTAAAAAGCAAGCTTGTAGAGTGGCTCCAATAAACAAACTAATGATTTCTCTCAAACACTTTCACTAGACCATTGTTCTTTTCAGACCTGGAGTTAATTCAATTTTATTATATTACGGTCCAAAACCAGATCCAGTTAATAAAAACAAACATTATTCAGGTATACAAATATGCAAGTTAAAAACTCCAGTTAAAACATAGAACTAGAAAATTTAACAAAAAAACGAAATAAAATTATATTAAAAAGAGAAAACTAGGTTATGAAATACATAACATAGCATCATTTTTAAAATTTAAACCAAGGAATTTAAGAGGAACAAGAAATGTTTAATAGACCTCCTGAAGGAAACTAAGTCAAGGCTCAGAAGGGCAGGACTGAAATTTATTGCACACTTTAATCGCCTGAGCACAAAATCTAGCAGTTAGCTTAGTGATAACTGAAATTTCCTCTGTTAATAACTTATCACCTGGAGTCTGCAACATAGTTAGCCTTTCAGGAAACATTCCCTAAATAGCCAGCTTACAGAGGGAGACAAAAGAAGACTTTTTAAAATCATGTCTAAATTTTTTAATAAGAATATAGGCAGGTCCTTTAAAATCTTAATCTAGCAATTTATACTCTACAGTTTAAAAACAGCCCCAGCAGGTAGGCTTTACTGCCAAATAGCCCTAATTCAAGGTTTCTTTTGTTCATTGTCTAGCATTTTAGCTCTCTGAGACATTTCACTGAAGTCTTTAGTCTTTTCAAGGCATTGCTGTCTAGGCTCTTATCTCAGCTCTCTTGGAGGGTGTTCACTTGACACAAAAATTCGGCTTGACTTTTTACCTTTTAAAATCATTTCAGCCCTATTTTGGCCATCCTGTTTAATACCACTGATGAATATTTAATATTACAAGACCAGCAGCAATACTTTGAGGGAGGGCCCTGGACAGTATGATGATTACACTTGCAGATTAACCATTGGATCAATTGTCCATTGAATTCAATGGCCCAGAAAATGGGAGGTGCAGGAAAACCCAATTGCTCAAATATTTCAGCGAATCAGTTTTATAATCTGGAAGAAACAGGATTAGATGAGGTGAACCACTGAAACAGACTTTTGATGGGGCCTCTTCCATGTATAACGCCTGGTGAAATTTTTCTCTGCTCCTTACAAAAGTCCATAGTATTCTCCCATTTGATTAAGTGATCTTCCTCAGTATCCATTCTCTTCTATGGTACTGTACAAAAAAAGGCTCACTCCTATTTTCCCCTGTTCTGTTTTCCCATCCAGGGAATACAAACATCATCCCACCATATGGATGCACTACTGCGGAGAATCGCCATCTATGCAACACAACTCGAGAAACGACAGTGGATTATTTCGGTATAAAACGTAAAGTCCAATTCAATTTTACTTGCTGCAATAGATTTATGTGCAATAACAGAAAAAGTATTCACATTTAGCAGATGCTTTGGTAGGAAAAGAATCAATATAAACTGTGGGTAACTCAACTCCAGTTTTTTCTGTTTATAATAATAAAAGGATCTATCCATCTGTCCCTCTGTACACCTGTCTTCTCATCTTTCTACCTGATGGTTCCAAATGACCGTCTTCAGTATGTTTGGATTGTTCCATTACTTAAACTAGCTGGATGTATATGGATTGGCCTTAAGTGAGAGTGGAGAAACATTTCCTCGGACCTTGAAACTGAAGTTCCCCCAGAACAATATTTTTATTGCTTCTACACAAATGATACCTATATTATTGAAAAGCGCTTCAAATAAAATCAAGGAAAGGGATATTTTCTTTTCTCTGGTTTTATACGAAGTAATTAAAGTAACTAAGGAAGCACATTTTGGTATGATTTTTCTTTTCCAGCATAAGCAAATTGAAATGGAAAAGGGGACTGGTTGAAGAAGAAAAAGAAGCCAAGGGGGAGGGGTCAAATGGGAGGGGTGTGGTTGGAGGAAAAAGGGGTCCTATGAAAGACAAAAGGGGGAATAGGTATACTCTTTCATGCAGGGCCCATGCAAACCTGGAACTGGTTATGTGTGTGTGGCCTTACACCTGATGGCAGCACTCTGTCAGGTAGATATAGGCATGATCTACACCATGGCTTTTCAAGATGTCACTCTTAAAACATACCCTCTGTGGCCTGGCCAACTGCTGCTGTACAGGTTGCCTGACACAGCAATGTAAATCTGGCACCACCTTGTGGCTAAGCAATTGGTAGTGGGGTGCCAGTTCTGCTGACTGCCGTGAACCTACAGAAACTACCTGTGACAGCCATGGTAGGTTCCACCTCTCCCCAAGAGCAACCAATGAGAGCTGACAGAATTTTAGAGAGAGAGTTGGAAACAGCAGTTAAGAGGGCAGGGGGGAGTTGGCAGCTAGGGAGTGGAGGGCGTGTCTGAGTGAATGCGGAGAAGAAGCTGCTTAGAACTGTGTGAAAGGATCCCAAGAAAGGATCCCGATTGCTTTAACAGGGAAACAATACAAAAGTTCAATTGGAAATGAAACATTGTAATAAATCACAACTTTAATAAAATGAAATAAATACAATAAATAAATCCTTATTTGTTTAAATCTGTAGGCTGTGTGACTCAGGAAAAGAAACTCCCACAGACAAACACAGGAGCAAAGATCTCAGCCTATATGTTTTTATGATATGAATAAATGGTAGCAACAACTCAGTGAAGCAGTTGAGTGAGGGCTTGTTAATAAAGGCATTATCCTCTCTGTGGATGTTTCTGTGATTGAGAGGAGCTGAGAGGTGAAATGGTTTTGGATCTCTACAGACTTTGTAGGAGACAAGAGGGGTAGAGAATGTGACAGCCTGACCTACTTTTAATGTTGAACCTGGAAGAGAGAGAGAGGTGTAAACGTTGGTATTCACTCAGCATGAACGAGAAAGGGGTGTCATGCTTGCATTGTCCACTCAGGAGAATGACTGCGTTAAGTGCAAAGTGGAGGTGCTTGGCTAGCCGAAGGTAGGCTATTCACTGTCCAGGGCTGGAGTGAACCATCTGCATCTCCTGCTTTGTGAGAATGTGGGAGATGGCACATACACACATGCATAAGTGAAAGCGACGACATAAACTCCTGGATTTTATTCGAATGCACACAACCATGACTTCCAAAAAAACACACCTTGGCTAGCCCTGTTGTCTCCGTGTAGAAAGAAAAGTGCTGTCACAGCTCAAGCTGGGTGTCCCAAGGGAAAGAGGGGGACCCTACATTAAGATTTGCTCTTAGACCTCCTTTCCACATGCTTCCACCCTTTCTCTCTCAGGACTGGAACGTGTCACTTGAGGGCAAGTGTCTGCCTCTGTCTCTAGGGAAGATTCCGGTTAGGTTGGTGGATAGTGTTACTTTTGACACTTATTGATAAGGAAAAGAAGTCCCCCTTGTTCTTCCTTTTATCCAAGGTCAATCTGACAGAACAATGTGGAACTGAGGTGCGACAGACTGCCCTTTTTTAAAGGTTAGAAGAACTTTACAAACAGCTGAAGGACGGTGAAGGTTTAATTCTTCCCAGAAACAGAGAGCCTTGAGTGACAGGCTGCTCCAAGCAATCTGATTGGTTAGCATCAGCTGAGCAGAGAAAGTCTGGAGAGAGCTGCATGCTGAGGAGGGAGTCATTCAGATTTCTGCCTTGATGAAATTGAGTCTGATTT
The DNA here is from genome assembly GCA_029375565.1 of Gekko gecko. NCBI lineage: Eukaryota > Metazoa > Chordata > Lepidosauria > Squamata > Gekkonidae > Gekko > Gekko gecko. The sequence goes on along the minus strand of JAPDNY010000002.1, from coordinate 33,948,586 downwards.
CAGCCTTATCTGAGAGCAGTTTAACACAGACAAGAAATTGGAGGAAAGTTGGCAAGGAAGTTTGGGAAGTAGGTGAAGACTTCCATTCAGGCTAAAGAAAGGGGATAGACCTTCTAGTGAGGGGGGGAATTTCCCTTCTCAGTCAAAAAAGGGAATTAGCTCTGAAGAGTGGAGATATCCCTGGTTTGGTGTAGTTAAAAACTGCCCTGTGGGCTTCCGTTTTTTGACGGCACAATAGTGGATGCAACCCTGGCGAGCTCCCAGGGTCGCGATCCGAAGGCCAGCAGATGGAGGGAATGATTGTTTGCTTTCCCCCTGGAGCCCATGGGTTCGGGCTCCTAGCCATGGGGCTTTTGAAGGGGTTCCTTGTCACCAGCTTCCCTCCACCCCGAAGGTCCTGCTGCTGAGTGACCGTACAGCACTAGAGTCACTGACCGGGACAAGTGGATGAAGATTGGGCATTTGACACATACCTTTGGTGGGTAGTAGGAGCAACAATGAACTGTGAGTTGAATTGAAAGAAAAAATGCTGGACAACTGACAAGAAAGCCCCTTCAATATAAGTGAGTGTGGGAGGGGGAATCTCCCACAAGAGAAAGCTTTATGGAGCATTTAAAAAGGAGGGCATCAGACGTAAAAGCTTTGAGAACTGATTTAGGGAGCACACAAGAAGGTAGTTAAGCAGCCTGGTGTAAAACAGAGACTTTGGCGAATTTTAGAAAACAATCAATCCTCAAAAATGGCAGAGTGATAAGCTGAGAATGCATCCCAACTTAAGCCTCCCTCCAGAAGCAGAAGCCCTAGTCCAGAGACCACCAACGAGTTTTCTCACTTACTAGCTGATTCCTTGCACCCTCTGCTGGACCAGATGACAAACATCAATCAGCAATTGACTACTCTAAACCAGAGCTTTGCTACTCAACAACAAGAAATGACAGAGACTAAAAAATTGTCAGAGCAAACAGCAGAGTCACTGAAGGAGGTCAATGCCAAGGCAACGAAAGTTAAAAAAAAAAACGGGTCCAGGTGCTGGAAAAGAAGAGAATGACTGATGAGTTACAGCTGTTACAGTTACAAATGGAAAAAGCCAGCTTTATCCTGTGGTTCCAAGGGGTTCCTGAGACAAAAGGGGAGAATCTATAACAACTGTTGGGAGATTTACTGGCACCAGTTTTGGATTTGAAAATGGATTATATCCAAAGCGAAATGGATGTGGTTTATAGATCATATTCTGAATATATATATAAAAATAACCTGCCTGGAGAAATAGTGGTGAGATTCTCAAAAAGACATCTGAGAGATTTAATCCTGAAAGCAACATCAGGAACACCCCTGAAAATCAATGGAAATACCATTTGGATTAAATTAAAATTTAAAAATACCATTTGAAATTAGAAAGAAGAGGAAGAAATTCAAGGATTTGGCAATGTTTTTACAGACAAATAACATCCAGTACAAATGGTTGATCCCAGAAGGTATCCTCTTCAGATTAAATGGTAAAAAGGAAAGGATTGGCTCTGTCAAGAAAGCAAAGGAGTTTTTGAGACAGCAACTGGGAGGGTCCAGAGAAGAGGACAAGGAAGAGGATCTGGCTAAAGAAAGAGGGGAAGACACCTCTACAACTACTGAGGAGGACTCTGACTTGGAATTGGGGGCCGTAGCTCCCAAAAGAGACTATGATATGAGGAAAAGGGATAAGAAGAAATGAGATGCTGAGGAACTCTGTCTTTTCACCTTAAAGAAATGGTTTTGTGATGCTTGTGGACTACCCTAAGCCGTAATTTTTTAAGGGCATGGGGGGGAGCAGTTAAAGTTTGATGTTCAAGTTCATTGTTTTATTAACAGGATATACTAGCACTAACTAAGCTTATGTAATGATCTTCATTTCTTGGGTTTTTAGTGGTTTACTTTTCTTTCTCCCATAGAAGTGGATTTCCCTCCCTAAGTTTTTTTCTTTGTAGTTTTATAGAAAATGCAATAAAAAAATCCCCTGGGGGGGGGCTTAAAAAACAACAACACTGCCTTGTGAAATCTTAAAGAGTCACACAAATCTCAAGAAGAATACTGGTGTGATTAGAGAAGGGGGTTGGGTACAAAATAGCGTGTACCAGCCTTCTGGAAACCAAAATAGTCAGTGAATACTCAAAGAAATTCTACTGGAGTGTTTGGGAAACATTAGAGCAAAAGCATCTCACCTTGAAGTTCCTAAGTCATTGGAAAAGGTTATGAAACTCTGAGTAGCCTGAAAAGCATATGAGGAAAAATATGTGCATATATTGTTTTACTTCAGAGTTATTTATTCAAGTTACCTCAGAAATTTTACTCCTGATTTCACCTGACCTTTCCCCTCTATGTTAAATAAAACATTCTGTTAGTGGGGGTAAATTGAGATAAATTTCAGAACATTGGATTGGAGCCAATGTTTCAAACTTCATTTGTGGATCTATGCAAAAATAGGCTTGTAGGGAAAACATCTCTCAAGGAGGGGTTAATTGGCCTTTTATGAAGTTCATGGCCATACAGAATAATAAACTAAGTTTATATGGTCACCATTTGGTTAGATTACTTTCTGTGTGAAACATAGCAAAAAGAAATAAATGCATCAAGCTCAGACATGGATGTATTAACTGGACACCACCAAATCACAGACAGCCTGGCTCGGCTGGAGGATGTGAGCAGCTGGTGGGAGAGGTGAGATGGAGGGCAAGGTGAGCCACCCAAGGAGAGAGGAGAGAGCAGGCAGGACAGGCTGGAGAGAAGTGAGCCTGAGTGGGGCAGGAACAGCGTCAGGGCAATGTGGGTCTGGAGAGACAAGTCTTGAAAAAGGAAGGGTGAGCAGAGCAGAAGTTTCCAGAGATGACCAGCTGAAAGGGAGGTTGGTAAGCTTGAAGGGAAGCAGAGCGTCAAAATAGGGGAGGAGGCAAAGAGGGGACTGTAGGTGGCGGTTGGGAGGAAGGGGAAGCCCCAATGGGACCAGGGGAAGGGTCTTCCTGGGGGAGGAGGTCTCAAGTAGGGGGTGAGCAAAGCAAAAAGAAGAAAAAAGGGAACAAAGAAAAATACAGAAAAAGGGACAAAAGAAGGGAGAATAAGAAAGGGACAGAGAAGAAAGGAAAAAAGGGAAGGGAAGGAGAGAAGGAAAGAAAGAAGGAAAGAAAGAAAGAAGGAAAAAGAAGGAAAGAAGGAAGGAAAGAGAGAAAGAGAAAGAGGGAGACAGGCAAGGTGGCTGGCTTATCTGCAGGTGGCTCAGTGGGGCAGTTGGGGATGCCCTCATCCATTTGGGCTGGTGGACTGAATGTCCTGGAAAGCTCAAGTGTTCTCCTACAAGTTTCTCAGTCTTGTGATTCCTGATATCAGATCTGTGTCCATTTTTCCTTTGGCTGCAAAGGGGACAGCAAAGGATGAGACTGTTAGTGTTATCGATGCAGCAGGCATGAAGCTGAGCAAACTCTGGAGCACAACGGAAGATAGGAGGGCCTGGCATGATGTGGTCCATGGGGTTGCAAAGAGTTGGACTCAATCGTGCGACTGAAGAACAACAACAATTCTTTTGAGCAGGGTTTGTCCTGTTTGCCCTATGTTGAGATCCAAAGACCATTGTTAGCATTTAATGGCATATATAATATTAGACTCCCTCATGGATCGCTGCCTTGACATGGTGAGGGGGCTTGCGTGGTTCGATGGGGCTGCAGACTATGCTGTGGAGGGCCACCCAGGATGGATAGGCCACAGCAGAGAACTCAGACAAAATGTGATCCATTGGAGAAGAAAATGGCAACCCACTCCAGTATCTTTGCCAAGAAAACCCCATGGACAGTGACAAAAGGCTCAAAGATATGACACCGGAAGATGAATCCCTCAGGTTGGAAGGTGTCCAATATGCTACTGGGGTAGAGCAGAGGGCAAATACAAGTAACCCCAGAAAGAGTGAAGTGTCTGGGCCAAAGCCGAAAGGATGCTTAGCTGTGGATGTGTCTGATGGTGAAAGGAAAGTCCGATGTTGCAAAGAACCTGGAATGTAAGATCTCCTGAGAAGCAGCAGGAGACAGGGCTGCTAGAGGTGTGAGTGTTTTTTATTTGCTTTCAGCTGAGATTTAGCTGAGGGTACTGTGTGGGAGGATTGTGTTTGGGAGTGTGTGAGTGAGTTGTAAGTTGTTGCAGAGTCCTGGCTGCTTGAGAAAAGGTGAGAAAAGGTTATTGCTTGCCCGTAATTGGATTGCTTCTATTTAAGGCTGCACCTCTCCAGAGGTGGCTCAGCCTGTGAATCTGGCTTGGGGGCACCATAGAAGGCTGAATGCACCTTACATTCTATATTTATTAAATTAGTTTTTGCTCCTGCAAACATTTCACAAGTAGTCTTGTGAGGCAGTCTGGCAGGGAAGTTATCAAAGAAGTGTCAGTTAAACTGAACTAATTTTGAAATGGATTGGAACAGCATGGTTGATGAGGGTACTGAGGCAGTGATGTGCAAAGTCTGTGGCATGTTTGTATTCTTACCTGAGGGTAACAGGAATTACGCCTGCAGCAAGTGTAAGTTGGTAGCTGTACTGGAGGAGAAGATACACAGACTTGAGGCATGCTTCTCCGCATTCCAGTTTATAAGGGAAGGTGAAGAGTTCATGGCCAGAATGCATGAAGCACTCCTGACAAGGCAACAGGAGGAGGAGGGGAAAGTATCCCAGCTCCTGGAGGAGAACATAACAGAAGAAAAAGGCTCATGGAAAATATAACTCACAGGAGCAGGAAGATCAAGAGGCATTCTGAGCCTCTGTTACTAAGCAATCGGTTCCTGGATCTCCCCACAGATATTGATTCTGAACCACTGGAACAAGGGATCCTCCACCAGCCTCCACAAAGCTTGAAGAAAATTTCTCAGACCCCTGTGGATGAGAGGATTCACGTCTCTGCTCCTCAATATAGGAGAAGGCATGTGTTGGTAATTGGGGATTCCCTACGGAGAGGAGTAGAAGCTAAGGCCTGGGCTGGAATGGGTGGGATATAAGTCCGAATAAATAAATAAGGTGTGCCTATCAGACTTGTCATCCTGAGAGGTATGCTGTCTACTGGGTGCATGCATCCAGGATGTGACGGAAAGGGTAGAAAGAATCATCAAGCCCACAGATTATTATCCCTTCTTGCTCATCCATGTGGGAAAAAATGATACCACCCGGCACAGTCCAGAATGTATTAAAAGAGACTATGTGGCTCTGGGTACAAAAGTGAAGGAATTGGGAGTGCAGCTTGTATTCTCGTTAGTTCTTCCTATTGAAGGCTGTGGCTTAGGAAGGGAAAAAAGAATACTGCAGATCAATGACTGGCTACCTAGATGGTGTCATCAGGAAAGGTTTGAATTTTTGGACCACGGCTTACACTTTCGAGATGAAGCTCTTTTATTGGGAGATGGTTTGCACCTTACAAGGATAGGGGAAAATGGGTTTGGAAACAGCCTTGCAAACCTAATAAGGAGAGCTTTAAACAAAATCCTGTGGGGGAGCAAGACAAAAATGCAAAGCCAATAACTGGAAATAAGAACTCTAAAGTTTTGCAGGGAGTGACACGTATGCTAGATATCAACTCACATGTAAGCAGTGTTCCCTCTAAGCTGAGTTAGTGTGATCTAGATCACAGTCTTTTAGCCTCCAGCTCACAGATATTAGTCTTAGCTCAGGAAGGATGGCTCCAGAGCAAACTAGTGCAAGCACTAGTGCGAGTGCTCATAAATGGCTCTGCGTCTACTTGGAGGGAAGTCCCGAGTGGAGTGCCACAGGGCTCGGTCCTGGGCCCACTGTTGTTCAATGTTTTTATAAATGATCTGGAGGAAGACATAGAAGGGATGCTTATCAAATTTGCAGATGTCACAAGGCTGGGTGGGATTGCTAATTCTGAAGAAGACAGAGTCAGGATTCAAAATGATCTAGATAGGCTGGAACAGTGGGCTGAGGCAAATAAAATGAAATTCAGTAGAGATAAGTGCAGAGCCCTACACCTAGGCACAAAAAATCAAAGGCACAGCTATAGAATGGGAGGGACTTGGGTTGACAGCAGCACATGTGAAAGGGATCTAGGTGTTATGGTTGTTCACAAGCTCAACATGAACCTGCAGTGCGATGTGGCTGTGAAGAAAGCTAATGCAATCTTAGAATGCATTAACAGAATACCCACAAAGATGGTGGCGGCGGCGTAGGTTGTGCTACGCCTACGCTCCCGAGCCTGCCGACCGAAGGGGCCAAATAACAACGAAACATAATAATAAACCACCATGAGCAGGAGATGCAGACCACCCAAAACACCTGGGCAAAGTGTGGGATTTGGAGAGATTGAAGGCCTCTGTTCCTGGCGTCGCCGAGTGTCACCAGCCTGCCTTGGGCTGACTCGGCCTGCCTGTTGGACCTCCATTGCCTGCAGCCCCAGCCTGGCATGTGGCCATGACTGGAGGGGCGAGTAAGGGCAAGGCGAGAGGTGGTGGCACGAGAGACGAGGTGGCGTGGACCTGGGAGGCCTGAATGGAAGGTGGGGCTGGCTGAGTGCCTGACGACAGCTGCAGAGGCAGCAGAACTGGGGCCATGATTTGCGACCGGAGGAGCCCCCCCCCTTACCAGAGCGACCAGGTGGCGGACCAGCGTGGCTGTGAGTGGCGGTGGGCTGGCCGTGGGATGGTCGGAGAGGCTGCAGTGTACTGCCGGGATCCCCGAGCAGTGGACCGACACACCTGGGAGTGAAGGTGGACCAGCTGGGGTGTTGGGGTCGGCGCTAGCATGGAGGATGGCGCGAGGAGCCAGGCGGGAGTGGAGGGGGACTGCCGGGTGCTGCGGGGTGGAGGCAGTGGACAGGCGGCGATTCTTGGCCCCTGAGACTGTGTGTTGGAAGGAGCCAACAGTCCCCTAAGGGCCCAAAGGGATTGGCCTGCAGCCAGGGAAAGGTTGGAGCACCAGGGTCTGAGAGACCAGCACCGAAGTGCCCCTGGTGGCGGGCCTGTGGCAGACCAGCCAGGGATTCTAGCTGGGCAGCTGGTGCCCCCAGTAGAGGACTCACGGAAGATCAATCAAGAAGTGGAGAGACAATCCTACTGGGGCTCCCTGACGTTCCCTGTCAGATGTGGATCCAACCAGGAGGACTGAACTGACAGTGGTAGATTTTAGGGGCTAGGGATGAGTGCTTGGATGCATGAGTTGAATGAAATAAGGAGGAGTTTTCTGCTTAAGGGGTGAATGTTGGAGGTTATGAGTGCCAGGTAGACCGTTTTAAATACGTAAGGTGATATAGGTTGTTGGCACAAATAAGTCAATTGTAGAGTCAATTGAGTGGTATAGCAGATTGTGGGATTATTTGTGGTATAGTGGGGGAGAAGTGGGCTACAACAACAGCATTAGGAGATCAAATGGTTAGCTTGCTGGCGGTGGTCTGGGGCTCTGGCGTAGACTGGCCATTGCAGCGATGCTAGTACAGCAGAAGTGGGAGGGCTTCTGGTGCCCTGGCCCCACTGCTGGACCTCCTGATGGCACCTGGTGTATTTTGGCCGCTGTGTGACAGAGTGTTGGACTAGATGGGCCATTGGCCTGATCCAACATTGGCTTCTCTTATGTTCTCTTATGTTCTTATAGATTCTGGTGCTCTTTGGGAGGGGAAAGAATAGCGGTGGGCCCAGGTAGAATGGCAAAGGAAGGAAGCTGAGAAACAAAAGGGCTCGGTGTCCTTCCAGCCTGCATCCCATCCCAAAGGAAGTCAGCAGTGGGGCTAGGATTAGTAACCCCTCTCAGTCATTGGTGTTGTGCAATGCCAGGTCTATTAACAACAAGACAACAGTCCTTCGGGACTTTTCATAGAACACCAAGTTGACCTGTCTTGCATGACCAAGACCTGGGTGCAGGAGGGGGAGACTGTAGTGCTCTCCCAGCTTGCCCCACCGGGGTTCTCGGTCCTACACCAATCATGGACTAGGGGACGGTGGGGGAGGAGTGGCGATGTTCGTATTGTTGTACATATTTGATTCCATGTCAAAAATGAAGTCAAATGAGGAGGAAGTTCTATGTTTTTATTGCAATTAACAGGAAAACAGTTGGACCAAATAGTCCATCCAAAATTGACTACTTTCTTCTCAGCATATTTGGGAGATAGGCTTCAGTTAACAAGAAAAAAATTAGACCAAATAACTCATCAAAAATTGACTACTTTCTTCTTTTTCTTCTTCTTCATCATCATCTTCTTCTTCTTGAACATATTCTGAGCATATTCAGGAAATACATGATATTTTATACATGGACTGACATCATCAAAAAAACAATATTCAAAAAGCATAATTGGTTACAAAAGACAGTGGTCATTTGAATAATAAGCCTCTGATTTGTCAGATGTAAAGAAACATATTTACATCAAATCTACGTAAAACCTGTTTACTTAACCTAACCTAAATGATAATGGGCAAGGATTCTTCATATCCTAAACAAAAGTGTCCGTTGTTCTTGATATGAAACCAAAATCTTATCTGACCCAGACACTGCAAAGTGTTGCCCTTAAAAACCACGGGATCATGAACTTTGTACCTATTATGTTGTCTGCTGACAATATCAGACCTACAAGAGTAAAGTCTTCAATATAACAGGCCTTCCTTATATCCTAATAAAATATTACTTAAAAGAGGAATCCAGAAAACCAAGAAAAATATGAATATGAACAATCAAGAAGAAAAAACCTATATAAAAAATCTTTATATTCCCACTCGTACTACAGTATGGGAGGCTTACTCCGTCAGGGCACTCCCTACGTTGGAGATTGTGGGCTTAGAGTGTGTTGGCCTGTTGCTGGAGGCAGAGAAGAGTGTGGCGATCTGGCTGGTGTACCGGCCACCTAACACACCGGCCAGTTGCCTGCCATCCCTGCTGGAGGCCATATCAGGCTGGGCGTTGGAGCACCCCAGGCTATTAGTCTTGGATGACTTCAATATCCACGCCAATGATGCGACCTCCAGCTGGGCTATGGAACTAGTGACGTCCATGGCGGCACTGGGACTCGCCCAATGTGTATTGGCCCTCACGCACCAGGCGGAGCACACGCTCAATTTAATCTTCACGAAGGGGATTATAGTGGACCGGATCACTGCAGATTGTTAGCTGGACTGCTCATCTACGCAGTGGCTAACTTATTGAGGTCTTTTTGCCAGTGTATACAGAGAAAGCAAGTTTTGTGCCAGAGAGCCCTATTTCTTCAAAAGGAAAATGCTTGACAAGGTTTCTTAATTTGAATCAAGATTCTCTTTACAGAATGTTCTTATTATTTACAGGCATACAAAAACAGGTTCACACACACATACATTCAAGTTCCTTTAGTTACAGTAGAAATGGAAAACAATATTTGGGGTTTAAACTAAAGGTATGCTTGGGGGAGGGGGGGAAGCATATACTTATCTGTTCCAGTAGTCTCGACCTTCCACAGTTCAGGAACAAGGATTGTTTCTAACTAAGGATATTCTTACTTTTGCTGCACACAGTTAGAGCCAGCTAACAAATGTGAGGGCTACTTGGTCGCAACTCCAAGTAAGCACAATAAGTTACCTTAGCTATCTTGTTGGTAAGGTGATGATGAGAAGGCAGGAGGCTTGGAAGAGAGCGCGCGCGTGTGATTTCTTCTCCGGAACAAAAGGTTGCACCCCGTTTTATCAGCTGGTATGGGGGCTGGCTTGGGGTGTCTCTGGGTCCATATCATCCCTATATCATTGGCTAAAGGATGTGGGGGTTCCCTCCTACTAAGGTGGGGCAATAGTGAAAGTCTACACCTTTCTACAAGGGAGGTTTTTGGTCAAGCTGCTAAGATGGGTTGGCATGGAAACCTTTAGGTATGTAGATGGATCTGGCCATTCTCAGGTGGCAAACTTCACACGTGTGTGCCTTAAGCATCCTGTGGGTTACGTGAGGTGTAGAACTTCTTCAATGGTGGGAAAGCTGTTGTTTCTACATTCTGCTGAGGGATTGTAATGGAGATGCTAATATAGAGGCTTCTTGTTCCCAAGGCCTCATGGGTAAGTATGTGCAAGGCATGTCTGTGACCTCATTTGCATGGAAGTACAGGCTGTGTGGTACCTCCTCTTACACAGAGAGTCACATTAACTCAAGCGTACATTCTCCCAAAGCAAAGACACTTGCTGGCACCATTCCTGGTGTGCATGCAGGTCAGAAAATAACAAATAAAAGCATTTTCAAAGTTCATCTCCTAACAGTCCCCCCTTTCATGGCTTCATTGAGTGAAACGATGTGAACGCCATGACTTCCATACATGTGGGGTGACGTGTGTAGCATGAACACGTCAGACAGTCCATGATGAAACAACAACAAAAGTCCAGTAGCGTTGGTAACCCATTGCTTGTTGGCGATGTCGTCTGGTCTGGTCTGGATCCAAGCTGGAAAAGGTTTCCTCACACCTATGACCATCTATCTAGTCTACTCGCTGGGGATGGACCAAAAATTAAAAATGCCTAGCCCTATAAAAAGCCAAATTGTCACTGTGGATGTCAAAACACTGGAAACAAACAAGCATATGACTTTTCCATAGGCTATGTGCATTAACACTGCTAAGGTAAGACATAACAATTATGTAATTTAAACCAATAGCATTAATGAGGTAGACTATTACTCATTAATATTTGTATCAAATATATATATATAACTAGAAAATTAGTTATAAAAATCAGTAGCATAGACTATACTGCATTGATACATATCCCTGAGGGCGGTCCTCATTATGGGAGGCAATTGTAAACATTTGAAATTATTTACAAACAAGAGAAAAACATGCAAGAAATACAATCATGCTTCTTCAGTGTTTAGTACATCATCTTCAAGTCTTTAGATCACTTTTCTTGACATTTGCTGTGCCAATCCAAAGTGAACCAAGCTGGTTATTTACACAAGCAGGTAACCTGTAAAAGTCTTCAATTTTCTTCATTTCTTCCAAAAGAAGTTTCCATTCCTTAATGTTAATGAACCATGGCATGTCTGTCCAGAACGTGCGCATGTCCAATGACAAAAGGAAGGGGGATGTCTTTGCATAGTAATCCAGTTTCTTCCTTTGCATTGTTGTAACGCATTGTACCATGGGAGTACAGATAGCAAAAATAAATGCATCTTTATGAAATTAAAACAAAGCATTTGGCTATTTTCCAAGCATTCTGCATTCATGAATTCATTCAGACTCATGATAAAAATTATTAGTGGTCATTCAAGCATTCACACACTAATATTAACAGCATTTCCAGAGGTTCTTACCCTGAGAAAATTCTGAAAAAGTCAAACTAGACAAACAAATCCAAAATGTAGACCTCCCTATACACTTGTAACACATGGTATAGTCCAAAGGGGTCTTGTTGCTTTCTCGGTCCTATTTGTGCTGAGATGAAAGCTGGACATGTCCAGAAGAGTACGCGTGCAGATAGACACACTCTGCGCATTGTCTTCTAGATCTTTGTGTAACCAGACTTACAATAAGACAACCAACAAATAACATTTATTGTTATTAAAGCTTATTAAAAAAATGAACTTCCACACAAGGGGGTTGCCATTGGAGTTTTAAAGTTGGCAAGTGGACTCTCTCCTTGCAACTTAAATAGGAGTAGTTGGACTAAAAGAATGTCCAGAAAAATTGGGGAAAAATGAGTAAAGCAGGCTCCAGGCTGCTGACTGTATCAAGGGTTCCTTTTCCCAAAAGAAAGGGGAATAGGCTGCATGTCCTTGACTTAAGTTGGCAATTCAGACCTGAGCCTTTTTCTGTTAGAGCAATCCCAAAAATGAACAAAAGAGAGCAGTCTCTAAAGCTGCTTTCCTTTGGAAGAAATCCATAGGACAGCTGGGTAGCCTTTTTGTAAAAATAAAAGTTTTGTTTTTAAAAAAAAGGAAAACTTTTCCGAAAATGAATGAAAACAAAAAGAATTGTTTTGCAAAAAGATTGGATAGCTAGAAATGAGAGATAAGAATGATCTCTAAGTTATAGAAATGAGAGATAAGAATGATCTCTAAGTTTCTAGCAGTGAGCATTGAATTTTAAATACAGGGTCCTCTTTGGGTTTCCCCTGGAAGGTGACATGTCAGCAAGTTCATTTGAATTTTAAATGGAGAGTGGGAGTCTTACATTTTTCTCTTCAATTTGAGACAGAAAAAGTCAGAAGAAAATTAGTACACATTAATCATTTATATGTTCCCTACATATTAATACTTTTAGTAGTAATTAGAAGAACAAATCTTAATCAGTAAATGCTCCCTTTCTTTAAAGCTGTATTCCTGTGCTGACAGCCACAGATATAAAAGGTTGGGCTCGCCTTGCCTCGAGGGGCATTTGGCTCCCTTTTGTCTTCTCTGTGCTGATCACAGTGAAGGGGGGTCGGTTGATTGAGCATGGGAAAACAAACGAATTGGTTCCCAAGCTGGTTGCTGTTAATGCAAGTCAGGTTAGAGAAAAGCGGGGTGGGAAAATTTGCATAGTTCCCTGAGCTTTAGCTTTGCTGTGCCCGACCACGGAGAGAAAGGACCTCTCTCTTTCTTTCACAGCAAAATCTCTTGAATGTTGCTATCTAAAGATTGGTGGCTTATCAAAGGCATGTCTCTTTAAAGTTTGAAGTGGGCACGAAAACCCTTCGTATGAGCGCTCTCTCCTTTTCTGGCACTGAAGCACTCTTTAAATCTCAAATGGAAAACACATTTTCACGAGTACAAACTCTGCAAACACTTGACCACATGGCTTGAAAGCACTCTGGGCCATAGCTGAGATTGTTCCTGCTGTTTTTTGTGCATTTCTCCTGCCCAGGAGATGGCATTGGCTTGGCTGGGGTCAAGACAGTCCGTGTTGCCTTCTAAGCACGGCGGCTGTTCCATTGTCCCAGAGACCAGCACTGCGCCACCTCTGGTTGGCAGTGTAATAACAACCATTCCGTTTTTCCATGAGTTAAAGAGCTCGTTAACAGTTCTTTAAAGTAACCGTTCCTTAAAGTAGCTTCTTCAAGCTGTTACTTCTTGTTGTGTGCGTGTCTTAAGTGACATCCTCACGGGAGGGAATTTTTGGAGGGATTCCCTATGTTTAAAGGGGAATCCCAACAATTGTGTTAAAAGAAAAGATTTTGCAACAACTTACAGTAAGCTGGCAGCCTGTTGGACTTCTGTATGAACCAAGCCGCAAAGCTTAAATTCTTTGGCTGTCAACTGTTTAAAATTACAGTCTCAGTGAAGAGGGGGTGGAATTTCCTGTGTGCGGTGCACCTTACCTGGAGATTCCGGGAGATTCCGGGAGATTCCAAGATTACATTCTGCTGCTCCCCCCTTCGCTTGCCTTTGTGTCATTGAGTGCCCTATCTCCCCCCTTTGACACTTTCCTGATCTTTAAATCAGGAGGGTGTCATTAATGATAGTAGAGAGAAAAGTTTCACTCAAAGCTTCAAAGGGTGAAGTGAACAAGAAAGAAAAAAAGTTTTACTGAGTACTCCAAAGGGAGAGTGTGTGTCAGCTCTGGTGGGACTGATTCTGCTCACAGGTAGCACCTGTCGTCCTGGGTCCCAGATTCTTCGAGTGTGCTGTGCCATGGTTTGGCTGTGAGAGATGTCAGGAAGCACCGGCTGAATTTCCTCTGCATTTGACAGTTGAGAGGGAGGGGGAGTGTCAAAGCCCTCTGTCTGTGGGGGAGTATTTGAACACTCCGCCAGGGAAGAGGTGGTTGGTGGATCAGGGAGCATTTCCAGGCTGGCTGCTTCTGTAGCAAGCGCTGGCTGCTGCTCAGGACTCCACTGCCATGAAGCATTTTTCTTCAGGAAGGCATAGAGCAGTCTTGCCTTGTCAGCAAGAGCTTCTATGAAATTCCTTGAGATGTTGAAAGTTTCCAATAGTGCCCGCAAGGATGGTGCGGCAGTTGTGGCTGTCAGGCATGAGACTGCCTGCATTCTGTATATGTCTGGGGCTTTTCCGCCAGGTCCTAGTGCTAGCTGCATTGGCTTTGCCTTTTGACAGCTGGCTTTGAAGCCGGTGTCTCTGATCGGATTTAGAACTTTTCTGGTGATGTCAGTGACTTCCTGAGCTGTGAGGGTGTTCAGAACTCGGTAATCTACTGTCATCTTCCATGTGACACCGTCTGCTTTTAAGACGGGCCAGAGGGGTGCGTTGCAGATGGACTGCATTGGGGTGATGAGATCTCATTTCAAAAGTCCCTGAATAGTCTTGGCAATTCCTTCCTCTGCATCTGCAGGATATTTATATTGCTTTTGCGGTTTGGGGTCTCTCCCTGTGATGAGAACACATGCATCCTTCACAGTCCCACACTCTGCCTTGTCTTTAACCCACACTTCTGGGAATTCTTCCTCCAAGGGGTCCCCAGTGATTGGGGAGAGTGGCAAAGGGGCTTTAATGGCTGAGCAGTGATGTATAGCATTTATTTCTCTGGGTCCTTCCGGAATTTCCCATAAAAAGCCGTTGGCCGGGTCTACTGTAAAACAGTGCTCTTTCAAAAATGGGGCACCCAAAATTCCATCACCGTCACCTTTGCTTGAGCAGCCAGAAATCCTGGTGGAAATTTTCCCAACTGTGAGGGGAATATTTTTCCAAATTGGGGCTTTCTGGCTGCCTCCAGCAAAACCTGAAAGTGACACATTTCTTCCTGTGGGCTCGCCTTTCTTAGCCAGATGGGGCTGTAAGATGTTTGTGGCAGCGCCTGTATCAACTAACAAAGTGGCAGGGGTTACCTTCCCGAGATCGCCAATCCCTGCTTTAACCGTGGGTCTACCCCATCTGTCCGGCGTAAGTTTCACCACGACACTCTGAGGGAGATCTGTGCGACTCGGGCACCTCTATGCCATGGATTCGGGCGATTCCTTAAAGGGGTCTGTGCCCTCTAAGGGATGGCGCGTTGCAACCGGAATGTCCTGGTTCCTTCCTGCTCTCTCTTCCTCTGCAAGCACTTGGAAGAGGATGTCATTGGGCTGGCCATCGAAGTGAGTTATGTCGTGTCCCCTGTCTTTCAGATGCATCCACGCATGCCAGTGAAGTGGGTCCATGTTTGGTGGACAGCCTCCTTCTCTTTGGTCATACTGTGATCTGGTCTGAAAGGCTGATCGGGGAGGGGGGAGGAGGGGGAGAGTTGGGAGATCTCTAGTAAGTTCCCTGCGTTTGGGGTTGGTTTTGAAAGGACGAGGGCGGTGTGGATGGAAGAGGTCTTGTGTACTCAGTGTCTGGAGCTGAGCGCTCTCCCACCTTACCGTGGTACACAGTGTCACTGTCTCTCCACGAGCGACCACGTCCTCTCTTGCCCGGGTACCCTTGGTTAAACCTAACCTTTTTAGTCCCTGGTTCTCCTGTGGGGCTGTTCTGGTTCTTTGGACCAGGTCCACTGTTGGCGTACATGACTGCCAAAATTGCTGTGTCTTCCTCCTCCTTGTCTTTTCGTTTCCCTGTCTTGGGCGGCTTGAAATTGCCAGACCCTCTCATGATTGCTGCCACTCTTGCAATGTCTGCTCTTAGCTCGTCCCAGGTTCCTTGTGCGACATCTGAAGTGTGCAGAGCCAATTGAGTTTGTCCATTGAGTCCCTTCACCAATGAGTCCCGAAAGGCGGGTACATTAAAGTCAAGGGGATCATTGGAGTCGTCAATTATGTCTGCCACTAGTCCTAGGAGCTGTTTGCGAGCCATGTAAATCTCTGGATCCTCGTTGGGACCTTGCTTTTCCAAATGAAAGAGGGCGCTTATGGTGGTTACAGGATTTAAATAGCCTAGCACGTGTCTAAACCAATTGTACTTCGTCTCAGCTGTCAGATCCTTTGCTGCGACTGCAGAATTAACGGCAGCAAGGTGAGTTCCAGTGGCACACTTCCTAGCCACTTGTGTTAAGTCTTCCCCAGTGAGACCTCCATAAGCAGTGTTTGCTGCAGTCATCCACTGCACTACATTGTCTCTGTGAAGGGGCCCTAGTTCCTCTGCGACAGCTTTCACTTCCTCAGGGCGCCAAAGACGATTTTCAACAATAGTAGTTGTAGTGGTCCTGCCATTCCCACGTACCGTGCGTCTAGTGGTACTTACTGGGTCCATTGGTAAAGGGGTAGGAGTCTCTAAGCTGCAAGGGTTAGAGGGAGGGATCTCCTGTTTCCGAGGGGTTTCCACGGCGTGCGTGGGTTGCCTGACCTCGTCGGAGTCCGAGTCCCAGTTCTCTAAGTCCACCATTCCTTCGGGATGTATAGTAGAAATGATGGCTTGCTGGAGCCCTAGTTTTTCCTTTAGGTCATTGATGGTTTTAAGACAAGCATCATGGGAGGCTAGTTATCTCCGTTTCTGCACCTGGTCTGCGAGGTATTTGGCTGCCTTTTGCGCAGACGCAAAATTCTCAGTCATTTTCTCTAATGCCAGCTCCACCTTTGCTAGTTTCTCTTGTGCTTCTGAGGCAGAAAGTCTAGCTTCCTTTAAGCAATCTGCCAAAATCTGCTTTTCCATCACTAAATTTACCCTGTCAGCCTTTAGACGAAAGAGTTCTTCCTCTGAGGCTTTTTGAAGCTCTTCCATCTCTAATTGAAATTCTTCCCTTCTCTTTTCTAATAGTGTCTCGTAATAATGCCTCTGGGAATCAATTGCGTGTGCATTTTCTGATTTTTGCTTCTCTGCATCTGCTAAAATAGTCTCTTTTTTCCTTCTGTTGCTCTCTTTGAGCGATTCCAGATGTTTAGTCTGCTCTGCTCTCAGTACCGCTAATTCAGCACTGTGTATGTGATTCATTTGTGAGACTTCATTTGCACGTTCTGTAATCTGCATAGCCTGCAGTTCTGAAATTTTTCTGAGATCACCTAATTCACAGGCCAAATTTCTCCTAGTCCTCTCGGCTCTGCGCTGGCATGCCATGAATCCCATAAGAAAGCATACCACTCCGGCTAATCCGTGCCAAAGGAACACACTTCCCATTGAAATCACATCCCGCATAACTGAGTGTCCTCCAATATCATCAGCATATTGGTCTAGGGTGGATGCACCAAGGTTCATTGTCCACTTTAGCATTTCCATGATGCTTAAGAGCAAATGTGCTCTAACAGGTCACGACCGGGGCTCCGCGGAGTTTAGCTGCATGTCCTGATCTCGACCGGCTGGTCTTAGTTTTGGGCGAGAGTTCTCGTCCGAGAAAAGGTGGGGGCCAAGGGTGAGCTGCAACTCAATAACTCTTAAGCTCCCGGCAGGTTTTCACCCAAACAAACACTGGCTTGGGAGGAGGGACCTGATAACCTTAAAGAGAGTGCGTTTGTGCTCAGAAGGAAGCCTCTTGTGTCCCCTGTTGCTATAAAGGAGTCTCGCATTCAGGGAGAGCTCGTATTAGCTCACTCCTGTAGCAGGAGACCTTTATATGCAATCAGTAACAGGTCCGCTTTTCTGTCATCACAAAGGCGAGGGCAGATTTTTGGGGAAAGTATCTCTGTCCCATCCGTGGTTAATCTGATAACCAAAGCTATAGGTTTTGGAAGTGGGGGCTCCACCCTCTCACTTCTGGAGTACCTAGAAACCAGACCACAGGTTTTAGGGCTTTTCACCCTCTCTGGGATGACCTGGGAACCAAGATGCAGGATTTTGGGGGGTGGGGACCGTCATCCGTCCCACTGGCAATCCTGTTAACCACAAAAGCTATAGGTTTTGGAAGCAGGGGCTCCACCCTCTCACTTCTGGAGTACCTAGAAACCAAAGCTTGGCCGCAGGTACCCTCTCGGTCCTTGCGCCACTGAATTCTGAGTGCCTGGCCCCTTTCGTCCTGGTCTCAAGGTCTGCTCTGAGGCATTCCAGCTCCCAGGCAGCCTGGTTGTGGGTTTTGGCTGAGCAGATTGATCAAATCTACTGCCTTGGGTTACCCACTGAACCAAAATGAAGAGGTTTACAAAAGAGACTCCCTGGCCACTTAGGAGGGGGCGAGATTTACCTCTTAACTCAACTTCCCTTCCTTTCTGTTCCTAAGTGCTTTAAAGGGAGGGGGATTATATGTGCGTGCGTGAGCGTGTGTGCTTGTGCAAACATCGGGGCTCCGTGGTCTGGTCCTCTTTGTAGTCTCGCCTCGGTTCCAAACAGAACAAAAAAGCGGAGCGCGGCTTGGGCTTTTCCAGGGGGGCAGAGAGAAGAAGATGCGGAAAATCCAACCCACGATAGATTACCTCACTAAAGGCCAGGCACGCAGACAGAAACCTTGCACACTCTAGTTGGCTTTCCAGCACGAAGCTCTCTCTCCACGTCCTTAGCTCAGAGAAGGGGCGGGTCGAGTCACCTGTTCTCAGAGCTCAAGGGGCATACCTAAGACGGGGCACCATTAATCTGTTAGCCGGACTGCTTATCTATGCAGTGGCTGACTAACTTATTGAGGTCTTTTTGCCAGTGTATACAGAGAAAGCAAGTTTCGTGCCAGAGAGCCCTATTTCTTCAAAAGGAAAATGCTTGACAAGGTTTCTTAATTTGAATCAAGATTCTCTTTATTGAATGTTCTTATTATTTACAGGCATACAAAAACAGGTTCACACACACATACATTCAAGTTCCTTTAGTTACAGTAGAAATGGAAAACAATATTTGGGGTTTAAACTAAAGGTATGCTTGGGGGGGGGGACATATACTTATCTGTTCCAGTAGTCTCGACCTTCCACAGTTCAGGAACAAGGATTGTTTCTAACTAAGGATATTCTTACTTTTGCTGCACACAGTTAGAGCCAGCTAACAAATGTGAGGGCTACTTGGTCGCAACTCCAAGTAAGCACAATAAGTTACCTTAGCTATCTTGTTGGTAAGGTGATGATGAGAAGGCAGGAGGCTTGGAAGAGAGCGCGCGCGCGTGTGATTTCTTCTCCGGAACAAAAGGTTGCACCCCGTTTTATCAGCTGGTATGGGGGCTGGCTTGGGGTGTCTCTGGGTCCATACCATCCCTATATCATTGGCTAAAGGATGTGGGAGTTCCCTCCTACTAAGGTGGGGCAATAGTGAAAGTCTACACCTTTCTACAAGGGAGGTTTTTGGTCAAGCTGCTAAGATGGGTTGGCATGGAAACCTTTAGGTATGTAGATGGATCTGGCCATTCTCAGGTGGCAAACTTCACACGTGTGTGCCTTAAACATCCTGTGGGTTACGTGAGGTGTAGAACTTCTTCAATGGTGGGAAAGCTGTTGTTTCTACATTCTGCTGAAGGATTGTAATGGAGATGCTAATATAGAGGCTTCTTGTTCCCAAGGCCTCATGGGTAAGTATGTGCAAGGCATGTCTGTGACCTCATTTGCATGGAAGTACAGGCTGTGTGGTACCTCCTCTTACACAGAGAGTCACATTAACTCAAGCGTACATTCTCCCAAAGCAAAGACACTTGCTGGCACCATTCCTGGTGTGCATGCAGGTCAGAAAATAACAAATAAAAGCATTTTCAAAGTTCATCTCCTAACAAGATGCAGTGCCCTGAAGGCCTGTGTGAATGTCCCACCCCGACCCCGTATTTGCGGCGAGTGGATTTTAGCTCACTCGCGAAGCCAAATGGACCCGATGCAGCTTCAATTGGCCCTGCAGGAACCGATGCCCCCTGGCGGTTTGTTGGATGAGCTTGTGGACGACTGGCATAGTTGACTTTCCACAGCCATCGATGTGATCACTCCCCGGCGCCCTCTGCGCCCTTGCTTTAGGCTGGCCCCCTGGTATACCCAGGGGTCGCAGCTGATGAAGCAAGAGCTAAGATGGTTAGAGAGATGGTGGTGCCGAGCTCGCGACGAGGCTACAAGAGCATCCTATAGGACATTTATGAGATCCTATGAGATGGCAGTCAAGGCTGCGAAGATGGATTTCTATGCAGCCAGGGTTGCGTCTGCTAGCTCTCGCCCAGCCCAATTATTTAGAACAATTCTGTCTTTGACAGCTCTGCCACAGGGCAGACAAAATGATAGGGAATTGGATATTGGCTGTGAGGCTTTTTGCGAGCTATTTTGTGGATAAAGTCTCTTCGCTCCGCCACAACCTCCCCGCCACAGTTGATACAGTTAGTGAACTCCAGGCCCCTTGCACGTCTTCAGGTCCAGGTTTAGAATACTTTGACCAGCTCAGCCTGGAGGAAGTCGACAGGTTACTTGTGTCTGTACGCCCAACCACGTGTGACCTTGATCCGTGCCCTTCCTGGCTCATTGAAGCGGGCCACGAGGGGTTTCGAGGTGCCTTGAGGGAGATTATTAACAAGTCCCTCTTGGAGGGGCAGTTCCCTGAGGCACTCAAGGAAGTGATGGTCCGCCCTCTCTTGAAAAAATCAACTATGGACCCAACTGAATTGGCTAATTACCGGCCGGTGTCCAATTTGCCCTATTTGGGCAAACTGATTGAGAAGGCGGTGGTGGTTCAGCTACAGGGTTACCTGGATGACGCTTCTGTCCTTGACCCATTCCAGTCCGGTTTTCGCCTGGGACATGGGACGGAGATAATACTGGTTGCCCTGACTGATGACCTCCGTAGGCATCTGGACCAAGGTGGTGTGGTGGCGCTGTTGTTATTAGATCTGTCAGCTGCGTTTGTTACGGTTGACCACCAGCTGTTGGCCCACCGCCTCGCCGATGTGGAGATCAGGGGGCTTGCCCTTCAATGGCTTGCCTCATTTCTCCAAGGTTGGGGACAGAGGGTAGTGCTGGGGGAACAACAGTCCCAGAGGCACCCACTTGAGTGTGGGGTGCCTCAGGGGGCTGTGCTTTCCCCTATGCTGTTTAACATATATATGCGCCCCCTCACGCAGCACATCCAACCTGTGCTGAAAGTGCTGCACTGGCTGCCTATAGCATACCAGATTCGCTTCAAAGTGCTGGTGCTTACCTTTAAAGCCCTATATGGCCAGTGTCTGACTTACCTGAGGGACCACATTTCCCCATATATTCCCCAAAAAGCACTTCGGTCGGGGTTGCGACACTGGCTGGTGACCCCTGGCCCTAAAGAGGCCAAGCTTGCGGCAACAAGGGCCAGGTCTTTCTCAGTGGTGGCTCCTATCTGGTGGAATGAGCTCCTGGAGGAGATCAGGGCTCTGCGGGACCTTGTGCAGATCCGCAGGGCCTGCAAGATGGAGCTCTTCTGCCAGGATTATGAGTAGGAGCCGCCACGGCCACTGACACCACTGCTTCTCTATAGAGAGAGACCACTGGGGAGTAACATCTTCCCATCTCCCCAGTCTTCCCCCCTGTTATGCAAGATTATAGGAGTCTATATGTGCATCCGTAGAACTGATTTTAAGCTGTTTTAAATTTGTATTCTGTAACTTGTATACTGAATGCACTTGGTGCCTTATGTAAGCTGCCCTGAGCCTGTTCGTGGGGAGGGCGGGGTATAAAATAAATAAATAAATAAATAAATAAATAAATAAGCATTGTGTCCAGATCTTGGGAGGTGGTAGTTCCACTCTATTCTGCTATGATCAGGTCTCACCTGGAGTACTGTTTCCAGTTTTGGGCACCACACTTTAGGAAGGATGTTGACAAGCTCTAGCGTATCCAGAAGAGGGCGAGCAGGATTTGAACCCAAGTTTTATGAGGAAAGACTGAAAGAGTTGGGTATGTTTAGCCTGGGAAAGACAAGACTTAGAGGGGACATGATTGCAGTCTTCAAGTATTTGAAGGGCTTTCATGTAGAAGCTGGAGCAGATCTTTTCTCTCTTGCTCCGGATAGCAAGACTAGATCTAATGGGTGGAAATTACAAGGGAGTCATTACCGGCTAGATATCAGGAGAAACTTCCTAACTGTCAGAGTGGTTGAGCAGTGGAACAGTCTGTCTTGGGAGGTGTTGGATGCTCCTTCCCTGGACATTTTCAAGCGAAGGCTGGATGACCATCTTTTGGGTATGTTGTAGGTATGTAGAGCTATCTTTGAATGAACAATGCAAAGTAATAGAGGAAAACAATAGATTGGGAAGGACTAGAGATCTCTTCAAGAAAATTGGAGAAATCAAGGGAACATTCCATGCAAAGTTGGCCATGATAAAGGACAAAAACGGTAGGGACCTAACAGAAGCAGAAGAGATTAGGAAAAGATGGCAAGAATACACAGAAGAACTATACAAGAAGGACCTCAATGTTCTTGACAACCACGATGGTATAATCACTGACCTCAAGCCAGACATCCTGGAATGCGAAGTTAAATGGGCCTTAGAAAGCATTACTAACAACAAAGCTAGTGAAGGTGATGGTATCCCAGCTGAGTTATTCAAAGTCTTAAAAGAAGATGCTGTTAAGTGCTGCACTCAATTTGCCAACAAATTTGGAAAACACAACAGTGGCCACTGGATTGGAAAAGGTCAGTTTACATTCCAATCCCAAAGAAGGGCAATGTCAAGGAATGTTCAAACTATCGCACAATTGCACTCATTTCACACGCTAGCACGGTCATGCTCAAGATCCTACAAGCTAGGCTCCAACAGTACGTGGATAGAGAATTGCCAGAAGTACAAGCTGGGTTTCGAAGAGGTAGAGGAACTAGAGATCAAATTGCCAACATTCGCTGGATTATAGAGAAAGCAAGAGAGTACCAGAAAAACATCTACTTCTGCTTCATTGACTATGCTAAAGCCTTTGATTGTGTGGATCACAATAAACTATGGCAGGTTCTTAAAGAGATGGGAGTACCGGACCACCTCACATGTCTCCTGAGAAACCTGTATAAGGGTCAAGAAGCAACAGTTAGAACCGGATATGGAACAACTGATTGGTTTAGCATAGGAAAAGGAGTACAACAAGTATTTATATTGTCACCTTGCTTATTTAATTTATATGCAGAGTACATCATGCAAAATGCTGGCCTGGATGAATCACAAGCTGGAGTTAAGATTGCTGGGGAAAAGATCAATAACCTCAGATATGCAGACGATAGCACTCTGATGGCAGAAAGTGAAGAGGACCTCAAGAGCCTCTTGCCCAGGGTGAAAGAGGAGAGTGCAAAAGTGGGCTTGAAGCTCAACATCAAAAAAACTAAGATCATGACATCTGGCCCCATCACTCCTTGGCAAATAGAAGGGGAAGTCGTAGAAGTAGTGACAGACTTCACATTCCTGGGATCCCAGATCACTGCAGATGGTGACTGCAGCCATGAAATTAAAAGACGCCTGCTCCTTGGGAGGAAAGCGATGGCAAACCTAAACAGCATGATAAAAAGCAGAGACATCACCCTGCCAACAGAAGTCCGCATGGTCAAAGCAATGGTATTCCCCGTAGTAATGTATGCCTGCGAGAGCTGGACTATAAGGAAGGCCGAGCACTGAAGAATAGATTCTTTTAAACTATGGTGCTGGAGAAGACTCTTGAGAGTCCCTTGGACTGCAAGGAGATCAAATCATTCAATCCTAAAAGAAATCAACCCTGACTGTTCCCTGGAAGGCCAGATCCTGAAGTTGAAGCTCAAATACTTTGGCCACCAAATGAGAAGGGAGCCTTCACTGGAGAAGACCCTGATGCTGGGAAAGATTGAAGGTCAAAGAAGAAGGGGATGGCAAAGGATGAGATGGTTAGACAGTGTCATCGATGCAACGAACATGAAATTGGGCAAACTTCAGCGGACAGCGGAAGACAGGAGGGAGTGGTGTGCTCTGGTCCATGGGGTCGCGAAGAGTCGGACTCGACTATGTGACTGAACAACAACAACAACAA
Organism: Gekko gecko; assembly: GCA_029375565.1. Taxonomy (NCBI): domain Eukaryota; kingdom Metazoa; phylum Chordata; class Lepidosauria; order Squamata; family Gekkonidae; genus Gekko; species Gekko gecko. The sequence continues at coordinate 33,924,981 of JAPDNY010000002.1, read as the reverse complement.
CAACCATGTCTTTCTAGACTTCATAACAAGGTTTGAGTCCAGTGAAACTGATGCCAACATCCTGAGGGCACTAAGGTTCTTTTACTTGTGTGGCTACCTGATCAACCACACAGTAAAACAATTATCCAGGCAGTAAAGGGTAACAAAAGAATTTATTCAAATAAAGGAACATCTCACAGCTAAAAATGCAGTGTAGATGTTCAATGTGTTACAGCCAGGAGCTTGCTTATATACTCTTCTTGCTCCTTCTCTCTTTACATCACTACTGACATCATTTAGATATGCTCAGCTCAGATTTCTTTGTCTGGTCAGTCATTAATCACATATTTGACACACAAGATATTACTTGGCCGCATCTCAACTCCTACGAAGTAGGTGCACTGTAATTATGTTGATTTATATTTCTGTTCACTTCTTTTGGCTACCTTCCTAGACTCCTTTCACCTTTGAATGAACCCTCAGACTGAGTTCATTTTTAGTACAAAACTTAGATGTTTTCATTACAAAAATGGTTATTTTACATTACTACATTCTTAAATATTTTATAAACTTGTTTTCACTAAAAGGTATACAAAATATGAAAGCATATATCATTACAATGACATTCTAAAGAATTAAACCCTTTACATGAATTCTTTTAATGTTTTAAAGTAGCCTATGGCATAAAGCTCCTGTAGATTCACTGAATCTATCAGTCTTTATTTGGGTCCATCAGAATATTTTTACAAAATATTTAAACTTCCTTATTTCATCATGATACGTTATTTTAATTTAACCAGCAGGAGTCACCCTTTTATAATACAAGTTCTACATTTCTAATTGACCCTTTTAATTGGCTTCCAGGCATGCATGATTTATTATTTTATTTTCTTAAACCTTTTGAAACATCTCCCAACTTTCTGTTTGTTAAAAACTTAAAAGCACACAATAACTTATGGTATACCCTTTTAATTAGTTTCTTTAACTGACAGACCCATGATTAATGACTTCTGTTTTGGCTGAATCTCCACACACACACACCTGGCCAGCTCTTGGTCATTTTGTAATGTTTTGCTTTTTAGTAGTTATGGATCTTTGCCAGGTTAGTTGCGTGTATAATGATTTCTCTTTAGGCAAGCATCCTTTTTGTCTTAAGCTTAATAACTTTCTATAGCAAAGCTTACAATTAATAAAGGATAGTTGCTTTTACAAATATACAAATTCAGCCTTAAACAGTGGTTGAATCTGCATTTGTCTTTCCCACTGGTGTCCCAGCCTTCTGACTCTGTCTTTAAAAAAGCTGTCTACGTTCGCTTTCATTTTCACACTTCAATAATGCTAGCATACTTTTGCATGTCTGCATATGTTTATTGCCCTATCATGGTAGTTCCACTGTCATTGCACCTCCACACCACTTTAAATGAATCTTCTCCAAACAACTCTTCAAACAAGCATGGAAAAAGATGGCGTCACAGCACACGAAACTGATTTTAAAATGCAAATGCAGATTTGACCATCATATAAAGTTCTAAAAACACACACAATCAGATCAAGAGAAGGGGTTTCTCTCTGTTACAGTATATAGCTGTCCTCTGTTTTACCCCAGTTTTAGGCTTTGCTAACATCATCTTGATTAATTCCTTTGAATTAAAAAGATGGAACATTGCTCTTTTAACCGACAATTAATTAGTGTAATGCTTTCACAAGAGTCCAGTTGATGTGAGTGACTATACAAAACAACAGATTCTCTTCCTTTTTAAAACAGGTTGAAAAGGCAACATATATATAGATCCTGCCTATAGACTCTAATACAATATTAATATGTTAGAGTATTCCAAACTCGAGGAAAGAGAGAGCAGCCTCTTTGATGTTTCCTCATCTAAAATTACTGAAAAATCATAAACCACTACAATAAACTTTTCACCTCTTTCTTTGAAGCATCCCAATTAAGAAGGCTGACACAAGAACACCTGTTCATTAAAACTCAAACAGTCCTTAGTTAGGAAAAACCTCCCATGTCAATTAAAAGTGATTTAAACCACCTGTCTTTATAAAACTGTTTAGTGGTTTAAACCGTTCACCAACTCTACCGGGAGAATCCCAAAGAATCTTCCCCCCCCCCAAAGAGTTCTGAAATGCTAGCAATACTCAATAGACAATCATTTGAACCCTGGGTATCGCCTACAAAACCTTTAAGACCAACAAAGTTTTTGTGTGCACACAGACTTCTTCAGACTGTTGGACTTCATGTTTTCAAAGTGGAATTACTTATTCCTCAAACTGAGCAAAAAAGGAGTAATAAATGTTCCTCTCCTCACCCCCTATCCCCATGCATACTGGAATCAAACATTCAACATTTGAGCAACGAGAAAGAGAGAGAGAGAGAGAGTTAAAGGGGGTCCTGAAATGGCTACCTGACCTTTAAAACAAGCAGGGTGGTGGGTCCATCCTTCAGTTGCTTGCTTTAATGGGTAGGCAGTCATTAGAGTGCTCCATTTCATTCCACCCTGCTATCAAGAAAGGGGGGAAGTGAAAGGGAGCCCTGAAATGGCTTCCCACCCTTTAAACCAAACAGCCAAACAGGGACATGCATATTTGTGCAGATTATAAGTGCATGATAAACAAAGCCTTACAAGACCACGCTTTTCTGGTTCCGGTGGTAAGCCATGTGTTGGCCACTCTTGCAGGGGCACAGATTTTCGGCAAGCTGGACCTGCCTACCAGTAGTTGCCGGTCAATGTGGCCTCCGCTGAGGCACAAATGATTGCTACACACAAGGGGGCTTTTAAAGTAACTTGATTGCAATTTGGGGTGGGTGTGGCACCAGGAATTTTTCAGTCGTTCATGGATTCCCTCCTCAAAGGCATCCCAGGAGTGCAGTCATTTCTAGACGATGTCATCATCACAGCACTGGACCCCACCACCTTCATGGCTCGGCTCCGGGCGGTACTACAGAGGTTCAACGCCACCGGCCTCAAGATAAAGAAAGAAAAATGCCTTAAGAACATAAGAACATAAGAGAAGCCAATGTTGAATCAGGCCAATGGCCCATCTAGTCCAACACTCTGTCACACAGCGGCGAAAATATACCAGGTGCCATCAGGAGGTCCAGCAGTGGGGCCAGGGCACCAGAAGCCCTCCCACTGCTGCCCCCTCCAGCACCAAGAATAGAGTGCATCACCTGCCCCAGACTGAGAGTTCCCATCTATACCCTGTGGCTAATAGCCACTGATGGACTTCATAAGAACATAAGAGAAGCCTTCTTGGGGTGCCATGCATCGAGTTCCTGGGATTCACCATGGATGACCAAGGGATTCACCCCACGGGTGATAAGGTCAAAGCAATCACACAGCCCCCCCCTCCTTCTTCCAAGGCGGAGCTGTAGGCTTTCTTGGGACTGCTAAATTTTTATCACACATTTCTGCCTATGAAAGCGGTGGTGGCAGAACCCCTCCACCGCCTCTTGGACAAAGACACACAGTGGGTCTGGGGGCCCGCACACGCCAAGGCATTTCAAGGAGTCAAGGATTTGCTGACATCTAACACCATGCTGCAGCATTTCAATGAGCTGGCCTGCTGCCTCACCAATGTGGGGATACAAGAGCTGGCCCTTCAATGGTTTGCTTCTTTTCTCCAAGGTCGGGGACAAAGGATGGCGATAGGGGAGCAGCAGTCCCGGAGGCACCCTCTTGATTGTGGTGTGCCTCGGGGCAGTGCTGCCTCCAATGTTGTTTAACATCTAAATGCGCCCCCTTGCTCAGATTGCCCAGAGGTATAGGCTTGGGTGTCATCAATATGCGGATGACACTCAGCTCTATCTGATGGTAGGCAGCCAGTCAAACTCCGACCCAGGTGACCTTCAACATGGCTGGCTGTCTCAGACTGAGTTGGCTGAAGCTAAACCTGGTGAAGACGGAGGTCATGGGCCTAGGTCGGGTCTGTTCAGAGTTGGGACACCCTCTCCCGACCTTCGATGGGGCGCCTTTGGTGCCAGTATTGGGGGTTAAGAGTTTGGGAGTACTCCTGGACTCCTCAAATGATGGAGGCCCACGTAGCAGCCACTGCCAAGTTGGCCTATCATCTTCGGCTGGCATGGCAGTTGGTTCCCTTCCTTGACCGTGATGACCTGGCTACAGTGATCCATGTGACAGTTACCTCGAGGCTGGGCTACTGTAATGCTCTGTAGGCGGGACCTCATCTGACCTGTGATGAAGGCGCTGCACGCCAATAGCATACCGGATCCACTTCAAAGTGCTGGTTTTTACCTTTAAAGCCCTTTATGGCCAGGGTCCGGCATATCTAAGGGATCTGCCTTTCCCCATATGTTCCCCCAAGGGCACTACAGTCGGGGGGCCAACATCTTTTGATTACCCCAGGCCTTAGGGACGTCAAATTCGCTGAGACTAGGGCTAGGGCCTTTTTGGTGTCAGAATCTACCTGGTGGAATGAGCTCCCAGAGGAGATCCAGGTCCTGCGGGATCTTGCGCAGTTCTGCAGGGTCTGCAAGATGGAGCTCTTCCACCAGGCTTTCGAGTAGGAACAGCCACCGCTATTGTTCCATCAATGCACCGTTGCTGGAAATTGGTAGAGATACCATCTGGGTGCAAGTGGGCCCGGGGAGGAAGACAGGCTGTCTGCCGATTTCGAACTTATATCATTAGTCCGGATCCACCTTACCAGAACCCATCTTGGAACTGGGAAAATTAGAGCACCAGCACTTTGTTGTACTACTGTTATGTTTTTATCTTGTTTTAATTGTTTTAATTACGGCTTTTTGCCCCAATTGTCAGCCACCCTGAGCCTTAGGGGACGGAGGGATATACATCGAATGATAAATAAATAAATAAATAAATAAATAAATAAATAAATAAATATATAAAATAAGAAGTGGGCCTCTATTCCATAGTACCGGAGGAGGTACACCTTTTTCTTTTCTGGGTCGGTGACATCGTGGATGGTAAAGTGGCTCTCAAGGGTTTCCAGCCACGTCTCCCCTTGTGTAGGGAAATGTCAAAGGCCGGGAGACTCTCAGATGCAGCAGCCATGGTGTGGGGACCACGTGGAGGCTTGGGAGCAGTGGCGACAGTTACAGAAGTGTGGAGTGGTGCTGCACTTGGAGTCAGCGGTGTGGTGAGCGGGAACAGGCAAAGTGGGTGCCGATGCAGAGCAGCGTGCTGTGGCCTTGGTGCTGGTGCTCGATGTGATGCTTGAATCTTCCGGGTCATTGTTCATGGGAGGTTGAATCCCATTCTCATCATCAGTGAAAAGTACTGAGACTGATGAGTCCGTAGAGTGAAATCAGCTCATACTTTTATTTGAAGATCAGGAACAAGACAACATTAGCCGGCTCGCAGGCTGGCTTATATTCAGTGAGAACCCACACCCCAAAACACACCCATACACATTCATTGGCTATTTACAGTGGCCGAGAGTTCCTTAGGCTCTCGGCCGGGAGCCTAGCCCTCCGATTGGTGTGGGCTAGGATCCACTTAGTCCATTGTTCGTTGGCGCGAAGTTCCTAGATTAGTGGGACCGCATGGAGCCCTCTGGGTGCCACGCGGTCTGGACTGAGTACATTACAATGTCAATAGCATTCCCCTGATCCAGCAAGGTAGTAACTTTCTGGGCGGGAAAGAGATAAGATTAGTCTGATACAACTTTTTCTTGAGAAATCCATGCTGGCTCTTAGTAATTACAGTCATTCTTTCTAAATGCTCAAGGACTGTCTGTTTGATTATTTGTTCTAAAACTTTCCCAGGTATAGACGTCAAGCTGATGGGTCAGTAGTTACCGGATCCTCCTTTTTCTCCTTCTTGAAGATGGGGGCAACATTTGCCCACCTCCAGTCTTCTGGCACCTCACCTATTCCCCAAGAATTTGCAAAAATAATGGACAGAGGCTCAGAAATGACATCTGCAAGTTCTTTTAGTACCCTTGGATGCAGCTCATCTGGCCATGAAGACTTTGTGCCATTTAAAGAAACTAGGTGTTTATGTACTTCTCCTATGTCAATCCTAGGCTGCAACTCCATTCCCTCATCTTGTGTTCTGTTTTTGCCATGTTGAGCACCATGTTCTTTGTCAGAGAAGACTGAGGAAAAGTAGGAATTGAGCAGTTCTGCCCTCTCCTAATCACCTATTACAATTTTACTTTCCTGTCCCCACAATGGGCCTACCATGTCCTTGCTCTTTTTTGTACTTTGAAAATAAGAAAATAACCTTTTTTTGTTGTTTTTAGCATCTCTCACTACTCTAAGCTCATACTGGGCTTTAGCTTTCCTAACTTTCTCTCTCTACAAGCATTGGTTATTTGTTTATATTCATTCTTGGTTATAAGGCCCTCCTTCCACTTTCGGAATGAGTCTTTTATTTTTCAAGCTATTGCTGGAGCCACCTTGGCTTCTTTAGGCTCCTCCTATTTTTCCTTCTCATAGAAATCGTTTGTGATTGTGCCTGTGGTATTTCACTTTTAAGAAACTCCCATCCCTCTTGAGCTCCCTTCTCCTTAAGTATTTCTGAGCACAGGATTCTACCCAGCATAACTTTAAGTTTATCAAAATTTGCTTTCCTGAAGTCCAACCTATATGTCATACTATGTACCACTTTTACATTCCCCAAGACTGTAAATTCCAAAATTACATGCTCACTATTACCCAGGGTGCCCACTACTTTCACCTCGTCAACCAGTTCTTCCCTTTGGGTAAGTATCATGTCCACTTCAGCCTCTTCCGCAGCAGTGGTTGGGGCATAGACATGGATTACTGTGATGTTGAATGGTTTGCCTTGGATTTGGACTGAGATCATCCTGTCATTTTTGAGATTGTATCCCAATACTACCTTTCTCACTCTCTTGTTGATTATAAAGGCCACACCATTTTTTCTACGGGATTCCTGGCCACAGTAGTAGATATAATGGTCTTCTGAGTTAAATTCGCCCATTCCTGTCCACTTTAGTTCACTGATTCCCAAGATGTCGATGTTCATTCTTGCCATCTCATTTTTGACCACGTCAAGCTTACCTTGATTCATAGATCTTACATTCCAGGTTCCTATGCAGTATTGTTCTTTGCAGCATCGGACTTTCCTTTCACCGTCAGATACATCCACAACTGAGCGTCCTTTCGGCTTTAGCCCAGCCGCTTCACTCTTTCTGGGGTTACTCGTACTTGCCCTCTGCTCTTCCCCAGTAGCATATTGGACAACTTCTGACCTGAGGGGCTCATCTTCCGGCATCATATCTTTTAGCCTTTTGTTACTGTCCATGGGGCTTTCTTGGCAAAGATACTGGAGTGGGTTGCCATTTCCTTCTCCAGGGGATCACGCTTGGTCTGAGTTCTCTGCTGTGGCCTGTCCATCCTGGGTGGCCCTCCATGGCATAGCCCACAGCCTCATCGAACCACGCAAGCCCCCTCGCCACGACAAGGCAGTGATCCATGAGGGAGAGCAGGACATGGACCTTCACTGAACTATAGTTTGCTATTCTCAGATGTGGCATGTTTAGATTATCTAATACATAGCATAATGACATTACCATTCCATAGTAGCAGGAGTTTGGGGTGATTTTTCACAGTGTTTAGAGCTTTATTAAAAAGAAGTTATTGAGATTTTGAGAGGAGCAAGAAAGTTGCAATTCAGGCTATCGAAACATTCACTGGTCCCCTAAGTCTTCCTTGCTGAGAGCAGCTAGGAAGCCAGTTCAGTTCTCACATGCAATAGCTAAGGCAGAAGAATAGATTTTTCTTAACTTATGATTTACACTGTGTACATTGCAGTAGGATATGGTATTGTTACCCACTAAGGTCCTAATACCTGCAGAGAGAGTGGGCAGGTTCAGCCTGTTTTGACAGCGGAACTCCTACCTATGGTTATTAAGAATGTGTAACTGCTGCAACTACATGTATACTTAAACACAGACATAAGAGAGGCAATACAACCAGTGCACTTTAACATTTAAAATAAACTCTTTATTTAAACAAAGCATGGAGGTTTTCATAGGAATACTCATTCATTCCTGGTTGGCTACTATTACTTCATAACAATGGATCTTCGGATATTACTGGTTACAGATATCTTCAGCAGCCACAAAGATGCACAGAATAGAAAAACAACCCTAAACACATAGATAATGCATATATTGCAGGTCCAGGTTAAAGCTCACAGATACTGGAACAGTACAAGAGGTTTTCAGGCTGTACTTGGGAGGCTGCAGCTCTTCTCAGTTGGATCCAACATTTACCTGCAAGAATTCAAAGCAGGCCTTAAAACAGAAAAATATGTGCAGGCCTTTCCCCACCCTTCTGGTGCTATTGCCTCTTCCTGGGCTAGGCTGAACTGCTAGGCTGCTGGGGATAACCAGCCCCCTTTAGGGAAGGCTACAGACACTGAGCATGCTCCATTAACTTATAGGAGGGGGAAAGGGAGTTAATTGCCACACTACCTATTGGCAAATGCAGGCATGCCTGATCCCTGTATGCTGTTAACAGCTACAAAACTGCATGGGTTACATTATAAAAGAAAGAAACAAAGCAGAATCAGGGAGACTATCCCTCCAAGGGACCTAGCCAGAACACTGAAGAGCATTGTGTCCACTGTTGAGATGTTGATCTCAATGGACCAACAGAATGATTCACCTTCATGTTTTCCATTTTCTACTCATGTCTCTGCTTTAAAATCCTGTCCTGGAAGTCACATTTGTGGCTGAAGTTCTACACTCTGCTGTCCAACTCAGGGCAGTGCAAGAGAATGCACATGGTTCTTCTTTACAATGGAAAGGACCTCATCTTGCTTTAGGGTTGGCATCAGCCTGGAGAAAAAGATGTTCTCTCTGCCCCTTTAACAGAGATGGGAACAGATAATTGAAGATTTCCACAGGGTTGAAATAAATAACTTTCCATAAAGCCTCTATGAAAGTGACAAGACCTTTTTTTTGGAATCTAAGTTTTTGGATAACCTGCCTTTATTTCATACCAATAACAAGACATCCTCTTTGCAGCAATTCTCATGAATACAAACCTGTTTAGTGGTGTACGCCAGTTCTGGAGGGGATCTGGTGGGTCACTATTGCCAGGACTGTACACCAAAGTGTGCAGTAGTTCTAGAGAGAAGGAATCCAAAGGAAATTTGGCTAGAAATAGAAACGGAAAGCAACTATTGACTTCTATGAAGTGTATGACAGTCTGTCACTAGAGGGCAGCAAAGGACAGTTTAACATAATAAGATAGTGTGATTTATCTGCCTCAGAAAAGGTAAGTCCTGGGCCCAGATTCTAGAAGTACGGAGTCAGTTTCTGGGCAGATGCAAAGACTGATGGGTAGCACAGGCAGGCTGAACCCCCGACCCTCCTTGATCTAGCCATGCACTAAATGGTCTGTCCTCATAGCCTGAGGGGATCATGGGATATATGATTCCAACTAAAGGAAATTCCACGGAGGCTGAGGAGGCAGTAGTTTGGTGCCCTTGTTGCAGTGTCAGATTAGTATCTAGGGGAACTGGATTCAGATCCCTGCACTGCCATGAAACTCGTTTGGTGAACTTGGCCAATCACCTTTTGCCTGACCTACCTGATAGGACTGCAAGAATAAAATGGGCTGGACAGAACAATATGCCCTGCTCTGTGCTTCCTGGAGGAAAGGTGGGAGAAAACATGGAACATCTCAACAGGAGGAAAGGACATAGGAATTGCTTTCCAGGTGCAAAAGCAGCTGTGCCTACCTATAGGCAGCAGAAAGCCTACTGTTGAATGTCCTTTTTTCTCCTCGGTGGAGCTGTGTGCCCAGAAAGTGACAACATTTCAAAAAGTGTGGGGGGGGGGAGGAATACCCAACCCCCCAAAAAAAAAGAATAAACTATGAAGACTGAAAGCAGAAAGAAGCAAAAAACAGTAAGAACATAAGAACATAAGAGAAGCCAATGTTGAATCAGGCCAATGGCCCATCTAGTCCAACACTCTGTCACACAGCAGCCAAAATACCACATGCTATCAGGAGGTCCAGCAGTGGGGCCAGGACACTAGCAGCCCTCCCACTGCCTCCAGCACCAAGAATAGAGTGCATCACCTGCCCCAGACTGAGAATCCCAATCTATATTCTGTGGCTAATAGCCACTGATGGACTTCTGCTCCGTAAGTTTATCTAATTCCCTCTTGAAACTGTCCATGCTTGTAGCTGCCACCACCTCCTGTGCCAGTGAATTCCATGCGTTAATCACTCTTGGGGTGAAGAAGTACTTCATTTTATCTGTTCTAACCCAACTGCTCAGCAATTTCATGAAGTGCCCACGAGTTCTTGTATTGTGAGAAAGGAAGAAAAGTACTTCTTTCTCAACCTGCTCTATCCCATGCACAATCTCATAAACCTCGATCATGTCACCCCTCAGCCGTCATTTCTCCAAGCTAAAGAGCCTAAGCGTTTTAACCTTTCTTCATAGGAAAAGTGTTCCAACCCTTTTATCATTCTAGTTGTCCTTCTCTGCACTTTTTCTAATGCTATAATATCCTTTTTGAGGTGTGGCGACCAGAACTATACACAGTATTCCAAATGAGGTCGCAGCAATGATTTATACAGGGGCATTATGATACTGGCTGATTTGTTTTCAGTTCCCTTCCTAATAATCCCCAGCATAGTGTTGGCCTTCTTTATTGCAGTTACACACTGTCTAGACATTTTCATTGAGTTATCGACTATGACTCCAAGATCTCTCTCTTGGTCAGTCTCTGCCAGTTCAGACCCCCTCAACGTATATTTATATTTAGGATTTTTGGCTCCAATGTGCATCACTTTGCACTTGGCCACATTGAACCCCATTTGCCATGTTGCCGCCCACTCACCCATCCTCGACAGATCCCTTTGGGGTGCCTCACAATCCTCCCTGGTTTTCACCACCCTGAACAACTTCGTGTCATCTGCAAATTTAGCCACATCACTGCTTACTCCCAATTCCAAATCGTTAATAAACAAGTTAAAAAGCATCAGATCGAGTACCGATTCATGTGGTACCCCACAGTTTACCATCCTCCACTGAGAAGGTTTCCCATTTATACTCACTCTCTGTTTCCTATTTATAAGCCAGTTTTTGATCCACAAGAGGACTTGTCCTTTTATCCCATGACTCTTGAGCTTACTTAGGAGCCTTTGATGAGGAACTGTATCAAAAGCTTTCTAGTAGTCAAGGTAAATAACTTCTATTGGGTCTCCCTTGTCCACATGTTTGTTCACTCCCTCAAAAAACACTAACAGGTTAGTGAGACAAGATCTTCCCTTACAGAACCCATGCTGAGTCTGCCTCAATAGTTTTTGTTCATCAATGTGCCTACTAATTCTTTCCTTAATAACAGTTTCCAACAACTTACCCAGTATCGATGTCAGACTGACTGGCCTGTAATTTCCCGGATCTCCCCTGGAGCCCTTTTTAAAGATGGGAGTGACATTAGCTACTTCCCAATCCTCAGGAATGGAGGCAGATTTTAAAGAAAGATTACATATTATTGTAAGGAGATCCACAAGTTCACATTTGAGTTCTTTCAGAACTCTTGGATGAATGCCATCCGGGCCTGGTGATTTATTAGTTTTTAAACTGTCCATCAGTTGTAGGACTTTCTCTCTTGTCACCTCAATCTGATTCAGGTCTTTCAAACCCCCTCCCGAAATCGGTGGTTCCAGAGTGGGCAAGCACTTGTCGTCTTCCACAGTGAAGACAGAGGCAAAAAATGCATTCAGCTTCTCAGACATTTCCCTTCTCAGCCAGTTCCCTCTGCCTTCATATGCCCTGCATTCTTCAGTCTGAATACATCTCACCTTATGGTTAAAGACAGACGAAAAGTGAGAGTTGAGTAATTCTGCTTTGTCTTCATTCCTTGTTAAGGCTTTCCCTAGCAATGAGCTTATCCCATCCCTGTTCTTCTTTTTGCTCTGAACATAGGCATAGATATTTTTCTTGTTATTTTTAGCATCCCTCGCAAGCCTCAGCTCCATCTGCACTTTAGGTCCAATTGGCGTTCGGTGTCTTCAGTCCTCTGCCTAACCGCTAGCTTGGCTTGATCGCCACCCATTTCCAAAAGCTCTTGAGGGGAAAGCCCTAATAACGTAATTTTCCGAATAGTGGAGGTCAGCCATTCGGATTGATAGTCATCAGTCAGGATTAAAGGCACTAGGCCACATGAATTTAGATTTATCTTTTACCAGAAAAAAAATGGAGTGCAAGGTAATCTTGGCTTCAACTTGCATCATGCCAGTCTCTAGCCATGCCATTGCGTTGGTAACACACCTTGGAATTTGGAGCACTGATCTCAAAAATTTCGATTGAACCAACTCTAATGGGGCATAACACGAGGGCGGTGCTCCAAGTAACGTCCCATAGAGCATCTGGGCTAATGTTTTAGCCTTAAAAAGTTTCAGAGCTGCTGGCACAAAATGGCCCCCTGAAGAGCGAAGAAACTTGAGTATACCTTGGGCAGATTTATCACCCGTGCATGCTGCTGCCTGACTGTGAGCAAGCTTAGAGCCCGAGGCTTGGATAATCATGCCAAGGTAGCGAAAATTAGTTACCTGTTCAAGATTCTGCCCATTTACACTCCACTTTCTTAATTTAGGTCTCCTGCCAAAGGCCATCACCTTCGTCTTCTGATAATTAATAATCAATTTCTGCTCACTGCAATAACTGGCAAACCTCTTTAATGCCCTTCTCAGGCCAATTGGGGTTCTGGAAAGAATAACAGCGTCATCAGCATATAAAAGTATGGGAATGGAGCACTGGGCCAATTTGGGTGGATGAAGATCTGTATCATTAAGATATCCAATAACATCATTAACGTAGAATTTAAAAGAGCTGGAGCCAGCATACACCCCTGTCTGACTCCCTTGAGGGTGGGGATTGTATCTGTCAAGTGGCCCAACCCGGTACATCTAACTCTCAGGGAGGTTTTTTCGTGTAGGGCACAGATGAGGGCTAAAAGTCTCCTATCTATTGTAGAAGCTTCAAGTTTACTCCATAGTACAGGTCGAGAAATGGAGTCGAAGGCCACTTTAAGATCGATAAAGGCCGCATATAAAGACGGAGGTCCCCTGCGGGCATATTTTTCTATAAAATGCTGAAGTAGAAGACAATGATCCATTGTCGATCTTGTTAGGAGGTGAACTTTGAAAATGCTTTTATTTGTTATTTTCTGACTTGCATAACAGCAGGAATGGTGACAGCAAGTGTCTTTGCTTTGGGAGAATGTATGCTTGAGTTAATGTGACTCTCTGTGTAAAAGGAGGTATCACACAGCCTGTATCTCCATGCAAATGAGGTCACAGACACATCTTGCACACTTACCCAGCAGCCCTTGGGAACAAGAAGGCTCCATATTAGCATCTCCATTACGGTCCCTTCCACAGAATGTAAAAACAACAACTTTCCACCATTGAGAGAATCTCTACCTCCACGTAACCCACAGGAAGTTTAACGCCACAGGTGTGAAGTCCATCACTTGTGCATGGCCAGAGCCATCTGCATACTTAAAGGTTTCCATGCCAACCCATCTTGACACTTTGACCAAACCTCCCTTGTAGTAAGGTGTAGATTTTCAGCATTGCCCCACCTTAGTAGGAGGGAACCCCCACATCCTTTAGCCAATGATATAGGGATGGGATGGACCTAGAAACACCCCAAGCCAGCCCCAGACTAGCTGATAAAACGGGGTGCAACCTTTTGTTGTTCGTCAGTCGCCGGCCTGCCTGCCTGCTTGCTTGCCTGCTTCTTCTTCTGCAGTCACTGCTCCTTCTTCATCATACCAACAAGATAGCTAAGGTAACTTATTGTGTTAACTTGGAGTCGCGACCAAGTAACCCTCACACGTTAGCTGGTCTATCTGTGTGCAGCAAAAGTAAGGAATCCTTAGTTAGAAACAATCCTTGTTCCTGAACACTGGAGAACCGACATCTACTGGAGCAGATAAGTATATTTGCTTTCCCCCCCTCCTAAAGACATACCTTTAGCTTAAATCCCAATATTGTTTTCCATTTCTACTGTAACTAAAAGGAACTTGAATGTATGTGTGTTTTTGTATGACTGTAATAATAAGAACTTTCAGTAAAAAGAATCTTGATTCAAATTAAGAAACCTTTGTCAAGCATCATTCCTTTGAAGAAAAAAATAGATAAAAATAGATATGTTTAGATAAACATATGGAGCAGAAGTCCACCAGTGGCTATTAGCCACAGGGTATGGATGGGAACTCTCAGTCTGGGGCAGGTGATGCACTCTATTCTTGGTGCTGGAGGGGGCAGCAGTGGGAGGGCTTCTGGTGCCCTGGCCCCACTGCTGGACCTCCGGATGGCACCTGGTATATTTTGGCCGCTGTGTGACAGAGTGTTGGACTAGATGGGCCATTGGCCTGATTCAACATTGGCTTCTCTTATGTTCTTATGTTCTTAAATAGGCTTCTCAGCCAACGAAACTTGCTTTCTCTGTATACATTGGCAAAAAGACCTCAATAAGTTAGTCAGCCACTGCGTAGATAAGCAGTCCGGCTAACAATCTGTTGGGGTCAGGAAGCAATTTTTCTCCAGACTGGTTTGGCCAGGGATCCTGGAGATTTTTTGTCATGTTCTGGGCATGGAACAGTGGAGGTGTTGGGGGAGGTATTTGTGAATTTCCTACCTTGTGCAGGGGGTTGGACTAGATGACCCTGGAGGTACCTTCCAACTCTGTGATACTATGTTTCTATGATTCTATGAAAGGCTTCCTTGCTATATAAGAAATCTCATAATCTTTTGAATATTATTAAAATTAGATATAGAACAGATGCCCAGTTGGGACCCAAAGCTGCATTGTTCTCCTGTCCTCCATTTTATACTCACAACAACCCTGTGAGGTAGGTCTGGCTGAGAATGTGTCAGTCAGCAACCTTCTATGGTGGTTTCAAATGTGTTGCATTATTTTCTGATGAGTTAAGTCTGGCACAAACAGAGGGCTTTGGGTTCCATTGCAAATATGGCCCTAGGACTCTGAAAATCCCCCTCAATCTGGTGGCCAGTGTTGAATTCTCTTACTGAGAGATGGACAGACAAGCTAAATCTTTTAAAGAAGAAGAAGAAGGTTTTATACTCCGCCCTTCACCACCCAAAGGAGTCTCAGTGAGGTTTCCAACTCCTTCCCTTCCGCTCCCCACAATAGACATCCTGTGAGTTGTGAGGTAGGGTTGGGCTGAGAGAGCTCTGAGAGAGCTGTGACTGACCTAAAGTCAACCAGTTGGCTTCATGTGGAAAATCAAGCTCAATTCTCCAGATTAGAGTCCCACCACTCTTAAATACTACCCCAAACAGTCTCACTCTCTCTCTCTCTCTCTCTCTCTCTCTCTCTCACACACACACACACACACACACACACACACACACATACACACACATTGTTAACAGCAAGAAAAGTGATGTGTTGTGATATTTGGTTTTGATCAGGGTCATATGGGGGAAAGTAAGTGGAATATTTGTCTGGGGCCCATGGTGGCACTTGGCAGCCCTGGCCGTGGTATCTGCCATACCTCATGCCCAGTCCTGGAACAGCCTTTTTCCGGGGTGGGGGGAGGAATTCCCTTCTTGTTTAGATTAATTCAAAAATCTGGTATTTTCCTGCCTGACATGGGTTTAGGATAGGACTGTGGCTGGCCCTGATTTAGTGCTTTGGGGTTATCCAGTGTAAATGTCAGCAGGGAGGGCAATCTTACTGTGTCAACCATTTGATCAAGGTAAAGGCTAGAGGAGCAGGAAGCAACTAGAGCTCAGCTGTCTTGCACTGTGTGTAGAGAGAGTCTGATGTGACTGATCACGGAACCTGCCAACATATTCTCTCTAAAAGTGAATTTAATATATGGGTGTCTATGTTTAAAAAAACCAGAACAGGGTCACACCCAGAAATCAGTGTTTGTGCTCTCTCCATGCTTGGGCAACTCTGAATGCATTGTTTTCAAACTTAAGAAAACACAGAACCTCTACAAAGGAAGCCTAATGGGGACTGATCATCATGTTTGGACTCTAGATTCATAGACTTCATTGCATTGACTCAAAGCACCGAAATGCCAAAAGCAATGTCAAAATCATAATACATGTTTATAGCTTTCTAGAAGGCACAGACTGAGGATGGCAGTTGAGGGACTGTTAAAGAAAGAGACAAGCAAAACAGAAAAGAATGGGGGAGATGGCCTGATCCACTTGGAACGCCTCATGTCTTTCTGAAGGGGATGATTTTGGTCATCAGGGGGGATTTCCTCATTGTTTGTCTGCTCATTTATTTCTCACAGGATCCCCAACTAATAATTCCCTCTCTCTCTCTCTGTGTTTGTGTGTGTGTGTGTGAGTACAAGTGCCACCAACATGACCTCACAGGTTTTCAAGGCAAGAGACTAACAGAGGTGGTTTGCCACTGCCTTCTCTGCAGAGTGACCTGGATTTCCTTGTTGGTCTCCCATCCTCATATTAACCAGGGCTGACCCTGCTTAGCTTCTGTTCTGAGATCAGACTAGGGCAAGGCTGGACCATCCAGGTAAGGTCAATAATTTTCTATTCTACCTAATAAACAAACAAAAGGACACGGTGTACATCAGAGTGTATTTTTTATTTTTCACCCAACCCTTCTCAAGAGATTAAGATACTCCAGGAACAATTTAGATGAAGATCCGATCAGCTACACACTCTTAAGATACAAGTCTGCTTAAAGAGGGTAAAGGAAGCCCAGATTCTCTATCAGGACAGTGGAATGGATGGGCTTAGAATAGAGAGACAGAAAGAAAAAATGGGAATCTGTTGCCATCTCACACCCCTCTGGAAGGGTTGGTGCAGTTTGGAGGTGGGAAAGGAGCTGTCTTTCCATTGCATCTCTCTGTGTCACAACAAGTGAAAATGTAAGTCTTATTATAAATCAAGTAAAGCACGCCACAGTCACTGTTTGAAGACGTCCCGACACATCCATATGTTGTATGGTTCAGTTTTCTACCTGTGTGAGAAAAATGACAATATTGTGAATGAGATCTTATTTAAAAGGAGGGGGAAGTCGCAGATCAGCACTGGGTGAGTGGGGGGAAGAGCTACTAGCTAAACTGCCAATCCTGATTCAAGTTTCAATTTATTTGGAGCACAAAATTCTATGGTCTTTGTTCCCCAACAAGAACTGAGGATTGCATCCTGGAATCTGCAACACCACTACAGACCTTCCCCAAGAGAGAAGGGCTCCCCTGTCCCTGCTCTGCAACCAATTGGGGGCCTGCCAAAAGAACTGAGATTCCATTGCACCCAATATACAGCACACATCAGTGTGCTAATCCAGGCATTTAGGTAAAGACTCACCTGCTCTCAACCCTCTTATTATCTTGGCAGCTATCCTAGTTGAATGCACAGCTTCCACTCAGCTCACTTGTCTTGTAAGATAATCCTTCTGATTTATTTGACATCCTCTGAACTTATGAAGGGGTGGTATCATGTTGCCTGTGTTTTTACATCACTTCCAGGGAAAAACCTGGAAATGCATTGGGTAGGTCTGGGAATCAGTGGAGAATCTATGGCAAAACCATAGCATTTGTGGCAATTCCAAGAGCTAAACTACTGCTAGGGTAAAACCATGGAGTATGTGCTGATGCCTAGAGCTACTCTATCCTACATCTATGGTTAAATCATAGTATTATTTTCAGTTCTCCACCTTTTCTCCAAAATATTGTGGTGGGATGGTAAAAAAAGAGTAGACTGAGGCTGAATCCAATGAAGATGGAGGTTCTATGCCTGGGGGGCAGTGCGTCAGTGCTGGGGCACAGACTTCCCACACTTGACGGGGAACCACTAACACCAGTGCAATCTGTCAGGAGTTTGGGTGTAGTCCTGGATGCCTCCTTAACTATGGAGGCCCAGGTCACAAATATTGTCAAACTGGCATTTTCCCATTTATACCATGTGCAGCAACTGGCCCTTTTCTTGTCACGCCCTGACCATGTAATGGTCACCTCCAAATTAGACTACTGTAACTCACTTTATGCTTGCCTTCCCTTGAGACTGACCTGGAAACTTCAGCTGATTGAGAATGCGGCAGAGCAAGGCCTGACAGGAACACCAAGGATGGCACATATACAACCTGTGCTGCACCAACTACACTGGCTTCCAGTGGAGTACTGAAGTCAGTTTCAAGGTATTCAAGGTGAATGGTCTGGGACCTATCTTCAGGACCGTCTCCTCTGGTATGTCCCCAGGAGAGCATTACGCTCTGCTGAGAGTAATCTGCTGGTGATCCCTGGCCCCCAAAATATCTGGCTGTCCTCAACCTGGTGGAACAATCTGGCTGTCCTCCAACCTGGTGGAACTCTCTGCTAACCTCCATCAGTGCCCTGCTAGACTTAATACAATTCCACAGGGCCTGTAAGGCAGAGATGTTCCACCAGGCTTTTGGTTGAGGACAGCAACGGTTTCCATCATAGCTGGCACTCTTCTCTGAACTACTACCCTGCCCGGTTTGGTCTTCTCCAATAACCTGCCCATGAGATGGAAGAAAAGTCCAGAGGAGGTTTTTAAGTTGAATTATAGATGCCGTCTGAAGATTGTGAAATTAAGATAAATTGATTGTTGAATTTAATCTGCATTTTTGTCTGTTTTAACCTATTGTAAATCGCCCAGAGCTCTGTGTACTCAGGGACTGGGCAATTCAGAAATCTGATAAGTAATAATAATAAAGTGACACAGCAATGCAGCTGACATTACTGTTTTGTAAAAGAAAATTCTTCTTCCACTGGTCAGAGAGGCAAAGGGAAACTAGGCTGCTGGAGGAAGTTTTCCTGTCATAGTAGGAGGCTGGATGCCCTACCTGATATACTGAGGGAACTGGTGGAATGTATCCTGGGGAGGAACTGGTTCTCTTGGTACCAACAGATTACATTTCTGTGGAGACATGTCCACAGATCTCCAACTCAGAGTATGGATCTGCCAGGCCAGCTCCTGGGTTGGAATCAAGAATAGATTCCTCCAAAGATAAACAGGAGAGGGTATTATCGGGGGTGGGGGTGGCAAGGGGCACAGGAGATGCCCAGCATCACAAGACCATCCACAGCTCCTGGACTCCCAGACTTCTGGGACCTGCTCCTGAAGCCTCATCTCAAGAAGATGCTGCCAGATCTCTGGACTGCAGGGCAGCTGCCCCTCCCTCCTGTACAGCTAGACCCTAGACCACTAGATCCCCAGGTCCTCTCCCAATTCAGCAAGGATGGTGGAGACAGCAGGCCCATGAGGAGGCAGCAAAATGAGGAAGAAGAACCAGGCCTGGGGACCATGATCCTGCCACTGAGACAGATGACTGCCTTAGTATATGCAATTTAGTGCATGATTAGGTGTCAGTACGGTCAAAGCTGGATGGAGCTCAGCAAAATGCAGCACTTCTTTCCCTTTTATAGGTGTGGCTGCAGACCAGGTTTCCTGGGGTTTGGGTGGTGGGTGGGGGCCTCTGGTGGCCCAACTGGAAGATGGTTGAGCTGCTGCTGGTGTTCTGATGCCAGTGGGAGGGTGGAGCTTGGGCAATGGGCTGGCGAATTTCGAGTTGCCAGCTCTGGGTTGAAAAATACCAGGAGACTTTGGGGGTAGATCTGGAAGAGAGTGGGGTTGGGGACGGGAGGGACCTGAGCATGGTAAAATGCCATAGAGTCCACCCTTCAAAGTAGCCATTTTCTCCAGGGGAGCTGATCTCTGCAAGCTGGAGATCAGTTGTAAAACTGGGAGAACTCCAGGCCCCACCTGGAGGCTGGCAACCCTAAAGCAGATAGAAATAAATCTTTTTTTTGGGGGGGAGATCAGAAGGAGGCAACTCTCAGCACCCGGAGGACGAGGTGCCAGCAGAGGCTGCAGTGAGCAACTCAGAGGTAACAGAGGAAGCCAGAGAGGTGTTGGTGATCTTAATGGCTGGTGTCTCAGATGAAACCTTGCTGCCAGGGTCAGCCAAGACGTCCCATGGCTTGTAGGAGGGGTGCAGGGAGGCACTCTAGTACCCATACCCTTGGAGGCATGAATGGGTACGGGACTTTAACAGTAAGGTGAACTGTATACAAACTGAAGAATGCAGGAAATGAAGCAAGGAGGAACTGCTAGTCCAGAGTAAGTAAGGAGATGGTTAGAGGGCATCTAGCTGTTGTCCCAATCTTCAAGAAGGGAAAAAAGATGGACCTGGGAAATTACAGGCCTGTCAGTTTGACATCAATACCTGGGAAAATTCTAGAGCAGATTATTAAATGCTCTGTCTGTGAGCACCTTGAAAGGAATGAGTTAACTGGTAGTAGCCAGCATGGGTTTATCAAGAATAAGTCATGCCAGACCGACCTTATCGCCTTTTTTTGACAGTTACTAAAATGGTTGACTCTGGCAATGCTGTGCACATAGTGTATCTAGATTTCAGCAAAGCATTTGACAAAGTTTCTCATGATATCCTTGAGCATAAGCTGGCTAAATGTGGGCTGGATGGTGCAACTTTTGGATGGATTCATGATTGGTTGAAAAATCGTACCCAACGAGTGCTCGTAAATGCTCTGCATCTACATGGAGGGAAGTCTGTAGTGGAGTGTCACAGGGCTGAGTCCTGGGCCCAGTGTTGTTCAATGTTTTTATAAATGACCTGGAGGAAGACATAGAGGGGATGCTTATCAAATTTGCAGATGATACAAAGCTGGGTGGGATTGCTAATTCTGAAGAAGACAGAGTCAGGATTCAAAATGATCTAGATAGGCTGGAGCAGTGGGCTGAGGCAAATAAAATGAATTAATAGAGATAAGTGCAAAGTCCTACACTTAGGTACAAAAAATCAAAGGCACAGATATAGAATGGGAGGGACTTGGCTTGACAGCAGCACATGTGAAAGGGATCTAGGTGTTATGGTTGATCACAAGCTAAACATGAGCCTGCAGTGAGATGTGGCTGTGAAGAAAGCTAATGCAATCTTAGAATGCATTAACAGAAGCATTGTGTCCAGATCACGGGAGGTGGTAGTTCCACTCTATTCTGCTATGGTCAGGCCTCACTGGAAGTACTGTGTCCAGTTTTAGGCACCACACTTTAGGAAGGATGTTGACAAGCTGGAATGTGTCCAGAAGAGGGCAACCAGGACGGTGAGAGGGCTGGAATCCAAGTCTTATGAGGAAAGGCTGAAAGAGTTGGGTATGTTTAGCCTGGGAAAGAGAAGGCTTAGAGGGGACATGATTGCAGTCTTCAAATATTTGAAAGGCTGTCATGTAGAAAATGGAGCAGATCTATTCACTCTTGCTCTGGATTACAAGACTAGCTCTAATGGATGGAAATTACAAGGGAGTCATTACCGGCTAAATATCAGGAGAAACTTTCTAACTGTAAAAGTGGTTGAGCAGTGGTACAGGTTGCCTCAGGAGGTGGTGGATACTCCTTTCCTGGATGTTTTCAAGAGGAGGCTGGACAACCATTTTTTGGGTATGTTGTAGGGCTATCTTTTGGCTATGCTCCTGCAGAGTGCAGAAGGTTGGACTAGATGACCTGCAATGTCCCTTCCACCTCTAACGTTCTATGATTCTATGACTTCTAAAGGGAGTGGCATGGGCAGTCCCTCCCTCCAGAACAAGAAGGCTGATGATTTGAAGCTTGGGTCTGAGAGGACTAAGGACCAGGCCTCTAGCCAGGATTTTTTTTAATTTGGGGGGCCTTTTAAAAAGTGGGGGGCACTGAAATTTATGCGTGGCCCCTATGTTTGGTCCCCACTTGTGCCCCAAAGCATTTTAAGGTTCCCTTTAAATGCTTTGAGGAAGAAGCAGGGGGGGAGGCCACATGTACCTGAATTCCAAGCTGTGAATTCACCTGCACTCCAAGTGCATGTGCAGCCTCCCCTCTCTGCTTTGTGGGGCCTTGGGAAGATGTTGGGGGGCCAGGTCCCGGGAGGCCTACCATAGCTATGGGCCTGCTAAGGACCTGCTGGTGCCTGTCAGACTGATGGTGGAATTTGCCTCTTATGATAGCAGTGAATAGGCCATTTTGAGATGGACCAACTCTCAAATGGACTGGTAGAAATAATAATAATAATAATAATAATAATAATAATAATAATAATAATAATAATAATAATAATAATAATAATAAGAAGAAGAAGAAGAAGAAGAAGAAGAAGAAGAAGAAGAAGAAGAGAAAGAAAGAGAGATTGGATTTATACCCTGCCCTTCACTTGGAGTCTCAGAGCGGCTTACAAACTCCTCTCCCTTCCCCTCCCCACAACAGACACCCTGTGAGGTAGGTGGGGCTGAGAGAGCTCTGACAGAAACTGCTCTTTCAGGAACAGCTGTGCCAGAGCTTGTGACTGACCCAAGGACACATCAGCAGGTGCAAGCGGAGGAGTGGGGAATCGAACCCAGTTCTCCCAGATTAGAGTCCGTATACTTAACCACTACACCAAACTGGCTCTCTTGGGCAATGGGCTGGTGAATTTAGGGTTGCCAGCTCTGGGTTGTGGGGGGAGGAGTTGGGGGTGACATTCTGCTAAAGAGGAACAGCCTGTACATCTAATCATATTGTTTCTGTCCTTATTGACAAGGAGCTACACGTCTCAGACAAGTGAGAGGATCCCCTGGTCTGAGGCCACAAAATGCCACAATACTATTGAATTCTAGATTCAATCAGGTTATATGAGCCCATCTGCAAACTTGGACCCAGCAAACCCCAGACTGAGACCTAGACCTCAGTTCTGCCCTGAATGACAAACCCAAGACTTTAACTCCTGCGTTGATCCTTTCTTCTGAGATATTTCTAGTCAGGTCCAGGACTCAGTTGTGCAAGAACAGAACAGGATCAAGCCCACTTGATGCTTCATGTTTGTCTTTACTGAGCATACCTTCAGGATCATTATAGACAGTTTTTGTGTAACATTTCCCATGCTGCGCTGTACACGGCTTAGCACTTCTACAGTTCTCAGGATATTCAGATAGACATTGATTGCAGATTAACCCTTGGGCTAGGGAGAAAAGAAGGTATATTTGAAATAAATATTTTCAAATATTTCAGATTCATTGGAGAATCCTAGTTTTTTTCTCCATAGGAGATTTAATGGGACATGGTGTGTTTTTCCTTTTCATTTCTAAGGATTTCTCTCCTCAGAAATTGAAATGTCAGTCATTTAGGCATTTTGAGTTAGCAAAATGTTTTTATTTTGGTTAGCTCTCATGAGCTGACAACTCTTAGATCGTATAAATTGCTGAAAACTCTTACGAGTCAATAACCACGGACTGAGACCGATTTCCTATAAGCTGCTGCTGCTCCATGCTTGCTCTTCTCTTTGTCCTGAGTAGACACGGGGAAAATCGGGTGAAACTGCGGAGCAAAATGTGGCCATGCGGCACATAGTGTGAAATTGACACTCACAATCAGGGCAAAGGGAAGGGCGAGCACAGAGCAGCAGCTTGTGGGAAATCGGTCTGAGTTTCATACCCCTCCTTTCTCCCCAATGGAGAACCAAAGTGAATGGCTTAGATTCACCCAGCAAAGTCTCTATGGTCAAGGTTGGATTTGAAATCTAGTCTCCTAGATCTTATTCTGACACTCTAACCACTATTTTATTTATTTATTTATTTATTTATTTATTTATTTATTTATTTATTTATTAAATTTATACCCCGCCCTCCCAGTCATGGCCGGCTCAGAGCAGCTTACAGAAGAATAAAAACAGCAATAAATAATACCAATAATTCTAAAAACTGTATAAACAGTTTCAGCATTAAAAGATGCTAACAGATAATCCAGATGTCATTAGACAAATAGCAATTTAACATTATATTTTAGATGATGCTCAAACTTCCTAGTGGTCAACCCTGATCCAACATTGTGCAGCTGGCTCAGACTGCTTTGAGGACTGCAGGGAACAGGGTTCTTCCCCTGGGGTGGCCTGGTGGAACAGCTCTGTCTTGCCGGCCTTGAGGAACTGCATAAGGTCTGGCAGGGCCCTGATCTCTTCTGGGAGATTGTTCCACCAGAGAGAAGCTGCCACCGAGAAAGCCCTAGCCCTGGTTGTAGCAAACATGGCATCCTTTAATCTGGGAAGGGTCAGTCGATGTTGAGACCCTGATCGCAGTGCTCTCTGGGGAACATGTGGGGAAAGGCGGTCCCTCCAGTATGTAGGCCCCTGACCATAAAGGGCTTTGAAGGTAAGAACCAGCACCTTGAAGCAAATTTGGTATGCTATCAGTAGCCAGTGCAATGCCTTCAGCACAGGCTGAATGTGCTCCCACACTGGGAGGCCCATTAGAAGCCTGACTGCTGCATTTTGCACCAGCTGTAGCTTCTGAATTTGTGACAAGGGCAGCCCCATGTAGAGAGCATTACAGTAGTCCAATCTCGAGGTGAACATTGCATGGATCACTGTTGCCAAGTCGTTGTGTTCAAGGAAGGGAACCAACTGCCTAATCAGACGAAGATGGTAAAAGGCTGACTTGGCAGTAGCTGCTACCTGGGCCTCCATTGTTAAGGAGGCATCCAAGAGCACTCCCAAACTCCTAACCTCCAGCACTGGCACCAGCAGAGCCCCATCAAAGGTCAGGAGAGGGATCCCTACCCTTGGTCCACCCCGACTCAGGCACAGGACCTCCATCTTCGTCGGATTCAATTTCACCCTGAGTGTGATAGCTCACAATGGTTCGTGAACCTGTGATGTTTTGTAAAGGAGGAGATGATCTAAAGGCCAGTCAGGGTTGTCTTTCTCCCCGGTGGGGCCCATTCTCCTCTTATCTCTTTAAATCCCACAGCTATAAACATGTGAAGAAGGTCTGGCTGAGAATGTGTGATTGGCTCACAGTCTGCCGGAAAACTTACTTGTGGCAGATCGGGGGTTCCAACATGGATCTCCTTGAGCTATCTCTGACATTCTAACCAACACACCATAATGGCTCTGAAAGGTCAGGGAAGATGTTAAACCTCCTCCCATTGTTTTGTCAGAGGGGATATTTTCAGCCCTCCCTGTCTGTATTGCTGGCACTTTCCTGGCTTTTCTCAAGTTAACCTTTCCTTTCATTGATAATAGCAGAGGGATGCTGAGAAGCTAATCTATGCCAGGGTAATCCATGGTCCAAGTCTATTCATTTTTGGCACTGCAGGTCCCACCAACAACCTGCAGCATGTGGCCAGTGTTGAGACTCCTAGATTTATCTTCTGCTGAGTTATACCTGTCAGAAGAAAAGTACCTTAGCTTGTCCTGGAAATGGCAAGGAGAGTGGATGATTATCTCAATAACCTGGAGAAGGAGGTTCTTCTCATTTTTAGCAATGCCATTTTATGTTCTCTTTGGGGAGAAAGGCATACTGTATGCCACCATCATCATTAGTACTGTCCTTATTAGACTTCTAGGTACTTGTATTTATATTTTACTGTATCTTATTATATTTACTGTTTTATCACTTTTAATGTTGTTAGCAGCCTTGAGCCAGTTCTGTGGCAAGGAAGGATACAAATGGAAATAAATAAATTTATTATAGATCTCATTTGGTCTACAGCTTACAAGGATAAGCTTGGACTTCCTCTAGTCTAGCTGCAACCCTTTTTTCAGGAGACAGAGCTAGGTTGATGAACTGCTGCTCTGGAAAGTCTTAGAGATTTGGGATTGGAATCTAGTAAGAGCAGGGTTTGTGCTTCACCCCTTAAGCATTCATTGAGTTCACAACATTCAGAAACCAAAGTAGAAAATTCTTACATAGACATTGTCATTTCATCACAGTGTTCACAGAAGCCAAGGGGAAAATTGGAGGGAATTCCCCACCCCCCCAACTGCAAACCCATGTTGGACTGCTCGTTTCATCTCTCAAAAATTGAGTTTTGATTGAAAGAGCAGTCAAGGGTGAAGGATGAGAATGTGATCATAACAGCTCTCCTTATACGATTTCTCAATTATCCTTAGTGATCAGTTCATGTCTATCACACCAGTCCTTCAAGACACGCCAATATTTTCGTACTCCAATTATCATACATAGAATCTGGTACCATATGTGACTCTGGCGTCTTGGGCTCAATTCAAAGGACATGTGATTTTGTTGGCAAAAAGTGCTTGGAAAACCACATGCTTCTGAAAAGCAGAGCTTGAGATGCATCATCTCCGGTCAAAGAAATCCTGCAGACTTCTGTAGCTCTACAAAAACCCCGTTAAAATCTGTTTACCACTCATTAGTGAACATACCATGGCCTCTTCACCTGCAGCTTTTAGAAAGAAAAATCAGCCATATTCTTTTAACTAATATCTGTATAAAAGGACAATATCAATGATGCAGTGCATACAAGAAACCCTCTCCACTACTGATAAAACATCATCCCTTCCCTCTACTTACCAGTGGTGAAGAAGAGCAGAACAGAGAAGCCAAGGAGAAGACTCATAGTCATGCTGAGTTAATTTCTGCAATTGCTGAAGAGAAGGAGTTTCAAAGAAGCTGCAGAATGCTCCATAGTTGTGAGGATCTCTGGCTATATCGAAATATGTGTACGTCTGCAATTTATTCTCTGCAAAACCCCCAGATAAAGACAGTGGGGTGAAAAATTGAAGGTGTGGTAAAGCCTTCCTGCGGGAAGAGGCAAAGAATTACACCAATGTTTTTGTTACTTTGTTGTCATGAAATATGTCTACTGGAATAAGATGATAATGAGATGATGGTGTAGAAGACTTATTCCCAGACTCTATAAGGAAAAAATGATTGGGGGAAAACTTTACTGTACAGGTTCTACCAGAGAACTGGTATTTCTGAGAACAGCAGTTATGGCAGGCATCTGGATTACTCCTGTGTTCTGGGAATTTGTTGGCTTCGTGTCATATAATGGTGTGTTTTTTAAAATAAAACTGATGACATTAAAAACTGTATTACTGGAATCTGAAATACAGACTTATTTCCATAGTAAATGATTCTTTAGGAAGGGCCTTCTGGGAAGAAGGTGTACCTAGTGTGATCCTAACCAAGCTTTGCAACTCCTTTGGTTTGGCCTCAGATTTTTATTCCTACTTTACAGTTTCTTTTAAAATCTCAGTATGCAAGGGGTTTGTAGGGCATCTTCTTAATTCTCATGGGGAAACCGGCATGTCACAGCCTGGTGATGACATACACAGGGGCTGCTTTTCATCCAGCCATGGCATCTACAAGCCACCCCTAACTTCTAGGCTAAGATTACCTCTGCCAACCACAGTTCCCCCACCCCCAAATCAACCAAGAACTCAGATGAAGGCACCTGGCTTGCCCAGTGGAAAGAGCACCCTGGGTGATCTGAGCGCTCAGTACTGCTTCTCCCCTGTCTCCTGACCCCAGAGCAGGACTTTTTTTCTGGGGGAATGAACTGGAAAGGAGTTCCAGAACCTCTCCAACAAAAAATGTTTAAAAGTTGATGAGTTTTCAGTATACAGGCTGAAAACTTCATTTCCCTTTTGAGAGTTTCCAGCACTTCCTTAAAAAAAAAAAAAGCTGTGCCCCAGAGCATACCTGGATGCAGCAGATACACTGTGCGATCTTATCAGTTATCAGGACAGGTGGGGTGATCCTGCCTCAGAGACAGCTGACTGCACCTTCAGGGGCCATTACATTCTCTAGACACATTGTGGTGGCTGAAAGCTGATCTTATCACAACAGCCTCAATAGCCTCCAGGATACACAACTGAAAACCGGGAGATCCTTTTTATATGAACAGGAGGAACTGTGAGCAAAACCAGGAACTCATGGCCTTCTTCAGGCATCTGTTCAGGACGTTCAGAAATAGATCTGTATGTCACCTGCAGATTGATGGCCCCTCACTCAGAACCCCCAGATGCCCTCAGTCAGCAACTTCAGGTAGATTTGAAATAACATGGGTGGGGGAAAGACACATTCCTGCCAGGGCCTATAGCAAAAATGCTACAGGAACAACAAGCAGTTCCCCAGCTCCAACTTCTAGAATTTGTCAGCCAAGTAAGAGCAGAAACTACCATAGCACACAATGCCACCCAGAACCAGTCTACCCAGCCTCTCCAGAAAGCTACTATGGCCAATGGTATCAAGTGCCACTGGCAGGTCCAGTAGAATCAAAAGGGAATGTCACTCTCCCAGCAAAGGTCATCAGTCAGGACTACAAACTTTGGTACAGTACTTGACACTTGATTGGAGCTTTGGGGAGTGGAGATAATCACAGGATGTCATATCCCCAGTGTATACTGCATTGGTCAGGCTGCACCTGGAATATTGCCTTACTTCAAAAAGGATGTGGACAGAATAGAGCATGTGCAGAGAAGAGCGATGAGGATGGTTGGGGGCCTGGAGACCAAGCACTATGAGGAAAGGCCGAGGGACTTAGGAATATTTAGCCTGGAAAAGTGGAGGCTGAGGTGGGACATCATTACTCTCTTGAAGTATTTGAAGGGCTGTCACTTAGAGGAGGGCAGGGAGCAGTTCCTGTTGGCAGCAGAGGATAGGACTCACAAGAATGGGTTTAAATTAAGGGCAGTAAGATACTGGCTGGATATTAGGGGGGGGGGAATTACAGTTGTGCAACAGTGGAATCAGCTGCCTCTCAGTGACAGTTTTTAATCAGCATCTGGACAAACACTTGTCAGGGATGCCCTAGGCTGATCCTGCATTGAGCAGGTGGTTGGACAAGGACCCCTTCCAGCTTTGTGATTCTATGATTCTATACAGGGTGCACCTGTGTCGTGTGCTGTGATGTCACTTCAAGTTAAAAACTGGAAGTGATGTCATATATTGCTCTACCAATCCTTAGAAACTCTATGATTTTCTGGTTTTCCTCAGAATTCATGTCATGCAGTGGGTGATGCCAGCATTTTCACAATCCTCTGAGAGACTGTGTTACATAGGAACATGGCTGTTTTAGTAGTTTCCAGGGGACACATTAAAGTCCCCCGAAAAACCTTTGAAATCAGAACATACTCAAATGTTGGCTTTACAGAAAAAAAGAAAGAAATAACACAACCTACTTTTTATAGGCTAAATAGACAGAACTTGGAAGATGAGATCAGTACCTGTAGAAGGAGCAGTCCAGACTCTCAGAACATGTGAGCTCACAGAAAGATGCTACTCAGGTTCCTGTAGGATTTACAGGTTCAAGAATACAGATTATGGCAAAAACAACAGGTGTTAGTAGTAAAGCTGTTCTTACAAGGGGTCATGTGACTATTATTATTACAGACCACATGACCTTGATCCAAGTCAAATAGTATTACCCAAACAAATGAATTGGTTTTGTGTTACAATTAACAGATCAATAATTCTTTATTAGGTAAGTAACATTAGAGGAAACAGGACAGGATTGTTAAAGAAGAGAGTTTATTTAATTTTCCATTGCAATAGTAGCAGGTGCAAAAAACCCAAACCAAAACCCCCAAACAAGAAGCAGCATCCGGAAGACTCCCTAGCCAAGGGACCTAGCCAGACCACTGATACACGTGATCAGTTAAATACTGGTGAGAAAAAGTTACTTGGGAATAAGACCCATTCAATAATATGAAAAATCAGTCTCTTGTCATTGCTTGGTGGTGTGTGTGTGTGTGTGTGTGTTTGTGTGTTCTGGTGTAATCCATGACAGTACAGTCTGATTCATTTTATTTCGGGCACCGCAACTTCTATAGTCATTCTGAAGCTGACTGCCAATGTTGAGATTTGTAGCGTTAGTTTCTGGTGACTGACTTATGCCTGCCATAGACAGAAAACCTGAGTTAACACTGGAAAGTGGGACAGAATGTTTTGGTGATAATCTTAGCCAGCATCATCCTGTTTCCTTCATTTGGGGCAGTATAACACCCTAATCATCTTGATGCTACAAGCCAATTTTAAGACTCCTGTCTTCCTTTTCTGAGAAGTTATTCCTGACACAGATAAACAGATGGACAGACAGAGGGACAGTTTTCAGATAAAGGGAAGGGAAAAGGGGGGAAAGATGTAGTGGTTATTGTGGTTTTAACTGAAACTGTTTTTAAGTATTTTTGGAACCAAGTTTGCTTCCTAGTATTATTGGAAGCAAGGTATGAATAAATAAATGCTGTGTTATTTCAGACTCTAAATAGGTACATCATCCTCCTTCTTGAGAGCACCACAAATATACTTTGAGACAAACACCACAGAAAAGACCCAAGAAGGCTTTAAGGGAACCCTTCCTGCTTCTTCTCAGTACATCAACAACCAGTCCTAAATTTCTTACTCTTTTTTCACAGGATAGAAATTGTATTGCATACAACAGAGAACTTTCAAAATCAAATGTAGATACTTGACTCCCATAAATCTTACTGCTTGAACAACTGCCCAGCTGAAATGCCCTTAATCTCCTGAAGAAATGATTAAGAAACCATAGAAGAGACCTGCACAATGTAGAACATACAGGAACAGAGGAGCCTCTGGATGGGACCCTGGGCAGATGAGGTCCTTACAGAGGTTTATGTGAACCACCACAATATGGCATAAATACACTGTTTTCTGCTGGTCAAACAACACACATGTAGTTTACAATAGACTCTTACCATGGAAAACAGGATGTCAGGAAAAAGATATAGTAATAATTTCTGTTTGCCTTTCATGAATCAACTGTTGTCATCAACAATCACTGTACCAGGAAAGCACCTTATTCCAGTTGTAAGGAATCACTCTTCCCAGAAGATCCCGAATTCCAAAACAAGGAATGAGCAGTTGTTGTTCCCAGAAGATACCTTTGTCCAGTTATGAGAAATCACGCTTAGAGAAATTGTGTTCTACCAGAACTCAGTACCCCACCCCAGTTGTTTACCCATTCCTTTCAGAGCATAAATAGGAATTGCAAACCTGTCTGGATGTATTCAGGAGGGAGAAAGAGACCAGAGATCTGTCTGATTTTCCTTGGTAAATCACCACACTGAAATTAAAGATGATGAATAAGATTCTTCTCCATGGTTTACTTCTTCTGCTGTTCTGTGATGTGAGTGAGTAAATAAAACCATCAAAAGATGGTTAAAAGGAAGTCTAACAGCACCTTTAAAACTAACAACATTTATCCCAGCATAAGCATTTGTGAGTTAGAGCTCAGTTCATCACCCAAGTGGATGCATGCAAGGATGTGAGGTTTGACTCCTTGATCTGATTTATTTCTCGTTTGTGAATCATCATGTTCTCCCACAGCTCATCTGAGCCTTGGCTCCAAGAATGATTCACAGATACAAAACCGCCAATGTCAATTGAAATAAAAATGCCATGCAATATAATCTCGGTAGGCAGGTTCTTAGCTGGCGCTGTTCCTGGCAAATTTGAAGAATGTCTGGCTGCAATCTACTCTGCCTGTTTTGGCGTCAAATGTGGCAATTAGTGCGGGAGGGGGCACATTTTTAAACTCCTCCGTGCTAATTGCAAAGCAGCATAGGAGATCCTGAGGTCTGCTGGAAATCTTCTAGTTTATATGTTATTTAGGAAGTACTGTATGTGGACAGGATTCAGAATTGGTATCTTCCCTCTCCAGTCTGACATGGTAATGGTCAATACACGCTCTTCACCATTCTGATACACCCTGTTTATATTTTTACCCGCAGTTCTAACCATGTGTGCTTTCCTCCTAGAGTTCTCACATTTTGATTATTTTTTTCTCTGATTTTTATCAATCATATTTATTACACAACACAGCTATAGGATTATACCATTTTTATTCATTTTATAAAGTGTTTTTGTCCAAATGTGGTTCTCTAGGCTGACTACTGTGAGTGATCCTGTCCTCTGGTTCTTTTAGTTCTTCCATTAACAATTCCTTAATGGAATCAGATAACGTCAAAGATTCTGCTCCATTGCTTTCTCCTTCAGAATCCTCAATAATAACCAGTAGTATTTATTTATTTGTTTCTTTTTTAAGGTACATCTGCAATTTTCTATTTTACTATAAAGAGAATATTGCATCTATAACTCATTGTGTTGCTCAAGAACAATCAGAAGAACCATCTTGATCTGTATTACTCTAGAACAATCACAATGACAACAAAAGAGAAAGATCAAACTATCAGTAATTCATGGGTAAATGTATAATTCCTCAGAAATCCAAATATCCTTAATCGAGGAAGCAGGTTAAATTAGTTCATCAAAGATAATTACTTCATGCATATAAACTAAGAAAATTAAGAAGAGGTATCAAGCACAAGGTGTGTAATAGTATGGTATAGCCTGACCTCATCAGATCTCGCAAGCTATGCAGGGTTGACTCAGTACTTGGATGGGAGACCACCGAGGGCAATTGCAAGGGAAGCTGATGGCAAACCACCACTGCTCCTCAGTTGCCTAGAAAACCTGTGGGGCTGCCATAAGTCAGCTGTGTCTTGATTCCACTTCACACACACATCTTATTAAGCTATACCTAACTCCTTTCCAGAAACATTAACTATTCCAAGACATTTATCTGTTATCAGAAGTGTCCATGAACACCAACAAATTAGACGATCAAGCTGAATTAATTCATTCTAAATTCCAAATACAGAGCTCCCTTGACTTGCTGTTGACAATGTAGTTCTAATATCGTTTTGATATAAAATATCTTCCTAGCTGCCTGCAGTTCAGAGGTCAGCAGTGGAGGAGGAAAAGTGAGTGGTGTGGTGGAGGCTGCTGTTTCCATATGTGCTGGAAGGAGGAGGCTACCAGTCTTCTACCCCTCTTCTGCTGCAGCAGAGGTGTATGTGTGTGTGTGTTTTTTCAAACCCAACCTCCTTTTGTGAAGATTTCAGATTTTGTCAAGGTTTCAGATTTTTCTGCAACCTGAGGACTGCCAGGTTGCAGAAAAATCTCTTTTCTGTCAATGTGGTGCTAACAAGTAGCTGCAGATGGAGTCACAGTTGAGAATTACATATGCAGATATGTAAGGGTAATCCTATCTATCAGAAGTGGAATTGTGTCTGACAAAGAGGCATTTCCCACCTCCCTTCTCCTGGTGTACCTTCTGACCCCCCAGTCATGGCTTCCTAAAGCATGCATTCAGAAGAACTGTTGACACCTGGAATTATGTGGGAATTAAGTCTGGGTCTGTACTAGGAGGCATCTCTTGCCAAATTGCACCCCTCTTCTGTGGGTAGAAGTGCATTCAATAAGTTGGAAAGGAACTTAGGACCAAACTGGTATATTCCATATAAATCATCAAATATTTTCTGTAGTAAAGAGAGAATTGTATGTCAATGCCAAATACAATTCAAAGAAAAGGGAATACTTTCAATTCAATTTTCAGTGGAATCTAAGAAATAAACTATTCTAAACTGGGAGCATACAAGATATATACATAAAGACTGAAGAAATCCCAATCAAATCTGGCTTGCAAATACGACTGGAGAGGGTAAAAAAATACACTTCAAAAGCAAGCAGGGAAAAAAAAAACCACATAGCAGGTTTTGTAACAGAATGACATGTCAAGCTGTTATCTTCAAAGACTCTTTTTGAATTCTGTTATTTTTGGCCAAAAGACAACACAAATGATGTTCAAAATTCTGGTCAGTGACAATGCTCTCTTTCTCAGCCCAGGGCTTGTGGTGCTTTCATCACTGCAACGGAAGTAATCCTTGTGTGCCTGTCTCATGTTATGCTTGTGGAGAGAATCTATGTTACCACATACAACTAGTCCACGGTAAGATCCAGGAAACCAGATGCTGAATATTTGTTTCAGGCCCCCATACCCACTGTTCTTCTCACTCTGTCCTGTGCCAATGTAATCTTTCTTTTCCTCAGTTAGGAAAGAAAACCTATCTATAAACAACTTTCCCAAAAAAGATCAGCATTACAATCTATATCAGCATTACAATTTACACAGCAACAGTATTGTTGTGGTTCAGTTGCACAATCAAGTCTGACTCTTCACGCTCCTATGGACCACATCACACCAGGCTCTCCTGTCTTCCGCCATGTTCCGGAGTTTACTCAATTTCATGTTCATTGCATCGATAACACTAATCATTTCATCCTTTGCTATCCCCTTCTTCTTTGACCTTCAATCCTTCCCAGCATCAGGGTCTTCTCCAGTGAGTGCTCCCTTTTCATTTGGAGGCCAAAGTATTTGAGCTTTGGCTTAAGTGTCTGTCCTTCCAGGGAAC
Source organism: Gekko gecko (assembly GCA_029375565.1). Lineage (NCBI taxonomy): Eukaryota > Metazoa > Chordata > Lepidosauria > Squamata > Gekkonidae > Gekko > Gekko gecko. The sequence goes on along the minus strand of JAPDNY010000002.1, from coordinate 33,890,989 downwards.
AGTCAGGTTTGATTTCCTTTAGGATTGACTGATTTGATCACCTTGCAGTCCAAGGGATTCTCAAGAGTCTTCTCCAGCACCATAATTCGAAAGCATCTATTCTTTAGTGCTTGGCTTTCCTTATGGTCCAACTCTCGCAGCCATACATGACTACTGGGAATACCATTACTTTGACTATATGGACTTTTGTTGGCAGAGTGATGTCTCTACTTTCTATTATGCTGTCTAGGTTCGCCATAGCTTTCCTCCCAAGGAGCAGATATCTTTTAATTTCATGGCTACAGTCACCATATGTTAACATTTTAACACATAACACAACACAGTATGTTAACATTTTATATCTTAAAATGGAAGTACAAGGATATACTACCAGTTCCTCTGGCAAAGTATGGGACTCCTGCAATTACAATCCTGTTTTCCATGGTTCAAAAACCAATATTAGGAAGTCCAAGGTTTACACATAATGAAAATGCATTTTTACTGGCAAACAGGGCTGGCCCCAGCTTTTTTTGCATACTAGGCGAGGATACCTTCTGGCGCCCGCCCGCCCCCCCATGCGCCCATCAATTTTCAAACATAAATGCATTTTTCTCAGCCATTTATCCAGCACTCATGCTGGCTTACCCATGACAGGAAAAAACAAAAAACAAAAAACCCCACACTCACAAACACAGAAATACCACAGAAATTGAAGTCTCCAGGGAAAAGCAACACGGCCAAGAATGGTAGGCAGGCTCTACAGAGCTTGAATACAAAAGCACTAACCTCCCCACTAGAAAATAGCTCAGGCAGTTATTCTTACAAAAGCCACCCCCCCCACACACGCGCCTTTCCTGTGGGCTGGTAATCTGCCTAAATTCATGCAATCAGCATTGTCCATCTAGCCTCTGCTTAACCTCCCCCCCAAAAAACCCACCTCCTGAGGAAGCCTGTTCCACTGAGGAACTGCGCTGCCAGGAAATTCTTCCCAATCATCCATCATCTAAAACATAGGTCCCAGCTCACCATGAGTTGGGTTAACATTGCCAACTTCCAGGGGGTGGCTGGAGATCTCCTGCTATTACAACTGATCTCCAAGCAAGATAGATCATTGCATCCAGAGTATATGAATATCACAGTTTGTTGGGAAGAAAGGTCTAAGGAGCTGGGAAAAGTTTCCACCCTGGTCTTCAGCGGAGACCCACCAGGAACGACACCACCCCATCCAAGGCAGCAGCACTCTGATGAACCCCGGCAACTTCGGCCTCTGTGCCTCTCCACAGGGCGGCACGGCCCGCAGCAGCAAGGGGGAGCAAGGCCGATGGACAGCCTTTCTCCATACCCAGGCGGTGCCATCTCTTTCCGGGATGTGGGGCAGACGGGTGACCCCAAGAGGCCTGGAGCAGCTGTTCTGTGCCCCAGCTCTCGCCATCAGACCACCGCCAGGTGGCTTCTCTGGGGGGAGGGATGGGCTTCCCCAGCAGAGACCAGATCATGCCTGATGTGAAGGTGCGCAGGATTCTTCCCCCAGGCCACCTCCCCCTGCCCAGAGAGGGGTTTGAGGCTGCCCCTTGACCCTCTTGCAGCAACTCCCCTTTTCGACAGTGAGCCCGCTGAAAAGCAGCTGGATGGGCTGGGAGGCCCAAGTCTGGTCAGAGGTAGGCTGCTGCGGGCCGGGGAGGCTCCACAGCAGCTGGGGGGGTTGTTCCTGCTGCTGCTCCTGCTCACCTTTCCTCTTCCCCATGCTGGCAGCATGGGGAGGAGAGGAGAGGAGGGGGCACTGGCCTGGCCTGGCTGGCCTGGCTGGCTTCCCAGGTCCTGACAGGGGGAGCCTGGCTGCTGCGCCCACCTGGCATTGCCAGGGGGCTTTTTGGTGTCACTCGGCCAGGATTCTTCACCTGGCCCAAGGTGGGGGCGACTCGAGGGCCCGGAAGTGGGGAGTGGAGTGCAGCTCAGGGTGGGGGGCAGCCCTGACTGCTGGGCAGCAGCCTAGAGAGCTGCTCCAACAAAGACATCCTGCGCAGGGGGCTTGGAGGAGGGGGGAAGGTCTGGGAGGGCAGCAATGAGTGTGTGATGCTTTTGGTGGGGGGAGGGTGGCAGTTCGGCACCTTCCTTCAGGGGCCACCCTAGACAAAAGTCTAGTTTGCCTAGTGGGTGGGCCGGCCCTGCTGGCAAAGAATTATGCCAGATGCAGACAGATTCTTTTGCATCAAGCCTAAATTCTGGCCGAATCTGCATCTAGCATTTGCTTCGCTGTCTTACAAAACCCACCCTGGAACAGAAATTCCCATTTACATTGCAAGCCACTTTCAATTTGGTTGATTGTCAAATTTTATGGCAGCATCCAGACTGCATGCCACTTTCACTTTGATCTCTGGTTTTATGGTGGCTGTCGGCACAGACTTCTGGCCATTCAGGGGTGACTCTGCAGTCAGTACAGTGTTGGCCTGGGGTATTTGAATGTGGTTTTGAGCCACATCTTTTCCTGTTCCAGTGTGGTTTGGGAAAACAATGGAGCAAATACTAGATGCAGACTGGGCCTCTGTCATCTTCCTGTGTTTCCCATTTTAATGTCTTATCTGAGGAAGATCTCTGTAGAACTGAACAGCTTCGTTATTGTTTATTTATTTATTTGTTTAATTTATACCCTCCCCTCCCCACTGAGGCAGGCTTAGGGCAGCTCCCATGGAAGATAAAACACATAAATAACAATTGTAACAATAATAAAACCATCTAAAACAATTTAATATATAAAACAATCTGGATCAAACAGCCCTTGGCCCTTGCAGCCATGGGGGTTGGGGAGACGCCTTTGCCCCCCAGCTAGGAGAGGTGGGCCATTTGTTTGGGTGGCAAAATGCTGTATAAAGGCCCTCAGAGGGGGGCATGGTTGAAAGGCATATAATTCAGCTCTGCCCTCCCCAGCAGCAGTTTCGCTAAGTTTTTGGCTGGCTAGGTGCTCCACAGGACACCTCTTTCTTTCAGGGCCTACCTGCTCTGCTGGGGCACATGTGGGAGCTCCTTGGTGGGCCGTTGGAGGGTGCAGGCAGAGGCCTGCCAGGGGCAATCAGCTCGGCAGTGCTTGGTGGCAGCAGACACTTTGCAGACCCACGATAGGCAACAGCTTCTGGGCCTGGTGGCAGCATGTACACTGGACCCAGGTGCCTGAGAGGAGCCTGCTGATCCAGTGTGGTGGGCAACTCATGGGCCCAGTGGTGGCACGTGGCATGTAGAGGCTGACTGCAGCATGTAGCTTGCAAGCCCAGCAGCAGCATGCAGCTTGTGGAGCCTGGCGGCAGCACGTGGCTCGGGCCAGGAGCTTGTGGGGGGCCTGCTGATCCAGTGGTGGTGGGCAGTTTGTGGGCCCAGTGGCAGCCTGTGACTCATGGGTTCAGAGGCAGCAGAAGGCTCACTGGGTGGAGTGGTCATGGTGTGTGCGGTTTGTGGGGCACTGGGACACAGAGCATCAGCCCCCTACTGGGGGTGGGTGCTGGCTAATAGGCCTCTTTCACATCCCTGTATGGTTAGGTTGAGAGAGGTGGGGGTGTGGGGTTCTGGTAGCCAGGGTCTACCCTAGGGACATGGCCTGGACCAATGCCAAGCAGCCAGTGGGGGCATGTCTCCTGTCGCTCCCTCCCATTTTCTTCTTCTGGGTAGCAGGGTCTGGCTTGGCATGTAGTGGCCCCAGGAGGCCTCTGCTGATCTGGGAGGGTCAGCCATTTTGTGTTCCTGATCAGGTCAGCCATTTTGGGAGGGAAGGCAAGCAGCTCTCTGATAATAGTTGAGTGGTGACTCAGTATATATTGAGGCCAGTGGGCGCAGAGGTTACATGGCACCCAAGAAAGGCACTGGCCATTCTAAGGGCAAGCAGCCAGCCCCCAGGCCACCCCCCAAGAGGCCTGCTCCTGCTTTGTCATCAATGGATGAGGAGAATGACGAGGTTCAGCAGGCTATTTTAGATAGGTTAAAGGCCTTGGAGCAAGCCACAGGAGTATCCCCACCTTGTGCGAGGCCTGAGGGAAGGGGAAGTGGGCATAAGGAAATGCGCTCCTCCACCAATAAGAGGTTTCAGGCAGAAGTGTTAACCTGTTTGTCTCTTCTCGAAGGGTCAGGTGAAAGCAGGGAAGTGACCTCATTGGCCAAAGATTCAGGCACGGCCTCCTCGTCAAGGGCATCAGACCTGCAACAACTGCTAGATGCCCAGGCTGGCCCATCCTCAGCTGCAGGTAAGTCTGGTACACCTTACACAGGAGGCAGCTGGCCAGTGGCTGAGGGGTTGGTGTCTACCTCCTGCACCTGTGCATCCATGCTGCACGCCTACCACCCCATGGTGAGGGGGTCCATCACCTGGTGGTGTTTCCTATGCAGCGGCTCTCACCTCAGCCCTCCCATTCAGGGATCTGGCCCTCCTGTTGGGCAATCACCTTTTGCCAGCCACTAGAGACAAAATTTTCAGGGGCGAATACATAGACGTTTTCACACTTTTATTTCAGGAATTGGAAAAGAAAGAGAAGGATGACCTGGAGGATAGGGACAAAGAAAAATATAAAAAGATGAAAGTGGATAGGACCTGGGTAACTGGGTTGCAGGCTTCTTGATATACGCAGGAGTGTTGTCTAAGGTGCAGCTGTTGAGGGCAGCTTCATTGTTCCAATATTTGGACATTATTTACAAAGGGTACACTGGTTTCACCAGCCCTGCTGGTGAATGAGAAGTTCAAGATGCGGGCTGCCGAACTTCTGCCCAGATTGGCAAGCTGATGGCAGCCATTCTCCCCTCTCTCTAGGGGGAACGGTCTGCAGACCAGCAGGTAGAGAGGGGGGGCGACCATACACCCTCCCCTAGGGTTCAGTATGAGCCCTGAGTCAGGGGGCGCTGAGGTTCACCCCCCCCTGGCTTCTAGCCAGGGGGTGGAGGTGTCCTTTTGCCCCAACGGTTTCCCTGCTGTGTTCCAGTAATGGCCGAGGCTTTGCGTACCGGGACCCAAGCGGATGGTGATTAAGCTGTAATCAAGCAACTGGCTGAAACGATTCTTTTTGCTGAAGAAGTGTGAGTACGAGTTTAACGAAGCATCAGAGGGAAAAATATACCCTCCTAAGTATGGGTGGGGGAGACAAGTGTAGACCCCCCCATGGAGGACTAGATAAAGAAAACTAACATCGGAGAAATGGAAAATGAAGGGACTGTGATGGAGGAGTATTGAGAGTTATGAACTGAGCAACACACAAGCAAATATTTGGGACTTTAAAAATAGCAACTGGAAACGGTGGATCTGGCTAGCTAGAAATGGCTAGAAGGAAGAATTAGAATCTCCTTTAAAGGCTGTTAATATCATAGTGAGAGATGGAGCTGGAATGCAGTTCTCCCCTCCCCTCCCAGAAAAGAAGCGGGGGAAACGGAATTCCCTCTCCCCACATAACAATATAATAATATAAAATAGGGAAGGGGAGAGAAGAGGAGGCATAAAAAAAAGATTGAATGGAAATGGAAACTTACACTAGCTTGGAGTGTTTTCTGAGTGACGGCTGGAATCGAGGCAGAACTCATCCTTTGGCAGGCGGAGGGGGGGGAGATTCCCCCTCTAGAAAGATAGACTGTGCAAATATCTGAAGGTGATCTTTTCGGACATGGAGGAACCCTCTTTCTTTTTGGAGAAACTCTGAATACCTTGTAAGCGGTGACTGGAAAGACGGAAGGTTGGGGGGGGGGGAAGCTCCCCTCCACCTTAAAGAAAGAAGGGGGGGAAAAAAGAAAGAAAGAGAAAAAGAGCGCAATTTGGAACGAGCTGGAAATAAGGCTGACTAATTTAGAGAACTTTTAGAGGCGGTATAAAGACCCGATGGATTTATGGGACCTTGGTGGCTTGATGATAAGGAGAAGATGAACAGACTGTGGATTTTGGAGTCCTTCCTTTGATATCTTCCTTGGAGATGGCGCCTGTGTGTTGCACTTGAAATTAAACCGAAACTGAATTTTTATTAAGAACTGAAGCTGGCTGGAAGTTTGAATGAGGCAGTAATGTAGCTCTGTCTCCCCTACGATAAGCGGGGGGGAGGGGAAACTCTCCTCCTAAAAAATAAAGTTACTATATATTTTGATGGGGGGCAAAGCTAACAGAAGGTTGGGCGAAAGGGGGATATGTCTTAATAAATAATGGACTTTGAGTCAAAGAAGATTAAGGAAGACTCTATAGCGAAGTGTCCTTTCTAGAGATGAGATTGCTGGCTAAGGGGGTATGTTGGGGGAAATTAAGGGAAAGGGTTTTTACAGAAATTGACAATGAATTGTTAAATCAATTTTAAAAGGTTTTTACTAATTTAGGTTAGCTTCATAAAAGGAAGAGGGAAAAGGGGTGTTCCAGTTCGTCTGTCTTCTTGTAAAGGGTAAATGGAGAAGTTTTCTTTGAAGATCATGTTTAAGCCTAACTTGGATGTTTCTTTTTTCTTTTAACAGCAAGAGGGGTAGAAAAATAAGCAGATTTTATTGCAATGAGACGATGAGAATGTCTGATATTTGTACAAAAGAAATGTTAGTGTATTGCAGAAGTATACTCCAAACAGTTTGTAGGGCTAGAGCTTCATAAGCGATGTACTCAAATGTCACCTTCGAGGTTAACAACTGAAAGTTTTTTATTCGTCAATGCCATATTTGTAAGCACTATCTAAAATCACCACATTTGGATTTTTCTTTTCTATCTTCCCCCTCTTGTAGTTTGTTTGTTAGTACCCCTCCCTTTTTCTGTAGTCTAGAAAATGCAATAAAAACCCCCTTCGGAGGGCTTTAAAAAAACCCAAAGATGCGGGCTGCCATGAACCCTTCGCTGTGTTGGTATCAGATCCATCCCCACCTCTGGTTGCAGGTTATGGCCTCCTTGAGGCTGAACATGGGTGACTGGTTGCATAGTGGCCACCTGGTCCACCATTTAGCTAGGTCATCCACTCCCAGCCCCCAGCTGGGGCAGGCAGTTCAACCCCACCAGATTTGCTGGGAATTTGGGGGCCAAGGTCAGGGCCGGCCCCAGGTGTCTGGGTGCCCTAGGCAGGACAGCCTGGGGCGCCCATCCCCACCGGGGATGCCAACCTCCCGGTGGGGCCTAGAGATGGCCAGCGCCCGGGAGAGTCGGGGAAGGGGTGGGCTTCCCTCACAGCAGCGGCGGCACGGCTCTCCCGGGCAGCTGCAAGGCACCTGGGAGAGCTGGGGAAGGGGTGGGCTTAGAATGCCCCCCTTCCCTCCCAGGGGTGGTGGCGCGGCTCTCCCGGGTGCCTTGCAGCCACGAGGCACCGAGGAAAGCTGGGGCTGCTGGCGTTGGGCGGCCCGGGAGGCTTTTCACGGGGGGGGGGCATTTTGGCACCCCTGCAGGGCCGGTGCCCTAAGCGAGCACCTAGCTCACCTAGTGGGCGAGCCGGCCCTGCCCAAGGTGTGTGTAGCAGAAAGGCATGCCAATACCGGCATGAGTGCCCTTTATGTGGGGGTCCACACCTCTTCTCAGCATGCTTCCGGGATAAGCCCTGGAGGGGCCATAAGGGGGGATCTGGGCGTGCACCTGGAAAGGGGGCCAACACCCATAAGGTTGAGAGTGCTGGAGGTCATGTTGCAGAATTATCCCAGGTGTTCTGATGGTTTATATTTGTTGAAAGGGTTTTCTCAGGGTTTTTGCATTCCTTACCAGGGTGAGAGGGCTCCTCTCAATTTACGGTCAGTATGGTGGATGGAGCATGTAGTTCAGAAGAAGATTGAGAAGGAGCTGGCGGAGGGTAGGGTCTTAGGACCTTTTTCTTCTCCCCCTGTCCCTAATCTGCATGTGTCCCTATTGCGAATTGTTCCCAAGAAGGTCCCTGGGGCATTCCGGTTTATACATCGCCTCTCTTACCCCAGGGGTGATTCAGTTAAAGATGCTATCCCTGAGGTTTTATGCTCGGTCTGGTACACTTCCTTCGATCAGGCAGTGCATGTGGTATGCCGCTGTGGTTGAGGGGGCGGAGATGGCAAAATGTAACATTAAGTCTGCCTTTCGCCTTCTCCCTGTGCACCCAGAGGATTTCAAGCTTTTGGATTTCTCTTTTGAGGGCCGATTCTATCTGGATCGGGTGCGCCTATGGGCTGCTCTGTTTCCTGTGCTGCCTTCGAGCATTTTAGCTGTTTCTTGGAGTGAGCCCTTCATTCACGCACCGGGTTGAGCACAATGGCACACTATTTGGATGACTTCCTGTTTGTAGGTCTCCAGGGTTCTGGTCAGTGTAACCAGCTGGTGGGTTCCTTTATGGAACTGGCAGGTGAGCTGGGGGTGCCTTTGGCACAGGAAAAGACTGAGGGCCCAAGGCAGGTCTTGACGTTCCTAAGCGTGGAATTAGACACCTTGACAGAGACCTCCTGGCTGCCAGCAAGCAAATTGGTTGAATTGCGCAGCTGGGTTGGGTGATTCTTGTGAAAAAGGAAAGCCACCTTGAGGGAGCTCCATCAGTTGGTAGGTCACCTTAATTTTGCATGCAAGGTTGTGGCACCTGGTTGGGCTTTTTTTGTGCAGGTTATGTGCCGCAATGACTGGGCTGCGTCTCCTTCACCATCAAATTCAGATTACCGCTGGCATCAGGCAGAACCTGGAAATGTGGATGGAGTTTCTGGCTTCCTTCAATGGTGTTTCCTTCTGGAGGGAGGATCTTAGGTTGGAGGTGGAGCTGCAGGTCCATTCAGATGCAGCCGGTTCTTCTGATTTTGGCATTTATTTCCAGGGGTGTTGGTGTGCGGAGTCATGGCCGATGGCCTGGGTTCTGGCAGTGCTGACTGCTGACCTTACCTTCTTGGAGTTCTTCCCAATACTGGTGGCCGTTTACCTGTGGGGGGATGAGTTGGCCAACCACACCATTCATTTTTGGTGTGATAACCTTGCGGTTGTGCAGGTCATTAATTCTGCCTCATCTAGGTTGCACCAGGTGATGGAGTTGGTTCAGGACTTTACAGTCTGGTGCCTTCAGCTTAAAATGATGTTTTTTGCCAGGCACATGCCGGGGGTTGACAATGGGGTGGCTAACGCTCTCTCTCGCAAGCAGATGGAGAGGTTCCATCAGCTGGCCCCAGGAGCCGACACAGCCAGTACAGATGCCTATGGGGCTATGGTTGGTTGGAAGGCAGAAGTACGCAGGGCAATAGGACTAGCCATAGCACCAAACACCAAGCAGGCATATGACCGTGCTGTCAGCCAGTTTGTGGAATTTAGACGGGAGGTAGAGTATGCTAGTTCATGACCTGTACCAGTGGAGCATCTTTTGCATTTTTGCATGGCATCAAAAGGTAAGGGTTTAGTGGTCCACTCGATAAAAAGGCTTCTGTCTGCAGTGGCCTACACCAGCGAGGTGTGGGGGCTTGAGGATTCCATGGGGGATTTTTGGATCCATAGAATGCTGGATGGTTGGCTGCATGAGGCCAGGATGTGAGCTGACCTTTGGCAGCCTATTTTCCCCATGGTGCTTCAGGGCCTGCATGGAAGGAAGTTTGTTTATCTGATTTCGAAGCATCCCTGTTCCACGTGGCTGCTTCTCTAGGAATATGATTGATATGGCTATGAAAGGAAATACTTATAAAATAAATCTGAGATGGTATCCAACACCATCGTGGCTGAAACATTTGTCAAGTCCCAAATGTAAATCTCCTGCCCAAGTTCTGGAATTGTTGAATATTTAAGTTGTTTTGGAAACAAACTCAGACAATATTTATGGAAATTCATGTGTGAACTTCCATAAGTGGTTAAGACATTCCTAGAAAAAGTGTTATCTATCCGTGTTCTAGTCCATATTTTTGGACTGACTGGATTCTTAAATTCAAGTCTAGTAGAACCTTAAAGATGAACAATATTTTTGAGAATCAAAGCCCTTTCCTTCAGATAGTCGATTCCTGTCGGGGTCTTATTGGAATGGGTGGAGTTTACTTCTGCATATCATCTGTACAGCAAAAGATTGGCGAGGGTGAAATGGGGGGATGTGTCACAATATTGTTGATAAATTGTTGGAATATTTGATTGAATTTTGTAGGGGGTAGGGAGGGGCATAGTATTTATCCCTTTTTTCCTGATTTCTGGAATAATTAATTCCACATGAAGTCTAAATAGGCTTTCTCAACTCAGGCTTGGGAAGTTCCTGGAGATTTCAGGTTGGTGTCTGTGGCAGGGAAAGTGTGGGGATGGATTTCACCAAGAATCTTTGTTATACAGTACAGGGTGCGGTCACACAGTCCTTTTTACCGGGGTTCGCCGCCTTTCCCTCTCACATTTTATTTGCTGATCAGATGGGCCAATCCGCCTCCTGTACTGAAGCCGGCTCACTCGCACAATACTCTTGGTTCTCTCCCACGTTTTTGTGGTGCAGGAAAATCAAGTACTTTTCAGGTATTTGCACTTTGAATGTGCGATTTTGCCCATTCAGTTTCCACATCCTCCAAATAAGCTACTAGCCCAGGTAGGGGAAGGCAGTTATTTAATGGGTCGTTAGATGACTACATTTGCAAGTCAAACACTGTATCAATTGTCCTTTGAATTTAATGGCCCAGAAAATGGAAGGTGCAGGAAAACCCAGTTGCTCAATTATTTCAACAGATGAGATTTATAGTCTGGAAGGAAATGAGGCCTCCTCAATGTACAAGGCCTGGTGAAATTTTCCTCTGCCCCTTACAAAAGTCCTTCACATTCTCCTATTTGCTTAATTGCTCTTCCTCAGTACCCATTCTCTTCTATGGTATTACCCCCAAAAAAGGTTCACTCCTATTTTCATATCTTCTCTTTTCCCATCCAGGGAGCGATGCCTTCTCAGGGCTGTTTGGTTGCACAACTTCGAAGAATCGCCACCGATGCAACACATCTCAAGAAGTTGGTGTATTCCCGCTTGGGCCTAGAACATTTACAATCAGAAAAAAAATTCTTTGCTGCAACACATTTAGGTGCAATGATAGAAAAGGAATTCCCCGCTTTTAGCAGATGCATTGTTAAGAAAAGAATTGACATAAGCTGTCGGTAACTCACTTCCAGTTTTTTCCCATCTGTAATAATAAAATGATCTTTCCATCTGTTTCTTTGTGCATCTGTCCTTTCATCTTTCTACCTGATGGTTCCAAATGAACATCATTGATATGTTTGGATTGTTTCATTTCTTAAGCATATTGGATGTAATGCGGACTGGCGTCCAAGAACATAAGAACATAAGAGAAGCCAATGTTGAATCAGGCCAATGGCCCATCTAGTCCATCACTCTGTCACACAGCGGCCAAAATATACCAGGTGCCATCAGGAGGTCCAGCAGTGGGGCCAGGACAGAAGCCCTCCCACTGCTGCCCCCTCCAGCACCAAGAATAGAGTGCATCACCTGCCCCAGACTGAGAGTTCCCATCTATACCTTGTGGCTAATAGCCACTGATGGACTTCTGCTCCATATGTTTATCTAATTCCCTCTTGAAACTGTCCATGCTTGTAGCTGCCACCACCTCCTGTGGCAGTGAATTCCATATGTTAATCACTCTTTGGGTGAAAAAGTACTTCCTTTTACCTGTTCTAACCCGACTGCTCAGCAATTTCATGGAGTGCCCATGAGTTCTTGTATTGTGATGAGAGTGAAAAACATCTCCACATGTTCAGGGATGAGAGTGAGAAACATCTCCACAAATCTGGAGACTGAGGTTCCTCCAGAACAATATTTTTATTGCTTTTACATAAATGATACATTTTGGTCACACATTTTTGTCTTAGCTCAGGAAGGATGGCTCCAGAGCAAACTAATTTATACAGTAGCCAAATCGCTTGCTCACAACTTTAATGCCAGTAGCTTACAAAGTAGAATTTTTGCTCACAAGACTCCACAGCATTGATCACATGTGAGCAAAGATCTCAGCCTATATATGCTTAGGGTATGAATAAATGGTGGCAACAACTCAGTGAAGTGTTTGAGGGAGCACTTGTTTATAAAGGGGTTGTCCTCTCTGTGGATGTCTCTGTGAATGAGTGAGAGGACCCAAGGTGAAATGGTTATGGCTCTTTATAGATTTTCAAGGAGACAAGAGGGGTGGAGAATGTGACAGACTGACCTACTTTTAATGCTGAACCTGAGAGAGAGAGAGAGAGAGAGAGAGAGAGAGGTGTAAAGGTTGGTAGGTACCCAGTGTGAATGAAAAAGGAGTGTCACATTTGCCTCATCAAGGAAAATAGTTGTGTTAGGTCCAAGTGGGGGGTGCTTGGCTGGCTGAGGCTGGCCTATTCACTGATGGATCCATCTCCATCTGAGGAGAGGCATCAAGACCTCCTCCTGCTTTGTGAGAAAGTGGGAGATGGCACATACACATATACATGAGAGAAAGAGACAAGATAAATTCCTGGATTTTATTCAGGCCCAGTCAGCCATGACTACAAAAAGAAACATAGCTCTGTTGCCACTGTGTAGAAAGAGAAGTGCTGTGACAGCTCAAGCTGGATGCCCCAAGGGAAGGAGGGGGATCCTGCACTAAGGATTACTCTTCTACCCCCCCCTTTCACATGCTTCCACCCCTTCTCTCTCATGACTGGACTGTGCCACCTGAGGGCTAGTGTCTGCCTCTGTCTCAAGGGGAGCTTCCTGCTAGATGTGGTGTATACAATGTTCCCTATAAACTCCACAATGTTGTGAGTAAGAATTCTACTTCATTAGCAAAAAAAACCCAAACACTAGTAGTAGTAGCTATAAAGTTGTGAGCAAGTCTACATTTGACTATTGTGCAAATTTTTTAGAAGATTATTTCCAAAACCTTGCAAAAATCTCAGAATGAAGTATTTTACACTATGGTTGTGGTCAAATGCGCCAGTTGGAGCAGAGGGGATGTGAGGATATCTCCTCTGGAGGAATTTGACACGCAGTTGTGAGATCACACAGCCCTTTCAAGCAGCAGGCTTAGCCCATCACTGTATGATCAGATGCAACCACAGGTGAGTTGGGTTTTTTTGGGGGGGGGTTGTTTTCCATGCACTTAAGCAAGGAATTGCATCTCTGCACTGATGGCTCCCTATGGATTATGAGATGATGCACATACGGTGGGAGGGGGGAACAGAACCAAGCCGAGATGGCATAATCAGACCACTCTGACAGCATGAGAGTGTGCTTGCATGATCGGACAGGGGAAAGTCAATCTGTGGCCTGTTGGAACCCGTTAGAGCCAGATTTTCCCTGGTACCTTTTAACTCTGCTTCTATGGTGGAGTAGCACGGGTTGCCAACAACTGCAGGACTTTTCCCAGATATTGCTGTCTGGTTGTGGCCTTTAGATCTGACAGGCATTCTCAGCTATGTCAGATCTAAAGGTTCATGTGATTGCAGCCTGTATTTAAACTATATTTTTAAAATTATTTTTTAATTAATTTTTATACACATACACACACACACACATACACAGGGGGAATCATTTCACGTATTTAACATGCTTATGCCTTATGTCTTACCAATAAGAACCATAAATAGTTCATCTCAACATTTTAAGTCTTTTGCTGCACATTTAACAAATTATCATGTTTGTATCCTCAGAGGTGTTTTATTTGGCTATAACTTTCGTATTATTATAGTTTATTTATTTATTTATTTATTTATTCATTCAATTAAGCAGTGGAAAGCAAGTCTCAGTGAGGTTGATAAAAGGGAACACAGACTATGGCAGATAAAATGTAAGTCTGTGATCAGGCAAGCAAAAAGGGAATATGAGGAGCATATTGCAAAAAACATAAAGGCCAACAATAAAACTTTCTTCAAATGCATTAGAAATAGGAAACCAGCCAGGGAGGCAGTGGGGCCCTTGGATGACCAAGGGTTAAAAGGAGTAGTGAAGGATGATAGGGAAATGGCTGAGAAGCTGAATGCATTTTTTGCCTCTGTCTTCACTGTGGAAGATGAGAAGTGCTTGCCCACTCCGGAACCACCGATTTCAGGAGGGGGTTTGAAAGACCTGAATCAGCTTGAGGTGACAAGAGAGGAAGTCCTACGACTGATGGACAGTTTAAAAACTAATAAATCACCAGGCCCGGATGGCATTCATCCGAGAGTTCTGAAAGAACTCAAATGTGAACTTGTGGATCTCCTTACATTAATATGTAATCTTTCTTTAAAATCTGCCTCCATTCCTGAGGATTGGGAAGTAGCTAATGTCACTTTAAAAAGGGCTTCAGGGGAGATCTGGGAAACTACAGGCCAGTCAGTCTGACGTCGATACCGGGTAAGTTGGTGGAAACTGTTATTAAGGAAAGAATTAGTAGGCACATTGATGAACAAAAACTATTGAGGCAGACTCAGCATGGGTTCTGTAAGGGAAGATCTTGTCTCACTAACCTGTTAGTGTTTTTTGAGGGAGTGAACAAACATGTGGACGGGGGGACCCAATAGATGTTGTTTACCTTGACTACTAGAAAGCTTTTGATACAGTTCCTCATCAAAGGCTCCTAAGTAAGCTCAATAGTCATGGGATAAAAGGACAAGTCCTCTTGTGGATCAAAAACTAGCTTATAAATAGGAAACAGAGAGTGAGTGTAAATGGGAAACTTTCTCAGTGGAGAGTGGTAAGCAGTGGGGTACCAAAGGGATCAGTACTCGGTCCGATGCTTTTAAACTTGTTTATTAACAATTTGGAATTGGGAGTAAGCAGTGAAGTGGCTAAATTTGCAGATGACACGAAGTTGTTCAGGGTGGTGAAAACCAGGGAGGATTGTGAGACACTCCAAAGGGATCTGTCGAGGATGGGTGAGTGGGCATCAATGTGGCAAATGGGGTTCAATGTGGCCAAGTGCAAAAAGAAGATCGATAGAATATCGGAGGTGAATTATAGCACGATATGGAAGAAAATAAAGAATGAAATGAGAAAGTGGAAAAATAAAACTCTTGGTATATCTACTAGAATTAGGAGTGTTAAAATGTTCTGGCTACCTAAACTAACATATTTATTCCAGTCGATACCATTAGAGGCCCATAACAAAAGGTTAGAACAATGGAATAGAGCAATTAGAAAGTGGATATTTGGCAGTAAAAAATGTAGAATTCAAAAAGGTTGATACACGGTCTCAAAGAGGAGTTGGGTTGGGGAGTCCCAGAGCTGAATAGATATTATGAAGCCTTCCAAATAAAGTCGCTATTAGAGATAGGTGAGGGGGAGGAGCAAAAATGGGTTAGATTTGAAAATGAGATAAACAACAATATAGGAAGATTCGGGATTTTCTCTAAAGCCACAAAAAAAGATCTCAAATTGATTAAAGGCCCCAGACATTCAGCATTAGAATCTTGGAGCAAGTGGCAAGCAAAATGGCTAAGAAGAAACTCAAGATGGACACCACTAGAATCAATATACAGCGAAATAAAAGAGAATAAATGGTGGGAATATCTTAAAACTAAAGGTTATTATAGGTTGGAAGACATGTTTAGAGGACGTAACTTAAAACTGGTACACGAGATAGTGGAAGAGGTAGGTAACCAACACTGGTTAAAAATAACAGGCCTATATAGTATGGTTAATAAGATCAAGGAAAAAGAGAAAATATGGATAGAGGAACCAATAGAAGAACTATACAAAGGGATGCAAAAATCAAAACAAGGACTAGCAGGGAAAATCTATAGGAAAATGATATCAAATACAGACACGACAATATTTTACCTACAGAACACTTGGACCAAAGAAGGTCAGATATCAGGAAACTTGGCAAGCAAAATAATGGAAGGAATAGAGGAAATTAAAGTGATCAAATTTAACGAAATGGAGCATAAATTCTTTACAAAATGGTACAAAACACCAGCGCAAATAGCAAACATGATCCCAGGAATGAGCCCCAGGTGCTGGCATTGTAAACAGGCTAAAGGATGGTTTTCCCATATGTGGTGGGAATGCCCAGAGGTCAGTGTCTTTTGGACAAAAATATTGCAAATTATAAGGAGAACATGCAAAGTTTCACTGACCATTAACTTTAATTTAATGTTAATGGGCATAATAGGGAACCCAGTATTAAGTAAAGAGAACCAAGCTATATTCAAAGCAATGATACTAGCAGGAAAAGCAGTGATTGCTCTGGGTTGGAAGGACAAGAGTAAGTGGACCGTAGGAATCTGGCATAATTATTTGTTTGATTTCATACAGTCAGACATAATTGAGAAACTGAACTGGAAGACCAAATGGGCAGACAGGACTACAGCAATCAGCACGAAATGGAAGACCTACCTGGAGTGGCTACCAACAGAAGGAAGAAAGGACATTCAGTGCAAGATTCAGACCTTGTGCCCGTGGCTGGGAATAAAGGACTAAAGCATTGGAAAAGCAGAGGGGGGAGGAGGGAGGGAGAAGGGATATAAACTGTTACGAAATGTACGGGATAAAAGATAATATGTAATACTTACCAAAAACTATATAAAAACTACATTAAAAAAAAAATGTGGCCAAGTGCAAAGTGATGCACATTGGAGCCAAAAATCCTAAATATAAATACACGTTGAGGGGGTCTGAACTGGCAGAGACTGTCCAAGAGAGAGATCTTGGAGTCGTAGTAGATAACTCAATGAAAATGTCTAGACAGTGTGTAACTGCAATAAAGAAGGCCAACGCTATGCTGGGGATTATTAGGAAGGGAATTGAAAACAAATCAGCCAGTATCATAATGCCCCTGTATAAATCATTGGTGCGACCACATTTAGAATGCTGTGTACAGTTCTGGTCGCCACACTTCAAAAAGGATATTTTAGCATTGGAAAAAGTGCACAGAAAGGCAACTAGAATGATCAAAGGGTTGGAACACTTTCCCTATGAAGAAGGGTTAAAATGCTTGGGGCTCTTTAGCTTGGAGAAACGATGGCTGAGGGGTGACATGATCGAGGTTTATAAGATTATGCATGGGATAGAGCAGGTTGAGAAAGAAGTACTTTTCTCCCTTTCTGACAATACAAGAACTCGTGGGCACTCAATGAAATTGCTGAGCAGTCAGGTTAGAACAGTTAAAAGGAAGTACTTCTTCACCCAAAGAGTGATTAACATATGGAATTCACTGCCACAGGAGGTGGTGGCAGCTACAAGCATCTGCAGAAATAAATGCTCTACCAAGCTTTTTGTTTTCTAAGTACTTTATTTGATCCAGTTTGACATGTGTTTCCTTTAAACAAATTACATGACATCTTATTTTTCAATATGAAGAAAAGTCCGTTTCCTCTTCTGTGGGCTGTTCAGTCCATTAACATTAATAAAGATTAATTTTAGTGAGATATTCTTAGCTCTTATCATTCTGATTGGGTTCAGTCCCTACTCTATGTTGCTGTCTGTTTTGCACCTGTAAGGGCAAGATCTTGCCTCTCCCACATCTCTTTTGGTCTTTGAGTCATTGATTCTTCTTCTTCTTCTTCTTCTTCTGGGTTACTTCCATCCTTTTTGTGTATACTTAAATCCTCTCCATTTTTCCTAATAAAGTCCTCTAACTTCCAGGTAGAGTTAATTTTCTGACGCTTTGATTTGTACATAAATGTGATTCCCTCTGGAAATAGCCATCTGAACATAATTCCTTTTTCTCTAAGTCCATTAGTTAATTTCAGATATCTTTTTCTTTTTTTCACTGACCCTCCATGGGGTGTCTTTCAGTATTTTAATTTCCTTGTCTTGATATATTAATGGTTTAGTCAGTGCCGTTTTCAGTATAACTTCATGCACTTGTTTCCTAACAAACCTAACATGTACCTCTCTGGGTAATTTATTTTTTTTAGCATACACAGAGTTCATACAGAAGGCCACATCAATATCCTTACATATTTCTGTCTCCTCTTCCATCTCTATATACTCAGATATTAAGTGAGCCAACTCCTGTTTAAGAACAAGGGCAGGAAAAAAGCAGGTTACAAGAGCTGAAAGAGATCGCCAGGCAATTTTATGCAAAATTACATAGGAAGCCAATACCAGAACAAGGTTTAATCAAAAATTATCTTAGTGATAACCCAAATATCAAAAAACTTAATGAAACTCAACAAAAGATGCTTGAGGAGTCGATTACAGTATGTGAGATCTCTGAGACCATTAGGAGACAAAAGAAAAATAAAACACCTGTCCCTGATGGTTTGACAGCTGAATTCTACGCGATTTTTGAAAATGAGATTACCTCATCATTTAAACAGGTGATAGAGGATATTCCAAGAAAGAAAACCCCTTCTAAATCTTGGAACTCAGTAGTAATTTCTTTGATACATAAAACAGGCCCGGACAAAAGAGAAATTAAAAATTACCATCCAATATCTTTACTGAATGTAGACTACAAAATTTTCACTCACCTCTATTTTAGCCTCACGGTTCAGAAAGGTACTCTCCCAATTGATACACCAAGACCAAGCTGGTTTTCTTACACAGAGACAGAATCAACAAAATTTAAGAATGATTATGAACGCATTAGAGTATGGTGAGGAGAATCCTGGTAAACAACTAGTGCTAGCTTTCCTAGATGCAGAGAAGGCCTTCGATAATATTGTCTGGGATTTTATGATTGAAAACTTAAAAATGGCAAGGTGCGGAGAAATATTTATCAGCATGATAAAGGTCATCTATATATCTAATAGCCAAGTTGCCCCCTCCGTGAGGATATTTAAATCTGCACATCGGGGGCACTTGGGGGCCAAGGCGATTTTCCTGCACATTTGGGGCAATCCCCAGATGTGCAGAAAAATCTAAAAAGTTGAAAAAAGTATACGGGGGATATTTAAATCCCCCCCAAAGTAAAAGAGCTTTACCTGCACATGCACAGAGAAAGCACTTACCAATAGGAACTGAGGCTGCTGGCGGTGGCAGCACGGGAAGAGAAGCCTTGGCAGCCACTGGCTGGGAGCCACGGCCATTACTGAGGGGACCATTGCCGTGGCCATTACTGCCATTGCTGCTGGTGGTGGTGGGGGAAGGAGAAGAGCTGCAAAGGGCTCGCCACCTTTGCTGCTCATGGCCACAGTAGCTGGGGGGTAGAAACCTTGGAGGGCTAGTGGCTAGACACAGCCGCAGCCTGTTATGACAGGGCCTGGGGGCCGGGTGCAGAGGGACAGTCTGGTGCCATAGTCAGAGAGAGTTCCAGAGATCAGCCAGAGGTATCAGTCAAAGTCCAAGCAAACAAGTTTCAAAGCAGGGAGCAAAGCCGTTCTCAGGTGTACCGTTAGCTAGAGTTCAAAGTCCAGAAGCTGAGCCGAGGTAAGGAGCCAGAAGAGCGTTCAGAGATGTGCCGAGGTTGGGAGCCAGAGAGTCACGATGAGACGAGGGAACGAGGAGAGGTGCAAGCCGAGCGGCCTTACGATGAGTTTGCCAGCACGGTTTGCTCATGGCCCGGTGAATCAGATGTCTTTGGCCCGGTGGCAAGTGTCACAGGTGCTGACGTACCGGTCGATGTCAGCTTGAACATGAGGCCACCAGAACTCCCGGGTCAGTAGGTGCACAGTCTTATGCCTACCGAAATGTCCGGCAGGAGGGGCATCGTGGGAGAGGCGGAGTACTCGAGCTCGGAGCGGTCCCGGGGGAACATAGAGCCATTGGCAATGAAACAAGAGACAGTCACAAGTGGTCAGATCCCCTAAGGTGCCTTGCTGGATCTCCTGGAGATGCTGCTGGGCCCACAGGTCGGTAGCTTGGCCGAGGTGGATGTCATCAGCAAGGGAGCCTGGGCTGGAGGTGGCGGCGAACACTGAGGGGGACAAAATGGTGCCTTTGAGTGCCTTCTCTGTGGTTGCGGGTACATATTCTGGCTTTCGGGATAAGGCATTGGCCTTCTGGTTTTGGGTGTGGGGGATGTATGAGATGGTGAAGTGGAACCAAGAAAAGAACAAAGCCCAATGGATTTGCCGTTGGTTCAGCTGGTGGGTGGCCTGAAGATGCTCAAGGTTCCAGTGGTCCATAAGCACTTGCATGGGGTGACGAGCCCCTTCCAGATGATGTCGCCAAACTTCAAAGGCTGCCTTGATGGCAAGCAACTCCCGCTCCCAGATAGTGTAGTTGCGCTTGGCGGGGAATAATATGCACACGGTTGCAATGGCTGAGAGGGGCTGTCCCACTGCAAGAGGATAGCCCCGATGGCGACACCGGCGGCGTCAGTTTCCACGGTGAATGGCAGTCTCGGATCCAGATAGTGAAGCAACGGGCCGGAGGTGAAGCAAGTTTTGAGTGTGGCGAAGGCCCGAGTGGCTTCCGAGGTCCACTGGAAAGGTTCTTTTGGTTTCAAGAGGTGGGTCAAAGGCGTGGTTAGGGCCGCGTAGGATGCGATGAACTGACGATAGTAGTTGGCGAAGCCGAGGAGGCGTTGAACGTCCTTATGGTTCTGGGGCGCTTGCCACTGGAGGATGGCCTCCACCTTCTTCAGGTCCATTTGTATACCTGGTGGGGACACGATGTGGCCCAAGAATTCCACCAACGTCAGATGAAAGGCACACTTTTCAAGCTTGGCGTAAAGCCCATGGGCATGGAGACGTTGAAGGATGTGTTGCACGTGCTCGATGTGTTGGGTGGTGGAGGCGGAGCAATCAGGATATCATCAAGGTAAATGATGACAAAGTGGTCCAAAAGGTCCCAGAACACGTCATTCATAAGACGCTGAAAGACGGTGGGAGCATTAGTTAAGCCAAAGGGCATGACGAGGTGCTCGTATTGCCTGTAGCGAGTGCCGAAGCCCGTTTTCCACTCATCGCCGGCTTTTATGTGCACCAGATTGTATGCGCCGTGGAGGTCTAGTTTGGTGTAAATCTGTGCCCCTTTCAGGTGGTCCAAGAGTTCAGGAATCAAGGGAAGCGGGTAACGATTGCGGATCGTGATCTTGTTTAGGGTGCGATAATCATTACAGAGGTGAAGATCTCCCATCTTCTTCTTGATGAATAAGACTGGGGACAACAACGGAGAGGTGGACGGCCGAATAAACCCGCGAGCCAGGTTTTTCTTGAGGTAGTCCCGTAGAGCAGCCAGTTCCGGTTCTGACATTGGATATAAACGGCCCGTGGGTAATGGCACGTCAGGTATCAATGGTGCAGTTGTACATTCGGTGTGGGGGCAGCTGATCTGCTTCTTTCTCATCGAAGACGTCTGAGAAGGCCTGGTAAACCACAGGTAGTGCAGAAGTGGCTCCCAGTACTGCGACAGCTGGCCCGGTCTCTGGGGTGGACGACAGGGCACCAGTGGGTGGGGTTCTGGGATGACTGGAATGTGGAAGGGTGGATGACAGGGCACTGGTGTTCAGGGTTACCGGATGACAGGAGCAACTGCAGTTGGCCCTCTGGGAACCGAAGGTCCTGGTGAGCCCAATCGACGTGGGGATTGTGCGTTCATAGCCAGGAAAGATCTAGGATGACGGGGAACCAAGGCATTCGGATGATATCAAATTGTAATTGTTCTTGGTGTTGGTGGACCCACACGGTGAGGGGTTGAGTCTCCTGGATCACCAGCCCAGAACGGAGGAGGCGCCCGTTAATGGCTTCAACCAATGCTGGGGTTTTCTTGTCTTACATGGGGATGCCGTGTTGCTTCACAAAGAGAGCATCCATGAAGCAATAGGCGGCCCCCAAGTCCAGCATGGCATGAAGAGCCACTAGCCGTCAGGGAGTTGTAACTTTACGAGAACCAGGAACGGGGCTTGCTCCGGAAACTAAGAGCTGGAAGACCCTGCTATGTGCCCCAAGCCCGAGGGTCTGCTCAGGCTTGAGGCTGCCCTTTTATTGCAGATGGGGAGGCGGCAGGGCGTTTTTGCTTGGCGGAGCACGTTGTAGAAAAATGACCCGCCTCTTCGCAATACAAACAAAGGTTTTGGGTGCGCCACTGTGCCTTTTCCTCGGGAGTAAGGGGTGATCAGGCAACACCCAGCTGCATAGACTCTCCTTCGTTGGTTGAAGGAATGAAGGTTGGAGAGCCAACTCAGGAGAGTGGGCTAGCGGTCTCCCCCAGGCAGAGCTGCAATGCTTACTTAGGTGGTGGCTTTGAAGACAGCCGTCGATACGTAGGCACAGATGAATGAGTTTCTGAAGGGTCTTGGGTCGTTCACTATGGGCTAGTTCATCCAAAACCTCGTCAGATAAGCCTTCTGTGTACTGGTCCATGAAGGCGGCCTCGTTCCACAGCAAATTCTGGGCTAGAAGTTGGAACTTGGTGGTGTAGTGGGCTACGGAAGCCTTCCCTTGTTTGAGGGCTCGTATCTTTTGATTTGCTGTGGCTGCTTGCATGGAGTTGGCATAGGCAGCGGAGAAATGGGCTTTGAAGCTGGCATAGTCTGAAAGCAGAGGAGATGCCCCTACCAACAAGGGTGTGGCCCACTTTGCAGCTTGCCCTTTAAGTAAGCTCAGAATAAAACAGGCCTTAGTTTTGTCTGTAGGAAGTCCCAGTGACGGAGCTCTATGTACAGTTCACACTGAGCCAGAAATGCCGGAAACTTGTCAACATCCCCACTGAAGCTGTCAGGGGGGCTGATTGGGCAGTGGGGGGGAGGAGCAGCTGCTGTGGCCACCGCAGCGGCATTAGCAGTGGCTTGCTGTTGTAGGGCTGGCGTACCTGTTCAATCACCCCCGTAAGCTGCTCAGCCCTGCCTGTTGCTCCGGTCTCCATGGTGAGACGAGTTGATGTGGGTGCTGGCAATCTGTCACGACGGGGCTCGGGTGCAGAGGGACAGTCCGGTGCCATAGTCAGAGAGAGTTCCAGAGATCAGCCAGAGGTATCAGTCAAAGTCCAAGCAAACGAGTTTCAAAGCAGAGAGCAAAGCCATTGCCAAAAGAGCGTTCAGAGATGTGCTGAGGTTGGGAGCCAGAGAGTCACGACGAGATGAGGGAACGAGGAGAGGCGCAAGCCGAGTGGTCTTACGACGAGTTTGCCAGCACGGTTTGCTCATGGCTGGGGATGTTCTTAAATACCGTGCTGGCTTGTTAACTAATTAACCGGTCGTTGCCAGGTCCCTGCTCTGGTTAATACTCAGGGCTCATTGATTGTCGCCCCCATACACGTGCCTCTTTTCGCTGAGCCGCCAAGTCTCTGCGCCTGCAGTCTCGCAAATGATCTGCACGTGGAGGTAAGTTGGGTGGGGAAGCATCCGCCCCAGGTGCTTGCTGTCTCATAGCTGGGAGCTCATCCCTCCCAGCACTTAGATCCTCCGAGGACTCTGGCGCCTCAGAGGGACTTAAAGGTGCCACGTCCCTGATATCTGAGCTCCCTGGTGCTGGGTCCGAGGAGGTCATGGCCAAGCTGTCAGGTGCCAGATCAGGGGTAGAGCTCCCTGGTGCCGGGTCAGGGGGTGTTTCCGAGCTCACGGCTGAGCTTTCAGGTGCCGGATCAGGGGCAGGCATGACACAGCCATTGCTGCTGTTGTTGGGTGTGCGTGGGGGTCCTGGTGAGCCGAACGGACAACCTGCTGGGCTCACCTGCAGCTGCTACCATATCCTTCTCTCTGTGGAGCTCTTGCCGCTTCAGCAGATGAACCACTCAGGAGCTGTGGGAAATACCGCCCCCCCCGCCCCCATGAGTATCGCGGGTCCCACCTCTTGTTTATACTAAACAAAAATGCAGAATAGTGGTAAATGGCAATTTGACCTCAGATTTAGATATTTATAATAGTACATGCCAGGGTTGTCCACTATCCCCCTTACTCTTCATATTCACTATAGAAGTTCTATTGGAAACTATTAGAAAAGATAATGACATTTCAGGTATAAAAATAAAAGGTGAAGAGTATAAAATTCAAGGTTATACAGATAACCTGGCCATTATACTGACAGATCCAATCCTTATTCTATTTCCCAGACTTTTTTGGGGTGTGTGGATACCTATTCCCACCAACAGGGGCCTCACTCTCCCCCAACAGCTTTTCCTACATAGTCAGTAGACTTCCTGGGTTTGTAGAAAAATCCAAAAAGTGAGAAAATCCCTTCAGGGACGGTTGAATTCCCCAAAAACCTTTTGAAATGGCCTCTGCAGGGACCCGACTTCAGGCATCAACGGTGAGAGATTAGAACGTTGGGGGGGGGGGAGGCTTCTAACGGGCTCTGCCAGTAAAGGGTGGGGGAAGGGCCTTTTCTTTCCAGGCCTCTTTCGGCCTTGGAGGGAGGGAGGGAGGGAGGGAGCCTTTGGGCCAGGCTGGGGAATTCCTAGAGGTTTTGTGGTGGAGTGTAGGGAGGGCCGGATTTGGGGAAGGGAGAGGCCTCAGCTGGGTATCATGCCACAGAATCCACCCTCCAAAGCAGCCATTTTATCCAGGGAGACAGATCTCTGTTGTTCACAGATCTCTGGAGTTCACTCTCCAGGCCCCACTTGGAGGTTGCCAACCCTAGGCCTGGCAGCAGTCTAGGGTTGCCAGGTCCCCCCATGGGCACTGGCAGGGGATGGGGGTAGTGGGGTTGCCAGCTCCAGGTCTGGAAACTCCTGGAGATTTGGGGATGGAGCCTGGGGAGGACAGGGACCTCAGTGGGGTACGCCCTAGAGTCCACCCTCCAAAGCATCCATTTTCTCCAGGGGAAGTTATCTCAGTGAGCTGAGCAGTAATTCCAGGGGATCCCCAGATCCCACCTGGAGGCTGGCATCCCTAGGCAGCACCTTCTGGGTGACTTGATACCACCTAATTTTCATGACTCAACTTATCCTGGCTGCTTGCTGCTGTTCAGCAGCTACCCTATGAAAGCCAGCAGTGGTGCAGCAGTTAGAGCTTCAGAGTAGGATCTGCAAGACCCAGGTTCAGATCCCCATATTGCGGTGGAAGCTGACTGGGTGATTTTGGACCAGTCACATACTTTCAGCCTAACCAACCTCACAGGGTTGTTGTGCAGATAAAAAGGAGGTGAGAATAATGTAAGCTGCTTTGGTCCCCACTGTGGAGAAAGACTATAATTTTCCTTGGTAGAAGCTGTGGGGGAGGGGAGTGGAGACGAAAAGCTGAAGGCAGATAAAGGCAGATAAAGGTAGGTTTGCTGTTGGGTGGGAAGGGAATAGGGTTGCCAACTCCGTATTGGGAAACTCCAGGACATTTGAGGGGTGGATCCTGGAGAGGGTGGGGTTTGAAGAAGGGAGGAACTTCAGACCAGTATAATGCCATAGACTCCACCCTCCAAACCAGCCATTTCCTCCATGAGAACTACTATTGCCAGCCTCTGGGTGAGGGCTGGCGATCACCCAGAATTACAACTGTTGTCTGAGTGACAGAGATCAGTTCCCCTGGATAAAATGGCTGCTTTGGAGGGTTGAGTCTATGGCTCCAACCCCAGAAGGGAGAAAGAGTGTGAGATAGGTAAGGGTAGAGGGGAGGAAGCAAAGGTGTGAGGAATGGGATGACCATCCCACAAGTTTCTTGCGGGTTTCCACTTGCAGATATATAAAAGGGAAAAAGGTGATGGTCAGCAGGTGTAGGGATGGATTGAAAGCAAAATACAATGCAATGCCAAAGAGTATGAAGCTGGTTAAAGAAGTAGGAAAGAAAGGTAAAGTTAGAGGTAAAATGAGTATTCTATGGTTTATAAAAAGAATGTTGGAAATTTGATAAGGGTTAATTGAGAAAAGATGAGAAATTAGGATAATTTAATAATTATTATTATTGTTTTGTTTTGTTGAAATGTTGTTATGAATTATAGACAGATAAATAAGAATCATTTGAAGTTCATCTCCTATAGAGTTTGATTGTTGGATTAATCGTGACTAGGATTAATGTAAAGAAAGATTTAAAATGTGATTAGAAATACACTTAGAAATGGGATTTGAGATGATGTCGGGGAAGGTGGAAGTATCTAGCCATGTTAGTCATGTTAGAATTTCATATTAAGATACAATACGGCGGTCTTTCTTTTTGTGTATTTGTTGATGTTTATGTATTGTTGATGTTTGTCTCTTTTTGTGTTGCAAAATTAATAAAAATATTGGGGGGGGAATGATTCCATATATTCCATTTCAACATATGGTCTCCCTCTCTCCCCTCTCACCTCACTGGCCGCCTTTCTTCACATTAACCCTCCCCTTTGCTTTTTAAACTGTTTCATCATCATCACTAGCACTGAGTGGATTTCGTCCAGTCTGAAATCCACACATTTTTTCACTTGGAGAGATCCTCTTTTCCAGTTCTAACACATGAAGAAACAAACAAAGAAAGAAAAGAAACCTAACACTACAGCTTGCAATCTTTATTAGTGGAAGGCAGCAAGACTCCAGGAGTGCCTTAATGACCAACAAAATTTGTGGCAGGCCATGAGCTTTCATGAGTCATCAGATATGTGTCATGAGTCTTCAGATACAGCCAGAATGTGAGTCTATCTGTCCTTACATCTTGGAGAGTGAAGTGATCTCAGATGCCAAATAACAATAGTGGGCATTGGTAGAGTATGAACTCTCGTAAGTCACTGCTCATATCTTCAGAGTTATGTCCATTTATTCTTTGCATCCTCCTGAAGCAAATTGAGACCTAGGTTTCCTGTCTCATTACCAATACTGATATAGCCTTTGACCATTGTATGTAAACAATACTCCTTCTGGAATCAACCATCTAAACATAATTCCACCATCTTTCAAAAAGGTTTGTTAATGTTGTGTATGACATCCTTCTTTCCCTTACTCTCCATGGCACTTCTTTTAGGAAGGTTATTTCTTCTCCTTATATAACTACCTTATTTTCATTTGACGCTCTTAAGATTCTCTCCTTCAGCTCTCTTCTGTAGAATTTAATATGCACCTCCCTCAGTTTTCTATGCTTCTTGGCATAAGCCAAATTTCTTCTATACGTTGCCTCGATTCTCTCCTCTAGTTTCTCTTTTGTGCCCACATTCAATTGCTCCACTATGTTCTTCACAATTTCTTCCTTAAGGTTCTTATCTATACCTTCTGGTATGTTTTGACAACTTATAATCAGTGCCGCCTTATCCATTTCTAAATTAATCAATCCTCTCATTTTTACTCTTAATATCTTGCATATCTAAATCTAGATCCCGTACTTTCTCTTTCAGCTTCCCCTGGTTAGTTGCCATCTTAATAATCTCTTGTGTATTTTCTTTTATTTGTTTTTTAATTTAATCTGTTTCATTTTTTATTTGTGTTGTTATCTCCTCCATTTTAACTCTTATGGGCTCTATCTCTTTTTTAATTAATACTGGTAGTGTATTTTCCACTGTGTCTTTCACTGGTTGTAACACTGCCTGTGCTACTGCTTGAGACACACTCTCTTGGATCATTTTGTTTAATTCCTTAAGTGATATTTGTGCCCCACTCATACTTGTAATTTTAAGTTGCCCTACCCCTCCTAATTGTCCTGGTGAGGATATTGATGGTTTTCTACTCCCACTGGCTCCTGAGGCCATAAGAACCAAAAAGCAAAAGACAAAAGAAACAACAAAATTTGCACAATCAAATCTTCAAGTCTTCTATCTGTCTCTTATATTACTCTTCTGCTACTTCTATATTGCATTCTATCTCTTCCATGCACTCACTGCCAGCATCAATGTTCAGTATATCTTCTTCATCTCCATTATATTCCCTTCTTAATCACACCTCTGTTCGCCGCCTTGCTCCTTCATGCCCACATATCCACGTCCCTATCCTCCTCTTTTCCTTGTCGTTCTTCCTTGACATCATTATTTTGCTACAGTTCCAGTTGCTCCATTCCGTGACTTCACTATTTTGCTATAGTTCCAGTCACTCCGTTCTTTCGCAACACTCTGCTGTCACTGTTTACTGCTCACTCCTTGGATCTCCACCCTTCTCCTCGGTTCCCCCATGGCAGTGCCTTCGTCACCCACTTGCTCTACCGGGCTCCGCAACACAGCCCCATCACTTTCTCCTCTTAAAGGGGTATGTTGGCGATTTACATGGAACAAGAGAAAAATAAAGGAAGAAAGAGGGAAAAAACTTTTGCGTTATCGATATCTTCAAGCTTCCCGCTTCTAGCTCTAGCTCTAACTCTTACTCCATCCCTTAACCTAGTCTTTAACTAAACTAGCATGCACGCACCTTCCTTTTTCTAGCCGCTATTCACTCAGTGTGCTTTTATCCTTGGGACCCTGTTATTCTCTGGCACTTAATATTCCCCCTGACCCTCACCATAATAACAATGAACCATCCAAATTTTAAAGGTACTTAGCTTCTGTTTGTTTATCCCTCATTATTCTTTTGACTCGTTGGTCCCCCGCGACTCTTCTTGTGCTCTTCATGACTCAGCAGCCCTGCCAAAGCTCCCATCTATTACAACTTGACTTTCTTGCTTCGGGACAATTAACATATACCCACTAGGTCACCACCACATTGAGCACATGCTACTAGAAGTCCCCGGCCAACTCTTTCATCTCTAGAAAGAATTTGAGGCATTTTAATTGCCTAAGAAAGTCTGAGGGCAGCAGAACGAGCTCAGCCCGCTCCCTCTGTCGATGAGCCCGGATCTGGAAGTCACCAATACTGATATAGCCATGCCTACTACTCCTATGCATATCACACCTAATCCATTCCAGTAGGTCCACAGAAGCCCATTCTGCCCCCCCACACCAACTTCTGGGCCTTCTATTGGCCCAGTAGTCCCAGAGAAGCCCATTCTGCCCCCGCCACACCATCCTCTGAGCCTTCTATGGGTCCAGTAGGCCCAGAGAACCTTGTTCCGCCCCTCACACCATCCTCTGAGCCTTCTATGGGCCCAGTAGTCCCAGAGAAGCCCATTCCGCCCCCCCCCATACCATCCTCTGAGCCTTCTATGGGCCCAGTAGGCCCAGAGAACCCTGTTCTGCCACCCCCACACCATCCTTTGGGACTTCTATGGGCCCAGTAGTCCCAGAGATCCCCGTTCCACCCCCACACATACCATCATCTGGGACCTATGGGCCCAGTAGGCCCAGAGAAGCCCATTCCACCCCCCACACCATCCTCTGAGCCTTCTATGGGCCCAGTATGCCCAGAGAACCCGGTTCCGCCCCCCTGCAAACCATTTTCTGGGCCTTCTATGCGCCCAGTAGGCCCAGAGAAGCCCATTCCACCCACACACATAAACCATCCTCTGGGCCTTCTATAGGCCCAGTAGGCCTAGAGAAACCCATTCCACTCCTCCCACCATCTTTTGGGCCTTCTATGGGCCCAGTAGGCCCAGAGAAGCCCATTCCGCCCCCTGATACCATCCTCTGAGCCTTCTATGGGCCCAGTAGGCACAGAAAACCCTGTTCCGCCACCCCCACACCATCCTCTGGGCCTTCTATGGGTCCAGTATGCCCAGAGAACCCCATTCCACCCCCACACACACCATCCTCTGTGCCTTCTATGGGCCCAGGAAGCCCAGAGAACCCTGTTCAGCCCCCCGCACACCATCCTCTGGGTCTTTAATGGGCCCAGTAGGCCCAGAGAAGCCCATTTTACCCCCTATACCATCCTCTGAGCCTTCTGTGGGCCCAGTAGGCTCAGAGAACACTATTCCGCCACCCCCACACCATCCTCTGGGCCTTCTATGGGCCCAGTACGCCCAGAGAACCCTGTTCCGCTCCCCCGCACATCATCCTTTGGGCCTTCTATGGGCCCGGTAGGCCCAGAGAAGCCCATTTTGCCCCCTATACCATCCTCTGGGCCTTCTATGTGTCCAGTAGGCCCCTGAGAACCCCATTCCGCCACCCCCACAGCATCCTCTGGGCCTTCTATGTGCCCAGTAGGCCCAGAGAAGCCCATTCTGCCCCCCCACACCATCCTCTGTGCCTTCCATGGGCCCAGTAGGCCCAGAGAAGCCCATTCCTCTCCACCATCCTCTGGGCCTTCTATGGGCCCAGTTGGCCCAGAGAAGCCCATTCTGCCCCCCACACTGGGCCTTCTGTGGGCCTAGTAGGCCCTGGGAAGGCCATTGTCCCCTCCCCACCATCCTCTGGGCCTTCTATCGGCCCAGTAGGCCCAGAGAACCCATTTCCCCCCCCATACCATCCTCTGGGCCTTCTATGGGTCCAGTAGGCCCAGAGAACCCCGTTCTGCCCCCTATACCATCCTCTGGGCCTTCTATGGGCCCAGTAGGCCCAGAGAACCCTGTTCCACCCCCACACCATCCTCTGGGCCTTCTATGGGCCCAGTAGGCCCAGAGAAGCCCTTTTTGCCCCCCCTATACCATCCTCTGGGCCTTCTTTGGACCCAGTAGCCCCAGAGAACCCTGTTCTGCCCCCCCCACACCATCCTCTCAGCCTTCTATGGGCCCAGTAGGCCCAGAGAACCCCGTTTCACCCCCTACACACCATTCTCTGGGCCTTCTATGGGCCCAGTAGGCCAGAGAAGCCCATTCCGCCCCTCTTCCCTTCCTTTCCCCCCTTTCCTCTCTCCTTCTTTCTTTCACTCTCCACCCTCTTCCTTCCTTCCTTCCTTCAACCCTCTCTCCCTTCCTTTCTAGGGCCCGTTGTCTTCCTCCACAATGGGCTTTGCTCCCTAGTAAATAAATAAATATACAGTAGAGTTTGCCCTGTGAAGCTGCCATTTTCTAAGGAGGAATTGACCTCCGTAGTCTTGGGATCAGTTGTAATTCTATCTTCAGTTTTCAAAAATAACTTCTCTTTCAAAAGTAATTCCTAGGATAACTACAGTCCCAACTACTAACTACAGGCCCAACGAAGCATCACAAACATCTTATAGGATGCTTATGAAAGGCTATAAGATGGTTGTAAAGGCCACGAAGAAAGACTTCTATGTGGCCTCCACTGCATCTGTGAGCTTGTGCCTGGCCCAATTATTTAGAATTATTTAGTCCATTATGACTCTGCCACAAAGCAGACCAAATAGTAGGGGAATTGTCTATTGGCTCTGAGGTATTTGCAAGTTATTTCACAGATAAGATCATAACACTCTGCCAGGACCTCCCAGCCACATTTGAGACAGTAAGGGAACTGGATGCTCCTTGTCCATCTTCGGGTCGAACATTGGACCACGTCAGCCAACTCTCCCAGGAGGAGGTCGATAGGCTCTTGGCAGCAGTAAGGCCTACTACCTGCCTCCTTACCCATGTTCTTCTTGGCTAGTGAAAGCTTGTGGGGAGGGAATTTGGGTCCCTCTGGGGAAATTTTCAACTTGTCCCTCTTTACTGGGACATTCCCAGGAGTCTTGAAGGACACAGTAGTTCACTCTTGAAAAAAAAAATCACTGAACCCTATGGTTCTGGCCAACTACTGCCCATTATCGAACTTCCTGAGTAAGGTAGGTGAGAGAGCGGTGGCCTAACAACTCCAAGCTCTCCTGGATGACGCTTCCATCCTTGATCCCTTCCAGTCCAGCTTTCGCCCTGGCCACAGGATGGAGATGGCTCTGATCACCTTTATAGATGACATCCGTAGGCATCTGGATTGGGGTGGGTTGGTGCTGCTGTTGCTATTAGTTCCAATGGCAGCATTCAACATGGTTGACTATGATATTTATTGATTGCTTGATTGATTCAATTTATACCCCGCCCTCCCTGCAAAGGTGGGCTCAGGGTGGCTTACACAACATTTCATAAAAATACAGTTAAAACCTATATAAACATATAATATAAATAACAATCAATTAAAACACAGTTAAAGTGCTGTAACATTATCAGATAAAACAAGAGCAAAATTATTTCTAATATGGCTTATGTGACCGTATGAGTCCCATAAATTTCATACCAGCTCAGTTTGCTCATTTATTACATGGCGGGCACATGCTAGAGACAACAATGGTAGGCCAGGGCACAGTCTGGAGGTGAAGGTAAAGATGGTAAAGCCAGGTCA
This sequence comes from Gekko gecko, assembly GCA_029375565.1. NCBI lineage: Eukaryota > Metazoa > Chordata > Lepidosauria > Squamata > Gekkonidae > Gekko > Gekko gecko. The sequence goes on along the minus strand of JAPDNY010000002.1, from coordinate 33,859,365 downwards.
CAGGGACACTCCTTGGTGTATGATGCGGCTCCTTAAATGCCTGGTGGAAGAGCTCCATTTTGCAGGCCCTGTGGAACTGTAAAATGTCCCTCAGGGCCCTGATCTCTTCTGGGAGCTGAGTCCACTAAAATGGAGCCACCACCAAGAAGGGTCTGGCCCAGGTTGTTGCCAGCCTGGCATCCTTAGGGCCTGGAAGGGCCAACTGATTTTGCATCCCTGAACACAGTGCTCTCCAGGGAACATGTGGGGAAAGGCAGTCCCTCAGGTATGCTGGACCCTGACCATATAGGGCTTTAAAGATTAAAACCAGCACCTTGAAATGAATCTGGTATACTATTGGCAGCCAGTACAGTGCCTTCAGTATAGGTTGGATGTGCTCCCGCATAGGGATACCCATCAACAGCCTGGCTGCTGCATTCTGCACTAGCTGCAGCATCTGGATTTAAGTGCAGGCAGCCAGAGGGCCTCATGCGCCTGATCTCCAAGTGGATATGAGGTCTGCAGGACCCTTTCTTTAAGTGCAGGCAGCCAGAGGGCCTCGCGTGCCTGATCTCTGCTCGGAGATCAGGTGTGCGAGGCCCTTTCCTGGTGGCTGCCTGCACTTAAAGGGGTTCCCTTTAAGTGCAGGTAACTGGAGGCCCCCGCCTGCCCAATCTCCAAGTGGAGATCGGGTGCGCGGCCCGCAGCCACCCCTCTCTCTCCTCTTTCTCAAGAGAGAAGGGAGACGGGTGGCTGTAGGTGTTGGGGCTTGGGGAGGGGCTTCCCCCGCTGGCCAGCTGGCTGGCTGGCTGCAGGTGACCCCCACCAAACCAAGGGATCTCGCAACCCTAGATGACAGTGACACCTGTGTGGGCTCATGTTTGGCAAATGCTTCACCGACTGCATTGGTTACCGGTTGAGTTTTGGATTCCCTTCAAGGTGTTGGTAATAACCATTAAAGACTTGAATACGGCTGAAAAGTAGTGAGACTGACGAGTCCGTTGAGTGAAATCAGCTCATACTTTTTTTTCAAGATCAGGAACAAGATAACTTTTGCCGGCTTGCAGGCCGGCTTTTATCTTCAAGGAACCCACACCCCAACACACACAAAACCCCGTGATTGGACTATTTACATTGATTGAGTTATCCCCTAGGATCCCTGCTCCCCAATTGGAAGCGAGCTAGGATCCGACTGTCCATTGTCCTCTGGAATGAAGCTCAGGCACTTCGCCCAGCCGCGTGTTGGACTGGCTGGAGCCAGTCTGAGCACATGGCTGGCTTGGGCACATGTTCTGTGCTGGGTACATTACAATGGCCTGGGACCAAAATGTCTGAAGGGCCACCTCTTCCCATATATGCCTCAAAGAGGATTATCCTATATGGACCAACATCTCCTGGTGGTCCCTGACCTCAACCAGGTCCAGAGCTTTTTCTGCCATGGCCCCTGCCTGCTGGAACATGCTCCCCATTGAGAATAGGGCCCTGTAGGATCTTCTTCAATTCCACGGGGCCAATAAGATAGAGCTGTTCTGCCAGGCCTTTGGCTGAGGTGGTGTCAGGTTCAATAACAAGTGGATCCAGGCATTCTTATGCAAAGAAAGGTTTTATTGGATAATCTTGCTAAAACCCACAGTAGGAGGTCATTGTCAGGAATGGGGGGGCGAAGCAATGCAAGCTAACTTATAGTGTGATGCAAAAAAGCGCCTAGCAAATGAAATATGAGCGCGCGCGCGGGAAACTCCCGGCGGGAGATATACTTCATGAGCGGGAGACTACTCCCCCCTCCCCTTGCCTTCCCAGGACTGGAAAATTCTCAGCAACATAAGAATAGCCCAAAGCCTACATTCAAGGCCACCGTGATAAGGAAAAGCGGCAGGGAAGAAGCTCCCACGTTTCTGCCTGCATAGCTACGCAAGCGCAAAGCAGGGTAGGGAACACATAACAATGGATTCAGTGAGAAACATCAAAGAAGCATTTCTGACATTCTGCCCTTCCCAAAATACCTCCCACCCACCGCTCAGGAAGGAGAGAATGATGGGCCCCCAGGTTTATTTGGGTAGCGAGTGTGAAACTCCTTCAGGTGATCAGGTGCATTGATATCAGACACTTTCACCCACTCCCTGTGTTGAGGCCCAAAGTGTACCCATTCAATAAGGTACAGCAGTTGTTCGCGGAGGATCTTAGAGTCCAAAATGTCAGCAATTTCATAGTGCTCCTCATCATCGACCATCAGTGGTGGTGGGGGTGCTGGAAGCTCAGGATGCCACTTAGTCGGGGGTAATGCTGGCTTGAGGAGGCTGTAATGGAAAATTGGATGTATTGCTTTAAGAGATTTAGGTAAATCCAGTTGCACAGTCACTTGATTTATACATCGCACTACTCTGAATGGACCAATATATTTCCAAGCAAGTTTTCGGGATTGTTGTGCCAGCCTCAAGTTTTTGGTGGAGAGGTAGACATGGTCTCCCGGTTGCAGATTCCAGCCACCCGCCCTCTTTTTGTCTGCTTGTTTTTTGTATTGTGCCTTGGCCTCGTTTAAAGTCTCAATGATTAGGGGCCAGGACTCCTGGAAAGTTTTACACCATGTTGTGGCTTTCCCACCAGCCTCGCCGGGCTTCAAAAACGGAAGAGGGGGGCTGTCATAACCCATGGCAGCTTTGAAGGGAGACATATTTGTGGAAGCATGCCATGAATTGTTATACGCAAATTCTGCTAGTGGTAATAAATCTACCCAATTGTCTTGTTGATAATTAGTGAAACATCTTAAGTATTGTTCTAAGGTTTGGTTTACTCTTTCTGTTTGCCCATCGGTTTCTGGATGATAGGCACTACTGAGAGCGCGTTCAATACCCATAAGAGTCATCAACTCCGACCACAGTTTTGAAACAAATTGAACCCCCCTATCGGAGATTATTTTGAACGGTAATGTATGTAGCCTGGCAATGTGCTGAAGGAAGGCTTTGGCTAGGACTTTGGCCGTTGGCAGGCTAGCAAATGGTATAAAGTGAGCCTGCTTAGAAAATAAGTCCACTACCACCCAAATGACTGTCATATGTTTGCTGGGGGGAAGATCAGTGATAAAGTCCATGGAGATTACTTCCCAGGGTCGGCTCGGGGTGGGCAAAGGCTGTAAAAGACCTGGAGGTTTCCCTGGTCTAGTCTTGCAACGATTGCATGTAGGGCAGGATTGTATATAGAGGGATAAATCCCGTTTCATTCGGGGCCACCAGAAGCTGCGTTGCAGTAGGTGTAGCGACTTTACATACCCAAAATCCCCAGCAGATTTGGAGTCATGGGCTGATTGCAACACCTGGGCTCGGGTAGCTTCTGGAACAAAGATTTTATTTCCCTTATACCAGCAGCCATTTGTGCTACATTCCACGTCTTCCCGAGCTTTTAAGTCAACTGCTTCTTGTTTAGTAATGTCAGTGGCAAATTGCTTTTCCCAGGTCGTGCCAAGGCTTGGGGTTAATGATTGTGCTTGCCGGGTTTTTCGGGTTACTACTGTGAACATAGACTCTCTTATTTCTGTCCTCTTACAAAGGTGTTGGGGAAGGCGGGAGAGAGCATCAGCCAGATGATTAGATTTACCTGGAAAATGGTGGAGGGTGAATTGAAATTTGGAGAAAAACTCAGCCCACCGGAATTGTTTTGCATTTAGATTCCGAGGCTTCCGCAGCACCTCAAGATTCTTGTGGTCAGTCCAGATTTCAAAAGGTACCCGGGACCCCTCCAACCAGTGCCTCCAGGTGATTAACGCTAAGCGTATAGAGGCTGCTTCTTTATCCCAAATGGGCCAAAATCTCTCCGTATCATTAAACTTTTTGGACACATAGGCAAGGGGTTGTAGCTGCCCCTGAGCATTCTCTTGCAAGATCACCCCCCCCATGGCAGTATCCGATGCGTCTACTTGGACCACAATTTTTTTTGTCTCATCGGAGTGTGCTAATATGGGTTCAGACGTGAATAACTGCTTTAGTTGTTCAAATGCTCCCTGACATTGGGGAGTCCAATTCAAAAGGGACCCGAGCATTGAAGCTTTAGCCCCTCTCCCTTTAGTCTTCAGAAGGTCTGTGAGGGGGAGGGCCACCTGGGCAAAATGAGGCAGGAATTGACGGTAAAAATTGGCGAAACCGAGAAAACTTTGGAGCTGCCGCCTGGTTTTGGGGGGTTCCCAATCCAGCACATCTTGGACCTTTTTTGGGTCCATTTCTAATCCAGCGGAGGATATGCGGTACCCGAGAAAGTCAATGCACTCCTGGTGGAATTCACATTTTGACAGCTTAACAAACAGTTTGTGTTCTAACAACGTTTCCAATACTTCCCGCATGAGCGTGGTGTGAGATTCTTGATCTGGGGTATAGACCAAGATATCATCCAAGTAAACAACCACCCCTTTGAATAAGTAGGGGTGTAACACCTCATTGATTAAGTTCATAAAGACCCCGGGTGCCCCCTGTAATCCGAAGGGCATAACCCGATATTCAAATTGCCCCAGCGGGGTGTTAAATGCAGTCTTATGTTCATCCCCCGGTCTAATACAGACCCGAAAATAAGCATCACGTAAATCCAGTTTAGAAAACACTTTTCCCTTTGCCACCTCTGCCAACAAGTCCTTGATGAGGGGCATTGGGTAGGCATTGGTTGTAGACACCGCATTAAGACCCCTATAGTCCGTGCACAGTCTGAGCCCCCCATCTTTTTTTTTACAAAACAACACGGGTGCTGCGAAAGGGGACGATGCTGGCCTAATAAATCCACGGGCCAGATTCTTGTCGATAAATCGGCGTAGTTCTTCCTTTTCTATGGGACTCATGGCATAAATTTTTCCTTTTGGTAATTTGTGGCCGGGAAGGATTTCAATCGCACAGTCGGAGTTACGGTGGGGAGGTAGTTCGTCCGCTTCCTCCTCCTCAAACACCCTGGTTAAGTACCGGTATTCTTTGGGGATGCGATTAAGGTCCTCCGTGGCTAGGCAAGCCCGTGGAGGTTCATTGCATGGGGTTTTTCCCCACCCTGGGTCCCATTTATGCTCTGCACATTTCGGGGAGATAAATCGTACGCTCCCCTCTTCCCACAGTATATAAGGATCGTGACCATGTAATCATGGGCTACCCAACACTAATGGGAACTGGGCTTGAGGGGCTATTACAAACAAGCGTAGCTCCCAGTGCTCACCAATGCCTACTCTCAAAGGAATAGTTTCAAATCGACATGGTTCTTTCATCGGTGACCCATCCATTTGAGTAAAAGTTATCGGGTCTTTTAGATTGACAACGGTCGCCTCCAGTCCCATAACCATAGATGGGTTTATCAAATCCCTCCCGCACCCCGAGTCAATGAGGGCTCGAACCCTGATATGGGTCACCATCGCTGGATTCATCACAAGTACAGTCACAAAGAAGAGAGAGGGGTAATTGCTCACCAGTTTAGGTGCCTCAGGGACCGGGTCCTGTTGTGTAGCGCCATTCACAAACAGGACCAATTCGTTTCCCTGCATCTCACTCTCCTCCTCCAGCATCATGGTATCCGCTTGGTCGGGGTTGGCGAAAAGGGCTCGTGTGCTGCGTGGTTTCGCTGTTCCCTTTCTTGGAGTAGGGGTTGGCCATCGTCTGGGCTCCTCTTGTGGTAGGGCTCTGTTGGGATCCCCTCTGGGACAGGATGAGGCGAAGTGCCCCTTCTCTCCACACCGCAGGCAAAGGCCCTGTCGCATGCGCTGATCTCTCACCCCGCTTGGGGTGGAGGTTGGTCTGGGTCTGGTTTGTCCTGCCGAGAGGCTCGGGCGGTTATTACCCAGAGATAGGTCCAGTTTCATGACATGCAAGCGGCTTTCAGCTTTTTCGGCCTCCTCCATCCAGCCTTGGAGAGTGCAAGGCTGTTGAGAGCTGAGGACATTGTTGCGGACATCTACGGCTAGTCCCATTCGATATTGTTGTGCCAGCACAGCATCAGTCCAGTCTTGAATTTTCACCGCATGTCTTTGAAACTCCCTTGAATATTCCCGCACGGTGAGTTTACCTTGTCTGAAAGTGCGAAGGAAGGCTTCTGCCTTCTGGGCCGCCCCCGGATCCTCAAAACGGTTCCTCAAAGCCCACATGAAGTCATCGACATTCCCCAGTTCCGCTGCCTCCAGATCATGAAGGGCTACGTACCAGCTGGTAGCACTCCCCGGAACCTTGAAGCGATAAACTCCACCTGTTGCTCCTCATCCGGGAACACATAGCCCCATCTCTGCACAAATTTCCCTACTTGCAATATGAAAAAGGACACAGTTTCGGGATCCCCGTCAAAAGTGATCTCCAACATGTCCTTGGGGCGGATCACTGGAGGAGCAGGGGCCATGATCGGTGCAGGAGCCGGCTGCGGGAAGGGTGCTGGAGCAGGGGGTTGAGGCGGAGGCAAAGCTGGTGGCTGGATAGGTACTGGCGGCCCTGGCCCGGGTCCCGGTACTGGGTCGGCTGGTGGAGGTGGGGCCGGTGGAGCAGGAGGTGGTTGTACCGGTGCCACCGGTGGTGCAGGCGCTGGCGCTGGTCTTGGTTGCGTCAGCGGATGGGCTCGAATTGCTTGATCCATCATCTGTGGTAGGGATTGCATTAATTTGCCCATGTCCCGTACCAAACGTCGGGTATCCTCTTGAATCGAGTCTATGCGAGCCTCTGGATCAGAACCAGACCCTGTTCTGGGAGATCCTCGAGACATCCGTCCCTGGGGTAGTCCGAAGCTCCCTCTGGGATCCAACAGGCTGTCCCGGCTCTGGCTCCCCGGCATGGACAAGGTCGTCTGGGTAGTGTCCAACAGGTTTTTAGTCCAATCGCGCGACCTGCGGTAGGTCACCCCTTTGTCCCACGGTGTTGGGGCCCCCGGCACGTAGGCTCGTGGAATGGCTCCCCCCTGACTCTGCGTTGGCCCGGCCGGGCTATAGATTGGGAGAGTGTACGAGGCTCCCACTGTGCTGATCGATGGAGGGGAGACCAATCCTGCCGCTGACTGCGGGGTCGGCGCTGCCACTACCGAAGTTGTAGTCACTGGAACAACAGTGGTAGTCGGAGTGGTGATCACTGGAGTTGCCACAGTGGTAATCGGGGCCGTGGCTCCCGAAGTGGTAGTCACTGGGACTGCGCCAGAGGTTCCCCCCCCCAGCTCCGCTCATCATGGTAGACGGCAGAAACCGAAGGTGGGGAAATGTGATTCCTGACAATTTCTGTCAGGTTCAATAACAAGTGGATCCAGGCATTCTTATGCAAAGAAAGGTTTTATTGGATAATCTTGCTAAAACCCACAGTAGGAGGTCATTGTCAGGAATGGGGGGGGCGAAGCAATGCAAGCTAACTTATAGTGTGATGCAAAAAAGCGCCTAGCAAATGAAATATGAGCGCGCGCGCGGGAAACTCCCGGCGGGAGATATACTTCATGAGCGGGAAACTACTCCCCCCTCCCCTTGCCTTCCCAGTACTGGAAAATTCTCAGCAACATAAGAATAGCCCAAAGCCTACATTCAAGGCCACCGTGATAAGGAAAAGCGGCAGGGAAGAAGCTCCCACGTTTCTGCCTGCATAGCTACGCAAGCGCAAAGCAGCAAAGCAGGGTAGGGAACACATAACAATGGATTCAGTGAGAAACATCAAGGAAGCATTTCTGACAGGTGGCAGGCATCCATGTATGGCCTCCCTGAGGTGTCTGTCCCCTGTCTTCCATCCAATAATACCTGGCTATACTCATCTGTACCAACAAACCAGGGAACCTCTCCCAACCAGTCAATTTCTGATATTGGGCCATGTCCACCAATTTTAATGTTGTATTATTTGGCTTTAAAATCATATTTATTGTATTCCTGATATGCTGTTATCCACCCTGAGCCTGCTCGTAGGAAGGGTGGGCTATAAATATGAAAAATAAATAATAAAAAAGAAATCAGTAGATGGACAACCCTATGTCTAACAAGTGATGTACTTGCCCTCAAATACACTTTGAATTTCTGAGATGTGTTTAAACTAGGGCTCTTTTTGTAGAAAAAGCCCAGTAGGAACTCATAATCGGTCATACCCAACAGCAGAAACTCATTATCATATTAGGCCACATCCCTGACACTGCAGCTCATTAGCATATCAGGCCACACCCCCATGTTACCAGAAGTGTGGTCATCCAGCCACACCCACCTTTTGCTGCTTATTCTGTTTACCTTGTTTGTTGCCAATCCTACAATAACAGCAATAACAATTATCAAATGCCTGAATGGTAAGACAGAGTCCCATTTGCCTAGAATTTAGAGGAAGAAAAAGACCAAGGGCTCTTGATGAAGAAAATTTTTGTGGCTGATTACTCAGGACACCAAAATGTTAGATTAATCAACATATATACAAATTCTGATATATCAGGCAGATAGTATGTTGAGTGTATTTAGTGACAATAGCTGTGTCCCTTATTCAAGTATCGTGCACTATTAATTTATTGTTAGGATAAAGGCACACCCTGAGTCACAAAATTCATAGGTTGTTATCAAAACCTTGAGCTGTAAGAAACTCCTTTTCCCAGAAAGCAGTTCTGATTTGAATGCTTACATGTAGTAATGTGCAAATTACTGTTTACTGTCATTGTGCCAAAAAAAAAAATCTTCAAGAAGAATTATCATCCTATAAATATCATCTGAAAATAAACTCAGTTGAAATTGGTATTTTGGGTGGGCATAGTTTCCAGCTAATATGCATAGGATCTGAACCACTGGAGCTGCAACATGGCCTGCGTATGTTTACCAAAGTAAATGTTACCTTATTCAATAGGGCTTATTCTCAAGAGTGCAGAGGATCAGGGCAGTGGAAGCAAGCCTCTGCTCCAGAATAAGGGTTTTTGTGGGTGTTACAGCCATGTTGGTCAGAAGAGATTAAGAGGGACTCCAGTTTCTCCAAAACAAATGGGGGGAAATATGAGAATAAAGAGTAACAATTCAATGACAAGAACAAGAAAAAAAATCTCTTGCCAGAAAAGCAGCTTCTGATGAGTTCACATAATTGGGAGAAATGAGCAGTTGCTAAAACATTTTCAGTCCTATTTGTTCAGCAACATTTCTTTCATCTACAAAGGTGATGTGTTTTGATTCCAAGGAGAAAGACTAAATGGGAGGGGACAGGGAGAGAGAAGCTTACTGTGCCTTTCCCTGCTTTTCAAAGATCTGCTCTCAAACCAGGGAGAGAAATTCTAAACTGCTGTTTTCCTGGCAGGCAGAGGAGCAGTGGCAGCAGCACTTGGCGGGGGGTGGGGGGTGAAGGGTCTGAAGGAACCCTATAAAACATAGTTGTGCTTTGAGGAATGTAGAGGCAGGTTGTCCTTCGTCCATGTTTTGGTTACAAAATACTCCAATCTAGCTGACAAAGTAAGCTGGAGTGGCTGCAATTTTGCCTTTAGGTAAGCTGCCAGACTGGGGGGAGGGGGGCGGGTGGGGGGAGGCGGCCCAGGCAAAGGGAGGGATATGGCTGCTCCAGCAGGCGGGTTTCCCTAGCTGCTCCCAACAGGCAGCCCAGTGCCGAGGAAGAGGGGCCATGGCAGCCTCACCCCAGCAGCAGCCCGGTCAGCACGGTGGCAGTTGCTGGGAAGCCACCACCATGGGCGGGCTGCAGCTGAGCCCCCCGCCCACCTGCCAGGTCCTGCTGGGCTGGGACCTGCACCTGGGCAGCTCTGCCAAGTGGTACGGGGGGAAGAGGAGGCTGCCAGATGATGACGACGACACAATGCTGCCTCCATTGTGAACATGTGCCTCTTAATGGGAGGGGTTGAGCTGGAGGGAGAGGAAGTTGGGGCTGGTGAGGTGCAGGGGTCTCCTGGTGCTCATGTCCAGCAGGATGAGTGTCCTGCCCGAGGTGCCCTGCATGAGACTAGGGCAGCCTGCAAGGGGAAGGAGAGGTGAGCCAGCAGCACCAGCCCTGGGGCTACCAGGGCCCGCAAGCTGGGAGGGCCAGTGCCGAACCAGGGCATGCTGGGCCGAGCCTGAGGGGTGGCCTCCCCAGTTAGGTCTCATGCCAGGCACAGCCAGTCTCAGATGGCTAATTGTCTGGAGTGGCAAGGAGGAATGGGGGTGTGACCCTCTGTAGTCTCCAGCTCCTGTGGGCCAGCCCTCCCTGCCTCCCTCCCTCCCTCGGCCGATGCCCACCTGCTGCCTGTCTCATCCCAGGCACAGCTGGCTGGCTGGCTAGGAGTCAGAGCAGCTCCCTGCTCCTCTCGGCGGCGGACAGGATTCTGGCTCTCCCCATGTCCTGCTGCTCCTGCTGCCACTGCTGTACCTCTGCTGCCTGGGCTGGAGCCTGCTGGCACCCAGGCAGACACGGTGGGAATGCTCGGCTGGCCCTGGGAGAAGCAGCAGTGGCTTGTTGCTGCTTCTTCTTCTGGTGAGGGAGGGGTGGGCAGGCTTGGAAGCCAGCTGGAATGCCATTCCAGGGTGTTTTGGCCCCAAAATACCCCTGGTTTAAACTAATTTATTCATCTCACAATTGCATGACTACTCCACAGTGAAGCCTGTTTTTGATTTTTTTTGTAATCTCCACTGTTCAGTGTTTTTTCAGTATCAAGTTCATGAGATCTTTAAATAAGCTAGTAGCAGTTCTGCCTACCAATAACTTTAGCTGTGCTAATTCATTGCTGATAAAAACCATTCAGCAATGAATTAGCACAGCTAAACTTATCGGTAGGCAGAACTGCTAACTACTAGCTTATTTAAAGATCTCATGAACTTGATACTGAAAAAAAACACTGAACAGTGGAGATTACAAAAAAAAACACATTGCTGATAAAAACCATTCAATCTCAGTCCGAATCCAAGGCAAACTATTCAATACAAGTTTGGCCTTGGAGAACAAAATGAAGCAGGGCAAAGGCTAACAGAGTTTTGTCAAGAGAACACGCTGGTCATAGCAAACACCCTTTTCCAACAACCTAAGAGGCGTCTCTACACATGGACATTACCAGATGGGCAACACCGAAATCAGATTGACTATATAATTTGCAGTCAAAGATGGAGAAGCTCTATCCAGTCAGTAAAAACAAGACCTGGAGCTGACTGTGGCTCAGATCATGAGCTACTCACTGCAAAATTCAGACTTAAATTGAAGAAAGTTGGGAAAACCACAAGGCCATTCAGATTTGACCTAGATCGCATCCCCAATGAATATACAGTAGAGGTGAAGAATAGGTTTAAGGGACTAGATTTGATAGACAGAGTGCCTGAAGAACTATGGACAGAGGTCCGTGACATTGTAAAGGAGGCAGCAATCACCGCCATCCCAAAGAAAAAGAAATGTAAAAAAGCACAGTGGCTGTCTGATGAGGCTTTACACATAGCAGAGGAAAGAAGGAAAGCTAAAGGCAACGGTGAAAAGGAAAGATTTGCCCAACTGAATGCAGATTTCCAGAGAACAGCAAGGAGAGATAAGGAGGCTTTACTGAATGAACAATGCAAAGTAATAGAGGAAAACAATAGATTGGGAAGGACTAGAGATCTCTTCAAGGGAACATTCCATGCAAAGCTGGCCATGATAAAGGACAAAAACGGTAGGGACCTAACAGAAGCAGAAGAGATTAGGAAAAGATGGCAAGAATACACAGAAGAACTATACAAGAAGGACCTCAATGTCCTTGACAACCACGATGGTATAATCACTGACCTCGAGCCAGACATCCTGGAAAGCGAAGTTAAATGGGCCTTAGAAAGCATTACTAACAACAAAGCTAGTGGAGGTGATGGTATCCCAGCTGAGTTATTCAAAGTCTTAAAAGAAGATGCTGTTAAAGTGCTGCACTCAATTTGCCAACAAATTTGGAAAACACAACAGTGGCCACAGGATTGGAAAAGGTCAGTGTACATTCCAATCCCAAAGAAGGGCAATGTCAAGGAATGTTCAAACTATCGCACAATTGCACTCATTTCACACGCTAGCAAGGTCATGCTCAAAATCCTACAAGCTAGGCTTCAACAGTACGTGGATAGAGAACTGCCAGAAGTACAAGCTGGGTTTTGAAGAGGTAGAGGAACTAGAGATCAAATTGCCAACATTCGCTGGATTATGGAGAAAGCAAGAGAGTACCAGAAAAACATCTACTTCTGCTTCATTGACTATGCTAAAGCCTTTGATTGTGTGGATCACAATAAACTATGGCAGGTTCTTCAAGAGATGGGAGTACCGGACCACCTCACATGTCTCCTGAGAAACCTGTATAAGGGTCAAGAAGCAACACTTAGAACTGGATATGGAACAACTGATTGGTTTAGCATAGGAAAAGGAGTACGACAAGGATGTATATTGTCACCTTGCTTATTTAATTTATATGCAGAGTACATCATGCGAAATGCTGGCCTGGATGAATCACAATCTGGAGTTAAGATTGCTGGGGAAAAGATCAATAACCTCAGATATGCAGACGATACCACTCTGATGGCAGAAAGTGAAGAGGACCTAAAGAGCCTCTAGCTCAGGGTGAAAGAGGAGAGCACAAAAGTGGGCTTGAAGCTCAACATCAAAAAAACTAAGTGATGGAAACTTTGACTGAATACATGGGAGAAGACAAAGGGGAGTTGGATTACAATTTTGATCTTATATACAGAGTGAATTCTGCTTATGCTCAAAGGAAAAATTTACCGAGAGATGTCATTGTTCAATTTGCAACAAAGAAAATGAAAGAGGACGTATTTAAGAAGCAGTTTTCTCAGCCATTGGAAATTGATGGTAAAAAGATAATGATAATGAAAGAACTCCCAAGGTCCATCTTGCAGGACAGAAAGAAATATAAGAAGTTGGTGGATAAGCTGAAACAATTGAATATCAGATTCAGATGGGAAATATCACAAGGACTGTCCCTTACGTACAATTCAAAAAAGCATGTGATTAAAACACCGGGGGATGTGTATAGGTTCAAAGCTGAAAATACTGAAGACTTCGGAGATATTTAAAAAGCCTTAATGATGGATTACAAATTATTATCATGGAATGTAATGGACTTAATTCACCTAACAAAAGAAAAGTAGTGAATCATTGGTTACAAAAGCAAAATTCTAACATCATCTGTTTGCAGGAAACACATATAAAAAATCGGGACAATAAATACTTGATTAATAAAAAATTGGGAGAAGAATTTTTTTCTTTGGCAGAGTGGTGACCTATGTAAATAAAAAGCTGGAACCTAAACAAATTTTTGCAGATAAAGAAGGAAGATATGTGGCGGTTGAGATCAATATATTACAAAAAAAGACATTGGTTGTGAATCCTAATGGAGCTAAAGAGAACTTTTTTAAGGACTTGCTGAGCGAATTGGACCAAGTGCATTATGAACAGATAATTATTGCTGGCGATTTTAATGGTACTGTTAACAACAAATTGGACAATCACAGAAAGGCGTTGAGAAGATTGGAAAGTTACCCCAAACTTTTTTTAGAGTTATTGAGCAAGAAAAGTTGGAAGATGTATGGAGAAAATGGAATCCAAAAATTAAGGATTTTACTTTTTATTCGAATAGAAACAAATCCTTCTCAAGAATAGATATGACTTGGATGTCAAGCGAAATCGTATTAAAAACTCAGAAGATAGAAATACTGCCAAAGACCAACTCAGATCATAACCCGTTAGTTTGGACATTAAAAGAAAAGGCAAAGCAATATCATTGGAGAATTAATGAGGATTTATTGGACAAGATGAGACTAGTGGAGACTTTGCGGAAAGAAACACAATTTTTTTTCCAAATGAATTTGAATCAAGAGGTCAATATACAGACAGTGTGGGATGCTTACAAATCGGTGATGAGAGGAGTTTTGATCTCGATGAATGCAGCAGATAAGAAAAAGAATTTGAAACAGCAGCAAGACTTACAAGATAAAATACAAAAAAAGAGAATGAGCTGAAAAGGAGACCAGGTAAAAAGAAACTTCTCAAAGAAATACAAATTTTGCAAGAACAATTAAAAGTAGCATTAAATAGAGAACTCTTTAATTTAAAGAAATTGCAACAAAAATCCTTTGAGGGTGCAAACAAACCAGGGAAATATTTAGCTTGGCAATTGAAAAATAGGAGGGAGAGAAGGACAATAACTAAGATAATTGAGGAGGGCAAGGAAATTGTTGATATAAAGAGAATTAAGAGGGCCTTCTTCAAATATTATGCAAAATTATTTCAAAAAAAGAAGATTGATCCAATGAAGATTAAAAAGTATTTGGATAAGGTAACTTTACCTGAGATGGATAGTGATACCAAAGATATGTTGAACGGTCCAATACAGAAAGAAGAGTTATATAATGCAATAGAAGAGGCCAAATTAGGGAAAGCTCCTGGACCAGATGGATTTACAGTGAAATTCTACAAAAAACTAAAGGAGGAGCTAACCCCGATTTTGGAACTTCTAATTAATGAAATTCAGCGAACTAAATTAATACCAGAATCTTGGAAAGAAGCCAACATATCTCTTATCCCTAAGGAAGGGCAAGATTTGTCAGATGTGAAAAATTATAGACCAATTTCGCTACTTAATAATGACTACAAATTATTTGCCAAAGTTATTTCAGAAAGATTAAAAGTTTATTTAAAGAATGCTATCAGAGAAGAACAAGCCAGCTTTCTACCAAATAGACAAATCAGAGACAATTTAAGGATTGTGATTGACGCAACAGAGTATTATGATAAACACCCTGAAAAGGAGGTTGCCTTTTTATTTTTGGATGCCGAAAATGCCTTTGACAATTTAAATTGGGAATTTTTGTTTCAATTTCTTGACAAAATGGACATTGGACAGCCCTTTTCAAATATGATTAGGGCTGTATATTGTGAACAAAAAGCGTCGTTGAATGTGAATAAGGAGTTGACGGATTATTTTAGAGTACAGAAAGGTACAAGACAAGGGTGTCCGTTATCGCCTTTGTTATTCATTTGGATCTTGGAAGTGATGCTGAATAAAGTAAAGGAAGATAAAGATATAAAAGGACTTACAATTGGAAACTTTGAATATAAATACAGGGCTTTTGCCGATGACGTAATGTTTATAATTGAAGACCCATTAAGAAATGTACCGTTATTGATGGAAAGGATTAAAGAATTTGGTGACTTGGCGGGATTTTATGTTAATAAGAACAAGACAAAAATACTCTGTAAAAATGTGAGAAAGGAAAAAGTTGGATTTACAAGAAAGAGCTCAATGTGAAGTGGTGAAAAAGGCTAAATATTTGGGAATTGAGGTTACAGCAAAGAATATAGATTTGTTTAAGAACAATTACGAAAAGGCCTGGAACAAAATTCAACAAGATATCAAAAAATGGAATACTTTGAATTTATCTTTATTGGGTAGAGTTTCTGTAGTCAAAATGAACATTTTACCCCGTTTGCTTTTTTTATTCCAGACAATTCCAATTGTGAAAGATTGTAAAGTTTTGAACTTACGGCAAAAGGAGATTTCTAAATTCGGTGGGCTGGAAGGAAGCCAAGGATTAAAATGAAAATACTTTGTGATGCAAAAGAAAGGGAAGGCTTCCAGCTTCCTAACTTTAGATTATATCATGACGCAGTGTGCCTAGCCTGGTTGGAGCAGTGGATCAACTTGGAGAATAGACAACTGTTGGCATTAGAAGGGCATGATCGAAGATATGGTTGGCATGCTTATTTATGGTATGAGAAATCCAAAGTAGATAACCTTTTTAAGCACCACTTCATAAGGAGATCACTATTTATGACATGGATGAGATATAAGAAGTTTTTTTTGAAGCAAGACCAATGTGGATTGTTCCGGCAGAAGTAATAAAACCACTTTCAAGGCACAAAGGAAAAGACTGGCTACCTTACAGAGATATTCTGAAAATTGAGGGGAAAAGTTTCGCGATGAGATCAAGAGAAGACTTGGGTTTTGAATATGATTGGTTAAATTATAGACAGATTTACAATTTATTTAAGACTGACAAAATGAGATATGGTTTTAGAAAAGAAAATAATGAAATTGAAAAAATTTGGAGTGAAACAGGTAAAAAAATGATTTCTAAAATTTATAAGATTTTGTTAAAGTGGTATACTGAAGATGAGATAGTAAAAGAACAAATGGTGAAATAGGCTATAAATGTAAATAGAGATATAGAAATGTCATCTTGGGAATGTTTGTGGAAAAAGTCGATTAAAATATCAACATGTGTTAATGTTAAAGAAAACTGTTACAAAATGATGTATAGATGGTATATGATGCCAAAAAAAATGTTAATATGAATGAGAATATGTCTAACAAATGTTGGAAATGTAAAAAGAAAGAGGGCTCATTTTACCATATGTGGTGGACTTGTGAAAAAGCAAACGTTTTTTGGACAGAGATTCATAGTGAAATTCAGAAAATGTTGAAATGTACATTGAAAAAAGAATCAGAAATGTTGCTTTTAGGACTAAAGTTAGAAGAAGTCAAAATGACAAAAAGAACTTTGTTATGGTATCTCATTTCAACTGCAAGAATGACTTACGCTCAGTTCTGGAAACAAGAGCAGATACCTGATAAGTGGGAATGGATTAAAAAAATGATTTTTATGGCTGAAATGGACAAACTAACAAGAAAACTTCACGGAGCAGAAGACGAAGAATTTTTAACAGACTGGAAAGATTTTAAAGACTATTTAGAGCTTAACTGGGATGTGAAAAATAGATTACTTTGTTTTGATAGATACTAATAATAGAAGTGTTGTAACAAGAGAGACTGTATTTGAAAAAGTTACCTAATTGTAAAAGTTAAAAAGCAAAATATTGAAATTTAAGATTTGAATATTAAGAACAAGTTGAATGTACGAGAATATTGGTTGAAAATGTTAATGGGGGCGGAGCATCATGGGAAGCCGGGGGGGATAAAAATTTGAAAAGGATATGATAGAATTGTAAACAAAAGATGGAACATGCTTTTATATATCCGATAATAAATTTTCTTAAAAAAAAAAAAAAAGACGCCTGCTCCTTGGGAGGAAAGCGATGGCAAACCTAAACAGCATGATAAAAAGCAGAGACATCACCTTGTCAACCAAACTCCGCATGGTCGAAGCGATGGTATTCCCCGTAGTAATGTCTGGCTGCGAGAGTTGGACTATAAGGAAGGCCGAGCACCGAAGAATAGATTCTTTGGAACTATGGTGCTGGAGAAGACTCTTGAGAGTCCCTTGGACTGCAAGGAGATCAAATCAGTCAATCCTAAAAGAAATCAACCCTGATTGTTCCCTGGAAGGCCAGATCCTGAAGCTGAAGCTCAAATACTTTGGCCACCAAATGAGAAGGGCGCATTCACTGGAGAAGACCCTGATGCTGGGAAAGATTGAAGGTCAAAGAAGAAGGGGACGGCAAAGGATGAGATGGTTAGACAGTGTCATCGATGCAATGAACATGGAATTGAGCAAACTTCAGCGGACAGTGGAAGACAGGAGGGCCTGGCATGATCTGGTTCATGGGGTCGCGAAGAGTCGGACTCGACTGTGCAACTGAACAACAACAACAACTAGAAGGCAAAACACACATACAGAATACGTACTAAAAACACACTTGCAAGATTAAGAAGTATAGAGTGAGATGGGGGAAACAGATTTTGGGGAAGAGGTTATATCTACCAGTCTTGAAGAAATTCAGGTCTGTCCAGATGGTTAGAGATCTGTCGAAGAGCAAGACCACCTGTCTCTTGGGTATGAAGTTATGCACGCACAATATGGGTAGCTTGGGTATCTTTAAACCCAAAAATGATACCTGAGGGTTTGGTGATGTGGTTGCATCAAAGGAACAATAGTGTTGATATGTTTCCTAAGGACAAATGGTTAAGGATAACCCCAGAGCTCGACTGCTTTCCCAGAGCTGATAATATCTGCGGATGCCCCTTGATATGCAGGATGAAGAGGAACTTCCAGGTGTTGTAAATATGCTAAGTGGGCAAATGGAGGAAGCAGGATAGAGATAAAAGAGGTTACCATAAAGTGTGATGCTGTTTTCCTGAGATATCCCCATGTTATAAAATGTACATTACTTTAGGATGAGGAACTATTATCAAGCCAACCTCCTCTGATGAACTTCCAGATTTTTTTCCCCAGGCTGTGGCTGCCATTTCTTGTCCTAGGCCAGGCTTATAATTTCTATCTGGAATGATTTCTATATGAAGGGTTTATGTATTACTTCCTATTGGAAAACCAACTGCGAGATGGCACTGACTGGTAACACTCCTGGATGTAATTCATCTGGCCCTAAGGAATTAGTTTCATCTAAAGAAGCTAGGTGTTTGTATACTACTCCTACACTGATCTTAGACTGCAACTCCCTTCTCTCATCATGTGTTCTGCTTCTTTGTCATCTATTAAAATTTAAAATTAATAAAGGGGGATAATGAGGGAATGGAAGGGGGAAAGGAAAGAAGGGGGAAGAACAGAAACAAAAAGAAAATAGACATAAAAATAATAGGAGTAAAAATGGAAAATAAAATTAAATAGGAAAAGATTTTTAGACTTCGTATACGTGTGTATGTGTAAAGTAGATGGTTAAAAGGGGTCTATGTCAAATGTCAGAAAAAATATATTGGGAAAAAAACATGAGAGGTAAAGAATTTTTTTTTTTTTTGGATATATTGGCTTACACTAGTCTGCTATAATTCAGTCAAGGGAAGAAGTGAAAAATAATAAGAGGGGGTGTCAGACAATCAATTTTGCTTTTGTTTCCCAGTGTGCTGATACATCTAAAGTCTCTAGAAAGAAAAAAATGTAAAAATTAATACAGAATCTTCTTTTTGTTCTAGGGAGTACCAATTAGTCTATTTAGGGGAATAATTATGCAAGAGGGGGGAAATAAATCTCATTTTTCTGTTGAGCAGTCTTTTGACAAATCTGTCAATTTATCTGTTACTTTCTTACTACATCATGCTGTAGCTGAGGCACTTAAATAAACATTTTTCTCCAAGGGAAAAAAGAAAAGAGAAGTAACCAATTGTATAATCCACAGAGCGGATGATCAACAATTGTACAGAGGTTTCATCCAGAAAAGAAAATGGAAAAGAAAAAAAAGCTTGCTATCCTTGATATGTTATGGTCTGGTTCAGTGAATATTTCTGCTCTGCTTTGTAAAGACTTTCTTGGAACACAATTACATGGAGTTCAGTCATTTATTTCTATACTGTTCATATAAATCTTTTGTTAAATATCTGTAGAGAGCCAGTTTGATGTAGTGGTTAAGTGCACGGACTCTAACCTGGGAGAACCGGGTTTGATTCCCCACTCCTCCACTTTCACCTGCTGATGTGACCTTGGGTCAGTCACAAGCTCTGGCACAGCTGTTCCTGAAAGAGCAGTTTGTGTTAGAGTTCTCTCAGCCCCACCTACCTCACAGGGTGTCTGTTGTGGGGAGGAGAAGGGAAAAGGAATTTGTAAGCCACTCTAAGACTCCAAGTGAAGGACGGGGTATAAATCCAATCTCTTCTCTTCTTCTTCTTAAAAGCCATAAATTTTCAAAACGTCTCTTCTTACCACTGTGGGCTAGTGCTGCTGGCAGTCTGCTAATCTTGTGTGTTAGTGGTGTAATTTGGTAAAATGTAAAGAATGAGCCATAGATCTCATATATTACAGGTTGGTAGAAAAACAGAGAGAAGACAACAAAAGTTGAGGTGGACTATAACTGCAGAAACCCATCTTTTCTCCGCTGCTCCTGCTAGAATGAGAACCCAGTGGAGCTGGATATGTCAGCTCCCCACCCCCCTGGCAGGTTCACATGTCAGTTGGGGGAGAGGTAAGGATAGAGAAATTCTCTCCTTTCCTGATGTGGTACATCCAATGGTGAGGATAAGTCTGGAGTCTTTGAGAAGTGCACCTTTCAAGTTGCCATTTTCCCCAGAAGTCAACCCTGTATGAATCTTTTGATGTGCAGTTAAGGTGTCATTCCAAGTAAACCACTTTCCACCCTCCATACACGTATATGGCTTCTTGACTGTGTGAATGTTCTGATATCCTTAGGTGGAAACTCTGAGATAAGCATTTTCCACACTCCAAGCATTTAAATGGCTTCTCCCCAGTATCAATCTTTTGATATGCGGTTAGGCTGCAAATGTGGGAGCAGCACTTTCCACACTCCAAGCATCTATATGGCTTCTCCCCAGTATGAATCTTTTGATGTGTTGTTAGGTGTCCATTATTGGGGGAACACTTTCCACACACCAAACATTTATATGGCTTCTCCCCTATGTGAAACCTTTGATGTTTAGTTAGGTCACCATTCTGAGAGAAACACTTTCCACACTCCGTGCATATATATGGCTTCTCCCCGGTATGACTCTTTTGATGTGCAGTTAGGCTGCTATTTTGGGAGAACACTTTCCACATTTCAAGCATTTATATAGCTTCTCCCCAGTATGAATCTTTTGATGTGTCCTTAGGTGGCCATTATTGGGAGAACATTTTCCACACTCCAAGAATTGATACGTTTTTTCCCCTGTGTGAACCTTTTGATGTGTCCTTAGGTGGCCACTCTGAGAGAAGCATTTTCCACACTCAAAGCATTTATATGGCTTCTCTGCAGTATGAACCTTTTTTTAATGAGTGTGTGTATGCTTGCATGCCTGGAAGTCATGGTGATTTCACGCAACTCCTACTGGGGCTTGGGCATTTTTGAGAGAGGAGGCTTGATATGCTTGGCTCTGTGTCCCAGCCGTGGTATTTTTTTTTTGAGGTCTCCCTTCCAAGTCCTTGCTAGGGTCGACCCTGCTTAACTTACAAGATCTGACATGATTGGGTTTGCCTGGGCTATCCAGGTCAGGGCCCTGGCGTGAACTTTTTGATGTATAGTTAGGTGGTCATTCCGAGAAAAGCACTTTCCACACTGTAAACATTTATGTGGTTTCTCCCCTGTGTGAACCTTTTGGTGTGTCCTTAGGTGGCTACTCTGAGAGAAGCACTTTCCACACACCAAGCATTTATATGGCTTCTCCCCAGTATGAATCTTTTGATGTGCAGTTAGGCTGCAATTGTGGGAGAAGCACTTTTGACACATCAAGCATTTATATGGTTTTTCTCCTGTGTGAAACCTTTGATGCTTAGTTAGGTCACTATTCTGAGAGAAGCACTTTCCACACTCCAAGCATTTGTGTGGCTTCTCCCCAGTATGAATCTTTTGATGTGTTGTTAGGTGACCATTCTGAGAGAAGCACTTTCCACACTCAAGGCATTTATATGGTTTCTCCCCGGTGTGAACCTTTTGATGCGTCCGTAGGTGACTACTCTGAGAGAAGCACTTTCCACACTCCAAGCATTTATATGGCCTCTCCCCAGAATGAATCTTTTGATGTGCAGTAAGGTTGCCATTCTGAGAGAAGCATTTTCCACACTGCAAACATTTAAATGGCTTATCCCCAGTATGAATCATTTTATGTGCAGTTAGGTTGCGGTTTTGGGAGAAGCAATTTCCACACTCCAAGCATTTATACATTTTCTCCCCTGTGTGAACCTTTTGATGTGTCCGTACGTGGCTCCTCTGAGAGAAGCACTTTCCACATTCCAAGCATTTATATGGCTTCTCCCCAGTATGAATCTTTTGATGTGCAATTAGGTTGCCATTCTGGGAAAAACACTTTCCACACTCCAAGCATTTATATGGTTTCTCACCTGTGTGAAACCTTTGATGTTTAGTCAGGTCACCATTCTGAGAGAAGCACTTTCCACAATCCAAGCATTTATATGGTTTCTCCTCTGTGTTAAACCTTTGATGTTTAATTAGGCTGCTATTCCGAGAGAAGAACTTTCCACACTCCAAACATTTATATAGTTTTTCCCCAGTATGACTCTTTTGATGTGCAGTTAAGCTGCTATTCTGGGAGAAGCACTTTCCACACTCCAAGCATCTATACGGCTTCTCCCCTGTGTGAATCCTTTGATGGACAGTTAGTGCACTACTCCTTTTGAAGCACTTTCCACATTCCACACATTTATACCTTCTCAAGAATGTTGGAACACTGTGATATGTTTTAGCGCTGAATTTGCAATTGAACCCTTTCTGGTTCATGGGACCATTAGGCCTTCTCTTTCTCTTCTCTGTTCCATCTTGGGCTGAGACCTCAGGCTTATTTCTCCTCCAACAGGCCACCAATTCCGTCCTTTGCTCCTGTTTTGCTTCTCTTTTCCTTCTGCAATGTCTCTTCGATACCACTCGATCCTCAGATTTTGCTTCCATCTGTAGATTGTTGCCTTTTCCCACAACTCTCCTTCCTGATTCCTTCTCACTCCCCTTCTCCCTCACATCTGCAACTGCAAAAGAAGCACCAACAACATATAAGAATGAAAAGGTACAAATACCAATTAGCAGGTACAGTCAGTAGTCAATGGTATTTTCTATAACAAGAGCCAAGGGCTTGGAAAAACCTCAGCTATGTTTAAACACACACCAGGATGACTTGAAAAAGAAAAAATGAGTGACCAAAGGAAGAAGGAGGTAATTTCTTGCTTCTCTTATAGAAACTTGCTCTTAAGATCACATTAAGGTTAATATGTTTTCTGGTGTTTGTTTAGATAACATATAAAACAGGATAGAAAAAGAAATGCTTTAAAAATCTTGAATTTTATTGAAATATTATTTTATATTATTTTATTGAGATATTATATCAAAAGAATAAATTATGGAACACTTAAATTCAAAGACTGGAGGCATGAACAGACAAGATAGATCTTTCTACAAACTTAGAAAAAGATCCAGGTTTGCAGAAAAGTACATTGGGGGGCTTCAACACACCCAACTAGTAGAAGCAGTGCCTGTACTGTAAGAAAAAAAGGCTTTCAGTGGCCTTTGTAAGGCCACTACACAGTACTGTCTACCTTCAATACAGCTGAACATGGAGTGCAGGCTGAAGATTAGGTTGGTCGGTGGGAGCTTACTAGAGAAAGAAACATGGAAAATGGAGCACGTGGGGGCTGCCAGGTGGAGACAAATAGTACGGGGTGGGGGGAATACAGGGGAAAATGAGGGACTCCCTACAGTTTCTTGCAGCTTCCTCACTATGCAACTGGGCCCAGCCTGGCTATTAACACACAACTAGACCCACCCTAGTGGCTGGGCTGGCAAAGCATAACTGGGCCAGATTTATCCCAGGCAGAAGCTGTCAGACCCAGTGTGGCATGGTGGTTAGAGTTGGTGCCTCAGATCTAAGAGACCCAGCCTCAAATGCCCAAGACTCTTCCACAGACACTTCCTGGGTGACCTTGGGCCAGTCACACTGTCTCTGCCAGAGCTACCTAGATAAAGAGGATGTGGAAAAGAGGATGCGGGCATGGTCCATGCCTGGCTTGGCTCCCACTGGGACCTGCTGTGAGCTGGCCAAAGAAGAGCAGAACATTACGAGGAAATGCATGGCTCCCGAGTCCCCTCGTCAGCGGAAGGCAGCTGCAGCGTCTCTTGCCTGGCTTCTCGTCCCCTGTCTATCACCTTCCTCAGAGTTGACTCTCATGTCTTCCTCCACCAAGATTCTGCCTACACATTTTCATCAAACCCAGCCCATTCCACTCCAAGGGGTGGTGCCTCGGGAGGACCACGGAGGGTGTGTGCTTTCTCTGCCCTATAAATGAAGATTCTCCCCTCTAAAGTTTTTTTTCAAATGCCATTGACTGAATTACAGACTTTACAGATGCAGAGCAGAAGCTCCACCACTGAGCAAGAGCCCCTCCCCTGGCCTAGTCAAATCAACGATGCGTTTCCTCCTCTCCTCCTATCAGCCTCGCTCGCTCTAAGAAATTACTGTTGGAGAGACACTCTGTGCCAAAACAGAAGGGCCAAAGGAAAAAAACAGGAGCCACGGGGATTTCCTAGCAGGAACCTAACTGGATATTGTCCATCTCTCCCAATCAGAGCCCGCTTCATCAACAGGTTTCTCTTTACAGCATGAAAATAGTTTATGTTTTCTTTTACAGTCATTGTAAGATCCCCAAGTGTGGGAGCTCCCCTCTTTCCTCCACAGCAAATGAAAGTGTGCCCTGAAATTAAAGACTGGCAAAGGAGGTTACCACTCCCTCCCTTCTCTTCCGTGATCATAACAGAAAGGAAAAGACGCTTACCCAAAGAGGCCACAGTGTCGAAATTTTCCTCCATAACATCCCAATAGAGTTTTCTTTGTCCTGGATCAAGAAGAGCCCATTCCTCCTCTGTGAAGAACACAGCTACCCCTTCAAAGGACACTGGGGATCTCTGAAAGAGGAAAACAGGGCCCAGTTGATCATCTATTCCTGTCCCTGACCATTCAAGGAAGAAAGGAGAATCCCATCGGCCAGTCAACCGATTAAAGAATGCAGTACGTCAAACCAATGGCAAGGAAAATAGCATTTGTTTCTTTTTCAGACTCTGCCAGGTATTATATACTGAACGTCTCCAAGAAATTTAAATTCAGACAATCGCAGGGAACTGGGCTTCTCTTGATCAAATCCAGTTAAATACAAATACAGTTTTAGACTATATAGCTGACATTATACTACTGTGTACGTTTAATCCCAGAAATAGTGTTCGAGAGAAGATTTCTGCTTTAAACATTTTTTGTCTGCAGAGACTTTCTGTGTAACTCTAAAGGTTGCATCCAGCTGTGTGAACTTAAACAGCTCTAATTAAAGTCAAGGTGTCTTTCATTCTGTTTCTACCCCTAACAAAGCAAAGACGCATTCACCCCAGACGGTGTGATCCTTGGGGCTTGGTGGGTAAGAGATGCAGGGCACAAAACACCCAGCACAAACCTGCTGCCGCCTCAGAGACATTTCCTGATATTTGTGCATCGAAGAATGCCGGCAGTTTGTAACTTGTGTCCTTCAACTGCAAGGAAGCTACTGCATCATCTGAACACATTTTGGAGTTTCATAAAAGTTGTATAATTCGCTAGTACTCATTACTTTTGACTTCGTGATGTTCAGCGGTAATCCTGCTTTGGCATTTCCTGCTGTAACCTTCATCAGGAGTCATATCATGTCCTCACTAATTTCTGCCAGCAATGTGGTGTCATCTGCGTATCTCAAAGTGTTAATGTGCCTTCCACCAATTTTCACTCCACCTTCATCTAAATCTAATCCATCTTTCCTTAGGATATGTTCTGCATATAGATGGAAGAGACAGGGAGATAAAAAACATCCTTGTCTGACACCTTGGCCAACTGGAAACTCTTCTGTTTCTCTATATTCTGTCCTAACAATAGCCTCTTGTCTAGAGTGCAGGATGTGTGTCAAAACAAAGAAAAAAACACAGCAGAAAAATTACTAAATTGGGGGATGGAAATTTTTTATCTATAATGATAACAGGAAAGTGAAGAGCCTCAAAACTGGCCACCAGTTTCAGCAATCCTGTCCTTATTAATATTTGAATTTTGGTTCCACAACATTCTATGGTTGCCATAATTGATTGGGATCAAGAACTGGCAGTCAGAAGATGCTGGATAAGGCTGACTGGCTGCTTGGCAAAGTCCCGCCCATGTCAGCCCTGGTCAGTGTCTTCAGCTCAGTCTGCTCCGGTCCTCCGACAGGAGAGGACTGTCTGCAGAGTGAGCGCAGGGACAGGCCCTCAAGGCCGAGGCAAGTGAGAGAAGCCCTTTTCCACCACCCCCACACCATCCCCTGGGCCTTCTATGGGGGCAGTAGGCCCAGAGAAACCCTTTTCCGCCCCCCACACACCATCCCCTGGGCCTTCTATGGGAGCAGTAGGCCCAGAGAAGCCCTTTTCCACCCCCCCCACCATCCCCTGAGCCTTCTATGGGGGCAGTAGGCCCAGAGAAGCCCTTTCCTGCCCCCCACACACCATCCCCTGGGCCTTCTATGGGGGCAGTAGGCCCAGAGAAGCCCTTTTCCGCCCCCCACACCATCCCCTGGGCCTTCTATGGGGGCAGTAGGCCCAGAGTAGCCCTTTTCTGCCCCCCCATCCCCTGGGCCTTCTATGGGTGCAGTAGGCCCAGAGAAGCCCGTTCCCCCCCATCCTCTGGGTCTTCTCAGGGCCCAGTAGGCCCAGAGAAGCCCGTTCTGCCCCCCCACACCATCCTCTGGGCCTTCTATGGGGGCAGTAGGCCCAGAGAATCCTGTTCTGCCCCCCTCCTCTGGGCCTTCTCAGGGCCCAGTAGGCCCAGAGAAGCCCGTTCCCCCAAAAAAACCATCCTATGGGCCTTCTCAGGGGCCAGTATTCCCAGAGAAGCCCATTTTGTCCCCCCACACACCATCCCCTGGACCTTCTATGGGCCCAGCAGGCTCAGAGAAGCCCATTCTGTCACCCCCTTCCTCTCGCCTTTCTATGGGCCCAGTAGGCCTAGAAAAGCCCATTCCACCCCTCTTCCCTTCCTTTCCCTTCTTTCTTTCTCCTTTCTTTCACTCTTCCCCCTCTTCCTTCCTTCCTTTCTCCAACCCTCTCTCCCTTCCACCGTCCCTCCCTTCCTTTCTAGGGCCCGTTGTCTTCCACCACAACAGGCTTTGCTCCCTAGTAAAGAATAAAAGCATTGTGGTCCAGACAGGCCTCACAACATTCTTTGGCTGTTCTGAAATCGAAATGACAGTTTACTCTAAAAAAACCAGGGTACAAACATGCAGACCAGTTTCCAATTCAGAGCAACTGAAGATGATCCTCACTGGAATTTATGTTCTAGAGGAAGCAACAGTAGATATTTAAAGTACTTCCAATATAGGAGCAAAGCACGGCCAGATGCATCTTTTGGGGTTATCCTATAGAGCGTGCAAAAAAAAAGTGCAAGTGCAGCCAGCTACAGGGAACAGTAAGAACAGAAAACGACCCCTGCTGGATCGGACCAGGGACCCATCTAGGTGTTAAGAATAAAAAGAACCCCAGGCTGGTTTTAGGGAACATATTCAAGTGAGTGAAAATACAAGTAACCCCACCACTCAACCCATCCATAGATCTTGCCCAGGAAGCCTCTCTCTCAATGCTCCTTCCAGTCACCTCTTCTTCTTTCACTCTTGTTCATGCATATTTTCTCTCCCCTCCCCTATTTTTGCCCAAAAGCTGTGGAAGAAATCCTACACTCACCTTTCCTGCAAACAAGCAAAGGCCAAATTCTCCCTCCAGCCAGGGGAAACACGAAAGAAGAGAGGCCACAGGGAACTGCGTATTCCATAATTTTTCATCTCCATCTTGAGGAAAAACTTTGCCCTGGACACTTAGAAATGGCAGGATTGATCTCTCCGGAGCTCGCAAGTCACTCTGGGAAATGTAGTCCCCTGAAAAAGGGACACCCAAACAGAATTTTTAAAATGCGGCATTTCAGAATGTGAAAGGAAGGTTTCTTTGCTCATTTCTTGTTTTGTGGAGATGCTTCCTGTGTGCATGAGTAAATCTTCCTTCTTGTTGTATCAGCCCCCCCTGCGTCCATGATCTCTGTCCTCTTCAGGCTCAATACAAAACTTGCCTCACAGCAGCAGCCCAAAGGCTCTACACTTGCTGCCCTATGAACATCTTGTCATTGAGGGGAGGCCTCATACTATGAGAACAAAAAGGAAACAGTGTGGAAGTGTGCTCGAAACTTCAAGAGGGTCAAAGGAACCTCCCTTCTCTGCTGTGTTCATAATAAATGGGACAAGAGCCTTACTCAGAGAGATCATGGTCTCATAATTTTCTTCTGTCACTTCCCAGAAGAGTTTTCTTTGTCCTGGATCCAGCAGAGCCCATTCCTTCTCTGTGAAGAACACAGCTACATCCTCAAAGGATACAGGGGCTCTCTGAAAGAGAACAAATATGGCCCAATGGATCATCTGTTCCTGTCCCTGAGCTTTCAAGAAGAAAAGAAAGGATCCCATCACCCACTTAATTGACTAAAAGAATGTCATGCATAAAACAGATGGCAAGAAAAATTGCATTAGTTCTTTTTTGGTCTATAATGTTCTGAAAGTCTCTAAGAAATATAAATTCAGAAAACTGCACAAAACTTCTCTTGGTCTAGTCCAATTCAACGAAAAAAAACAAAAGAACCCCATTGTCAAAAGACTTACTATACAAACTGGCATGTTTAACTCCAGAAATACATCAACATTGTGTTTCCAGAGAAGGTTTCTGCCTGAAACATTTTTTTTTCCTGCAGAGGCTTTTTTGCGCTACTCTAAAATTCTGTAAACATAAACCGGCATCATCAAGCTCATCATATATTTTGTCCTATTTTCTTCCTAACAAACACAAGGCCTGCTCATTCCAGTCTGTGCGATCCTCAAGGCTTCGCAGGCCAGAGATGCAGGGCACAGAACAGCATAAAAAGGCCACCTAAGAGACCTTTCCGGTATGCGTGCCTTCTGGAATGACTGCAGTTTGCACAGCATGCCCTTGAACTGCAAAGAAGCTACTGCATCATCTCAACAGATTTTGGATTTCAAGGAACAGAAACGCTTTAACACAAGAAAAAGATCTTGCAGATAATTTACTAAATTGTAGGGGGCAGGGCTATTTTTGGGCAGGAACACACAGGAAGGGAGTTCCGGCTGGCTCCCAAGTTGGCCACACCCAGCAGGAACTCATTAGCATAATAGGCCACACCCAACAGCAGAAACTCAATAGGATTGGCTACATTAGGAGTGTGTGGCCTAACATACAAAGGAGTTCCTGCTACAAAAAAAGCCCTGGGGGTTTTAACAACAAACAAGGTAAACAGAATAAAAAGCAAAAGGTGGGTGTGGCTGAATGACCACACTTCTGGAAAAATGGGAGTGTGGCCTAATATGCTAATGAGCTGTGCTGTCAGGGGTGTGGCCTAATATGCTAATGAGTTCCTGCTGGGCTTTTTCGACAAAAAAAGCCCTGGTAGGGGGGATTATTTATCTACAATAAAATGAAAGGTTAGGAGCCTCCACATTGGGGTCAGGAAGGTTGTGGGAGTTGCCATGCCAAAAAGGTGGGGAATGGACACATCCTGGCTAAGCTAAACAACAGAAAAGCCCTCTAATATTTTGCAGTGGAAGTGAGGATTTACTCCTGAGAAGCCAGGTAGGCAGAGGCAGCACAAGAGGGGAGTGGATTCCTTCCTTCACAAAACAAACCTTCAGTCCCGATTCCAATTCAGAGGTCTTCTTGGGCATGACGCTCATTGGGACCAGAGAAAATAACACAGGAAGCAACAGTATTTATTGAAAATGCAGTCCGCAGAGCAAAACATGGCCAGATGCTTCTGTGCGGATTAGCCCGTGCAGCGTGCAAAAAACAACCCTGCGAGGGCAGCTAGCAAGAACAAACAGACAACGAACTCGGTTAGGTCAGACCGGCAGTCCACCGAAGTTGTAAGGATTAAAAAAGCCCGGGGAAGCCTCTCTCCGTCTTTCACGCCCACTTAAACGTCTCTTCTCTCCCCTCCCCTATTCTTGCCAAAAACCGATTCTAGGAAAGCCTCAACTCACCTTTCCTGCAGACGCGCAAAAGCCAAAATCGCCTCCCAGCCCAGGGAAAGGAGAAAGAACAGAGGCGCTGCCGAACTCCATAACCCCTAAAATCCCTTCTTCCCCCTTCTCCGCCCAGAAAAGGCAGGGTTGAGCTCTGTCATGCTTGCAAAGCATTCTGGGAAATGTAGTTCCCTGCAACAGCCAGCCCGAGGTAGAACAGTCTTTGGGAAGAGAAGGTTTCTTCGTTCTTCAGAGCTCGTACGGAGGGCAGCTTCCCATGACGGTGTTAGTGAGGAACAAGAGATCCTCCTGTCAGGGTCCGGGGCAGGCCCGTAGCCATAATTTTTTTTCTTGGGGGGGTTCAAATCAGGACAGTGATGATGAGCACATCATTAGGATTACAAAAACTAGAAAAGTTCAAAAAAGTGTCAGGCATGCTATGTCAAGCAGTGCAGAAAAAGTAATTCCAAACAAATGAAAGAAATGATGCATGCAGTCCTCTGAGTCTGACACAGCACCATTTCTACCCCTTGGTTCCTTAATCTCTTTCTCTTTTGCTCCACCATGATTCTTCAGCCCTGCTAATACTCTTCTAGCCAGTTTGCATAGAGAATTAATCCTTGGAAGATTTATGTGTGTTGTCTAGGCTTGCCAGGTCTGAGTTGGGAAATTCCTGGAGATGTGGGGGTGTAGAATGGGAAGGGTCTGGAGGTTGGACATGACTCTGAATTGCCATCTGGGACCTGGAACAAATGATCTATAACCCACTCCTTTCTTTCCAGCTACAAAAGCCAGTGTGCTGTAGTGGTTAAGAGCAACAGACTCTAATCTGGAGAAGCAGGTTTGATTCCCCACTGCTCCTCCATATGCAGCCAGCTAGGTGACCTTGGGCCAGCCACAGTTCCCTCAGAACTCTCTTAACCCCACTTACCTCGCAAGGTTTCTGTTGTGGGGAGAGAAAGAGAACGTGATTGTAAAGCTGCTTTGGGACTCCGTAAGGTAGAGAAAAACAGGGTATAAAATCTTCCTCATGGGCAATAGAAAATCTGTTCTGTTTTCACTCCAGTGCAGTGCAAATTAATCTGTATGGTTTCGGCTGTCAGGAAGCCTTCCATGATCTGCCCAGACAACTTTTCACCTGTCATCGTAATAGACTGTTTTTGTGGAAATGAGTATACTTAAGGGAAAATAGAGGCCAACCAAAGAGAAATCTATTATGCTGTCAATTATTGTGCTTGTTCATGCATTTTCCTGTGTAGTAATGGGACAGGGTATACCAGTGCTCCTGGGGAGAGGAAAGTACAGTGATGGGAGTGGGACCAGGCAAAATATGAAGGGGAAGGGATGGAGAAATAGAGAACTTGGCCCCCTTCCAGCCTGTGTCCCATCCTAAAGATGGCAGTCAGTGGGGCTAGGATTAAATATCCCTCTCCAACACTGGTGCTGTGCAATGCCAGGTCCATAAATAATAAGACCATAGTCATTCAGAACTTTTTGCTGGAGCAAAATGCGGACCTGTCATGCATGATGGAGACCTTGGTACGAAATGGAGAAACTGTAGTGCTCTTCCAATTGGCTCCACCTGAGTTCTCTGTCCTCCACCAGCCACGGACTAAGGGGTGGGGTGGGAGTGGCTCTGTTCATTCGGGAGGCTTACTCCTTCAGGGCACTCCCACCATTGAGGCTTACGGGCATAGAGTGTGCTGGCTTTGTGTGGGAAGCCGGGGAGAGTTTGGCTATCTGTTTAGTGTACCAACTGCCCTACGCACTGGCTAATGGCCTGTCATCCTTGGTTGAGGCCGTGTCAGGCTGGGCGTTGGAGCACCCTAGACTGATAGTCCTGGGTGACTTCAATGTCCATGCTGATGATGTGACCTCTTCACAGACGGTGGACCTTGTGTCATCCATAGTGGCACTAGGACTCTCCTAATATGTAATGGCCCCCACTCACTGAGCCAGTCACACACTTGATCTGATCTTCATGGTGGGGGTTACAATGGACTGGATTACTGCTATGGCAGTTCCATGGTCGGAACACCATGCCCTGAAGGCCCGCGTGAACATTGCACCCTGACCCTGTTTGGGTGACGAGCGTATGTTAGCTTGCCCGTGGAGCCAAATGGACCCTCAGTGGCTTCAGATGGCCCTGCAGGAACCTATGCCCCCTGGCGGCTTGTTAGATGAACTAGTCGAGGATTGGCATGGCTGACTCTTGGCAGCTATCTAGGAGATCACTCACCGATGCCCTCTGTACCCTCGTTCTAAGTGGGCTCCCTGGTTTACCCAGGAGTTTTGGCTGATGAAACGAAGGCTCAGACGACTAGAGAGACGGTAGTGGTGTGCCCACAATGAAGCTACATGAACATCTTATAGGACGTTTATGACATCCTATGAGATGGTAGTCAAAGCTGCAAAGAGAGAGTTCTATGTGGCCACGGTTGCGTCTGTAAGCTCACACCCAGCAAAATTGTTTCAAACTATTTGGTCGTTAACAGATCTGCCAAATGCCAGACCAAATGCTAGGAAATTGGATATTGGCTGTGAGACCTTTGCGAGCTATTTTGCAGATAAAGTCTTGTCGCTCCACTGTGATCTCCCCACCACAGTTGAGACAGTGAGCAAACTTGAGGCCCCATGCATGTCTCCTGGTCCTATTCTGGTGCTATTCTGGATTATTTCAGTCCACTCAGCCTGGAGGAGATCGACAGACTGCTCTCAACAGTATGTCTAACCATGTGCAGCCTTGATCCGTGTCCTTCATGGTTTATAAAAGCTGGCCATGAAGGGTTTCAAGGTGCCCTCAGGGATATTATCAACAAGTCCCTCACTGAGGGACTGTTCCTTGGGGCACTTCAGGAAGCGATGGTCTGTCCTCTCCTTAAAAAGCCATTTTTGGACCCGGCCGAATTGGCTAATTATCGGCCGATCTCAAATTTGCTCTATGTGGGCAAATTGCTGGAGAGAGCAGTGGCAATTCAGTTGCAGAACTTTATGGATGGCACTTCCATGTTAGACCTGTTCCAGTCCAGCTTTCGTCCTGGCCATGGGACGGAGACGGCACTGGTCGCCCTCACAGACAACCTCTGGAGGCATCTGGATCAGGGCAGCACGGCACTACTGTTGCTGTTGGACCTGTTGGCAGCGTTCGACACAGTTAACCATCAGTTACTGATCTGCCGCCTCACTGACACAGGGATTCAGGGGCTTACCTTGCAATTGCTTGTCTCCTTTCTCCAAGGTCAGGAACAGAGGGTGGTACTGGGGGATCAGATGTCCCAGAGGCATGCGCTGACTTGCGGGATCCCACAAGGGGCAGTGCTATCCCCAATGTTATTCAATATCTACATGCGCCCCATTTGTACCAGAATTATTTTTATTAAACATTGTAGCACACAAGATGTATATATGATTATACAAGTTGTAACCACAGCAACAATATTATATGCAAAATATTGGAAAAAAGAAGAGACACCTACAAAAGAAGAACTAATTTTTCGGCTGTCAGCAGAAATGAACAAATTAACTTTTCAGTTACATGAAAAACAAGAAGAGACTTTTTTTTTTGGTAAAAACCTCTCCTAAAAAGGAGAGAATTTTATTGCTTTTTTTAATAAGAAAAGGGTAGGGTATATAGATGGACAAAGAAAAAGATTGGAGTGAATTTTCTGTTAAAGTATTAGTTTTAGTTAGTACAAATACTGTTTTTGGCATCCACCGTGGTTGGAAGATCTTCTTTTCATCTACCGAAAGTCCAAAATAACTCTGTTAGTTAAGTTAGTAAAGTCCTTTGGGGTTAGTTGTTGATCAGCTCCCTTCTGCCGCCTCACGAACAGTCGCTATATCTTGGGATGTCTTCTTTTTAAGTCTCTCAGATTGTATGATGGGCCCTCTTTTGCCTTCTTGTCTCCTGCTCCGGCACCTGCCTCCTCTGGGCCGCTGTCCTCTTCGCTGCTTAACTCTGTCCAATTGGCGAGTTCTGCATCTTCCTCTGAGCTGGCGTGTCTCTTCAGAAATTCTTGAGCTTTGAAGACGGAGTCAATCTTCTCTCTTTTATCCTTGAATTTGAACGTTAGTCCTTTGGGAAAGCACCATCTGTAAATGGTTTGATGTCTTTGTAAGAATGTGGTCAATCCTTTGTATGCTTTCCTTTTCATACGAATTTCACATGGAACATCTTTTAAGGTTCGGATAGTCTGCTCTCCAATCTTCAAGGGCACCGCTGAAACTGCACGCAAAATTTGATCTCTAGTATGCTGCTTGATAAACTTGACAACCACTTCTGCTGGCAGATTATTTTTCTTTGTAAAGCTGGAATAGGCTCTATAGGCCATATCCATCTCATCCTTTAATTCTTGCGCTTCTCTGCCAGTTAGGGGTACCAAGGCATTCATCAGTATAGCTCTGAGACCTTCTTTCTCTTCTTCCTTTATGCCCTGAAAGCGGAGAGTCAGATTTGATTTCTCCATCTGAAGCATTAAAATTCTTTTTTCTTGCATATCTTGATGTTTTTCTAATTTGTTGACCCTTTTCTTAATTTTCTTGGTGTCTTCCGTTGAGACCAGATATTTCTGTGCGATCTCCTCCATCTTCTTTGCTGTTTCTGTTAGTTGCTTTTGTTGACTGTTGAGAACACTTTCCATGTTGCAGAGGGTTTTGCTGATTTTCTGCATTTGATCCAGCAGAGGCCGCAGTGGCTCGCTTTTCTGTTGATTGACAGCTGCCTCTAGGGGGAGGCTGCCAGGACCGGAAGTCCCTCCCCCCTTCTTTACCGGCTTCTCGGGGACCTTTTTTTGCCCCAACATTTTTTTGTTTTTTTACTTTAACAAAGTTCGTGCCGCGTCACCCAGGAGACAGATTAGCTTCTTAATCTTCAGCAAAACCCCAAAGGTACTTTCACCAAGCTGCTTTTTTGCTTTGCCCCCCTTCACTCTTTCTTTAACAGTCCCGTTTTTAAAAGGGGGTGGGAATTCCTCCCTCCTCCCATATGCTTATACGTTTACGGGGGGGAGCACATTTATACCGCTTCAAAACAGATCCCCAACTCACGATTCGCTGCCAATTCTTCTTTTTATTTTAATTCATTCTGCTGCTTCTCCACTCCTGGAAGTCGGTGGCGTTGCTACTTCCCATACGGGCACAACGCAGCGGGGCTGACTGGGGCAGGGAGAAAGCCTCAATTTCCTAGCTGTTTGCCGGCAAAGAGGCTACTCCCCAAGCGCCCCCGGTTCGGAGCCTTTGCCTAAGGCTCACTAGGGTCTTTCACATATGCGAAGACCCCCCCAACCGCGTGTGGGCTAATCGCCTCCGGGAGCGTCCCGAGAGGTGGCCGCCATTCGCTCCGCCGAAACCGAAAGTCCAAAAACAAGAAGAGACTTTTGAAAGAAAATGGGCGAGAGTCTACAACTGGATGCAAAATTACCTTGGAGAACTTAAATCATGAATCTCAACAAAAACATCACAGACACGGTGTAGAAGACTTAGATTCTATAACTATGTTGTAACTGATGTATGTGTATAGTTTCCACTCTGTTAGAATTTTCCATTCTGGTTCTTATTTCTTTTTTCTTCCTTTCTTTGTAGTATCTTTCTATAAAATTAATAAAAACTTTTAAAAAAAATCTACATGTGCCCCCTTGCCCAAATTGCCTGTAGGCACAGGCTAGGTTGTTACCAATATGCTGATGACACCCAGCTATATCTGTTGTTGGGTGGCCAGTCCAACTCTACTCCTGATGACCTGGATCGGGTGCTTCAGGATGTGGTGGGCTGGCTCAGACTGAGCCGACTGGGATTGAATCGGATGAAGACCGAGGTCCTGTGCCTGAGTCGGAGCGGGTTGGGGGTAGGGATCCCACTACTGGCCTTTGAAGGGGCACCATCAGTGCCAGTGCCGAGGGTCAGGAGTTTGAGTGTGCTCCTGGATGCTGCCTTAACAATGGAGGCCCAGGTAGCAGTCACTGCCAAGACAGCCTTTTACCACCTATGGCTGATCAGGCAGTTGGTTCCCTTCCTCGAATGCAATGACCTCGCAACAGTGAGCCATACTGTGGTCACCTTGAGATTGGACTACTGCAACCCTCTCTACATGGGGCTGCCCTTGTCCTAAATTTGGAAGGTGCAGCTAGTGCAAAATGCAGCAGACAGGCTGCTGATGGGTCTCTCTATACAAGAGCACATCCGGCCTGTGCTGAAAGCATTGCACTGGCTGCTAATAGCATACCGGATTCGCTTCAAGGTGCTGGTTTTGACCTTTAAAGCCCTATTTGGTCAGGGGCCTGCCTACCCAAGGGACTGCCTTTCCCCATATGTCCCCCAGAGAGCACTGAGGTCAGGGCTGCAAAATCGCCTGACTCTCCCCAGCCCCAAAGACATTAGACTGGCCGTCATCAGAGCTGGGGCCTTCTCAGTGGCGGCTCGACACTGGTTTAACGAGCTCCCAGAAGACATCAGGGCCCTGTGGGACCTCTTACAGTTCCACAGAGCCTGTAAAATGCAGCTCTTCCACCAGGCTTTCGATTAGGAGTCGCCACTGAGGAATGAGCATTAAGAACACTGGGGGGGCGTGGCCTGACACTAAGAAGAATGGCTGCACAATTCTAGAGCTCTGCTCCTTCTCGCCCTAATACCTCCTAAATCGCACCACTTTTGATTGCAAACGACTCTAAATATATGGGGAGATCCAGTGAGAGACCCAGGAACCAGAAAAAAGATACAGAGCGACCACTTACTGACTACTTCCAACTTGCTACAATGACTGCAGGCCGATCTGCTTCTAAAACTACTGAAGACAAGATGGCTGACGGCACTCAGCAACAAGGTACAGATGATTTGCAAATTGACTCTCAAAATGTTTTAAAACAAATGAGCAAAATGGAGACAAGAATTTTAGACTCCATGAAGGCATTATTTGAGCCTATACAGACCCAGCTAAATGATATAAAACAAGCTCTGCAGGAAGTTGATAAAAAGCAGATCATGCAACTTCTTTAGGTTTACAAGCTGCAGAAGCAATTAAAACTTTTAAAACTGAAGAGACAGTAACTCAGAAAAGACTGTTGGCTCTAGAAATGGAGACCAGGCAATATAATTTGAAATTTCGCGGTTTTCCTGAGGACGCTGAAGAGAAAAGTGAATTACAAATATTTCTGGCACAATGGCTTGCATCTATTCTTAAGCTTGAAGATGGTGTGGCCCCTATGATTTTAAAAGCTCACAGATTGGGACAGAAAAACAAAGATAAGCGTAGAGGACCAAGAGATATTCTGGCAACGTTTCTGGATGCAAGAACCAAAAATAAAATACTAACAGAAGCCAGGGTAAACAAAAATCTTCCCTTTTTGGATATTAAAATAGAAGTTTTCCCTGACTTACCCCCGGATACTATTGCACAGAGAAGGACTCTAAAGCCGATCACCATGCAACTCAGGGAAGCAAACATAAGATACAGATGGTCTGCTGCTGCAAAATTGCAAGTATGGCACAAAGAAACATTGTACACAGCTACAGACCTGGAATCTGGTCAAACATTACTGGAACTCCTGGAAATCACCCAGCAATCTATGGAGACTGACAGACAATCTTTTAAAAGAAGACTGCAGTACAATCTAACTCCACATAAGGAAAACAAAGTAATGGCACGTCCTTGACTTATAACTCACTGAGAGTAAATGTATAATTATCTGCTGTATGAAGGTTTCATAAAGTGGTCATTTATTCTAATGGTTTAAAGATTATTATGTTAAATATGTATACAATATTCTAAAGACCATATATGGTATTGGGGGGAAGGGGGGAGCAAGTAATATTCACACCAGTTCCTTCTATAGTTAAAGTCTGGATATAGTATCAAATTCATAACTTCGATCCTTGTTCTAAGGAGTGAGAGATTTAATCTCACTATCTCTCCCAAGTATTTGGGGAAGGGTTACAGGAAGTTCTTTTTCTTTTACCCTTAGTCTTTTTATTTTGGTGTGTGTTTTCAGTTAGGGGTGGGGGGGTTGTTATTAGAGTTAGATATTGAGTATAGTTACCAAACAGGTTAAGTTAAGTAAAGTTACTGTTACACAGTTGATAAGGCAGGTAAGGCAGTATTAGTCTCCAGGAGAGTAGTTAAAGCTAGTTACAAAAGTAATATTTTCCTTGACTTTTCATTTCTAGGAAAGAGTGATAGTAATTCCTTGGTTACGTTGCACGCATTGTTTTATTATATACAATAATCAGGTAGAATATATGTAAGATATACCATTTACATCTGTGCAATAGTATTGTTATTTTGTTGATTCTATAAAATGTCAAAACTACTTAGATGCATGACTTATAATACCAGAGGCATGAGCAACCCTGTGAAACGTAAGCGTATTTTTGCGCAAATAACTAAAGAACATCCAAATATTGTTTTTCTTCAGGAAACACACAACACTGCTAAGTATCCATGTCTTTTTAAATCACAAAAATTCAAATATCAATGGCAGTTGTATGGCTCCTCTAAATCTCGAGGTGTAGCCATCCTAATTTCAGCTAATACTAACTTCACGCTTAAGAAAATACTCAAAGACCCTGTAGGTAGATTTTTATTTGTGGTAGGAAGTGTTGATACAACTGTTGTAACTCTAGCTGTTTTGTATGCACCAAATACAAATCAAATAGCTTTTATGACTGAAGTCCTAAATAAGCTAGCCAACTTTCAAGAAGGTGATTTAATAATCGGGGAGATCTAAACTGTATTATGGATTATTCCTTGGATAGATCCTCCTTCAATAAGATGCAGAAAAAATGCATACAGATTGAGAAGAAACAAACCCCCTTGCGAGGTTGATCCAACAATATTCTTTAATAGATATCTGGAGACAGTTACATATAGAAGAACGTGACTACACATATTATTCACAGAGACATAAAACCTATACCAGAATTAATTACTTATTAGCTTCACCATCTATAATAAATAAAATTAAATCAGCCCAAATTGGGAATCTGCAATGGTCTGACCATCATTGGGTCAGCTGTGACTTAGAACTAGGTATGGAAGTAAGACAAACAACATGGAAGCTGAACACAAATTTATTAAAAAATCAAATCATAGCAGCTGAGATAGAATCAGTCATTAAAAATTATTTCATAGACAATAACACAGAAGATGTATCTCCGGCAATTATTTGGGATGCGATGAAGCCTGTCGTAAGGGGTCAGTTGACATCAATCAAATACAGCAAAACTTACTCTACTTGCAACAAAAATCATGGCAAAACACATCGAAGGCACTGAAAGTTTTGACTAGAAGAGTCAGACAGAAAAGGGAAGCCAGATTAATTACCTCAATAAAGGACAGACAAGGTAAACTACAATTTGAAACACAGCAAATAACAAAGGCTTTTTTAGAATATTATAAACAATTATATGAAACAAAAGAAATAAATGCAACCTCAATTAAAATATATCTAGAAAAATACTATAACAATATTAAACTGTCAGAAGAACATAAAGCAGTAATGGAGAGTCCTATTACTGAAAAGGAAGTGATTGCAGCTATTAAAAAATCCAAGTGTAATAAAACTCCTGGCCCAGATGGCTTTAGCTCAGAATTATACAAAAAATATCAGGATACCATAGCTTTACCCTTTACTAAAACCTGCAACTATGTCATGCAATATGGAATTTTACCCCCTTCGTGGCTGCAAGCCTCAATAATAGTTATTCCAAAAGCAGGTAAAGATTTGACTGATGTTGCCTCTTACAGGCCGATTTCCTTTTTAAACAGTGATTTTAAGTTCTTCTCCACTATAATAGCATCACGTCTAAGCTCATTTGTGACGCAATACGTCCATCAAGACCAAGTTGGCTTTATGCCCCATAGAGACATTACGGACAGTACTTATAAAACACTAGAACATGGGTTCTGTAAGGGAAGATCTTGTCTCACTAACCTGTTAGTGTTTTTTGAGGGAGTGAACAAACATGTGGACAAGGGGGACCCAATAGATATTATTTACCTTGACTTCCGGAAAGCTTTTGATACAGTTCCTCATCAAAGGCTCCTAAGTAAGCTCAATAGTCATGGGATAAAAGGACAAGTCCTCTTGTGGATCAAAAACTGGCTTATAAATAGGAAACAGAGAGTGAGTATAAATGGGAAACTTTCTCAGTGGAGGGTGGTAAGCAGTGGGGTACCACAGGGATCAGTACTCGGTCCCATGCTTTTTAACTTGTTTATTAACGATTTGGAATTGGGAGTAAGCAGTGATGTGGCTAAATTTGCAGATGACACGAAGTTGTTCAGGGTGGTGAAAACCAGGGAGGATTGTGAGGCACTCCAAAGGGATCTGTTGAGGATGGGTGAGTGGGCGTCAACGTGGCAAATGGGGTTCAATGTGGCCAAGTGCAAAGTGATGCACATTGGAGCCAAAAATCCTAAATATAAATACACGTTGATGGGGTCTGATCTGGCAGAGACTGACCAAGAGAGAGATCTTGGAGTCGTAGTGGATAACTCGCTGAAAATGTCTACACAATGTGTAGCTGCAATAAAGAAGGCCAACGCTATGCTGGGGATTATTAGGAAGGGAATTGATAACAAATCAGCCAGTATCATCATGCCCCTGTATAAATCATTGGTGCGACCTCATTTGGAATACTGTGTACAGTTCTGGTCACCACATCTCAAAAAGGATATTATAGCATTGGAAAAAGTGCAGAGAAGGGCAACTAGAATGATAAAAGGGTTGGAACACCTTCCCTATGAAGAAAGGTTAAAATGCTTGGGGCTCTTTAGCTTGGAGAAACGACGGCTGAGGGGTGACATGATCGAGGTTTATAAGATTATGAATGGGATTGAGCAGGTTGAGAAAGAAGTACTTTTCTCCCTTTCTCACAATACAAGAACTCGTGGGCACTCTATGAAATTGCTGAGCAGTCGGGTTAGAACAGATAAAAGGAAATACTTCTTCACCCAAAGAGTGATTAACATATGGAATTCACTGCCACAGGAGGTCGTGGCAGCTGCAAGCATGGACAGTTTCAAGAGGAAATTAGATAAACATATGGAGCAGAAGTCCACCAGTGGCTATTAGCCACAGGGTATAGAATGAGAACTCTCAGTCTGGGGCAGGTGATGCACTCTATTCTTGGTGCTGGAGGGGGCAGCAGTGGGAGGGCTTCTGGTGCCCTGGCCCCACTGCTGGACCTCCTGATGGCACCTGGTATATTTTGGCCGCTGTGTGACAGAGTGTTGGACTAGATGGGCCATTGGCCTGATTCAACATTGGCTTCTCTTATGTTCTTATGTTCTTACTGAGTTTAATTAATTTTTGTAAACAAAATAAATTACAATCCATTTGTGTTGCCTTAGATATACAAAAAGCCTTTGATTCAGTTAACTTTATATATTTAAAACAATTGCTAAAACATTTAGGCTTTGGTGAAAGCTTTATACGCATAATTAATGCAATATATGATCAACCTACAGCTCAACTTTGTATAAATAGCTCTATTTCGGATAAGTTTAATTTAAAACGGGGCACTAGGCAGGGATGCCCATTATCTCCTCAATTATTCGCTTTGGTAATGGAGCCTTTAGCCTCAAGGATTAGAATGCATTCAAATCTACATGGGATACATATAGCAAATAAAATTTTTAAATTATCTTTATTTGCAGATGATATTTTATTATTTTTGACTAAACCTACAATTTCTTTACCATCGCTTCAAAAAATATTGGAAGAGTTTGACAATGTATCAGGATTACAAGTCAATATTGCCAAATCCTCTATTTTTCCAATATACTTAGAGGATGATACTGTGAAAAAGCTTAAAAAATCAGTCCTATATAAATGGACCACAAAATAATTGAGCTATTTAGGGCTTAAAATTCCTTTGCAACTTAAAGATATACTTTCAGTTAACTATGATTCCTTAATAGAAGAATTAAAGAGAAAATTTACTCAATGGCATAAAATGTCTCTTTCTTGGCATGATCGCCTAAACATCATTCGAACATATGTATTACCTAAGTTCTTATTTCTTTTTAGAATTCTACCAATAACAATATCTAAGAAACAAATTGAGGTATGGCAAAAAATCTTATTAAACTTTTTTTGGGCTTATAAACGCCATAGGGTTAGCGTGGAAACATTAACCAAGCATAAACTTAAAGGGGGACTAGGCTTTCCAGACCTATATAAATACTACCAAGCTAATCACCTAGCCAACATTCTCAAAATGCTACATGATTACCAAAATAAGGATTGGATTATAATACAAACACACTATACCTACCCATATGATGTTCCGGAAACAATCTGGCAAACACCTTCAGGACGTTCCAAAAAAATAACTGATAGTCTGATCCTGCAAACCTTCTTAGCCACCTGGGAAAATAAAAGAAAACAATTGATCCCTGGACTTTCAAAATTCCAACATCTCTTTAATCAAAAAAGTTTATTACCTCCAAATTTCCCAATACACCAGGAAACATGGAAAAAAGCAAACATTACAAAAATTGAAGATATTGTAGAAAACAATATTTTAATGAATAAAACTCAATTAGAAGCAAAACTGGGTTCTACTATCTCTTGGATGCAATTTCTACAAATATCCCACTTTTGTTCTCAAATACATTTAAATAATATCATTAAGCGTCCTTTATCAAATTTTGAAAAAATATATAAATGGATGAATACCTCTAGAAGACAACTTATGGCTAAACTATATTTAGAATTAATGGAAATAGAGTCTCACAACTTATTGACATATCAGAAAAGGTGGCATTCTATCTGTAATTCTATTTTATCTGATGACGACTGGCACTACATATGGAGGACGTTTCCCTTTAATACGAATATTATAGAAATAAAATTACAAACTTTTAAAATAATTACTTTTTGGTATTTAACACCTCAGAAATTATCGCATATAACATCAGCTGTTTCTCCTGCATGTTGGAAGAAATGTGGAGGTGTGGGAAATTATGTCCATTGTTGGCTTGAATGCCCAAAACTAGAGCTGTTCTGGAAAGAAATAATAACTCAGGTTAAAAATATAACTGGTTATGAATTGCAATGCACAGTGGAACATATACTACTAAATAGATGGCAAATGCATATACAATCTAGTAATACTATGAAAAGAATAGCCATTTTGTTGGCAGCAGCTAAAAATGCAGTAGTCTTATTTTGGAAAGACACTAAAAGTCCTCAACAACATCATTGGCATGCTAAACTTTGGAAGTTCTATATAATGTCAAAAATAACGGAAAATGTAGATGGAAGCGATGTATACAAATCTTCTTTAGATCACGCTATGATTTGGTTCCCTATTGTGGAATATTTAATTGATCAGGGTGAAATCCCTACTACAGTTAATGACTTAAATTTATGGTAAGATGTGAATGTCTCCTTGATTTGAAAAATGTAAACTGATACTGTAACTTTGAAAATGTAATACTCTTTTTAGTAACTCTAACACTCTTTTCGTGTATACTCCAACTTACCTGTTTTGTTAATTGCTATTTTCCTTTTTGCATTTATTAATAAAATGTTATTTTTTAAAAAAAGAACACTTATGGATGCTGGCCTGTACAGCAACCGCCATCTATACTGATCTTCATTTTACTTGTATATTGTTTTATGTGGAATTTTTATTGGATTGCATTTATGCACTATGTTTTATTGTATTTTAACTGTTGTACACTGCCTTGAGCCTGCCTGTGCAGGCAAGGTGGGATATAAATTGAAAATAATAAATATATTAAATAAATAAATAAATAAATAAATAAAGCTGTTACCTTGGAAGAGGAGAGCTATAAAGCTTTGCAAGTACTAACAAATATTTCAAAGACACTATTGGAGGTTAACTGGTGTGGTTAGTCCAGTCACCACTAGTTAGTAGAGTGCGTAAATAATGCTACAAACGCAGGAGCGTCACTTTACCAGGTTACTCAGCTTACAAACCTACACAGAGCCACGTTGCAAATTTAGAAGAGAAATACTTCTCTCTTGATTTGAGAAGTATGCTTTTGGGTAGGAAAGAGTAGGGACAGGATAGACTGCTAACTTACTAGCTAAGGATGGAAGCAGATGGCAAGAGGCCCATCTGCCTCATGGTGCCAAGAGAGGACAGTATGTCGTCCCTCTTGGTGTGTGCAGGGAAAGAGTTCATCATCTCTGAGAGAGTGAACAGAAGAAAGGAAATTGTCCCTGAGAACACAATCTACATTTCAAAGGGGACAGTGGCAGAAGAGTAAACACAGGAGGAAAGGTCAGTGTGCCTGTCTAGCTATCTAGTCTCTCTTGCCACTAAGTCTGGAGGTTGAGGCAGGGACATCACACCTGGAACTTCCAACATACACT
Source organism: Gekko gecko (assembly GCA_029375565.1). NCBI lineage: Eukaryota > Metazoa > Chordata > Lepidosauria > Squamata > Gekkonidae > Gekko > Gekko gecko. The sequence goes on along the minus strand of JAPDNY010000002.1, from coordinate 33,815,739 downwards.
TGCTTGACTTTCAAAGCAGACAGATACATAAATAGACACACGCCCAAAAGCAAAACAACCCCCACAACACCATAAAAATGAACCACTATTTTAGAATCACAGAGCTGGGTGGGCTGGAACCACAGACCTGGTAGGGGCCCTACAGGCCATCTAGTCCAACCGCCTGCTCAATGCAGGATCAGCCTAGCATCCCTGACAAGTGTTTGTCTAGACGCTGCTTAAAGACTGTCAGTGAGGAGGAGCTCACCACCTCCCCAGGCAGCTGATTCCACTGTTGCACACTTGTTACTGTAAAAAAGTGTTTCCTAATATCCAGCCAGCACCTTCCCACCCTTAATTTAAACCCATTCTTGCAAGTCCTGGCCTCCTTTCCCTCCTCTAAGTGACAGTCCTTCAAATACTTAAAGAGAGCAATCATGTTAAGTAAGGTTGTCAACATCTAAACCGGTCCCTCCAGCTGTCTCTTAACTATCTATCTGATCTACCACAAATACCAGGTGATATTCTTCATCTCCAGGCTGTAAAAAGTTTCAGCTGCTGATGTCTGTATGTGTGGCTGGGTGTGTGTGAGAGAAGTGCCATTAAGTTGCTTCCGATCCTATGGATTAATGTCTTCCAAAATGTCCTATCACTATCAGCCATTCTCAGGCCTTGCAAACTGAGGGCCGTGGCTTCCTTTATAAAGTCAATCTATCTCATATTGGTTTCTTCCTCTTCTGCTGCCTTCCACTTTTCCTAACATTCTTGACTTTTCCAGTGACTCTTGTCTTCTAATAATGTGACCAAAGTATGATAACCTTAGTTTAATCATTTTAGTTTCTATGGAGAGTTCAGGCTTGATTTGATCTAGAACCCACTGATTTGTCATTTTGGTGGTCCACGGTATCCATAAAACTCTCCTCCAACACATTCAACCTCTATTAAAGGAATGGGACTTTTTTTCTCCTGGCCAGTTGGCAACCTTGCTTAATTTAATTGAAAATACAAGCCTTGGGAAACAATAAGGCTTATTTAGTCAGTTTGATAAAGGATCCCTGTGAAGTCAGGGATATTCACTCTGTGGCTCAGGAGCCACGTGTGGCTGTTTGACATGCCACCTTTCTGATCAATGTTCTCCAGTATTCCAGGAAAATGGGTGAAGTCATTGTCCAGTGAGGCTTCTTGCTGACAGGTGATTCCCAACTTGAATCAGCCACCTTCTGAGGGACTGGAGGATGGGTGAGCTGCAGGCCTGGAAGGAAAGGCCCAGAAAGTTGTATGGATGAAGTAGGGATGCCAGACTCGAGGTGGGACCTGGGGATCCCCTAGAATTACAGCACATCTGCAGACTACCAAGATCAGTTCCCCTGGAGAAAATGGATACATTGGAGGGTGAACTCTATGGCATTATACCCCAATGAGACCCCTGTCCTCCCCAGGCCCTATCCCCAAATCTCCAGGACTTTCCAAACTTAGATCTGGCAACCTCATTCCCTATCCTCTGCCAGTGATCGGGGGGACCTGGCAACCCTAGGATGCAGTCATGTGAATGTTGTATACCTTATATTATTGTGTGTGTGTGTGTGCAGGGCCGGCCCCAGCTTATTTTGAACCCTAGGTGAGGATCCTTTCTGGTGCCCCCCGGCACCCACCAATTTTCAAAAATAAATGCATTTTAGGAAGAACGAAAAAAACACAAATTTTGAAATTGCTAATTTCTTTTTTAAAATTGTGAGAAAAAGACAGAAAAACACAAATCACAAAGCATTTTAAAAAATCCTTTTAATTGTGATGTTGAAATTTAAAATCTCTTTAATGTTTCCATTTTAGGCACATCAGAATCTCATTTTGCGTGCCTTTTCTTTGGCAAGCTATAAATCAGAAGGGGCCTACTCCTTCAGCATTGTAGGTGGTCATGGAAACATGAGCAAAAAGACAGCAATTCACTTTCATATAATTAACACAGCTTGAATTAAATTTGTGTAAGCATGGCAGCAGCTAGGCTGTTATATCTGTTGCATGTGTGCTATCAAGCCAGCTGTTAATTTTCTGGTGTGGAAAGGAGTGTTTGCACAAACAAACAAACAAAAGCTCACAAATCCACATGTTGCCAAGAAGAGCTGGGACAGGACATTTTACTTGAAACAAATATTTTCTGGAGTGTGGGTCAAACCCCTAAATGCACTTTCATCCAGCTTTAGAACCCACTTGGGTGAACAAAACCCTTACTTTCCAATGTTACAAAGCATGAAGAAACAGAGAAGCAAAAAGAATTACTACAAGGAGTTTGTATTTTCTCCCCATTTACCTTCTAATTTTGACACCTCAGAGTACACTTTGTTTCTCTGCAGCAACCAGGAAAAATTCAGAGAATCTGGGCCACTGATCAGATGCATGTCTCCCACTCCCTCCCTAGATTTATTATTTTATTATTATTGTATTCACTTCATTTATAGCTTGCCCTTCTCACTGAGAATCTTCAAGGCAGTTCACAGCTAACATCATAAGGACTGCAGCAGACCTTTATTAAGCATATGAACCACCACTGTGGATGTGCCAGGCTTCCTGAACATCCCTGCCTGAAGCAGCAACAGCAATGCTTAGTATGTTTTAAAGAACACAATGAAGTCAATCATACACATTCACCTTCCTTCCCGTACATAAGCCCCATCCATTTTTATGATGTTCTGCTTTGCAAGTGTACATCACGCAGCTCCCTTAATAAATCCCTTAATTAAAGGGTAGGGTTAGGGTTGCCAATAACCTGGAGCAAAAACAGTTCTGTCCCTTTAATAGAGGATTAATGTGTGGAAACTGGCAGGTAAAGCTTTTCATGGCACCTGGTAAATAAGATCCCACTGAGCCTCTGTTATAGACCACTTTTTCGACAGGCTGTAGCACCAGCAGAAAACGGCCATTGGACACGTACTGTGAAGGGTCCTTCTCTTCTGCACCGAGGTGACCGGGAGGGGGGTCCAGGTGGGAGAGCCCCTTTGCAGCCCTGCAGGCTTAGCTCTGCCAAAGTGCCCCTGCAAAGCTACAAGAGCTGGAGCAGTTTGGAGCTTGGGGGGGGGGCGCCACGTATTGGGGAGGGGGAGTCCAGCAGCAGCCGATTGGACGGCCACCCCCCCCCCAAAGCAGAACTTCTGATTGGACATGATGCAGAGCAGGGCTTTTCCCTGGCCGAAATCTCTCCCTTCCCCAGCTGGTGTAGCGTCACACACACCCCTCCTCCTCCGTGCACCTCCTCCTCCACACAGCCTGTCCTGTCTGCTCTGCTTCTCCTCAGCTCCTGGGTGCACTTGCCGCTGCAGGGCCACAGGACTCGGGGAGAAAGAGGCCGCGGGGGGGGGCTTTTGGTGGGGGAGCGGCTGCAATTTGCCGCCCCTAAGGGCCGGCACTCTAGGCGAACGCCTAGTTCACCTAGTGAGCGAGCCGGCCCTGTGTGTGTTGTTAGCCGAAATGCTCTGATCTATAATTAATAGAGCATTTGGGACAGTGTTTAATATTGGGATTCTTTAGTCTGTGTATACGGAGGATGGGCTACCACGCTATTTCCAAGTAAAGAGGTGAGAGACAGGAGTAAAATAAATCTTTTGTTTACTGTGTAATAATATTTAGCAGAACACACACACTGGCATACAAGAGACTAATAAAAACAGGCAAGAAATAAATAGCACATTTGCATGAGCAGGTATTGAAGCGATGATGGGCGATTTTTACCTCTGGGATGCGCAGCCCCTAAAATCTTCCAGTGGGAGGTTCAAGGAGGGAAGGAGTATGGAAAGAGAATGGGAAGCACGTGTACTAGACCGGCTAAGACCACGTGCGCTACTCCAGCTGCAGACTGAAGCCTTAAAGCGAGGTGAGGATTGGGGAGAGTAAGCTGGACGTGAGGGGTAAAAGCAGGCTGAGAGAGGTCATTGGTAGGGGTAGGCGAGGCAGAGAGAGCTTGAGAAGCATGCACGAGTGTTTTTAAAAGCTTCTCGTGTGGTGGGCATGGGAGGCCAGGCGGCTTACACCTGGGGACACTTCCTGCTGGCTAGGGATTGGCTGTTAGGCTCAATTTCAAATGCTAGTGGCTACCTTGACCGTTGGTCACCTGGGAGCGGGAAAAGAGGAAGCTAGAACAAAGGAGGATGACTCTTCAGTATCTGGGCAGATTTTCCATGAGGACCATGTGAGTTGGCACGTAGGGGGGGTTAATCCCTTTATTGTGGAGACCCGGAGTCTGGACTGTATGCAAGAGTCTTTTGTTTGAGTATAAACCTGTGACTGTAAGACGTGACAAGCAGCAAGCAGACTATGGGGACCTTCTGGAGTGACTTTAGCCGGCATCTCATTGTCCTTGGCTGGTATCTGCATCTTCTCTGGGCTTTTGCCCTTGGTGCTTTATTATACAGTCTCTTAGCTGGCACACTATCAGGTTTATAACAGCATAAAACAGTCCAGAAATAGCCCAATAAAGGCGGCTTGGGCTAACAGTGTGTCTGGTGGAGTGGCTCATAGGTCATACAGTAATGTAGTGCTATTGGTTTCTCATAATTGTGAATCTGGCTCTCTGCAGGACATGGACTGAGCACCGCTACTCTAGTAGAAGAATATATATATCCCTTTAAACAAAGGCAACACTGAGTTGGATGATTGGTACAAAAAGAGCTGATTTTTAAACAGCAGAATCTGACACTGATGTGATCTCTCCATTAATTTGAAGGTGACAAGGGGAATAGAGGCATTATTTATTTATTTATGCCACAAAATTTAAATCACCCCTTTCTGCCCTAACAAGGGCCACAGAGGCAGCTACTGATTTACATATGTGATAAAATCACACTTCCAAGCTGTTAAAATCAATCAAAAGGTAGGGTTTTAAAGGAAGGTTTGACCCTTCTGCACTTCATCACCTCTGTGGCTAGTTATTTATTTATTTTACCTTACTTAAGAAGAAGAAGAGAAGAGATTGGATTTATACCCTGCCCTTCACTTGGAGTCTCAGAGCGGCTTACAAACACCTTCCCCTCCCCACAACAGACACCCTGTGAGATAAGTGAGGCTGAGAGAGCGCTGAGAGAACTTCCCTTTCAAGGACAGCTCTGAGAGAACTATGGCTTGCCCAAGGTCATCCAGCAGCTGCAAGTGGAGGAGTGGGGAATCAAACCTGGTTCTCCCAGATTAGAGTCCGCACACTTAACCACTACACCAAACTGGCTCTTAAACCTTACTTTTCTCCCCAATGGGGAACCAAAGAGGCTTACATCATTCTCCTCTCCTCTGCTTTATCCTCACCACAACCCTGCGAGGTAGCCTAGTCTGACAGAAAGTGATTGGCTATAGGTCACCCAGCAAGCTTCTGTGGCAGAGACCGGATTTGAACCTGAGTCTTCTGGATCCAATTCAACGCTCTAACCACTACACCACACACTGGCTGTTTCTTGTATGTCCTGTTATCCTTGGAATATATATCACTGATACTTACCGGGACGGGGGGCTGATTGTGTAGTGCCTGATGTCCCTCTTGCCAATAGCAATAGTTGTGGAGAGATGCAAGTCCACTTCCCAGCCTATGGTGGTGGCAGTGGAGCATGGGCCTGACACTTTTGTGGTGTAGACTGGGCCTTCACGTGTGCCTTCCAGTCTCTTCTGCACTGGGGGCAGACCAATCGCCAGAAATGGTTCTTCTTCGACCATTCCTCAGGGGTGATGTCCTTATCACGTTTGCCCTCCTTCTTCTGCGGAGGCAGTGGCCTACTTACCCCTGCCTCTCCATTCTCAGCACTCTTCACTCTTGGAGGTGGCAATGGAGGTGGCTCCTGCTCCCCTTCCCACCTATTAGTTATCGCCGGGGGGTGAGTTGGCCTGAAGGGCAATCTCGGCATGATAGGCCCTTGGCTCCTGACCGGCGATGCTGAACCCTGAAGGTGGGGCTGAGGAGAGGGGCTGAGAATAGCTTGAAATCTGGCCTTGAGGGCTGTTCTGAGGATCTGACTGAAGCATACCCCAGCTGAGCATTCTTGGTATTTTACCGCCCCGATTGTTTTTGCCATATTAAGGGCTTGCAGAAAGTCGATGGAGGACTGGTAGCCATACGGACGTAATTGGGCAGTGTCTGTGTCATATGTGAAAGTGCCTAGGATACCCAATAGCGTGATGGGGGTGCTGGGACAATGGCTCCGTACTTCCGGGTACCATTTTGTGCAGATGCTTTCTAAGGATGCAGGACTCGTGAGGGAAAAACATATCAAGAAAAGATCTGTTTGTGGATAGGCCAATGGGCGTATTCTGTCATAGGTTTCTGCTCCAGCTGTATCCCACAAGTCCACCTTGACTGGTTTCCCATCCACCATCACCGTAGCCCAGTAGCCTTCCAGGCAAATGGGTTGGTCTTTGCTAAAAAATTCATCAACTGCATGATTGATCAGGAGGGATGTTTTACCTATGCCACTATCTCCCACCAACACACACTTGAAGGATGCTGTTGTGCCTTCTTCATGTTGATTTTGGGGGACTCTGTGGGTATACCAAGGAGGAGTCCTTGAGATATGGTAGCCTTTCCCAATAACACTTCCATTGTCTGTTGCTTCCTCCAGAGACACTGTTTTGAGAAGCAAAAGGGTGACAAATTAATTGGGACAATCATGTAAGGACATAAGAGAAGCCATGTTGGATCACGCCAGTGGCCCATCTAGTCCAACACTCTGTGTCACAACCCAGGTGCCATCTGGAGGTCCACTGGTGGGGCCCAGAACTCCAGAAACCCTCCCATTGTTGCCCCACAAGCACCAAGAATAGAGAACATCACTGCCCCAGACACAGTGTTCCCTCTATACCTTGTGGCTAATAGCCACTGATAGACCTCTGCTCCGTTATTTTATCCAATCACCTCATATGTATGTGCTATTCTGTGTTTTAGGCACTCTCCCTGCAAAAAGCAAAGCCCTTCTTATTTAGATCAGCATATTTATTTTTGTTATTATTCAGTCGCACAGTTGAGTCCGACTCTTCGCGACCCCATGGACCAGATCATGCCAGGCCCTCCTGTCTTCCACTGTCCGCTGAAGTTTGCTCAATTCCATGTTCATTGCATCGATGACACTGTCTAACCATCTCATCCTTTGCTGTCCCCTTCTTCTTTGACCTTCAATCTTTCCCAGCATCAGGGTCTTCTCCAGTGAATGCTCCCTTCTCATTTGGTGGCCAAAGTATTTGAGCTTCAACTTCAGGATCTGGCCTTCCAGAGAACAGTCAGGGTTGATTTCTTTTAGGATTGACTGATTTGATCTCCTTGCAGTCCAAGGGACTCTCAAGAGTCTTCTCCAGCACCATAGTTCAAAAGAATCTATTCTTCAGCGCTCGGCCTTCCTTATAGTCCAACTTTATAGTCCAAATTTATTTACTGACTTCCTTAATAAACCATCTTTCTCAGAAATGCTGAAGGGGGATTACCAATATCAAAAACAAACAATACAATGAAAGCTGTAATGACAACAAAAGACAGCAATGCAGAAATTAGCAGAGCAACTGATACCATGTGGCATGAATAAACTGGAGTCTGTGCTAGGAATAAATCTGATGGGGCAGCAATCTGGGACTTGAGCATGTGCAGAGGACACACCTTCCAATTGGATTGGAGCACTTGAAGTCTTGTTGCCAGCTGGGGCTGGGAGAACAAGACACATGTAAGTGTTGTGCAATGCTCCCTCTAAGCTGTGGAGTCTTGTGAGCAAAAATTCTACTTTGTGAGCTACTGGCATTCGTGAGCGAGTAATTTGGCTACTGCATAAATCAGTTTGCTCTAGAGTCATCCTTCCTGAGTTAAGACAAAAATGTGTGAGCCGGGGACTAAAAAACTGAACTACTCACACTAACTCATCTTAGAGGGAACACTGGTTTGTGTGTGTGTGCATTTCCAGTAGAGTGTGGGAAGTAGAACTTCTTTTGGGGGAATTCACTTTTTAAAGATATTGCCTTTGATTCCTCTGACTCTCTTTCAAAAGAAGAATTCCTCTTTCATTCTCTTGGATTTCTCTTTGTAGTTTTCTGTTATACCTCTAGGCACCCTTTTGAAACTTTAGCCCCTGTAGTTTTTGGGTTTTTTAATGTTACTCACTACTTGGAGATTCTCTAAGAGGAGGGTAGAAAGTTTAGGGAAGACATTGCCTATTTCTGCATGTCTCAAGAATGGAATTCCAAACTTTCTGCCCCTCCTCTATTTAAATTTCTCTTTTGATCAACAAGGAACTGATTTGAAACAGACTCCAAATTCCTAAAAATGAGGGAAAGGCATGGATTTTGGGAAGCAATGGGTAAAGTGGAATCTAAAGCATTCCTTTTACAATCCTAATTTCTATTTACGATTTCAGAAACAGCTGGTGGAAAGTGCCACCAAATTGTGGCTGACTTATGGTGACCCTGTAGGGTTTCCAAGGCAAGATATAAACAAGAGGTAGTTTAACATTGCCTACCTCTTTGTAGTGACCCTGGACTTCCTTGGTAATCTCCCATCCAAGTACTAACCAGGGCCAATGCTGCTTAGCAGATGAGATCTGATGAAGTCCAGCTAACCTGGGCTATCCAAGTCTGGGCCATTTCCAATTTCCAAAACAACTGACATTCTCTTGATTTCTTGTTGACTAGAAGTATGTTGAAAACCCCCGTGTTTTTGGGTTCAGATGTACTGAACCCGAAAAATATCGGTATTTCCTGATATTCCTGAACCCCAGTACCAGTATGGTATTTGGATTCGGTAAATATTTGGAATTCCTGAAATCCTTCTCCATGCCTAGAAGATAGCAAAAAACCTCCAAGCCCTGCTGCTTCTCAGGAGGAGGAAGAATGACTCAGCTAACAACACTGATCCTAATGACAGGACCGAGCTGCACCTGGAAGGGAAACTGGCTACTTAAGCAGGCTGTGAGATCAAGGTTAGTGTGAGATCAATGGGTCTCTATATTAGGGAATGAGCCTGTCTTGGAACTGTGCCCCTGAATGGGAGAACTTGTTGCCTGACCTGGGTTAGACCTGGATTCTGCTTCTTGGATTCTGAGTGGAAACTTTTGGCTTGACCTTGGACTGAGCTTTGGACGTTGTATTCTTGGACAGACAGTGTTGTTTTTCTGTTGTCTGTGCTGGGCTGGTGGACCCGAAGCTACCCTTGCCTAGGAAGTGGGACAGTGGGGAGGGACAGTAAGCATGGGCATGCTAGCCCTACTTCCACATGATGGTGAGCTCATGAGCATGGTCCCAACTCATGGAGGAAGTGTCTTGGCATATGATCCCTCTCCATGATCGAGCAACATATGGAAAACAGCATTTCTGATCATGGGGATGGAGTGTGTGGGCAGATACTTCCTCCATGTGTAAGTGCCATGCTTATGAGCCACCAAGCATATAGAGGCAGTGGGCAGGCCTGGCACACTTATGCCCACTCTCCTTCCATGTGTGATCAGTCAACCTAGGCTGCATTCACAAACACTAAATAATCCATTTTCAATCCATTTTCATTGCACTTTCCAACTGGATTTTGCCAGTCCACACAGTAAAATCCAGTTGGAAAGTGCACTGAAAGTGGGTTATTTAGTGCGTGTGACCACAGCCCTACAGTCAGGTCACCTGTACAGGGCTAGGGTCTTCCTGTGAAACTGTTAAGGAGGATCCATTCTTGAGAAGAAGACCAGGAAGGTATGACAGCTGGCACCTCCAACCTGTATTTGCTAATTCACCATCCTTACTGGGAGTAGGAAGGGGTTCTTTTCTTGATATTGATTCCACCTTGCCCCAGTAGGTTGCTGTTACCTTTACACATGTACAGTTCTCATATAAATAGCCAAATGAGACCTGAGTGCCGCATGATGGAGTGAACTCTCATCTCAGGCAGCGCTGGCTCTTCAGCTTGGAAACGGAGATAAGCACCACATCCTTAGAGTTGGATTTGACTGGCTTTCAAGCAAGGGAAACCTTTACCTAAGGACACCAAGAACATGTGGTGTGGATGTTGAGAAGGATGTTGAGAACATGCTGGTGTTGATGTTGAGAAGGAGACAAGAAAGAGGAATCGCAGCACTGGAGGATGACTCTCCAATGGTGAATTCCTTGTTAAGCAGGGCAGGCTAAATGGAAGGGTGTGATTAAAATGTGGAATTCATTGCCAGATGATGTGCTGATGGCCACAAGAGTAAATAGCTTTAAAAGGGGATTAGAGAGATTCATAGAGGATAAGTCTATCAGTGGTTACTGGCCATGGCGGCTGAGGGAAAACTCGACATTCGGAGGCACCAAACCTCTGAATCCCAGAGCCGGGAGGGAACATCAGGGGAATGCCTCTGCCTCTATGCCGTGTTGTTGGCTGTCCAGAGGAATTGGTTGGCCCCTGTGGGAGACAGGATGCTGGACTAGATGGACCACTAGTCTGACTGAGCAGAGTTCTTCTGTTCTTATGAAGCTGCTCTGTTCACAAATGGAGATGGTGTTGACAAGGTAGTGAGAGAGGCACCTTCTCCATCTCAGTCCTCTGCACCCTACAGGTTTAATTTGTGAGGGGGAAATGGAAGTTTCAGCTGGATGAAGCCTCCTTCCTCCTCAAAACACCCAGCAAGGAGGGATGTAAAGGGTAGTGTTTCTCAAAATCAAGAGAACATCTTAAAGAACCTGCGGGGACAATCAGTTCCTCCATAAGAAAGATCTTTTCCCACACCTTTTCCAGAAGTTGACCTTTCTCAAAGACCTTTCTCCATTTCCTTCTCTGAAATACCCTTAGTACCTTTATATTTATCCATAGCTTTCTGTAAAGCAGAGCCATTTTGAGAGTAAATTCTGCGCCATTCTGCATTCAGGTGATTAAGGTCAATAGTCCTTATCCCTTGTGTCTTCCTGGAAGGGAAGGTGATTAAATAGAATAAGAAACAATTAAAGAACACTGTGGCTGCAGTCACACACACTAAACAACCCACTTTCAATCCATTTTCAGTGCACTTTTCTAACTGGATTTTACTGTGTGAACTGGCAAAATCCAGTTGGAAAGTGCACTGAGGGTGTGGTCACATGGTTGTTTTGATCGGGATTCACCGCTGTTCCCTCTCGCATTTAAATTTGCTGATCAGACAGGCCAATCCGCTTCCTGCCCCGAAGTGGGCTCACTTGCGCAATGCTCCCAGTTCTCTCCCGTGTTTTCCTGGACCAGGAAAATCAAGTACTTTCCAGGTATTTGCACTTTGCATCCGCAATTTTGCTGATCCGACAAGCCATATTTCACAATAAGAACATAAGAGAAGCCAGTGTTGAATCAGGCTGATGGCCCATCTAGTCCAACACTCTGTCACACAGTGGCCAAAAATACCAGGTGCCATCAGGAGGTCCAGCAGTGGGGCCAGGATACTAGAAGCCCAATGACTGAGATTAGGGTCATCTGACCGTCCTTAGTGTGATGAGGTTTTTTTTCCAGCTTCCACCTTTGAACACATGAGCACTCCCTTGCTGAATAAATTCTACATTTAAACATTCAAGCACACATCCAGTGCAGAGCTCATGGTCCTGCCTGCCCCAGGAGTTCCCAAGGTGGCGTTAGGAGCCCCTGGCATGAAGGCGGCATGGAAAGTTTCTGGGGGAAGAAGCTGGCAGGTGGGGAAGGAAGTGCCAGGTGGGCTGGCAGGCGAGCGGGCTGTGGAGCCCATCCCAGGAGACCCTGAAGCTGTGGTGTTAGGAGGGAGGGAGAGAGCCCCTGGTGCCAGGGAGCGCACCCAGCTTGCCAGCAGCATTAGGCCGGTGGCATGGAAAGTTGCTGGGGGGGAGAGGTGGGCAGGCAGGGAAGGAAGTGCTGGGTGGACTGGCAGGTGAGCAGGCAATGGAGAGAGGGGCCAGCTGCATCCAGATGGTGCCCAGAGCCTCCTTGTGCAAAGTGAACATCCCAACCCGAAAAAAAATATTCCGGGTTAAATTATATTGGGAACAAAGTGCAATTGCCTTGCCATGTGACCACAGCCTGAAAGTGGATTATTTAGTGTGTGCAACCGCAGCCTAAAACCAAAGATCTTCCATAGCAAACAGGTGCCATTATAGTCTGTTTCACGTTTAAGAGGTGGGGAATCTAGCATTGCCTGCCTCAGTATCATGACAATGGTATTCCTTGATGGTCTCCTTTCCAAATAGTGACCTGAGCTGACCCTGATTAGTTTTTGAGATGAGATCAGGCTAACCTGGGCTATCCAGGTCAGGATGAATCTAGACGAGACTGTATTTTTTTCTTATAAACTAGCATTGTTACAAGGGGGGATTTCTTTTTCCAAAATTCACTTTTTTGATATAAACATTGATTTTACTTAGAACCAGGTGGGCAGCCATGTTTGTCTGAAGCAAAAGAACAAAGTTAGAGTCCAGTGACACCTTTAAGACAGAGGCCAATTTCTCACAAGCTGCTGCTCCGTGCTCACTCTTCCCTTTGCCCCAATGGTATGTGTCAATTTCACACTAAGTGCTGCGTGGCCATATTTTGCCCCGCAGCTTTGCATGATTTCCCCATGTTTACTCAATCCCATTTTTTGAGGACTGAGTAGACATGGAGGAAATCACGTGAAGCTGTGGGGCAAAAAACGGCCATGCAGCACTTAGTGTGAAATTGACACGTACCATCGGGGCAAAGGGAAGAACGAGCGTGGAGCAGCGGCTTGTGGGAAATCAGCCCAACAAAGTTTTTGGCTATACATTAGTGAGAACTTCCTGACAGTTAGAGCAGTTCCTTAGTGGAACAGGCTTCCTCGGGAAGTGGTGGGCTTTCAAATGGAAGGCTAGATGGCCACCTGAGAGCAATGCTGATTCTGTGAACTTAGGCAGTTCATGAGAGGGAGGGCAGGATGGGTTGCCTCAGTGCTTAGTTCCCGTGGCCCTTTCTTACATGTCCAGGGAAATGCTGAACACCGCTTTGTGGTCAGGAAGCAATCCTGGAGGTTTTTTGTCATCTTCTGGGCATGGAACAGTGGTCACTGCAGGTGTAAAGGGGGAGGTATTTGTGATTTTCCTGCATTGTGCAGGAGGTTGATGACCCTGGAGGCCCCTTCCAACTTTATGATTCTATGATTCTAAAGTTTTATTCAAGGTATGAGCTTTCATGTGCATATACACTTCCTCAGATACATTGAAATGTATTTGAGGAAGTATGAATGCACACAAAAGCTCATACCTTGAAAAGGACTTCATCGGTTTTAAAGATGCCATTGGACTCTAACGTTGTTCTATTGATTTTGCTTGTTCTCTTTTTTTCTTTTAAAAGAGGGATTATACTTTGTAAAGAAATTAGTGTACCTTTATGTAACCTCAGCCTTTGCAAGTTGTTTTGTGTTAAACACCACAGGGTGGTGCTGTAGCAGAAGAACAGGGATGTTTTGAAGGCCATTGCCTGCCTCTGGGCATCTATAAAGTAAAAATCTGAGATTCTGCAGAATCTCCTTTCCTGCTCCTCCTCTCTTTTGAATGTCTCTTTTGATTATTTTTTTTTAAAGAATTGATTAGGACCTATCTCCAAATTCCTAAAATGAGGAAAGAAAAAGACTGTTGGATTTGAGGGCGAAGTGGGTAAAGAAGAACTAAGCATTCCTTTTTAACAGTCTTAGGGGGGAAAACACAAAAAATATGAGGTGCAGAAAATAGAAAGGACCTCATGGCTTGATGGCTGGATACATAGAACAAAGTTTGAGTCCAGTGGTACCTTTACAACTAGCAAAGTTTAATTCTGGGCCTTAAAGGCACCACTGGACTCAAACTTTTTTCTGTTGGTTCAGACCAATACGGCTACCCACCTGAATCCATCTGAATTAGGGCTGCCAGATCCCCGGGGGGTGGGGGGGCAGGGGGTTGCCTGCTTTATGAACCCCTGATCTGCCGGCCCGGATTCGGCTAGCAGTGGGAGCCCCACCCCCAAAGTGCCTGGACCAGGCTGACATGCCTGGTGGGATAACGTCACCTGGAGGTGACATCATCACACCGGGCATGTCACCGGGGGGACTCTCTAGCATTTGGCCTGAAAACTCTATGGAATCATAGTGTTTCTAGCCGAATGTTAGAGCATCCCCCTGGTGATGTGCCTAGCACCATGATGTCACTTCTGGGTGACATCATCATGGCATGCACACTGTGAGTGCACCAGAAGATCCCAGGAGGAGAGCTTCTCCCCACCCCCGGCCAGAAAAAGGTAAGGACCTGGCATCCCTAATCTGAGTACATGTTTCATGTGTACAAGCTCACAGACATCTCCAATTAAAAAGATCTCAGGCAGGGCAAAGAAAGTCTTCCATGAAACTAGATTTGTGAAGATCTCCAAGACAATGATGTGAGGAATGAAGTTCAGCATAAGGGCAGGATAATGTATACGGGAACCAAAATCCTTACTAAAAATATACACTGTGAAGCTGGGGATCCATGAGTTCCATGGGGTTCTATCAGCTGGCTCACACTCCCTCCCCTCCACCCTATTGGTATGTTGATTCAACATCTCCCCCCCCGCCTATCGGAATAAAAGGGGCATCCCTCTTTCTGTGAATGTAGCTTGTAGGGGTGCCAGCCTCCAGGTGGCACCTGAAGATCCCCCAGAATTGCAGCTCATCTCCAGACTACAGAAATCAGTTCCTCTGGAGAAAATGGATGCTTTGGAGGGTGGGCTCTACGGCATTGCCCCCCACTGAGGTCCCTATCTCTCCAGGCTCCATCCCCAAATCTCCAGGAGTTTCCCAAGCTGGACCTGGCAACCCAACCTCCCTCCCCAATCCCCTGCCGGTCACGAGGGGGGGGATCTGGTAATCCTAATAGCTTGGGATCTTACTGCCCACCTTAAACAGGTAAGCTTGTGTTATCCTAAAATCACATCGACCCATCCATAACAGTGTACACTTCTGGTAGCTGCATCTCAAAAATAAAAGATATTGCTGATCTGGGGAAATTTATTTTGTCTCTTTGCCTTGATGAGAGTCTCAGAATAAGAGGCCCACTTCCCTCCTCAGACTCTCAAAGGTATCGGATCTTAAGGATTCAACAGTTTCCATTCTGCTTGGGAAATAAAAAACACTCCTTGTTTTCAGGGATGTATTTTTTTTAAAGTGATACAAAACCTGCAGCAAATAAAAACCAATGGGGAGTGAGAAAGAGCTACTTACCTGTTTGAAGGATTTGGGACCTAAAAGACAGAAGAAAGAGAAGCAAGTATCAGGTACAGACAGACAGATAGGACATCCAGTGGGCTGCTTGTTGTTTTAGAGGGTATTAATTTGCCTTTTCCCACCTGACAGGACTAATTGTCTCCCCCATTATTGTATCTTTGTTATTTCTAATTTTAGTATACCAGGGGAATTCCCCTTCTCTGTGCAGGTTCTTAAAGAGATTTCCTTGTCCTAAGGTGAATAAATTCACTTCCTGGTTCCTCTATGCCTGCCTGATCATGAGCGTCAAATTACACAGCATTCAGAAGACTTGTAACTGGATGTCAACAAGGGTCTTTTTAAAAAAATGGTTTAAAACAGTCACTGAAGGCTGTTTGGTTGGAACAATGACTCTGAAGAAAGGAATTTAACCAGTACTGACTGTGGTCTCTCTCTTTCTCTCTCTCTCTCTCTGCTTTGTTTTAGACTCTGAGGCTGCCTGCCTGGATACAGCATTCTTGTTTCAGAGTGGCCAAAATGCCTAGCTACCCGGTTTCATTTGGTTAATACTAGTGCTTTCTGGAGATTCACCCTCTCCTTCCCTTCTGATTCCCCTCCTTGCCAACCTCTGGGTGGTGGCTGGAGATCTCCTGGAGTTACACCTGATCTCCAGGCGACAGATCAATTCATCTGGAGATGATGGCCACTTTGGCAGGTGGACTCTATGGCTCCATAGCTCATTGAAGGCCTGCCCCTCACCAAAGCCACCTTCCTCAGACTCCACCCCCAAAATCTCCAGGCATTTCCCAACTGGAGCTGGCAACCCTGCCTCTGACTTTCTGTCCACACACGGACCTTACTCTCTAGTAGTGTTGCCAACTCTGGGCTGGGAAATTTGTGGGGGTTTGGGGTGAAGCCTTGGGAGGGCAAGGTTTGTAGAAAGGAAGTACCTCAGCGTACCATAATGTTATACATTCCACCCTCCAAAGCCCCCATTCTCTCCAGGGGAACTGATCTCTGTAGTCTGGGAATCAATTGTAATCCTGGGAGCTGTCCAGGCCCCACCTGGAGGTTGACAGCCCCACTCTGTAGTAATGATAGAGCAACCCTGATTGTGTTGATTGTAGCCTCTCCTGAGGGGAAAGCTGAAAGGTGGCAGGATCTTGCTGAATCATCTGCCTTTATTACTAGTGTACTCAAGAGAAATTGCTCCATGCAGATGATTTACAGTCCAAAGCAGTTCACAAACTTCCCCCTGCCCCATACAAGGAGCGTGATCTGTTGGGTAGAAGTGATAAAACACAATGATTTTTGAGGAAGTGATTGTTCAAAGCATGCCCTTTCGTACAGTATGCCTCAAAGAGGGGGCAGAACACTTTTCAAAGGGGCATATTTTAGCTCTGTTGATTTTTAAGAGGTGGTTTTGTGCTGGAGTGGAGTGAGTGTTAGGGGAGGGTATACACCCAGGCTGAAGAGTCTGGGACTTTTTAGTTTAGAGAAGAGATTATAAGGGGAGGGGACACGATAGAGGTTTATAAAATTTATTCACGAGGTAAAGAGAGTTGACAAAGAGAAATTGTACCCCCTCTCTGCAAATACTTGAATTTGAGGACATCCAATGAAGCTGATGGACAATAGGTTCAGGACAGACAAAAGGAAATACTACTTTCTACAGAGCAGGATTAAGATGTGGAATGCACTGCCAGAGGATGTAGTGATGGCCACATGAATAAAGTTTAAAAAGTGAATTCGATAGATTCATGGAGGATAGGTCTATCAATGGCTACCCTTGGGCCTGAGCGAGATGCCAACCTCCCATCCTCCAGTGCTGTGCCAAACATATCTGCCCCAGAGCTCAACCAGATGTTGCAGAGGCTTCAATAAAGGTATTTTAGTAGGTTGGTTCCTTACCTTTTCTTCCAGTGGAATTCCTTTATGATCCTTGCACTCATTGGATTTCTTGTGTACCACACAGACAGAGGCTTGGTCATCTTTGCAGACAAGATTCAGGGGCTTTTGGTACTTCTTTCCAAATCTCATATTTCCTTCTGTATCTTCCTCTCCCTGGTGTGTCTTGGCTGTTTCTTCTCGTAGGATTGGCTTGCTGCACTGAGGGCAGGATGGGTCTGTGCTAGACACCCAACAGTGCTGGCTGAGGCAGGCTTGACAGAAATTGTGCCTGCAGTCCAGAATAACTAGATCTTTGGATGGTCCCCTGCAGATGGGACAGACAGGGTGATGGCAGAGCTCAGCCACAGGTCTACCAGCCGCCATGGCTGTCTTCATCTGAGCTACAGTACTAGCCTTATTGAGATTTTTGATTATTTGACATGCCATTTCCTGGAACTGTCTCATGATTCACAGAGCAAGATTTAACAGGGAAAGCTGTAAAACCCAGAACAAACAAAAACAGATCATGTGATGGTTCAGAGTTCTTCACACGCCCTCTTTGCCTTTAAGATGGGTGAGTAGAGGAAGTGCTTTCTTTGTGCCCTGTTCTAAAAAAAAAATGTTAAGAGACTTCTCCATTACCACCCCCAAATTTCATTTAGGTATAAAATGTCTCCTTTCCCAGAAATGTTGAAGAGAGAGGGTTGAATAGCTTCGCATAATTCCTCTCACATCAGCTCAAGAGGGGAATCAAGAAAAGCATCAATCCTGTCATTAATGTTAGGGGAAAAGGACAAAACAATGTGCCATTCCCTTTCTGGGCATCCTGCCCCTCACAGCCCCTTTGGAGCATAAAAGAGTCTTCTTGAACTTTGAAAGCTAACAGGTACATAGTTGGATAAGCTTACAAGAAAGGATGGATGAACTGGTACACTTTGGGTCCTTACAAGTACCCTAAATTTTGTCCCTTCTTCAGTAAAAAGTATACAAAAAAAGGATTATACTGTTAATGCTCAAAGGAGAGACCTTCTACCTCCTTGGCGGAGTCTGGGAGAAAGAACCAGGCATAGACTTTGTAAGATGACTGTTGGGGGCTGGGATCAGTTCTTTAGGGGACCCAGGGGATCTTTTGAAGATCTCATTACAACATTACAACACCTATGCCAGGACAGGAAATTATTAACTTTTTGTCTGGTATGTCAGGGCAAGCTGCTCTGGCCACCTGAAGACAATTGCTCCTGGAGAACAGTGATTTCCATCAAATGTCCTCTCACTTTTTTGAAATAATCCCAGACTAGTAACATTGGAGTAGAGTGGTATTGACGACTGGCCTACTTTGCTTTAAATTACAGCCACAGGGCACTAGAATTTCCCAAGACTCATCAGAACAGTCTTTTTGAAGAAGCATTGGGTTATCAGTGGGCCTTTTCGCTTTCCAATTGACAATACTCTTTTCCCAGTTTACGTTTTGTTCCACCTTGGACACCAAAGCCTCCATAGAATCTGGCTGGCTGGGATCTGTCAGTGAGAGTGCTGTGCCAGAAGGAATATACAGTCCCAAGCAGGCAGGGGCTGGAGCGTGTAAGCGGCAGCAGCAAGAATGGTTGCCAGCTTGGAACTTGGCAAGAGAGAACAGCTGACTGTGAAGGAGGTGGGTGAGAATCTGAGACTCTGCAATGAGTCTCTCATGCACGGGCACCCCAGTGACTTCCAAGCCCTTTGCTGTCAATTTTGAGGAGTGTGGTGAAACTGACCAGGTTTGAACTGTTAAGCCAGCCCTTTTCCTATTCTCTCTCCTCCCTCCCTCCCTCTCTCCCTCCCTCCCCTACCTACAAGGCAAGCACAGTTTGTTATACTGAGGTGTGTCAGTTGAACCGCTTTAACTGGCCTTTTCACTTTCCCAGTGCCATTTTGTCAATGGAGAAGCGAAAAGGCAAATTAAAGCTGTTCAATGGTACCTTTGGACTTTTTTTTAACGCAGAAAGCAATTGGGTGGTTTTAATAGTTGTTTATTTTATTGGGCTGTGTCATGTCTAAGTCCATGTGCTCCCCTGCATTATGTTTCTAGCTGCAGCAGGAAATGCTCCCCAAAATGCTTATCCAGAGCTGCCAGGGGAGGGAAGGACAGTCATCTTGAAGGACTCTGGAAGCTTGACTCATGCTGCAAATGCATTTCAATTTATTTTACTTTTAGTGCAGTTCTACATTGTGGTCACTAGGGGTGCAATGAAGGCAGAGCAGAGTAAGTGGCAGTTCTAAGTACCTGGTCCCGCTTGCTGTGCTTTTCTAGCAGCATCCCCCTCCCCACCACCACAAAAGCTCTCCATAGCTACCAGCTATAATGAGGTTGAGGTAAACACTTGCCTTTCATGAGGTGTTGCTAAGCCCATTAGCTGGCCTGGTATGTTTCAGTTTCTCTCTCCCTTCGCCTCCAAATTCTTCTGTGTTTACCCCTTCCCCTTATTTTGTAGTTCCGTTCCTAATTCCATAGAGTTTCTGCTGAATCTTAGTGTGGTGGAATGTCACTTCTGGATTCACTTCTGGAATTGGTGTCACATCATCAACACACAATCAGACCATTTAGCTTGAAAGAGCCAAGGGGAGTAGCTTTGTTAAGAGAAATCTCATCCAATTTCTCCTTGAAATCCAACCAAATGGTTATTTCTCTCTTTTTTATCATTTTGCACTCTGTTTTTAGTAAATTCCATTTTGATCAAAGAGAAATTCAAGGAGAGGAGGGGCTGAAAGGGAGATGCTGCAGTTTCAGAATTTTACTCTGTAGCTGCTCAGAGGCTAGCAATGTCTTCCCAAACCTTCCTACCTTCCTGCTAGAGCACCACCCTGTGGTGCATAACATAACAAAGAAACTGCAAAGGATGAAGTTACAGAAGGGTGCACTGATTTCTCTACAAATTAAAGAGAAATTCCTCTTTTAAAAAGAGAATAAGAGGAATCTATGGGTATATTTCAAAAGGTGAATTCTGAGTAAAGAAATTCCCCTCCCCATAACAACACTAAAAAAGAGGGGCTTAAAGTAAGCACAAAGTCAATCATAAACAAAGGATTGCGACATTTGCCCTTGTGCTCAACTCGTTTTTGAGCCAGTTGGATTCTCAGCCTGGTTGGAAACTTGCTTGTTTATTTTACGTATTTATTTCTCCCTCCCATCTACCAGGGAGCTTGGAGCAGTCAATGTGTGCTCTCAGAACCCTGCAAATTAGTATCTACTGGCTCTCTACTCAAAGCAATGTTACACATGTTGCAACTCAATTGCGTGGAGGAAAAGTGGGTGTGAGTGTGCTGGCCTCACACCTGCCTATGACCCTTCACCAGCTTGTAAGTACAGAGCTGACACTGTAGGGAGTTGACATAGTTGTATGCGCTGCAGATGTAATGCTTCCTCCATGCATAAACTCCATACCAGGCCTGTAGTCAGGATTTTTTGGCTTGTGGGGCAAAAATTTTTCTCGTGGGACTGCTGTTATATGTATGTCAGCTCTGATCCACCCCCAAGCCCGACTGCTGGCGGCCACCACTCTGCACCCCTTTGCACAAGGGCAAATGTTGCAATCCCTTGTTTATGACTGAGAGCCAGTTTTGTGTAGTGGTTAGGAACATGGACTCTAATCTGGGAGAACTGGGTTTGATTCCCCACTTCTCCACATGCGGCTGCTGGTGTGACCTTGGGTCAGTTACAAATCCTTTCAGAGCTGTTCTTTCATGTGCAGTCCTTGAAAGAACTCTCTCAGCCTCACCTACCTCACAGCAGGGTGTCTGTTGTAGGGAGGGGAAGGGAAAGGAGATTGTAAGCTGCTCTGGGACTCCTTCAGATAGTGAAGGGTGGGGTATAAATCCAATCTTCTCTTCCTCTTCTTTTTCTTCTTCTCCCCTCCTGCACAGTTTAAAGGCCCACTGATCAGCTGGAGGGCCCTTTAAATATTGCAGGAGGGAGGGAAAAGGGCACACACCATCCCTGCTTCTTCTCAAAAGCATTTTAAGGATCCCTTTAGATGCTTTTGAGAAGAAGTAGGGGGCCCATTTTTCTCAAAAAATATTATCAAAAAAATCTTGTGGGGCTGGCCCTATAAGGAAGGTGGGGGGGAGTCCCCAATAGCCCCACTGTAGCTATAGGCCAGCTCCATACTCACAAGCAGTTTGTACCCATTCCTGCTCTAACACATGTTGCTTTCAACATATTGCTGTCTGAGGATTACTGAGAGATCGTGAACGAACCATAAGCAGATGGGGCTGCTGCAGTCCAGGTCTCCCAAGTCAACATCCAACAGTCTATTATAAAGTGATCCAAGTCCACTGATATTGTGTCCTGTGAGCTAGTTGGCTCTGAAGCCCATCAGTGGTTTTTCTAAAGGAAAACACTGACCTCATTGGCTGCTCCCAGAGGTCTGACGAAGATAAATAACCTGAAAAAATCCAGTTCTATGTCATATTTGCCCAGCTTTGTCTAGATAGTCTATTGTATTAGGTTGGTAATATTTTGTACTTATTCTGTTTGTATGAGACAGACAAATGAAAAGTTCTTATAATGGATTTATTCTAAACCACACTGAGTCTTTTTGAATGTACAGGGGAAAGCAGAAATATTTCAATAAACGAATATTCTCTCCTCAGAAATTGCACTTCAGAAATTGATCAGGATGAAGATTCTTTTCCTTGGTGTTTCTGCTCTGCTGTGCTGGGCTGTTGGTGAGTGACTCCGTGGGTACAAGAGTAAAGGGATCTGTAACTTGGGGGGGAGGGAAGCGGTTCATGGTGCAATCCTCAGCAGAGTTATGGCTTTCTAAATCCATTCAAGTCAATTGACTTAAAATATGTAACTCTGCATAGGATTGTACTGTAAGGGCGGAACTGAATATTTGTTTAAATGCGAAAGGGCTTTACTAGATTTGTTTGTTTGAGGGGCAAAGATTGAGAAATGTTCCACAGAGATATCCCACAGGAAGGCAGTTTGGTATAGTAGTTAAGTGTGCAGACTCTAATCTGGGAGAACCGGGTTTGATTCCCCACTCCTCCACTTGCAGCTGCTGCTGGATGACCTTGGGCAAGCCATAATTCTGACAAGAGCTGTCCTTGAAAAGGCAGTTCTCAAAACAGCTCTCTCAGCCCCACCTCAAAGGTGCCTGTTGTGGGGAGGGGATGGGAAAGGAGTTCGTAAGCCACTCTGAGACTCCGAGTGAAGGGCGGGGTATAAATCCAATCTCTTCTTTTCTTCTAAGGCATTGCTGCATATAGGACTTCCAGGTTGGCCACTATGGCAGGCAACCTCATGCCTGGTAGCTTTGAGGGAAGCAGGTGTACGACCTCCACTGCCACCCAGTGGACTGTGTTCCCACTACTGCTCAAAGGAGTCGTGGGAGCAAAATGGAGGGAAGAAATTACGTCGGTGATGTCACCTTGTGGTGAAGTGATGTCATAATGCTCCAACAACTCCCCTTATCTCTACAGCAAAAAACAGTAGATTAGTGTGTGTGGGGGATAAGGCAAACATGGCCATTGCGTCAACAATGTGATGTCATTGCCAGGGAGAATCTGGATGTGATGTCATGCTGCTCTAGGGCTGAGCAGAAACTGAACAGTAAAATGATAGAGTTTCTGCTGAATCCTAGTGTGGTGGAATGTCACTTCCGGGTTCACCCTGGAATTGATGTCACATTGTCCCCCGGTCTCCACTGAGTGCCAGGCACTGGCTAGCAACCCTGATCCTTTCCTCATTTGCCTGCCGCTCTGGATTTTCTCAATGCTCAAGTCGAAGCAATTTAAGTCCACGGAAAAATAGCATCCAAATAATCCAGGGCAACAGCAGGCTGAAACCAGGGCTGACCACTGAAGGAAAGTAATATAATGCAGAATGGGGAAAAAAACCTGGAATAAAAAGAAGGTTGAACTTGATTTTAGTGCAGAATGGGAGGAAAAACTGAGTTAAAAAGAAGGTTGGATTTGATTTTAGTGCAGAATTGCTTGGAGGACACCGTGGTGAACATGGATTAAAGGGAGAGTGCACAAAGGACCTCTGT
Source organism: Gekko gecko (assembly GCA_029375565.1). Taxonomy (NCBI): domain Eukaryota; kingdom Metazoa; phylum Chordata; class Lepidosauria; order Squamata; family Gekkonidae; genus Gekko; species Gekko gecko. The sequence goes on along the minus strand of JAPDNY010000002.1, from coordinate 33,792,722 downwards.
TACAGACCTTGAAAGTCCAACAGCCAGACTCAGTAGAAAACAGCTTCATGTGTATTCATGTAGGAGAATTTAAGAAGTACCCTTAATTGGATGCATCTAATGTCAGAGCTGCCAGGGCTTCCTCCCAATCCGCATAGATGGTCTGCCTTAACTCATTATACTCATAGGATGCAAACAAACAAAAAACTCAAGGCTCAGAGGGGTGAAATGCCCTCAGTTCCATTATTTCCTTCATTTACTTGATTTCCTATGAAAATTTCCCCAGCCCCAGTTCTCTCTTTCAACACACCCTTTTCTCTTTCAGCCCAGGGCATCTGGTGTAAAGAGTGTCAATCTGGAAATACAAAGCATTGCTTTTATAAAAATGATATCTGCAAGTCAAACCGTGGGCTATGTTACACATACGTGGGTTACCTTGGTAAGATCTTGGGAATGGGATGCGTGATCAGTGGGAACCTGTACTTGAACTGGAATCTATGTTAACTTGGATATTTCTGAGAATGTCCCCTCTTTGCTTCAATTACCTAGGATAGGACTAAGGCCAGCTTAAGGTTTTTCCTCCCCATGTAAAGTAATGTATTGCTTCCTCCTGCTTCACTGCCAACACTGTCATATGGGCTTGGCTCAGCACCTGGTGGCTGGTGTTCCCAGCCAGGCTCTTTGCTCCAGTGAGAGCAAAAACAGGGGAGGAAGAGCTACTTCATATGACATCACCATGCCAGTTTGGTGTAGTGGTTAAGTGTGCAGACTCTAATCTGGGAGAACCGGGTTTGATTCCCCACTCCTCCACTTACAGCTGCCCGATGACTTTGGGCAAGTCATAGTTCTGTTAGAGCTGTTTTCTCAAGGGCAGTTCTGTCAGAAAAATGCATTTGATGTTTCTCACTGAATCCATTGTTGTATGTGTTCCTACCCCGCTATGCGCTTGCGTAGGTATGCAGGCAGAAACGTGGGAGCTTCTTCCCTGCCGCTTTTCCTTATCACGGTGGCCTTGAATGTAGGCTTTGGACTATTCTTGTTTCGCTGAGAATTTTCCAGTCCTGGGAAGGCAAGGGGAGGGGGGGAGTAGTCTCCCGCTCATCAAGTATTTCTCCCGCCGGGAGTTCCCGCGCGAGTGCTCAAGTTTTATTCGCTAGGCGCTTCATTGCATCACACTATAAGTTAGCTTGCTTTGCTTTGCCCCCTATTCCTGACAATGACCTCCTACTGTGGGTTTATAGCAAGATAATCCAATAAACCTTTCTTTGTGCAAGAATGCCTGGATCTACTTGATTTTAACCTGACAGAAATTGTCAGGAATCCATCATTCCCACTACCGTCAGTTTCCGCCGTCTACCAAGATGAGCGGAGCGGGTACGGGAGCTACGGGCGCAGCCCCAGCGACTACTCCTTCGGGTGCAGCGGCAGCAGCAACCGCTCCGGGGGCCACGGGCGCAGCGGCAGCAGCAACTGCTCCAGGAGCCACGGGTGCAGCAGCGGCGACGGCCACTCCAGGTGCCACGAGTGCAGCGGCAGCTACTTCAGGAGCCACGGTACCTGTTACTACTGTGGCGGCTGCAGTGGTCACCCTCCCGACCACCACCGTTGTTCCAGTGACTACTACTACGGTTGTGGCCGCACCAGCGTTACAATCGGGAACCGGATTAGCGACCTCGCCATTAATCAGCACATTGGGGGTTCAGTACGCTCTCCCAGTCTATAGCCCGGCTGGGCAATTACCGAGTCAGGGAGGAGCGATTCCCCGAACCTATGTGCCAGGAGTCCCAACGCCATGGGATAAAGGGGTGACCTATCGTAGGTCACGAGATTGGACTAAGAACTTGTTGGATACTACCCAGTCAACTTGGACCATGCCGGGAAGCCAAAGCCGAGACAGTTTGTTGGATCCTAGAGGTAGTTTTGGGCTTCCCCAAGGGAGGGTACCTCGAGGATCTCCTAGAACTGGGTCTGGGCCAGACACAGATGCTCGCATGGACTCTATCCAAGAGGATACTCGACGGCTGGTAAGGGACATGAGCAAGCTGATGCAATCCCTGCCACAGATGATGGACCAAGCTATTCGGGCTCATCCGCTGACACAGCCTAGACCGGCACCAGCCCCGGCACCACCACTGCTACCGGGACGACCACCTCCTGCTCCTCCGGGCCCGAGGCCGGGCCAACCAGCACCTCCGGGTCCAGGGCCAGGCCGGCCGGCACCAGCCCCACCTCCACCGGTCGTTCCAGCACCAGGACCAGGGCCAGGCCAACCAGGGCCACTCCAGCCGCCCGCTGTGCCTCCGCCTCAACTCCCTGCGCCGGCACCTCTCATGCAGCCGATCCCGGTCATGGCGCCAGCCCCCCAGTAATCCGTCCTAAGGACATGCTTGAGATCACATTTGATGGAGATCCAGAGACTGTGTCCTTTTTCATATTGCAAGTCGGGAAATTTGTGCAAAGATGGGGCTATGTTTTCCCAGATGAAGAACAACAGGTGGAGTTTATCGCATCCAGATTTCGAGGGAGTGCTACCAGCTGGTATGTAGCTCTTCATGATCTGGAGGCTGCGGAGTTGGGGAATGTAGATGACTTCATGTGGGCTCTGAGAAACCGTTTCGAGGACCCGGGGGCGGCCGAAAAGGCAGAAGCCTTCCTTCGTACCTTTAGACAAGGCAAACTCTCAGTGCGAGAGTACTCAAGGGAGTTTCAAAGGCATGCTGTGAAAATTCGGGACTGGACTGATGCAGTCTTGGCCCAGCAATATCGAATGGGTCTAGCTGTGGACATTCGCAATAATGTCCTCAGCTCTCAGCAACCCCGCACCCTCCAAGGTTGGATGGAGGAAGCCGAGAAAGCTGAGAGCCGCCTACGCATGATGAAACTGGATTTATCGTTCGGTAACAATCGTCCAAGTTCGGCGGCGGGCCAAGCCAGACCCAAACCAGTATCTACCCCAAGTGGAATGAGAGATCAACGTATGCGACAGGGTCTCTGCCTGCGGTGTGGGGAGAAAGGGCACTTCGCCGCCGCCTGCCCGAAAGGAGACCCCAACTGGGCTCTACCACAAGAAGAGCCCAGGAGGTGGATAAGCCCTACCCCAAAGAAAGGCACTGCAAAACCACGCAATACACGGGCTCTTTTTGCGGGTCCTGACCAAGTGGATACTTTGTTGCTGGAGGAAGGGAATGTTCAATTTATCTCACCTAAATGTACAGAACACAAATGGGACCCAGAGTGGGGAAATCCTCCCTGCAATGAACCTCCACGCGCTTGTTTAGCAATGGAGGACCTTAACCGCATCCCTAAGGATTATCAGTATTTGAGTAGGGTTTTTGAGGAGGAGGAGGCTGATGAATTACCTCCCCACCGTAACTCTGACTGCGCTATTGAGATTCTTCCGGGACAGAAATTGCCAAAAGGGAAAATTTATGCCATGAGTCCCAGTGAGAAGGAGGAACTGCGCCGCTTTATTGATAAAAACCTGGCTCGTGGATTTATTAGGCCAGCATCATCCCCTTTCGCAGCACCTGTATTGTTTTGTAAAAAGAAGGATGGTGGGCTCAGACTATGCACGGATTACCGGGGACTCAACGCAGTGTCTGCAACCAATGCCTACCCGATGCCTCTTATCAAAGACTTATTAGCAGAGGTGGCAAAAGGGAAAGTATTTTCTAAACTGGATTTGAGGGATGCCTATTTTCGAGTTCGCATCAGAGAGGGGGATGAATACAAAACTGCATTTAATACCCCGCTAGGGCAATTTGAATATCGGGTTATGCCTTTCGGTTTGCAGGGGGCGCCAGGGGTATTCATGAACTTAATCAACGAGGTCCTACACCCCTACTTGTTCAAGGGGGTGGTTGTTTATTTGGATGATATCTTGGTCTATACCCCGGACCTAAAATCCCACACCATTCTCTTGCGAAAAGTATTGGAAAGGCTATTAGATCACAAACTGTTTGTTAAACTGTCGAAATGTGAATTTCACCAGGAGTGTATTGATTTTCTGGGGTACCGCATATCCTCTGAGGGGTTGGAAATGGACCCAAAAAAGGTCCAGGATGTTGTAATGTGGGAGCCCCCAAAACCAGACGACAGCTCCAAAGTTTTCTCGGTTTCGCCAACTTTTACCGTCAATTCTTGCCACACTTTGCCCAAGTAGCCCTACCCCTCACTGAACTGCTAAAGACTAAGGGGAAGGGATCCAAGGCTTCAGTGCCAGGGGCTCCTTTGAACTGGACCCCGCAATGTCAGTTCGCGTTTGAACAATTAAAACGGCTGTTCACGTCGGAGCCGATACTAGCACACCCCGATGAGACAAAAAAATTCGTGGTCCAAGTAGACGCATCGGATACTGCTATGGGTGGGGTGATTTTGCAAGAGAACTCTCAGGGACAACTACAACCCCTAGCTTATGTATCTAGAAAATTCAATGATACTGAGAGATTCTGGCCCATTTGGGACAAAGAAGCTGCGTCTATACGTTTGGCATTAATCACGTGGAGACACTGGTTAGAGGGGTCCCAAGTACCTTTTGAAATATGGACTGATCATAAAAATCTTGAGGTACTGCGAAAACCCCGGAATCTAAATGCTAAACAATTCAGGTGGGCTGAGTTTTTCTCCAAATTCCAATTCACTCTTCACCATTTCCCAGGGAAGGCTAATCATTTGGCTGATGCTCTTTCCCACCTTCCCCAACATGTCTCTAAGAGAGTGGAGGTACAAGAATCTATGTTCACCCCAGAACAACTGGTGGGTGCAGTTGTAACCCGTAAAGCCAAGCAAACATCAAAGAACCCTATCCAGACATTCCCCTGGGAAAAACAATTTCTCACTGACATCACCTCACAGGAAACAAGTGAGTTACAAGTCAGGGACGATGTGAGATGTGGCCCAAACGGCTGCTGGTTTAAGGGAAATAAAATGTTTGTTCCTGAAGCTGCCCGGTCCCAAATGTTGCAGACAGTCCATGACTCTAAATCTGCAGGACATTTTGGCTTTGTGAAATCCTTAAGACTTCTGCAACGTGGGTTTTGGTGGCCCCGAATGAAACAGGATTTATCGCTCTATATACAATCATGCCCAACATGCAACCGGTGTAAAGCCAGGCCGGGGAAACCTCCAGGTCTCTTACAGCCTCTACCCACCCCGAGCCGACCCTGGGAAGTAATTTCGATGGACTTTATCACTGATCTTCCCCCCTCTAAACATATGACGGTCATTTGGGTGGTAGTGGACTTGTTCTCAAAACAAGCCCACTTTATACCGTTCCCCGGGTTGCCAACCGCCAAGGCGTTAGCCAAAGCATTCCTTCAACACATTGCCAGACTACATACTTTGCCGCTCAAAATAATATCCGATAGGGGAAGTCAATTTGTTTCTAAGTTGTGGTCGGAGCTAATGACCCTAATGGGTATTGAGCGTGCTCTTAGTACTGCCTATCACCCTGAAACCGATGGGCAAACAGAGAGAGTAAACCAGACATTAGAGCAATATCTGAGATGTTTTTCTAATTATCAACAAGACAATTGGGTTGAGTTATTGCCATTAGCGGAGTTTGCATACAACAATTCTTGGCACGCTTCAACAAAGATGTCACCATTCAAAGCTGCCATGGGTTATGACAGCCCCCTCTCCCCTTCTTGAAGCCTAGTGAAAACGTGGGGAAAGCTTCGGCATGGTGTAAGACTTTCCGCGATTCTTGGCCCCTAATTGTTGAGACGTTGAATGAGGCCAAGTTACAGTACAAAAAACAAGCAGATAAAAAAAGGGCAGGGGGCTGGAATCTGAAACCAGGGGACTCTGTCTATCTGTCAACCAAGAATCTGAAGCTGACGCAGCAGTCCAAAAAACTTGCTTGGAAATATATTGGTCCTTTCAAGGTGCTAAGATGTATAAACCCAGTGACTGTACAGCTAGATCTGCCTAAATCTCTTAAAGCGATACATCCAATTTTCCATTACAGCCTCCTCAAACCAGCGTTACCCCCGACTAAATGGCAACCTGCGATGCCGGAGCCTCCCCCCCCTCTGATGGTTGACGATGAGGAGCACTATGAAATTGCGGATATTCTAGACTCTAAGTTTCTACGTGGACAACTCCTGTACCTGGTTCAATGGGTACACTTTGGGCCCCAACATAGGGAATGGGTGAAAGTTTCAGATATCAACGCACCCGATCACCTGAGAAGCTTTCACACTCGGTACCCTAACAAGCCTGGGGGGCCCACGTTCTCTCCTTCCTGAGTGGTGGGTGGGTGGTATTTTGGGAAGGGCAGAATGTCAGAAAAATGCATTTGATGTTTCTCACTGAATCCATTGTTGTATGTGTTCCTACCCCGCTATGCGCTTGCGTAGGTATGCAGGCAGAAACGTGGGAGCTTCTTCCCTGCCGCTTTTCCTTATCACGGTGGCCTTGAATGTAGGCTTTGGACTATTCTTGTTTCGCTGAGAATTTTCCAGTCCTGGGAAGGCAAGGGGAGGGGGGGAGTAGTCTCCCGCTCATCAAGTATTTCTCCCGCCGGGAGTTCCCGCGCGAGTGCTCAAGTTTTATTCGCTAGGCGCTTCATTGCATCACACTATAAGTTAGCTTGCTTTGCTTTGCCCCCTATTCCTGACAATGACCTCCTACTGTGGGTTTATAGCAAGATAATCCAATAAACCTTTCTTTGTGCAAGAATGCCTGGATCTACTTGATTTTAACCTGACAAGTTCTTGAGAGAGCTCTCTCAGCCCCACCTACCTCACAGGGTGTCTGTTGTGGGGAGGGGAAGGGAAAGGAGTTTGTAAGCCGCTCTGAGACTCCGAGTGAAGGGCAGGGTATAAATCCAATCTCCTCTGCCTCCTCCTTCTAACTGTACCTGCAATAATGTCACGACACTCTAGGAATTCCCTGATTTCTATGGTAAAAAGACAGGAATTTGGGGGATTCCTAGAGCATTGTGACATCACTTCCTACTATAACTGAAAGTGATGTCATAATGTTGTTTCCTCCCCCTTATTTTTGGTGCTGCAGGAATGAAGGGCAGAGACAAGGGCCTAGAATCAGGGGCAGATGATTGCCCACCAAAGTAAGATATCTGGTAAGCCTACCAGTGGCACACAAGTCCAGGAAGTAATCCCTGCCCCCTTCTGAGCTGCCAATGACATCAATGACCTCCTCGCTGTGTTACCACTTTGGTGGCTTGGATGGAGAGCTGGCTCTGGCTAGCTCTGGCTTGGCTTGTTAGTGCTCTTTGGAAAAGGATAGTATATGTCTCTATTTGGAAGATATGCAGGCTCATGAATTTGCTTTTGAGGTCTAACTACCCATTAAGTTTTCCCAGGTGTGACTGAGATACATGTTTTGAAGTACTGCAGTTGCTCAATCATGACAGGCATGATTTTGATTTAGGGTTGCCAGCTCCAGGTTGGGAAATATCTGGAGATTTTAGAGATGGAGCCTGAGGAGGGCAGGGTTTGAGGGGAGGGATGTCAGTGGGGTATAAATAATGCCATAGAGTCCACCTTCCAAAGTAGGCGTTTTCTCCAGGCGAACTGATCTGTTGCCTGAAAAAGAAGAAGGGATAGGATTTATACCCCACCCTTCACTACCCAAAGGAGTCTCAGAGCGACTTACAATCCCCTTTCCCTTCCCCTCCCCACAACACACACCATGTCAGGTAGGTGGGGCTGAGAGAACTTTCTCAAGAACTGCCCTTGAGAGAACAGCTCTGAAAGAACTTATGACTGACCCAAGGTCACACCAGCAGCTGCATGTGGAGAAGTGGGGAATCAAACCCGGTCCTCCCAGATTAGAGTTCGTGCTCCTAACCACTGCACCAAACTGGCCTGGAGATCAGTTGTAATCACAGTAGATCTCCAGCCACCCCCTGGAGGTTACTGCAACCAATTATATAGAACTCCGAAAGTGGGCTGCCTTCCAAAGACTCCCAACTAATATGCAAATACGCAGTATAAATTTAACAACAGAAACTATATCATGAACAGTACACTATAGTGAATACACATAAGTATCACACAAAGACAAAAAGATTCCAGTTGCCAACAGACCAAATAGTGCATGCTCCCTGGAGATTGGCAACCCTATTCTAATTGGGACTGCATCACACCAAGAGAAGGGTACTGGTTGAGAGGTGCGTTCTGAAGTTTCACACTTCCCAAGTGTGCACAGACCTCATTTGAATCAAATCCATGATGTGAGGAGAGAGGGGGCATAGATCTTCCCTATTTGCCAGTACCAGTTCCTGGTAAATCACTGTACTTATATGGATGAGGGGTTGTGTCTTGTTAAAAGTTTGCTGCTACAAGCTGAATGAGTTAAGATAATTAACAATTTTGCTTTCCCCCACAAAATCTCTACAAGTTGAATGGATGTATTTGCGGTTAAATATATATTGTCATTGGTGCGCATCCATGTAAATCCTTATGCACACCACACACCTTCCTGTTGAATGCCCTGCAGATGCAAGATACATTTTGAATGCATATTGAAATACAATCACATCTTTCTAGCTTCTTTTTATGAAAAGTATAGTGATCTTGGCTTTTAGATCAGTGATTAAGAGAAGGCAATGGTGAAACAAATTCATATTGCTTTTAGTCTCGCAGTTAAAATTCTTCAGCATTATGTAATAGTGATAGGGGCAGACTGGCTGTTAAAGTCACTGGGGGAAGTGATCTTAATCGTACTTTCAAAGTACTAGTTTCTACAACATCCTTTAGGAAGCTTGCAATGACATATGTGATATGTAGGGTTGCCACGTCTTACCTAGCTGCCAGCGGGGGTCCCTCTCCATACCCTGGAGTTTTTGATGTGTGTGCTTCACATGCATGCCACAATAACTCAGAAGTGACGTCATTGCACAGGGCACATTGCGGGGTGGGGGATGCTCTAGCATTTGAGGAAAAACTCTATGGTAACCATAGAGGTTTTTTTCTTCAGATGCTAGAGTGTCCCCCTCCAACGTGGCCTGCATGATGACGTCACCTCCGGGTGACATCACTGTACCCGGCTGTCAGAGTCCAGAGTGCAGGCAGAGGGAAGTCCGAGTTCAGTCCGGGGTCTGGAGCCAAGAAGGATGAAGCAGGAGCCGAGAGTGAAAAGTCCAGAGTGTCAGCCAAAAGCAAAGTTGTTCAGTCCAGGGTCAGAAGCCGGAGGAGGTTATCAGAAGCCAAGAGCAGTAGTTCAAAGCACAAACCAAGAGCAGGGTCGGACAATCCAGGGTCAAAAGCAGGCAGCAGGAACAAGGTCTTGGAACTGAGGGGTGGAGAGTGGCAAGGCATCACAAAGTAATGATGAGTTTGTGTCCACAAATGAAGCCGGCTTAGCCTGAAACTAAATAGCCTTCTGCTGCTGTTTCCAATTAGTGCCGCAGCACTGGTGGCTCAGCATCTGTTAATACTCAGGACTGACAGCTCGCCTGTTTCTCAGTCAAGCTGCATGTCGTCTTGCTGCTAAGTCTTGCCAGAGCTTGTTTCGCAAGCAAGCTACCCTTGTGGGTGAATCAGGAGGGCTGTCTATCTGTGTCTGCTGCTCATCAGCCATCTCTGAGCCAGGTGCCAGTGCAGGCTATGATGGTAAACTGCTGATTTCTGCAGCTGTGGGTTCAGCTGGAGCTGGCAATGGCCCTTCCTCTGCACCCATGACACAAGCACATTGGTGCACATGGGGCTCCTTGAGGGTGGGGTTCTCCCCACTCCTCGACTGGGTGGCGGCGGATCGTAGGGCCCTGAAAGCAGGTAAACCCCTCCCCCATTGGCGGAATGGCAACCCTACTGATTGTCAGGTTCCTAAGTCAGGTCACATAACACAGGGCTTCTTCAGAAGACAATGTTTAATGGTGAATCAGAACTAAAGACACGTGTACGGCTTGTGTCAGTAATGGCCACGTACAATAAGGCCTTCTAAGTTATACTACATTCAAGCACACACACCCCCCCCATGTAGCCAATGAATACATTTTGCGCATGCAGGCAAAGCAAGTGGGCAAAGCTAGCACAACATTCTAGAAACTGTTGGTTCCCAGCATAAGACTCCAATAGCTGGAGAATACAAGGTTGGAGACCTGATAACAGACAATGAGTAAAAGTACAAAGGATGGGAGACTGAAAGTACTCCCTCAGCATTCCATTCATATGACAGGGCTACCTGACGCTGATATGAAACATACAGAGCTTGGGTGAACTTTTTTTAAAGTATACCATGCAATGCTTGCAACAATCAACAAAGCAGGTTAATCACATATCCATGCATCACCTCAGCTCTCATGACCTTTATTACAAGTGAACTTCCCCAAACATGCTTCTGAAGCTTCTTTAGCATCTGTCATACTGTGCATTCATTTCCTTTACACTAACCCTATCCAGCACTAGGACAGCACTAAGACAACATTTCCCTAATGCCAGGAGAAGTTGCAGGCAGCAGGAAGACAGGAGGACCCAACATGAGATGGGTTGACTCAGCCAAGGAAGCCATAGGGCCCCTCCATTTCCAAGACTTTAAGCAAGGCTGTTAATGACAGGACATGGAGAATATTGCCACAAGTTGAAAGTCACTTGATGACACTTGACACACACAAACACATACTCATCCAGCACTGGCTTTTGAAGCAGATGTGGTAGCAAGTAGAATATAACACAGCAACAACAAAAGAAATACTATTTGTGTCTTTGTCTCCCTTTAGCATTTCTGCTCCTCTGTAATGCTTAATTTCAACCACAGATTTGTTTATATTTATGACAGTGTACGTGTTAAGTGCCAACAAGTAGCTTCTGACTTACGGTGACCCTGTGAATGAATGACCTCCACAACATTCTATTGTTAACAGCCTTACTTGGGTCTTGCAAACTGAGGGCCCTGGCTTCCTTTGAGTCCATCCATCCCATGCTGAGTCTTCCTCTTTTCCTGCTGCCTTCAGCTTTTCCTAGCATGGTCGTCTTCAGGCCCGTAGCCATGCTGGGGCATTTTGGGGCAATGCCCCCACCAAATTAGCCCTGGCCCTTCAATTCCCATCCCTCCTGGTTCCCCTTCACCATCCCTCCAGAGCCCGCATGAGCTGCCGCACTTCTCCGACTGACTTCAGCTGCAGAAGCAGGAAAACAACCCAACGAACCCACATCTCTCTTTCTTCTTCCAGACGGTATCTCTCTCTCTCCCACTCCCCTGCCCCACCACCCAACATTTTCTGGCTACAGCCCTGGTTGTCTTTTCTAGTGAGTCTTGTCTTCTCGCAATGTGACCAAGTATGATAGCCTCAGAGTACCTAAGCCATATTTATTTATTTTGATAGGATAAGGTTAAGCAACCTTTGAGGGGGTGGAATGGGATGGTATAACCCAATCTCATCTGATCCGGGAACCTCAGAAGGGTCAGAACTTGGATGGGGGATGGCCAAGGAAGACTCTGCCAGGGAAGGCAGTGACAAAACACCTCAGTTTACTCACTAGCCTTCAAAACCCCTTGTTGGGGTCCCCATAAGTTTGTTGTGACTTGATGTCACATGACATATATATACATAGGCAACCTTTTTGGCTTAAGTGCCACCTTTGTTCACCTGTGGAGATGTTGGTACAAAACAAACAAACAAAAACCCAGGGAAAGAGAAAATAGGAATGTTGTACTTGGCCAGACATGCTGCATATATTGTATACAGAGCCAGGGTTTGTTTTTCTGGGGGAACGTGCTGGAATGGAGTTCTGGAACCTCTTTGGCAAAATCCTTTTAAAAATGTTTAACGGTTCATAAGTTTTCAGTATAAAGATTGAAAACTCAATTTCCCCCTTGAGAGTTCTGGCACCTCTTTATTCCAAAAAAAAAGAAAGAAAGAAAGAAAGAAAAAAGAAGGCCCTGTTAGAGCGAATCGGATTTTTTTCTTAGAAATGCCAATGGTTTTCTGCTCATGGTAGATGAAAATAATGCCTAATCCTAACGGTCCTGTGGTACCATCCTAGGCAGAGTTACACCCTCCTAAGCCCACTGAGTTCTGCTTATGATGACACTGTTAAGAGCCTTACTACACGTTACAGTGTTTACAAGTCCATAGCACAAGTTTTCAAGACCGTACCATGTGGGAAGAGGTGGCTGAAGCCTTCCCCCATGAGCTGCTTTTCCTGATCTGAAATGGCCCCTGGGAGCTGCTCTTTGTCCTGTTGGAGAAACATACAGGTAACCCAACAGCTCAGGCCCCACACATCTGAGCATTAGGTTTTCAGTGCAGATCTCCTAGTGCACATCTGGTTTGATCGGACCTGGGACAAATGCAAGGCAGATCCAGAAAGAATGTGATATGCAGTTCGTAGAATCATAGAATGTTAGAGTTGGAAGGGATCTTGCTGGTCATCTAGTCCAACCCCCTGCACTCTGCAGGAACATAGCCAAAAGATAGCCCTACATACCTATAACATACCTGAAAAATGGTCATCCAGTCTCCGCTTGAAAACGTCCAGCAAAGGAGCATCCACCACCTCCCGAGGCTGTCTGTTCCACTGCTCAACCACTCTTATAGTTAGGAAGTTTCTCCTGATATTTAGCCGGTAACGACTCCCTTGTAATTTCCACCCATTAGATCAGTTAAAGCCCTAAATGATTCTTTGTGAGCAGGGTCCTGGTAGGGAATAAGGGCACCAGGTAGAAGAATATAGGGACTGTCCCTGGTGAACATAAACAGCTGGGAAGTTTGCCGTAGTGGCCCAGAGCACAAGATGCCTGCATCCTCTGGCTGGAATCTTTGTTCTGAGTCTTGGGCACCATCTAGGTCCAAGAACACTTCTCTCCTTCTTACAACTTTCTCCCATTCACACTGTTTTCTTTACTCCCACACAGATAAGGAGCCCTATTCCCTGACTTATGGATGTATCCCTGATAGTTTTTGGGAACACTATTGCAACTCAACGGAAAGGTTCGGGAGATATATACACATCCAGACGTGTTGCAACACTGACAAGTGCAATGGAGGTATTCCACCTCTGCCTCGTAACTAAAGTGGATGGTGACGACAAAGAAGAATGTGAAGGGCTATAGCTCTCTCAACGATGTCTCTATGTACCCCACTCTTCTTTTAGACAAGAGTCATCAGTCGTATCTACCTCTTCTTATTTGGCTTTGTCTTTCATATATGGTGGGCATGCTTCCATTTTTTCCCCCTCATCTGACTTGCTCTGTAGTTTTGGGAGCTCCAAATTATCAGGGTTTTCTTTATTTCCACATGTATCATTTATTCACATCATCTATGCCCCTTCTTTTTCCCCTCTGGGGACCCCAGAGTGTCTCCTATCATTCTCCTCTCCTCCATGTTATCATCACAACATCCCTGTGAGGTAGGTTATGCTAAGAGTGCGTGACTGGCCCAAGGTCACCCAGCATACTTTCATGACAGAGTATTTGAATCAGAGTCTCCCAGATCCTAGTCTAGCCACTACAACAACCCTGCTTAATTTCCAAGCTTTTGTGTCACATTCCTTCATTGTTTCCCCCCCATACACACACAGGTTGCTAAAATAGTGTCTCGCTTAAGACTAGAATTTGGGAAGCCTATATTCAACCTCCCACCTTGAATTCAAACCTGGAAATCCTACCTTGTGACCTACTGAGCCAATCATTCTCTTAAGGCCTAATTTACCGAATGCGGTTGTGGTGAGTATAGAAAGAAAGAAAGGCAAGCTCTGTATGGGATGAATCCTGAGGGCCTTGTAGGTACAGCAGGATACAAATAGGACAGAATGGTCATATAGAAAAGGGGTCAAAATGCCTGTATTTTTAAAAGTTGTGTAGAAAAGTGATTCTTTTTTTTCAGCAGCTGCAGCTTCTCTTCTTTTTGCCTGACAAGCCACCTTGCTTCTTCTACACAACATGTAAAGGCACAGAGGACCTATTCAGATTTGGATATGGCCATTCTAGTTGCTGTGGTGGATTAAAATATCTTTTCTCGAGGCACTGATGCTATTGAAGGGGGGGGCCACTTTTGTAACATTCTCATAGACTCATGAGGCTGCCTTGCAGTGACTCAAACTGTTGGCCCATCAGGATCAGTACTGCCTACTCTCAACGGCTCTCCAGGGTCTTAGGCAGAGAGGTCTTTGGCCTCAGGGTTTGCTTTTAACTGGAGATGGCACAGACTGAACCTGGGAATTTCTGCAGTCGAAGCAGATGCTCTACCATTGGTTCACAGTCCCAGCCCACTCAATGATGCTGTTTCGGTCAGAGTTTCCAGAGGGTAGGTGTGTTAGTCTGCTGTAGGACAGCTAGACTGAAGTCCAGTAGCTTCTTAGAGACCAATAGGTTTTTTGGGGGGGGTATAACCTTTTGAGACTCAAAGCTCTGTCCATCAAATGCAAGTTGGAATGGAGATCTCAAGGTCCTTATATTTCAGTCAGAAGGTGCGTGGGGGGTGTAGCAAAGAACAAATTCAGGATGTAGGGCTGGTACAATGCACATTGTAATCAGCTTGACTAGAGCACAGGGGAAATACTTGGAGGGGGGCAGAAAATTAACATCAGTAGTAAGAATCCTATGTCCCTGTTCAGCCCTGGGGGGTCCATTGTCCCAAACGTATGAATGAACTCAAGTTTAGCAGCCCTTCTTTGAAACATACCTCCCAGCTTCTGACTGGGATATAAGACTTAAAGATCTCCATTTCAACGCATATCTGACAAAGGGAGCTTTGACTTTCAGAAGCTAGTACCCCCAAAATCTTATTGTTCTCTAAGATGCTACTGGACTGGGATCTAGCTGTTTTGTCCAGAAAATGTGATCATGACAACCACCTCACCCCTCTGAACAAGCAACCACCTTGATCTCCGAAGTGAAAAATCTACCAGATGTTGTTCTGCAAAATGTTTCAGGTGTGGATTGGATAATACCTGTGTGATAAATGCTGATCAGTGATCAAACTTCCTCCTCCTCTCCTTGACAACCATTTTGTGAGCTCCCCAAAAGTTGCATTTTACTTTTCATAAAGGAATTCCCAGTCAACAAAATGCATAATATTTAATCAATTATTTAGTTACACAATGAAATCTGTAGTTAATTTTGAAGGGGGGAGGCTAATTTTTTGTGTTTAGATGATGACTGCTTGTATTGTATTAGGAGGAACAATGTTACTTTTGCACCTGCCACCCACAGCATGTGCAAGTTGGTTAATTAAAAATAAACACTGCCTAATTAGAGGCCTTGGCCTGGATAGCCCAGGCTAGCCTAAACTTATCGGATCTTAGAAGCTGAAGCAAGGTCAGCCCCAGCTAGTAACTGGATGGGGGACCTCCAAGGAATACCAGGATCATGACATAGAGGCGGGCACTGGCAAACCACCTCTGAACGTCTCTTGAAAACCCTGCGTAGTTGCCCTAAGTCAGCTGTGACCTGATTGGGGGGGGGGACACACAGGATGTTTTTCTAGTCATTTGAAGTGGTATTAAGTAGTTAAAGTGTTATTTTGTTTGGTATAAGTTTTCACTGATCAGCATTGTTCTACTGTTGCTGCTTAAATTGAACATTTCTTGGAAACTGCCTTAAGAAAGATACATTAAAGTGTGCAGGGCAGGTAACAAATGCTTTCCATTTTTAAAAAAGAAAAATCATGTCACCAGTAAATTAATTAAAGATTGTAGCCCCCTTTTCCAATGCATATTTTTCTTGAAAGTTTCATAGCTGGGAGAGTGCTAGATCCTGTACAATGAGCTCCCCATCAGGAAGAAAGAGATCCGAAAACCTTGGAAACAAATAAGGTTTCTTATTCATAAGCCCAGTTACTTTTTACAGTAAGGCAGAAGACGAGGTGCTTGGATGGGTTCATTCCTCAATCTTGCCCTCTCAGTCTGTGGCTGTTGTGGTTAATGTTATCTTGCAAAAACAAGGTGGTTTGTATCAGTTGGGGAGTAAATGCATCCACATTTTTGATGGGATTCAGCTGACCCTTGCTGACGTGGTCAAGAGGCTCAGGCCCAACTTAGTTTAGCCTAGAAGAGGGACCTATACCCTGATTCGGCTGATCTGGCCACCTGGATCCACACCACACTAACACTGAGAGACTTGATGGTTATAACACAGTCTCCATAACTCTCTGCTTGAAATAAGCTCAGGAGTTCCAGTAAGTCCAGAATGCTGCAGTGGCTGGACTGTTTACTGTGGAGGCTCTCTGTGGCTGTCCCGCCAGGCTGCCGCCATTGTTGGCTTCCTTGATGGCCGTTCCCCTTGCAGCTGTGGTGCTGCCACTAGCCGCCTGGCTCCCTCCCCTCCTGTCAGAGTCCTCAGCCCACTGCTGCTATGGCTGGACAGAGCAGAGGCGGTGACTGCGGCAGCAGAGAGGAGCGCAGAGCAAGGTATGCCGCAACACTTTCGGCTGACCTCTGTCTGCCTGGGGTCCAGCTCTCCACAGCCCTCGCACGATTGGGCAGGCATGGGAGGGAGATGCGAGGAGGCTGCGGGAGAAGCATGGTGAGGAAGGCAGCGGTGGCGCAGGCCAGGTCATCTCAGCCTGTGGCTGGAGGTAGGCAGCAGGCCGTGGCGAGGCCAGGTGGGCCTGTGCTGCTGCCACCTGAGACGTGGATGTTTCGCTGGCTGTGGCCGCCAGAGGGTCCATCCAGTCCAGCACTTCCCTGTAGACTGTGGGTGAGAGGCTGGCAGGGGCTTCTGTGAACTGAAGTGATTTTGTGGGACTTAACCTACACACGGCAATGCAGCCACCAATGGATGGTGAGATGGTTTGATTGACAAATCTCCGGGCCATAGGCTGTGGGGGTGCGTGGACACGAACAGCACTTTATAATAAGGAGAGAAGAGATAACTGACGAAGACGTTTCAATAGACAGAACGGGTATGTGGATTACAGTGCTGGCAGGTATTTATCTGCTGCTGTATCATCTGTTTGCCGTCACTGCTTTATAGTTCTGCTTTGTGTAATACCGTTTTGGCATTGTTTATGTCACATGTGATGTTGATGCCTTGTTTCGGAAATCCTAGTCCTCCTACATTGTCTTCTCATCTCATCCTATTGATTGTACTGACTGACACTGCTTAATTCCACCTTGAGTCGTGGTGAGAAAGGTGGACTATAAATAAATACTATACATATTGAAGGTACTGGTTGCTTGTACCCCAATGAAGAACTGGGTGAATAACTAGAGGTGAATGTCTCACCTTCCTTTTAGGGAAAAAGCAACTGAGAAGGTGGTAACCACCTAACTCCAGATGTCCCTGGGAGAAGGTGATTTCCGTCATATATTTGACTACGTTTGGGAATGGAAATATCCTTCGTTGCCATTTTAATGGGAGAAGGGCAGAGAGAGTTACCCTGTTGATTCTCATGGGAGCTTTCAGTACCATCAACCATTCTATGTTTCTGGGCTGTCTCGCTGAATTTGGTGTTGGGGATCCTGCTTTCCCATTGGTTTTCACCATGCCCTTAGAGCTCAGCTCCAGTTTGTGATCATATACACAACCCATCTCCCCTCAATGAAGATTGACTGAAGAGGTCCTTGCTGCAGATTTCTTCTTATACAGAGACCCAATTGAGCTTCAGGGTCTTCTTCATTGTTGCTGCAGAGGCAATGTACACACATATGAGCACACAAGAAGCTGCCTTATACTGAATCAGACCATTGGTCCATCACAGTCAATACTGTTAGACTGACAGCAGCTCTCCTGGGTCTCAGGCAGAGGTCTTTCACACAGGCCCATAGCCAGGATTTTTTTTTCTGGTGGGGCTGAAGTTCTCAGAGCAGGAAGAAAAGCCATTTAGCCAATAGAAAGCGGTTACCAGGACAGGTCTCTAAATTGCAAGCTATCAGCCACTTTAGATGACAGCTCTCAGCTG
Organism: Gekko gecko; assembly: GCA_029375565.1. Taxonomy (NCBI): domain Eukaryota; kingdom Metazoa; phylum Chordata; class Lepidosauria; order Squamata; family Gekkonidae; genus Gekko; species Gekko gecko. The sequence continues at coordinate 33,774,931 of JAPDNY010000002.1, read as the reverse complement.
CTACAAGTTAATGACTTCTGCCAGCCTAAGCAACAATTCTGGTAACAAGCTGGCAGGTGGGGGTGAGGACTTCTATAGTGAAAAAGTGGACACTTAGGCAGAAAACCTCTCTTAAAGGAGACCAGTATCTTGACACAGAGTTAGAAGGGATCCTAGAAGTCACCAACCCCCTTACTCAGTGCAGGAATTAGTTAACAACAGTACTCCACTCTGCTTAAAGGAGCGTACACCTTTAAAAATGTTTTAAAATGATGGGGGGGAAGCATTTACAGAAGAAATTCATGTGGGGCTGTGCGTTTTAAGAAAGGGGACAGAGCGCCCCAAAGGCCCACTGTAGCTATGGGCCTGCTTTCACACAACCTCCTGCCAGATTCTTTAACTGGAAATGCCAAGGATTGAACCTAAGACCTTCTGCGTGCCAAGCAGATGCTCTGCCACTGCACCACAGCCTACTCCTCCAAGGTATGCACCAAGAAGGAGAAGACATGATTCTATTTCAATTTGGCATTTCCTGTTTTTTCCACTTAGCTTATTTCCTTGGTGATTTGAGCCACAAATATATGCTGTCTTCAGTCTGGTTTTAGTTAAATTATCCTGTTAGCTGTTTATGCTTTCAATCATTCTAAGTTGTTCAGTTTAAATATTGAGTGATGTTTTTGAAATAGGGTTGCCAACTCCAGTTGGAGAAATTCCTGGAGATTTAGGGGTGGAGCCTGGGTAGGACAAGGACTTCAGTGGGGTCCAATGCCATGGAGTCCACCCTCAAAAGCATCAATTTTCTCCAGGGGAACTGATCTCTGTAGCCTGGAGATGAGCTGTAATTCCAGGAGATACCCAGGCTCCACTTGGAGGTTGGCATCCCTATTTCAAAACTAAACAGAAGTTCGGGGGGGGGGGGTTTGCCAGAAAAATAATAACAACAGCTATTTATTGTACTGGATTACAAAACAAAACAATCAGTTTGAAAGGTCATTAAATTCCTTCTAGATTATGAAATGTATAATGATTTCCCCTCACAGAACACTAGATGGTGCCAACATGGCACACTCTATTTGGACTCGGAGAATAAATTTCTCTTACACATTAGTCAGTAACTCCCTTCTTTAAACATTGACCCATTTAACATTATAAACATATACACTAGAGGAGGAGGAGGAGATTGGCTTTATGACCCACCCTTCACTCAGAGTCTTAGAGCAGTTTACAAACTCCTTTCCCTTCCCCTCCCCACAACAGACACCCTGTGAGGTAGGTGGGGCCGAGAGAGCTCTTGACAGGACTGTTCTTTCAAGGACAACTCTAACAGACCTATGGCTCGCCCAGGGTCATCCAGCAGGTGCAAGTGGAGGAGTGGGGAATCAAACCCAGTTCTCTCAGATTAGAGTCCGTGCACTTAACCACTACACCAAACTGCTTTGCCCATGATGTCCCCCCTCCCCAAACAGACATAATTGGGTATGGGGCTCTATTTCCCACACCATCATATCATCATATTTTGCATAGAGCTGATATCATCAGGTATGAAGCAGGGTGTACTTACTTCATTGTGTGAATTCCTGTCTTGGGAAGCCATTGTGGGTATAATCTCAGTCCACATGCTTGTACATGGGCACATGCAGCATACATCAATTGATGAGCATATTTCCCTTTTCCTTTGCCTCTGTTGTTCCATCAGTCTCTCAATAACCCTCTGAAACTGGAAGGTTCAGTGGGTTGAGGAAATGTGAACTGAGTTTTGGCATACAGAGGCATACATTCAGGGATGCACCAAGATGTGTCAGTTCAGCTCATGCCCTCTTCGCTGACTGTGAACACAGGCCTAATTTTTCAATGATTAGTTTGATAGATCGTTGATCTGTTAGTGGGTGTTCGACAGGTTCTTTCACTTAACTTTGGCGGGTGGGAAAGGTTACTTGATTTCCCACCACCACCTTCAAAGGCTAACAGGAGAATAAGACAGCTGGATTTGAGTCCTGTAGCATCTTAGGGACCAACGACTTTCAAGATATAAGCTTTCAGAATCAATACTCCCTTCATTAGAGCTTTGACTCTCAAAAGCATATACTCTGGAAATCTTGTTGTCTAGCTGTTCAACTGCAGACCAAGGAGGCTACCCTCTGAAATTATGTTCATAGTGCTGGAGTGAGTGACTCAGCATGCCTGGACATCATGGGGTACTACATCACCCTACGTGTGTATAGGTGTCATCTGCTTGAATGGGATGCCTCTCTTTGTCTTAATCAGGGAGCTGACCTCAGACCCTTCCCCTTTCTCCCTTTGTCCTCTCACTCATTTAACATGGCCTTCCATGGAGACATACTTCTCTACAGGTCATCTCTCCTGTAGAAACAATGTCCTCATACTTACCTACTTGTGATGCTGGATAAGTTGGCCATTTGTGATGGGGAAAGTACTCTTTAGAGTAGACTTCTTTCTCTCCTTTTGACCGCAACCTGAATATGAACTGGATCTACTTAAATAAATGTATGGTTACCTTTCTTGCAACATACTTCTTGGGAGATTCATTTACTGCACTCAGAATCACACTTCTATGAGTCGGCAAACTCTGCTATATTAACCAAACATGTCAATACATAGGAGAATAGGGATCAATTTTGACAGAGGAACTGTGGAAATACATGGATATTTTGGGGGTGGAGCCTGAAGAGGGTGTGGTTTGAGGATGGGAGGGAGTTCAATTGGGTTTAATGCCACAAAGTCCACCTTCCAAAGTGGCCATTTTCTCCAGGTGAACTGGTGAACTGTTCTCTATTGCCTGGAGATCAGTTGTAATAGCAGATCTCCAGCTACCATCTGGAGGTTGGCAATCCAAGCTGAAACAACTCCCTAACTTTAGATACGGTTTGCAGGACAAATTTACCACTATGCTAATTCTTTTTGCACTATTGCAGAAACCCAAAAACTCAAATGCAGAAATTTAAAGTCAGCTGATCGAGTTGCTGTTAGCCATTCAGTCATGTTTGACTCTTGGTGATTCTATGGGCCAGCTCTCTCCACTTTTCCTGGTCTTGTACTATTTCTTTGAGTTGTTCCATGCTCAGGCTGTTGTCAACTTTTATGGTGTCTAGCCACCGTGTTCTTTGGTGGCCAGGTTTCCTTTTTTAAAAATCAATGTTAGTATATATTTAATAAGCACTTTTACATAAATTCTTTCTGAATATATAAAAGGTCTATCAAGGAGGCAGACATAATTGATATGCTTGCACTGATCTGACTTGCTAATCTTTTAGATACTTCACCTGTCAGCATTTTAAAACCCTGTGCTTGTCTTTTGAGATATTAGACATAAAAATGCACAATACACGCCACCAAGAGGACAAGACTGTATAAAATATATCGGGCTTTGATGAAGACCCTCCATAATTAGGGTGTGTGTGTGAAGTTGCGGCCGGCATATGGCCACCCCAGCAAGGGGCTTTCAAGGCAAGTGAGAAGCAGAGGTGATTTGCCATTGCCTTCTTCTGCAGAGTCTTGCTTAGTGGTCTACCATCCAAGTACTGATCCTGCTTAGCTTCCAATATCTGACAAGATCAGGCTACATTATACTATTCCAAATCCCCACAATTAGGATAGAATTAAATATTATAAACTATTTTAGACTCTAAGAACTTCTGTATACACATAGATGGGGGCACCATCATATCCGTGCCCCCTTATGGTCAGCAGACCATCTGCAGTGAATCCTAAGAGTGTTCAGATGTGTGGATCATACCCTCAATGCCACAAAGCAGCATTTCAGTGCATCATCAGTGTTGGGACAGGTGGCCATTTGCAACATCTGCAAAGGTTGCCAGACTTGTTCTGCTCAAATGCCTGCTTGCTTGCAAGACCTCGGCAGTGTTACCAAATAATAGAGCCATTTTGCAGCAACTCAGTTGTTTGATATCTCAGATTAAAGGACTTGAACACTGACCACTTGGGAAACTAGCTAGCTTCAAAATAAGAAAAAAGATTTATGTAGTCAGCCAACTGAGCCATCTTTTCTCCTCCTTTTATTTTACCAACATTTGGGAACATGAGTTGTCCCTGTCTGCCTAGCTGATTCTGCACCCATCTGTTTCCTCAGTTTTTCCACAGCCACGGCAGGAGATTAATCTCCCTCTACACTGCATGCCTCTTCCACTTTCTTTGTTCATCAGGTTTTATGGTACCTTCTGCATTGATTTATGGTTGTTCAGGGTTAACTTCATAGTCATTATGGTGTAGCTTGGGGTATCTGAACATGATTTTGAGTGGCACTTTTTCCTTCCTCCACTTCTGATTCAAAGGGAACAATAAGCAGGCAGTTCTCCCACCCCTATTTCCCCCTCTGTACTTATCACCTCCCCACGAATTACTTGGCTTCAGGTGGCTAATGACCACTGAGGCAAGTACTGACACAAGAAAATCTGCATACCAAAGCTGGAGCCAGCGATGAAAACAAAATAGATGGCAAGCTGACACTAGCCAATGCAGAAACCAGCATCCGAGGCAATGCAATGAAAGCTGATATTCTGAGGCCAAGGGAGAACCAGGTCAAGTGCTGATAAAATATGGAGCGAATACCAGATACAGAATGGACCACTGGTTCAGCAGAGGGAGAGAAGGTGGGCTATGAAGGGGCGGAACCTACCTGTCCCTCATTTGAATTTTTAAAGGCTGCCACGTTCATGTCCCTTATAGGTAGAGACTTGGGAAAACCCACAGTAAGGTTTTGATGGATATAGAAAAGCCAGGCTTTTTATAAATCATTTTTAATGTATTTATTTTGAAAACCATCCATAATTGCCCCCCTTAAAAAAAAAGGCTTATCCCACTTGCAGTTTATTAATCTTGAAGTAAAAGTAGATTCATCTTGTTGGGCCCCCATGCATGGCTGGTAGGCTATATTTGACATGGAGGGCCGAAGTCATGCTGGTCTGAAACAGGGCTACCATATTGAGACTGAGGAACCTTTGGAAGGAAAGGAGGTGAGGGAATCTTGCCTCTTCTGGGAAGAAAGACAGTCCAAGGGTCATCGGCTGGGTGAGAAGGATGAGCTTCACTGTCGGCCTCCCTTGCTAGTGTGCCAGCCAGCTACCAAGTGCCAAACTGAGTCCAGCTAAGAGCGGCAAGCTGGGACTGCTGACGATCCCTCCGTTGCACAGGTCATAGTTGCAACAAGTGCGGTTGTAGCTCATGTCAAAGACGTTATCCCTCTGCTCAGTAATGTTGCACAGTTCCTTGCGTTTGTTGCAGCCGTGCCTTGTGAAGAGCATTAGTCTACCTAGAAAGAGAAAAGATGTGAATTAATGTGAGCCCTGCCCAATGCTGGGGGAGGATGGGAGAATAACTTCATTCGGTTCTCACAGGTGAATGCGCATTACTCAGTCCCTCTGTACCAGATGACTGCCTGCTTCCCAACTAGTAACTAATTGTGCGAACCAGTTCCTAATTCCCATGAGGAAGCTATCACTTGAGGTTGCATTCAGCATATTTGAAATGTGCATGATGATGTCAAGCTACAGGGCAAGTTAAACTAAAAGCAGTGGTCTGCATCTAGCATTTGCTCCTCTGTCTTACCAAACAGAATTTCCCATCTACATTGCATGCCACTTTCACTTTGATTGAGTGTCACATTTTATGGCAGTGTCCAGACTGCATGCTGCTTTCACTTCATTTGACTCTGGTTTTATGGTGGCAGTCTACATAGATTTATGGCTGTTTTATGGCCATTCGGGGGTGACTCTGCAATCAGTACAGTGTTGGCCCAGGGTAGCCGAATGTGGTTTTGAACCACATCTTTTTCTGTTGCAGTGTGGGTTTGGTAAAACAACTGAGCAAATGCTAAATGCAGATTGACCCTCTGTGTAATGTATCCACTGGAGAACATGGGCTCTGGACAGCCATGTGCTTGGACTGGTTCTAACCGGTCCACCATGTGGCCAGGCGAAGGGCCTGAGCTTCGCCCCGAAGGACAATGGACTAGTGGATCCTGACTCCCCTCCAATGGAGGAGCAGGAGTTAATCCAATCAATGTAAATAGCGAATCACCGGGTGTGTGTGTGTTTGGGGTGTGGGTTACTTGGGGATAAAAGCCGGCCTGCGAGCCGGCTCAGTTGTCTTGTTCTTCATCTAATAAAGTATGTGAGAGCTGAAATCACTAGTAAGTCTCCGTACTTTTCACTGGCGACGAGGATGGGATGCCAACTCCCTCCATGAACAACGACCACGAGACGAGCACCGCTGACCGCCCCAACGCCGAAAGCACCGAATGCCGCCGCCGAGCTTCGTGTCCGCCTCTTCGGTTCCTGGGCACCGCACCGCTCCCTAGCACCGCTGACCCCGAGAGCAGCCTCGCTTCCAACGCCGCCAACTCTACGCCTGAACCGCGACCTCCACGGGTGAGCACCATGGCCGCTAGCAACGAGAGCTTCCCAGCCTTCGACATCTCTCGTCCCGCACACTGGGAGACCTGGATCGAGACGCTGGAACGTCACTTCAAGATCCATGGCATCACGGATGCGGGTACGAAGAAGGCCTATCTCCTGCGCTACTGCGGCATCGAGGCACACCTCCTCCTGAAGGACCTGGTGAACCCCCTCCTGCCGAAAGACGCGGCCGCCACCTACGACGTGCTGGTCAAGGCACTTACTGACCACTTGGCACCAAAGCCCACCAAGTTCGCGGAACGAATGGAGTTCTTCGCAAGAATGCAGGGCCCCGACGAAACATCTCCGGAATTCCTGGCCGGACTACGCCGCGCAGCCACAAGGTGTGCCTTTCCCAACCTCGCAGATACCCTCCTAAACCAGTTCTTGATGGGGCTGAAGGAGGCAAAACTGCGCCGCAGGCTCATCAGCCGGGACGACCTCACTCTGGAGGCCGCCCTCCAAGAAGCGGCCGCCTACGAGAAGTCCCACGCAGATCGCCGGCCTAAGACGGTCCATCGCCTCCAGGACTCCAGCCCCTCTGATGACTCGAACGAGGAGGAGGTCCTACAGGTGAACCGCCGATCACAGCCACGCACCCAATGCCACAAGGGATCCCCCGCAACACCAACCCAGCCCAACGCATCTGCCTGTGCCAGCTGTGGCGACGCTCACGAGCGCCGGACCTGCCGTTTCCGGGACGCCGTCTGCAGGACCTGCAACAAGGCCGGACACCTCGCCCGAGTCTGCCGCTCCAAGGGCAAGCGCCTGGGATCCACTGCCCAGCTGGACGCCGCAAGCCTGCACACCGTGACGACCCAGCGCCGGCAGACGGTATGTAACTTGCCCCCTGAGAGCCCGGACAAGGTGCACATGACTGTCCAAATAGAGGGGTCCCCCTGCCAAATGGAAATAGACTCAGGGTCCTCGTTCTCTATAATCTCCGCTGAGACCCTTAAAACGCTATGCCCAAAGGGGGACCCCGACTGCACAAGCCACGGGGTTTGAAACTGACGGACTTTAACAAGAACCCAGTGGCAGTCCGTGGCTGGGGCAAGTTTCAAGTCCGATTTAAAGGATTCTCGGGCTTGCTGGACCTGCTGGTTGTGGAGGGGCGCCTCTCGAGCCTCCTGGAGCTGTCGTGGTTTGGGCCTTTGGGACTCCAAATAGCGGGTGTAAACCACCTCGGGACCGCAGACTGGGAGGCGGTTTGCCGGGAGTTCCCCAAAGTATTCGACGGGACCCTGGGGAGGTACAATGGGACCCCGATTTCGCTAGATCTAGACCCTAACGTACGACCCATCCGCATAAAGGCACGGCCCCCTCCCATAGCCATGCGGGAAAAAATAGAGGCCGAGCTCGACCGCCTGGTCGCCCAAGGAGTGCTGGAACCGGTCGCGTCAGCGCGCTGGGAAACCCCCATTGTCACGCCTATTAAACCGAATGGGGCTATACGCATTTGTGCAGATTACAAATGCACCATAAATAAGGCCCTGCAGGACCACGCTTATCCGGTCCCGGTAGTAAGCCATGTCCTGGCCTCCCTGACGGGGGCCAAAGTTTTCGGTAAATTGGACTTGGCGCAGGCTTACCAGCAGCTGCCAGTAGACACGGCCGCTGCAGAAGCGCAAACCATCACCACCCACAAGGGGGCTTTCCGGGTCAATAGACTGCAGTTTGGGGTTTCAGTGGCGCCAGGGATTTTTCAATCTTTCATGGATGCCCTCCTGAAAGGAATTCCAGGGGTCCAGCCCTTTTTAGATGATGTCATCATCGCGGCACCGGACTCCACCGCCTTCGCCGACCGGCTGCGTCGGGTCCTGCAGAGGTTCAACGATGCCGGCCTCAAGGTGAAGAAGGAGAAATGCCTCCTGGGGGTGCCCCACATCGAATTTCTGGGTTTTGCAGTCGATGCACAAGGCATCCACCCCACAGACAAAAAAATTAGAGCGATCACACAAGCCCCGGTCCCCACGTCCAAACCGGAACTCTAGGCCTTCCTAGGCCTCTTGAATTTTTACCACGCGTTTCTGCCCCAAAAGGCAACGGTGGCTGAACCCCTCCACCGGCTGCTGGACAAGGAGGTGCCGTGGGCCTGGAAGCCGGAGCATGCGGCAGCTTTCCAGGCAGTAAAAGACTTGTTGGTCTCCAACGGGGTGCTGCACCACTTCTGCGAGGCTTTACCTGTGGTTCTGGCGTGTGATGTGTCGCCCTACGGGGTGGGGGCGGTGTTGGGGCATCGGTTGCCGGATGGCCAGGAGGTTCCGGTCACCTATTATTCTCGGACCCTGTCTTCTGCGGAGCGTAATTACGCGCAGATAGACAAGGAGGCACTAGCGATAGTGGCGGGGGTTAAAAAATTCCACCATTATCTCTATGGCTGCCCGTTCGAGATCCTTACAGACCACAAGCCTCTCCTGGGCCTCCTTGCACCCGATCGACAGACGCCGCAGATGGTCTCGCCCAGGGTTCTCCGCTGGTCCATATTCCTGGCGGGGTACTCTTACACCCTCACCCACCGCCCAGGGAAGGCCATGGGTCACGCGGACGCACTCAGCCGCCTCCCACTGCCCGCGACGGACCCAGACCCGGCCCCCGCCCACGTCATCGCACTCCTAGAATCGCTGCCCGATCGCCCAGTACATGTCAAGGAGGTGGCCCGCCTCATGGGCCGCGACAGGGTTCTCTGTCGGGTTTTGAACTGGGTGGGGAGGGGATGGCTGACAGCTAGACAAGACCCGGAGTTTGCGCCTTTTGTCACAAGGCGCGATGAGCTGTCGACCTATAAGGGGTGCCTAATGTGGGGAGGCAGGGTGGTCATTCCGAAACCACTACAGGAACGGGTACTGAGGGACCTTCATGAGCACCACCCTGGGGTAGTCAGGATGAAGGCTCTGGCGCGGGGGTATGTCTGGTGGCCAGGGTTAGACCGGGATATTGAGGACATTGTAAAAAGGTGTCAACCCTGCCAGGCCTCCCGACCCGCACCCACGACGGCCCCAGACAGGGCCTGGGAATCCTCTCACCGCCCCTGGTCGCGCCTGCACCTCGACTTTGCGGGCCCGTTCCAGGGGCAGCTGTTTTTTATACTTGTAGACGCCTACAGTAAGTGGCTAGAAGTAGAGCCGGTACCATCCACCTCCTCCCGGGCGGCCATCCGAGCGATGTGGCGGATTTTCAGCTCGCACGGACTCCCCGACACCCTGGTCACCGACAACGGGACGGCCTTCACGTCCGGGGAGTTCCAGGAGTTCACCCGCCAGCACAGGATTCGCCACATCAGGTCGGCCCCGTTCCACCCCGCCACCAATGGCCAAGCCGAACGCATGGTGCGGACGGCCAATGAGGCGCTCCGTCGGACCGAAGGAACGGACTGGGACTTCAGGCTGGCGCACTTCCTGTTCGGCCAGAGAACGACGCCCCATGCGACAACTGGCCGGAGCCTGGCGGAACTACTGATGGGCCGACGCCTCACCACCAGGCTGGACCGGTTACATCCCGATCGAGCGCCCGAGCGGGAGCCCTCCACGGAAACGCCAGCGGCGGCACGAGGGTTCTTCCCAGAGGACCCGGTGTACGCACGAAACTACGCGAAAGGGCCCCCGTGGATTCCCGCCCGAGTAGTCCGGGTCCGGGGCCCCCGGTCCTACGAAGTCTCGGTAGAAGACGGCCAGATCCTGCATCGCCACATCGATCAGCTACGTCGCCGGGTGCTACCCCTGGAGCCGGATGAGGGGGAGGAGTGGGACGAGCCAGCTCAACCAGACGCGGGGGCGGACGCACCAGAAGAAATCCCGGGGGACTTCAACTCCGGACTGACAGCCACTGCAAATGACACACCGGCCGAGATGGTGAGCCCAGCCCCGCCAACACCAGAGCGGCCATCAGTCCCCACAGCCGCCCGGGAGGCTGTCAGTTCCCCCATGCCAGAGCCCCGTCGCTCCACGCGAGAGCGGCGGCCCCCAGCTATTTGAAAGACTATGTGTGCGGGTGTTTATTGGACCAAGGGGGAGGGGTGTAATGTATCCACTGGAGAACATGGGCTCTGGACAGCCATGTGCTTGGACTGGTTCTAACCGGTCCACCATGTGGCCAGGCGAAGGGCCTGAGCTTCGCCCCGAAGGACAATGGACTAGTGGATCCTGACTCCCCTCCAATGGAGGAGCAGGAGTTAATCCAATCAATGTAAATAGCGAATCACCGGGTGTGTGTGTGTTTGGGGTGTGGGTCACTTGGGGATAAAAGCCGGCCTGCGAGCCGGCTCAGTTGTCTTGTTCTTCATCTAATAAAGTATGTGAGAGCTGAAATCACTAGTAAGTCTCCGTACTTTTCACTCTGAGAGAGCAGAGTTGTGGGCACGTGGATGACAACCTCTTTTGCGGTCAACAGTTGTCATTTATTAAAACATAAGGGGCCAATGCACAGTAATAGAGCATCTGCTTAGCATGCCCAGGTTCAGTCCATGGCATCCCCAGATAAAATGATCAGGCAACAGGTGATGTTAAAGATCTTGACCTCAGACTCAAATGATATACTACTCTTTTCATGAGTTCTCCACAGGGATTTGCAGCTATACTAGAGCTGCAAATCTCTATGGTAGCTTGTGTACAGAAAAGTCATCAGGGATGCTAGACTCCAGGTGGGACTTGGAGATCGCCTGGAGTGACAGCTGATCTCCAGGTGACAGAGATCAATTCCCCTGGAGAAAATGGATGCTTTGGAGGGCGGATACTATGGCCGTGTACCTGACTGAGGTCCCTGTCCTCCCCAGTCTCCATCCCTGAATCTCCAGGAGTTCCCCATCTTGGAGCTCACCACCCTACCCCCCATCTCCACTAGCTCCACTGGGGGAACCTGGCGACCCTTATACAGACATGCCCAATTATAAGTGGGAAAGTGGTACAGGGGAGGAAGGCCTCCCAACAGTGTAAATAACACCCGCCCTCTCAGAGCCTGGATTGTTTTGGCTGCCAAAAATGGCATTGTGGGGGAGGGGGAGAAAAGAAGAAGAGTTGCTTTTTATATCCCACTTTTCTCTACCTTAAGGAGTCTCAGAGTGGCTTACAATTCCCTTCCCTTCCTCTTCCCTCAACAGGCATCTTGTGAGGTAGGTGTGGGGCTGAGAGAGTTCTGAGGGAACTGTGACTGGCCCAAGGTCACCCAGCAGGCTTCATGTGCATGAGGAGTGGGGAATCAAACCTGGTTCTCCAGAGTAGAGCCTGCTGCTCTTAACCACTGCACCACGCTGGCTCTCAGAATCCCTTCCCTGGCTTTACTCCCACATAGCTCTCTGATAAGAATTGGACCATCTGTACTTTGTATGTACAAGTTGCCATGGGATTTGTGACAGCAGTATGGCTGCGAGTCCCCATTGAGAACTTGTGAAAAAAGTAATAAATAGTATGACACAGCTTCATGTGCTCAGGTGTGCTCCAACATGAGACAAATCTCTTTCCCTTACCTGAATAAACTTTTGTAGTTTCACAGTGCTGTCCTTCGTCTGCTACACAGGGTTCATCAGAACTCCAACAGACGCTACCCACTTTGAATGTGCAGACTTTGCACACCAGACCTTGAGCTGCAGGAGAGAAGCAGAAAGACAGGCAGACATTTAATGGAAGTAATAAAGACCCCTTGGCTATGAAGAGCCAATGCTGATCGTCCAGCAAAGGAATTTAAAATGCATCCAACTGTGAGGAAGAAGATATTGGATTTATACGCTGCCCTTCACTGCCTGAAGGAGTCTCAGAGTGGCTTACAATCTCCTTTCCCTTCCCCTCCCCACAAAAGATACCCTGTGGGGTAGGTGGGGCTGAGAGAGCTCTTTTGAGAACTGCTCATGAGAGAAAAGCTTTGAAACAACTTGTAACTGACCCAAGGTTACACCAGCAGCTACATGTGGAGGAATGGGGAATCAAACCCAGTTTTCCCAGGTTAGAGTCTGTGCTCCTAGCCACTACACCAAACTGGCTCTGTAGAAATGTCATCCTCTTTCCCTTATGGATGTTGTTGATTTAGGAATTATAGAAAGACATGAGGAATGATTTAGGAATTATAGAAATAAATGAGGGGTTCTGTGACTCCTTAAAGGTGAACAATGCTTGTTAGCATGAGTTTTCATGAGCCAGACCTCACTTTATCAGATACATTGAATATTATAATTATTACCTTCGCTGTTTTTGCAACTGAAGTCATAAACAGCAAATCCTCATCCCACAATAAACCTCATTCCACAGGAAAACATGGAAGAATTTAAAGGTTGCTAGTGCAAAAGTCATAATGTGATTTGACAACAGCTGCTAGAAATTTTGCCGCATGCAGGGTAGTTTGTTTGTCTTCGTTCCTAAGTAACCAGGATGATTTTGCTTCTGGATACATTGAATAAGGAGGAGGAAGAGATTGGATTTATATCCCACCCTTTACTTGGAGTCTCAACTCCTTTCCCTTCCCCTCCCACAACAGACACACTGTGAGGTAGGTGGGGCTGAGAGAGCTCTTGACAGAAACTACTCTTTTTCAAGAACAGATCTTATCAGAACTATGGCCTGCCTAAGGTCATCTAGCAGCTGCAAGTGAAGGAGAGGAGGATCAGACCCGGTTCTCTCAGATTAGAGTCCGTACACTTAACCACTACACCAAACTTTGCTAAAGCCTTCCCCTGATTTTTCTTATAGTGTTTTATTGGTATGAAAAACACACCATGGAGGAGGGGGAGGGCGACTTGAGCCCTAGCCGTGCGCTTTTCGGCGGCGGCGGCAGCGGGGAGATCCCGCTGGCCGCTGCCAGTCGCCGCCTCCTCCTCCTCCCCCCCAGGGAGGAGGGGGAGGGCAACTTGCACCCTAGTTGGGTGCTTGGTTGCGGCGGCAGCAGCGGGGAGATCCCACTGGCCGCCGCCAGCCGCCTCCTTCTCCTCCTCCTCCCCCCCCCAGGGAGGAGGGGAGGGCAACTTGCACCCTAGCCCGGCGCTATTCGACAGTGGCCGCAGGCGCCCGGTTAGGACGGTGGGGGGTGCTTTTTTTTGGGGGGGGAGCGGGGCACCATTTGGCGCCTCTGAGGCCGGGGCGCCCTACGTGAGCACCTAGTTCGCCCAATGGGCGATCCGGCCGTAGCGGGAGGGGGAAGATTCATACTAATTACAGACTACAGCTCCGAAGACAGGACTCTGTAGCAGGATCAGACCCTAGTTTCCACCAGACCTGATTCATTTTAAAATCCCAGTTAACAAAACAAAACAAAACAAAAACCAAAGCACAATTCCGACATGCGTATCTGTAATAGTCCCTGCTGGTTATTGATCACTGTGTGCCAATAAACTGAAGGAATTGAAACAAACATGAAGGGTGCAATTCTGAGCAGAAATAATGCCTTTCTAAGTCATTTATAGTCTGTGGATTTAGAGGGGTGTAACTCAGTTTAGGATGTCACTATAAATACAATATTTTCTTCTGGTCTAGTCAATGTCACTACCCGAAGGAGTCTCAGAGTGGCTTACAGTCTCCTTTCCCTTCCTCTCCCCACTACAGACTCCCTGTGAGCAGTGTTCCCTCTAAGTTGAGTTAGTGTGAGCTAGCTCACAGTTTTTTTAGCCTCTGGCTCGCACATTTTTGTCTTAGCTCAGGAAGCACAGCTCCAGAGCAAAATCATCTGCTAACAGCTTTAATGCCAGTAGCTCACAAAGTAGAATTTTCACTCACAGGACTCCATAGCTTACAGGGAGCATTGCCTGTGAGGTAGGTGAGGCTGAGGCAGCTCTTTAGAGAACAGCTTTGAGAGAACTTGTGACTGACCCAAGGTCACACCAGCAGGTGCATGCAGAGGAGTGGGGAATCAAATCCGGTTCTCCCAGCTTAGAGCTCATGCTCCTAACCACTACACCAGACTGACTGTCTGGCAAAAAGAAAAGACAGAAAACTTCAATTCCTGAGAGAAGTCATTTTATAGGCCTTGTCTGGTGACAGTCTAGCTAAGTAGTGCCCAAGGTGAGCGTCTCCTCTTTGCAATGAAGAAAGTGGACACACATTTTGTTTTCCAGACCTTCTGTAATATTACATTGGAACTGCAAAGCTGAGTGCCTAACAAGAATGGAATGTGGTTTGCCCCCTGGAAGTCCCATTCAGGCAAACTTTATTTCCCTTCCCACCCACTTTTGTGCCATTGCGTGTGCACAACACCTGGAACACACCGTGGGCAGTAAAATTAAATAGTAATTTGAGTGATGACATATATATATATATTTTGAACTAGGTGTGGGGAAGTGGCATCTATATAATTTTATCCCATTCTTCCTCCAAGGAGATCAAGGTGGCATACATGTTTTATCACAACATCCATGTGAGGTAGGTTAGGCCGAGAGAGAATGATTGGCCCAAGAAGACCCAGAATGCTTCATGGCTGAAAGGGGATTCAAACACACATCCCCCCAGTCCTACTCTGACACCTTAACCATTACACCACACTGACTGCAGTGGATACCAAGTTTCTCAGATCATGTAGGATGTAGATGAATAGATGTAGATGATTAGCTTTACATAAAGAAGCGACCCTGGGTTCAGTTCTGGGCATCTTGAGCTCTCAGGGACTGAGAGGAACTTTCCTTTGCTTGAAAGGAGCTGCTTCCAACCACAACTGTACGGTGACAGCCCAGTGGTCTGACCTGGCATTATCCAATTTCACATGTTCACCACTGCTTACTCCCGTTTAATAATGATTCCCACCCGCCCCCAGACTGTAGTTCAATGAAATCTCTAACAAACTTGTGTTCAGCCCCCTTACAGTTCTCAAGGTTCTATCAGTGAAGCAAAATCAAGCAATCAAGGCACAAGCCTGAGAATATTTACTCAGAAGTCATTTGCATTGTGTTCCACAGGATTTACTCCCTCGTAGAGACTCAGTCATAAATGTGTTTAGGATTGCAGCCCTAAATGGATGCAAAAGAGAGCTAAGCTCATAGCATAGATATGCCCTATATAAGGATAGAAGCAACCATAGAGTCTAGTCGTAAAATATTACTGGCCAGCAGTCTTGGGAAAATCTCCAAGTCAGGGAATTTTATAGTCACTCAAAGCAGATTCGCCAGCAGCTCTTACAATTCCTTTCCAGTGTTTAATCTAGATATCCTTCTCTGCAGCTTCATAAGAACATAAGAGAAGCCATGCTGGATCAGGCCAACAGCCCATCCAATCCAACACTCTGTGTCACACAGTGGCCAAAACCCAGGTGCCACCAGGAGGCCCACTAGTAGGGCCAAAAGTCAAGTAGAACTAGGCATTCCTTTTTCCATACCCAAGCCATTTGTCCTTCTTGCCTTCTCTTTCACTATCTGGCAGGAAGGGTTGCCAACAGGCCTGAAAATAAAATGTCTAGCCCTTTTAATAAATGCAATTTTAATAAATGCTTCATGGGATTCTATTCATCAGGTGATATTTACCTCCCTGCAATGAAAAGCCTCAGTTGCCCATTGCCACCCAGTAAGCTTCTATTTAAGGGGCAGGGCATTCTTGTCTACTAGAATTGCCATTCCCCTGGTTGGGCCAGGGGATCCCTGAATTCAGGGGGCCCCAATCCGCCATGGCCCAGCTGGCCAGTGGGAGAAGCGCCACCCCAAGATGCCCCCTCCTGGTGGCGGTGGTGCGATGACATCACCCGGGAGTGATGTCATCATGCTTCTGACATCGGGGTGATGCTCTAGTTTTTGGGCAAAACTCTATGGTTTTGAGGCCCCAAAAAACCATAGAGTTTTCCCCCAAAACCTAGAGCATTGCCCCAACATCAGAAACACGAATATTTAGCAACCCTGTTGTCTGCAGGCCAGGCATTCGTTGTTAGAGTCACAACAGAACATCTCATGCATCAGGAACTCTGCATGTCACTTAGATTCATTCATTTACACATACGCACACACATCCTCCCTCAAATACACAGATGTCTTTGAATTGTAGCTATGCCCTCATGGAGGAGGCAACTCTCTCCCTGTTCTTCAAACGTGCCATGAGGACTCTGACCAAACCCACCACACCCAAGAATCCACACCTCGAAAGAGTATCCTCGCAAACAACATGAAAGGTTCTGGCGCCTCTTTCTTTCTATTACAAAATCCACCAAATGAGGATGTGGCTGTGAAAGAAGGTGTGACGGCCTTGGCATCTGAAGCTCATTTGCCATGACTGCAACTACTTCACCCCAACCTCTGGGTTGGATCTAGCCTAAAACTTCTGCTAGTGGAAGGGAAAGGGCCATTCCTCCTTCCTGCCACAAACCTCTGATCTGGCCCTCAGGCTGTCCCCTGGGGCAGCATTTGGGGGAGATCAATGAGCTATAATGGGAAGAAGAGGCAGGAGCCTTCAGTTTCACTGACAGAAATGCCTTGAGAAAGAGGATAATTTAGTCTGTATCTGATGCTACATTTTTTTGTCTGAGTGCACAGAGTTGGCGAGTAGGCCAGGAGAGAGCAAAAGAGAATTTGCTCACTTGAAAGTTTCATCAAATGCCTACAAAAGGCATTTCACTGAACTTCCACATTCAGAGGTGGTCAGCCACTGACTACCAGTGCCAGGAAGCAACATCAGGGGAAGGCCTCAGCCTCTATGTCCTCCTGTTCTTGGACCTCCAGAGGAACAGGTTGGCCTGGCCACCATGTGAGACAGGATGCTGGACTAGATGAACTACTTGTCTGATCCAGAAGAGGTGTTCTTCTTCTTCTTTTTTTAATTGAATGCTTGTGAAAACTTGGAGCAACTTCTTGCTGAGTGTCTACAGACTGTGATGGTGGTTGTTTATTGATCTGGATATTTATGCTCTGCTTTTCTTCCCAATGGGAACCCAAAGTGACCTAGCCATAGTTCTGACAAGAGCTGTCCTTGAAAGGGCAGTTCTTGAAAGAGCTCTTTCAGCCCCACCTACCTCACAGGGTGTCTGTTGTGGGGAGGGGACAGGAAAGGGAGGGGACAGGAAAGGAGTTTGTAAGCCGCTCTGAGACTCCAAGTGAAGGGCAAGGTATAAATACAATCTCTTCTTCTCTTTCTCCTCACTCATTTTATCTTCAAAACGACAACCTTGTGACATAGATAACTATGACTGGCCTATGGTTCCCAGCTCTGGGTTGGGAAATACGTGGAGATTTTGGGGGTGGAGCCTGAGGATGGCAGGGTTTGGGGCATAATACCATAGAGTCTACCTGCCATAGTGGCCATTTTCTCCAGGTGAACTGATCTCTGTCACCTGGGGATTAGTTGTAATAGCAGGAGATCTCCAGCCACCACCATGAGGTTGGCAATCCTAGACTGGCCCAAGGTCACCTGGTGAGCCTCCATGGCAAAGTGGGCAACCAAACCTTGGTCTTCCAGATCCTAATCTGACATTCTAAATACTACACTACATTGGACTATGAACCCTTTCCTAAGTAGCTGTAGAGACAGCCATTGTAGTAGAATATTTAGGCTTGGATTCAAATCTACAACCGCTCCAGCTACTAAGGTCCCTGAGTGAGCCTGGGCCAATTGTTGTCTTTCAATCAAGCCTACCTCACAGGGCTAGTGGGTATATAAAAATGGAGAGACAGACCGTGAGTTCCCTGGAAGAAGGCTGAAAGAAGAAATAAACAGCTGCTCCTCATCATACCCCAGGGGCTAGACTGGTAAATGGAGCACACTAGGATAAGCACATATCCTTCCTAGTTAAAGATCTTTACTGGCTCCCAGTTTGTTCTAGGGCACAAAGCAAAGCACAGATCTTAAAGATTCCAAGGACTATTTCAAAGGGAACAAGCCCTTCATATGAAGTATTCTTTGGAGGGATCTGGGTAGGTTCCTATGAACCTTTTCTCACTGGCCAGAGAGGAAGACAACACAGCCCCCCTTTACCACTAAAAAGACTAGGCCAAGGATTATGAAATTCATGTGTACAAAAGGTGCAGGGTGCAGAGGCCCCAGTGAGGAGGAGAGTTGGGTATAGAGGAGCTTCCCAGCAATTTCCCTTCTTCCCCACTGGAGGAAAATGGAGGGAGTGTAGTGGCATCACAGCCACATGTGACATCAGTTCCAGCAAAAAACATAAACAATATAGTCATGATGGTGAGGCTGATGCTCTAGGATCCTCCCAAAACTCTATGGTTTAAAGAAGCTGGGTGAGATCAAGTGGGAGACCTGGTGGGATCCACCCCTTTCTATGGACTTTCTTTCCGCAAAGTTTGGGCAGCTGACCATTGGGGTTATGGGGGGTATTGGGGTGACGGCAGCCCTGTTATGGGACTCTTTCTGTAGGCGTAGTCACCTGGCACCATGACTAGTAACTCTGAGATACCAAGTTAAGTTCATGCCTCTTGTTTGAGCTTTTAGAAGAGCTGGGGCTCAGTGGTAGAGCATCTGCCCGGTATACTGAAGATCCCAGGTTCAATCCCTGGCATTTCCAGTTAAAGGATCTGGCAGTAGGGGAGGTGAAAGACCCTGGAAAGCCGCTGCCCATCTGAGTAGACAATACTGACTCTTTGATGGACTTACAGTCTGATTCAGTATAAGGCAGCCTCATGTGCTCATTTTTTACCTGTTGTTTCTCTCTGCTTGTTTTTATACAGTTTTTATATGCTTCTTTGCATATAAAACAGCTCTTACTCTGATCTAGGGTTTATTGCCACCCCATTCAGTTTATTGCCACCCCATTCGGAGGAAAGTCACAGACACATGATTCGAAGAATTAAAGGGCCACTTTATGAATTATTCACCCCAAGTAGGCAGCAAGAGCCAACCTAACAGTGCGGAATAGGTCAAGGCCAGGGGTCATCCCCCGACCCCTCGCTTGTCCATATTGGATGAGCCACCTTGCCCCGGACACAAGCCATTCTTTGTGGCTTGGATGCGGCCAGCATAGCTGGCTATAACCTGGAGCGCCAGCAACTCAAGCTGCACAACTTGAGAGGAGGACCTATCTAGGTAATACCACAGGCGGTCCGCATTCCCAGCCCAGAGCCGCACAACCCGAAGGCTGATCCTGACAGACCCCTTGCCCCCCAAAATGTGGGGGTACAAATGGTGCTCACAGATCCACTTCCCCTTTTTCCCGCACTGGCACCACAAAAGCCAATTGTCCCGCGCCACAGAACATAGTGCAAGCTAGGCACAAAAAACCCACCACCTACAGAGAGCCAAACAGTGAGAGCAAAAAAATCCTACCCAGCCCCTAGATATGGAGACCAACAAAAGCCTGCACTACATACTGGGTGGGAAGGTGAGCTGAGCATGCAGTCAACACTGTGAAAGTGGGGGCAGAGCTGTCCACAGGACTCTGTCGGCTTCACCCCCTGCTGTGGTTCCTGAGAGTGGAAACTCTGCTCTGTCCTTCTCCTCCTTCTCAGGTGGCAAAGGCGGCTCCCAGCTGCATTTGCAGCCAGGTAGAGCCGGATATTTGTTAAATCAAGCAAACAAAGCCAGTCGTAATACTTGCAGGAAAAATATTTCAAAAGATGAGGATATCATTCTTCATACATTCAAGACATTTATTTGTTTGTTTACTTAATTCACTCATACCCCACCTTTCTCTGTGGTGGGACCCCAAGCCACTTACATCATTCCCCCTCTCCTCCATTTTATCCTCACAACAACCTTGTGAGGTAGGTTAGGCTGCGAGGCTGTGACTGACATTTTCTGCATCAAAATGTCTCCCAAGAACTCTTGCCTTCTGCAGATTCCCCATTCCTGCTGCAGCTGCCAAAACAACGCAGTGGTGATAGGGCCTGGATGTGACAGGTTTCCTCACAATTCTAGGGCCCTAATCCCTGGTGTTGCCCTCCCTTGTACCATTTTTTTGGTTTTTTAAAATTAGAAACAGCACTTGACTATTGTTACATTATTCAAATATATGTATAAGGTTCTCTGAATCCCCAGTTTTCCTTTTCTTAAAAGCAAAAGTTCCTAATTTCTTTCATTGTGAAATGTGTGTGAGAAATCTGTGTGAGAAAAGATGCTAGAGACTTTCTCTCCCTTTTTTAAAAATTGAAAACTGGGAGTTCGCAGACCATGATGTGCATATTATTATAACACTATAGACTTATAATAATGTTCAATCGCTGATTTAAAGACAAATAACAAAAAAACCTCTGGTGGTAGGGGGAGGAAATGGTCACCATCAGGACAGGGTCAGGAAAAATGGCTGCCATGTGTGGAGAAATTTGAATTTTCACACCCATCCAGGCTTCACCAAAATTTTGCAACAAGGCAGTTTGAAGAAAGACTGGAGAAAAGCCAGGGAAACTCCAGGAGGTGCATAAATGCACCATGACGCTGTGGTAAGGATGCCATCCTCCAAGTGGACCTGTGGATCCTCTGGAATTTCAACTCATCTCCAGCCTACAGAGATCAGTTTCCCTGGAGAAAATGATGTTGTGGAGGGTGGGCTCTATGGCATTGTACCCCACTGAAGTCCCTGTCTTCCCCAGGCTCCATCCTTAAATCTCCAGAAACTTTTCCAATCTGGATTTGGCAACCCTACCCCCTCATCCCCTGCCAAAGGCCAGGGGAGACATGGCAGCCTTATGCGGTGGGGAACCCGGAACCCAGCACAAATAACCCATGTGAAAATGAGCAAAGTGAAAATGCATTGGCTTAAAAACAGGGGGAAAGAAATTGCTGCTGCTCTCATTATCTATAACACACCCATCCAAAGCTATTTTATGAATCATTTTAGGGCCTATAGGTCTGAGTTTCATGACCAGCTCAAGTTCTACTATAACATAGCTTGCCAACAGGACATGAGTGGTTACTGATATATTCGCACAGAGGACAATTCTAAGCAGAGTTACACCCCTTCAGAGGACTTAGTCTGTGGTCATATGTGCCATTTGGAGTGGAGGGGAAGCAAGCCTATTTCCTCCAGTTGAAAGAAGAAGAATATAAGAGATTGGATTTATACCCCGCCCTTCACCACCTGAAGGAGTCTCAGAGTGGCTTACAAACTCCTTTCCCTTCCTCTCCCCACAATAGGCACCCTGGGAGGTAGGTGGGGCTGAGAGAGCTCTGCAAGAAACTGCTCTTTTTCAAGAACAGCTGTGCCAGAACAATGGCTTGCCCAAGGTCATCCAGCAAGCACAAGCGGAGAAGTGGGGAATCAAACCCAGTTCTCCCAGATTAGATACCGCACACTTAACCACTACACCAAACTGAAATTGACACAGCATTGCGCAATCACACATCCTTTGTAGCTTGTAGCCAGCTCAGCCTGTTACTGCCCAATCAGACAGCACATGTCCGAATGTGTGTGTGGGGGTTGCCTTTTGTTTCCCATGCACATAAACCAGGAATCGCATCTCTGCACTGAGGGTTCCCCATGGAGTATGCGGTGCATACTGCTCCGCAAGAAAAAAAACCCAGCACTGAGTTGGGATGGAACGAGCAGACCATCCGGACAGCATGAGAGTGTGCTTGAGCCATCAGACAGAGGAAGGTCCATCTGTAGCCTCTCAGAACCAGTTAAAGCTGGACTTTCCCCAATGTCTTTTACCCCTGCTTCTATGGCGGAGCAGCACAGGTTGCTGACGACTGCAGGACCTTTCCCAGATGTTGATGTCTGATTGTGCCCTTTAAAGCCATCAGGCATTTTCAGTTGAATTGGATCTAAAGGCACATCTAAAGGCCTTTATTCTGCCTAGGAATGCACTGACAGTGGTCACACAACTCCTCACAGAGTCAAAGTTTTGTTGAGGGGAAACAGTTGCCTTCACCCCCATCCCAGAACATAGACTTCCATAATGTGGTACAAGTATTTATGTAGGGTTGCCAGGTCCCTCCTGACCACCAGAGGGGGATGGGGGGGTAGGGTTGCCAGATCCAGGTTGGGAAACTCCTGGAGATTGGGGCTGGGGAGGATAGGGACCTCAGTGGAGTACAATGCCCTAGAGTTGAACCTCCAAAGTCTCTGTTTCTCCATTGGAGCTGGTCTCTTTAGCATGGAAATGAGCTGTAATTCCAAGAGATCCCCAGGTCCCACCTGGAGGCTGGCATCCTTAGTTCACAGTCCAGTATTTCTGACAGTCAAATGACTAATAGGGCTGGGTTGAAAGGAATTATGATGTCCAAGTTCCTACACAATCCCTTCAAGTGAACGTTCATACACACTTATCTCAAATCTCTCTCTATATATATACCTCTTCATTCTTGTACTTACCAACTGTGCAGAAGAGCAAAGCAGCAAAGCCGAGGAGAAGAAACTTGTTCATCTTGATCTACCGAGAGGGAACGTCCTTACAAATATAACAGAGCACCTGCAAAGGGAGATGCAGCCAACTTGGCTTTGGAACAAGGACTCCTCCAAGCAGCCTTGGAATGTGGGCTGTTAAGAGTGAAGCATTTATTCTCATCAAAGCACCAGGGACAGCCAATGGAAGGAACAGGGAGGAGAGACACACCTCACATTTGGAAAGATGAAGAGGAGGCGTGCAGGTGGTGGCATGAGAGTCAAGGTGCCAGAGAGTTAATAAGCAAATTCCATGATGTGAAGACACGAGAATCTACACCCACAGAAGAGCCTTCAGTTCTAATTGGCAGCCCTGGGTCACAGCCAGACTTCTCCATTCAGTGAGGCTGACACATTTCCGGTGGGGTTCTATAGGAGTTAATGAAAAATCATAACTGATAGGGATATTATAACCCAGTTGGCACTCGTGTATGTCTAAGGGCATTGTACTGTCTATGAATTGTCCACTGAATAAAACTATTGTTCTATTTTCCAAATGTTTCAAACACCTCCCATAAATATAGCTTCCATGAGTTACCTCTGACTTCTGTTAAGTGCCTGGCTGTACTTAGTCTTGGAAGCTTGGGGGGGGATTTGTACAGGGCATTTTGCACAGGATACAAGGTGAGGCCAGGGCTCAGTGGTGGAGCATCTGCTTTGCATGCAGAAGGTCCTGAGTTCAGTTCAGTTTTTATTACATCCTGCAGAAAGTCAGTGTGGTGTAGTGGTTAAGAGTGGCAGATTCTAATCTGGAGGACCAGGTTTGGTTCCCCACTCCTCTGCATGAAGACTGCTGGGTAACTTTGGGCCAGTCACAATTCTCTCAGAACTCTCTCAGCCCTAGCTGCCTCACAAGGTGCTTGTTGTGGGAAGGAAGGCAAAGGTGATTTTATTTATTTATTTATTTTATTCTATTTATATCCCACCCTCCCTGCATAGCAGGCTTGGGTGGGTTCCATCAGTTTTAATAAACAATATGCAATTGTAAACTGCTTTGAGACTCCTTAGGTAGACAAAAGCAGGGTATAAAAACCAAGACCGATTTCCCACAAGCCACTGCTCCACCCTCGCTCTTCCCTTTCCCCTGATTTTATGCATCAATTTCCCACTATTTGCTGCGTGGCTGCCTTTTGACCCACAGGTTCACCTGATTTCCCCCATGTCTTCTCAATCCTGCTTTTGAGGATCAAAAAGACATGGGGGAAATCGGGTGAAGCTGCAGGTCCAAATGTGGCCACACAGCAAATAGTGGGAAACTGACTAATACAGTCAGGGGAAAGGGAAGAGCGAGGGCAGAGCAGCAGCTTGTGGGAAATCAGTTCAACTCTTCTTCAAAGGGAAAAAAACCTTTTATGAAATAATCTACATAAAATTTATGGTTACCAACCTCCAGGTGGTGGCTGGTGATCTCCTGGGGTTATAACTGATTTCCAGACAATAGAGAAAATGGCTGCTTTGGAAGATGGACTCTATGACATTATACCCCACTGCAGTCTCTCCACTCCCCAAACCTTGCCCTCCTCAGGCTCCACCTCCAAAATCTCCAGGTATTTCCCAACCCAGGGGTGGCAACTCTAGTAAAATCTCAGTATGCTTTATTCATTTTAAAACAACTAATAGTTTAAGGGTTGGAATCCAAGTAGATTATACATGGGATATTAATTTACCCTGTATTTTCAATACAAAGAACAGAAATTTAGCCACAGGTACAGTAGGTCAACCCCACCAGTAAGATTTTGAAAGTTTTCTGCTAAGAGGACAGGTGTTTTTTGTTTTTTTTAAATCAACCGGCACAGGTTCCAATAAATCCAAAATGTGCCTGTACATAAAATTTGCAATGGAAAAGCATGTGAACAAATGTTTCAATCAGGGTATCACAGAAAGGACAGAATCTATGATTAAGTGGAAGATAGAATCCATGGATATCAGTGTTGGTCTGAAGCAGCAGAACAACATTTGAGTCCCGTGGCACCTTTAAGACCAACAAAGTTTTATTCCAGGTGTAAGCTTTCTTGTGCACGCACACTTTGTCAGACACAATGGGGGGGGGGAAGGTGGAAGGTGCCTATATTCTCCTGTCAAGAGCACAGATGGTAGTACATTAAATCTGGCAGTGTAAACACTTGGAGATATCTTGGTTGGAACAGTTAATTTTGATAGATAACATGCGTATTGCTGCGGGATCATTGGAGTGAAGTTGAATAGTACGGGAGAACACATACTTCAGGCTTTAGCCAATGTGTCCTGAAAGTCAATATCCTTTATATGGTTTTTGATCACTAGATTAGCTTTACATAGCCCATGGAGGAGGGGAAAGACCAAAAATGGTCAATTAATCATCCATTGGGTTAAGCCAAGGGTCAATCATGAGGCTGTAAAGAATAAAAGTCAGATTCTAAATCTACCATCTGCGAGTCAGGCCAAATTTATGAGCGATGTAAGAGCAATTTCTAATCTGAGGGCCGTAGAAGGTACACACCTAGGCACTTCAAAGATTGTTCTCAAGAATTTGTATTGAATTAATTCAACAGAAGGAGTAGCTGCTTGCACCCAAACTGGAGCTGCATATAAAAGTTGATTTGTAACCTTGGTAGCAAATAATTAAAGTGCCACCGGAATAGACTGTACTCCTAGGGTTAGAAAAATAATAATTATCCAATTGCTCCAATTGCTATTTTGGCCTTAGCTAGGATTGATTAGAAATGCAATTTCCAACATACTGTGCCACTGAAAATAACCCCCAGATATCTTTATGACCAAACTTGTTCAGTTTTGATTCTCCTTACACCCACCTATTTAGTGGATGCTAGGCAGTCCCAAAGGAAATTGCTTTGATTTTATCAATATTTATAGACATTACATTGTCAGGTCAATACCTAATTAATGCCCATAAAAGTCTTTAGTCCCACCCTTGTTAATGAAATAATCATCATATCATCTGCATGTACTAGTGACCAGTATAGGAGCACATACTCTTTCTGCCTGATTTTTTTTTTTTAGTTATATCACTTAAATACAAGTTAAATAATATAGGAGTCAACACACAGCCCTGTCAAACTCCTTTACACTCCAGTATATCTGACATATGATGGCCAATCAGATTACAGTGTACTTGCGTTGTTGTGTTATGGTGAAGTGACTTAAATAAAAATAAAAGTCTAAGATCTATATTGTATCTTTAGATTTTAGACCAGAAGGCCCTATATTTAATCTCCTGTTAAAAGTGAGGCAGTTGGTGATGCAAAAGATGTAAGCCTGAGATTTGGAGAGACACTTCCAATCAGAGCAGACAGTACTGACTATGGCAGATCAACCATTCAATCATCTTATCAGGGGTGGGGCAGTGAGGCCTGGCAGTGGGGGGACACCCACCTCCACCAGGGGGGAGGAGGAGGAGGAGGAGGAGGAGGAGGAGGAGGAGGAGAGAAGAAGAAGAAGAAGAAGAAGAAGAAGAAGAAGAAGAAGAAGAAGAAGAAGAAGAAGAAGAAGAAGAAGAAGAAGAAGAAGAAGAAGAGGAGATTGGATTTATACCCCACTCTTCACTCGGAGTCTCAGAACAGTTTACAAACTGCTTTCCCTTGCCCTCCCCACAGCAGACACCCTGGGATGTAAGTGGGGCTGAGAGCTCTTTCCAGAGCTGTCCTTGAGAGAACAGCTCTGACAGAACTATGGCTTGCCCAAGGTCATCCAGCAGCTGCAAATGGAGGCATGGGGAATCAAACCCAGTTCTCCCAGATTAGAGTCCACACACTTAACCACTACACCAAACTGGGACGCCAGGGGGGAACACCCACCTCCACCTAGTTGGAAGTGACTTAATGGCACTTACACACACACACACACACACACACACACACACACACACACACAGAGAGAGAGAGAGAGAGAGAGAGAGAGAGAGAGAGAGAGAGAGAAATAGCATTTTAGAGGGTCAAAAACTGGAGCAGAAATGCTGGCCCTGAAATAGATTGACTCTATAAAGGAAGCCAATGATCCTCTGTTTGCAGGACCTGAGAAAGGCTGTTAACAATAGGACACTTTGGAAGACATTAATTTATAAGGTCACCATAAGTCAGAAGTGACTTTGTGAGAATTGAAAATAAGATTTTTAATTGATTTGATTAAAATGTTACGCTTGTGCTCTGTGTACCTTGAAAGCTTAATGTGTTTGCTTCACGAAGTTAAAAGATTAAAAAGCCAGACACCCTAAAATTAGAGCCTGACCAGTGGGAAGAAGGAAAAGCAGAACTGTTTGAGAAATGTCTTGAAAAACCTAGAATACATACATATATCTTTACATTTTGAACAAAAACAATATTGCTTGTCTGCTTTAACAGAGATAGAGATAATCCTGTATAAACAAAAGGGAGTTTCACATGAGGAACTTCACGACATCCAGACAGTAGTCTAGGTTATGCGGTAAACCCGCTAAGAATAACTTGGTCTGTTGAATGACAACTTGACGGCACTTAAGACACACACAGCCTTTACTTCTCCTCTTTAAGTTTATCCTTTTGCAAAAATAAAAAAGCAAAAAAGCAGCACATTTATTCAATGCAAGACATTGCGTCAGAAATTGCTTTGCTGTACCCCGTCACCATATTCCTTCCTAACCAGGCAGGACAGCACAACCAGCTTTTTGCACATTTGCATTCCCGCACAACTGGATTGGGTTCTACTCCCTCACTATCTTTGCTGTGTAACTTCTCTGCTCAGCAGGCAATTGTTAAATAGGCAATTAGAGCATTTACAAATTGTATCTTTCAGGTATGAGTAAACGCCATTTCAATAAAACCCTGCCCTTCAATGTTCATCTAAAGTTGACCTTAGAGACACTGATGGCTGCCCATCAGTTTCATTGCGCATGCACAGTTTTGCAAAATTCGGAAGCAAAGCAATTTAGCAGGCATTTGAGGCTCTTTGGCATGACATGAACCAAACAGATCAGGTGATCGTCTGGCAACACCTTCAAATATGGTAAATTTGACTGTCAAATGTGTCCATGGTGAAATTCACAGCAACCAATTGGACCAAAGCCCTGACCATTATGCAAATGACGGAGTGGAATGATAGCTTAATATCTGCTTTGATGTATGTAAATACCATAGGAAGAAGCACTGATGAAGCAGGCAATACTGACCCTGCTTTTTTAAAAAAGTTGATGACCACAGTGCTGGCTATGTTAGATAGAAACCACATGTCCCCATGTGCCTGTTGCAGTCCTCAGGCTGCCACTGCCTGGTTATTCCCCTCTTAGGAGAGCCCACCTGGCCTCAACTAGAGCCTGTGTTTCTTTCCATCCTGATGCCCAGCTATGGAACAGGATCCCAGAAGAGGTAAGGGAATACTGCCCCTGGAGTAATTTAGAGGTACTGCAAGGTTGCTCTATTTGCTAGGGCCAGTTTGATATAGTGGTTAAGTGCGTGGATTCTGATCTGGGAGAACTGGGTTTGATTCCCCACTCCTTCACTTGCACCTGCTGGATGACCTTGGGCAAGCCATAGTCCTGGCACAGCTGTTCTTGAAAAAGAGCAGTTTCTTGCAGAGCTCTCTCAGTCCCACCTACCTCACAAGGTATCTGTTGTGGGGAGGGGAAGGGAAAGGAATTTGTAAGCTGTTCTGAGACACTTTTGGGTAGTGAAGGTGGGGTATAATTCCAATCTCTTCTCTTCTTCATCTTAATGGGATATTGGCTGCAGGCGTTTTTGAGGGGGCTTCTATGGGGTTGTGTGGAGTTTTATTGTATTCTGTATGTTTTTACATTTGAATTTGTAAGCTGCTAGGAGCTATGGAAAATATAAATATTTGTATTAAATATTTGTATGAATGCATGAATCTGGCAAAGATAAGCAGCTGTTACATGTAATGAGGAAGCTCAGACTTTGCTTTATAACAGGTTTTCCACGAATCATGGCTTGTGTGTCCCCAGGCCAGATGAAGAACACATGAGTGAAGTCCAAGTGAGGAAGAAAAAGCTAAGATATTTTTTGCAATAAACAAAGAGATGCAGAGTTAAGCAAGAAGTTGCCTGCAAAACCAAACTGTTCTCTGCCCCAAACAGAGGCTTACATACAAAAAATGACAAAGGTACAGTAATGATACATAGAAAACCCCACTGGTTACAGGTAGAGGGGCATCATTTGAGTTGGCACAAATCCATTGCTTGACCCCAGCTTGGGGTCACATTACATTCATTTGAAATTGTTTATTTGACAAGGAACACAGCATGGGTTCTGTAAGGGAAGATCTTGACTTACTAACCTAGAGTTCTTTGAGAGAGTGAACAAACATGTGGACAAGGCGGACCCAATAGATGTTCCAGAGGAGATCCGGGAAATTACAGGCCAGTCAGTCTAACATCAATACCGGGTAAGTTGGTGGAAACTGTTATCAAGGAAAGAATTAGTAGGCACATTGATGAACAAAAACTATTGAGGCAGACTCAGCATGGGTTCTGTAAGGGAAGATCTTTTCTCACTAACCTGTTAGTGTTTTTTGAGGGAGTAAACAAACATGTGGACAAGGGGGACCCAATAGATGTTGTTTATCTTGACTTTCAGAAAGCTTTTGATAAAGTTCCTCATCAAAGGCTTCCAAGCAAGCTCAATAGTCACATGATAAAACGACAAGTCCTCTTGTGGATCAAAAATTGGCTAATTAATAGGAAACAGAGAGTGAGTATCAATAGGCAATTTTCTCAGTGGAGGGTGGTAAGCAGTGGGGTACCACAGGGATCAGTACCCGGTCCGAGGATTTTTTACCTGTTTATTAATGATTTGGAGTTGAGAGTAAGCAGTGAAGTGACTAAATTTGCAGATGACACAAAGTTGTTCAGGGTGGTGAGAACCAGGGAGGATTGTGAGGCATTCCAAAGGGATCTATCAAGGATGTGAGTGAGTGGGTGTCAATGTGGCAAATGGGGTTCAATGTGGCCAAGTGCAAAGTGATGCATATTGGAGCCAAAAATTCTAAGTATAAATACATGTTGATGGGGTCTGAACTGGCAGAAACTGAGCAAAAGAAAGATCTTGGAGTTGTAGTGGATAACTCACTGAAAATGTCAAGACAGGGCGAACACTATGCTCGGGATTATTAGGAAGGGAACTGAAAACACATTAGTCAGTATCATAATGCCCCTGTATAAATCAATGGTGCAACCTCATTTGGAGTACTGTGTACAGTTCTGGTCACCACACCTCAAAAAGGATACTATAGCATTGGAAAAAGTGCAGAAAAGGGCTACTAGGATGATCAAAGGGTTGGAACACTTTCCCTATGAAGAAAGGTTAAAGTGCTTGGGACTCTTTAGCTTGGAGAAATGATGGCTGAGGGGTGACATGATCGAGGTTTATAAGATTATGCATGGGATAGAGCAGATTGAGAAAGAAGTACTTTTCTCCCTTTCTCACAATACAAGAACTCGTGGGCACTCAATGAAATTGCTGAGCAGTCGGGTTAGAACAGATAAAAGGAAGTACTTCTTCACCCAAAGAGTGATTCACACATGGAATTCACTGCTGCAGGAGGTGGCAGTGGCTACAAGCATGGACAGTTTCAAGAGGGAATTAGATAAGAATATGGAGCAGAAGCCCATCAGTGGCTATAAGCCACAAGGTATAGATAGGAACTTTCAGGCTGGGGCAGGTGATGCACTGTATTCTTGGTGCTGGAGGGGGCAACAGTGGGAAGGCTTCTAGTGTCCTGGCCCCACTGGTGGACCTCCTGATGGCACCTGGTATTTTTGGCCACTGTGTGACAGAGTGTTGGACTAGATGGACCATTGGCCTGATTCAACATTGGCTTCTCTTATGTTCTTATGTTGTTCACCTTGACTTCCAGAAAGCTTTTGATAAAGTTCCTCATCAAAGGCTCCTTAGTAAGCTCAATAGTCATGGGATAAAAGTCCTCTTGTGGATCAAAAACTGGCTTATAAATAGGAAACAGAGAGTGAGTATCAATGGGCAATTTTCTCAGTGGAGGGTGGTAAGCAGTGGGGTACCACAGGGATCAGTACCCGGTCCGATGATTTTTAACCTGTTTATTAATGATTTGGAGTTGGGAGTAAGCAGTGAAGTGGCTAAATTTGCAGATGACACAAAGTTGTTCAGGGTGGTGAGAACCAGGGAGGATTGTGAGGCACTCCAAAGGGATCTGTCGAGGATGGGCGAGTGTATGTCAATGTGGCAAATGGGGTTCAATGTGGCCAAGGACAAAGTGATGCACATTGGAGACAAAAATCCTAACTATAAATACATGTTGATAGGGTCCAAACTGGCAGAGACTGAGCAAAAGAGAGATTTTGGAGTCGTAGTAGATAACTCAATGAAAATGTCTAGACAGTGTGCAACTGCAATAAGAAAGACCAACACTATGTGTTGGGAGAATTTTCCCGGGGCAACCCTTCCCCCTTTCAAGGTTCATTTAGGCTACGGGGTAGAGGAAAGGAAAAGGAACCACTAGGCTCCAAGACAAGGGAACACACTTATACAAAAAGGTGAAACTATATAGCGTTTCTTTTATTCTATAAAGGGAGGAGGGTGGCAGCCAGCCGCTAGGCCGCATTCCTCCTAATCCAAGAAGACAGAAACAAACCTTGCATTCAACAACTTAACAAGACAGACAGACAAGACAGCAACAGAACAGCAGAACACACAACACGGAGGCCTCTGGACCCGAGCTAGGGCAACCACTGAAAGGTGAGCCTTTCAAGGTTTCCCCAAAATCGGACAAGGCCTGTCAGAAACCAGGGATCTTTTATACAGGGTCTTTCAAAGGGTTTCCCAAGACTTCACACTTCAGACAATTACATCAAGTACAGCCTCAAACATTCAATTGATGTGCATACATGGTTCTTTTCAATTCTGACATCAGGAAAACACCAATCATTGTCACTTAGGATGTAAGTGACTGATATATTGCATTCAGAGTGGATCTTGACAAAAACAGGCTTGAAGTTCTCATGTTATCATAACAAAACTGAATCATTCCTGTTGTTCTGGGAAAGCAGAGGTGTGAAAGGCCACAGTTGTTTGTCACATTTAAAATGCAGACTAGCTATATCTCTGGGTATATGGGTTCAGGTTTCCCTCTGAATAGCCCCTATAATGTAAATCTTTCCTGGCCACAAGATAATAATCAGTTGTTTTCCTGGTGCCAAGATGTCTCTGTCTTTTGTCAACGGCTTAACAGCTCTGGCCTGCAGTAGGGTCAGAGCAAGAGATGATTTTTGTTTCTCTTTTTATAAGCGTGAGAGAATCCATTGTTGTGGGCCCAAAACTACAAATATTAATAAGGCTGATCAGAAAAATTCCCTCCACACTATGCTCAGGATTATCAGGAAGGAAGGGAATTGAAAACAAATCAGTCAGTATCATAATGTCCCTGTATAAATCAATGGTACGACTTCATTTGGAGAACTGTGTACAGTTCTGGTCACCACACCTCAAAAAGGATACTATAACATTGGAAAAAGTGCAGAAAAGGGCAACTAGAATGATAAAAGGGCTGGAACACTTTCCCTATGAAGAAAGGTTAAAGCGCTTAGGGTTCTTTAACTTGAGAAACGACGGCTGAGGGGTGACATGATCAAGGTTTATAAGATTATTCATGGGATAGAGCAGGTTGAGAAAGAAGTACTTTTCTCCCTTTCTCACAATACAAGAACTCGTGGGCACTCAATGAAATTGCTGAGCAGTCAGGTTAGAACAGATAAAAGGAAGTACTTCTTCACCTAAAGAATGATTCACACATGGAATTCACTGCCACAGGAGGTGGTGACAGCTACAAGCATGGACAGCTTCAAGAGGGAATTAGATAAGCATATGGAGCAGAGGTCCATCAGTGGCTATTAGCCACAAGGTATAGATAGGAACTCTCAGTCTGGGGCAGGTGATGCACGGTATTCTTGGTGTTGGGGGGGGGCAACAGTGGGAAGGCTTCTAGTGTCCTGGCTCCACTGATGGACTTCCTGATGTCACCTGGTATTTTTGGCCACTGTGTGACAGTGTTGGACTGGATGGGCTATCGGCCTGATCCAATATTGGCTTATCTTATGTTCTTATGAATATAGGGGTCTTCCCTGGAAATTATCAAGGATTTTTCATGTATACACAAAAGGAGCATCCCAGATAGAGGCATGAATCCCTCAATAGCCCCAGGCCTCAATCAGACCTTTTGGTGCCTTTTATCATAACAGGGATAGATCACCAAAGGAAGCAAGGGATAGTTCTTTCTTCTGCCACCAGGCCGTAAACTTATAAATCTTTCACCAGAGGTTCAAAGCTGCTTTCATTTTCAGGCTTGTACTCCTTCCTCTAAATCTTCTGTTAGCTCTACTTTCAAGGCTTTTTATCAGGGCAGAACAATAGTTACAGCCGGAGGTATAGATGAGAAAAGAATGTGTATCTACTCAGCTTACTATTTATAAATAAGAAATCGAATTGTGGCTGTCCTCTAGTCCCACTCATGTTTGCTCAGTTATATGGCTATGATAAGAACTTAACCCTACCGGTGATCAGCTGGATCCCATACTTAAATCAGTCAAGCACGGCTGTGGGCACAAGATAGGAAAGTAAACTCATTTGGAGATCCCACTGTTTTGACTTACATATCCCCATCTTGAGTTTGCTTTTCAGTGGTGTGAATCAAAGCTGTGGACCTTGATTATCACACTACTTCCTGTTCCCTTGCATTTTCTTATGTATACCATTCTCAATGTGTTGTTCCCAACAGTGGCTGGATCTAAATGACATTCCATGCAGAAATGGCACAGGATGGTTTAAAAATAGAATCCGAAGTGGGAAGAGGACCAGATCCTCAGTGCAAGCAGACAGAACAGAACAAAACAGGACACAAGAAATTATAACTCCTATTTAATATGTTGTTGAAGGCTTTCACGGCCAGAGCTCATTAGCTGCTGTAGATTTTCCAGGTTGTGTGGCCGTGGTCTCGACATTGTAGGACCTGACATTTCACCAGTAGCTGTGACTGACATCCTCAGAGGTATAACACAGAAAGATGGAGTACTCTCTGTGTCAAGGTGAGGATGCCAGTCACAGCTACTGGTAAAATGTCAGGTCCTACAATGCCAAGACCACAATCATATAACCTGGAAAATCTACAGCAGCTAATATAGTGCTTGATATAAAACAAAGAAACAGTACAGAATACATGGGAAATTGCTAAGATTGCCAAATAATGAGATTCCAGATAAATGCTTATTTTGACTTGATTCTTGTTTCAACTCTGTCACTTTCAGAAGCTGAGAAACACTAGTGCAGAATGGCCTTTCCCCTTACTGGTCTGTGTGTAGTGGCCCTGGACTTCTGAGGCAGGATTAGCTAGGAGGAACCCTGTTTAGTTTCCAAGATCTAAGGAGATCAGGCTAGCCTGGAGCATCCCTGTCAAAGCATAAAGAGAATTACTGGCAGAGTCAGAGCTTTTCTTTTCTTTTTCCGCAAAAGAGGTGCCGAAACTCTCAAGCAGGAAATGGAGCTTTCAGTCTGTATACTGAAAACTCATGAACCTTTAAACGTTTTTTGAAGAATTCTATTGAAGAGATTTACCAAAAAAAAAAAAAAAAATCCACCAGGTTCTGAACACGTCAGCAGAATTCCCTGCGGGCATAAATATACGAATTTCACCAGATATCTCCCAGGCATTGTTATGATGCTGTGCTGTTCTACTTTATTGTTTCCTTAACTGAAAATAAAAATATTGGTTGGTTTTTTTAAAAAGAGAGAGAGAGAGAGAGAGAGAGAGAGAGAGAGAGAGAGAGAGAGAGAGAGAGAGAGAGAGAGCGCCTCTTGGTCAGTGGAAGAGGGATAGACAATTGCCAGAAATGAGAGTGGAGAAAGTCAGCCACTGCATGGAGCAGAATGCTGGATTAGATGGACTACTGGTCTGATTTAGCAGTGCTCTTCTTATGTCGTTAAAACCCAGTAACGTGTAATAGTGTGTACATGGGTGTGTGGGCTCCCTGAAACTGAGATCCTTATTGAGGGAGAAGCATGGGCCTTGACTTACTGGCTGTGTGGGGGGTGTGGTCCCTGCAGTGGCCCCAGGCCAGCCAGTCACATCCTCCCAGGCCGGGCAGGGAGGGACAGGGCTCCAGGCAGACCTGGAGCACAGAGTGTTCACACTGGTCCTCCCCTTCCTTATTTTACTGGGCCATTGCTGGGGGCTCTTCCCTGAGTCAGTTCCAGTTCTCCCTCCCCGCCCCCAATTTTCGGTAGTCACAGGCTGTGTTTTGGTGTGTATGATTCTTTGTTTCCGTGCTTTGCCACAGCTTGTTAGGGCGGTTTGGGCATTGGGATGGATCCTTTGGGGAGGAGGCTGTGCCTGCACACTGACCTCCCCTGTTTTGGATTATCCTTAAGGAGTCTTGGGGGTGGGGGGACACTAGAGGGCAGCGGCGTTGCGAGCAGACGCGTCTCGGGAGCTCTCGAGCCGTCCGCTTCCCGTTTCGTTTCCTTAGGGGGCCCCCACGCAGAGGGGAGACCCCGCTCTACCTCCTGGGGGAGGTGGAGTAGCAGGGGCTCTTTCAGCCACCCCTGCTGACAGCAAATCGCGGGGTGTGGCAGTTTTGCCCCGAAGCAGGAGCGAAGACGCAGAGAAGACATGGTTCGCCATGTCTTCCCTAGCGACGACCAGCCCCTTTTAACTTATAGTATCAAAATAAGAAGCACATTGCAATGAAAGTATAACTCTGCATATGAGCAAGTTGAAAGGGAGGAGATGTCGGATTTACTACCCTTAAAGGATATCTCCAAACTTATGAAAGCGGCTTTGAAGTGTTTGGTGAGGAAATTTGCAGCAAAGCGACGAGGGTAAGGAAAAAAAAAATATCCTGTTTGAGTCATGAGTGCTGGCTGAAGGGTGTGGATTGGATGACTAGTAGCAACGAAGAGAAATGTTTATAGAAAAGGAGTAGAAAGAGTGGAAAGTATCTGTGGGGATTTGTTGGAAACAGGCATTTTTTGCAAAATGGAGTGGGGAGATAAAAGTGAAGAGCTAGACCCGGATACATTAATTAGTAGTCTGTCTTGGGATCAATTTCGGAACTTTTTGTTGAAAGAAATTGTGTCTGCAGTAAAAGAAGCTTGTAACAATTTGTGTGAAAGAGTCCAAGGTATAGATTCAAGCATTGAGGAAAATGGCGAACAGCCCCAATATAATCAGAACCACGCTGAGGATTCCAACTGTTCGAGGGAGGAGACGAGAGAGTGGCAAGTTAACCATTTGTTATCTGAGCAAAAAGAGTTTGGAAATGGGGGAACTTTAAGAAGGCGTCTAAAAGGAAGGAAAAAGCCCCTCTTAGGAAAAATGATAAGGAAATTGAATTTACCACAAATGCCGGGGGAAAAGAGAACAAGATAAAAAGAAGAAAAAGAGCAGGAAGGATCTGCTTAGCGAAGTTTGACAGGAACAAAAGACTAAGAATTGACCTGTTAAAACATGGAAGGAAAGATCTGAACTTAAAATATCAGGAGTACAAAGATGCAAGACATATAAAAGAAATGGAAAGGAAAAAGGATTCATCAGAAACATCAAGGAAAAAAACTGAGTTTTTAAAGCATGGAAGAAAAGATCTGGACTTAAAATGTCATGAATACAAGGATGCAAGACACATAAAAGAGATCGAAAGGAAGAAAGAGACCACTGAAAGATGGGGAAGAAGGAAGAAACTAAAGTTATGTCTGTTGCTGAGTAGAGTTATTATTTTCTCTGTGTGGGTTTATAAGAGTTTTGAAATTAGAAAGAAAAGTTTCTTGTTATGGTGAAAGAAAATGTTATGATGAAAGGAAAAAGATAATCTGTAATCTGGTAATTTATGGGTTGTCTAGTTAGTTATTAAAAATAATAACTTTATAAGATTTTGAGTTAGATATTCTCTTAAAATTTCTGTAATGTCCATGTTGATGGTAGGAAAAAGGGGATTATTGAAGGATGGGGAAGAAGGAGGAAACATATGATACGTACAATGTTTAGTAGAATTGCTACTTTATATGGTTGGGTTTATAGAGTTATTGAAAATAAAAGGTTCCTGGAAATAAAAGGGAAGGCCTGTATTGTTATTGTGGAAAGGAAAAAGTAATTTGTACTGTGGTAATTTGGGGGAAAATTTGTGGGGCTATAGTCAGATGCTGCATTAAAGCTTCCTGTAGAGCCCTTATTGACGGTATATTGGGAAAAAATAGCCAAGAAGGATGAATTTAAGCTTTATCCTTAAAATAAAATACTTTATTGGAAAAAAGAACTATTAACTAAATATGATTAAAAGATAATTTAGTTTGAATTTTCACAACTAGAATAATTATGAGTGCTTGTCTAAACAGTTGGATCGTAATCTTTATCTACTAGGTTCTTTTTTTCTTTTTTTAGTAGAACAAACAGGATATAAGATCTTAATTACCAAGGTGAATAGGACGGCTCCATGAAAATACTGAGTTTGGTAAAGGTTTAAGAGCAAGAATATTTCTGTTATGATTGGTGAAAGGTTATAAATATGATCAGGTGAGCAACATAGATGAACTTGGCATATGCAGTATGTGGGTGGTTGTATTTAATTTGAGTTGGATGAAATGTATAACTATCTTTTGTATGTAGGTATGAATACTGCAATGTGTGTAAATATATGGGTCTTTTTTGTTTGTTTACTTTCTGAAATACCAATAAAAAGATTTTTTTTTTAAAAAAAGGAGTCTTGGGGGTGAAGCAGCATCCCAGTTTAGGGGTTGTCTGCTGGCTGTCACCACCAGGTGGCAAGACAGCCATTCAGCAGCTGGTGTCCACAGTACCACAGTAGCTCCCCTCAATAGGTGGGCTGGGAGGGACAGGGTATATCATGTGGAAGGTGGATTGCCTGATGTAGGGACTGTCCCCATGTTGCACTAATGCTCCTTTAGTTGTATTCAATGAAAGATGTGGCCATATGTCCCCCAAAACTGGTTTGCATCTTGAACGCTTCCTTCCCTATCTTCACTCCCCGCTTTGCCCGTGGGTCCACAAGTAACATTACCAATACACCCCAAATCCCTTCAGACTATGAAATCTGGGGCTCTGACTTCCCTCTTCCAGGGCCCCTCCCCATTTAATTTAGATGACTGGGTTGAGATTGTCCACAATGTACTTCCAGAGGAGTTTTAACTGGATGGCTGCCTGGAAAAAGCCCCAGGGAGAGGCTGGAAAAGCTGTCATTACCAAGTTGGCAAGCTGACATTGGGCAAACTGATACTTAACACATCTCCAACAAGATTCCAGAGATTCAAATAAAGAGAGATATTCCTCCGATTCAAAGTTCCAGCCCTGTTTGAAGTTAAGTGAAGTTCTGAATTATTTTTTGTCTCTTTTGAAAATGTTATTGACATACTAATACATTAAAATATATATAATAATCATTTATTACCAAAGTTAACCATTAACACCTTAGCAGTGCCATCTCATGCAGAGTTACACCGTTCTAAACCCATTGATGCCAATGGATAGAGGACAGGATAAATCTGCTTAGGATGGCACTGTAAATCTACCCTAATGATACACATGACAGTATCTATATGTAGTGCAAGCTTTTCATAGTTTACATTTCCATCCAGTTTGATCTTAACCCAGTACAAGAGATATGATTGCCAGCTTTTAATAAAGCATTCCAGAACAAAATGTTTCCTTTCTTACGTATATATGCAGTGATTCCCACCACCACCCTATATACACACTAACTTAGGGTTGCCAGGTCTTACCTGGATCCCAGTGGGGGGGCTCCAGCCCAGCTCTTGGAGTCTTCTGGTCACCGTAGAGTTTTTACCTAAATGCTAGAGCATCACCCACACAATGTGCCCAGTGTAATGACTTCACCTCCAGGTGACATCATCACGCCGGGCATGTCAGGTGTGATGGGGCTCTTTGGGGGCCAGGCTCCCCCCACTGACCAGCTGGCCAACAGCAGATTAGGGGACTGGAAAGTGGGGGGAACCCGCCCCCATTGGGAGGTTGACAACCCTACAATAACCCCTTTCCCTGATGTTGGGAACACTG
The DNA here is from genome assembly GCA_029375565.1 of Gekko gecko. Classification (NCBI taxonomy): domain Eukaryota; kingdom Metazoa; phylum Chordata; class Lepidosauria; order Squamata; family Gekkonidae; genus Gekko; species Gekko gecko. The sequence continues at coordinate 33,736,271 of JAPDNY010000002.1, read as the reverse complement.
GGGGATCTGGGAAATTGATCCAGGAAAAGGACTGCCTACTCCGATATGCACCTATCCAACCACTCCAGTCATCTTCAGAGGCCCTGTTTTAGGTGCCCCCACTATCAGAGGCTGGATGGGTGGCAGCCTGAGGGATAGCTTTTCTCAGTCATGCTGCTGAACTTTTACAACTCCCTCCCCAGGATATTCATCTACTTCTTGTATTGTTGTCTTCTGCCAGCAGGGGAAGACTTCTTCTTTGTGTTAGCTGGCTTTCCATCACTAACTCGCTCTCCTCCCTGTTTGTCAATGGGCTTGTCTGCATCCTCATTTTCCTCTTTCACATGTTTAGAGTCCAGTGGCAGTGTTCTGCTGCTTCAGACCAACATGGCTGACTACCTGAATCTATCTTCCACATGTGTTCTACTCCCTCTAGTGGTCAACTTGGTATTACATCTGTTTGTGTCTGGCATATCTCCCTGCAGATTTAAACTTCAGGTTTTTATGCCAGACATAAACTGGTGTGATATTGAATTGACTACTAGAAGGAGCAAAACACTTGTGGAATAGACCCCCCCCAAAAGAAATAGGAACTCACTAGCGGGGGAAATGAGATTGCGGGAAAGCCCTATGTGTCTCATATGTTTTACTTCATTGTTTTGAATAAATATGTATTTTAAATTCTATTTTAATGTTGGGGACCCTCACTTGGGTGAAAAGGCAGGACAGAGATGTTTTAAATAAAATAAGCAAACAAACATGGTTTTGCCAGAGTGACTAAGACCATATTGACAGCCTTGTCTTGGGAAAACTATATTTTCTTTTTGTGCTGGGACACAATTTACATTCCAACCTTCAAAGCACTGAAGAGGGAGGAAAGAGGTCTCAGAGATGAAGTCGCCAGTGAGACTTCACCCCCTCATGCTAATACCAGTGTTACCATGACCAAGCCTCTCCAGGTAAAGTGGGTGGTGGGGCAGGGTTTAGGGCAAGGAGTGGTTGGGGGCTTGAGAGAGTGTGTGTATGGGGGAAGCCTGGCTGCATTACTGTTGTTGTCAAAAGTGCAGTAGAATTTCAACAATAGGCTTGGGGGGGGGAAACCATTTTCCTTTTGTTGCTTGGTTTCCTGGGCCCAGATCTGAGCCAACCATCACCGCTGCATCATATGCTCAAGCTCAGTGTTTATTAAGGGGAAAAAATTAAAAGTAGCCTGTAATTCTAGGAGGAGGAAGCATGTATTGCAACAGCGATCGCCAACATGCTGCCCACGGGCACCATGCCACTTGCCAGTGGGTTTCCTTTCACCATTTACTTCTTCTCTAACACAAAGAGACAGTCCTGACTTTCATTAGAGCAGGAAGTGCTTCAGTAGAACCTTAGAGGCATCACCACTGAAACCACAGGGAGTACCCATTCAGAAACATCTGCTTCCCTTGTAGGAGGAGCCTTAGCTTGCAACCTCCTAACATTTTGCGATTGCCCCAATCCCCATGGTAACCATTTTGTGTTTGGTTCTTGTTATGTACTGACATAAGTGAACACTGCCTATTCTTTACGATGCAAAGCTTGAGTTATGTGAAGGATCGTAAGCTGAAACATTCCTATTGGCCATTCCTGTGGAATGGTGTGAAACAACCAATCAGAATGTAAATATGTTGTAAAGAGGGAACAAACCTGATTGGACTTTATCTCTGTAATATGTTTGGACTTTAACTAACTGTGGGTGTGGCTTTGACAGCCCGGGATGGTTTAAAAAGGGAGCTGTGCTCCACTTGTTGTTGTGTGTTCCTGAGTTGAAGTTTGCTGTTAAATAAATCTGAAATCACTTTTGCTGAACCTATCGTTGTTGAGTTGCATACTTAACAGCTCTGCTCATGTGGTGGCCATTTTGTGGTTGTGCCCACTCCCTGTTGTCAAATGCCCAGACTCAACAAGATTGGCAACCCTATTGCAGGAAGTATTCCTTCATGAGACTCCAGGAGGAAATGAGGAGTGTGTGTGTGTGTGTGTGTGTGTGTGAGAGAGAGAGAGAGAGAGAGAGAGAGGACATGAGTGCACCACACCTATCCTTTCCAGGAAGGGAAGGGGCAAATTATCTGTGTATATCTCTCCTCTTCTTTACTAATGCTATCTAAGAGTGTGGAGCTCACATATGAGAAGAGCAACAGCAGAATATTCTTGAATTAGAAGCCCAAACTGAGATGTTTACAAATGGACAGATCTGCTAGCTGTGAGAACATCAGCTACCTATCACGAAGAGAAGCCCTCCCTAGGTGAGAAAACAGCTTCAGCCCTTGAATATCTGTCAGATGGAGCACATGGTCTTCATTGTCAATGGCTATCCTCCAGCCACTTGAAATGGAGTATCCACAGCCACCAGAAACCCAAAAGCTGCTTCAGGCCCCGGTCACACAGAGAATTTGCCATGGGAGAGGCAGGAACGTCAGGCGGATTTTCGGGGCATGATCACACCACAACATCCAGGAAGCATAGCACACTCGTGGCATCCCGCCAAAGATCCGGAGTTAAAAAATGTTGTATAGTGGGTTAGACACATAATGAAACCACGGACAATGATGTAGTGATCAGCATGGTTCGCTATTATACAACATGAGACAAAGTTACCTGGCCAGGTGGCCAACTATATACAAGCGAAGAGGAACGCCCCCTGGTGTCATTGGTGGGTTTGAATTCCTGCCGACATTCCCATTGGTTCCCCTAAGCTGGAGCCAGGAGCCCCAGTCCTATTGTTCCCTGGGACTCAAGCTCAGGCTCCTTCGCTGACGGCATGTAGTGGTCAGCGGACACAACAAAAAATACCTGCAAAAAACTACTAGCAAACTGTTTGCCATAGGTCATCGATGGAATACCTAAGTGTGATCACTCAAGCGCGCTCCTTTCGCGGTGTTGAAGCATGCCGGAAACATGCGCCGATGAACAAAACCCAAATTTGCTGCTGCAGCGCCTGATCGTGTTCTGGAGCATTAAATTGTGCCGGTGCAAAAAGCCATGCCTCCCCACCACATTATCTGGCCCATGTGACCAGGGCCTCAGATGATCTGCTATCTTTCCAGTGGGAAGCTAGGCTAGAGCTCTTCCAGCCAGCAGGTTTCTGTTCAGACACCATGAGGAGGAACATCCAAGAAGGCAGACTTTTCCTGAAGCTCAACCAGAACTCTCTCCTAGGGGAGCAGATGTGGCTCAGTGGTAGAACATCTGCTTGGCAAGCAGAAGGCCCCAGCTTCGATTACTGTCATCTTCAGTTATAAGGATAGGGTAGGAGGTCATGTTAAAGACCTTGGCCTGAGATCCTGGATAGCTACTGAATGGTCAGGTTATTGATCTTGATTGACCAATGATTTGATTCAATATAAAGCAGTTTAATGTGTTCATGGGCTCAGTGACCAAGGTTCTACTCTGAGACTGGTAACCCTAGCCATGAATACCACAGTGGGAGACCAGGGCCTAGGTTGGGATGCTCAGCTGACACTGAGGAGACCCATAAAGTGTGTTGGGTGACCTTGGACTTACCCCTCTCTTTCTGCCTAGCCTACCTCATGGGATTTTTGTAAGGATAAAATGGGAGGAGAGAGAACAATGTTGTATGTTGCCTTGAGCTCCCTAGAAGTGTGTGACAAAGATTTTTTTCATAAAGTGGCTGGAATCTGGTTCAAAAAGCTCCCCTAGCTGCTCTTGGAATATATCCCATAAGAACATAAGGAGAGGCCTGCCAGATCAAACCAGTGGTCCCTCTAGTCCAGCATCCTGTCTCACCCAGTGGCCAACCAGTTCCTCTGGACAGCCAACAACAGGGCACAGAGGCTGAGTGCTACTGAATGTGGAGGTTCCCCTCAGTCACCATGGCTGGTAGCTACCGATAGACCTGCCCTCCATGAATCTATCTAATCCCCTTTTAAAGCTGCTTATTCCTGTGGCCATCACTACATCCTCTGGCAGCAAATTTTAACCACTCTCTGTAAAATATGTCTGTCCCGAACCTATTGCTGATCAGCTTAATTGGATGCCCTCAGGTTCTAGTATTTTGGAAGAGGGAGAAAAATATCTCTTAACTCTCCCCACCCCATGCATAATTTTATGAACCTCTATCATGTGTCCCCCCCGTAGCCTTTCTTCTAAACTGAAAAATCCCGACTCTCCTCATAGGGAAGCTGCTCCAACCCTCTAATCATCTTGACTGCCCTCCTCTGTACTTTTTCCACCTCTGCAAGGTCCTCTTTGAGATACGGTGACCAGAACTGCACACAGTACACCAGAATTGTACATAGGAAACAAGCTATGGCAAATGAGAATCTAATAAAATACAGAAAGCAGAACTAGTCTGGCTACACCCTGGGACATAAAATAGTCTACCTAATTTCCTTCATGCAATTAAATGAGCAAGTACCAATGGCTTTAATTGCCATGCTCTCAGTGAATATGAAAGTTGTACTTAATTATTGTTTTGTTACTGAGCAGGTTTTTTCCATGAACATCAATGTGTCTGAGGTTGTGTTTGTGGGAAATCTCTCTCTCTCTCTGTCTCTGTCTCTCTGTCTCTCTCTCTCTCACACACATACTCACACACACACACACACACTACTCCACTCCACTCCACCCCCCACCTGCTGGTGTGATCTTTGGTGACAGCACCTGGTATTTATGTGCAGGGTGTGGGGAATGTGTGGCCTTCTCATAACAGAAATGCTCTGCCTAGGCGGGGTGTGGCGGCTCATTCCATGCAGGTGGCTTTGTTTGTTGGAGGGATTGTCCCTGAGGGAGGCTTCCTGGAAAGGAAGGCATGGTTAGCTACCTTGTGCCAGATTGTTTTCATGACTTCATGGGAGCTTAGGAAGAGCAAAGGTATACGGCAGCACAAAAGGAACATAAACAAATGGAGAACAATCCCACTGTTTCCAATAGGAAAAACAATCGCTGCATGTCTCCAGAGGTGGAACAGGTTCAAAACTCATTTCAAAAATAAACAAAGAAACCATAGAATCAGAATTGGAAGGGACCTCCAGGGTCATCTAGTCCAACTCCCTGCACAATGCAGGAAATACACAAATACCTCCCCCCCACACCCCCACTGGCCCTTGTTCCATGCCCAAAAGTTGAGAAAAAAACAAACAAACCATCTCCAGGATCTGTGGCCAAACTGGCCAAGAGAAAAATTGCTTCCTGACCCCAAGGTGGCAATCAGCATTTCCCTGGGTGTGTAAGAAAGGGCCAGGAAAATGCTGATTGCCACTTTGGGGTCAGGAAGCAATTTTTCTCCATTTATTCACTTGGGACTGCCCTTTCAGCAAAGTACCATGGGTTGTTCACCTGTTGTCTTATTAACCACAGACTTGTCAGTCGTAATAGGAGACTAACCACAGTTTTCAAGGCACCTAAAGCCACAGCTAAAGTTTTGTGGTGAAATCAGGAAGCAGTATGTGACCCAGTGCCTCTAAGGCAGTAGTTCTCAAAGTTTTTGAAGTGGGAGTCAGTTCTACATTAACTGGAGTATCTGGGAGCCAATAGCACTCCTTGCTGCTTTCCCCCTTCACAAAGTTAAATTCAGGAATCTCACATAAATTAACAAAGAATATAGTTAACTAGTACTAGTGGCTTGGCCCCTGCTTACCATAATTGCCAAATTCATAGCTCCCTGAGCTCACAAAGCTAACTGATGGTCAGTGGAAACGGACCCTCCATGCCCTTACTACAGCTAAAAGACCCATATTACAACACTAGAAAGATAAAAGCCCACCTCTGCTAAGTCACTGGACTGAGGACCTTAGAACTAATATGGCATAGAGATGGAAATTGTGTATGGACTTATTCTTAGACTAGGAATAAGGACCATTGTGGAAATAAATACAATGAGCTATAGAAAGAGACTCTGAGAGAGTGCCCCGGCCTTGGGCACACAGTGTCAATTTACTGTGGTGACTTCAGCAGGGTATAATGACACAGGGTTCATCATTTTCTCCAGAGGAATTGATCTCTGCTACCTGAAGAGCAGTTGTAATTTTGAATGATCTCCACCCCTCACCTGGACATTGGCAACAATGGTTCCCCAGGAGGAAATGGCTGGTTTCGAAGGTGAAGTCTATGGCATGGTACCTGTTGGAGGTCCCACCCCTCCTCAAACCCCACCATCTCCAGGTTCCACCCCTCACATCTCCAGGAATTTCCCACCCTGGAGGTGGCAACCCAATCTCCTTCCCAGCCAACCATCAACCTACCTTTATCTTCTCCTCTGACTTCAACTTTCCAGCTCCTCCCCCTCCAGCCCCCACCTGGAGACTGGCAACAATTGTTCCCCAGGAGGAAATGGCTGGTTTGGAGGGTGGAGTCTATAGCATTGTATGTGTCTGAGATCCCACACCTCCTCAAATCCCACTCTCTCCAGGTTCCACCTCTCCAATCTCCAGGAATTTCCCAACCTGGAGTTGGCAACCCTATCTCCTTCCCAGCCAAGCATCAACCTGCTGTTATTTGCCCCTCACTCTTCAGCTTTCCATCTCCCCACCCCACCTGCAGCCTCTACCTTGCTCTGAAGCCCTGACTGCCATGCCACATTGGCTGTCATAGGAGGTCCATCTCAGCAGAGTATGAGGACACAGAGTCCACCATTTTCTCCAGGGGAACTGATCTCTGCCATCTGGAGAGCAGTTGTAATTCTGAGTGACCTCCAACCCTCACCCTGGAGATTGGCAACAATGGTTCCACAAGAGGAAAAGTACAGTTTTCCTCTCCCCCTTTTTGATTTGCACAACAACCCTGTTTTACTGACAGAACCAAGCTTAGTTGCCTAGCAATTGTCACAGTTTATTCTGAAAGGAAAGTGGCCAAGCTGGTAGTGGGCGGGGGAGGGGGTTACTCTGAAAGTCTGTGACTGGTCTGAAATCACAGCTTCCACAGCAAGAACCTGGGTCTGGCGGACCCTGCTCTCAAATGCTAACTGCTATGCCGAGGGTAGCCAACCTCCAGGTTGAACCTGAAAATCACCAGGTATCACAACTGAACTCCAGACAACAGATATCTCCCCCCCCCGCAGAGAAACTAACTGCTTTGGAGGGTGGGCTCTATGGTATTCTGTTCAGCTGAAGCCTCTCCCCTCCCCAAACTCTGGCTTCCTTAGACACATAATATCCAAGAATTTCCCAACTGGAGCTGGCAACCCTAGTCAGGACTGGCCCCAATGAGTTCCTCACAAAGGCCTGGAAAAGGTTTCCTTCTTTTGACTTTTTACTGATGAGCCAAGTTTGGTTGCCCACCAACAGCCACTGAGGGAAAAGTTAGTCCCACAGTGGAGCCAAGCAGGAGAAGTGCCTTCGTCAGGAGAGAGAGCCATTTGCTTATGCCTAAGAGCTTGCATCTTTGGGCATGCCCAAGCCTCAGGTACCTACAAAGAGGAGAAGTAAACTCAGTCAGATCTTATTCAGCTGCTGCTGCTTAGCAGCTAGCTGGCATAAGCCTAAGGACAAGAACCAAAGGATGCCTGCCCTTTAGCTTTTAGCCTGAGGTTTGTAGCCTAGAAATGGGTAGAAGATCCAGCAGAGACAGAGACAGAAAGGAGGAGGAGGAGGAGTAGCACAGGCAAGCCCAATTGTGTCAAATCTTGGAAGCTTAATAGGGTCGACTCTGGCAAGCACTTGGATGGGAGAGCCGAGTGGCAGGGGAAGGCTTGATTCAGCCACCTCTCTGAATATCCTCCATGCCCCCAGTAGGGGTCAGTCACCAGAGGTCACCATGACTTCCAGGAACACACACACATGCACAGAGAGATAGAGACCTAAAAATACAAAAATACCCCCCAAAAGAAAGATATAAATAATTAAATAATCATAAAATAAAAAATATATGGGACTGGATGTGCCATCCTCTAGCACTCATGTTATATTACTTCAGAGGGTAGCTGTTTTGGTCTGCAGTAGAACAGTTAGATTCAAGTCTGGTAGTACCTTAGAGATAAACAAGATTTTCAGGGTGTAAGCTTTTGAGAGTCAACGCTCCCTTTGTCAGATACCAAAGGGAGTTTCAAAGGGAGAAAGAAGTACTTTTCTCCCTTTCTCACAATACAAGAACTCGTGGGCACTCCATGAAATTGCTGAGCAGTCGGGTTAGAAAAGATAAAAGGAAATACTTCTTCACCCAAAGAGTGATTAACATATGGAATTCACTGCCACAGGAGGTGGTGGCAGCTACAAGCATGGACAGTTTCAAGAGGGAATTAGATGAACATATGGAGCAGAAGTCCATCAGTGGCTATTAGCCATAGGGTATAGATGGGAACTCTCAGTCTGGGGCAGGTGATGCACTCTATTCTTGGTGCTGGAGGGGGCAGCAGTGGGAGGGCTTCTAGTGTCCTGGCCCCACTGGTGGACCTCCTGATGGCACCTGGTATATTTTGGCCGCTGTGTGACATAGTGTTGGACTAGATGGGCTATTGGCCTGATTCAACATTGGCTTCTCTTATGTTCTTATGTTCTCAAAAGCTCACCCCCCTGAAATCTTGTTGCTCTGTAAGGTTCTACTGGGCTTGGACCTCGCTGTTATATAACTTGTGACATCAACAGTATCATGATCTTCCCCCCACCTTTCAGTGAGAGAAAGCTTATGAAAATCATTCTTATATAGAGACATAGGTATGTATATACTTGTGTGCCATGTCGGTGGATGAATTAATGGAGAGTGTATGATACTGCCTGATATGAAAAGTGAAATCACACAATACATGGGAAAATTCCAAGATCTGGGGACACTTCTGGATCCAATCTGAAGAGATGCCCAGGAAAGGGTGACCTGTCTCAGTCATACATACCTGGCTTGGTAGCATCCAGACTGGATTGTTGTAATATATTCTCCTTGAAGAACATCTGGGAACACCAACTAGTTCAAAACATGGGGTCTGTCATAGAGATCCTAGCATATTGGTGTTGTGTCGACTGTACCAGCCGTTAATTTTATATCTAAATTTCCTAATTCATTTTATTGCATTGTGTCCCTATCTGATATTGTTTCTGTTGCATTTTTTAAAAAAATGTTGTAATCCACCTTGAGTCTCCACAAGAAAAGTGGACTATAAGTAAAATAAATAAGTACATTTTATTTCTGGGCCCAATTTGAAGTGCTAGTATTGACCTGTAAAGTTCTAAATGGCATTGAACTCGGGAGGGATGCTAAGAATTTGGACATGGAGATAATCATAAGGTGAACTTACCTTCACCAAATCCTTCCTCATGACCTGAGCAGGATCACCTTGCTGAGCTGTTGAATGTTCTCCTGAAACATTGTGCCAAGCCATTTTGTCCCTGCTTGGTACCTATTTTTATTTGTGCTTCACAGTTGTGGTCTGATCATGCCATGGTGCATAACTTACATTTGTAACTTTTGCACTGCATAGCCAGTGAACTAGCTTTCTTGTTCAAGGGAGAAGGCATATATTCCCCAGGGATTGGTTTCAGTGGGCATAGTCTGGAGTAACTCTTCATAGAATGGCACAGCAAATTTCCTGTTCCCTTCCCACATGGCTCCAATCCAACTTGTGTATGGGTCAAATTCACTTTTTGCTGCCCGATAGAGATTTGTGACATTTATCACATCTGTTTTGGTCCTGGGATTCTACTGCTAGTGGCTTTGGATTATATTGATTATATTGATTCCTTATTTTGATGTAATAATTTTTATTTTTATTCTGTAAACTGGTAGGGTAAAGCTTTATTTGGATTACCTCTTTCAGTAATACAACACAGTCAATAAGATTAAATTGTAGTACTTGTACAAGTTTGGTTAATAGAATTCTTTCAAAATCCAGTGATTAATCTTAGTGGCTACATTTAAAAAAACCCAAAACCCTCAGTGATTTATTCTTTTTTCCCAAGAAGGTAACCCACTCTTCTGCCGAATGGTCTTATAGTGTAGCCCAGAGAGGAGCTGTTAATTCATTTCTAACTCCTCTAACTATAAAAGAACACCACTTAGGTGTCTATCACCCCTGAACCACATAGCACAATCATTCACTTGAGCGTGTTTTCTTGTAACAACTGCTGAGGCTTGCTGACGGCAACGTGTTGTAATGTGTTAAAATTCTGGTGCTCTTAATATTTTTAAATGGTTTTCATACTTCATAAGTACTAGACAGTTTAGATGCAAGGTGAAAAGTGAAACAGGTCTACATTCCACATCTGATGTATTCTGTAAGGTGTTTTTATGTTCTAGATAAGCTGAAAGGTGGGGTAGGAATTCTTGGAATAAATAAATATATACAAGTATCTGCATTTTTAGTGGGAGGCATGTGTACACCACCCAGTTTCATACATAGAACAAATTATGCTGTGGGTGTCATCTGTTTTGCATTGCAACAGCCAGGCTGTTCCTTTGGGAATCCCCCAGTGGCAGAAACTTTCCAGGTTAACAAAAGGCTTTTATTAAGACCAATCTAAATGACACAAAACAGTGTGCAAGCTTTCAAGCAACCCAGAACTCTTCATAAAGCTAGGGGAAAGCAGAAAATAAGATGTTTAAGGAAATGATCTTGAGTTTCTTTAAGTGCTTCCTGTGTAGGCTTGCCCTGTAGACTTAACCAGTGTTGTGTAGAGCTGGTATTGGGTAACATCTTTGAGATAAGGAACATGACAAAATGGCAGCCTCCAGATGTAACTATCAAAACCCAATTGTTAATCATACCTCTGACACCAAGTTTGTATTAGATCTGTTATGACAGAAATGTTTGATATTTAGAGTCATTGCCTCACCTTCTTTATCTCAGAAAGCCAAAGATGTTACCAGATACCAGCTCCATCCAGCACTGGATGCAGACAAAGGGCCTCAAGATCATGGCCTGTAACATCTCTTTTTTCCTTCTTTCCCACTTTTTAAACACCCATGAAGAGCTGAAGAATGGTTCTAGAGAACATTTGCACACAGTTTTGTGCCATTTAGGTTGGTCTTAATAAAAAGTATGACTTGGGGGGAAGTTTTGGTTTTGGACTGGACCAACATGTCTAGATGACCCCCCCCCCGCAGGCAATGGAAACCTGGAAATTGGGCTGCTACCAGGTTTCACCTAAAGCCAAATCTGAGGTAAATGTAAAGGCTCCCACCTGAGAGAACCATCTGAGGAATTTCACAGAAAGGAAATAGAACTTGGAGAAAATTCGCATAGATATACTTCTCTTAAAAAGAAAAGTCCACACAATCAGGACATATAATGTGCTTTGCTGGATCAAACCATCTAGTCCAGCATCCTGTTTCAAACAGTGGCCAATCAGTTGCCTTGGAAAGCCAACAAACAGGGCATAAAGGCCAAGGCCTTCCTCTGATTTTGCTTCCTAGCATTTGTATTCACTTCCTCTTTACTTCCTCTTGACATGAAGCATCCCTTTACTTATTATGGTTAATAGCTATGAAAATTTTTATCCTTCATCAATCTTTCTAATCTCCCTTGAAAATCATCTACGCTTGTGGCCATCATTACATCTCTTGGCAGTGAATTCCACAAGTTCATTAGTTGTTGAGTGAAGAAGTACTTCCGTTTTCTGTCTTGAATGTGGTTGTTCTGTCCTGAATATAGTAGACTAGGGATGGGCACAAACCAGGAAAATGCAGTTTGGTTTGGTTTGTGGTTCACGGAGTGCCCGGTTCACGAACCATGAACTATCATGAACTTTTAGCTGCCAAACAAGGTGTTTCTGTTTCTGAGGTTCATGACATGGTAGAACAGCCACCCAGTGTGCTAGAAATGCCAAATTTGCAGGGGATCTCTGATTGACTCTCCTATACTTGCCCTCCAAGTTTGGTAAGGGTTGGATTTACAGGGCTCGAGTTATGCCCCCCCCAAAGGTGGCCCTAGGAAAGTGCTTTCTGGGGAAATGACAGGTCCAGGTTCAGGATGGTTCAGGGCTGCATAGAATGGACCATGTGCAAACTAGAGATATTAAATTTGCAGCCCCCCCCCCGATGCTCCTCTAACAAGCCGCCAAGTTATGTGCACATTGGACTTCAGGGTTCTGAGTTATGTTCCCCCAAAGAAGATGCCCCCAGGAAAGTGCTTTTGGGGGAAATGTCAGATGTAGGTTCAAAAGTGCAAACTACACATCAGACACACAGGAAACCGACTGGTGTTTCCAAGGCTGGAGAATTTCATCCCTCCCCCATTGCTTTGAAGTTGCTTTGAAGTTTGGTAAGCCTTTTGACTGAGCAGAGACAGTCTGTCTGGAAATATATGGGCTGAGTTCAGACTGGCAGTTTGAAGCGGGAGCCAGTCGTGGCAAAAAAGCCCCGGGACAAACTATTCCAGGTTTTCCCGGTCACACGGGGCTGACTGATGTGGGAGCATACCGGGAGGAGGCACACAGGAGTGTTCAGACTGCTGGCCTGGAGGCGCAGCTGTAAACGGCTTTTTCCTGGTAAATCATCTGGATACCTATGTGTGTATGAGTGCATGAGCTCATATGCGCTCATGCACTCATATATTCATAGGCATCCAGCCGATTTGGGGAGGATCCTGTTGCGCCTGCACTGCATTGGGAGGTAGAGTAGAGCACAGCCAATCATATCACTGCTGCCTTATGTGCAACACGGGTTGCTCCCGGCTTTTCGACTGAGCGTTCACACTTCCGGGAAGCAGAATGCCACAGGATAAAGGCACTCTCCGGGATTTGCTACCACTTTCAACAGGTATCTTTTAATCCCGGGAGCGAAGTGGAACAGCACAGGTTGCCTATGGGCGGGGAACACGAGGCAGATGCCTGTGTGAACGCCCCCTTTAATCTGCTTGAAAAACGTGGCTGAAACGTGGCTATAGTGGGGCAAATTGCCAGTCTGAACTCAGCCATCCATTCACAGACCAGTACAAGCTACCTAGACCAGCTTGAAAGTTCATGGAAATTTTGTGCTGGTTGACCTGCCATGAACTTCAGTTTGCAAACCACAAACTGGCCAAAATTTATCATGAACTTTAGTTTCATGAGCTGGTTCATGCCCTAACATAGACTAACAAGACAATTTGGCCACATTTTTGTTGAGTTAAAATATTTATGTCTTGTCTTTTTCTCCATTCATGGAGGCACCAGACAACTTACCTAAACAACATAACAAAAAGGGCAAACTGTAAAACAATGAAAACCAATGAAACATTTAAAAACACAGACCAAACTAGGCATACTGAGAACTTCATGGCAAACATGACTGCCAGGCAAATACACCATGTTCAGACTCCCTCTCAATTACACAAGATGTGAGCTCCTGATTGGTTCATCTCAATGCTCTCTGGTGAAATTCAGTTCAAGTAGAGGACCATGACAAGGAAAGCTGCTTCATCATGGAAGCTTACACTTGTTTTTGCTCAGTTCAGCAACATCTCATTTACCAGAGAAGATACAGTATCTCCTGAGTCATATTTGTTCAAGTGAGATAGGCACAAAGCACAGAATCATCTTCTTTTTGTGCCTGTCAGGTCAAATGACTACTTCTCATGGCCAACATTAGATAGAATGTTCTTGTGCCTTTGCAGTCAGTGAAAACTATTTGAAAAGTAATCACAAGAACAGATCACAGGCTAGTTTCATGTGCACCAAAATACTTAGTTTCAACTTAAAAAAAACCCCAACCTCTCAAGTTGTTGTCCCCCCATTTAACTCCAGGGTCTTTCAAAGCTTGCAGGTGCTGATGGCAATAAACTCTAGCCACGTGAGCAAGCAGCGTAATAATGTGAAAAAAACACATCTGAATGTATTTGGATACATACAAATGGCTCACCAAATAATCAGCTGCCTGGTTGTGACCTGAGAGCAATATGTGAGCCAAACTGGTGGGTGGGTGGAGCATGCCTAAACAAAGTGGCCTCAAAATTCTCAGCTTCTCCTCTGAAACAGCCTTCAAGCAAATCATCAGTCTCTGAAGAGGGTCCTTAAACAATACTGCTTTGCAGTGCCCTCCTCACTTCTACTGGAAACCATTCCAGAACATGAAGCCACAGCTGGAAAAAACTTGTGATTGAATGGTGACTGATGTCATGACCTTCAGTGTGGGAACAGCCTGGAGACATTGCTGGAAGGATCTGGTTTGGCATACACATTTATATCAGGAGAGACAGCCCTTTAAGCATGTGGGTCCCTGACTTTGAAAGGCTTTCAGGGTAAGATTGGCATTGACTGGTGTGCTTGATCTTCTGGAACACTTCTGGAAGTCAGCCATTTTGTGCATGTGTGTCCTTCTAGTTATGGAGACATAGCTGTTCTCAAAGTAAAATAGAGAAGGGTTTGTTATCAACATATGATCACTAGGGGCCCAGATCCCTAGGACTCATGGGCAGGGTTGGGGCAAACTTACCAGATGCTGGAACAACATGAAGGGCCTATGTCACCCAGGACCAGAAATGAATGTGATGTGCCTACATCACCCAGAAGAGACACAGTCACGTTGATAACGTGGGGGGGCACTCTGGTTTTTGAACAAAACTCTGTGGTTTGAAACTAATTCTACAATAGAGTTTTGCCCCAAAACCAGAGCACCCCCCCCCCGACATCACCAATATGCCTTCGTCACTTCCAGGTGACGTATGCATGTTGTGTTTATTATTTCTAGCTTCTTGCCTGTTTTTTGGGGGGATGATTTCCCCCCTCCAGCCAGCTAGCCAGTGCTGGGGGGGGGGAGCGCTGGAAACTGGGGGATCCCCCATGTGCCAGGGGGGACCTGGAAACCCTAATGAAAATGAAAGAGCATACACAATTCATGGAAACAAACTTAAAGTTTCTAGTATTTCCTCTGTGTATGTCACAAGGTGCCCTCCCTGTAATGTTCAGGCTTCATTTTATTAATCTTGTAGGTTCTCACTGTCTTTCCAGGCTTACTACAGACATACCAAAGCACTTGGATATTTTGTCTCAAGGGCCATAAATAGTATTCTGTCTTACACAAGTGCTGCGGTGCTTTGAACACACCTATTAATATCAGCTGTGGAGACTTGATGTAGTTTGTCTGCTCCAGTATCTTCCCTGTAAACAACATTTTTAAAACCCATACATTTGAATGAGATCCTCATATAGATATGGATGTCCCAAGGCTCTCTGTGTTTTCTTTCACAAAGGTTTCTTGCGCTATTTCCTGTGATTGTTGAAGCAGCTTGTTAAGCTGGAATTCACCCATTTTATGCCAATTAGCATTGTGTAGAATCATTTCCATTTCAGTTCCTACCAGTGTTCCCTCTAAGCTGAGTTAGTGTGAGCTAGCTTGCAGTTTTTTACCCTCTGGCTCACACATTTTTGTCTTTGCTCAGGAAGGATGGCTATGTTGTTGTTGTTCAGTCACACAGTTGAGTCTGACCCTTTGCAGCCCCATGGACCACATCACGTCAGGCCCTCCTGTCTTCCGTCATGCTCTGGAGTTTGCTTAATTTCATGTTCGTTGCCTCGATAACACTGTCGTCGAATCTGCATTTGCATTTTTAAATCAGTTTTGTGCTGCTGTGACACAGTCAAGCATAGAAAAAGACAGCATCACAGCAGCATGAAACTGATTTAAAAATGCAAATGCAGATTCGACGACTGTCTAACCATCTCATCTTTTGCTGTCCCCTTCTTCTTTTGCCTTCAGTCTTTCCCAGCATCAGGGTCTTCTCTAGTGAGTGCTCCCTTCTCATTTGGTGGCCAAAGTATTTGAGCTTCAGCTTCAGTATCTGGCCTTCCAGGGAACAGTGAGGGTTGATTCAATCTCCTTGCAGTTCAGGGGACTCTCAAGAGTCTTCTCTAGCACCATAATTCAAAAGAATCTATTATTTGGTGCTCGGCCTTCCTTATAGTCCAACTCTCACAGGCATACAGTACTACTGGGAATACCTTTCCTTTGACCATACAGACTTTTGTTGGCATGGTGCTGTCTCTACTTTTTAATATGCTGTCTAGGTTTGCCATCACTTTCCTCCCAAGGAGCAGGCTACAGAGCAAACTAATTTATGCAGTAGCCAAATCAGTCGCTCACAACTTTAATGCTGGTAACTCACAAAGTAGAATGTTTGCTCACAAGACTCCACAACTTAGAGGGAGCATTGGTTCCTACCCTTTCACCAGAACCTATCAAGGTGTAATGTTGTTGGCAGTTCATTGGCGGCAGCAAATTCTAGTAAGGTCTCCGTAAAAAACTTGTAACAGCTGCTCCTTCTTGCCTGTTGCTGGGCACTGGACATGTTCATCTGTCAATTCTTGACAAACCACGCATAGGTCCCATTCAGTTTTAATAGGATCTTGACTTCCAGGATCTTTGGGCATATCTGTCAGTTTCAACCACTTAGCTATGGTGAGATTGAATAAATGGGAAGAGATAATGAGCATAATTGAGGTAATGCTGTGCTACAGGAAGTGTGGCTGCTTACAGGAAGGAAGGGATTAAAGGGATTTGCAGAGAACCTCAGCGTCAACGATCTTAGTCTTTCCGTACTGTCAAATCAGACTATAGTTCTGCCTTTAAAAATGGCTGAAGGTCATTGCAAGAGCAATCTCGCTGGAGAGCTTGAGTGGTGTAGTAATTAACATATTGGGCTAGGACTGGAGAGACTCAGTTTCCAATCCCCACTTGGCCAATGGCATACCTTCAGGACCGCCTTTCCTGGTATGTCCCCCAAACAGCATTATGCTCTAGTGACCAAAATCCGCTGGTGGTTCCTGGCCCAAAGAGCACCCAGATCTCCTCAACCAGAGTCAGGGTCTTTTCAGCCCTGGTTCCAGCCTGGTGGAACACTCTTCCAGAAGAGATCAGGGCCCTGTAGTGCCCGTTACTGTTCCACAGGGCCTGTAAAACAGAGTTGTTCTGCCAGGCCTATGGTTGAGGGCAGTGATGGGCTCCTTTCTGATGGATTTCATCTACAATTGGCCTCCTCCTCCTCCTCCTCCTCCTTTCTGCCCTCCCCTTCCCCTTCCCTTCTCATCAGATGGTTATATTGCCTTCTATAGGAACGCTATCTTTTAGCTGTATGTATTTTATGGACTTTATGATATTTATTGTAATCACCATAATTTCTAGTGTATTTATTGTATTTTTAATTTTTTTTAGAATCTTGTATGCTTATCAAATTGATGTTACCTGCTTTGAACTGGTTCCAGGAGAGCAGGTCATCATCATCATCACTGGGTGACCTTGGGCCTAACCTACCTCACAGAACTTTGGTCTATCATTGCTTTCCAGGGCATGAACAAGTCCCAATCCAGATGCTGTACTCTGGATCCTTGCCACTCCACTATGTTTGTGGAAAGGTCATGCATTTCCTAACTGGCCCTATAAAGGGGGATGGTTCCTGATGTAGCCGTGTGGTTTAACAAGATTCTTTTGTCATGGGATTTTTGCTGCCAGTTGCATCGCAACTTAATTCTCATGCCATCATCTACATGCCTCTTCCAAAAGTTAGGTGTGTCCGTCCTTCTTATTCCTTCATCCCATTGGCTGTTCCCAATGTCTTGATGGGAATAAGTTCTTCAGTCCAACAGCTCCCATCACAAGACTGGTGTGGAAGAGGACTCTTGTTGTAGAACAAAGCTACTTCTGTCTTCTTGGGCTCCTTTTAACTTCCATAAACAAATTCCTCTCTTTCTGTCTTTCATACTCTCTCTCAATTGACCAAGATGAACAAGTTTCTTCTTCTGGGCTTTTCTGCTCTACTCTTCTATGCAGTTGGTAAGTACCAGATTTTAAAAGAAGAGAACAGTATGGGGAATTTTTTTCAGGATAAGTTTATATGAATATTCAGCAGGAGGGATTGTGTTAGATGTAGATGCTGGACAGGATACTTTTTTCCTGATTATGCCATACAAGGTATTCAAGTGTCAGGGAGGGTGGATTCTGATGTTTTGTCTCTCCTCATCTGACCTTTGCCCTTAATTTGGAGGTACTCCTCTGTCCATAGCTTGCTCAGGTTTCCCATTCTGACTTGCACCACAGTGGTTCAGCAATATCGTAGGGATGCCAGCCTCCAGGTGGATTCTGGGGATCTTCTAGAATTACAACTCATCTCTGGACTGCAGAGTTTTCCCAGATAAAATAGCTGCTTTGGAGGGTGGACTCTATAGCATTCTAACTCACTGAGGTCCCTGTCCTCCCTAGGCTCCATCCCCAAATCTCCAGAAGTTCCCCAACCTGAATCTGGCAACCCTAACCCCCCATCCCCCACCAGTGGCCACGGAGGACCTGGCAACCCTAGCCATCACCGAAACATGTCCTTGGCACAATGTCTGTCTGTAAGCATGGTTTTGGGAGATTGAATCCAAAAGATTGTAGACAGAATGGAAGGCAAATTTAAGACTTTGTGTGTATGAAGTGGCATCAAACTGCTGCCAATTTATGAGGATCCCAGAAGATTTTCAAGGCAAGAGACATTCAGAGGTGGTTTGCCATTGCCTGCATCTGTGTAGCGACCCTGGACTACCGTGGTGGTCTCCCATCCAAGTACTAACCTGGGCCAGCCCTGCTTAGCTTCTGAGATCTGATGAGGGTGGGCTAGCCTGAGCTATGCAGGTCAAGGTAAGTTCAGTCTAAGGCAGAACAAATAAATTCAAGATGTTGAACTACAGGAGGATTTTCAGATCAGTTTTACTTCCCCTACAGGTCTGTTGGAGACTCCCTTAAACCAGCTGGCTAGTCTTATTAGCCTGCGGCAACAAGAGTCCAGTGGTACAAAAAAGACTAAAAGAATTTATTCCAGGTGATCAGCCATGTTGTTCTGAAGCAGCAGAACAGATTTAGAGTCCAGTGGCACCTTTTAGACCAACAAAGGTTTATTCAAGGTGTGAGCTGTCGTGTGCAAGGCACACTTTTTCCAATACAATGGAATGGGAGGTACGGTTCAAACTCATAGACAGGGTGAACAGCTTGTTATTTAGCTTGCTGTTTAGTGGGGGGTTTTCTTGCATAACTTAAAACATCTTCATCATGTTACATGTAAATTTGCTGTTCAGCCTGTCTATAAGTTTGAACTCTACCTTCCATTCCAGTGTATCTGAGGAAGTGTGTGTGCACACAAAAGCTCATAACTTGAATAAACTTCTGTTGGTCTTAAAAGGTGCCACTTGACTCTAAATTTGTTCTACAATTTATTCCTGCATAAGCTTCTGTGAGTCATAGCTCACTTCATTAGATGCATGAAGAGTGCATCAGTTAAGCAGATACATCTCAGGGATCTGATGAAGAGCGTTCTGACTCACAAAAGCTTACGTTGGAATAAATTCTCTTAGTCTTTAAGGCAGCACTGAACATCTATTTGATTTCCCTTGAGCAAAACATTTATTTATTTATTATCAAATTTATACCCCACCCTCCCCGCAAAGCAGGCTCAGGGTGGCTTCCAATAATATAGATACAGAATAAAAACATACATAATACATAATTAAAATATCACAGTTAAAACAATACATTGCAAATTGATACATTACAAAATGCTAGCAGCAGTTAGAAATTCAGTCAGATGGAATGGTTTCAAATGGATTTCCAGCTTTCAACATGGAAGTGCTTAGATGTTATTCTGCTCGTCAGCTCTTATGGCAGCTGCTCGATGATGACATTGCGGGTCGTGTGCTACAGTGGCAGCAGCCCCTAATTGTATACCTGGCGGAAGAGCTCCGTCTTGCAGGCCCTGCGGAACTGTGAGAGGTCCCACAGGGCCCTGATCTCCTCTGGGAGCTCATTCCACCAGGTAGAGCCACCACCGAAAAGGCCCTGGCCCTTGTAGCAGCTAGTCTGGCCTCCCTCGGGCCAGGGAGGGTCCAACAGTTTTGAGACCCAGACCGTAGTGCTCTCTGGGGTATGTGCGGGGAAAGGCGGTCCTGTAGGTATGTTGAACCCCAGCCATATAAGGCTTTAAAGGTAAGAATCAGCACCTTGAAGCAGACTCAGTATGCTATAAGCAGCCAGTGCAGTGTCCTTAGCACAGGCTGTATGTGCTCCCATCTAGGGAGACCCATCAGCAGCCTGGCCATGGCATTCTGCACCAGCTGCAGCTTCTGAATCTGCGACAAAGGCAGCCCCATGTAGAGAGCGTTACAGTAGTCTAGTCTCGAGGTAACCATCACATAGATCACTGTAGCCAGGTCAGCACGGTCGAGGAAGGGAACCAACTGCCTAATCAGCCTAAGATGATAAAAGGCTGACTTGGCAGCAGCTGCTACCTGGGCCTCCATGATAAGGGAGGGATCCAGGAGCACTCCCAAACTCCGAAACTCTGGCACTGGGACCAAGAAAGCCCCCCCAAAGATTGGGAGTGGGATCCCTGCCCCCAAACTCCCTTGACTCAGGCACAGGACCTCAATTTTCACTGGATTCAGCTTCAGCCACCCAGCCATGGCCTGCAGAGCTCGATCCAGGTCTTCTGGTCTGGAGTCCGACTGGCCACCTAGCATCAGATAGAGCCGGGTGTCATCAGCATACTGGTGACCACCCATCCCATACCTCTGGGCAATCTGGGCAAGGGGGTGCATATAGATGTTAAATAACATTGGGGACAGCCCAGCCCCTGAGGCACATGACATTCAAGTGGGTGCCTCCTGGACTGCTGTTCCCCTAGCACCACCCTTTGTCCCTGACCCTGGAGAAAGGAGACAAGCCACTGCAAGGCAAGCCCCCTAATCCCCACATCAGCAAGGCAGTAGTAACTGGTAGTCGACTGTGTCAAATGCGGCCGACAGATCTTACAACAACAGTACCGCCATTCCGCCTCGATCCAGATGTCTCCGGAGGTCATCAGTCAGAGCAACCAGCACTGTCTCCATCCCATGACCTGAACAGAAGCCAGACTGGAAGGGATCTAACACAGAAACGTCATCCAGAAAACCCTGCACTTATATTGCCACCGCCTTCTCTACCAATTTGCCCAAATAGGGCAAAATGGAGACCAGCTGATAGTTGGCCAATTCGGATGGGTGTTTTTTTCAAGAGACAGTGGACCATCACTTCCTTGAGTGCCGCAGGGAACTGCCCCTCTAAGAGGGACTTGTTGATAATCTCCTGTAGGGCACCTCGAAACCCCTCATGACCAGATTTAATAAGCCAGGAGGGGCACAGATCAAGACTGCAAGAGGTTGGGCGCACAGCTGCGAGTAGACAGTCAACTTCCTCCAGCCTGAGAGGGTCGAAGTAATCCAGGATCGAAACCGAAGATGTGCAATGGGCCTCAAGCTTGCTCACTGTTTCAAGTGTGGCGGGGAGGTTGCGGCAGAGCGCCAAGACTTTATCCACAAAATAGCTCGCAAAAGCCTCACAGCCAATGTCCAATTCCCTAGTATTTGGTCTGCCCTGTGGCAGAGCTGTTATCGACCAAATCGTTCTAAATAATTGGGGGGTGAGAGCTAGTCGATGCAATCGCCCCCACATAGAAATCCCTCTTTGCAGCCTTGACTGCCAACATTCAGTTTTTGCTTGATGTAACTATGTCAACAGGTGGAAGTCCTGTGAAAATTAACTCAAAATATTAAAAAAATTAGTGGTGACTGTTTTGTTTTCCTGCCAACTGGGATGACATGTTTCAGGACTGTATTCCTTATCTGTTGGATCCTCTTTGCCAGATTTCAAGCAGATAGGTGAATCCATTCAATTTCTGTGGGCACCTAAAAGCAACATGTATTTCTGGTTAAATGTCCAGGGACAGTGTCCCCAGTGAAATTATTCTATCTGCCCATTTTCAGAATGAAAGGAGAAAGTGCTCATGTTTTTTTAGGCAATTAACATTCTCACTTGCATAGTGAGGCATTTGGTAACCCCGAGGCATTACAGGGAGGCATCTGGTAACCCCGAGAAGTCAAGCAACAAGGCACAGCCTAGGGAGAGCTATTTGGCACCCTAGGGAAGGCAGGCAAAGGGAAGGCAGGACAGAGACTGACATTTGGCAAGCTAAGAAAACAGACAGTTTTACAGAACAGCTACAGGGATGAGTTTAAAAGGCCGGTATTAGAAGTTATTTGGCACTTCTGAAAAGGCAGAAACAATAAAACAGAAGCAGGGGTGGCCAAACTTGCTTAACGTAACAGCCACACAGAATAAATGTCAGATGTCTGAGAACCACAAGACCTGAACAAATATCACACACACATTTTTATTGAAAAACATGCAAATTTGCTTTTCATTAACATTAAATTGGACTGTGTGAAAGAGCTGCATAAGGCTCCGGAGCTGCAGTTTGGCCACCCCTGGATTTATTTTTATTTATTTATTTATTTTGAGATTTATACCCCGCCCTATCCAGTAGCTCAGGGTGGCTGCGATGAAGGATAGTGCGATGAGGGAGGCACAGAGCCAAAAACTTGACCTCCCAAGAAGGCAGGTAGCTTGGCAGAAAGGTCACAAAATAATATATATTTTCTCCATTTTATCCTCAAAACAACCCTGCAAGGTAGGTTCAGTTAAGAGTGTATGGCTCAATCTGCATCTAGCATTTGCTCCATTGTTTTAATAAACTCACACTGCAACAGAAAAAGATGGCGGCTCAAAAGTACATTCAAATCCCCTGAGGCAATGCCGTACTGACTGCAGAGTCACCCCTGAATGGCATAAAATGGCCATAAATCTATGCAGACTGTTACCATAAAACTGAGAGATCAAATGAAGTGAAAGTGTCATGCAGTCTGGACACTGCCATAAAATCCAACAATCAATCAAAGTGAAAGTGTCACGCAGTGCCGAGGGGAACTTCTGTTCCAACCTGGGTTTGTGTCAGTTCCCTCAGATAGTCAGTCAAACACCAGGCTTCTTCAGAAGATAGTGTTTATTACAAGACAATGCTGAAGGTGCAGTAACATGCTCTTTGTGAGTGATACTTTGAAACAGCAAGCAATCTAAGTTATAGCCCATTCAAATGCCCCCCCACCCCCTGAGCCAATAGCTACCTTGCGCACGCGCACGTGAAAACCCCAAAGCGAAAGTTTAAGAAAATAACCCAGACCAGTAAATTCCCAGCGCCAGGATGGCAGCGACATGAGACCCAAGGGCAGGCAAAGTTGATAAGATACAAAACAGACACTACTAAATCAGTGAGAGACTAGAGGCACCAAACCCTCCTGCGTTCCAACAGTTGAATGAATGTCTCCTTCTATGTTACAGTGGCAGGGTACCTGACAGTTCGGTAAAACAGCAAAGCAAATGCTAGATGCAGATTGGGCCTGTGACAGCAAAGGGGATGTGAATCTAGTCTCCCAGATCCTAGTCCAACACAGTAACAACTACACTACAAAAAATACATACTTGCATGCATCCACAAACCTTAGCTTGTGCACATACAAACATATGTACATACATACATACATACATACAGTTTGGTGTAGTGGTTAGGAGCGCAGACTGCAATCTGGGAGAACCAGGTTTGATTCCCCACTCCTACACATGCAGCTGCTGGTGTGGCCTTGGGCCAGTCACAAGCTCTTTCAGAGCTGTTCTCTCATAAGTAGTTCTCAAAAGAGCTCTCTCAGCCCCACCTACCTCACAGGGTGTTTGTTGTGGGGAGGGAAAGGGATTGTAAGCCACTCTAAGGCTCCTTTGGGTAGTGAAGGGTGGAGTATAAATCTAATCTTCTCCTCTTCCTTCATATGTACATACATACACATACATACACACACCACTAAATAGACATACACATAAATAATAAATGCCATTTGGCACCATTTTACCAGGGCTTTTTATTTCTCTTTATCTGTTACCAATCATAGTGCCTCCAAACTTACCAGGAAGAGACTGCTTACCTGGATGTGGCCTCAGAATGTGTACTGTTTGGGTTGCTGCATCTCAAAAAAGGATATTGCAGGAAGAAGGGCAACCAAGATGATTAGGGGGTCAGAGTACCCCCCTATGAAGAAAGCCTAGAGATTCTGCGACTTTTTAGTACAGACGAAATATGGAAAGGGGGAGGCATGATAGAGGTTTACACAATGATGCACAGGGTGGAAAAAGTGGATAGAGGGATCTTTTTACCCCTTTCTCATAAGACTAGAACTTGGGCCATGCAGTGAAGTTGTTGGGGAATACATTCAAGGCAAACAAAAGGAAATACTCCTTTACTCAACGAGTAATTAAACTGTGGAATTCATTGCTGAGGGTGACAGTGGTCCAATCTGCATTGGTCTTTCCTGCCATTGTGTCACCGACCCCACATCATCTAACAAATGTCTATCTGCATCTCATTCCACATCTGTTCTTGTATTGCTTCACCTCAGCATCAGCTGCCTGCATCGCTTTATTGCCATTTAGTGGTGACTCCAAGGTCACTATGGTGCCTCACTGAATTATGTGGATTTGGTTTTAAGGTGGTTTAATTGCTCCTCCTGCCTTCCAAGCCACTGTGAGCGATAAGCAGACAACTGCAGCTGAATTCCCACCCACCCCATCTTTTCTAAAGAGGCATTCAGACTGTCACAAAGAAAACAAATTAGCTGAAAATACAATCGTCTGTGTTTAAAAGCAACCAGGGAACATTTTTCTGCAATCATATTTGGGGGGGGGTTGGAAGCCCACCCACCCCTGAACCATGTGTTATTTCCTGGGGCAGTCCCCAGAATGCCCTGCCTGGCAACCACTGGGTGTTTTGTGTTTTTAACCCAGCTCATTCAGTCTTTCCTGCCCCCCCCCCCACCAGGTCACCCCCTTTTACTTTCTGTGGGGGGGGGAGTCGTGGGTGCCATTTCGTCCCTGCAGTGCAGTGAAGTGCAGTGCCCTGCCAGTGCCCCCGAGAGGCTGCTCCCCCCCCCCCACGATCTCCCTAAACATGATGTAGACACCGAGCTTTCATACTGAGCCAAATGGGAGGCAATGGAAGCCAGTGCCAGTGCTGAAAGAAGCAGCGTTACACAGCAGAGGCAGACTGGGCCAGTGATGGCCACAACTATAGAAAGCTTTAGAAAGGGGTTAGACAGATTCATGGAGGAGAGGTCCGTCACTGGGCCACTAGTCATAATGTCTGAAAAGAGCCTCCCTGTACAGAAGAAGAAGAAGAGATTGGATTTATACCCCACCCTTCACTACCCAAAGGTGTCTCAGAGTGGCTTACAGTCTCCTTCCCCTTCCCCTCCCCAGACACCCTGTGAGGTAGGTGGGGCTGAGAGAGCTCTTGACAGAAACTGCTCTTTTTCAAGAACAGCTCTTATCAGAACTATGGCTTGCCCAAGGTCATCCAGCCAGGTGCAAGTGGAGGAGTGGGGAATCAAACCTGGTTCTCCCAGATTAGAGTCCGCGCACTTCACCACTACACCACAGAGGCATCAAATGTCTCCACACTAGTGCTGGGAGGCAGCAGTAGGGGGAGGGCCTTGGCCGCTATGCCTGGTTTGTTTGGCCCTCCAGGGCCACACAAAGGAAGGGGCAAAAAACCCAACCCCAAAATGGAATTGGATATACCTAAAAGGTTGAGGTTACAAGCATACATTAAAACAAGATGAAATAAAATATAACTTTAATATTACAGTGCTCTTAAATAGTTCATGAAAACACTGTGCAGTTTGTGTGTGACATGTATGGCCTAAAGGCCTATTTTGTTTTGTGTTTCTTAATGAACTATTTTAAGTATCCAGTTCCATGGTCCTCCAGGAAACAGGCTGGCCGCTGTGTGCAACAGCTATGCTGGACTAGTTGGGCCAGTGGCCTGATCCAGCAGACTGTGCTTCAGCGAAAGCAGAACAGTTGCTGCCCCTGCAGTCAAGAACCAGTCAGGCATGTGACTAAACCTATGGTTGCCTTCAAACGTGTCAGCCATATCTTCAGCTGGCATCACTGCTATTTCAGCCACCAGCAATTAGGCACACATTCAAGAATGTTGCTGCATGAGACCTCAGTAAAAAAAAAAAAAAGGACCAAGTGCCCTGTGGCAACTTAAAAGTGTTGACACATCAGTGATCGAAATCTGGAGCCCCTGCTTTACCAGGTGCATGACGTGTTTAAGAACAAACGGCCAGTCTTTCCAATGCCACTGGACTGTGCGATGCGCATTTACTTATTTCATTGCCATTCCACTCCCTCCATACTGATGGACCTCATGATATCATATATGAGATTCCCAGTGAGTTTACCTCCAAGGCACTGAACACACCCTGATGTGCAGAGCTGCTGCATCACGTGCCATGATCAGACGATGCCCTGGGAACAGCTACACGGCGAGTTTATGGAAAGTGGGTCAGATTCCATTCAGAGTCCCCAACTTCATTGCTACCCAATAATTCTGTGCTTCATTACATGTTAATTAATTAATTAGGGGAGGAGAGGCTTATTGGTCGAGCATCTGCTTTGCATGCAGACAGTCCCAGGCTCAGCATTTAGCATCTCCAGTTTGATAGTCAGTTTGGTATAATGGTTAGGAGTGCAGACTCTGATCTGGGAGAACTGGATTCAATTCTCCACTCCTCCACATGCAGCTGCTGGTGTGACCTTGGGTCAGTCACAAGTTCTTTCCGAGCTGTTCTCTCATGAGCAGTTCTCTCAGTGCTCTCTCAGCCCCACCTACCCCACAGGGTGGCTGTTGTGGGGAGGGGAAGGGAAAGGAGACTGTAAGCTGCTCTGAGATTCTTTTTTTTTTTTAACCTCTCTTTATTTCAACAGGCTTTCACACATATAATCTTCCCACTACCGTGATACAAGATTTTTTTTCCCCCACCCCACCCCCCTCCCCTCAGTCCGTCCCCCTGCTCTTCTTTCTTCATTGCTTCAGCCACGGGCACAGAATCCGAAGTTTCCAGTAGGCATCCTTCATGGCTTCGTCCTCCTTGATGTAATCGAAATACGATGACCATTTCTTGCTTGTTTGCGTCTTCTTTTCCTCCCAGGTGTTCTCTTCCGTTGTCAGGGTCACTATATCTGATTGAATATATTCAAACAGATAGTTATTCCAATTCTCCATTGTCCACTTATTCTTGTCTTTCCATCCTAATGCTATGACTGCCTTTCCGGCTAGTATCATTGCCTTAACTACCTCTTGATATGTGCTTTCTATTCTCTCGATCTTTAAGGTTCCTAATGTCATTAAGTTAACATCTATAGGTATTGATACACCTGTCCTTTCCTTTATTCTGGCTAATATTTCCTTCCAAAACTCCTGGACTTTGGCACATTCCCACCACATATGTGCTCTGAGATTCTTTTGAGTAGTTAAGGGTGGAGTATAAATCCCATATCATCATCAACTCCTCCTCCTCTCTTCTCTTAAAAAGGCTCTGGTGGTAGGTGATAGAGAAACCTCCACCTGAGACCTTGGAGAGCTGCTGCCTGGCAGAGTAGAAAACATTGACCTCGATGAACCAAGGGTCTGAATCAGTATAAAGCAGCTTCATGGGTTCACTACTCACAGCGTCTAGCTTTTGTGAGAGGGGGTCAAGGTATTTACAAGGGCAGTTCTCTGAGCCCTTCTGCCTCCCTCAGTGCCACTGAGACAGTCTCGAGGAAAGCTCTGGATAAATTGGCAGCCTCACCTTCATGGCTGGAGGCTGTTGAGACTTCCAACCATGCTGTTACTCAATCGAGCTTCATAGAGGGTCACTCACCCACTTTTTGCCGCCTTCTTCATTTCTGATTGGCTGCTTCTAGAATCCAGAAAATATACCCCTGGGTGGGGGTGTCTTTCATTTGTGGTGAATGAGCTTCAGTTTCCAAAGTTATTGGTTCACTCCCCTCCCCCCAACACAATTATTCAACATGGCCCATAGAGGGAAGTAGCAGAAACCACAGCATCCAGTTCTAATAAACAGCAAGAAGCATTGTGTGAAGGTCATTTGGCTGCTTCCTCAGAATATGGTAACTCCATTAGAGAATTAGACACGAAGCTGCTCACACTTAGCATTTCTGATGACTAGTGATAACCCATCAGATGCCACTGGTCAATTCTATTTATGAACATCCAAAGCTCTGTCTTTCTCTGTCATGGGAATGCTTCTAATTCTCCAGGACTTTATCAAATCCTTGTTTTTTTAAAATTGCACTTTTAGCTTGCAACTGTCACCCACATCTTGTTGGTATGAAATCCACAAAGCCATTATATGTTATATAAAAGATCCCTCCTCCTTTCTTCCTCCCACCCGATAATTTCACTCTGCTTATGCCTTCCACATAGGCTGAGTTCAGATTTGCCCCACTATAGCCATTTTTCAGCCACGTTTCCCAACTGGATTATAGGGGCCGTTCATACAGGCACATCTGCCTGGCGTTCTTCACCCATCGGCAACCCGCGCTGATCAGCTGTGCTCCTGCGTTTAAAAACTACCTCTTTAAAGTGGTAGCAAATCCCAGAGAGTGTGTTTATCATGTGGCATTCCACTTCCCGGCCGTGTGAATGCTCGGCTGATAAGCCAGGAGCAACCCGCGTTGGGCAGACAGCAACAGCGCTTTGATTGGCCATGCTCCACTATACTGCCCAGTGTGGTGCCGCAGCAATGGGATCCTTCCCCAATTGGCAATGTGTTCATGGGCGCATGGGTGCCTATGCGCCCTTGCACACATCGCCGATTTACCAGGGAAAAGCTGCTGACAGTGGCGCCTCTGGGCCAGCAGTCTGAATGGTCCCGCATGCCTCCTCCCAGTATGCTCCCGCATCAGACGGCCCTGTGTGACCAGGAAACTATTCCAGGGCTTTTTTGCGACTGGCTCCCGCTGCAAAATGCCAGTTTGAACTCAGCCATAGTCTGTATTTTCTAAACCTCTGTCATGTTTCCCCTAAAGTAAAAACTGCTGAACTCTTCACCTTAGAACCCCTGGATTTCTTCTGCAGGCAGAAGGATTTCTACGCATGGACCATGGCTTTCTCCCCTTGTGGCAGCCTGAAATACTGCTCAGTCCTGCTGCTAGGGAGGCAGGATACCACTGAAGAGGGAGGGCAAGAAAGCTGTGTTTCAAAAGCAGAAATCCATCTGCGTGTAGAAAATCTGAGGAGATCAAAGCCTTCCCCTTCCCCCAGAACAGGACTTCTGCTGCAGAACATTCACCAAAGCCAGCCACAGCCCTGATGCCCTCTCGTTTTCATAATGGAGGAATGCCAAGCAAATCCAGGTGTCTTTGTTCTCCCTGCCAAATACTGATGAATGGGCATCAGATCCTTCCAGTTGTTTCCTGGTTTGCAGCACTCTCTACATGCCACCCAGGTACCTGAAATGCTGGCGACAGCAGGCGTTAATTCAACCAAGAGCAGCCACCCATTCTAGGGAGCCGGTATAGTGTGGTTAGATGGAGTACTGCAGTAGAACCAGGAAGAGCTGGGTTCAAATTCCTGCTTGCCATGGTTACCACTGGATTAGGTCAAGTCATTCTCTCAAAGTTGAGCCTACCTCGCAGGGTTGTTATGAAGATAAGCAGGGAAGGGGGGGAAAGCATGCTTGCTACCTGAGCACTGTCGCTCCCTTTCAGGACTGCAGTGCGCAGCTTATTTTGACAGAGGCCTACAGCAAAGGGGAAATATGTTTTCCCTTACTTGTTTAGCTTTCTTTTTGAACTGTCAGTTTTTCATGATTAAAAGAAGCTAAATAGATGCTCCATGCAGATTACAAAATGGGAGACAAAGTGGTAGGATGAGATGCTAGAGTTGTAAGCTATAAACTCTTCATACAAATGCAGCAATGTCACTACAACTCACTCCTCTCTATCCATTCCCATTCTTCAGTATCTACATACAGTTCTTTTGTGGGCTCATTTATCATGGGAATCTAAGCCTAACCCAACCCGTAAATAATAAGGAAACCTAGAGGCCACTCAAACCTGCTACCATTCATTTACTGCTAGCTGTAAGCGCCAAATGCTCAGAAGCAACACCGATAGTGGACAAGAATGGAGAGTTTAAGAATCAGGGGCAAATGTTATGGGAGTTCCTGGCAATACAAATCACATTTCAGTCCGATATCATGCTATCTGGCAAGCAAAACACATGATGTGTCCACTTTTACTGCTCCCTGGAGGTGACACAGACTTTAAAAAAGAAGAAGAAGAAGGATGTAGCCTCTCAGTGCTTGGAGAAGAATTGGAACTGTTTTTGAATATTTTTAAACAGCAATTTAAGACATAACAGATAACCCCTGTATAATATATTCACATCCATTGGAATTAAACATTCAAAGCTCCCTCAGGCATATCCTCCTTCCCTCCTTCCCTCCTTCCTCTTACCTGACATTATCTAGACCCAGAACGACTTAAGTTTAGTCAATCTCATCACTCCATTTCCTTGTGTTAGACCAATGGTCTTCAACTCTTGAGTTGGGACCCTCAGGTGGGTCTACTACTCATGGTTCATTCTGGCTTTAACATCGGTAAGGTAATAGCTCTTGCTCCCCCTTCCAGTTATGTGGCTCTGATGTCACATGCCTGCTGCTTGGTTAGTCCTGGATCTGGAAAGGCTGAAGACCACTGAGACAGAACAGACAGATATAACCTTCATCCAATGTGGATTAATGTGTGTATACCCCGATGGTGAATGAGGGCTTTGTGAAATCCAGAGGCCCTTTTCCTGAATTCATGATGTCTGTTTCCTGATTCCCCTCTTAATATTTCAGTCCATCTGTGACATGTAGAAAGGACAACATATCCACTTCTTTGTTGTATGTCTCACTGTGATGAAGTTGCTTCCCAAACTTGTTGTATGAAGAAACATAGGACTGGAGGATCCAACCAGCTTTTGTGCTGGTGAAACAAAAAAGAGGGTGTCACCTTTGATCACCAAAAGGAGTATGCTGAGAGTCATGGGAGCTGCATTCACTAAAAGCCATGGGAGACAGCAGCTGTAGCAAGCAAGGCTGTTTTGGTGAGAGTAGGCAGCTGGCAAAATCCAATCCATAATGTTCTTGTTGAGGGGATTTAAGGAACCTTCTCCAGATGGAAAATGGAGTTGGATCCATCCAGGGAGATCTACCTTTGGTGATGTAATTTATCATTGGTGAGAGTCTTGTGCAAGTTTCACATGCCTCGCTGTGGCAAAACACCTCTTGGGAGAATGTTCTGGGCACAGCTCCATCTTGTTAATTCCACAGGTTGTTGATGTCAGCATATTACGAGCAGTGTTTCTGCCTTTGGGCCTTTCTATGGAGCTATTACCCACAGATCATTGCAGGACTTTCCCACACATCTCTCTGAAATTCTAGGCTAATCCTAGTCATACCCCAGTGGTTATCAGTTCTGTAATTAATTGGAAAATAATGCTAGAAAAAGTTGAAGGCACAAGGAAAAGAAGAAGACCCAAGATGAAAGGGATGACTCCCATAATGGAAGCGACAGTTCGCAAGACTTCAGCAAGGCTGTCAATGAAAGGACATTTTGGAGGTCATTAATTCGTTGCATTGCCATAAGTCATAAGCGACTTGGCACCATATAAAACACACACATTAGTCCTAGAAGTTATCGCCCCTGCATGGTGTTCTATATCATTAAGTGTAAAGTGATGAAAAAGGGAGCAAAGATATCTGAACTCCATGGACAGTTTCATAATTAGCTGTTGACTATCTAGGAAAGTGAACCTGGTGGTCTTGTATGTATTTGTCATCTCACAACAGGATGGAAACATGTCATAAAATAAGCTGATCAGACAGCAAAGGAAATTTCATGTCTTTAAAAAGTCACAGAGTAACAAAAATAATAGCATAAATTAATAAAGTTTGAGTCCAGGGGCACCTTTAGGACCAACAAGTTTTTATTCAAGGTATAAGTTTCTGGGTGCATGCACACTTCTTCAAACTGTATGTCAAGAAGTGTGCATGCACATAAAAGCTTATACCTTGAATAAAACTTTGTTGGTCATAAAGGTGCCACTGGACTCAAACTTTGTTCTTCTGCTTTAGATAAACACGGCTACCCACTTGAATCTATCAGCATGAATGAATGACAGCTATAACTCTTACAATGCCCTATTTTCTTCTAACATAGAAGTGGAGTCACTGTCAAATAGTTCTTATTTAAAAAAAAAAAATGCTGTGGCTGCAATCCTATTAACACTTTCCTAGATTAAGCTCCATTGAAGAAAATTGGATTTATTTCTGTTTAGGGTTGCTTCCTATAAGTTTATTGGGGCCTATTAGACCCTGTAAGATTAAGCAAGTAGGTGTTCTGGGGGTGCAGAACAGGTTGTTATTTTATTTTAAGGGACACTTAAGGAAGCCCACAGTTTCCCTTGTGAGTTTGGAGTTGTGAATAGGACTGTCCTATGGGCTTGGTCTGAAATGGAATGTCTGAGGGGAACCAGAATCTATGACCCAAAAATGTAATTGTTCTTACCAGCGGTAGATTCCCCCCCCCGGTGAGCACCGGTTATTAGGAGGTGGCCCTCTGATGTCTTTATTAAAGCCCCCTCAGTAGTTTAAAGGATTTTACCCCCCCCCAGTTGACTGGAAAGAGCCTATGTGTATCGGGGGGACGACGACGACAGGAGATGTATATAGATGGATTCACACATATGAAAAGACTGAGAGAAACCGACTTCATAGATCTAATTTGAGGCAGTTGACCTGCTGGCCTGTAGGAGTACTTCTTTGCCTCCATATATGTACTGCTGGTATATTTGTAAATAAAAGCAAATACAACAAAAACACCCTTAGTCTCCAGTGGCCTTTTCTCCCAAAACAATCACCATGTTTACTGCCCCAGAAGAGGGGAGAGGGATATATTATAAGCAGCAGCAGCTCATGAAGTCGGCCACAGTGAGGAATCACAGGTCAAATCTGCATTTGCATTTTAAAATCAGTTTCGTGCTGCTGTGACGCCATCAAGCATAGAGAAAGACAGTGCAACAGCAGCACGAAACTGATTTAAAAATGCAAATGCAGATTCAACCCCAGGCTCAGCACTGAGCTCAACTGAAACTACACACACAAAGATACCTTGTACTGAGTCAGGCTCTTCATCTGTCACAGTCAGTCTTGTCTTCTCAGAACCACAGCAGCTTTCCAGGGTCTCAGGGTGAGGCGTTTCACATCCTACTTGATCCTTTTAACTGGAGATGGCAGGGATTGAACCTAAGACCTTCTGCATGCCAAGCAGAGGCTCTGCCAGTGAGCCACATCCCCTCCCAAAGGGGAGGGGAATGTTGTGCCTTTACCAGAGGGTGTCAGGAGGTGGCGACAGGAGCATATAGGTAAGCAGTTACAGAATGGATAGCAGAACCTGGAATGGACACACATTCCTCTCCACCTTCAGTAGGGCTCCACCTTCAGTAGGGCTCAGTAGGGCAGGCATCTGATAGCACCCTTCCGCATGAATCACTGGCGAGGAGGAGGAGGAGGAGGAGAAGAAGAAGAAGAAGAGGAGGAGGAGGAGGAGGAGCTTGGATTTATACTGCACCCTTAACTACCCAAAGGAGTCTCAGAGGGGCTTACAAACTCCTTTCCTTTCCCCTCCCCACAACAGACACCTTGTGAGGTAGGTGGGGCTGAGAGAGCTCTTGACAGAAACTGCTCTTTCAAGAACAGCTCTTGAAAGAACTATGGCTTGCCCAAGGTCATCCAGCAGGTACAAGTGGAGGAGTGGGGGATCAAACCTGGTTCTCCCAGATTAGAGTCCATACACTTAACTACTACACCAAACTGGATTAGGCATTAACTTGTTGAATATATTGTACCAGTTCTGCCTGGATGCAGAGAGAAGAACGAGATTCTGGAGGTAAGGTGTCTTTTGCAGTTGTTATTAACACTTCCTAGCAAAAAGCTTTGATAAAACCCGGCCTGGCCTTTTCTGCTTCTCTCTTGCAGCTGAAGGCCTCATGTGCAAGGTGTGCAAATACAGAATCGGCAGCTGGTGCCTCAGCTCTCATGAGCCCTGCCGAGCCGATGAGGGGCAATACTGTGAGACCACTAAAGTGTACGCAGGTAAGGCTTCAAAAGAAATTTGCAGGTAGGATCCAACACTGAGACTGCTGAATTAGAATCTATATATCTAATTCCCAAGTGGCCCCCTGTGTGCGGATATCTAAATCCGCACATCGGGGGCACCTGGGGGGCAGGGAGATTTTCCTGCACACGTGGGGCAGTCCCCACGTGTGCAGAAAAATCTAAAAAGTTTAAAAAATTATACGGGGATCTTTAAATCCCCAAAAAAGTAAAAGAGCCCTCCCTGCGCATGCGCAGGGAACGCTCTACAAACTGGCCATTGCCGCCGCGCTGTCATCACTACAAGGGATGGGAGGGCGGGAGAAGGCTTGGCGGGCCAGCCGGCCTCGCCTCTGCCGCTGCTGCTGGGGAGGGAGGAAGGGGGAGGCTTGGCGGGCCAGCCGGCCGGCCTCCCCCCTGCCGCCCTGCTGCCGCCCTGCTGCTTGAAAGGGAGGGAGGGGAGGCTTGGTGGGCCGGCCCTCTGCTGCTGCTGGGGAGGGGGAATCTCCGCGGACCGGGTGGCCTCGCCGCTGCTGCCGCCGCTGCTGGGGGGAGGGAGGGGGAAGCTTGGCGGCCGGAATACTCCCTCCCCCTGCGAGTATCGCGGGTCCCGCCTCTTGTTCATTCATAATTTCCAAACAATGTGTGCTTCCGTCCAGGGCTTAACACCTTGGAATCCTACCTCAGCATAGGTGCTAATGGCTCACCTATCTCTCCCCTTCAATTGTTAGTTTGTTCCACCATCTGTTTTCATCCTGCATTAACTCTGGTACTCATTTTTGCTCTGCTGCTGTCGTTTGGAAGTACCTCACACTCATTCTGGGGCTGCAGTCGCACACACTAAATAATCCACTTTCAGTGCACTTTCCAACTGGATTTGACTGTGTGAACTGGCAAAATCCAGTTGGAAAGTGGATTGAAAGTGGATTGAAAGTGGATAATTTATTGTGTGTGATCATTGAACCAATGTCTCATTTGATTGGATCTTGTTTTGTACCACTGTCTCTATGTAACACCCCCCCACATACACACATAGCTTGGGTACCTTCATGTGAGTCTTGAAGTTCTCCAGGGATTACAACTAGTGCTATCATACATATATACATATATATATGTATATATGATATGTTGTAATTCCAGGACAACTTTCAGACCCACCTGTAGATATATATCAGTTCTTCAATAGACTTTGGTTGGAGAGAGACTAAGAGCTCATCTGAAATGGCAAGAATTGACTTCTGGATTTTAATTTAGCAGCAACAACTGCCCAGATATTCTTGTTAGATTTTGTTTACTTGTGCCAATCAATACGCCCTCTAAGCTGTGGAGTCTTGTGAGCAAAAATTCTACTTTGTGAGCTACTGGCATTAAAGTTGTGAGCGAGCAATTTAGCTACTGCATAAATTAGTTTGCTCTGGAGCCATCCTTCCTGAGCGAAGACAAACTGTGTGAGCCAGGGGCTAAAAAACTGTGAGCTAGCTTGCACCAACTCAGCTTAGAGGGAACACTGGTGCCAATGAGGACTAGGGTCTTGATTAGAAACAAAGAAACAGAAAATAAACACTGGAGATGAAAGCTGAAATCCTCAAGAGTTACACGAAGCTTGACCTGAGCACATCCAAAAAAGTTGTAAACCACCATATTAACCCACACAAAATCCAGAACAAGGCATAAAATCCATGAGGTAACTTTTGTTGGAGACAGCCAAAATGACACAATATGCTGTGCAAGCTTTCAAGCTGATCAGGACTCTTCATAAGGCACGAGGGTATAATAGTTTAAAAACAGAGAGGGAAAAATAAAATCTTCTATGTCCAGGTCTTAAGACCCCTTCTTCCCAGCATTTTGTTTTAGACAGGCTCACAGACTGCGGTTTAATTGTTGTAGGTATTCATCTCCTCCCTTCCTACAGTCCAATATCACAGAAAGTGGAGCAAATATTTGCTAAGAACAGGCTGGGAAAAAAGTGAAAGTGGATGACTGATTCTTCCACATCCGTGGAGTGGAATTTGGGATGCGGATTGCCATCTGCAAAGTGCGATTTGTTTGCTTCCACTTAACTAAGGAACTTGGAGTTTCTTTTAAAAAATCACACAAGCATCCAAAATCTATTTCTCACCCAAAAGGAGAATATTCAAAAATGAGTTGTGAGCCTTTGAGGGGTGCTTGCCCATTCTTGATCCACGTCAAGTGCTTCGTAATTCAAGTGTGGTATAAATAATTACTATGCTCTATAATCATATTTAATGGCATGTTTGCTACCAGCCTGCTGAGCAAAAGCTGAGGCCTTCCTCTCTAGCTTAAGGAGGGTTCTTCGGCTTAAGTGGTTCTTCCTCCAACGAAGAGTCACTGAAGCTAGAAGAAGTCTCCTGAGGATGGAAGAACATCCTCCAGCCTAAGGTAGGATACACACCGATATTATTAAATATTTGGAGAAGGAAATCTTCCCTTTGCACTTGAATTGATGATGCTAATCCAGTTTTTGGATCTTAGTGCCTCTCCTCTGCTGTGAGTCCTGTAGAAAATCGGCAAGTGTCAATGAGTTTTTCAGGAGGGGGAGCCAGAGGCATTGAGGTTGCTGGCTCTGGACTGGAAAATACCTGGATATTTGGGGGGTGGAGTCTGGCGAGGTCAGGGTTTGGGGAGGGGAGGGAACTCAGCAGGGCTAACCAGAACGGAAGTGTCCCTGAAACTGCACAGCGTTCTCCTATAAAGTCAACAGTTTGCTATTTATCATGTCTGTATGTCTGAAGTTGGTTTTTTTTGGAAAAGTCTCTGTCGGAACCTTCCCTATTATTTGGGTCAGGTCTTGCCTGGCACCTTCCCTGACCTACCTGCACCACTCCCACTGCTGTGAACAGAGCTGTCTAAATGCCCTCACAGGCCACATCCAAAGGCCAGCTAGAGATCAGTCTGTGCTTGCTACTGGATCCACCTCCACTAGCCAATTCCCAGCTCTAGTCAGCTGTGCCTGGCACTGGCATGGCTGTTCCTGCCTCTGCTGCTGCTGGTCCTGGGAAGAGCTTTCCTGCAACTTCAAACCTCTTGTTCCTGGCCCTGGTAAGAAAATCCACCAGGGATTTTCCAGGGTCTGCCTCTCTCTCTCCACTGGTCCTTCCTGTCTTCCCTGCTTCCATCTCTGCCTTCTTAGAATCCTTCTGTAACTCTATATCGTAAGTTCTGTATAACAAAACCTATTATTGCACCCATACCATGAGCATCATTATACAAATGCTTCATAGCATCTAAGACATTGTGCAGGGGGTGTGTGCTTAAATACCCTTAAGAGGGGATTCAGTTTCCCCCTCCTTCTACAGAATTAATCTATGCTGCTCCTGAGAGCCTGCTAAAACCGGGAGGGGGGGATTTCAGGGGCTCAGTAGCCTGCAGCAGGAGGGGGTTGACAGAAATTGCTCCCCTTTAAGAAAACATAACAGGGTAGGCTTGCCAATAACTTACCACATGCCGGCGGGGGATGGATACGTCCTCGCAGGACCATCCCCAGGGGAAAGACAGGCACGGAGCACCATGCCGTCACCAGGAAGGGACAGTAGGCAACGCTCTGGCAATGCCCCATTGCCAGAGCGTCACCTGGTGTCACTTCCTGGCAATGGCATGGTGCATTACCAGGAGGACTGGTCCAGCCGGGGAGCATGCATCCCCCGCCCCCACGCGGTAAGTACTTGGGAACCCTATAAGAGGGCCTTAAGTTGTCTTAACTATGTAGTTGGATGAAGGTGTTTATTGCTGCACCTGACATTTTTGGATCTCTACGGTACAGCCCTAAGTAGAGTCACACCCTTCTAAGCCCATTGATTGCGACAGAGCTGGTAACTCTGCATGGGTTCCATGGTTCTTTAGATCAAGATGGGTAGCCACGTTAGTCTGTCTGTAGCAGTAGTAAACAGTCCAGTAGCACCTTAAAAACTAACAAAATTGGTGGCGGGGTAGGAACTTTCGTGAGTCACTGCTCACTTCTTCAGAGACACCTAGAATGATTAGATGGACTCACGTGCTATTCATTAGTGATCTGTTATTTTCCCAAGTTTCTCATCCTTATATATAAACTTACCAGACCAGTTTCCACAGGGTTTATTCATCTTTTTGCAGATTGCAGAGTCAAGTCATAACTTGCAGATGTTGTTCGGTTGTGAGAGATCGAACTTCCCTATCTCTTCATTTAGTCATGTGGCTGATCTCTCCAGCCTGCCCATGTAAAATATGGACAGGAATTGGTTATGGAATGGGACTTTAAGGGACAGGACTCAAAAATTTAAAACCTTGGAAAGTCTTTCAAGACACTTGGCACAGACACTTGAACACTGTTAATACTGCTTATGAAATATTTATGACTGTTTACACTAAATATATTAATTATATCATGGTTGTATGGCTGAGCCAGTTTGGTGTGGTGGTTAAGTGCGCGGACTCTAATCTGGGAGAACCGGGTTTGATTCCCCACTCCTCCACTTGTACTTGCTGGATGACCTTGGGCAAGCCATTGTTCTGGCACAGCTGTTCTTAAAAAAGAGCAGTTTCTGTTAGAGCTCTCTCAGCCCCACCTGCCTCACTGGGTGTCTGTTGTGGGGAAGGGAAGAGAAAGGAGATTGTAAGCTACTCTGAGACCCCTTTGGGTAGTGAAGGGCAGGGTATAAATCCAATCTCTTCTTCTTCTCTTCTTCTGTGTAGTTTGATGGTTTCACCTCATCCCATGGTCTCTCTTTGTTTAAAACAATGAGCCCCGAGTGGCACACAAAGTTCGCCAACAGATGCATGTTTCCTTACTTCAAGTATGCAATAAGTGTATGGAAGTGATACCTAAACCAGCCTCAGGACCTCTGGGTATCCAGAGAGAACCCGCCACCCCCCATGTGAAGGACCTCCCACATCACCCCCTAAGCTGGAGCAGAGTTTCCATCTTACTCTCCTTCTCTCTTCTTTTCTCCTTCCAGGTAATTTTTTGCTGTTCTCAAAATACAGTTGTGGCCAATATGCTGAGCTCTGCAACAAGACCGAGCACAGAGATAATGCCTTCAGGACAAACTACCACCGCAGTTGCTGTAACTCCAATTTGTGTAATGGTTAAGCTGTCAGGGAGCCCAGCACTAACCCTCGTTAGCTATGCTCGGCTTGGCACTGGGAAGGGAACTGGCATGTTGATCACGAACCCTAATAAGGATGCTGTTCTTACCCAAGGGGATGACCCTGTCGACTCTCCTTCCTCCCAGAAGACTGCATCATCTCCTTCTCTTCCAAAGATTCATCTCTTATAGGCCCTGCACAATTGTCGTTCTCCAAGTCAAACGCAACTGGCCATGTATGGCCATCTTTTGGGAGCTTGAAAAAAAATCTTCTTGATATTGCTGTCTACATTGAATGGTTTGTCAAGCACCTCATAGTCTATACTACCCTGCCGGTGGCCTGCATTTGGCTTGGTGAATTCCAGTTTTGAGCAAATGGGTCTATTGTACATGCCGGTCTACTATATATGCTAAAATGTATCCTCCCTATCCCTCAATAATATACCAGCTAATTTCTGAAAAATACAAATGAGAAATAACAGTGCTGCCAAGACAAAGTTTTACCCTTCAAATCCCATTGACTTCAATGGACTCAGAAGGGTGTAGATCGGTTTAGGAATGTCTTGTTGGCGTTGCCCACTTTTCCTCTACTGAACCCAAGATAAAGTTAAGCTCAAGAAAATATATGTGTATATATTGGTAAGTGCACTTTTTCAGCTCATGATCTAATTTTTTAGTATAAGCCGCAGGTCCCCGTGGGTATCATGGCACCTCAACATTTCGATTCCACTGTTTTGATGCTTGTATCTTGCACTTGTCTCTGCCTGTAGTTGTGAGGCTTGGGATCCTATTGGTTTGCATCAGCAACCTGAAACCACCCAATGCAGTGGTCTTCCACCAATGGTCAACACCCTCAGATGGGGTGTGGAGCTTCCATTTTGAGGTGGACCTGTGAAAGACCTGGCTGCTGGTGCGCATGCATAGAGAGCAAAGGTGCCATGGCAACTGCCGCTCTTTGCACACATGCTAAGAAGAGCATCAGGGAGGCAAGGCAAGGTCACTCCGTGGTAGAGAGGATTCTTTTCAGCACAGGCAAGCACACAAACCCTCCCCACACAAAAGCTCTTCTGCCTCTGCCCTCATTCTAATCACCCCCCCTCCCTCAATTTGGAATGCCAGTATACAATACATGCCCCTCCATCACTGAGGTCATAACGCTGGTTCTTCCTCTTCCTGTCATGTGATATTGAGTTGATGTCACATGGTCTTGCAACTTCCTCTTCCTGTCACGTGACACTGAGTTGATGTCACATGGTCTTGCAACCTAGTGGGTTCTATACTGTTCCTTGGGCATTAAAAGTGGATAGCAGGATTGGAAAAACTGACCTAGAATAAATACTCTGAAATTCTGACAGTGGAGAACAACCAAGATTTCCTTGGACATACTTTGCTGCATTGATCTTTTTCTTCAAAAAACAGGAATTGCTTGGTATATTTCATATTAATTGCAAGGGTATCTTTTCATCTCTGCCAGGGAAACAATGAGGTTTTGCTTGGTGAAGAGGTTTCAATAATTATCCAGAAAATCAATACTGTTTGTTCTAACAGTATCTAATATCCATTATATTAAAAGGGACTATGTATTAGTAGCATGGTGTGAACCTGCCTGGTAATTTGGTATGCATTGCAGCAATGCCTTTTATATGTAATATTATTGCTTTCAGATTATATTGCTATAGCCTTTGCTGAAGGAATAAATAAAGTTATTTAATCATGTCAGAGCCAGTGTGGTGTAGTGGTTAACAGTGCTGATTCTTGGAGACCAGGGCTCAAATTCCCACTCAGAGGGAAAGCCAGTTTGGTGTAGTAGTTAGGAGCATGGATTCTAGTCTGGGAGAACTGAGTTTGATTTCCACTCCTCCACATGCAGCTGCTGGTGTGACCTTGGGTCAGTTGCAAGTTCTCTCAGAGCTGTTCTCTCACCAGCAGTCCTTGAGAGAGCTCTCTCAGCCCCACCTACCTCACAGGGTGTCTGTTGTGGGGAGGGGAAGGGAAATGAAATTGTAAGCTGCTCAGAGACTCCTTCAGGTAGTGAAGGGCGGGGTATAAATCCAATCTCTTCTTTCTCTTCTCATGCCACGGAAGCTTGCTGGGTGACCTTGGGCCAGTCACATTCTCTTAGCCCAACCAGCTCACAGGATAAAATGTTGTGAGGATAAAATGGATGAGAAGAGAATGATGTGAGCCACTTTGGGACCCCACTGGTGAGAAAGGTGGGCTACAAATGTGTTAAACAAACAAGCAAATAAATAAACACTTCCTCTACAAAAGCCTTTTATTATCCAAGCTGGGGCTAGATTTGGGGACCTTTAGCTCTGTGCTCAAAGAAGAAGGGGACGGCAAAGGATGAGATGGTTAGACAGTGTTATCGATGCAACAAACATGAAATTAAGCAAACTCCAGAGGACGGAGGAAGACAGGAGGGCCTGGCATGAGGTGGTCCATGGGGTCGTGAAGAGTCCGGGCTCGGCTGTGCGACTGAACAACAACAAAGCTCTGTGCTCTGCTGTCCCCTTGTGGTGAGCCATCATACTGCAAATAAAAATCCAGACTCTTCAAGCCAAGCCTTATTCTACAGCAGAGGCAGCTGCTTCTGAATAGGCATCTCTGCAAATGGAAAAGCAACAGCAGGTCCTAGGCTCTTTGGAAGACCCTCTTGCTATACGCAGCTGGGATCAGTTTCCAAATAGGAGGATTTGCTCCATGCATGGCTTAGCACAGGGATCTATTTCTGTAGCCAAGCTTTGTCCATGTCTATGGCTAACGTGACAGGTATGGCCCCGTATCTCATGTTTAGATCACTTTTTCTCCTTGGCCTGGTTTGGCTGTGCTCATTCCATCTTACAGCTGTACCACATCTGGCTGCGGAGACTCTGGTTTTAGGACAATTCCATCGGCTATAACAGGAGTGATCTCTTCCAATAACAGGACCATCTGGAGCATTGACAGCCATCGAGTAGCAACTCTTGCTGACTGCTTCCAAATATTGCAGGAATATTCCTCAGAGCACCTGGGGACACCTCATCTAAGACACCCCACAACAGGGATTCTCACTTTTGTAGTACCTGGTGGGCATTTGTTTTTATTTTGTTTTTTGCATGTTAAGAACAGGTACTGGGCAGACAAAATTCACCCCCCCCCCCCAAAAAAAAAGCTGGAAATCTAATTGGGTCCACCTTGACACTCCAGTGTTGTGCGAAGTCTGGGTGTGGCAGAGGGCCAGGTCTGCAAGGAAAGGAACAGCCAAGAGAGGTAAGACCTTCCCAGTCTGGCAGCTGAACAATGGAGAAGAATACGGTTGCAAACCTGCAGATGGGGCCTGAAGATTTACCAGAATCACAACTGATTTCTAGGCTATGGAAACCAGTTCCCCTGGACAAAATGGCTGCTTTGGAGGAGCCCTGCTGAGGTTCCTCCTCTCCCCAAACCCAACCCTCTCTAGGCTCCATCCCCACATCTCCAGAAATTCCCCAATCCAGTTGGCAAACCTAGAGAGGAAAAGCCCGCCCCCCCACATCCCTTGCACAACAAACACCCTTCGACAGGACTGTTTTTGTAGAAAAAGCCCAGCAGGAACTCATTAGCTTAATATGCCACACCCAACAGCAGAAACACATTAGCCTATTAGGTCAGACTCCCATGTTACCACAAGTGTGGTCACCCGGCCATACCCACCTTTTGCTTCTTATTCTGTTTACCTTCATTTTCAAAACCCAGGGCTTTTTTTGTAGCAGGAACTCCTTTGCATGTTAGGCCACAAACACCTAATGTAGCCAATACTAATGAGTTTCTGCCGTTGGGTGTGGCCTATTATGCTAATGAGTTCCTGCTGGGTGTGGCCAACTCGGGAGCCAGCCTGAACTCCACTCCTGTGCGTTCCTGCCCCAAAATAGCCCTGCCCTTCGATACCAGAAGAAGTTTTTGTGACAGATGCTGATGACACCGGAGTCCCCGGATCACTTTGAGAAAGAATTGTATCACAGTGAGAACAAGCTACATTTCCCTCAAAGTTGAGAAAACACAAGCAAACCAATCTAATCATCTCAAGAGTAAATGCCACAAAATGACAACGTATCAATTCTCTGAATGGCAAATCAGGAACTGTTGCTGACAAGGAATGTAGGTGATGGAGAGAGCTACTCAGCGTGCCTGGACATTGGTGGGTGCCACATCACTCTAAGTGTGTAAAAGTGTAATCTCCTTGAATGGGAGCTGCCCTCTGACCTCTCCTCTTTCTCTGTGCTTCTTGTTCTAACCCATTCCTTGTTCTGTTCTATCCCATTCCTCACATGGCTCTTTGTGGAGGCCCATATCTGTGCAGGTCTCTCCTGTAGAAACAATGCCCTCATACTGCCATATACGTGAGACTGGGAGAACAAGCCCAGGCAGGTCTACTCAGAGGTAAATGTCATGAATATATGCAGGACCATCTCTCACAGTATGTCCCCTGTAGAGCTCTACGCTTGTCAGAACAACATCTTCTGGTGTTCCCCAGCAATGCTGCCTCTGTAAACTGTGGAGCAAGAATTCTACTCTGTGAGCTACTGACATTAAAGTTGTAAGCAAGCGATTTGACTACTGCATTAATTAGTTTGTTCTGGAGCCATCCTTTCTGAGTGAAGATACAAATGTGTGAGCAAGAAGCTAAAAAACTGTGAGGTAACTCACACTAACTCATCTTAGAGGGAACACTGGTCCCCAGCCCAAAAGACACCCGCTTAGCCTCGATCAGAGCAAGAGCTTTTTCAGCTCTGGCTCTGGCCTGGTGGAACACGCTCCCAAGTGAGATCAGGGCCCTTTGGGACTTAATACAATTCTGTAGGGCCTGTAAAACAGAGTTGTTCCACCAGGCCTTTGGTTGAGGCAGCAGGTGTCTAATTACATCAGCCTTCCTGGCTCTAACCTGCCTATGTGGTCCATTATACCAACTTGCTGTGCATTATACCAACTTGTGCCATTGGCAGTGACCTGAGCCCACTTGCTTGATATGCTGGCCCTCTCTGGGCATATATACAGCATATACCCGGGGCTTTGCTGAACTACGGATTGCCTCCATGTATTAATTAGTTTGGTTTCTAGGCGTAAAGTTGGAATTATATGGAATAGTTTTTATTGTTTTATTTAGTTACTGTACTTGCCGGGAGGGCAGGATAGAAATCCCAATCAATCAATCAATTGAATTCAATGGCATTTACTTCCAAGTAAGCATGCAGCAAGTTTGCTGTAACCTAGAGCCTGATCCCTTTAGGTCTCAGAAGCTAAGCAGGGTCGGCCCTGGTTAGTGCTCAGAGAGGAGACCACCAAGGAAGTGCAGGGTTGCTGTACAGAGACAGGCAATGGCAATCCATCTCTAAACATATCTTGCCTTGAAAACTTTACAGTGTCGTAAAAAATTGGCTGTGATTGGCACTTTACGCCCACGAGTGTACACTAGAATTTGGCATAGGGGTACCACATTGCGCTGCTTGGAGAAAGAGTGGGATAAATATCAAGCAAATCAATAAAATGATCTGA
The DNA here is from genome assembly GCA_029375565.1 of Gekko gecko. NCBI lineage: Eukaryota > Metazoa > Chordata > Lepidosauria > Squamata > Gekkonidae > Gekko > Gekko gecko. The sequence goes on along the minus strand of JAPDNY010000002.1, from coordinate 33,691,936 downwards.
ATTTCTGCCAGGAAAGGGTTTGCTTGCATGGCTTGCGTGTTCTGTTGTGTAGCATAATTCTGTCCTTATTTTATACAGGGCCAACAGAATTGGTTTTGAGGGGGGGGGGGGAATTCACCATCGAAAACACAGACCTGTGCTGGACGCCCCAGCGTTTATGAGTCTCAGGTCCATAGATTATTTATTTGATATCACTCTTGTACAATTCACTTGGCGGACCAGCCCAAGGCTTCCTGATCCCAAACCAACGTGCTACTCCTGGAATGGACCCATCTTAGTCTCAGCCCAAGAACTGACACTCTTTATCCTGGGATGGATCCATCCCACTCACCAATCCTTTGGCTGAGTCACCTTTTTGGCCCATCATCTGCCTGTCTGCTGTCTGAAAAGACCTCTGGCAAATCAGGTGGTCCTTCATCCTCACTTGATCCATCGGATAGTGTGGCTTCTTTTCCCGTTTCTTCACTGAGCAGCTTGCTCTTTCCGTGGATCAATGTTTCTTCTTCAGCCGTTCTCTTGGATGAACTCAGTGAGGTGGCCAGTTCCCTTTCCTTTCCATTTCTCTCATTGGATTGTTGCCATTTTCCACTGGGTGACAATCCCTTTGACCTCTGAGAATATTCAGTTCCCAGTGCCCTGGGACAATTAGACACTCCAGTGTCTGCTCTTTTCCCTCTGGATATTATCCTTCCCACAGATGATGTTTCTTCCTCCCTTTTCCTACTTTCAGATGTCCTGTCTTCTGCACCAATGCTAATGTATGACATTCTCCTAGGTCGCTTCCCATTAGACAGTCCTTTTGGCCTACTAGAAGTTCTCCTGGACAGGTTGGATGGACCTTCCTCTGCACTTCTCCACCCTTCTGATCTCCTCACTCTAAAAAATGGGCCTTCTTTCCCTCGTCTCCCAGTGGATGGCCTGTGTCCGGAGCTGGGTGACCCCATCTCCCCCAATGCTAGCACCACTTCTCTGCGGCAATGTTGATCTCCAATGACATTGATGACAGAGATCCAGCTCTCTCCCTGTCCAGAAATCATCTTGAAGGTCTTTCCATCACAGTCAATGAAGATGGTGGCATTAGCTCGGTGCTGTTGTGATAAAGAATTAAACTCCTGCAGAGCTCGCTTGAGACAGGCCCGCAGATCAACTGTACATCCTTTCATGCCCTCCAATTCCTTCCACACTTTTAGCAAGTTTTCTGAGGTGAGTGCCATTGCACGACTGCTCAGCCTATCTAAATACACATCCACACAGGAAACTCGAACCCGGTACCGAGGTTGCTTGTTAGAAAAGACAACATAGATGTGAGACTTCCCTTTGCCAGAAATGAAGTCCAAGCAGGAACCACCGCATTCAACAGTTAGTTCAGCGTTACTCTTAACTGAAGGTGGTTCCTTGTCAATCTCCATTATGGCAACATCCAGGCAGGAGCAGAGTTCCTTGGTGGCATCATCCCACCTAGCCAGCTCCTGCCTTACCTTCTCCAAACTCTCAGGGGTCAACGGAGCTGGGGAGAGAGACAACCGATCCAGGTACACCTCCAGATTGGAGACCTCAATGTTATAGCGGGTTTTTCTCCGTAACCAAGAAACAGTTATCTTGTTCTCACCCCTGCCAGAGATGAATTCCATCCTTTTCCTCCCTCCCACTTGAATGGTCAAAGTGGCATTGTCTTGCAGACAGCGTGGCTCATGAGGGAACTCTTGGAGTGCGTGGTCTAAGCAGGCTCGGAGCATCTCATCAGATTCCCGGCGGCCAGACTCCAAACTCTTCTGCACTGACTGTAAACTGTCTATACTCAACGGTACTGGAGAGCTGGGCTTGGGGATGCAGGCACCCATACGAAGGAAGACACAGTCCTATGGATGCGGTGCTGACCAGGACCTCCCATGCAGCAACATCAGTGGTCCTTGAAGACCTGGAGAAGAAAACAGGAACCTTGGAATGGGAATATTCACTAAGCAGAAGGGCAAGCCCAGGAGGCAAGTTGACCATATAGCCTGCTGTGCTGAATGCCTCAAGAGGGTATTAGGGACTAAGGATGAGATGGATTCAGCCACTCCTCTTGGCAAAGTTTGAAGCTCTCCTCCACCCCAGGAAATCTTCCCCCAGTTTCAGTGGCTCTTCTAGAAGCTTTGCAGCAATAGGACTGGGAATAAATATCTTTCAATCATTTTGTGGCAGGTAGGGGATTAGTGACTCACAACCAAATGTGTGCATTGGGAGACTCATAACACAACCTTGAATAGAGTTGCACTCTTCTAAGCCCAATGATTTCAAGGAACTTGGAAGGATGTAGCTCTGTTTAGGATTGCACAGTCAATCTCCTGACAAAGGAGTAGGTCGTAAGAATCTGAGCAGATGGAGAACAGGATGCAAGTAGAGATTCTCTGAGAAGCAGAAATGAGGGATACAGAAAACCCGGGATGAAATACATGCTCATGTCAGGGTTGTCAACTTCCAGGTGGCAGCTGGAGATCTCCGGCTATATCTCCAGCTGACCAAGATCAGTTCCCCTGAAGAAAATGGCTGCTTTGGAGGGTGGTCTCTATGGCATTATACCCTGCTGAAGTCCCTCCCCTCCCCAAATCCCATCCTCCTCAGGCTCCACCCCCCCAAATCTCCAGGTATTTCTGAACCCAGAACTGGCAACCCTAGCTTATGTACCTCCAAGAGCTGGACTGAAGAGGAAGAGGAAGAAGAGGAGATTAGATTGGATTTATACCCCGCCTTTGGCGAGGTTAAATAAAGAAGTATATTGGAATTTGAAAAAATTGCACCAGAAGTCCTTTGAAGGAGCAAATAAACCAGGGAAATATTTGGCATGGCAATTGAAGAAAAGAAGAGAGAATAAAATAATAACTAAACTGAAAGATGGGAACAGAGAAATCATAGACCCAGGAGGGATCCGGAGGGAATTCTATAAATATTATGCAACTCTTTTTCAAGTAAAACAAGTGGACCAGCAAAAAATCCAAGACTATTTATCTAAAGTTAATTTGATGCAACCAAGCCCAGAAATGAAAGCAATATTAAATGCTGTGATAACTAAAGAAGAAATCAGTAAAGCAATAGGAGAGGCAAAGATCTCCAAAGTTCCAGGACCGGATGGTTTCTCAGCTAAATTTTATAAAAAATTTCAAGAAGACCTGGTTCCGGTTCTAGAGATTCTTCTAAATGAAATCAGAAAAAATGGGAAGATCCCAGATTCTTGGAATGAAGCTGCAATCACCTTAATACCAAAAGAAACCCAAGACTTAACAAATGTGAAAAATTATCGACCAATCTCACTTTTAAACAATGATTATAAAATTTTTGCAAAAATTTTAGCAGAGCGCCTCAAAGGGTTTTTGAAAGACACTATTGCTGAAGATCAAGCTGGGTTTTTGCCAAATAGACAAATAAAAGACAATATGAGGGTTGTTTTAGACGCAATTGAGTACTATGATAAACACCCGGAAAAAGAAGTTGGCTTTTTATTTTTAGACGCAGAAAAGGCATTTGATAATTTGAATTGGGAATTTATGTTTAAAGTGTTTGAGAAATCCCAGATGGGCGCAGAATTTATAAGAATGATTCAATCAATATATAAAGAACAAAAAGCTACGGTGATTGTGAATGCAGAATCAACAGAAGTGTTCCGGGTCAGAAAAGGAACCAGACAGGGTTGTCCCCTGTCACCATTGCTATTTATCTGGATTTTGGAGATATTGCTGCAAATGGTTAGAGATGACGATAACATAAAAGGTTTGAATATTAGAGGTTTTTCATATAAATTAAGAGCATTTGCTGATGATATTATGTTTATTGTTGAAGATCCTGTTAATAATATGCCTATGGTATTTGAAAAAGTAAAAGAGTTTGGCGATCTCGCAGGGTTCTATGTAAATAAGAATAAATACAAAATATTGTGTAAAAACATGATAGCTACAAAGCAACAAATGTTACAAAACGTGACAGAATGTGAAGTGGTTAAAAAGGTTAAATATTTGGGAGTTGAAATTACAATGAAAAATATTGACTTGTTTAAGAATAATTATGAAAAACTATGGGTTTCGATAAAGAGTGATTTAGAAAAATGGGAAAAACTTAGATTATCTCTTCTTGGAAGAATTGCCGTTGTCAAAATGAATGTACTGCGCAGGTTAATGTTTTTGTTTCAGACAATACCAGTTGTGAAGGATGTGAAAGTGTTGGTGAAATGGCAAAGAGAAATTTTCAAGTTTATCAGGGCAGGAAAGAAGCCGAGAATTAAAATGAAAATAATGTATGATATTAAAGACAGAGGTGGCTTCCAAGTCCCGAATTTGCATTTGTATCATGAAGCTGTATGTATGTCTTGGTTAACTGACTGGGTTAATTTGGAAAATAGAAAACTTTTGACCCTTGAGGGTCACGATTGCAGATTTGGCTGGCACGCCTATCTTTGGTATGGGAAAAATAAAGTAGACTCAATGTTTAAGCATCATTATGTAAGAAGAACACTGTTTGATGCATGGACCAGATACAAGAACACAGTTTCTGATGAGAGGCCTTTGTGGATTGTTCCTGCTGCAGTTATTCATCCTTTTTCAGAATATAAAGGTAATGATTGGTTGAAGTACCAAGAGTTGCTTCAAAAGGAAGGAAAAAAATGTTTTAAAACCAAATAGTGAATTAGAATTTGAGTATGGATGGTTACAATATTGTCAAATACGGGTTATTCACAAAAAAGATTGTAAAGAGGTTGGTTTTAGAGCTAAGAACGATGAGTTTGAGGATATATGGTTGAAAAAAGAGCGAAAAATGATATCAAAGATGTATAAAACCTTGTTGACTGTATTTACTTTGGATGAAACTGTTAAAGAGCAAATGATAAAATGGGCCATAAATATGAACAAGGAAATTTCCATGGAAACATGGGAATTTTTATGGAAAAAAGCTCTTAAAATATCAACCTGTGTTAATGTAAAAGAAAATCGTTATAAGATGATGTACAGGTGGTACATGACACCAAAAAAGATTGCCAATATTAGTATGGATAAGAACTTGAGTAATAAGTGTTGGAAATGTAAAAAAACAGAAGGTTCTTTTTACCATATGTGGTGGTCATGTGATAAAGCAAAAACATACTGGTCAAATGTACATTGTGAGATGCAGAAGATATTAAAAATTCCTATCAGGAAAAGTCCGGAACTTCTTCTCTTAGGTTTGACAATGGAAAAAATTCCACAAGAAAAAAGGACACTATTATGGTATATGATTACATCGGCGAGAATGGCTTTTGCTCAACAATGGAAAGCGGAGAAGGTGCCAGATATACATGACTGGTTAAGAAAACTGCTATTTTTAGCTGAAATGGACAAAATGACAAAAAAAACTAAATGGACAAATGGCAGAACAATATCTAAAAGACTGGGAAGGCCTGAAATTCTACATGGAAACTGAATATAGAATGAAAGGGAAAATGTACAATCTTGATTTGTATTGATTTGGAATGGGAAATGAAATGATTATTTGATTGTACTGTACCTTTATTGGAAATTATGTTGGAAAAAGTCAGGTTTTTATGTATCTGAATTTTGTTACCTGGTTTGGCGATTGTTATAAGTCTAAACTTGATTACCTCTTGACTTTTTCTTTTTTGTTATTAGCAGTGTTGGAAGCCTATTAGGGGGGGTGGGGGGACGGGATGAGAATCTTTGGAAATTGTATTGGTAACGATATTTAACAATATTGAATGCATCCCAATAAAAAATTTTGTTTCAAAAAAAAAAAAGATTTATACACCGCCTTTCACTACCTCAGAGTGGTTTACAATCTCCTTTCCCTTCTCCTCTCCACAACAGACACCCTGTGAGGTTGGTGGGCCTGAGAGAACTCATTCGAGAACTGCTCATGAAAGAACAGCTCTGAAAGAACTTGTAATTGACCCAAGGTCACACCAGCAGCTGCATGTGGAGGAGTGGGGAATCAAATCTGGTTCTCCCAGATTAGAGTCTGCCTACCTAACCACTACACCAAACAGACTCTTAGGGCTCAAGCAGACAATATGTGTTATATGAGTGAGGTTGGGGGTCCCCCGCCCCAACTCACGTCACACATAACAGTGGGTAACTAAGATTCCCAAGCAATATAGGGCCAGATTCAGCTTTCGTAGTATAAGGGAAGGAAGACTTTGAGCCTTCCCTCCCACAGTGTTGTTCCAAGTCAAAACAGACTTGAAATGGGCCTGTTTGCTCAACTATGGGGCTCTGTATGTACTGACAGCAACAGGAGGTATTTCACAGCAGGGCAAATCCCCCCCACAGCTGTTTTGGCTCAGAAAAATCAATTTGGGTGTGATTTTCAGAGGAAAAAAGGCCCAAGGAGTAAGGTTATCAAGTTCCTGGAGAGAGAAAATGCCCTGCCCTATTAATAGAGGCTATTAATAATGGGATGTTATTTAGCTGGTGATGTTATTTACCTCCATGCTACTCAAAACTTTGGTAATGGTTGCCCATTTCCACATATTACACCACTATTTCATTAGAACCCTTGTTTCCCGTCCAGGCCTGCTGGCAACCCTATGATGGCACTAATTATTGGAATGAGATCTCACCAATCATCAGTGGAAACTATGTTGGTCCTCCATCTGCTCACCCCTTGATGTCCTGATTGGCTGTAAAGTAGCAATTCTCCCTTACATCATCCTTAATGGGTGTCTGATCTGAAAAGGCAATGAAAGGCACTAAAGGATAATTACTCTGTGTTAAACAGTCTTCAGGATGAACCTACAGGGACATGGTGAAAAGGGTAACAAGAATATAATATGGGTTATGTACACCTGGTTTGGTAGTCATAGGAAAAACTAAGGTTAAACCGAGGGTGAGAGTGATATGGTGGTAGCTAGGGATCTTTTTTTTTTTTTTTTTTAAAGAGAACATAAGAACAAAAGAGAAGCCAGTATTGGATCAGGCCAATAGCCTATCCAGTCCAACACTCTATCACACAGTGGCCAAAAATACCAGGTGCCATCAGGAGATCCACCAGTGGGGTCAGGACACTAGAAGCCCTCACACTGTTGCCTCCTCAAGGACCAAGAATGCAGAGCATAACTTGCCCCAGACTGAGAGTTCCTACCTATACCTTGTAACTAATAGCCACTGATGGGTGGAACTCTCAAGAAGGAAATGAAGTTTTCAATTGAATACTGAAAACTCATGAACTTTCAAACATTTTTAAAAGAATTTTGTCGAAGAGGTTCTGGAACTCTTTTCCAGCACATTTCCCCAGAAAAAAGCCCTGGTGGTCGCAACTACAACCAGAAACAAAGGCTATTAACCTACCTCTGAATTTGGGTTCTTACCACCCATGGGAGTTGGGAAAAGGACAAGAGGGAATGTGGCATTTATTCTCATTGGGGTCCTCAGCTGTGATGTCATAGACTCACCACTTGGAGTTCCATTCCATCCTGTATTCTATAGAAGAAAATACTGATAGCTAGTAGAGGAGTCAAGAAAGAATGAAGTTAGGCCCAAAGCCAGAGTTGTCTGTGGAGCCCTTTCAACATCCTCTAGATTTCACAGTGATGAACCTCAAAAATCCTGGGTCACCACAACTGGAAGACCAGTGCAATTGGACCCCAGTTTTGAATCAGCTAAATCTTTAGATATACTAGTTTAACCTGGAGAATACATTGTTTTTAATAATACTTGATTTTTCATAGCATTTGGATATGAAATATGTGCAGTGTTGGCTGACTTTTGTTGTTAGCATGCAAAGATAGTTGTTAACTATTATATCTCAGTGAATAGGAAATGGATCTTCAAATTTATCGCAAGAAAAGAATTGTGTAGAGTAGGTTTGGTTTGTTGGTTAGAATGTCAAACTAGGGCTTGAAGCCCTACTCACCTAGGAAACTCATGGGGTGTTCTTAAGTCAGTCACTCTTTCTCAGCTTGACCTACCTTACAAGGTTGTTGTGAGAGTAGATTGGAGGAAAGGAAACCATACACACTGCCCTCTTAGGAGGAAGGGTGGGATAAAAGGTGTCAGAAAGGAAGGTCCTCAGACCAGCATCTCCAGCTCTCAGGGAAAGGGACAGTTTTGTGCCCAAAATTGAACTGGAAAGGAAGGAGAGGAAAGGGAAGGGACTTCATAAAAATCAGAAAGAGTTGAAGATGAGTGACTTGTAATGTCAGTTCAGAACCTTATTTATTTTTATTTAATAAATCTGTACCCTGCCTTTCTCTCCAATAGGTACCCAAAGTAGATTACAGCATTCTCCTCCATTTTATCCACAACAACCCTGTGATGTGGGTGAGGCTGAGAGAATGTGATTGGACCATGGTTACTGTTAAGTATGAGACTCAACAAAGGATTCAGCTTCAAGTGATTTCAGCTTTATTAAACAGCAACTGTAAGTCAGGAACACACGACTGAACACACACAAGGGAAGCACAGCTCCTTCTTTTAAACTCTCCCAGGCTGTCAAAGCCACACCCATAGTCAGATAAGAACCAATAGTAACACTGGGATAAAAGCCAACCAGGATACAGGGATAAAGGCCAATCAGGACTGTTCCCTCTTTGCAACAATATCACTCAGTGATTGGGTAATTACACAGGTTTTGCAGAAACCAACCAATAGCAATGCGACATCTGAAGAGCCACATTCAGACTCAAGCTTAACATGTGAATAGATAGGAGCGATTCACATTCAGTACATAACAAATTCCTCCCCCCTAAGATGGAGCATTACCCTGCCAAACATAATCTTTCAGGTGGGGGGGGCACCTCGGCTTTGGTTCGACCGGCGCAGCGGTCTCTGCTCCGTTGGACTTGGAGCGGCACACTCTTCTGGAGCCCTGGTAACCTCACTCGCAGGAGAGACAGGGGGAACACAAACAAGGATCACAGGCTCTGGAGTTGGGGTCTGCCCAGACTCTGAGTCCCCTTCTGCAGCACTCACCCCCTCGGCGGGAGGCCCCTCCTGCTCGGGACCAGCTCAGGTTTGGGCACCGACTCAGCGCTGGAGTCTGCCCAACACTCCCTGAGCTGGTCTATGTGGCGGCGAATCTCCTGTCTGCTGGGAAGCTGGACCACATACAGCCTGGACCCTGCAACTTTGGTGACTACGGCCGGTAGCCACCGATGACCTTCCCCGTAGTTCTGGGCAAAGACCTTGTCCCCACACTGGAACACTCTCCCCTGTGCTGGTTCCTCAGACCGTTGCTTGGACTGGTCCAAGTCAGGGTGCAAACAGTCGAGGAGGGTAGATAGCTTTTGGCCCATCAAGAGTTCAGCTGGGCTCCACCCTGTTGCCGAACACGGGGTGATGTGTTGCCTCAGAAGGAAAGAGGCCAGCTTCTGATTCCAGTCCCCACACGTCAGGCGCCCAAGCGATTCTTTTGTCATCTGAACTATACGTTCGGCCTGTCCATTAGAGGCCAGATGGAACGGGACCAACGTTACATGGCGTACAAGGTTGTCAGCCAGGAACCCCTCAAATTCTGCCGAAACTAACTGTGGCCCGTTATCGGAGACGACACAGTCCGGGAGCCTGTGCGTGGAAAACAGCTTGCGCAGGACATGAATCACAGCCCCAGAATTTGTTGATCTCATATTTACAACCTCCAACCATTTGGAGTAAGAGTCTACACATATGAAAAACATTTGCCCATGGTACGGGCCCGCAAAATCAATATGGAGGTGGGACCATGGGCTCCTTGACTTTTCCCAGGGCTGGACAGGAGCATGAGGTGGTTCTGGCCGGGACTGTTGGCAGGACATGCAGTTCTGAACCCAAACCTCAATGTCCACATCAATGTTTGGCCACCACACGTATCCTCTGGTGAGGGCCTTCATATGAACCATTCCTGGATGGCCCGCATGCAAGGCCTCCAGGACTCTTTCCCTTAGCTTAGAGGGAATTACAACTCTACTTCCCCAAAGCAGGCAGCCCTTAGTCACAGATAATTCATTTTGGCGGGAAACAAACAGTTTGAAATCCGCCTCCATTTTCCTGGCCGACCACCCCCTCCACACCCAATTGAGAACTCGGGCGATTAAAGGGTCCTTTGCCGATGCAGTGGCAATGTCTGTGGAGGTGACCGGTGCCTCCGGGAGCTCTTCCAGCGCCAAAACGTCCAGTCCTGGCTCCTCATCAGAGTCAGTTAGTGGTGCGGGGCAGCGGCTAAGGGCGTCTGTGTGCCCAATAGCCTTCCCCGGATGGTGCTCCAGCTCGAAATCGTATGCTGACAGAAAAACTGCCCACCTTAGCATCTGGGGAGATAGAATGTTCGGTGTCAGCCGGTCTGGCGAGAAGATGCCCAGGAGAGGTTTGTGATCAGTCACAAGGAGGAACCGCCGCCCATAAACAAAGTCATGGAATTTCTTTATTCCTGCGATTAGGGCGAGGCCCTCCTTGTTGATCTGGGCATAGTTCTTTTCAGCCTTAGTGAGGGATTGGGAATAAAATGCGATCAGTGCCTCAGATCTGTCCGGCATCAGGTGGCTGAGAACGGCACCCACCCCATAAGGAGACACGTCAGCTGCAAGCACCAGCAGTTTGTTTTCATCGAAGTGCGTCAGGACTGCACTTGATGACAAAAGTTCCTTCACTGAAGTGAATGCACGCCTCTGCCGCTCACCCCACTCCCATTTAGCATTCTTGTGGAGCAAAGTGTGCAGAGGTTCAGCGACCGATGCCTTGTGTGGCAGAAAGGCACCATAAAAATTGAGTATTCCCAAGAAGGACTGAAGGTCTTTCTTGGACTGGGGTGGAGGCGCATTTTGGATTGCTGCCACCTTGTTGGGTGTGGGGTGGACCCGTCTGCAACTATGAGGAACCCCAAAAACTCAACTCTTTTTACCCCGACAACACATTTCGAACGCTTAACCCGCAGCCCGGCATTTTTAAAACGACTCAACACTGCTCTTAAGCGAGCTATCAGTTCACAATCATCTGTGCCTGCAATTAAAACATCATTGAAATAGGGCACGACACCGGGTAGCCCACGCAGGAGCCCCTCCATTAGCCCTTGAAAAATGCCCGGGGCGACATTTACTCCAAATTGTAATCGTTTTACCCTGAAAGCCCCTTTATGGGTAACTATTGTTTGGGCTTCAGCAGTTGCATCGTCCACCGGCAACTGCTGGTAAGCTTGAGCCACGTCAAGCTTGGCAAAGACTTTCCCCCCTCCCAGTGATGCCAGTACGTGGCTGATTACCGGCACTGGATCGGAATGCTGCTGCAGAGCTTTGTTAACTGTACATTTGTAGTCTGCGCATATTCATATAGACCCGTCGGCCTTGACAGGCGTCACAATTGGAGTTTCCCACTTCCCGTAGGGTACCGGTTCAAGAACACCCTGACTGACCAATTTATCTAACTCTGACTCAATTCTTGCTTTGAGCGCGACCGGGACCTTCCTATACTTCAGTCGTATCGGACGAACTGAAGGGTCCAAATCAAAAGAAACCGGGGGGCTGGTGTACGTGCCGAGCCCCTCACCAAACACTTCAGGAAACTCACTATACAATGAGTCCTGTTTATTTACACATTTTGTTGATACCAGTGATAGCGATCCCCAATGCCTCAAACCAGTCGAGGCCCAACAGGCTAACCTGCTCACCCACTGCCACCAGGAGAGACAGCTCAGCCTTACGGTCTTTGAACTCAATGTGGAAGGTCGCCTTTCCCACCAACGGAATGCACCGTCCCTGGAAGTCGGTCAAGCGGGTCGACACTGGTGCCAGACGGCGGCGCCTTCGCCTCAGGAACAAGCGTTGCTATGTCTCTGTAGAGATGATGGTGATGGACGATCCGGAGTCCACCTCCATGACGCAGGGAATGCTGTCCAGATGAACTGTCACATAGATTTTCTTGCTGGGCTTGCCTCCGGTGGCCAGGATCGTTGATGGGCAGCAGCAGGAGTCAGTCTGATGACAGCCAGATGCCTTGTCATCGTTTCGAACACGATCCTTGGGGTCTGTACATCACGAAGATGGTGGAGATCTTTTGGTGGCATGACAGACTCGGGCCAGATGACCCCGCTTGCCACAGGAGCGGCAGATCAGCTCCTTGGCCCAACAGAGGTCTCTGTCATGCTTGCCTCCGCAGCTGGTACAGGAACACGCTACTGGAGTCTTCGGTCTGGTCCGCGGTGGGCGTGTCTCCCTGGTTCTGCATATGCCGTCAGCCTCGCCGTCGGACTCACTGGTGGACTGCTGGTGGACCGCAGGCTCTTTACTTGACAGTGGCAGTCGTTGTCACACCTCTTGGGTTGATTTGTCGGCAGCCTCAGTGGCGATGGCCTCAGCATAAGCCACAGCATATGTAAGCTTGGAACGGGCAAACAGGTGCTGCTGGAGGCACTCGTCCTGAAGGCCGCACACTAGTCGGTTGAGGAGGGCCTCTTCCAGGTCAGTGAAACCGCAAGGCTGGGCCGCCTTCCGCAAGGCGGTGACGAATTCGGCTATCGATTCAGCTGGGCCCTGGCACCGCTTGTAAAAAGTGTGCCTGCAGGCTATCTTTGACAACTGCGGCACGAAATGGCCCTTGAGCTTCGCTGTGATATCAGCCCATGTAGCTGTGCTAAGCTCAGTGGGCGTAACTAGGGACCGAGCGATGTCGAAGATGGCCTTGCCACAGGAGCTCAGTAGCATCGTCTTCTTCCTCGCCTCATCCGTGATCTGGTTTGCCTGGAGGTGAAACTCAAACCGGGCCAGGTAACAGTTCCAGTCCTCCGTCGCCGGGTCGAACGCCTCGAACGCCGGATTTACAGCCATCTGGGCTGACGGTGCTGCCACTACTGCTCGTGGAGCCTCAGCCGACTCGACCAGGTGTGTGTCCTCGTCTGCCATTGCTGTTTTAGTTCAGCGGGGCTGCCTGCCCACTCTAGGATCCCATCCTCGTCGCCAATTGTTAAGTATGAGACTCAACAAAGGATTCAGCTTCAAGTGATTTCAGCTTTATTAAACAGCAACTGTAAGTCAGGAACACACGACTGAACACACACAACAAGGGAAACACAGCTCCTTCTTTTAAACTCTCCTGGGCTGTCAAAGCCATACTCATAGTCAGATAAGAACCAATAGTAACGCTGGGATAAAAGCCAATCAGGACCGTTCCCTCGTTGCAACAATATCACTCAGTGATTGGGTAATTACACAGGTTTTTCAGAAACCGACCAATAGCAATGTGACATCTGAAGAGCCACGTTCAGACTCAAGCTTAACATGTGAATAGATAGGAGTGATTCACATTCAGTACATAACAGTTACCCAGTGAGCTTCCATGGCATGAGTGTAGATTCAAACCCAAGTCTCCCAGGTAGTAGTCTGACGCTCTTCACCACTGCACCACACTGGCTTTGTTTTGTTTTGTTTCTGGTTTCCTCTATTCATATCTGCTCTGTGAAGTTCTTCTGTAGTCCTGAGGTGGGTCCAGGAAATGACAAGCATGCAGCTGCTGTTCAAAATAAGAAGTGAGACTGTTGTGCTTCAGTAACAGCCACCATGACAGGAACAGCTGATGATCACTTCAATGAAACCAATTGCCTGGAAAGTTTAACAGCTCCTGTGACTATCAACTGCGGACACCATTTCTGCCGAGACTGCCTCACCTGGTGGGAGTCCAATGTAAACACTTCCTGCCCTCAATTTGGAGAAACCTTCCAGGTATGTAACTTCAGGCCAAACCGACAGCTGGCAAATACTGTTGAAATACACAAGGAGCTTGAGGAGGGGAAATCAGGGGAGTATGTGGAGGGGACCCAGGAGCTCCTGGACTCGTTTTGCAAGAATGGCCTAGCTCCCATCTAGGAGATATGCGACAGATCCCAAGAACACCAGTGTGAATCCTGTAGAGGATATGGCTCAACAGAGTAAGGTACAAAAATAACCAAACACAAGATTTTTTGAAAATTATTTTTAGAGTTTTCTATACAGGTTTGCTTTTCTGGAAAATTTTACTGTAGGGAAGACAGAGTTTGGGAAGGGCAGGGACCTCAGCTTGGTATAATGCCATAGAATCCACCCTCCAAAGCAGCCATTTCCTTTGGGAGAACTGATCTCTGTAGTATGGAAATCAATTGTAAATCCAGGAAGTCTCCAGCCCCCCACCTGGAGGCTGGCAACCCTAAATTCCGAGGGTCTGGTATCAAAGTGGGATGGTGTAGGTTAAAAGGGACTTAGACAATGCAGTGTGGTTTAACAATAACCTGCATGGTCTCCATCTATTGTATAGGAATGTGGTATTGAGCAAGAGCAACAAAGCAAGTCTGGGTTCTGTTCCAGAACAAAGTCTGAGTCCAGTGGCACCTTTAAGACCAATAAAGTTTTATTCAAGGTATAAGCTTCTGTGTGCATGAACCCTTCCTCAGATACAATGAAACAGAAGTTACCAGTCCATACACATAGGTAGAGAGGGAGCAGTAGGTGCTTCAGAAGATCCTCCAAACCATCACCTTTGGGTCATGGGACATGGGACCCTTTGAAAATTAATAATAATTTTTGACAACAACAATAATAATATCAATTTTATTTTTAGATTGTTTCAAATGGTTAGGAAATTTTTAAAAATCATTCTAGATGTTTCATTTTTCTCTACATCAAACTGGGAAGGTACCAAAGTCATAGTTCAACAAAAACACCAAGGACATTGATTTGAGCAGTGAAAAGACACACTCAGCATGTGCTCTGCAGGCACATGCACAGATATAGATATATATATATTCTTTTGTTCATAGGCTGTGAATGATCTGTGTGTGGAGCAATGAAGGGCAGAGGTACGGAGGCTGTGGTTAAAGGAGGAAGGATGAGGGCACCAAACCAAAATCAGCAGCACCTGCTGCCACAGTTTGTTCTCCGTTCTGCTGATCAAGCTGTGCTTGGCTGAATGTTCTGGTATCAGAGTCAGTCCAAAGTTGATTCAGAACATAGGGCTCTTTTAAGATAGCCAGTTGGGTGTAGTGGTTAGGAGTGCAGGCCAATGTTCCCTCTAAGCTGTGGAGTCTTGTGTGCAAACATTCTACTTTGTGAGCTACTGGCATTAAAGTTCTGAGCGAGCAATTTGGCTGCTGCATAAATTAGTTTGCTCTGGAGCCATCCCTTCCTGCGCTAAGACAAAAATGTGAGAGCTGGAGGCTAAAAAACTGTGAACTAGCGCACACTAACTCAGTTTAGAGGGAACACTGGTGCAGACTCTAATGTGGGAGAACCGGATTTGATTCCCCACTCCCCCACATGCAGCTGCTGGTGTGACCTTCGGTCAGTCCTAAGTTCTTTCAGAGCTGTTCTCTCAAGGGCAGTTCTAGAGAGAGCTCTCTCAGCCCCACCTACCTCACAAGGTGTCTGTTGTGGGGAGGGAAAGGGAAAGGAGACTGAGGTAGTGAAGGGCGGGGATAAATCCAATCTCTTCTTCTCTTCTTCTAAAAGTCCAAAGCAGATGAGACGGCAGAAGATCCAGATGTTTCTTTAAATCTAGATCTTCCTCAGTCACACAAAAAGTAGCTGAGGCAGATTATTACTTTTAACAGCTAAAGAAGCATATGGGCAGAGAGTAAAAATCTTTTCTGCTTTCCTGTTGTTTTGTTTTGAAAAAGGAAAGAAAGCATGTTTCTTGAGAAACATAAATGTATAGGCTGTATTTCTAAGGGCTGATGCAGTGTAGGGTTAAAGCGCTGTGAAGTCAGCCACTTTTTCTCTGGTGGAAAAAAGGGCAGAGATAGTTCAGAAATGTTGATCTTAGGACATTGACAGTGTGTCAATTACTCAGGAAATTATCTGTCATTTCCCTGTTGGGGTAGCTATCTATTAACAGAGCAATTCACACTGTAATTGATCTATGGGCTCTACCTCTCCTCACCTGCCATAACTTCTCCTGTCTGCTTTCTTCTAGGGAGCCATCCAAAGGCAACATCAAGCAAGGAACATGTTCCTGTTTGCATCACTGTCTATGCTTCTCTTGATGTCAAGAATGTTGCTGTCTTGGAAGAACATACAGGGCTCTTCATACGAACTGGTCCTTTATGGTACCAAACAACCCTCTGACCCAGGCAAGCCGAAGGGAAATCAGTTCAACTGGCTGCTTTCCTTACTTGAGTCCCCCCCCCGCCCGAGGAGCTAAGCCTTCGTGGCCTTTTGAGAACAAGGAAGCATTTGCAGGAGTCAGGGCGGCTATCGGTGCTGCTCGATAAATGTTTCCTATATGCCATGGAGGCCTTTGACCATGAAACCTACAGCCTGAAAGAGAATGCCAAACTAATCCTTCACTGTGATGAAACCTTTCTGGTGTTTGTCTCTGGCAAAGGAGAGAATGAGATGGCAATGTTTGAATTTGATCGGAAAATCTATTCTTGGCAAGCTTTCTTCATGAGGATCTTCAGGAGATACCCATGGTAGAAAGATGGCGTCCTTAGGTGTGTTTATGTATTAATTGATTCATCCCAACACCTTCTTCTTTGAACTAGAGAAATGGGGGGAGGGGGCATGCGCCAGCTTAGGGCATATGTCTGATATACCCTCCTTGAGGAGGTTTTAGATTTTCTACTAGGCTGTACAATCCCCTGAGGATTTTGTCTCTAAAATGTCTTCTGCTTTCCTTATCCTGGACTGATCTACCAGTAGCACATTTCTTGGCCTGCCTCTAATGCTTTTTGTTGTTGTTCAGTTGCACAGTCAAGTCCAACTCTTCACAACCCCATGGACCACATCACACCAGGCCTTCCTGTCTTCTCTAATGCTTTTACCATCACCAAAACCTTTTATGATACTGTAGGGAAAAAATGCTTGCAAAATGCTGCTCTAAGCTTTCCAACAGACACTTCTTTGCAAAAAAAAAAAAAGGAAAAGATTCTGGATGCAACCAAATGGAAGAGACTGATGGAAGAGGTTGTTCTGTAGGAGGAAAGCTTGGGTTGAAGGCTTCAGAGGTGGCTAAGCAGAGAAGTAGCATAAGTCAGTGACAAGGGAGGATCATTGCCTTTGTGCCCCCCCATTATTGGCTTCCCAGACACATGTGACTGGTGACCTAGGGATGCCCGCCTCCAGGTGGGACCTGGGGATTCCCCTTGAGTTACTGTTCATCTCCAGGAAACAGAAATCAGTTCCTCTGGAGAAAATGGGTTCTTTGGAGGGAGGACTGTATGGCATCATACCCCACTGAGATCCCTGTCCTCCCCAGGCTCCACCCCCAACCTGGACCTGACAACCCTATCCTCATTCCTCATCATGGCCCGGAGGGACTTGGTAACCCTACTGGTCACTGGCCACTGATGGGAAAGTACTGGTGGACTAGATGCTCCTTTGGTCTAGTCCAGAAACCTTCTTCAGATGCTCATTTTTAATAGAAAGAAAACAGAAGGAAAGCTTTCAAGCAAGAGAAGAAAACTGAAGTTTCTTCCTGTATTTGGAAAAGAGAAGGATCTGAAATGTTACAGAGGTGACTTTTTAAATTGACCAGCATTTTAAAACTGTCATACGGGCCTTCAATTTTTTAAACATTTCCATGTGCTAATAAAAATATACAGCACCATGTACCAATGACCTAAATTCATACATACATTGTGGGTGTAGAAACGATGCTCTGAGTACAGTTTTGCATGTTCACAATGCCCTATAGCTTTATGCAATAAAGATTTTAAATAGTAGTTTCTGATTTATTTTTTAGTGTCTGGAGCTACAATACACTTTGCTGTGTTCCACATTATACTTTGTACTTCATGGGAAGATCAGATTGAGATTTCCCCTGACCCAGTCCTCCTGACCCTTGATATTTACTGGGCAACCTCAGATTAGTCATTCTCTCAGCCCACCCTATCTCACAGAACTGTTATGAGGCCCATTGTATGCTACCCTGAGCTCCCTGGGTTGAGATTGCTTTTGATTTTTAAAAATAGCATTGCCATATTCAGATTCTGGCCCTTTCACCTGATATTGGACAGTGGATTGCTTTCCCCAGTTTTCCTCTGATGCAAAAAAGACTGGAAATGTATAGCAAAGCCAGTGTGGTGTGGTGTGGTGGAGTGGTAGGAGTATCAAACTAGGACCTGAAGCCCCACTCAGTTATGAGGCTTGTGGGGTATCCTTGAGCTGCCAGTCCCTCTTTCTCAGTCTGACCTATTTACAAAGTTGTCATGAGGACAGAACAGAGAAAAGGAAAACCATAGGCACCACCCTCCTTGGAGGAAGGGTGTGATACATAAGAACATAAGAACATAAGAACATAAGAGAAGCCAATGTTGAATCAGGCCAATGGCCCATCTAGTCCAACACTCTGTCACACAGCGGCCAAAATATACCAGGTGCCATCAGGAGGTCCAGCAGTGGGGCCAGGGCACCAGAAGCCCTCCTACTGCTGCCCCCTCCAGCACCAAGAATAGAGTGCATCACCTGCCCCAGACTGAGAGTTCCCATCTATACCCTGTGGCTAATAGCCACTGGTGGACTTCTGCTCCATATGTTTATCTAATTTCCTCTTGAAACTGTCCATGCTTGCAGCTGCCACGACCTCCTGTGGCAGTGAATTCCATATGTTAATCACTCTTTGGGTGAAGAAGTATTTCCTTTTATCTGTTCTAACCCGACTGCTCAGCAATTTCATAGAGTGCCCACGAGTTCTTGTATTGTGAGAAAGGGAGAAAAGTACTTCTTTCTCAACCTGCTCAATCCCATTCATAATCTTATAAACCTCGATCATGTCACCTCTCAGCCGTCGTTTCTCCAAGCTAAAGAGCCCCAAGCATTTTAACCTTTCTTCATAGGGAAGGTGTTCCAACCCTTTTATCATTCTAGTTGCCCTTCTCTGCACTTTTTCCAATGCTATAATATCCTTTTTGAGATGTGGTGACCAGAACTGTACACAGTATTCCAAATGAGGTCGCACCAATGATTTATACAGGGGCATGATGATACTGGCTGATTTGTTATCAATTCCCTTCCTAATAATCCCCAGCATAGCGTTGGCCTTCTTTATTGCAGCTACACATTGTGTAGACATTTTCAGCGAGTTATCCACTACGACTCCAAGATCTCTCTCTTGGTCCGTCTCTGCCAGCTCAGACCCCATCAACGTGTATTTATATTTAGGATTTTTGGCTCCAATGTGCATCACTTTGCACTTGGCCACATTGAACCCCATTTGCCACGTTGACGCCCACTCACCCATCCATACAAATGTGGTCAAGCTCTCAGACTTATGATTCCAGCTCTCTCAGGAAAAAGACAGTTTTATATCTAAAAAATAGAGAAAAGAGGGGAAGGGCAGGGACTTCACACACAAAAAAATAGCAGAAGACAAATCCAGAACTTTCCTGGCCAGGTTTTGTTCGTTCCACCTTACTCCGTTGATACCTGCTCTGTGATGTGCCCACCCAGACCTCAGGTGAGTCCAGGAAATCAAACACAAAGGGGCTCTTCAAAATCAGAAGTGAGAGTTACACTTCAGTGAGCAGGAGCCACAGCAACCACTGAACCACCTGAGGGTTCATTGTTGCTGGAAACCCCTGACCGCCCTTGGTCCGTCATTTCAATGGAATTTTTAACTGATTTGCCTGAGAGTGGGGGGAAGACTGTGATATGGGTAGTAGTAGATTTGTTCTCTAAACAAGCTCACTTTGTACTATGCAAGTCTATCCCCACAGCCAAGCAATTAGCCGCCCTGTTCTTGCAACACGTGGTGCGCTTACATAGCTTACCCCGCAAAATAATTTCAGACAGAGGGTCTCAGTTCGTTTCTAAGTTCTGGAAAGAACTCATGAAGCTATTGGGCATAGAAAGGGGGGGTGAGTAGCAGCTATTACCCTGAAACTGATGGCCAGACAAAGTGCACCAACCAGGTTTTGGAGCAGGTCTTGCGCTGTTACATAAATCATCAACAATCTAACTGGGTGCAGTTGCTGCCGTTTGCGGAATACTCATATAATAATGCTCTCCATAGCTCAATAGGGATAAGCCCGTTTAAGGCAGTATATGGTTATGAAGGTGCCCCCATTCCAGTGGAAGATCTCACCCAGGCCATAGAGGGGGATGCCCGATTGTGGTGGTCCAATGTGACAGGGAACTGGGACCTGTTGCGTAAAACTTTATGCAAGGCTAAGGAGGACTACAAGAAGCATCCCGATGCAAAACGATCCCCAGGATGGGATTTGAAACCAGGGGACTCTGTCTATTTGTCTACCAAGAACCTTAAAAGGCTGCAGCCACGCTGCAAGTTGGGCTGGAAATACGTGGGACCATTTAAGGTGCTTAGAGTGATAAATAGGGTTGCTCTCCCTAAATCTCTACGGTTCCTGCATGCTGTTTTTCATTTCAGCTGTCTAAAAAGAGATCCTGGACCATCGCAACGGGCGCAGTGACCCCTGACTCCACAACCCCTCTGGATCAATGGGGAACCACATCAGGAAGTTCTGGAGATCCTAGATTCCTGAATCCGCAAAGGCAAACTCCAGTACTTCGTCCGATGGAAGGACTTTGGACCGGGGGAGAATGAATGGGTTGATTCTCACCATTTACGCGCCCCCCACCTTCTTCAGAAGTTTCATAGGGCATACCCTGCCAAGCTGCGGGGTGTTCAGCTTGAGAGGGGCAATATGTCAGAATCGGGCTCTGTTGATTGTCATGGTGACTCAGGTTTTCGTTTACTTCCTTTGTAGTTTCCTTTCACTTCCAAGCCATCTCGATAATTTGGTCTCATCCCTTTGTAGCCCTCTCTGCCATAAATTTCTGAGGGATGGGAGGAGCAGGTGTGAATGCTAAAATATCTGTATGTGTGTGTGTGTGTGAAGGGGTAGGTTAGCTTTGCTTGCAACAACTTTCCCATGAGAACGAGCCCCAAGATGTGTGGCCAGCGGGAGCCTTTCATCCTTGGAGAAACATCGATTGCTGGATAATAAACTTTTCTAGTACTGGGTAGTATGAAGGGGGGGGGGAGTGAAAGAGGAGAAGAGGGTGAATGTCCACTGCATGACCATTGCATTGTGGGACACTGACCTACTGCCTATACAATACCTAATCCTTGATCTGTTCTTTAGTCTGGACAAGAGATCTCGCTTGTGCATATCCAAATCTCTGTTTCTAATAAAGTTTTTATAAAAGACTATTGGACTGAGAGTGGATTAACTCAAGAGTCTGACATCCACACATGAAGCCTCTGTCAAAGGAATGGGGCATTTTTCTCCTGGCCAGTTGGCAACCCCAGGACCTCTCAACGTTCTCTGTTCAAAATGGCTAGTCACAGATTGAAGATGAGCGGTCCCTATTTTGCCACTGATCACTGTGAAAAATTGAAGCCTCCTATGAGAACATATTACTCACAGTATCTGTATTTGCACTAATTGCAGCTTCTTGAGCCATAGCAGTGTAGATCAGCTTAGCAAGATTGGAAGAGTCCAAGCTGGGAGACATTATAGCAACATAGAAGCATAGAGCTGGAAAGTACCTCAAGTGTCATCTGGTCCAACCCCCTGTACAATGCAGGAAATTGACAACTATTCCCCCCCATGACTCTTGCTCTATGTCCATCTTATAACTTAAGATGTAGTTGGAAGAAGGTGATCTTAGCCCGTGTTTTCCATTAGGCAAGGCTTGGCCCAAGGCTGAGGAGATTGCAAGCTAAACAGCTCTGTGTCATTTAGGAGCTGGTCTAACCAAGGCTGAGGGAGCTTCCTTGCTGAAAGGTCTTCATATTTTCCCCACTTTTTCTGAAAAAGTGAGCAGGGACTCACAAAAGCTCTTCCCCCTGCCACAAATTTTATTAGTCTTTAAGGTGCTACTGGATTCTTGCTCTTTTCTACTGCTTTGTTGTTGTTCAGTCGCACAGTCGAGTCTGACTCTTCGCGACCCCATGGACCAGATTACGCCAGGCCCTCCTGTCTTCCGCTGTCCGCTGAAGTTTGCTCAATTTCATGTTCGTTGCATCGATGACACTGTCTAACCATCTCCTCCTTTGCCGTCCCCTTCTTCTTTGACCTTCAATCTTTCCCAGCATCAGGGTCTTCTCCAGTGAATGCTCCCTTCTCATTTGGTGGCCAAAGTATTTGAGCTTCAGCTTCAGGATCTGGCCTTCCAGGGAACAGTCAGGGTTGATTTCTTTTAGGATTGACTGATTTGATCTCCTTGCAGTCCAAGGGACTCTCAAGAGTCTTCTCCAGCACCATAGTTCAAAAGAATCTATTCTTCGGCGCTCGGCCTTCTACTGCTACAGACAGACAAACACAGCTGCCCATCTCAATCTGTTCCCTCTTTCTGACTGCCTTTTACATCTGCAAATATATATACTGAGGCACCTGAGAGAAATACGTTTTGGTGGGACTATTCAATTTTTCCACCATAATCAGGACACCTAAGACACAGAATTAAAAGGGAAGGGAGATTAAGAGGAAGAAATACATAGTTTCTGGATCCAGGAGGGAGGTTTATTTAAAGAGCAAGACTACACAGGTATACTCAGAAGTAAGTCCCATTTTATTTCCTGGGATTTACTTCAAGGAAAGTATTCTTAGGATTGCAGCCTTAGACTTTGCGTCCAGGACAGAGAGCCAAAGTAGATGTTACTTTTCACATGAATTCAGCACAGGGGCCTGCAGCCATACTCGTTCCGTTGGTTCCCAGTGGCAACACCTGTATAACATCTATATCCACCCCCTTGCCCAGATTACCTGGAGGCATGGGCTGTGATGTCACCAGTATGCTGACAACACCCAGCTCTATCTGCTGTTGGGTGGCTGGTCTGACTCTGGGCCTGGCGTTACAAGCCGTGACTGGTTGGCTTAGACTGAGCCGGTTGAAACTGAATCTGATGAAGACGGAGGTCTTGTGCCTGAGCCAGGGTGGCTTGGGAGTAGGGATCCCACTCCTGACCTTCGATGGGGTGCCTCTGGTGCCAGCGCTGGAGGTTAGGAGTTTGGGAGTGCTCTTGGAGGCCCAGGTAGCAGCCATGGCCAAGTCAGTCTTTTACCAACTTCGGCTGATTAGGCAGCTGGTTCTCTTGCTCGACAACAACAACCTGGCAACAGTGATCCATGTGATGGTCATCTTGAGACTAGACTATTGTAATGCTCTCTACATGGGGCTGCCAAATTCGGAAGCTGCAGCTAGCGCAGAATGCTGTGGCCAGGCTACTGATGGGCCTCCCCAGGTGGGAGTGTTGCAGATGCAGATTAGCTTATAGCCTCCAGAAGAAAACCACACAGGCATCAAGAAAAGTTCTTTGTTATTTATTTGCTGCAGCAGACAGAATCCAGCCGTCAAACGACAAAACAAAGGGGACTCAGCCCCCACTCTAAGACAGTAACAACTTTTATATGCCAGAGCCAAAGGTAACTCCCCTTTCTTTGCTGCAAGAAGCCACAAGTAAAGGAAGAGAGAAAAGATTTCAAAATTCTCTACTTTCCTACACAGTTTTGCATTGTGTTTAACATATTTGCAAGAGATTTCAAAGTGTCTTTCTTAAACAGAGGTTAACATATTTGCAAGAAATTTCAAAGTGTCTTTCTTAAACAGAGGTTAACATATTTGCAAGAGATTTCAAAGTGTCTTTCTTAAACAGAGGTTAACATATTTGCAAGAGATTTCAAAGTGTCTTTCTTAAACAGAGGTTAACATATTTCCTAAGTTTTTCTGCGGTTAAGCTATATTTCCTGCATCCCAGCACAAGCCTTGCACAACCGAGCTGAAATGCTGTCTGAGCAGACCAAGCTTCGCCACAAAGCTTCCTGAGTGAAATGGGTCATCTCCTTATGTTTGCTTGCAATTTCAGCCTGCCTTTCTAGCCCTAATGTGATAACTTAATTAGAAATTAATTCCCTGAGGTCTTTTATTAATGCCTCACTCCCTCCTCTTGGTCAACTCGCCGACAGGAGAGAATGACCAACTTAAAGGCGTGTCAGATTGTTTTTCCTGTTATTATCCACTTTTACTGGGGAGTAAGAAGCTGTGGGCCAGGGGCGATTGAACTTCAGGCGATTGCGATAGACTGTCCGGCGCTCTGAGGCAGATAGATACATAAGCTTAGTGGGGACATTATCTGGAGGCATTATTGCAATCACAGCCCGGTTGACCATCCCTTTGATCAGGGGAAGTAAGCATGGCAACATGAGGAGACCTCCGAAAGCCAAGCCCACAAGGAAAAGGGTCCGCTTCCAATCCCCAAAAATTCCACTGAACCAACCCTCAGTTTCAAACATCCCCGACCAGGTCTGGACCGGGACATGTGCTAGGTTTCGCATACGTTCGGTTATCTGCTCTATCGCCTTCCCATTGTCATCTATTTGTAAACAGCAGTTTGTGAGGTTAAACTTTCCACACACCCCACCTTCTTCAGCAAGCAGATAATCTAGAGCCAGGCGGTTTTGGTAAATGGCTGTTCTCATCTGTGTGTTCGTTTTTGCCAAGAGAGAGAGAGCCATTGAAGTTTCATTTGTGATTATCTCTAGCACTGCTTGAAGCCTGATAATGCGATTAAGCATATAGATAGGGGTCCTATACCCATAAGTACCATCTGCTGCCCAGGTGGCTGGGCCATAGACTTGGACAATACGCTCTGGGGGCCACTCATCATCTTTCCAGGAGCCTATGTGGAGGGTCTGGTCCTCAAAGCTGGGGATAGACCGCTTTGGCCGGCCCAGGGACTCATAAACAGTGACCCCTAAGCGTTCCCCGGTAGACAAAGGCAGCAGAAAGAAGCCAGGTTTGATGGTGCCCAGAACACATGCTCCAGACCACCGGCGAGGAAGGACGGCATATGCTGTGGTACCACAGATCCAGTAGAAGGAGTCTGGAGCCACCCATTCCCAACTAGTATTACACGGGGAGGTCCAGAATTCTTGTAGGGGGCCCAGATTAGCAACTCTTAGTTCTGTAGTAACATTGCGGTTAGAGAAGGAGACAAACTGTTGCCCTCGAGAATTATTACACAACCACCCTGCCTCACAGTCTAACTGTCCGACTGATACTTTGAATGGCCCTCCCTGTCTGATGAAACACAGTTCGCCAACCAATGTGTTTCCCAGAACCCAATGGTTTGGGTGTTTCGTATCTACCCAGGTGAGATTAAATTTTACAGAGAGGTTAGTAAGGGGTATTTCAGTCGATAGCCACGGCCAAGCCTCGCTCATGGCAGTACCACCGCATACATAACAGTTTTTAATCATGAGTTCACCAGCAATTCTTTCTGCTAAATCAATGAAAATATTTTTTGTGACAGGGGGAATTTCAATGGTCTTTCCCATTTCCTTCCAAAACGTGGTATGTACCTTTAATTCAGCTGGTGCAGGTTTATAGCCCAGCATTTCCACTACAATTGAGCCAAATGGATCTCGGCCACTACTGTCTACCCCAATGCCATAGATGTGACGCCATGTGCCCTCGGTAGTAGCTGTGGGGCTGAAGTGCAGACAGAGGGGGGTGCAGTGGCCCTTTGAACAGTGAGTGGACACTGGGGGTGTGGTTAGGTTAAACCATGGATCAGGGGCCTGGTTGAGTCGAGGAGGGCCTCTTGCCATTCCAGTGAGGGGTGCATAGTAATAAGCATAATGGGTAGTGCTGGGCACATAAGAAGTTGAGTCTCTGCCACCAGACTCAGTATAAAAATAACGGCGAGCAGCTACATAAGACTGCTCCCATTCTAGATTATGGCAGGGAGCCTTATAACCCTGGGTTTTAGACAGGGCTCCACACACATCAAAGCATACTTGTAAACCCTGGTCAGTCTGCAAGGTAACATTAGATGCAACTAGCAGGGCATTATTAGTAACAGGCTGACCTCTTGTGGACCCTGAATAAGCATACACATTAACCCTGGCCCGAACAGAGTTGCTTTCAGGTTTGTAACATGTGGGTCTTGTTCCCCAACATACTCTATATGAGGTTTCCTGATGTAGACACACGGTTACATTTTTGGTGGTACATTCAAAATCAGAGAAATACACAAGGGTATCAGTAATTTGCCTATCCCTATAGGTCTTGGTTATACATGGGGTACAAGGAGGAACAGTAAGAACATAAGAACATAAGAACATAAGAGAAGCCAACGTTGAATCAGGCCAATGGCCCATCTAGTCCAACACTCTGTCACACAGCGGCCAAAATATACCAGGTGCCATCAGGAGGTCCAGCAGTGGGGCCAGGGCACCAGAAGCCCTCCCACTGCTGCCCCCTCCAGCACCAAGAATAGAGTGCATCACCTGCCCCAGATTGAGAGTTCCCATCTATACCCTGTGGCTAATAGCCACTGGTGGACTTCTGCTCCATATGTTTATCTAATTTCCTCTTGAAACTGTCCATGCTTGCAGCTGCCACGACCTCCTGTGGCAGTGAATTCCATATGTTAATCACTCTTTGGGTGAAGAAGTATTTCCTTTTATCTATTCTAACCCGACTGCTCAGCAATTTCATAGAGTGCCCACGAGTTCTTGTATTGTGAGAAAGGGAGAAAAGTACTTCTTTCTCAACCTGCTCAATCCCATTCATAATCTTATAAACCTCGATCATGTCACCTCTCAGCCGTCGTTTCTCCAAGCTAAAGAGCCCCAAGCATTTTAACCTTTCTTCATAGGGAAGGTGTTCCAACCCTTTTATCATTCTAGTTGCCCTTCTCTGCACTTTTTCCAATGCTATAATATCCTTTTTGAGATGTGGTGACCAGAACTGTACACAGTATTCCAAATGAGGTCGCACCAATGATTTATACAGGGGCATGATGATACTGGCTGATTTGTTATCAATTCCCTTCCTAATAATCCCCAGCATAGCGTTGGCCTTCTTTATTGCAGCTACACATTGTGTAGACATTTTCAGCGAGTTATCCACTACGACTCCAAGATCTCTCTCTTGGTCCGTCTCTGCCAGATCAGACCCCATCAACGTGTATTTATATTTAGGATTTTTGGCTCCAATGTGCATCACTTTGCACTTGGCCACATTGAACCCCATTTGCCACGTTGACGCCCACTCACCCATCCTCAACAGATCCCTTTGGAGTGCCTCACAATCCTCCCTGGTTTTCACCACCCTGAACAACTTTGTGTCATCTGCAAATTTAGCCACATCACTGCTTACTCCCAATTCCAAATCGTTAATAAACAAGTTAAAAAGCATCGGACCGAGTACTGATCCCTGTGGTACCCCACTGCTTACCACCCTCCACTGAGAACGTTTCCCATTTATACTCACTCTCTGTTTCCTATTTATAAGCCAATTTTTGATCCACAAGAGGACTTGTCCTTTTATCCCATGACTATTGAGCTTACTTAGGAGCCTTTGATGAGGAACTGTATCAAAAGCTTTCCGGAAGTCAAGGTAAATAATATCTATTGGGTCCCCCTTGTCCACATGTTTGTTCACTCCCTCAAAAAACACTAACAGGTTAGTGAGACAAGATCTTCCCTTACAGAACCCATGCTGAGTCTGCCTCAATAGTTTTTGTTCATCAATGTGCCTACTAATTCTTTCCTTAATAACAGTTTCCACCAATTTACCCGGTATCGATGTCAGACTGACTGGCCTGTAATTTCCTGGGTCTCCCCTGGAGCCCTTTTTAAAGATGGGAGTGACATTAGCTACCTTCCAGTCCTCAGGAATGGAGGCAGATTTTAAAGAAAGATTACATATTTTTGTCAGGAGATCCACAAGTTCACATTTGAGTTCTTTCAGAACTCTCGGATGAATGCCATCCGGGCCTGGTGATTTATTAGTTTTTAAATTGTCCATCAGTCGGAGGACTTCCTCTCTTGTTACCGCAATCTGATTCAGGTCTTTCAAACCCCCTCCCAAAATCGGTGCTTCTGGAGTGGGCAAACACTTCTCCTCTTCCACAGTGAAGACAGAGGCAAAAAATGCATTCAGCTTCTCAGCCATTTCCCTATCATCCTTCACTACTCCTTTTACCCCTTGGTCATCCAAGGGCCCCACTGCCTCCCTGGCTGGCTTCCTACTTCTAATGTATTTGAAGAAAGTTTTATTGTTGGTCTTTATGTTTTTTGCGATATGCTCCTCATATTCCCTTTTTGCTTGCCTGATCACAGACTTGCATTTTATTTGCCATAGTCTGTGTTCCCTTTTATCAACCTCACTAAGACTAGCTTTCCACCGCTTAAAGGAATCCTTCTTACCTTTTACAGCTTCCATTACTTTATTTGTTAACCATGCAGGCTTTTTTCTATACCTATTTGTACCTTTCCTAACTTGTGGTATATATTTTTTCTGAGCTTCTAGGATTGTCTTTTTAAATAGTCTCCAAGCTTCCCCAATGGTTTTGACCTTCTCCACTCTTCCTTTCAATTTCTTCCTCACATGTCCCCTCATACCAGAGAAGTTACCCCTTTTAAAGTTAAAAGTGGTTGCATCAGTCTTTTTGGGCAACTCCCTATCTGTACAAATGTTAAACTCAATGACATTATGGTCACTGTTCCCAAGTGGTGCAATCACTTTTACATCTCTCACCAGGTCTTGGGTGTTACTTAGGACCAAATCCAGGATCGCCTCTCCCTGGTAGGATCTGTGACCATCTGTTCCACAGCACAGTCATTGAGAGTGTCTAAGAACGCAATCTCTTTTTCCCGACTAGAACTCATATTGACCCAATCAATGTGTAGGTAGTTAAAGTCGCCTATTACAACACAGTTATTTCGTTTAGCCGCTATCTTTAATTCATTCATCATTTTATAATCCTCCTCTATCTTTTGATCTGGTGGGCGATAACAAACTCCCACTGTTAAGCCTCCTTTTGGACCCACTATTTCAACCCATAGCATTTCCAGAAGTGAATCCAATTCTCTTACCCTCTCAATCTTACTGGATGGTATACCCTCTCTGACATACAGAGCCACCCCACCTCCAACCCTTTTCCCCCTATCCTTCCGATATAATTTATAACCAGGAATCACCGTATCCCACTGATTTTCCTCATCCCACCAAGTTTCTGAAATACCCACAAAGTCTATTTCCCCCCCAACACCAAGCATTCCAACTCCCCGATTTTACTTCGGAGACTTCTAGCATTTGTGTATAAACACTTATAGTTTCCCACTTTTGTTAAGCCCACAGCCTTCCTCTTGCTGCCTCGAGACCTTGCCAGGCAGTTCCTATCATTAGCCACAGTCTCAGTGGACAATTGTAATCCATTTCCTTGTACAAAAGTAATAGCTACCCCTTCATCTCTTTGAGATGAGCCATCCCGAACCAGAGACTTTTCATCTCCTGTCGGCTTTCCCCCATTATTCAGTTTAAAAACTGCTCTGCCACCTTTTTGATTTTGAGCGCCAGCAGCCTGGTTCCTTCTCGGGACAAGTGGAGACCGTCCCTTTTGTACAGCTCCCTCTTGTCCCAAAAAGCATCCCAGTGCCTAACAAACTTGAACCCTTCCCCCTACACCACCGTCTCATCCACGCATTGAGACTCCTGATCTGTGCCTGTCTCTCCGGCCCTGCGCGTGGAACAGGTAGCACTTCCGAGAAGGCTACCTTGGAGGTCCTGGCCTTGAGTTTCCTGCCCAGCAGCCTAAATTTCTCCTCCAGGACCTCACGACTGCATTTCCCCACATCGTTGGTGCCGACGTGCACCACGACCACTGGCTCCTCCCCAGCACTATCTACCAGCCTATCTAAAACACGCGTAATGTCCGCTACCTTCGCACCAGGCAGGCAAGTCACCATACGGTCAGTACGCGGGTTCGCCACCCAGCTGTCTGCCTGCCTAAGGATCGAATCACCAACTACCAAGAGCCCCCTCCCACCCTTCCCAGGGACGGTTCCTTGGTACGAAAGGATACCCGTTCACCAGCTGAAGAAGAGGTCCCTTCTGAGGGCACATTCCCCTTATCCTCAGAATGGTGCCCCTTTTCCCCTTGGCCCTCATGCTCCCTGGCAGCAGCCGGGCTGCCAGATCCAGAGTGGGACATATCTAACAAGTCCCCGAGAGTCTTCCCCGTGCACCTAACTGACTGTCCCTGCTTCTCCAGGTCAGCCACCTTGGCCTCAAGGGAGCAAACTCGCTCCCTGAGAACCAGGAGCTCCTTGCACCGAGCACACACCCAAGACTTCTGACCAGTGGGCAGATAGTCATACATGTGACACTCCATGCAAAACACTGGATAGCCCCCAACCCCCTGCTGGCATTCTGGCTTCATAATTGTTTTTAAACAAATACTTTTCTATAACCCCCTTTTAAAACCCTTTGTATTTATATGGCTCCTGTTGTAGGAGTCTACTTACCTTACCAAGGAGCCAAGGTCCTGGCTTTCTGGCTCTTCCTGGGCTTCTTACAGAGCCCCTAGGCAAAGAGCCACAGGCAAAGAGCCTCGCCCTTCGGCTCGTGCCAGAGGCTCGTGCCTCTTGCAAACTTCCTGCCTTAAATGGAATTGTCTCCCAGAAGAGGGAGTGGCCAGCAGCTACTCAAAATCACCCAAGGCACTTAATGACGGTCAAACAAAGCCCCTTTCACACCCCAACTCCAGCAGCCAGGAGTCTGCTATTCAATTTCACCCAAGCGCTTAATTACAGGCAAACAATGACCCTTTCACACCCTAACTCCAGCAGTCAGGAGTCCGTTACAACTCAACCACACACTCCCAAATACAGTCCCTGACACAGTACCTTCTCAGCTAAAGCACCTCAGCTGAAAGTAAATAAATAAAAATACCACTCACCCCTCTGGCAGCTCAAACACCTTGCTCCTTCTCAGAGCTCAGCTGGGTCAGCTCAGTATTAGTTTTGTTAACAAGGAAAAAGATTATTAGGTATAGGATGATTTTAGAACGCATTTTGTGGTAGATGGTCCGTGTGTAGACTAGTCAGCCTCCGGAGTGACTAGAACAGGGACTTTCCTTTCCAGCAAAGCTCAGATCTTCCCCTGTGCGTAGAGGGACTGTTAATCCAGGTCAGTCCCAGCAGAGAGTTTGGGAGATTCTTCAGCCGTGTCCGCCTGGGTCACGGGCCCAGGGGAAGCAGGGCGTTGGCGGGTGAGGCGGAGCTTTAGGCCACTTGTTCCAGGGGACACCTTCCAGTTAGCAATAGGGGCAGCAGATTTGAGGTGCGTCCAGTGGATCCAGGGCTTCTTTTCAGCAACTTTAACAGCTGTTGGGGAACTGAGAATGACAGTAAATGGACCCTCCCATCTGGGTTGCATGGGTTCAATTCGCCAGCGCTTTACCCAAACTGAGTCACCTGGGTAGAAGGGGCACACTTGATCAAAGACAGGCACTGGCAAAGTGATGGAGTAATATTTTTGAAGTTCCTGAACCTGCTGTCCTAAGAGTTTGAGCTCATTATGGGAAATTAAGCGTCCCAAGGGATAAGCTTCAGCATGGATGCCCAGAGTTAGGGGAGGAGGCCTGGCAAATAGGGCTTCATAGGGTGAAATTGATGTGCGCTTGCTTGGCAGGCAGTGAAGGCGGAACAGGACCATGGGTAAGACTTGGGTCCATGGCAGATTGGTTTCTTGGGTGAATTTTCGCAGGGAGGCTTTAATTGTTCGATTTGCCCGTTCCACAAGGCCTGAACTTTGGGGCCTGTAGGCACAGTGTAGTTTCCAGGTTATGCCAAGTGCACGAGCCACTTGCTGGGTCACCACAGAGGAGAAGGATGGGCCGTTGTCTGATGATAAAGTACCTGGGAGACCAAAGCGCGGGATTATGTCTTGCAATAGGACACGGCAAACTTCTGGTGCCTTCTCAGTTGCTGTGGGGAAGGCTTCAATCCATCCGGTATAGGAACACACAAAGACTAGGAGGTAGCGCTTGCGGCCTACCTTAGGCATTTCAGTGAAATCACAGACTAGGTGGGTCATTGGAGCTGGACCCACAGTTTGAATCCCGGGTGGTCTCCGAGGGCCTTCCCGTGGGTTGTTATGAGCACAGGTGACACATTTAGAGCACACTTCCGTGGCTAGGGCATCTCTCCGATCTAAGTGAGCCCATTTGGAGATAGACCGTGCCAGGGCTGTTTCTCCGTAGTGGGTATTTTCATGAAGAGCAGTCATAACTTCACGCCCTAAGTTTGCTGGAATCCAAATTTTTCCCCCAGGAATATGCCACCACCCAGCCGCACTAAGTACTCCCCTTGAGATTTGATCCATTCTACTTCTTCCGGATTATATCGGGGGGTCCAGGTGCTGACTGGGCTGCAAAAGACAGGACATGCATGTATGGGCCACGGTGGCTCGCTGCTTGAGTTGGTACATGAACTACCTAGGGCGGCTTCTTTGGCCATGCGGTCAGCCATGGCATTGCCTCTGGCAATCGGATCCATCTTCTTCTGGTGGCCACAGCAGTGGATGTTAGCTACAGCTTTAGGCAATTGAATAGCTTCCATTAATTTCTGAATATAGGTGCCATATTTCAAATCTTTTCCTGCAGCGTTAATGAGTCCTCGGTTCTGCCACAGGATTCCATGGGCATGAGCTGACTTAAAGGCATACATGGAGTCAGTGTAGACATTTACAGTTTTGTCTTGAGCGAGTTCTAAGGCTCTGGTGAGGGTGACGATTTCAGCAAGTTGAGCTGAGGTCCCAGATGGCAAAGAGCGCATTTCATAGCAAGAGTTATGCGTGACAACTGAATAGCCTGCCTTGCGTTGTCCGAGGTTGTCCAGGAAGCTGCTTCCATCACAGAAGAGAGTTAGGTCAGGCTCGGGGATCGGCTGGTCCTTGAGATCAAGGCGAGAGGCGAAGATATGATCAGTGGTTACAAGGCAATCGTGCTTTAAGTCCTCCTCAATTTCAGGCAGAAAGGTTGCAGGGTTGAGAGTGGTGGCCGGGGCCAGCTGGATTGCTGGATTTTCAAGGAGGATGGCCTGGTACCGTGCCATGTGGGATGTAGTTATGAATTTGTGGCCACGCGCTTCGAGGATTGCTTTTACTCCATGGGACACAAAAACTGTCATGGGGCCACCCCAAGAGAACTTATGGGCCATCTCGATAGGACGACAGCATGCGGCGACCGCTCTTAGGCAGGGTGGCAAGCCTATCTCCACAGTATCTAGGGCCTGGCTGAGGTAGGCTACTGGGGGCTTGTGGGGTCTTAAGTTTTGCAATAGGACTCCCTGACCCACTCCATTCTTCTCATCTACGCAGAGAAAGAACGGTTTTTCCGGGTTGGGTAGTCCAAGGGCTGGGGCCTCGATGAGCTTTTGCTTTAACTTCTGGAAACCTGACTGTTGCTCGGGGCCCCAGAGAAATGGATCTTTGTCTGCTCCTCGAGTAGCCTCGTAGAGGGGTTTGGCTAGGAGAGCGAAGCCTGGGATCCACAACCAACAGTAGCCTGCTGCACCGAGGAACGCCCGGAGTTTTTTGCGTGAATTGGGTGTGGGGATGCAGCAGACAGCCTCTTTGCGCTCTGGCCCCAGTGAACGGACACCCTGGGATATTTGAAACCCGAGGAAACGGACGCTGGTTTGGCACAACTGGGCCTTCTTGAAGCAAACTTTGTATCCACAGACGCTAAGGAGGGACAGCAAGTTGGAAGTGCCACTGGCGCAGTGTGGAAGGTCTGGCGCACACAAAAGTAAGTCATCTACATATTGCAGGAGAGTCAGGAGTCCTCCATGGTTTTCAAAATCCTCCAAATCTTTAGCTAGGGCCCCTCCGAATATTACGGGCGAGTTCTTGAACCCCTGAGGCAAGCGGCTCCAGGTGTATTGTTTGGCGCAGGCCTCTGAGGGTCCCCTCCACTCGAAGGCAAAGATGGGGCGTGACCTGGGATGCAGGGGAATGCTGAAGAAGGCATCCTTCAAGTCCAGGACCGAGAAATAGCGGGCTTCTGGAGGAATCAGGGTCAAGATGGTATAGGGGTTTGGCACAACGGGATGGAGGGTTTCCACCCGTTCATTCACGGCGCGTAAGTCCTGGCATGGCCTAAAGTCCAGGGGTTCATGTTCTGAAACAGGCTTGGGAACAGGAAGGATTGGCGTGTTCCAACTAGACTCACAAGGTATTAAGATTCCAGCTTGCAAAAGGCGACTAAAATGTTTAGTGAGGACCTTGCGGGCATCTTCAAGAATTGGATATTGTCGCACTCGCACAGGCACAGCATTTGGCTTGAGGGTGACCAGCACCGGCGGATGGTGCTTGGCATAGCCTGGAGGGTTGGTTTCAGCCCAGACATTCCAGTGCTTCAGGCGAAAGTATTCTCTATCACCGGTAGACAGCCCTCTGTATGCATCGCGCTCCAAGCGTTCATAGAAGTCTTCAATTTCATCAGGGATTTCCCAGGCATCGTCTGCTGTGGAGACTGGGTAACAATTTGCCGGCTTAGGGCCACAGAGCCTCCACTCTTCAGTGGCATCTATCTCTAGTGTACACAGGACCTTTGGATGGGGAAGGGCCATTTCTAGATTTCCACTTGGAGTATCGAAGGAAAGAGTCGCCCTTAATTTGCTGAGGAGGTCTCTGCCTAATAGATTAAGCGGGCAGGCAGGATTTAGGAGGAATTTGTGTTGGACATGGTGGCCTCCCAGTACACACTCGCGGGACTGTAAAATTGGCAACTTGACCTCTTTACCTGCCATTCCCACAACTGTTTTTTCCTGGTTGGTTAAGGGTGCCACAGGATGGGTCACAACTGATAATTCAGCTCCCGTGTCAATCATAAAGGGGACTTCTTGTCCCTCAACTTGTAAGTAGACCATGGGTTCCTGGGAGCCGGCGGGGAGGGAACCCAGTCTATCCTATTGTTCAGCCAACGTCGGCAGACTGGCCATGCCGATAAATCCCCAATCCTCGTCATCATTGGCCTGGTGGGCTGGACCAGCCGGGTAGTAACGGCCTCTTTGGACGCGGCCAGGCCTTGGGTCTTCTAGGAAATTCCCTTGTCCTCTTCCCCGGAATTGGCCCCTGTTTCCTCTGGCCCTGCCTCGACCTTGACCTCCTCCCGCAGTGAAGGTCAAGGGGGTGATTCCCATGGCCATTTTGCTTGGGCACTGATCTTTCCAGTGGCCAGTTTTTTTACAGTAAGCACACTGGTTCCTACTGAGGGGCCCCCTTCCCTCGGGGCCACGATGCCCCCAAAATCCGTTGTCATCTACAGGGCCTCGGCCTTTCATCACGGCTGCAAGGAGGGCCGCCTTCTTTTTCATTTTAGTTTCTTCTTCCTTGCGTTCTTCCAGATCCCGGTTAATGTAACATTTTTGGGCAATCTCGAGGAGCTGGGACATGTTCATCCCCTCAAACCCTTCATGCTTTTGGAGCTTCCGTCTGATGTCGGGAGCGGCTTGACTAACAAAGGAGGCATTAACCATATTACGGTTGGCCTCGGCCTCAGGGTCAAAAGGGGTATAGAGGCGGTATGCTTTATAGAGGTGTTCATGGTATGTATAGGGCGGTTCGTTGGCCGCCTGAATAACATCTCTTAGTTTGGCCATATTCATGGGCTTTTCCCCCGCCTCCTTTAGACCCTGGAGAATATAACCTCGATAGGCAGTCATATGGTCCCGGTGGGCAGGGTTGGTAGGCTCCCAGTTGGGCGCCGAATCTGGGAAGTTGTCTCTGAGGTGGTCAGCAAGCACCCCTCCTTGGGGGAGTGCGGCTTTAGCTGCTTTACGGCCAGCCTCCAAGACCTGGCGCTTTTCCTCAGCAGTGAGGAGGGCAGAGAGCAATTGGTGACAATCGTGCCAGGTGGGGTAATGGGTGGTCATGATAGTTGTGATGAGGTCGGTCATCAGTCTGGGGTCTTCAGAATATGGCGTAGTTTGGGATTTCCAATTGCAAAGGTCAACAGTTGAGAATGGGTGGTAGACATATGTGATACTTCCCTGGGCGCCAGCTGGGGTCTGCCGTAAGGGGCAGAGGACCAAGGGTGATGGCAGCTGGGCGTCCTGGCTAGCCTTCTGGCACACCTCTGGAAGCAGGGTTTTTTTGACCAATTGGGAAGTTTCCTGAGTGAGTGAAGGACTGGGATAGAGCTTGCTGGAACTGCAGGTGGTGGAGGGCAACTCCGTATCTATAGTGAGATCCGGATAATTCTGATGTTTGGGCAGAAGTGGATGGAGTAATGGCAGCTCCGGGTCATCTGGTGGGGCTGAGGCAGACTCAGCTGTCCGTAGTAAATGAATGGACTCCTTCTCCTGCTCCTGCAGCGCAGCTTTAGTCTTTGCTCTAGTCATTGTTGGACTGGGCATCCAAAAAGAGGATTGATGTCTCTGCCCTGAACGTGGTGCCCTGCTAGCCGAGTAAGGCGGAGGCAAGTCATCATCCTCAGAGGGAATGATTTGGGGGCGTGACCCCGTGGGAACAGGCAGGGTTGTAGACCGCACTGGACACAATCTGGGAGGCTTAACAGGGCGCAGGGTGGCTGAAGCTTGTTGAGTGGGTAGGCTCGATTGCAGCCAAGTCTTTTTCATCAGGGAAGGGTGAGCTCGGACATAGCCATCCCAGGAGTCTATGTAAGGGAATTGATCAGGGTGATCCGAGCGAGGATCAGTGACTGCAATGTAGACTCTCCTAATGAGCTCCAAGTCCATTGATCCTTCGGGGGGCCAACCTACATTAAAGGCTGGCCAGTCAATGGTGCATAAAGTTTCAAGGAAGGTAGGGTTCAAGGGCTCATCTCCTCCATAATCACTGGTGAAAATATCTCCAAAATTATTGAGCATGAATTGAAGGGGGTCGTGGGTTTAGCCTTTGCTTGGGTCCCACCCATAACAACAAACAGACAAGTAGACAAACACAAGGGTGGGAAAACAAGGGGGTGGTGAGGGGTCCACTGCACCTGACACAAGGAGGAATTCCCTAAACCACAGGCGCTTCCCTCCGTAGCTAGCTCACGTGCGATCGCCCGAGTGAGAACCGTAGCCGTAAGAGGACAACACTCAAGTTGGGTTTGTTCTGATGAACGCCCCCGTTTTCATTCAGACACACCACTCAAGCCAAACAAATCCCACCCGGATCACAGGGAAGCCAAAAGGCTCCCTCGCCTGCCTGACTGTACCTAAAACCACTCGGGGGGTGATCAGGCCCCTGCTTCCCTCACACTGGGAGGGGCTGAACCGATAAATACTGACCTGTCCTGAAGACTGAGGCAATGTTGACCGAGAGAATGTTTTCTTGGCTGGGTCCTTTCTGTAGCGAGCGAGCCCAAGGAGAAGTGCCGCAGGAGGAAGGAACAGTCAGCCTCTCGAAAGAGAGAGAGTGGGCCCGCCGAAAGTCAGTTACTCACCGGGCTTCCTCTCCCTGAGGTTGTGGCTAGAGAGGGGGCCACAAGAGCCCGGCTCTCCTCGAAGGCCAATGCACCAGTAAATGTTGCAGATGCAGATTAGCTTATAGCCTCCAGAAGAAAACCACACAGACATCAAGAAAAGTTTTTTGTTATTTATTTGCTGCAGCAGACAGAGTCCAGCCGTCAAATAACAAAACAAAGGGGACTCAGCCCCCACTCTAAGACAGTAACAACTTTTATATGCCAGAGCCAAAGGTAACTCCCCTTTCTTTGCTACAAGAAGCCACAAGTAAAGGAAGAGATAAAAGATTTCAAAATTCTCTACTTTCCTACACAGTTTTGCATTGTGTTTAACATATTTGCAAGAGATTTCAAAGTGTCTTTCTTAAACAGAGGTTAACATATTTGCAAGAAATTTCAAAGTGTCTTTCTTAAACAGAGGTTAACATATTTGCAAGAGATTTCAAAGTGTCTTTCTTAAACAGAGGTTAACATATTTGCAAGAGATTTCAAAGTGTCTTTCTTAAACAGAGGTTAACATATTTCCTAAGTTTTTCTGCGGTTAAGCTATATTTCCTGCATCCCAGCGCAAGCCTTGCACAACCGAGCTGAAATGCTGTCTGAGCAGACCAAGCTTCGCCACAAAGCTTCCTGAGTGAAATGGGTCATCTCCTTATGTTTGCTTGCAATTTCAGCCTGCCTTTCTAGCCCTAATGTGATAACTTAATTAGAAATTAATTCCCTGAGGTCTTTTATTAATGCCTCAGGAGCACATCCAGCCTGTGCTGAAGACATTGCACTGGCTGCCAATAGCATACTGAATTTGTTTCAAGCTGCTGGTTCTTACCTTTAAAGCCTTATATGGCCAGGGTCCGACATACCTGAGGGACGGCCTTTCCCCATACATAACCCAGAGAGCACTACAGTCGGGGTCTCAAAATTGACTGGACCTCTCGAGTCCCAAGGATGTCAGGCTTGCTATTACCAGGGCCAGGGCCTTTTCCATGGTGGCTCCATAGTGGTGGAACGAGCTCCCAGAAGAGATCAGGGCCCTGTGGGAACTTTTGCAGTTCCACAGGGTCTGCAAGATGGACCTCTTCCACCAGGCTTTCAACTAAGGAGCCACCATCACTATTACCACCAACAATTTTAATTATAGAGCCCTGGCCCTTGGCTTTGACATCTACAGCCTGTGTCACCGCTCATACCAGGAAGATCACGGAGCAGAACATTTGCCAGACCTTGTATGCACTCATACAGTAAGCCATCGTTAATGCAATTAATTAAACATAGCCAGCACTTTATGCCACTGGATTGTTTATAACTGAACTGTTTTTAGATGATTATATGTGGATTTTAATTGTTACTTATGTATCAAACTGTGTAAACCACCCTGAGTCTGTTCTTGTGGGGAGGGTGGGGTACAAATAAAATAAATATAAAAAACTGAAAGTCCTGGTATAAACCAGTGTAAAAAGCACAGATGGACTCAATTCTGAGCATTCAGTGCACGTGTAGCCTCCTGATGGAGCAATAATTCCTCTCACAATGGCCCTGGCAATTTTGGCGGCCAAGAAAAACATGGGATGAAAGCAGGACTGGAGCCTCTCCTCTCCCTGTGCCATGGTCTTGATCAGAACTGAGCCTGTGGTCCAGTCTGCATCTAGCATTCACTCCGCTGCTTCACCAAACCACATAAATTCCCCTCTGCATTGCATTGCATGCCACTTTCACTTTGACTGATTGTCGGATTTTATGGTAGTGTCTAGGCTGCATGCCGCTTTCACTTTGTTTGATCTCTCACTTTTATGGAACTGTCTGCATAGATTTATGGCTATTTTATGGCCATTCAGGGATGACTCTGCAGTCAGTACAGCATTGGCCTGGGGTATTTGAATGTGGTTTTGAGCCGCATCTTTTCCTGTTCCAGTGTGAGTTTGGGAAAACAACGGAGCAAATGCTAGATGCGGATTGGGCCTGTCTGTGCTTTTTACTTGGGAGTTGCCATCAGGATTTTCAGCTAAAGCATGGCCACAAGTTCCCATGGCAAATTTGCATAAAAATGTATTGTCTAGTTGATCTCTCAGACAAAGAAAAGGCCCTGAATACAGTGTGTCTTTTATTTGTTTGTTTGTTTAATTTGTATCCCTCCCTCCCCGCCATGGCGGGCTCAGGGCGGCTTACAGTATGTGTGTGTGTGTGTGTATGTGTGTGTGTTTATATACATATATATATGTATATATATGTGTGTGTGTGTGTATATATATATATATATATACACACACACACACACACACACACACACATACATGAATGACAACAAGATATGTTAAAACATAGAAAATTAAATTAAAACCACACATGTAAAATTTAGGTATTAAGGAACATAAATATTAATAAAAGATGGTGGCATTCTCTCAGTATCCAGATGGACAACTACCACCATAATCCCGGTTCTTGCCAGGCTGTTAGTTATTAAGTGAGTGCTTATGTTGGGGCACATGGGAGGAGTTCTTATACTCTGAGAAATGGAACACCTTCCCGACAGGGTTATTTAACATTGCTTAGCATGTGGAAATTAAGTGTAAGCCTTGTAAAGTATTTATTATTTTAAAAGTATGTGACATGTTTTCACCTGCATAATGGATCCTGGCCTGGAAACTCTGCTGATGCCCCCGAGGCCCTCACCCTCTGGGGACCCCCATTTTTGGCATGGCCCATTCCCCTTTTCTGGCACACATGAACACCTCAGTGTGGATTTAGGATTAATAGAAGGAGCCTAAATTAAACTGGTATCAAGAGACAGTTAATCAGATGAAGGTGGAAAGCAGGGCAGCTTCTCTATCAGTCATGCAAACACCATGCTAAGAGGGATTCAGTCAAGGACCATTTTCCCCAAGGATCTTGGAGCCTCTTCCCTGATAATTTAATCCTAACTAATGAGCCAGACAAGTCACAAAATTTCCAAATTCATAAATTACAAAGTAAATTACAAAATTTGGCTACCAAGCACTGGGAGCCAAAGCCTTCTCAATGTGGTACCAAAGGCTAGCAATTTAAATATTTGAGTGGATCATCTCATCCCAAGATGTGGATGAAGTTGTGTCCATCACCAGAAATTAACTCAACCTTTCGTCCATCTCCCTGTACCACCATACAGTAATTTTGCTGGACCTCTATAGGCTCCCGGGAAAAGTGGTCTCTGGCAGTTTCCAAGAATACCTTTAGGCCTTTGGTCATCTCCCTCCAGGAGATCATCTCAGCAGCTACCTTCTCCAGGTTCTCCACACTCAAAAATAACCTGCCACAGGGTGACTTCTCAACTATGTTGCCAAAGCTGGAGAGCTCAACTTTATAACAAGGATTTCCCTGGACAAGGGAGACCTCAATACAGCTCCCTCCATTGCCTGAGAGAAAGTCCATCCTTTTCCTTTTACAGAGTATAATCAAACAAGCATTCTCCTGCAAGCAGCTGTCTTCATGGCTAAATTTCAGCATCGCATGATCTAGGCACCGTTCCAAAGAGCGGGAAAGTGCCCCTAGAGAGGACAGCCAGTTCCACACCTTTGCGATGTTTTCCATACTGAGCATTTCAGGCCGAGTTGATAAAAAGGAAGACTTTTCCATCCTGTCCAGGGGACACTCCCTATGAAAATCAGAGAAAGGTTATTTTGTCCGGGTATATTTTTAATCCAGTCAGCTCCCCTCGGTATGTCACTCGTTCCCTCCCTCCCTGCCTCCCTTCAGGAAGGAACCTCAGCCAGTGGAAGGAAAGAAAGGCTTCCCTTTGTCTCCTGAATACTATTGAAGTAGCCTGGCCAGAAAGTGAGTCCTGGATGGTTCCCTCCCTCCTCCTGGGAGGAGGAGAGGGAGGAGCCTCAGCCAGTGCTTTACCAGACTCTCTCAATTGCACAGGAGAGCCTTGCCTATCTATCTCTCCTGTGTGACTGAGAGAGTCTGGTAAAGTAAGCTATGATGTAGCAGCAGCAGCAGAACTGGAAAAGGAAGCAGGAAATAGCCGGGACCTTGTGGACTGGATTGCAGCCTTCTGAGGGTCTGATCTGGGCCCCAGGCCACATGTTTGACATCTTATAAGGAGGTCTGCTGTCCTCCTTATAAATGATAGCCTTTCATATACTCCAAGACAGCAATCATCATGTGTCGTCCCCCCAACCTCCTCTTCTCCAGACTGGACATTCCCAAGTACTTCAGCCTTTCCTTGCAGTCCTCATTGCTTTCTTCTGCTTTCTACTTGCTGCAAAAGGTGGAGGGGAGCAGAAAGCAGGGGGTGAAATTCTTCCTAGCCATTTCACCCCAACTTTCTGTTTCCTACAGTTTGAAGTCATTTAAACCTCTGTTTTCTGCTTGTCGCCAAAAGTGGTGGGTAGCAGAAAGCAAGGATTTAAATAGCTCAGAGCCATTGGCTTCTGTGTGGCAACTGCTGTTAAACTGTACTGAACAGAAAGGGCTAGATAAATCCTGGCAGTTTCATGGTAGCTGTTTTTTAACTATATTAAATCCCGGGATCTTTAATCAAATGTTAAATATTAAGATCTGTGTTATAAAAATCCATCAGCTTTGGTTGTAAGTTGATGTAATGGCATGGACCAGGCTCACGGACTACAAACTGGGCCCTGGTTCATGGAAGAATTAGGTCCATGGTCCAGCCTGTGCCCATGATCGGACCATCACCGTGGGGATACCACGAGGCATACTGGCCCTGGTATGAGATTACAACTGGTGGGACATCACTGGAGCAGTGGTAATATGCCGCCAGAGTGTTGAATGTTGACCGGCTCTAACTGAGTTACACGTTTTGTTCTCCGCTGTTTTAATGGTTGTATTGCTAGTGATTTTTCTGCTTTTAAGTATTTTATATGTCATTGCCCCTATGTGTTA
This sequence comes from Gekko gecko, assembly GCA_029375565.1. Taxonomy (NCBI): domain Eukaryota; kingdom Metazoa; phylum Chordata; class Lepidosauria; order Squamata; family Gekkonidae; genus Gekko; species Gekko gecko. The sequence goes on along the minus strand of JAPDNY010000002.1, from coordinate 33,649,931 downwards.
TTGGCAATGTATGGCTTGCTGCCTCTTGTTCACCGCCCTGAGCCCATGTGGAAGGGCGGGGTATAGATCTAATAAATAAATAAATCCTTAGTCATGTTTAAATGCTTATATTTCCCCCCAGCTCTTTTTCAGATTTAGGCTTGTTTTCAGATTTCTGCCATCAAACCCTATTGCATTGTTTATTAGACGTCCCATCTTGTAGATTGAATTGACTTAACACTGTGTAATCCTCCTTGAGTGTCAGCTAGAAAGACAGGCTATAAGTAATGCCAAAAAACAAATTAAAATAACTTAATTTTCTCAAGCCCCACAGAGTCCTCAAAAGGTCCTGGGAAGGGCAAGCAATGTAATAGCCAGCCCCTGTGAATCCCCATTGGGACTGGCTGGATCTTACCTTCACTCACTGGAATTCCCCCCCTCCCCCCTGTAGTTAGTGCATGCAAATTATCATGTTCATTTGCTATGTGACAGTGCTGACTGAACTGAAGTATTCATTTTTAAAATGGACTTTTGGGGGCATCACCATACAATCCATCCTTTCCTAAGAAGACTGTGAGGTCTAGTTATAGAAAACTGTATCAGAGCTTTCTTTACTGATTCCAGAAGGCATTTAACACCTGGAGAAGACAAGGCTATTCTTTTTTCAAATTCTCCCCTACCAGTCCAAACCTCACTTCACACCTACAATGGTCCTTGGATGCCCAGCCCTCCAAGGTCACAATTTGATAAAAGACTGAAGGCAATACTTGGAAAAGGAAGGTGAGGAAGTTCCCAATCATCCAAAGAAATCCCACTTCTCCTATATAGGATCCACCAATATCTGTTTTGTCTCTTTTTCTCTATCAGTGTCTTTCTCTTTCTGTCTCTCTCTTCCACCAGAGGGTGAAGACCTGTTTTTCTCATTTGGCACACCCACAATAATGGTTATTGACCCTGCTCCCTGGTTCTGGTGTTATATTTTTATGTTTTTTATTGACATAAGAACATAAGAACATAAGAGAAGCCAATGTTGAATCAGGCCAATGGCCCATCTAGTCCAACACTCTGTCACACAGCGGCCAAAATATACCAGGTGCCATCAGGAGGTCCAGCAGTGGGACCAGGGCACCAGAAGCCCTCCCACTGCTGCCCCCTCCAGCACCAAGAATAGAGTGCATCACCTGCCCCAGACTGAGAGTTCCCATCTATACCCTGTGGCTAATAGCCACTGATGGACTTCTGCTCCATATGTTCATCTAATTCCCTCTTGAAACTGTCCATGCTTGCAGCTGCCACGACCTCCTGTGGCAGTGAATTCCATATGTTAATCACTCTTTGGGTGAAGAAGTATTTCCTTTTATCTGTTCTAACCCGACTGCTCAGCAATTTCATAGAATGCCCACGAGTTCTTGTATTGTAAGAAAGGGAGAAAAGTACTTCTTTCTCAACCTGCTCAATCCCATTCATAATCTTATAAACCTCGATCATGTCACCTCTCAGCCGTCGTTTCTCCAAGCTAAAGAGCCCCAAGCATTTTAACCTTTCTTCATAGGGAAGGTGTTCCAACCCTTTTATCATTCTAGTTGCCCTTCTCTGCACTTTTTCCAATGCTATAATATCCTTTTTGAGATGTGGTGACCAGAACTGTACACAGTATTCCAAATGAGGTCGCACCAATGATTTATACAGGGGCATGATGATACTGGCTGATTTGTTATCAATTCCCTTCCTAATAATCCCCAGCATAGCGTTGGCCTTCTTTATTGCAGCTACACACTGTCTAGACATTTTCAGCGAGTTATCCACTATGACTCCAAGATCTCTGTCTTGGTCCGTCTCTGCCAGTTCAGACCCCATCAACGTGTATTTATATTTAGGACTTTTGGCTCCAATGTGCATCATTTTGCACTTGGCCACATTGAACCCCATTTGCCACGTTGACGCCCACTCACCCATCCTCAACAGATCCCTTTGGAGTGCCTCACACTCCTCCCTGGTTTTCACCACCCTGAACAACTTCGTGTCATCTGCAAATTTAGCCACATCACTGCTTACTCCCAATTCCAAATCGTTAATAAACAAGTTAAAAAGCATCGGACCGAGTACTGATCCCTGTGGTACCCCACTGCTTACCACCCTCCACTGAGAAAGTTTCCCATTTATACTCACTCTCTGTTTCCTATTTATAAGCCAGTTTTTGATCCACAAGAGGACTTGTCCTTTTATCCCATGACTCTTGAGCTTACTTAGGAGCCTTTGATGAGGAACTGTATCAAAAGCTTTCTGGAAGTCAAGGTAAATAATATCTATTGGGTCCCCCTTGTCCACATGTTTGTTCACTCCCTCAAAAAACACTAACAGGTTAGTGAGACAAGATCTTCCCTTACAGAACCCATGCTGAGTCTGCCTCAATAATTTTTGTTCATCAATGTGCCTACTAATTCTTTCCTTAATAACAGTTTCCACCAACTTACCCGGTATCGATGTCAGACTGACTGGCTTGTAATTTCCTGGATCTCCCCTGGAGCCCTTTTTAAAGATGGGAGTGACATTAGCTACCTTCCAGTCCTCAGGAATGGAGGCAGATTTTAAAGAAAGATTACATATTTTTGTCAGGAGATCCACAAGTTCACATTTGAGTTCTTTCAGAACTCTCGGATGAATGCCATCCGAGCCTGGTGATTTATTAGTTTTTAAATTGTCCATCAGTTGGAGGACTTCCTCTCTTGTCACCGCAATCTGATTCAGGTCTTTCAAACCCCCTCCCGAAATCGGTGCTTCTGGAGTGGGCAAACACTTCTCCTCTTCCACAGTGAAGACAGAGGCAAAAAATGCATTCAGCTTCTCAGCCATTTCCCTATCATCCTTCACTACTCCTTTTACCCCTTGGTCATTCAAGGGCCCCACTGCCTCCTTGGCTGGCTTCCTACTTCTAATGTATTTGAAGAAAGTTTTATTGTTGGTCTTTATGTTTTTTGCAATATGCTCCTCATATTCCCTTTTTGCTTGCCTGATCACAGACTTGCATTTTATTTGCCATAGTCTGTGTTCCTTTTTATCAACCTCACTAAGACTAGCTTTCCACCGCTTAAAGGAATCCTTCTTACCTTTTACAGCTTCCATTACTTTATTTGTTAACCATGCAGGCTTTTTTCTATACCTATTTGTACCTTTCCTAACCTGCGGTATATATTTTTTCTCTGGTGTCTCCCTCCCAAGTACATCCAAATGGGTGTGTTTCCTATTTATCATCTAAAAAGGACTTATTTTACAATTTCAAATGTTGTTTTTAATTGTTCAAATGTTTATCGCCTTGGGGCCCTGATAAGGTTGAAAGGCAGCATAAAAATATTTAAATAAAATAAATACATATGTACCATACTGTTCATTGAGTTTTCCAGAACATTTTCTGACATTAACATGAGTGAAACCTAGAGAACTGACACCCTCGAAGCAGGGCGTTCTGCAGTTACTGACTTGCAAATGGGCCAGATCAACAACTGCCCGTACATGTGCATTCTCTGTATTGGCCCCACCTTGTGAAGTGCCTTGCCTCAGGCAAAACTGCCACATTTGTGGCTTTGCACCAACTATGGAAAATAGAATTCAAGAGGGCACCTTTATAAAGGTGACGGGTAGGGTGCCAGGCACTAGTGAGCGGGTTGGGGGACAGAATTCCAGAAGAAGGAGGAAAAAGCACAATAAGGCATTGGCTCCTTATAGGAAATTCTGACCATAAAATTTCTAACTATCACTTCAAGCCGGCTCTAGGAATCATCAGGCACTCTATGGTCAGAATTTCCTTTAAGTAGCCAATGCTTTATTGTGCTTGTTAATCCCCCTCCCCCAAGCCATGAGAGAGAAAGATAATAGATAAGTCAGTTAATCACTCCCTTGTCATCTGAAGTGATATCATCCATTTTACTGCTGCATTCAACTGCCAGAACAGACCTGCCTACAGGCCTTAGCTCATCAATTGGCTAACTTTTTTTAAAAAAATCAGACCTACGTAACATTTCAGTTTGACCCTTTTGCCCCTTTACTCACCCAACCCACAGCAGAGCAGAAAAGGTAATCCAAGGAGAAGAATCTTGTTCATCTTCTTCAACTGCAGAGGGGTGAAAAACATAAAGTGTAAGCTACCACTCTGGTGTCTCCCTCCCAAGTACATCCAAATGGGTGTGTTTCCTATTTATCATCTAAAAAGGAATGGGCAAATAATGGAGTATGGTAATTTTCTGGAACAAATTATTCTAGAAATGGGAATGCCTGGGTTGCTGAAAAATGGTATCTTCTGGGAAGAACTGATTGTTTGTACCAACTGTTGATTTATGAAAATGAAGCCATCTTCTTGCCAAACAAAATTAACCTGAAACTTTTTCCTGGCAACATGTTTTCTATGACAGGACTTAATCATAAACTGTTGCCTGTTGAGTTGCACCAACAGAAAACATAACCCTTAGGCCATATTCAAGGGGTAGCCCATGCAAACCTCCAGAGGTGGTGGTGGGCTTTACTTGACTGCATCTTGCAAGTTGAGCCAGCTTTGTTCTGCTGAAAATTTTCTCTTTAAGGAGGTAGAGGCAGGTGAGAATTTACCATATAAGAGGGGGAAATCATCATCCCAGTCCAACGACACACTTTCTGCCACAATCTGGAAAGGATGGTGTCATGATCTGTGCATGACTGGGCCACAAAGCCTAGAGACCTAGGCCCAGGAGAGACCTGTGTGGGAGTGGAAAGCCGACACAGCCTACAATCCCCATAATGTTTAGTAACATTTGTAACCAATCGGTGTCCAGAGATTGTGTGAGGAGATAGTAACAAGCTTTGTGGGCTGTGAAACTGTGTTCTCTTCTGCGGTCTTCCCTCTCACAGAGTTACACTGAGGGGATAGTCTGGTCTGAGCAGGGCCGGCTCCAGGAATTTCTGCGCCCTAGGCGGGCGCAGATCCCAACCTCCTGGTTGGGCCTGGAGACCCTGCCATGCCGCCCCCCCTTCCCCCCCAGAGAGGAGGGGCAGGGCGGGCAAGCTGTGCCCCGGCTGGGTGCTCTGCACGGGTAGTCCCCGCTGGCCGCCGCCTCCCCCCCTCCAGGGAGGAGGGGGAGGGCGCCTTGCGCCCTAGCCAGGGGCTTTTCGGCAGCGGCGGCAGCTGGGAGATCCCGCTGGCCGCCGCCGGTTGCCTCCTCCTCCCCCCCCAGGGAGGAGGGGGAGGGCAACTTGCACCCTAGTTGGGTGCTTGGCTGTGGCAGTGGGAAGATCCCACTGGCCACCGCCGGCCACCTCCTCCTCCTCCTCCCCCCCGGGAGGAGGGGGAGGGCAACTTGCACCCTAGCTGGGCGCTTGGTGGCAGCGGCGGTAGCAGGGAGATCCCGCTGGCCACCCCAGCCGCCTCCTCCTCCTCCTCCTTCCCCCCCCAGGGAGGAGGGGGAGGACAACTTGCGCCCTAGCCGGGCGCTTTTCGGCAGCGGCGGCGGGCCCCGGTTAGGACGGCGGGGGGGCGCTTTTGGGGGGAGCAGGGCACCGTTTGGCAACCCTGAGGCCGGCGCGCCCTAGGCGAGCGCCTAGTTCGCCCAATGGGTGATCTAGCCATGGGTCTGAGAGAAAGATCCCTCACTTGGGAGACAGTTTAGTACAGGCACAGGCCTGGTATAAAAGGGCTGTGGGCCTTGAACAGGATACAGTTAAGAGAAATAGATAATCATGTTAGATTTCTTTATTTTGCCTTTAAGCACTGTTATATGTTTTTAAGCATCTTGGCTTGTTTTCCTTGCCCCAGTACTGTGTTAATAAACCATTTGTTTAATGTTTTCTGTCTGGTCATCATACGTATGTTTCTCGGCTTAAAAGGGGCATTTTGGTTGAGCTTTGGAGAGTACTCTGGGCCTTCTGAAGGGACCCTAAGTCCAGAGTGGTGGCAGCTGAAGGTGGCAACCCACAGGGGGTCATGACAGATGGTGTCACAGAGGGGTTTGGGGGCCAAGTGCTAGAGCATCAACCTTTGTGCAACACCATCACTCCTAGATCACACTGGAAGGTTGATTGTCACAGGGGCATGATGAACACATACACCCCCCCCCCCGATTGGTTCACTATTTCTGCCTGCCAACCATCTGATCATTTACAAGCTATGGCAACATTAATTGTAAATTAATTGTTTAATACTTTTCCAAAATTTACCAATCTTCTTGCACCGCTACCACATATGGTAAAATGTTCCAACATGCTTTTTGCACCTCCAGCAGTTTCCTGAGATGTCCTTCTAGCATTTAGATAATCTATCTGGTGTCCAATGCCACCTGTAAAACATTTTAACTATATTTTCCTCATATGATGTAGATCTTAATAGCTTAACAGATTTCCATATTTTTGACCAGTCCTCTATTGATACATTGCGTCCTATATCTTGCATCCAAGTTATCATGCATGGTTTTACTATTTCTCCTTGCATATCATCCTCTAATAAAAAATATATAATTTTTGGATTATCTGAGGATGATAACCATATTTTGTCGAGATCCGATTTTATTATTGCAAAGTTTGTTATCTTATCTTTGGCAAATCTTGATTTCAACTGTAACTTTTCCCAACTGGTAAAGTTAATATTCATTATTTGCAGACTCTCGAACGATTTCAATTCATTGTTCTCAGTTAATAGAGTTTCATATGTGACTCTCTTGTTATCTGTTAATAAATTCGGCACTATAAAGGCCTCTAATGGGGAAACCCACTTAGGTATTTTAACGTAGAACCTTCCCTTAATTTTTCTCCATACCTTAATTAATGCACCCCTAATTATATGATTATGGAAGTTTTGTTGTATTTTATCTTTGTCGTACCATATAAAGGCATGCCAGCCCATATGTAGGTCATGCCCTTCCAACTGTAATATACTTTTGTCCTCTAATATTATCCACTCTCAAATCCATCCCATAGCTGCAGCCTGATAATAGAGGTACCAATCCGACAATCCAAGCCCCACTCTTTCCTTTTTATCTTGAAGTAGCCTCATTTTAACACAGGACCTCTTGGATTGCCATATAAATTTCCTTACCTGTTGGTCCAATTCCTCAAAAAAATTATTGTTTTTTAGTATAGGAATACATTGCGCTAAAAATAAAAATTGCAGGAGGATATTCATCTTTATGGTAGCAATTCTACTCATAAATAAGTGCAAATCATGCCATTTACTCAAATCTTTTTTAATTTCCTCTAATAACACTTTATAATTATTTTCATATAAATCCCCATTCTTGCTTGCAATTGTGATTCCTAAATATTTAATGTTGCTTGCTACCTCCATGTTTGAAATCAGTTGAATTTTATTTATCTAGTCCTAAGAACAGTTTTTGGTTAAAATCTTAGTTTTCCTAAGATTTATTTTAAGTCCTGCTATAGGGGCATATAGTTGTATAACCTTTAGCAAATACAATAAAGAAGTAGTTGGGTCCTCCAGAATAAATAGAAGGTCATCAGCAAACGCTTGAAGTTTTAATTGCTCTCCCTTAATTTTGAGACCAGTTATTTGTGTTTTAACTTTCACCAGATTGTTTAGTGTCTCCAAACTGAAAATAAATAGTAGTGGAGAGAGTAGACATCTTTGTCGTGTTCCCTTCTGAATAGGGATATTTTGTGTTAGTTCTCCATTAACAATTATTTTTGCCCACTGCTCTTTATATATGGCTGTTATCCACATCAAAAAATTTTCACCACATTCCCATGCTTCTAATTTATGTTTTTAAAAGTCTCAATTAACGTTATCAAAGGCTTTCTCGGCAACAAGGAAAACCAAAGCCAATTGGCAACCAGTGTGCTGATCATAATATTCTAAGACGTTTACAATAGTTCTTAAGTTGTTCTTTATTTGTCTTTTTGGTAGAAAGCCTGATTGGTCTCGATGTATAACTTGAACCATAACCTTCTTAAATCTAGTGGCTATGATTGTCGCAAATATCTTGTAATCTACATTTAGAAGCGAAATAAGCCTACAATTTTTAATATCATAATCTTAGGTTTATGCATTAATGTTATCAGCGTTTCATTCCATGAATTTGGTATTTTTCCTGTAGTCATAACATTATGGATCAGATCTTTAAATAACAGCAATATTTCATCTTCTAATTTTTGATACACTTCAGCTGGGATGCCGTCCGGTCCTGGAGACTTCTTTTTCTTTTTAAACACTTCCACTATCTCACACATTGTAATATTTTCATTCAAAATTTTTCTCTGCTCTTCGGTGAATTTCTTCCTATTGTGTTTCTCAATGAAGTCTTTGATTTCTTTTTTGTTTTGCAGAATGTGTTCTTATAGTGATCTGTAAAAAATTTCTACACTGCTTTCTAAGTCTTGGTTTTTATATTTTATCTCTTGTTTATCATTCTTTAGTGCTGAAATCAACCTTTTCTTTTTTTCCCCCTAAGTTTGTAGGCTAACCAATGAATAGGTTTATTCGCGTTTTCAAAGTAATATACTTTGGTATATTCTATTTTATTAGCTATTTCTTGGGTTAGTAGCAAATTAACTTGGTGCTGGATCAGCTTTATCTTAATTTTCATCCCATCTATATCACCCTTATTTTTTAAAATCGCTTCTTCATTTTTTAGTTCCTCCATCAATTTTTTAAATGTTTCCCTTTTTTGCTTTCTCCTCCAGATAACTTGACTAATAAATAAGCCTCTCATGTAAGCTTTTAATGAGTCCCAAATGTAGTTTAGGGATGTATCCTCCGATTTGTTTATTTTTAAGAATTCCTGGCTTCCGGTCTGGGATTCATGGCGTCCTGACGTGTTCTGGCTTTGCTCTCTGAGCTCCCAGAGCATACGGAGGGTCTTGACAACAGGGAGGGCTTCTTACAGCCCTCCGCAGATCCCCCCAGGCAGGGGGGTGACTGGCAGTGAGCTTTGGCCCGAGAGGGAGTTGAGATCGGCTGATAGCGGGGCTTTAAAGAGCGTCGCGACCAGCCTTGATCCCCTCCCCCAGAGAAGGCACTTCAGAAATTCTCTACAAGACCCCACTGAGTTGGATTCTCAACATAAGAACGCATGACCCAGACCTCCAAGACATTCTACGGAAACTGATATTAAAGAAACACTGCTATAACAAGACACGTACTTTGAAGGTAACTTTTTTAAAATTGCTCACCGGAGACGCGTTTTGGCCGAAAGTAAACAACATCCGATGAAGTGCATGATCGTGCTGTATCTGTCGTACTAACATCAAACCTGAAAAAGTGCAGTTAAACAGCTTAAAAAGGCCAAAAAGCCGGTTTGTTGATCATTCCTGCGGTTGGATTATTGACTTTAAAATAGAAACTAACAACAAACTCCGTGAGAATTAGTGTGGAAAAATACTCTAGCTGCAGTAGAAATCGTCAGAACAGGAAGTGACCTCAGACCAGACAAGTAATCGTCCTAGAGAAGTCCAGGGAGGCCGGAAGAAGGGAGGAAACCAGGGAGAAGGGGAACATCAAAACTGCCGGACAGGAAGTGAGTAACTGGAAGATCCATCTACCATAGAGAAATTGCGCCCACCATTTTGAGAAGGTCAGAAAAATTTATTTTGATTTTAAACGAAAGACTTAATAGAAAAAAGTGAAATTAGAGCGATCTAGGTGGGCACAAGAAGGACTTTGATTTGATGTAGGTTGGAGGGAAATTTTGAACAACGGCTTACGATCTGTGGCAACGACAGAGGGCGAACTCCTGGTCCTCCCCGAAAATGGCTGCGAAAGAAGAAAAAAAGCTACAGGGCATGATGGAAGCTATGGAGAAACGGGTGATGGACGCGATTCAGAAGTTGGAAAAAACCCTTATAACAGAAGTAACAGAGCTGAAAAAAGAAATGTCTGGGATTACAAAAGAGATACAGACGTTGACTAAAAGAGCAGATGAGACGGATGAAAGAGTGAAGAGAGTGGCATCTAATGTTGCTGAGGTTACTTTAGAAACAGAAAAAGTTAATGTGATGGTCCAATATAATGCAATGCTTAACCACATGAGATTCAGGGGGATCCCTGAAGACAAGAGTGAGAACATCCATTCTGTTATGGTGGATGCTGTTGCAGATTTTTTAAAAATGGAAGAGGAGAAGGTGGCGGCACAGATTGATGTGGTGTACAGAGTCAATTCTGCGATTGCACAAAGGAAAAAATTACCCAGAGATGTAATTGTCCAGTTTATATCTAAAAAACTGAAGGAGGATCTATTTAAGCAACAATTTCAGGAAGATTTCATAATTGACAACAAGAAAATCATGGTTTTAAAGGAACTACCCAGAGCAATGCTCCAGGATAGACGACTCTTCAAAGATCTGATTGACAAACTGAAAACAGAGGGTATAAGATACAGATGGGAAATTCCTAAAGGTGTCAGTTTTACATTCAAACAGAAGAGAGTCACCATCAAGTCAGTAGAGCAAATGACCAGATTCATCAATGATAATTTTAAAGACTCTGATAAATAAGCAGAAAATCAACATGGAGAGTCAAATTATATCATGGAATGTTAATGGACTTAACTCACCTCAAAAAAGAAAAAATGTTAGACTTTGGTTGGAAAAACAAAAATGTGATATTGTTTGTTTGCAATAACACATATTAAAAAATCTGATGCCAAATTTTTGATTAAAAAAAGGTTAGGAGAGGAATTTTACTCCCTCTCCTCTCAAAAGAAAAAAGGAGTTATATATATCAAAAAGGAATTGGAACCAAAAGAAGTGTTTAAAGATAATGAAGGGAGGCTTCTGGCGGTAGAAGCCGTACTGCAGACTAAAAAGACTTTAATTGTTAATCTCTATGCCCCAAATGGTGCGAAGGAAAAATTTTTTCAAGATTTGTGGGAACAGCTACGACAGTTAACATATGAGCAAATGATTTTGATGGGTGACTTTAATGGTACTGTTGATAATGTTGTTGATAGAAAATCCAAAAAAGGAATTGAAGCCATGGGCAAACTTCCGAAAGTCTTTTTTCAATTGACTAAACATGAACATTTGGTAGATGTTTGGAGAGTTAAAAACTCCAGGGATAGAGAGTATTCCTTTTATTCATCAAGACACGAATCCTTTTCAAGGATAGAAATGATGTGGATGACGGAGAATTTGATCTTGCAGACACGCAAAATTGAGATGTTACCTAGAATTCTTTCTGACCATAGTCCGGTAAAATGGTTAGCGTATGTTAAGAGAAAGAAATTCTGATGGAGACTTAATGAAGATTTGCTGGACAAACAAAATATTGTGGATAGAATAAGGACAGAAACCCAAACATATTTTCAACTGAATTTAAATAAGGGTGTACAGACGCAAACGGTATGGGAAGCTTACAAGGCTGTGATGCGAGGACATCTGATTGCAATTAATAATAATGAAAAGAAACAACAACTGAAAATAGATAAAGAGATCATGGAAAACATTCGGAAAAAAGAAATGGAACTTAAGAAAAGGCCTGGTAAAAAGAAGATTTTGAGAGAATTGAGGATTTTAAGGGAGCAATATGAGGCGAGGTTGAACAAAGAAGTATATTGGAATTTGAAAAAATTGCAACAGAAATCCTTTGAAGGTGCAAATAAACCTGGCAAATACTTGGCATGGCAATTGAAGAAAAGAAGAGAGAATAAAACAATTACTAATTTGAAAGATGGAAATAAAGAGATTTCAGACCCAGGAGGGATCAGGAGGGAATTTTACAAGTATTATGCGACTCTTTTCCAAGCAAAACAAGTGGATCTGCAAAAGATGCAAGATTATCTATCCAAGGTTAATTTGATACAACCAAGCCCTGAAATGAAAGCATTCTTGAATGCTGTAATAACTAAAGAAGAAATTAGTAAAGCAATAGGAGAAGCAAAGATTTCTAAAGTTCCAGGCCCGGATGGCTTCTCAGCCAAATTTTATAAAAAACTTCATGAAGACCTGGTTCCGGTGTTGGAGATTCTTCTAAACGAAATTAGAAGGACAGGGAAGATTCCAGATTCCTGGAATGAAGCTGCAATCACCTTAATTCCTAAAGAAACTCAAGATTTAACAAATGTAAAGAATTATTGGCCTATCTCATTATTGAATAATGATTATAAGATATTTGCAAAAATATTAGCAGAGCGCCTTAAAAGGTTTTGAAAGACACTATTGTTGAAGACCAAGCCGGATTTTTACCAAATAGACAAATTAAAGACAATATGAGGGTTGTTTTAGACGCAATTGAATATTATGATAAGCACCCCGAAAAAGAAGTTGGTTTTTTATTTTTGGACGCAGAAAAAGCATTTGATAATCTGAATTGGGAATTTATGTTTAAGGTGTTTGAGAAATCCTTGATGGGCGCAGAATTTATAAGAATGATTCAATCAATTTATAAAGAACAAAAAGCTACGGTGATTGTGAACGCAGAACCAACAGAAGTGTTCCGGGTAAGAAAAGCTACTAGACAGGGTTGTCCCCTGTCACCATTGTTATTTATCTGGATTTTGGAGATTTTTCTACAAATGGTTAGAGATGATGAAAACATAAAAGGTTTAAATATTGGAGGCTTTTCATTTAAACTAAGAGCATTTGCGGATGATATTATGTTTATTGTTGAAGATCCTGTTAATAATATGCCTAAGGTATTTGAAAAAGTGAAAGAGTTTGGTAATCTCGCAGGGTTTTATGTTAACAAGAATAAATCTAAGATATTGTGTAAAAATATGATTGGTACAAAGCAACAAATGTTACAAAATGTGACAGAATGTGAAGTGGTTAAAAAGGTTAAGTATTTGGGAGTTGAAATTACATTGAAAAATATAGATTTGTTTAAGAATAATTATGAAAAACTGTGGGGTTCGATAAAGAGTGATTTAGAAAAATGGGAAAAACTAAGACTATCTCTTCTTGGAAAAATTGCCGTTGTCAAAATGAATGTACTGCCCAGGTTAATGTTTTTGTTTCAGACAATACCAATTGTGAAAGATGGGAAAGTGTTGGTAAAATGGCAAAGAGAAATCTTTAAGTTTATCTGGGCAGGAAAGAAGCCAAGAATTAAAATGAAGATAATGTATGATATTAAAGACAGAGGTGGCTTCCAAGTCCCGAATTTGCGTTTGTATCATGAAGCAGTATGTATGTCTTGGTTATCTGAGTGGGTTAATTTGGAAAATAGAAAACTTTTAGCTCTTGAGGGGCACGATTGCAGATTTGGCTGGCATGCCTATCTTTGGTATGGGAAAAATAAAGTCGATTCTATGTTTAAGCATCATTATGTAAGGAGGACATTGTTTGATGCATGGACCAGGTACAAGGATAAAATCTCGGATGAGAGGCCTCTGTGGATTGTTCCAGCAGCAGTTATACATCTGTTTTCAGAATATAAAGGTAATGACTGGTTGAAATATCATGAATTGTTGCAAAAAGAAGGGAAAAAATATGTTTTAAAGCCAAATAATGAACTAGAATTTGAGTATGGTTGGCTACAATATTGTCAAATAAGGGACATTTATAAAAAAGATTGTAAAGAGTTTGGTTTTAGAGCTGTAAATGATGATTTTGAAAATATATGGTTGAAAGGAGAACGGAAAATGATATCAAAGATGTATAAAACCTTGTTGACTGTATATACTTTGGATGAAACTGTTAAAGAACAAATGATAAAGTGGGCCATAAATATGAACAAAGAAATTTCTATGGAATCATGGGAATTTTTGTGGAAAAGATCTTTTAAAATGTCTACCTGTATTAATGTAAAAGAAAACTGTTATAAGATGATGTATAGATGGTACATGACACCAAAAAAGATTGCTAATATTAGTATGGATAAGAACTTGAGCAACAAATGTTGGAAATGTAAAAAAATAGAGGGTTCTTTTTACCATATGTGGTGGTCATGTGATAAAGTGAAAGCATACTGGTCTAATATACACTGTGTGATGCAGAAGATATTAAAAATCCCAATTGAGAGAAAGCCAGAACTTCTTCTCCTTGGTTTGACAATGGAAAAAATTCCACAAGAAAAAAGGACATTGTTATGGTACATGATTACGTCGGCGAGAATGGCCTTTGCTCAGCAATGGAAAATGGAGAAGGTGCCAGATATACATGACTGGTTGAGAAAATTGTTATTTCTAGCGGAAATGGACAAAATGACAAAGAAATTAAATGGACAAATGGCAGAACAGTACCTAAAAGACTGGGAAGGATTGAAACTGTATCTAGAAACTGAATATAGAATGAAGGGGAAAATATATAACTTGGATACGTATGGATATTGAACGAGAAGTGAAATGAATTTTGAACTGTATGTACTGTTATTTGAAAATATGTTGAAATTGTAGAGGTTTTATATAATTGAAATGTGTTACCTGGTTTGTCGCATTTAAGTCTAAACTTGATTACCTTATAATTATTTTTGTTTGTTATTAGCAGTGTTGGAAGCCTATTAGGGGGGGTGGGGGGGATGGGATGGGAATTTTCTTTTGCAAAATTGTATTGGTAACGTAATTGGAAATGTTGAGTGTATCCCAATAAAAATTTTGTTTAAATATATATATATATATATATATATTTAAGAATTCCTTCATCTGTTTTTGTACAAAATGTTTATCTCTTAATAAGCCTGTATTTAGTCCCCATCTTTTAATCTTATTCACTTCCTTCATCTCTTTTTGTACAAAATGTTTATCTCTCATTAAGCCTGTATTTAGTCTCCATCTTGTAATTTTATCCACTTCCTGTAGGGATATCCAAATAGGATTGTGGTCAGCAAATGTGTTAGGTAATATTTCTACTTCTCGTATATCTTTCGCCATACCAACATTTATCCAGGCCATATCAATTCTTGACCATGATTTATGTCTGGAGGAAAAGTAGGTATAATCCCTTTTTTGCGGATTCCTCATTCTCCAAATCTCGATCATATTAAATTCTTCTGCCAGTGTTAAAAAAAGTTTTAGGTAGTATAGCACCTACTTTTATAGGGTTTTTCCCTTTTCTTCCTATCCTCCTTAGGATTGAGTACTGCATTAAAGTCTCCAACCATGCATACATCTTCTTGGTTTTCCCTTATTAATATCTTCTTTAGTTCTTTTAAAAAAAATCCTGATTCTGATTTGGTGCATAAAGACTTACGATTACAATCTCTTTTCCATTTCTAATTTTCACCCCTACAATTCTTCCATCTGATGATTTATACCTAAGCACTGGATGAAGCTTTTCATTCACATATATTACCACACCTCTTTTTTTAGCAGTGTCAGATGAGATAAATGGGATACCTAGTTTTTTATGCTTTAAATACTTTATATGTTCCTCCTTAATGTGTGTTTCCTGAAAACATGTAATGTCTGCATGCATTTTAACAACTTAATGAAATAGCCTTTGTCTTGTTTGTGGCCCAGAGGATGGTATGTGTGGGGGGCAGAACAGGCTTTCCTGGGCCTACTGTGCCCATAGAAGGCCCAGAGGATGGTGTGTGTGGGGGGCAGAACAGGCTTCTCTGGGCCTACTGTGCCCTGAGAAGGCCCAGAGGATGGTGTGTGGGGGGTGGAATGGGCTTCTCTGGGCCTACTGAGCCCATAGAAGGCCCAGAGGATGGTGTGGGGGGTGGACCGGGCTTCTCTGGGCCTTCTGCGCCCATAGAAGGCACAGAGGATGGTGTGTGGGGAGGCAAAATGGGTTTCTCTGGGCCTACTGTGCCCATAGAAGGCCCAGAAGATGGTGGGGGGGCAGAATGGGCTTCTCTGGGCATACTGTGCCCATAGAAGGCCCAGAGAAGGGTGTTGGGGGGCAGAACGGCCTTCTCTGGGCCTACTGCTCCCATAGAAGGACTGGAGGTTGGTGTGAGGGGGCGGAATGGGCTTCTCTGGGCCTACTGTGCCCATAGAAGGCCCAGAGGATGCTGTGGGAGGGTGGACCGGGCTTCTTTGGGCTTACTGGGCCCATAGAAGGCTCAGAGGATGCTGTGGGGGGGCAGAACAGGCTTCTCTGGGCCTACTGCGCCCATAGAAGGCCCAGAGGATGGTGTGTGTGGGGGCAGATTGGGCTTCTCTGGGCCTACTGTGCCCATAGAAGGCCCAGAGGATGGTGTGTGGGGGGTGGAACGGGCTTCTCTAGGCCTAGTGCACCCTGAGAAGGCCCAGAGGATGGTGTGTGTGTGGGGAATGGGCTTCTCTGGGCCTACTGCACCCATAGAAGGCCTAGAGGATGCTGTGGGGGGGCAGAACGGGCTTCTCTGGGCCTATTGTGCCCATTGAAGGCCCAGAGGATGGTGGGGGGGGCAGAACGGGCTCCTCTGGGCCTACTGGGCCCATAGAAGGCCCAGAGGATGGTGAGGGGGGGCAGAACTGGCTTCTCTCATCTGCCTCGGACTTGAGGGCCTGTCCCTGTGTTCACTCTGCAGACGGTCCTCTCCTGTCAGACACTGGCTGGGGCTGACGTGAGCAGGACTTCGCCATGCAGCCAGTCAGCCACAGCCAGTGTCTTTTGACTGCCAGTTCATGCACCCAATCTATTGTGGCAGAGAATGTTGGTGACCAAAATTCAATTATATATAAGGACAGGATACCTAGATGGGTTTCTCCACTTGAGGTGTTTACAAATCCTAACCTGTTTTAAAAATAAAATTTAAGAGATCAAGAGTTGTTAGACAATAAAAATGACTTAAAACTTAAAGAACAAGAGATAGATTTAGGTTGGTGGGAAAGGTTGCAAATAGAGTCAAGATATGTAAAAGATAAACCATTGGGTTTTTATACAAATGTTACAGAAATGGATAAAATACTGTTATATGCTGAAGATAAACTGATTTTTAAAATCTATATGTTAATGTTAGAAGATAAAACACAGGATGAAGTTGTAAAAAGTGTATGGTTAAATGGGCCCAAAATTTGGGATATAATATTGAGTTGGAACAATGGCAAAGAGTATGGAAAACAAATATAAAAATCACCAAAGCAATTTCATACAAAGAAAATGTATACAATTTTTTTTAGAGGGTATATGACTCCAGATAAATTAGCTAAGATGTATCCTGAACTTTCAAATGATTGCTGGAAATGTCATAATAACGTGGGATTTTTTTTCATATGTGGTCGACTTGCGAGAAGATTAAAAAATATTGGTCCTGAACTCATGAAATGCTCCAAAAAGTGTTTAAAAATACTGTGCCGTATAGACCAGAACTGTTTTTTTATTAGATACAATTCCAGAGAACGATAAAAGACAAAACTTTTCACTATCCATATTGTAACAGAAGCAAGGATGATATATGTGAAATACTGGAGAAGGACTGAAGTCCCTACAAAAGAAGAAGTTATTGCTAAAATATTGGAAACTGCTGAGATGGACAAACTGACTGATATTAAGAGGAAAGAGCAAAGAAGAATTTCAGAACACATGGTCAAGGTTCTACCAATGATTAGACTGATTAGATAATATACATTTCTGGATTTCTAACCTAAATAACCAGACTTATGAAATATAGTTTCAACTATTAATAAAAGGTTTATAAGGTATATAATGAACATATAAGATGAAAAATATAAGACTTTTAATTAACAGATCAAAAAAACTGGAAAAGGAAAATCACATGATAGTAACCCCTATATATGTTGTTTGTATGTATGTTTATTTATGTTTATAAAATTAAAAAATCTTCAAAAATAAAATGGCAGCTGAACCACATGGACCTTCTGCAAACCGCTGAACTTAAGAACTGCTTGGGATCAATCCTTTTGGAGAACAGAGTGGAATCATCACAGGACAGGCTTTTAAAAACTGCCAAGATCATGACCAGTTTGCAGGATCAAATTAAAGAATCACAAAGAGAAAACCATGAAAATTTCAAGGAAGGGCAGGAGATTAGTGTTACTATGCAGCTGAGCTAGGGCATCTGCAAAAATAACCCCCCGTTTTTTCAAGTTTAGTGGCATAAGACTAAAAAAGTTCTCCAGAGCTTCTGCCAGAGGACTCCTCCACCATACAAATTGTAGCCCTGTGCAAAGCATGGTGGAGTTGCAGCTGACTTTGCACAGGCAAGCACACACACACATATTGCCAACCATCATAGTGTCAGTGGGTTCTACCATACATTCTGCACACTCAACATGTTTCCCCATATTATGAGATAGTGTGACTCTCCCATTTTTCACAGTGGCCAATAACACAGCAGAGAATCCCCTAGTGCTCGGCAATGTGGGAAACAGTGTTTTACAGCTGCTTGTAAGTAAAAAAAAAAAAAGTCTGGTAATTTTCAACATTGGGTTTTCCCCCTTTGCCTGCATTCCTTTCTGTTCCCTTTCATTCAACAAACTAATGTTAAAATGCATGCACAAAACCTTAACCATGAGGATTTAAATGGAAGGTGCTTGCTGGGTACTACTGTGCAGCTGCAACAGGGCAATTGTGTAGATTTTTTTAAAAAAACAAAAACAAAAACAACAACTTTGTATGCCACCCCCCCCAAGTGACATTCCACCATTTAGAAAAGTGTGTATGTGTGTTTTTTAATTGTAGCTGCAAAATAAATACACTAGAGGGGAAAGAATGGTGCATAAGGTGGGCACAGAATCTGGAGTCAATATTAAAGGCTTACTACTCTGAAAATCTGTAGTAAGCTGTGCATGCATAATGGGCCATAGTATGTTTTAATGGAATCTGGGAATTCTGGGAACTTGTTACACATAGTCTTGTTAGGGTTGCCAGACAGTTTCAACAAAAATACTGGACACACTTGATAACAAATGTCTTGACCAAATATCTGTACAGCTATACAGGTGTATATATTTGTGTATAAAACACACCCGATATAAAAGAAAAATGCCTTGTTCCTTTAATAGACACTAGGGTTCCCAATTCCTGGAAATTTTGGTGTTGAGCTTATGTTTGGAAATGAGCCACTTATTGCAATATATATTAACAACCAAAGCTTGGAATTCCTTGAAGAATTAAAGAACCAGAATGAGGGATACTTGATTTTGAAGATCAGCTTAACAACAGCACAAATTTGGGCAGTGGTGTCAATATACGCACAAAATGACAAGAAGAATTATTTGTTTGAAAACTTGTATCAAACACTATTAGATTTCCATGAAGGTGAAATTCTAATCTTCAGAGTCATGAATGGGGTCTTAGATCCTAAAAAAGACAGATCCAAAACTGTTGGTGGTAAACTCCCCAAAATGTATCAAAATATATGGCAATATTAGAAACAGAAGATATTTGGCGAACACTTAATCCAGATAAAAATGACTATACATACTTTTCTGATAGACATCAATCATATTCAAGAATAGATATGGTTTGGACATCAAAAATTTTAATCACAAAAGTTGGAAGAGCAGAGATTCTGCCCAAGACTTTCACAGATCATAACCCAATAGAGTTAACTTGGAAGAATGGAAGTAAGAAAGAAGATGAAGATTAAATGATACACAAGATGAAGTAAAACAAAAATGAAAGAAAGATTTAATAGAATACTTCAATACCAATAAGACAAACAAAATATCAGCATCAACAATATGGGAGGCCAGTAAGGCCTACATTAGAAGAACCTTATTGGTGATAGCTACAAGAAAGTAAAAAGAAAAACAAGACTCTAAAAAAAATAGATAAGACAAAGGTGTTGGAACAAGAACATAAAACCACCAGTAATTAAAAAAGCTGAAGGAGATGAAACAATTAAATAATCAATTGGACTTATTAGAAGTAGAAGAAATGCAGAAAATATTGAAATATCTATAATAAAAACATTTTGAATTTGCAAATGAACCGGGAAGATATCTAGCACACTGTCTAAGAAAAGAAAGAGAAAAAAAAGGATTATAGAAATTAGGAAAGGAAATCAAGTATTCGACTTAGAACAAGAAATGCTGGAACAAATAAACATTTTCTTTTCAAATCTTTTTAAAGAAGAACCCACAGATGAGGAAAAATGGGGAAAAAATTGAGAGCACAAAACCAAGTGATAACAATACAAGAAATTAATTATGCTATAAAAAACTCAAAAAAGATAAAGCTCTTGGACCTGATGGCTCGACAGCAACATATTACAAATGCTTCGAAAACATATTTACAATTCCTCTCCAAAAAGCAATGAATGAAATACAGGAGAAAAAGCAAATATCACCAACTTGGCAAGAAGCAAATATAACCCAATTACATAAAGAAAGGAATGATCCAGCATTGCCACAATCTTATAGATCAATTTCATTACTAAATGTAGATTATAAAATATTTTGCAACAATAATGGCTGAGAGACTAAGAATATGTATCTCAAAATTAATTCATGAAAATCAAATGGGATATTGGATATCCCAGATATCCACAGATATATGGAAGATAACTTCAGATATCTGCTGAATACAATTGAACAGTCAAGGAGAAAAGATGGGGAAATGACATTTATATTCCTGGAGGCAGAGAAAGCTTTTGATAATGTGTCTTGGTTATTTTTAATCAGGGTATTACAAAATGTGTATTGTGGAGCTTAATTTTTAAATTGGATGCAAAGTATTTATATCAATCAGCATGCCAGATTTTTAGAAAATGGTTCTTTATCAGAAAAAATTAAGATAACAAAGGGAATTCAACAAAGTTGTCCGATATAGTTATTATTTATTCTGGCAATGGAAATATTGGCCAATAAAATCAGACAAGACAACAGGATTATTAGAATAAGACAAGATAAGGATGAAATATATAATATAAGATGAATATAAGATGAAAAGCTTCATGGATGTTTCATAATAGTAAAGAAACAGAGTATTTATTTTAAATATATAATGGAACAAACAACTAGATTTGGAATTCATTCTGGAGATAAATTGAATAAAAAGAAGACCAAAATAATGTCACTAGAGACAACTCATGAAGAAAAAGAAGAAGTACAGAAATTATCAGAATGCATTGTTACTTTTTAAAAAAGCAATCAACTACTTGGGTATTTATGTAACAGGACAAAGTAAAAACTTATGTAAAGATAACTCAAAAAACCTGGACAAGTATTGTTAAAGATGTGCAAAGATGGGGAAAAGTGGAAATTTTGTGGCTAGGCAGAATCTCTGCCATTAAGATGAACATACTACCAAAGTTGACCTTTTTTTCCCAAATGCTATCAATTGGTATAGATAAAAAAGTTTTTAAAAAACTGGCAGAAAATGATAAACAACTTTATATGAAATGGAAAGAAACCATGAATATCATTCAAAATACTACAGGATGAAAAAAAGAGGAGGCTTGGTAGTACCAAATATTAAATTATACTGTCAAGCAGCTGCAGTGGTTTGGATCTCAGATTGGATCATGGGAAGAATATCAAATTGGAAATAGCCAATAAAAAAGAAGGAATCCACAACTATATATGAATTAAGAAGTCATTAAAAACTATTCAAAGATGCAAACCCAATCTTGTTACATCTCAGAAGCTAAGTAGGGCCAACCCTGGCAAGTAATTGGAAGTGGGATTTCTAAGGAATACCAGGGCTCAGGACGCAGAGGCAGGCTATCAAGCCACCTCTCTGAAAAATGTCCAAGACTCCAGTAGGGGTTGCCAGAAGTCGCCATGAGTTCCAGGCATGCAAGCACACACACACAAATACCAAAAAAAAAATTCAAAAACAAGATGGCAGCCATATTCTGAAGGATAGTCTCTTAAGAATATAATTGCAATGTAAAATTAGAATAAGCCCAACCACTTCACCATTGACATCTCCAATTGATAATTACTGTGACCATAGCACAAGGGGAAAAAGCCTGATCACATAACCTATGACAATATGACAAGGCAAATTAATTCCTGGCAAGAAGTTCAAAATGAAGGAAAGAGCATCCAGTGGCTGATAGAAAAAGAAAAAGAAGAGAAGAGATTGGATTTATATCCCACCCTTTACTCAGAGTCTCAGAGTGGCTTACAAACTCCTTCCCCTCCCCCTCCCCACAACAGACACCCTGTGAGGTAGGCAGGGCTGAGTGACAGAAACTGCTCTTTTTCAAGAACAGCTATGCCAGAGCTTGTGACTGACCCAAGGTCACATCAGCAGGTGCAAGTGGAAGAGTGGGGAATCAAACCCAGTTCTCCCAGATTAGAGTCCATGCACTTTTTTTTAAAAAACCATCTTTTTATTTCAACAGGCTTTCACATATATAATCTTCCCACTACCGTGATACAAGATTTCCCCCCCTCCCCTCAGTCCCTCCCCCTGCTCTTCTTTCTTCATTGCTTCAGCCACGGGCACAGAATCCGAAGTTTCCAGTAGGCATCCTTCATGGCTTCGTCCTCCTTGATGCAATCGAAGTACGATGACCATTTGTTGCTTATTTGCGTCTTCTTTTCCTCCCAGGTGTTCTCTTCCGTTGTCAGGGTCACTATATCTGATTGAATATATTCAAACAGATAGTTATTCCAATTCTCCATTGTCCACTTATTCTTATCTTTCCATCCTAATGCTATGACTGCCTTTCCAGCTAGTATCATTGCCTTAACTACCTCTTGATATGTGCTTTCTTTTCTCTCGATCTTTAAGGTTCCTAATGTCATTAAGTTAACATCTATAGGTATTGATACACCTGTCCTATCCTTTATTCTGGCTAATATTTCCTTCCAAAACTCCTGGACTTTGGCACATTCCCACCACATGTGTGAGTACCACCCTTTGGCTTGATTGCAGTGCCAGCTGTTCGAACTCATCCCCGATATCATATTGGCTAGCTGGGCTGGCGTCCGGTACCATTTGGTAAAGTACTTCAGCTCCATTTCTCTAAATTTATCAAACTTGATCTTTTTGACCCCCACCATTAATTTTTTTAAGGTTATTTCTGAGGTTAGTCCCTCTCTAGCCCATCTCGCTTGAGTACTTTTAATTACTGACTCCTCATTAGTTGTCATTATTTTATATATCTTACCCGTTAGAACCTTACTTGTCTTCCTCTTTTCTTTGTACAAGATTTCTGCGACTTCTTCTGAGTCCCCCTCCCTCTTTTGCCTCTCCTTTTTTATTGCATTATATAGACCGGTCGCCTTCAACCAATACTGTTTCCCTACTGTCTCAATTATTGTTTGTAGTGGCTTAAGCCGGCCACCTTCTCCATACATATTTCTTATTCTAGTGAACCCTTTTTCTTGGAGCGAGAGTCCATGCACTTAACCACTACACCAAACTGGCTTTCACATTTGAATCTGAATATAAAGAAAAAATAGCAAAAAGAAGGAGGCTTAAGAGAAAAAACAGCTTGTGAAAAATTAATTACAGGAGACTTGAAACATTTATTAGGAAAAATCTATAAAATGCTATTGCAATATAAAACAGAAACAGAGCAAATGAAAGACTGTATGATTAAATGGATGAAAAAATGAAGAAAATATTTCTATGAGCCAGTGAGAAAACTTATGAACTAAAGAAATTAATTTTTCTGAATCTCAAATATTAAGGGAGGATTGGTGTAAAATGTTTTTTCAGATGATACCTTATGCCCAAAGAAATTGCAAAAACTGATAAAGGAGATACAGGGCTCTGTGAAGTGTGAAAAATAAGACTTCCCTGCCTGGGAGGGGTGAGGCCAGTGCCAGTCTTGGTAGCCCTCGTGGATGACTTCCAACTCCAGCTTGATTGGGACAACTCAGTGCTGCTGATATTGCTAGTCATGGCTACAAGACTGGGTGGTCAACTGGTTCATGGGTGTATACAATGTGTGTGGGGAGCAGAACTCAGGGATGTGGACGCTTTCATGTGGGCCCTCCATCAACAATATGAGGACTTACTGGAGCTGCAGCAAGCCAGAACCAGCCTCCGAGGCCCAAAGTAAGGCAGCCAGTCTGTCCGGGAATTCTCGGATTAATTCAAGACATACATGGCCAAGCTGTAGGGGTGGCCAGAAGAGGTGCTCATCAATTTCTACAGACCAGGCTTGAAACATTCCATCTTGGACAAAGCTCTGGCCCAAGATAACCCCCTAAACCTAAATGGCTTGAACCAGGTGGCTTGTGAGGCAGAGAACTGTTGCAACCTGTGGAAGATGTACCACCCTAAACTGGCACCCAAGGCACTGGGAGGAAAAGTGAAGGTGCAACAGGGCTGGCTCCAAGGTTGCAGGAGCAACCAAGAGTAAAAAATGTGGGGAGGTCTGTGCCTGAAGTGTGGGCTCCTCTGGACATTTTGTTGCCAACTGCCCATGAGAGAGGAGCCTCAGCAGAGCCAAGAAAGAAGAAGAAGAGAAGAAGAAGAGATTGGATTTATACCCTGCCCTTCACTGCCCAAAGGCATCTCAGAGCAGTTTACAAACTCCTTTCCCTTCCCCTCCCCACAACAGACACCCTGTGAGGTAGGTGGGGCTGAGAAAACTTCTGACACAAACTGCTCTTTCATGAACAGCTGTGCCAGAGCTTGTGACTGCCCCAAGGTCACATCAGCAGGTGCAAGTGGAGGAGTGGGGAATCAAACCCAGTTCTCCCAGATAAGAATCTGCACACTTAACCATTACACCAAACTGGCTCTCACACAAGGGACTGGAGAAGAGGATTAAGCCACTCGGGAATCATCCCAAGCCACCCAAAGCTCTCCAGTTGGGAGGGAGAGAGGAATTGGAGAGCATCTCATCCAGTGAGGAGGAGCTTCAACAGCTGGCAGGAAAAGGCCAGGACCTGCTGCGAAGGGCACTAAATGGCATGTCCAAGATTATCCCATGCCAGAATTGGTGAGATCCTCTTCCGTTCTCTTTTACATGACTGAGTCTATGGCCAAACCCTCCCTTTGCACCCACATTCTGGTGCCTGCCCTTATTGATTAATGGTGTAGCCAAGGCTTAATCAGCCCAGCACCAGTGATAGAATTAGGGGCCAAGTTACGAGAAGCCCCTAGTTTTTTTCCCAGATGGACAGGAGGCCTATGAAGGGGGAACCTTGTGTGCATCGCATGGCCCATCTCCCATTGGGAGTGGGCTCCCATTGGGAATTAAGGTCTTTCACGGAAAACCCCTTTGTTAAGTTCCTGATAGTGTTGGGAAGCCCCTGGCTTAGAGCACATGATCCCTTCATCCAATGGAGTCTGGGGCCCTTGCAATTTCTGGACCCCTGCTGTAAAGAGTATAGATGGAACCCAGAGTGGGGGGAAGCCACAACTGGTGCTGCAGGGGGCGTGCCTGGCCAAGGAAGAGCTACATCAAATCCCCCCTGAATATAGAGACTTGGCCAAGGTGTTTGAAGAGGGAAAGGTGGATGAATTGCCCCCTCTCTGGAACACTGACTGTGCTATCGAAATCTTGTCTGGCCACAAAATGCCCAAGGGAAAATTATATTCCTTGAGTCCAGCCAAAAAAGAGGAGCTATGGAAGTTTATTGATAAGAATTTGGCCCAGGGGTTCATTCAGCCAGTGGCTTCGCCTTTTGCTGCTCCATTACTCTTTCACAAGAAAAATGGTGGAGGATTAAGACTGTGCACAGATTAATGGGGACTGAATCCCATGTCAATGTCCACCACATATCTTCTCCCCTTAATAAAAGACTAACTGGCAGAGACCACTCGGAGCTGCATTTTCACTAAATTGGACTTAAGAGATGCTTACTTTCAGATATGCATCTGAGAGGGGGACGAAGATAAGACTGCTTTCAATACCCCCCTCAGCTAATTCAAGAATTTGGTCATGCCGTTTGGGCTCTCAGGGGCCCCTGGAGTGTTTATGAACATGATCAATGATGTGTTGCACAAGCATTATTCATGGGGGTCCTGGTTAATACAGTGTCTTCATTTATACTCCTGATAAGGACTCGCATGTGAGACTGGTCAGAGATGTGCTTAAAGCCCTCTACCAAAACTGGTTGTTTGTGAAGCTGTCTAAATGCGAGTTCTATAAGGAAGAATTGAACTTCTTGGGGTATCAGATTTCTGGAAAAGGACTGGGCATCGACCCCACCCATAAAATCAAGGATGTATTAGGGTGGAACCCCCCTTAGATGAGGAGACAGTTACAAACTTTCTAAGCTTTGCCAAATTCTACTGAACTTTCATCCTGAATTTTGCCCAGGTTGCCCTAACCCTCACTGACTTGTTGAAAATGAAAGGGAAGGGGCCAGTGTACAAAAAGCCAGGCTATAAATTTCAGTGGACCTTGGAATGCCAACAGGCTTTTGACTGGCGAAAGGCTTTGTTCACCTCAGAGCTAATTTTAAGTCATTCAGATGAAAATAAACCCTTTGTGGTACAGGTGGCTGCCTCAGATGTGGTGATGGGGGACGATTCTGCAAAGGGAGGACAGGAGACTGCACCCCCTTGCCTATGTGTTTAAAAAATTCTCAGAGACAGAGAGAAACTGGGCACTCTGGGACAAAGAAGCTGCTGCCATTAAACTGGCCCTTACTACTTGGAGACATTGGTTAGAGGGGGCTCGAGTACCGTTCAAGGTCTGGACTGACCATAAGAATCTGGCAGCATTATGCACCCCCAACGCTTCAAACCAAGCAGTTGCAATGGGCGGAGTTCTTTTCTAAGTTTCAGTTCACACTCAAGCACCTTCTGGGGAAGTCCAATTCTCTTGTTGACACCCTCACACACCTCCCCCAACATGCCAGTCAGAGGGAAGAAATCATAGACTCTATGTTCACACCCATCCAGCTGGGGGGGCAGTTGTCATACACAGTCGGGCAAAGGAGGAGGGAGGGGGCCAGCCCGACCCATGTGTGGAAACATTCAAGGTGGACAAGGAGGAAGTAGAAAAAGAGGGTACACTCACACAAGAGGAGAATGGATGCTGGTATTGGCAAAACAGGCTCTTTGTGCCACACTCCCTGCAGGGGGAGATTTTGAAAATGGGGCATGACGATAAACTAGCATGACGATAAACTATGGATATTCAAAGACCTCTTACAGAGGCAATTTTGGTGACAACATATGTGGGCTGACATCTCTCAATACATGGCCTCTTAATGGAAACCCCCTGGATTATTGTAGCCCCTTGAAAATCCCGAGATGCCATGGTGAATCATTTCCATGGACTTTATATAGGATCTGTCACCCAGTAGGGGGAGGACAGTTGACCTCCAGCTCCCCCTCCCTTGATGGTGGATGGGGAACTCCACCAGGTGGTGGAAGAAATTTTAGACACTAAGATGAAACGTGGCCACCTTTACTATTTCAATAAGTGGCAAGACTTTGACCCCAGTCATAATGAATGGGTCTGGAGGGACCACGTCAAAACCCCAAATTAGTCTAAGCCTTCTACAAGACCCACCCTGACAAACCCAGGGGGTGAGGGACTTTGGGGAGGCAGAATGTCAAACTTGGGTCTGCTTTGTAATGGGTTTGTTTACTTTCTTTGGTTCTGTATGCCTATAGTCCTGTGTTACTCTGGCTGGAAAGGGGAGTCTGTGAGCATGTGGATGTGGAGACTGCTTTGCTAAGAGTCACACTAGCTTGTAACTGTATCTATGTGGGGCCTCCCTTCCATGGGAAGAATGCATGCTTGACCTTGGGTACCAGACACTGCTAGATAAGGTGATCCCTTTGTGCCTATCAGCACACACACACACTCAAGAAAACTTGTCATCAGCATTCTCTGGAACTTTGACTTCACATCAAGAATTTTAGAAGACAAACATATAGTAAGGGAAGGAATATGAGCGGCCAATATAAGGGACTGTAAGATGACATAAAAAAACAGGAGCTATGAACCAAGTTAAGTGTGCCTTGTGCTGGACTAGGGATGGGCACAAATTGGGAATATGTAGGCTGTTCCAGTTCGTGTTCATGGCACGCCCAGTTGGTGAGCCATGAACCATTAGAAACTTTTAGGCACCAAACAAACTGGTTCATTTTGTGAGGTGCATTATATGGTAGAACAGCTCACCCAGCATACTAGAGACGCCA
Source organism: Gekko gecko (assembly GCA_029375565.1). Taxonomy (NCBI): domain Eukaryota; kingdom Metazoa; phylum Chordata; class Lepidosauria; order Squamata; family Gekkonidae; genus Gekko; species Gekko gecko. The sequence continues at coordinate 33,622,133 of JAPDNY010000002.1, read as the reverse complement.
TACTAGCAGGGGGACTCTGGCTAATTTTCCTATGCCTACCCTCCCAATTTGGTGGGGATTGGATTTTTTGGGATTATGGTTACAGTCCCCCCCCAAAAAAAGTGCTTTCTGGGGAAATGACAGTTGAAGGTTCAGAACGATATAGCATGCACCCTGTGGAAGAAAGAGACATCAAACTCACAGGGGACCTCCCCCTGATGCTCCTCTGCATGCCTCATAGTTATGTGCTGATTGGACTTAGGGGGTCTGAGTTATGGACTCCAAATAAGATGCCAGATCTAGATCCCCCAACAGGCATTTGGGTTGACTGGGCAATGTACACAGTAAGGGAAAGACAATGTTACCATACCAGACTCTTGCCACTTGAATACACAGATGTCCTTGTAAATAAAAAGATCATTCACACACAACTATTATAATGAGAAGTTTTTGTTAGCCTAGCAGTACAGTATAAAGGGGAGAGACACCTTTCAAATCCCACTGAAATCAACATTCAGTCTCTTTTTGTCACACTTTAGTGTTTGACAAAAAAAACCTAGGGTAGATGAAAAGACAAGAACCTAGGGTAGATGAAAGGACCAACTCTTTATTGATTTGTATTATTATTAGGGACATAAGTGAATTTGCATCCAGTTCTTTTGACATTTAAAGATCTAATTCAGGTTTTTTTTTTAAAGATTAGAAGTAAAGCTAGTTGTATTATGAAATAAATTTGTCAGCTGTTTCAGCTGTTTCAACACAAAACACTGTGCTGCCTGTTCTTTTCCTCAGTGTGATCCTTGGCTTTTTGACTAACTGCAGCATGCTGCATTCAGGCTTTTTGAGAACATGTCAATACCCACAGACCTGGAAAAGAGAATTGAGCCTGATGAACTGGGAGACAGAACCCAGGAGAGGGCTGCTAGAAAGGTGATGATTTGTTTGTTTTTTGCCTTTTCTGAACTGCTAAATAACTGGGGACTATTAACTGTGTTTGCTTGGTGAGAGGACAGAGTTTGAGGGTGAGTGGATGCATGTAGCCTTCTGGTGAGGGGTGATTTTGACTGGGTCTGTTTGGGTCTTTGTCAGGTCTTTTGCTCATTGAACAAGGTCTGTTTGCCGGGGGCTAACTGCAAGCCTATCCAGAGCTACTGTAGTATTTGTCACCTTCTATGTTGGTGTGAGGGCCTGTCTTGGATAACCCAGGCTAGCCTGATCTTGTCAAAACTCAGAAGCTCAGCAGGGTTTCCCTTGGTGAGTATTTCGATGGGAGACCTCCAAAGAATAACTGGCTACACAGAGCCAGGCAATGGAAAATCATCTCTGAATGTCTCTCGCCTTAAAAATCCAACAGGGTTGTCACAAGTCAGCTGTGATTTGATGGCACTTTCCACCACCACCACTTTGGTGTGAATATTAGAAAGGGGAGAGAGGCACTGTTGGAACTGGCCATTATCTTCTGTGTTACCAGGAACACTTTCTTGCTTTCCCCCCAAAAAATTGAGGCTTAAAACTGGTAGTCTTGTGGAAGCAAGGAGTGTTAAAATAGCATCCACACCAAAAGTATTTTATGTCCTGGCTTTTACAGAAGAACAATGCAGGTACACTAGATCCACATTTCCAGATACTGAAACAATCAGATATTCCGAAGAAATGTTAAATCACAACATTGTGGTTAAGGTGCTTCTGGAACAACTAGGGTTCTCATTCTAAGACAAAACACAACTTGAAGACTTCCTCCCCAACTGAACTTACCATAGTAATCTGGATTTCTATAGAATTCCGAATCAGATTCTGATAGAGAAAAAACGAAACATCCATAAATTACCACACAGCTCTGTGATAGAATGATTAAGCCAACAGGAATGAAGTTTGCCTGAAAATCATGCAAGAGAGTTTAAGAACATTATTATTATCATTTGAATTATACTTAGCATTTCTGCTGTTGATCAGTTATTTCTTTGTTGTTCTGGTTGCTGTTAAAATTAAAGGTGTGTAAAATACATGTATTCAATTTTTTTTTTGGATTCAGGTCTGTTGAACTCAAATATATCCATACTCCCAAATATATCCATATACCAGTATTGGTATTTTACTGTTTTTTGGGTCATTTGGGAAATCCAAATATATTCAGCTCCATTGTACCCTATGGGGACCCTCTCCATAGGATATAATGGAGAATTTCACTCGCCAAGCTGTACTGCAGCCCAACCTGATGCAGCCCAACCCTCTTATTTACTTATAAGCCTCTGCTGCACCACTCTCCAGTGAAGGGAAGGTATTTAAATTTCCTTTACTGGGGAGGCATGCCACAGAGGTGGCACAAGCCCGAGAGTGAAGAGAAGGTATTTAAACTTTAAATACCTTCCCTTCACTGGGGAGTGGCATGGAAAGGGCAGCATGATTCTGCAAATAGCCAAGTTCAAATTAAACCCAAATAATACCAGCTTTTATTCTGGGGCAGCTACTTTGGTTGTTGTTGTTCAGTCGCACAGTTGAGTCCGACTCTTCACGACCCCATGGACCAGATCACGCCAGGCCCTCCTGTCTTCTGCCGTCTGCTGAAGTTTGCTCATTTCATGTTCGTTGTGTCGATGACACTGTCTAACCATCTCATCCTTTGCCGTTCCCTTCTTCTTTGACCTTCAATCTTTCCCAGCATCAGGGTCTTCTCCAGTGAATGCTTCCTTCTCATTTGGTGGCCAAAGTATTTGAGCTTCAACTTCAGGATCTGGCCTTCCAGGGAACAGTCAGGGTTGATTTCTTTTAGGATTGAATGATTTGATCTCCTTGCAGTCCAAGGGACTCTCAAGAGTCTTCTCCAGCACCATAGTTCAAAAGAATCTATTCTTCGGCGCTCGGCCTTCCTTATAGTCCAACTCTCGCAGCCATACATTACTACGGGGAATACCATTGCTTTGACCATGTGGACTTTTGTTGGCAGGGTGATGTCTCTGCTTTTTATCATGCTGTTTAGGTTTGCCATCACTTTCCTCCCAAGGAGCAGGCGTCTTTTAATTTCATGGCTGCAGTCACCATCTGCAGTGATCTGGGATCCCAGGAACGTGAAGTCTGTCACTACTTCTACGACTTCCCCTTTTATTTGCCAAGGAGTGATGGGGCCAGATGCCATGATCTTAGTTTTTTTGATGTTGAGCTTCAAGCCCACTTTTGCGCTCTCCTCTTTCACGCTGAGGAAGAGACTCTTTAGGTCCTCTTCACTTTCTGCCATCAGAGTGGTATCGTCTGCATATCTGAGGTTATTGATCTTTTCCCCAGCAATCTTAACTCCAGCTTGTGATTCATCCAGGCCAGCATTTTGCATGATGTACTCGGCATATAAATTAAATAAGCAAGATGACAATATACATCCTTGTTGTACTCCTTTTCCTATGCTAAACCAATCAGTTGTTCCATATCCGGTTCTAACTGTTGCTCCTTGACCCTTATACAGGTTTCTCAGGAGACATGTGAGGTGGTCTGGTACTCCCATCTCTTGAAGCACCTGCCATAGTTTATTGTGATCCACACAATCAAAGGCTTTAGCATAGTCAATGAAGCAGAAGTAGATGATTTTCTGGTACTTTCTTGCTTTCTCCATAATCCAGCGAATGTTGGCAATTTGATCTCTAGTTCCTCTACCGCTTCGAAACCCAGCTTGTACTTCTGGCAGTTCTCTATCCACGTACTGTTGGAGCCTAGCTTGTAGGATCTTGAGCATGACCTTGCTAGCGTGTGAAATGAGTGCAATTGTGCGATAGTTTGAACATTCCTTGACATTGCCCTTCTTTGGGATTGGAATGTAAACTGACCTTTTCCAATCCTGTGGCCACTGTTGTGTTGGCAAATTGAGTGCAGCACTTTAACAGCTTCTTCTTTTAAGACTTTGAATAGTTCAGCTGGGATACCATCACCTCCACTAGCTTTGTTGTTAGTAATGCTTTCTAAGGCCCATTTAACTTCGCTTTCCAGGATGTCTGGCTCGAGGTCAGTGATTATACCATCATGGTTGTCAAGGACATTGAGGTCCTTCTTGTATAGTTCTTCTGTGTATTCTTGCCATCTTTTCCTAATCTCTTCTGCTTCTGTTAGGTCCCTACCGTTTTTGTCCTTTATCATGGCCAACTTTGCATGGAATGTTCCCTTAATTTCTCCAATTTTCTTGAAGAGATCTCTAGTCCTTCCCAGTCTATTGTTTTCCTCTATTACTTTGCATTGTTCATTCAGGAAACCTCCTTATCTCTCCTTGCTGTTCTCTGGAAATCTGCATTCAGTTGGGCAAATCTTTCCTTTTCACCGTTGCCTTTAGCTTTCCTTCTTTCCTCTGCTATGTGTAAAGCCTCATCAGACAGCCACTTTGCTTTCTTGCATTTCTTTTTCTTTGGGATGGCGGTGATTGCTGCCTCCTTTACAACGTCATGGACCTCTGTCCATAGTTCTTCAGGCACTCTGTCTATCAAATCTAGTCCCTTAAACCTATTCTTCACTTCTACTGTATATTCATCGGGGATGCGATCTAGGTCAAATCTGAATGGCCTAGTGGTTTTCCCAACTTTCTTCAATTTAAGTCTGAATTTTGCAATGAGTAGCTCATGATCTGAGCCACAGTCAGCTTCAGGTCTTGTTTTTACTGACAGGATAGAGCTTCTTCATCTTTGACTGCAAATTATTTAGCCAATCTGATTTCGGTGTTGCCCATCTGGTGATGTCCATGTGTAGAGACGCCTCTTAGGTTGTTGGAAAAGGGTGTTTGCTATGACCAGCGTGTTCTCTTGACAAAACTCTGTTAGCCTTTGCCCTGCTTCATTTTGTTCTCCAAGGCCAAACTTGTCTGTTATTCCGGTTACCTTTTGATTTCCTACTTTAGCATTCCAGTCCCCTATGATGATGAGGACATCATTTTTTGGTGTTAGTTCTATGAAGTGTTGTAGCTCTTCATAGAACTGGTCCTCTTTAGCCTCTTGTGCAGCAGTGGTTGGGGCATAGACTTGGATTACTGTGATGTTGAATGGTTTGCCTTGGATTTGGACCGAGATCATTCTGTCATTTTTGAGATTGTATCCCAATACCGACTTTCTCACTCTCTTGTTGACTATAAAGGCCACACCATTTTTTCTATGGGATTCCTGGCCACAGTAGTAGATATAATGGTCTTCTGAGTTACATTCGCCCATTCCTGTCCACTTTAGTTCACTGATTCCCAAGATGTCGATGTTCATTCTTGCCATCTCATTTTTGACCACATCAAGCTTACCTTGATTCATAGATCTTACATTCCAGGTTCCTATGCAGTATTGTTCTTTGCAGCATCGGACTTTCCTTTCACCGTCAGACACATCCACAACTGAGCATCCTTTCGGCTTTAGCCCAGCCGCTTCACTCTTTCTGGGGTTACTTGTACTTGCCCTCTGCTCTTCCCCAGTAGCATATTGGACACCTTCTGACCAGAGGGGCTCATCTTCCGGCGTCATATCTTTTAGCCTTTTGTTACTGTCCATGGGTTTTTCTTGGCAAAGATACAGGAGTGGGTTGCCATTTCCTTCTCCAGCCACTTCGGTACCCGAATACAAATCTGATAGCAATTTTTTGGTGATGTCCAAATATGGTCATCGACTCCCACCCCCACCCCCTTGTGTCTATCGACACCCACTCTGGAAAAAAGCTTGTGTGAAAGTTTGAAACTGTAATCAGCATTCTTTAGAACTATGACCTTGACATTAAGGATTGTAGAAGGCAGATATATAGTAAGGGAAGGAATATGAGTGGCTCATATCAGTCTATGTTCATTGAAGTGTATGGGCTTCAAAATTTATGGTTGTGTTTAGGATTACCCCCGAATCTCCACTGGGTTCCTCCTTTCCTCAGAATCAGAGATGTGCTTCTGGCAAAGAATTCATTAAAGGAGAAATCAGCAAGAACTTAAGTATTTGTCATGTTCTTCATTGGTGTGACTATTAGAATGGGAGAGAGGCACTGTCGGAAGTGGCCATTATCTTCTGCATCACCAGGAACTGTTTCCTGTAAACTCCTTTGCTCATCCTGAAACATGTTGGTCTTGTGGAACTAAGAAGGACATAAAGACAGCATCCCCACCCAAAGTGTTTTATTGCCTGGCTTTTACAAAAGAACAATGCAGGTAACATTTTTAAAAGCCTATGATCAAATCTGCATTTGTCTTTCCCACTGGTTTCCCAGCATTTTGACTCTGTCTTCAAAAAAGCTGTCTACATTTGGTGTCATTTTCACACCTCAACAGCGCTAGCATACTTTTGCACATCCCCATATGTTTATGGTCCTCTCCGGGTGGCTCCCCTGTCATTGCACCTCCCTACTGCTTTAAAAGAATCTTCTCCAAACAACATTCAAACAAGCATAGAGAAAGACGATGTCACAAAACTTATTTAAAAATGCAAATGCAGATTCAACCAAGGTCTTGGAATGCACTGTAGTGCCCACATTTAATGATGTTCAGCTGACCATTGCTGAATCAATTTAGAGGTGAAAGTTCTTACTAGAACCTGCATCATTGCTAGAGAAATAGGTTAAGCAGCAAAAAACCTGCTTTGTGCCATTTTCATTGAGCTCAGATGAAAGCTCTGTTCCTTTACTGGCCTGATCTGGCCACATGGGTCAGTGCCACAGTAGCCTTGAGGCTGGACTATTGTAATGCACTCCACAAGTGTCTGCCCTGAAGGAGAACTTAGAAACACCAGCCAATACAGAGATGCTTAATGAAAACTAGGCAAAACGTAATACATGGTCTGGAACTGCTCCATAGGCTGTCTAGGAGTTCCCAGGTTCAGTTCAAGGTTTACCACCTACAAAACATTTCCTAGCCTAGGACTTATATATCTAAAGGACTACCTTTCCCCAAATGCTCCAGGGATACAGCCTCATTCATTTGAGCCAAGTCTGCTGAAGGTCACACCCTGTAAGTGGCTAAGATTGGCATCCATTTTAAGGAATTGTCTTCCTGAGTGTATTGGAAAGCCTCCCACACTTCCGTCACTCCACAGAATTCATAGGGAGGGCATTTTAACATGGCAGTAGTAAATTGGAATTCTTCTAGATTTCACTTAAATATATGGATTAAGGCTGCATCTTGTGGCACACATTATTAAATACTTTGCTTGGGTTGACTGAACTGTTTCCTAATTTCTGTAATCCAGTTATTTCGTTACTTATTTCAGGGTTTATACTGTTTCTATTGTATTATTTTTATATTATTATATTTTACAAGTGGAGTACTCCCTATAAATTGCAAGGGGCACCTCATTTTTCGCTCCCTAAAAATTTCCTTTTTCCTTTCCCTGAAAACCCCCATAGCTTCTTGCTTTTTACTGCTACCTATATCTCCTTTTCCCATCCACTTGCCAGCTTACATTTCTCTGCCCCCGTATTCAGCAGACAGCTTCCCCCTGTGTAGTGTATCCACAGAGAAACATGGACTCGGGGCAACCATGTGCTCAGACCAGTTCGGACCGGTCCGCCACATGGTCAGGCAAAGGGCCTGAGCTTCGTTCTTTTAGACAATAGATTGTAGGCTCCTTGCATTCTTCCAATCGAGGAGTCCGGGGTAACTCAATTAACTGTAAATAGCAAATCATGGGTGTTGTGTGTGTTTGAGGTGTGGGTTCACTTGGGAATAAAAGCTGGCCTGTGAGCCGGCTTAGTTGTCTTGTTCTGTAACAAATAAAGTATGTGAGAGCTGAAATCACGCGTCAGTCTCAGTACTTTTCACCCTGCTTGGCAGCCTTTATGTGTGAAAGCTAAGGCCCAGGTGTGCAGTCAGGAAGAAGATAAGACTGAACTGGTAGGTGTGGGGGGAGGGAAAATGCACCAAGTAGAGCAGTTCTATTAGCTCTTCTAGATCCCTGTGTGTTTCACTATATGCTTCATCAGTGGATCTTACGTAGAAACTTTTCTGGCTCCCACCTTGAAGAAATGGATGGTATTTATTATCTATTTACTATTCTCTTCACCTCCATTTTATCCTCAGACCAACTGTGTGAGGTGGAATAGGCGGAGTGTGTGTGACTGGCTCATAGTCAGTTTGTGAGCTTCCACAGCAATGGAGGTTCATATCGATGTCTCCCAGTTTCTACTCTCAAAATGCTTAACAGTATAACACACTGGCTTTCATGGGGTGTCTGCTTTTGAATATGCAGTTTGTGTGGTATCAAGTCACCCAACAGCTGGCCGAAATAAATCCCCCTTAAAGACCCCAAAAAGCTTAGAAATAACATGCCCACTCCCCTTGCCTTTTACTGTCAGAGACCAAGGTTTAGAGGCTGTCAAAACTGTTGTGGTTGCCCGATGATGATGATGAAGAGATTAGATTTATACCTCACTCTTCACTACCTGAAGCACTCTCAGAATGGCTTATAATCTCTTTTCCCTTCCCCTCCCCACAACAGACACCCTGTGAGGTTGATGGGACTGAGAGAGCTCTTTCAAGACTTGCCTATGAGAGAACAGCTCTGAAAGAACTTGTGACTGACCCAAGGTCACACTAGCAGCTACATGTGGAGGAGTGGGGAATAAAATCCAGTTCTCCCAGATTAGAGTCTGCACTCTAACCACTACACCAAACTGGCTCTCACACCAAAGTGGCTCTGATCACTGGGGACATTTGTTTGTTAAAGACATAGCTGCTGTTTTTATTATTGGGGGAAATTAACCACCTGATATATTTTTTTCAGATTTTTCTGCAAACCAGGAACAATTTTCAGGCTTGTCTGTTCATGGCCCCAATCTCCAGATTTATGTTTCCATGGGCCTGGATAGCCACATCTTCAGGCTTCAGCTGTGGAGCCTAGCACAGTGAATCCAGCAGCTTCTCCCTAGATTCAAAGAGACCCCTGCCATCTTTGGAAGCACCTTTGTCAATGTTCCCCTGGCACCATCTCCCTGTTCCAACAATTGGGTAAGTGACAGCCTGCTAAGTGTCTAGTTACTGTAAATACTGCTGAAAGAGTAGTTTAGTGCACTTGTACCCAAAGGGGAACCTGTGGAGCATTCTCTAGTGTTTAGAGTATATTGAATGTTTTCTCTTGTAGTTCAGTCTAAGTGGCACAGACATCTAGGACACAGACACTTCCAATCCATAAAAGAGCTTGAAAACTGAGGTGTAGCCAAGGACATGAAGATGATGCCATGTCAAACATATATGAAGTGTATGTGCAACATAAAGACAAAAACTATACATGCCTCGCTTCCTAAAGGCAATGAAAGCAAGTCTACACATCCCCTGCAGATGGTGCATAGTGACATTTGTGGACCCATGAGAACTGTTACACCAGGAAGAAATAAATACCTGATGACTTTCATTGATAGGTATTCCAGGTACCCAGTCACATATCTCCTGAAACAAAAGAATGAAATGCTTGGGAAACTCCAAGAGTTTGTGGCAGTAGCCAGCACTAAGCTCCAAAGGACGCCACAAACACAGCACACAGACAATGCGGGGGGGGAGTATACAAGTAAAGAAGTGGCGCCGTACCTAAAAGAACAGGGTATAGAGCACCAGGCTACAGTGCCATACACACCTGTACAAAATGGAATGGCAGAAAGGAGGAACCACTCCTTAGCTGAAATGGCCATATGCATGCTTCTGGGTGCTGGATTGCCAAATAAGTATTGGGGAAAAGCAGTTATGACAGCAAAATATCTACAAAATAGATTACCATCAAAAGCAATTGACAGCACTCCGTACAAATTATGACATGGATCACAGCCAAGCGTCAAGCACATCAGAGTATTCAGATGCAAAGCCTATGCCTTCATTCCCAGTGAAAAATGCTCAAAGCTGGACAATAGAGCCACAGAAGGAATACTAGTAGGTTACAGTGATCGCTCTAAAGAGTACAAAATTCTATTCCTGGAGACAGACAAGGTTGCAATAAGTGGTACAGTACACTTTGATGAGACCCCAGGACTAAATCTGATGCAACACACAGACATTTAAAGAAAATCCATTAACAAGTGAGCAAGATACAGCAAGACCAAGTGGAGGTGGAACTCTGCACAGACCTGTCAGGGTTTCAAGAGGAAACAGGATTGGATGGTTCAACCTGAGCAACTAGAGGCATACCACCTCACAGACTATCCTATATAGCCAAAGCTGAGAAAATAACAGAATCCTTGTCTTGGGAAGATATCTCCAAGTTGCCTGAAAGTGAACGCAGAAAATGGAGCAAGGCAACAGCACAAGGAATACAATCACTTCACAAGAATAAGACTCAGATACTCACCAAATTGCCACCTGGGCACAAAACTGCTGATGCTCTCATGAAACCATTACTTGGAGACCACCACTGGATCCTTCTAGCAAAATTAAACATGCTGGTATAGTGCACAGGCTGTCGAGAAGGGTGCTGGAGAAGCAACAACCTGCTAAGAGTCTAGTTACTGTACCTACTGCTGAAAAGGTAGTTTAGTCCACTAGTACCCTAGGAGGAGCTGTGGGGCATTCTCTAGGGTTTAAGGCTAATTGAACGTTTTCTCTTGTAGTTCAGCCTACTTCTTGTTGTTTCCCTCTCTCTGCTGTGTGTTAGTGCTTGTGCTCTGAAGGCCTTTCTGTTCTATTAATGGCCTATGGCTAGTTATTGTCTTTCACAAAAATCCTGTTGCAGTAAATTAATTGAAAGCAAACTCCAAAGTGTGGCTTGGATTATTTCCTTAACTCTACCAACACCAAACTATGACCCTCTTTTCTCCATCTTAGTCCAGAAAGCAGGAGTGGTTTAAATGGCTCCAAGTGATTTAAACCAACATCTGAGAAGTGAGGTGCTCCTCACCCCTCAGCTCTTTGGTTTAAATGGCTCTGAGCCATTTTTTGGTCCAAAATTATTTATTATTGGATATATTAACATGTTCAATATTACATCTGAGCCATTTAACCCACGCTGCTTCCTGCCCCTCACGGCTTTTCACTGGGAGCAGAGAGCAGGGGTTTAAATGGCTCCCAGCCATTTTTGCCTGTCAAACGAGTGGAAAAGAGCTTTGTGCTGCTCAGCTGTTTGGAAACCCTTGCTATCTGCTCCCTGTGAAAAGCTGCAGGGAGCAGAAAGCAGAGGTTTAAAGTTTAAATGGCAGAAAGCAGAGGTTAAATCAGGTCAATGGCCTCCCTGTTTATATGGGCCCGTGGTTTGGCCATGAATTGTGAAATCGGTTAGGCTGAAAGTGTGTGACTGGCCCAAGATCACTCAGCAAATTTCCATGGCCGAGTCCGCGTTGTGTATTGGAATGTGAATCTGTGCTATACTTTCACATGTTAAGCTTGATTCTGAATGTGGCTCTTCAGCTGTTGCATTACTATTGGCTGGTTTCTGAGAAACCTCTATACAGAACCAATCATCTTGTAAATATGTAGCAAAGCGGGAACAATTGTGATTGGACCTTATCTCTGTAATTCTATTGGTCCTTAACTTATTTTGGGAGTGGCTTTGACAGCCTGGGAGAGTTTAAAAGAAGGAGCTGTGCACCACTGTTTTGTGGTGTGTTATTGTGGTGTTCTGAGTTGGAGTTGCTGTTACGAATAAACTGAAATCACTTGCTGAAATCAGAAGCGTTGTTGAGTTCCATACTTAACAGTTGGGACTCAAACCTGGCTCTTCGAGATCCTAGTCTTACCCTGTAATTACTATACCACACTGGCTCTCTCTGTCTGTTCCAGAGTGTTTGTGTGCACTAGAACAGAAACCTGATGAAGGAAGCTTTGATTTTTGAAAGCTCATACCCTGAAAATCTTGTTGGTTTCTAAGGTGCTACTGGACTTGAATCTGGCTCTCTATCTGTGGTATCTTTTTAATATGGAAGAGTGTTCTTTTTAAATCTGAAAGTGCTATAATCCAGACCTACGTCTACCATACCTATGAGAACTAGGCCAAAGTGTCCTGTAGCACTTTAAAGCTTAAAGTAATGTATTGTAGCTTTGTTGTTACACATTTCTAATTTTCAAAATCTAGTATTTCTAATATTGTGATTACATTTAACATAATATATAGTGCAATCCTATGCAGTTACAGTGGTTTAAACCCATTGAAATCCATGAAATAACTAGAAAGGAGTAAATCTGCATAGGATTACCCAGGTAGTCTAGCAAATTACATTTTATACAATATAAAAGGAGCATGACAAAAGACATAAGAGCTTAACATGGGCCTCCTTGACCCATGCCCATCCTTGACCAGTGTTCCTCTAAACTAAGTTAGAGTGAGCTAGCTCACAGTTTTTTAGCTTCCAGCTCACACATTTTGGCCCCAGAGCAAAACCAAATCGCTCACTCACAACTTTAATCCCAGTAGCTCACAAAGTAGATTTTTTGATCATCAGACTCCATAGCTTAGAGGGAGCGCTGTCCTTAACCTATGGCTTCTTGATCCATGCCCATCCTGGCTGATCAATGCCTGCAAGGATGGTATTTGGGTCCCACTGGGAGATATTATCAATCTGTTCCTTTCACCCGGGACTTTCCCAGTGGGATTAACGGAGGCAGTGTTTCATCCACTCTTGAAGAAACTAACTCTGGACCCAATAGTCCTGGTCAACTACTGCTCAGTTTCTAATCTAGTGTTTCTTTGTAATGTCGTTAAGAGGGTGGTGCCAAGCATATCAAGGTTTTCTTGAATGACACATCTATCCTCAACCCTTCCAGGCCAGTTTTTGCTCCAGTCATGGGATGGAGATGGCACTGGTTGCCCTTAGAGATGACCTCTGGAGGCACCTGGATCAGAGTTGGTAGGCGCTCCTGTTCTTGTCTAATGGTGGCATGCAACATGGTTGACTATGATCTTATAACCCACTGCCTTGCCAAAACAGGGGTTTGGGGGACTGCCTTTCAATGGTTTTCCTCCTTTCACTGTGATCAGGGACAGAGGGTGGCTCTTGGCAAGAGGGTCTCCCCACGACACCCACTTCAGTGTGGTATGCCTCAGGGGGCGATCCTCTCGCCAAAGTTGTTCAACATGCACCCCCTCACCCATTTGGTCCAGGGGTTTGGGTTGGGATGTTACCAAAATGTGGATGACACCCAACTCTATCTGCTATTGGATGGCTGCACAGACTCCACCCCAGAGAATCTGACCAGAGCAATGGAGGCCATGGCTGGTTGGTTGCAGCAGAGCCAGTTGAAACTTAATCCAACGAAGATGGAGGTCTGTACCTGAGTCAGGGGGGTTGAAATGGGGATTGGGCTGCCCACCCTGGATGGTGCACCACTTGCACCAACCCAGAAAGTGAGGAGCCTGAGGGTGACCTTGGATGCCTCACTTTCCATGGAGGCCCAGGTCACCACAGCTGCCAGGTCTGCCTTTCCCTATCTTTGGCAGATCAGGCCCCCTACCTCTCCTCCCAGGACTTGGCTATAGTGACTCATGCAATGGTCACTTCCAGGCTTGATTACTGTAACTCACTTTACCCGAGCTTGCCCTTGAGACTAATCCGGAAACTCCAGGAAGTGCAGAATGCCGTGGCACACCTGCTGATGGCATCCCCTGTGCAGGTATGCATTCGGCTGGTATTGTGCCACTTGCACTAGCTACCAATTGAGTGCCAGATCAGCTTCAAAGCCTTACATGGCCTGGGACCAACATATCTGAAGGACCACCTCTCCCCATATGTGCCCCAAAGAAGATTGTGCTCACTGGATCAACACCTACTGGTTTTTCTCAGCCCTGGCCCCGCCCTGGTGGAATTGATCCCACTGGAGATCAGAACCTTGCTGGACCTTCTATCATTCTTCAGGGCCTGTAAAACAGAGCTGTTCCACCAGGCCTTTGCGTGAGTTGACAGTTGTCCATCTCCAATGGCCTCCCCCCCTCAGGTTCCCAATTTACTGAAGTACCCACTGATTCCATCCATGTGGCCCTAATAGGTTTTTTATGTGTTTGCTGCTACTTTTTGAATTTTATTGTTTTAATAATTTTAATGTAATGTAATTTTATTGTCATGTGTCTTTGACTCCATTAGTTGTGATCCGCTCTGAGCCAGTGTTCCCTCTAAGCTGAGTTAGTGTGAGCTAGCTCACAGTTTTTTAGCCTCCAGCTCACACATTTTTGTCTTAGCTCAGGAAGGCTGGCTCCAGATCAAACTAATTTCTGCAACAGCCAAATTGCTCTCTCACAGCTTTAATGCCAGTAGCTCACCAAGTAGAATTTTTGCTCACAAGACTCCACAGCTTAGAGGGAGCATTGCTCTGAGCCCACTTTAGGGAAGGCAGAATAAAAATCCGGAAAATAAATAAATAAATAATCCCTTCACGGTTAAGCATTTAAAAATCCCTATTGTCCTAAGAGGGAAACAGAATATACTTCACTCTCCCACTAAAATCATTGGGAGAATTTCCACCTAATCCTAACATTATTTATTCAGAAATAAGCTTCATGGGCACTTACTACTGGGTATATATCACATGTACTAATTTCTTTAGAGCCTACAGTCACAAGGGTTGCACAAAGGATAGAAATGCAATGCAGGCAACCTGTCCATATAGAGCCCTCTGACAGACTCACTGCTTCCAAATTCTCCAGTGTGTTTTCCTGCCAAGACCCTCTTCCCCCCAAAAAAGTGTCTTTGTCACTTTATTTAAGAAGATTCAATCCTTCTGCCATCTATTCCCACAGTAGACTGGAACCAACATGGGAAGCCAATTGGTTGTCCACAATAGTCTCTCCCTTTCCTACCTTCTGTAATTGGGCCAATAGGATCTCTTTAGAGACATCCGACCTGGTTGCTGAAAGGTGGATTTGGTTCACATCAGACCTCACTGGCTGAGGTGGAGAATAAGCTGACTGAAGGGTCATGACTTTATCAAGCGATAGAGGACAGAAAAAGCATGTGCATGGAGCTTGATTGTGGTGGTTGCAGCTTACTTAATTTGAAAATCTGCACATTTATATGTCTGCTATTTTCTCAGGGGTTTTTAAACAGGGGAAAAAAGGAGAAACATTGGACTGTCTGGTTTAATACAAGACACCTTGCAACCCTAAATCTGTTGTTATATATTGATACAATGATATTCAGTTGCCCATGTTAAAAAAACCCTAAAAATCCCCCTGGTGGCAAGAGGAGAAATAGCCACCATGGAGACAGTGTCAGGAAAAATGGCTGCCTGTGGGTAAGACAGGGTGGCCATGTTGCCTGCTGCACCAAGCAAAATCCTGCAACAACTGGCTTGTCCTCTGTCACCACTCAGTGCAGGAACAGAAGAAAAAATGGGTGGAAAACACAGGGTGAGTAACCGAAAGAGGTATCTGAGCATCCATGACACTCTAGGAATTCACCCAGTCTCTCTGATGAAAAACAATAAAGAGTAAAGGAATTCCTAAAGCCTTGCTGACAATGTGACTTCATTTCCAGCTACTGAGCCAGAAGTGATACCACAACATTGCATGAAGTCATTTGCCCCAAGCTCTGCCCCCCAAATGCTCAAAGTGTTAGCAGTGCAGGGCTGAAAACTCTAGAGTGACCGAATCCAAATGTTCCCATCTACACAACAGCTATCCAGGCTTTATTGCAATATTTCTCCAAATTTCACAAAAAAAGCAGGCTAGAGAGAGATTTGACAACCTAAAGAATTTCAGTACAACCATCAAGGAAGTATACAGTCATGGATAGAGGAGCCATTTAACCCCTGCTTTCAGCCCTTCTTGAAAAACAGCTGAGCAGCAGGAGCAGAAAGCTTTCCCACCACTCAGATGTTTTTCGCAAGAAAACCCCTGCTTTTCCCCCCCCAAAAAAAGTGACGGGGAGCATAAAGCAGGTAGTGAAATGGCTCCCAGCTATTTCACTGCTGCTTTCTGCTCCCCCACTGAAAGTGACATGGAGAAGAAAGCAGAATTTTAAATGGCTCTGAGGAATTTAAACCTCAGCTTCATCCCCCCTTGCTTTCGGTGATGATCAGAAAGCCAGGACTGAAATGGCTTGGAGCCATTTTACCCCTACCACATTTGGCGGAGGGCAGCAAATGGAGTGGAATGGATCATTAAAGCCATTTCACCCTCTGCTTTCAGCAGAGGGTGAAATCAGCTATTTAAACCTTTGATTTGTGCTTTAGGTAGAGAGCACAAAGCAGGGGTTTAAATGGCTCCCAGCCATTTAAACCTATGCTTTCCGATCCCTACTGAAAGCAACAAGAAGAACAAAGCAGAGGGTAAAATAGCTGGGAGCCTTTTCACCCCCTATTTTCTGGTCCCCACTGCTTTCAGCATGAGTAGAAAGTAGGTATCACAAAACCATACAAACTGGGTTGGTTTACAAACCACCCTTCCCCTTTGTATGGGTTTGTGGTTCAATTTCTGGTTGAACCAGGAACCAAACCTCAAAAATTCACTTTCTGCTGATCCCTAGTCTCAAGGGTTATTGAAATGTTTTGAGTTTGCAATGAATAGTTCCATCTTTTGTTTGCCAGATCATACTGCTAGTTGTTCGATTCCACAAAAAGACCCACTCGTTTATGTCCAAGAATGTCCATGTTTATATTAGAAGAAACTTGGGAAGGTATATAGTTCCCAAGTAAGACAAATAGATGAGCATTTGTGGCAAAATAAACTTTAAGCTTCCATAATCTAGCTGCAAAATATAATGCCTCTGCAACCATAGAGCTTGATATTTCAAGTTTGGCCTGTGTGCTTCTGCTGTGCCCAGGACTTTTTTTTCCTGGAGGCTTTCTTTCTGAGTTCCAGAACCTCTTTGACAAAATTCTTTAAAAAAATGTTTAAAAGTTCATGAGTTTTCAGTATACAAATTGGGAACTTCATTTCCCTCATGAGAGTTCCGGCACCTCTTTTTTAAAAAAGAAAAGCCCTTGCTGTGCCTCACTCAGCGTTGTTAGAATGCACAGGTCCTGCTGAGGGCTCAGAGGACTATGGGAATTAAAAACCCAGGGCCTTGTTCCACTAGAGTTGCCAGGTCCCTACCTGCTGCCGGCCAGGGAATGGAGCCTTGTCATCAGGATTTTCTGGCCTGTGCATCCTACAATGATATCACCTGGAAGTACCATAGAGTTTTTAGGTTGAGTGCTAGAGTTCCCCCCCCAGTGACATGCCGGGTGTGATGACATCACCTCTGGGTGATGTCATTGCGCCGTGCACATCGCTGTGATCCCAGCACTTTGGGAGGGAGGTTTTCCCCCTGCCGGCCAGATCCGGGCTGGCAGGTCAGGGGCCCCTGAAGCGGGCAAACCCCCACCCCCAGGGGGAAATGGCAAGCCTATGTTCCACTGGGAGCCCATCAAGTCAGACATGTGATTTCTTTTCATACAATGTCTAGGCTTGGTCTAGGATGGAGAAATGGTGGAAGTCACAAGGGAATCTTCACCTCTGAGCCCCATGATGGCTTGTGGAATTGTGAGCTGGTTAAGGAGAACTCCAAGTCCTTAATGAATAATCTTCTCAGCACATGTGTTCCCGCAGATTCTGGTAACTGCTTGGGGGGAAAAGAAACTAAGCTGCAATTTGGAAAATCACATGCGGTAGCCCTGGCACCACAGCAAATTATCTCAGAAACAGTAGCAGTATAGTAGAACCTGTTTGCAAAGGTATCCATAATGCGTTTACTCTTTGGTTCATGTACATATGCATAAGCCTTCTGCACCTTGGAATCAAAAGCAAAGCATGTAACAGTTAGAATCCTATTTTTGCAACTCTGTGTATCTTCCTGGAAGAAAGGATTGCCACATCTTCATTCTTTGCACAATTGCCTATTGCTGGAATCTTATAGAGACCTAAAAACAAAACAATTAAACATTTTTTTTTTGCAACTCTGTGTATCACCCCTAGTGGCTGTTCCTGGGTCTTGGAGAGAATAAATGGCAAGGGCACATCTTTCTAGAACCACCAGAAGAGCTTCCGAGTGGAATTCTGCGTCCTCTTTCAGTCTTACTCTCCTCGGCAACTACAAAACTTAACCCAGGATGAATAAGATACTTCTGCTTGGCTTCTCCAGTCTGTTCTTCTTCACTGTGGGTGAGTAACAAGTCAGATGAGTAAGGAAAGGCTTTAATGGCAGGGGGTGGGGAAGCTTTCTTGTAACCCAGTTCCTCATTGGCTGGCATACAAGCAGAAGAAGTGTGTGTGTGAGGGGTCAGGTGCTCTGACCAGCTGAGAGTTAGAATATGACCCCCCCTCAGTTACTACAAGCTGCTTGGCAGGAAGGTGTTCCCTGTCCCTGCTAAAGAGGCCTGAGGAGCTGAACCAACAAATAATGATCTCCCTAATCACAGCTGCCCATCATAAGGAGCTGCACTGGCAGGTGTTTGAGCATCCCTGTAAAGTACCAGGGATGGTTGTAAAATCCTGTTAGGAGGACAGATTTTGTGATCAAACCCCGTTCTTCCACTTTATACAACTCTTCAGACTAAAAACAAACTCTGGTCTTTTAGAGATCAGATGAAGACTGCAAGAGGAGTTCCAGTTGGTAGGGATTTTCCTCAAGTTTCCCCGTCACTCTACATGGGGCCCACTAAGAATGGGTGAAAGGATTCTTTAAAGCCCAATAGCTGTCTACTTCTGGAACCTAAGATTCAGGAAATTCTAGCTATTGAAAAAAGGGAAAAAATAAAAGGGTACTGGGAGAAAAATACTCTTCAAAATTCCCTATGAGTTGCTGTTCAGTAAACACAGCAACAGTTCCTTCAAAAGACTGGCATTTTTGTCAAATGTTTGCCTTTTTTTGCCAATTCCGTCCTCCTGGTGGTCCACTAACTTAAATAAACACAATTCATTATTTACTTTTTTACATTTCTACCCCTCTTTTCTCCACAGGGGGAACATGAAGTGGCTTACAATGTTTTCACTTTCTCCATTTATCTTCATAACAGCTCTGTGAGGTTAGTCAGGCAAAAAGTCTGTCACTGCCCACAGTCTGATAACACTGGGGAAATTGCTAACAATAAATTAGCGACTTCCCCAGTGTTATCGGGTTGTTTTCTGGTGTCTGACTGGAAGGTCCTTTTTTGTTGATTGCTTGTTATGACTATGTCGCTATCTCTTGAACGGTTTGGGTTCTCTGACCTGGAGAGAGGTAGAATTTTAGGCAATACTCCTAAGCATTCAAATAGTTTCCCACAATCTGGTTGTTTTCTGGTGTCCGACTGGGAGGTTCTTTTTTGTTGACTGCGCACAGTCTGCCACCAGCCTTCCATGGAAGAAATGGGGATTTGAACCTGGTTCTCCCAGAGCCCAGCCCAGTGCTTAGATTAACATCCAGTAGCACCTTGGAGACAAAAAGGAATTTCAGAGTATAAGCTTTGGAGAGCTAAGGCTTCCTTCATCAGATATGACATTGCTTCTGATGAAGACAGCTTTGACTCTTGAAAGCTTTTTGGTCACTAAGGTGCAACTGGACCAGGGATGTCCAAATTGTGGCTCCGGAGCTGCATGTGGCTCTTTCACACATATTGTGTGGCTCCCGGCAGGGCAGCTGGGGAGGCGAAGGGGAAGCATGACTCACCAACTGGTCTTCCCCTCCCCAGCCAGTGTTCCCCTCCCTGGGTAGGCTTGAGGGGGAGAGCAGAGAAAGAAAGCAACTTTAAATTCATTCTCAAAGCCCCCTCCCCACTGACCAGCTTGGAGAAGGCATTTTTCTCTTTAAATCCCTTCTTCAAGCCAAGCCAAACCAGTCAGTGTGGGGGTGGGAGGGGGGCTTGGAGTACACATTTAAATTTAAAGTTGCTTTCTTTCCACATCTCCCTCCCACACCCCATCTGTTTTCTTTCTTTCTTTCTTTCTTTCTTTCTTTCTTTCTTTCTTTCTTTCTTTCTTTCTTTCTTTCTTTCTTTCTTTCTTTCTTTCTTTCTTTCTTTCTTTCTTTCTTGCCACCTTTCTCTCTCTCTCTCTCTCTTTCTCCCCTCCCCCTATCCAAAATTAAAAGTGTTCTCCAAGCTCTGCCACACCAGCTGGCTGGCTTGGTTCGAGAAGGGATTTGTCTCTTTAAATCCCTTCTCCAAGCCAAGCTGGCGAGGCAGTGGGGGTGGGGGGCCTGCCCAGTGGCCCCACCTGCCAGCTTGGAGAAGGAATTTGTCTCTTTAAATCGCTTTTCCAAGCCAAGTTGGCTCACATGGGACCAGGGTTTAGAGAAAACATTTAAAGTTGCTTTCTTTCCACTTCTCCCTCCTCCCGTCTATTTGCTTTCTTTCCACCTCTCTCTCTTTGTCTCTTTTTCCCCCTCCGTCCCCCATCAATTTGCATTCTTTCCACCTCTTTCTTACTTTTCTTTCTTTCTTTCTCTCTTCCTTCCTTTCTCTCTTTCTCTTCCTTCCTTCCTCCCCCTCCCTCTTTCCCCAATCTATTTACTTTGTTTTTTCTCTCTCTCTCCTTTCTTTCCACCTCTTTCATTCCTTCCACCTTTCTCTTCCTCTCTTCCTTCTGTCCTTCCTCCCTCCTCCTTCCCCATGTATTTGCTTTCTTTATTTCTCTCTCTTTCTTTCCCCCTCCCTCCCTCACCCATCTATTTGCTTTCTTTCCACCTTTCTGTCTTTTTTCCTTCCTTCCTTCCCTCACTCCATCCCTCCCTATCTATTTGCTTTCTTTGTTGCTCTCTCTCTCTCTTTCTGTCTTCCTTTCCAACTCTTTCATTCTTTCTTTTTATTTGTATTGTTTATTTACGGTTGTAAAGATAGTTCCCTCTAAGCTGCGATAGGGGGTGCTGGCATGCAAAATTTTAACCAGCAGCTTAGGGATTTCTGCTTCAGCCTGCAAAGCATTTTTTCCTCCATTGGAAGCAATGGAGGATGGGATCACCTCCTTCTGGGGCCCATGAAATGTGACCCCTGGTCCAATCTTTTTGAAACTTGGGGAAGTTTTTGAGGAGAGACACCAGCAGCTATGCTGCAAATTTTGTGCCTCTACCTCAAAAAACACCCCCAGAGCCCCAGATACCCCCAGATCTATTCTCCATTATATCTTATGGGGCCCATTAACTACCAAGATAATGGACCAGGGCAGGTAGACCTGTTCTCCAGAGGCTAGGTCTACCAATATAGTGGGAAAGGGTGGGTAGACATGTTCTCTGGAGGACAGGTCTACCAATATAGTGAAAAGGGGTGGGTGAGATATGAGTTGATTCTGTTTTGTCTTATAATGTTTAAAATATAGTTTAAATATAATTTAAAATAATTTATTCTAAGATTTATACAAGGTTATGGAAGTAATCTTCTAAAAAACTAATTTATGCAGTAGTCAAATGTAGACTTGCCCACAACTTTAATGCTACTTGCTTTTTCACTCATGAGGTAGAATTTCTGCTATCAGCACTGTGGAACTTAGATGGAACATTGGTTGTAAACTGCCCTAAGCCTGCTTGTGAGAGAGAGCAGGACAATAATCACATAAAGTAAACAAATAAATAAGTCAGGAGCACAGGGAAATTTTGATCAGTTTCACGACTCCATCTCATTGTCAACCGTACTTTCCACAACCTTAGCAAATGTGAGTTACATACTTTTTAAATTTAGAAACTTTATTATTATTTTTTTTTTAAAAAGTTCATTCTGGCAGCTTCCAATGTAGCTACCAATCCATGCGTAAAATGTTCAGTGAAAGACAGTAGTGGCAAGTAGCATCAAAATCAGATTTTGCTTACTAGAAGGGACTCTCAAAACAAGGAAAGGAGGCACCGTGGGACGGAACCCTCACCCATCATCTCCTGTCTAGCAGCAGCCACAGCCAGGTAAGATGAGTCTGGGAGAGATGAAAAGGAGGTGAAAGAAAGAGGGTGTGTCCCTCTCTTTCTTGCATATAGAATGCCAATAGGTAAACTCAGGACTGTGAGGTGAGCTTGACAAGGCACTGGAGCTCATATTCTGATCCTAAGAAATACAAGTTTGGCTGTCTGCTTGTTGCCCAAAAGAGGCAGTCTCCTATTTAGGAGATTCAAGTTGAGCACCAAATGACCAGCATTTTGTGGAGAGAAGAAGAGACCCAATGAAGCTGGGGGTGCAGGAGAGGATCCAAGTCATATAAACATACTGCAACTGTCACTAGGTGCTCTTGATACAGGGCAAAACAGGCCCCCAGGGCAAGCACGTGGTATATTTTGGCTGCTGTGTGACAGAATGTTGGACTAGATGGGCCATTGGCCTGATTCAACATTGGCTTCTCTTATGTTCTTATGTTCTTATAAGCTGATGCGATGCCCAAAAAACAATAACTTGATGGGTTTTTTCTAAGTTATACAAAAAGTGTTAAAGGAGCTTGATGATCCTGAAAGTAACAGATGGGAAGCTAATGGGTTTAGGAAATAAAATTAGCCATTTGCTTAGGAGTCACTTAATAAGGGTAAGTGGGTGCAGAAGAAAGAAGTTCAGTTCAAGGTGAGTCAATAGACTCTGATAAGCCTATTGTCTCAATAATTATGCAGCTCTCCAGGGCATGGAGGGCACCTTTGGCCAGACAGCTACCTCTGACACCCCTTCCAAAACATTTGCCCAGGCCTGTTCCTGATTGGCATCCATTTTTTTTTTCAATTCTGTGGCCAGGCAGTGACCCGTATTTGATTTTGAGGGTGATATTGACTTTAGAGGGGTGTTTATTATCATTTCTATCCACTAAAACTGCCCCTCTTTGGTAGGAGGGGTCTGACTGCTTACAAACTCTACCACTGAGTCTTCACTGAGAAAGCCAGTTTGATGTAGTGGTTAAGAGCAGTGGACTCTAATCTGGAGAATCGGGTTTGATTCCCCACTCCTCCATGTAAAGTGGAGCTGGCTGGCCTTGGGTCAGTCACAGCTCTCTCAGAGTGCTCTCAGACCCACCTACCTCACAGGGTGTCTGTTGGGGGGAGAGGAAGGGAAGGTGATTGTAAGCCACTCCAAGACTCCTTTGGGTAGTGAAGGATGGGGTATAAACCATCTCTTCTTCGTCTTCTTCTTCTCCTCCTCAAGTTTCACTTTTGAAAGGGAAAAACTGGAACTGGTTGTTGAATTTGAGATATTTGGAAATATTCTTTTCAATAGTACTTTGCTTTCCCCCTTAGCCAAGGGACTTTTGTGCAATGAATGTTTATTTCAAAGTCCTGATGATTGTCGCCGTTATGGAACAACACGCCACCCTAAACTTGGGAAATGTATCACAAGGACCAACTATGAAGATCCTAAAGGTATGCTGTAGACACACAAACTCATTACGCACCAATTAGGCTTGAGCCACAGTCTGAGGTGAAATGGAGGTTTTTAGGGATGTTCTAACACCCATTGGTTTGGCTCAGAACCTGTTTGTTGCTTGCATTCAGGCAGCCAGTTGATGGACCAGCTGTTTGAGAGATTTCACAACTTGTAAATTCCCTTGAGTAGCAACATGCTAGCTGCAGCAGGGGATCTCAACCATACTCCCAGGTGACCCTCCATTAGCTAGAAGTCATTTTCTCATCTTAAGGACACTATGCAGAGTCACAGTGTTGCCTCAACCCAGGGAAGTTGGGAGGGTATCAAATACTGAGACTAGGGCTGCAGTCAGATGAGTAGTTTGATCTTATATCACTGCTGTTCCCTTCTGGATTTAAAATACATGACCAGACAGCAGCATCTGCGTCCCATTTCTCAGTCATTGGCACCCCATTCTCACCCATCTCTGAAAAGTATTTGGCAATGGCAAAGGTCCAGTCTTTTACAGATTTCTGTGCTTTCACCATGCATTACTGGCTGTCTGAACTCCCTTGTTGTGAAGTCAAGCTGTTTGGGGAGTCAGAAACTTCCCTTCTGGTTTTGCTTCCATTTTTAAAAATCAGATAGCAATGTGCGCATAAGCGCGTAATTGTCCCTGGTGTTGTCAGTCACCGCTTGTATGTCCAAGGGGCCATGTAGTTTTTCTGGATCGGGAGCCCCCGGCGGAATTGTTTTTGAGTGACAGATCTCCCCCCAATAAACCTACAAAGCAAAACAGAGAAATTAGAGGCAGGGCCAGAGCACACCAAGCCTGTTGTCTTACTGCAGCCTATGTTTTGTATCTCCCTGCCCTAGGAACTTTGCTGTCTGTCTGACTTAATTGGACAGAGCAAACTTTTTTCAGGGAGGGGGGTGTAGTTCAGCACGGTGTTGGCTTCTAATCAAACACACACTCCCCAATTACTGTGTCTCATGGTTGCTGGAATAGAGTGAAGTCTGAGATCACAAGCCTCTGATCTGTAACTTCAGTATGTCTAAGTCTTTCCTGGATACAGTGACTTTGTTGAGGGAGGGGGATCAGACCCCCCCCCCATAACTGAGATGTGAAGTTATGATTCCATGTACAATTTCCAATTTGCCCAACATAGTAGCATTTATATTCTCTGCTTGAAAAACCCGAGAGATGTCACAACTTAAATAACAAGGAAGTCAACACACTACCCTGTCGAACGCCTTAACGCCTTTACACACCAGTCTCTCTGAAGTGAGATAACCCAGCTGATTCCAATGTACTTGCATTGTTGTCTTATGATGAAGTGATGCAAGTAAAACTGAACGCCTATAATCTATATTATACTGTTGGAGTTCAGACCACAATTTTTTAATGTGATACCTTATCAAGTGCACCCTGGAGATTAATAAAAGCCACAGGTAGAACACCATTGTGGCCTTTAACATATTTATGTGCAAGGAAGTTTAGGATATAACAACTATCAATAGTTGACCTACCCTTTATGAATCCTGATTGCTCTCAGTCACTATCAATAAATTATGGATTAATGGAAATGGGCTAAAAATAGGAAGTAGAGAGTAGGAATGGAGTGGAGGGATGTGAGCAGCAGGTTTCCTTGGGGATCTGTATGGGGACCTGTACTTTTCTTTTTATATATATATATATTGAATTTCTAAAAATTTACAGGAATAGAAGGGGAAAATCAAAAATAATAAGTCTACTGCATGCAAATCTTCTCTACTTGTCATTTCCAATTACAATATGACAGACTGTGAGATTATAAAGGTTTATAAAGGATTCCTCATATTATAATATTAAAAAAGTTTATTTCTTTGCATTTCTTTCTTGTCCTTTTTAGCATCAAAGTCAATTTTCCATGATCTTCACTGATAAATCTTGTACAAAAAGTATTATTGGAGGTTTTAAAAAAATTACAAATAATATTCTAATTACTATTATTACCTAAATTATAAATTATCTTTGGTTTTTGTCAAAATTGTCTATTATAGAGTTCAAAAAGATAGAATTCTGCTCTAAAAAGTAGTAAAATCTACAAAGCTGTCTTTGATATACAACCAGCAACTAATTAGCTTATCTTTAGACATTTTGTCTAATCTATCTAATGTTAAATACCATCTGTAGAACCTCACTTACAAGTTCTCTTTCAAAAGAACCAATTTAGTTATTTTCAGATTCACTCTCCACAATTTACTCCACTGTGAAAAAAAAATATTACAATTTATATTTTACATCCAATTAATCATACAACCTTTAATCAGTTCTTCCATTTTCAAGATGTTTGATAAATTTTACATATATCGTACACATAAATTGAATTGACTATATAAATCAAATCAATTTCTCTTACAATCTCCTCTCATTTCTCTCCCTCTGCCAAAGCTTCTTCTTCCATTTTACTACATGCTTTATGGATTTTATATGGACCTTCCTTGGCAGATTATTCTCCTTCCATACATTATATTGGTTCTATCAATCAATTTAATTTCTCTTACATTCTCCTCAAACTCCTCTTCCTTTATGAAGGCTTCTATAAAAGTCCAGTCTTCTCCTTTTTGCTCAGAACCATTCTGAAATCTCAGTACATATGCTGCTCTCTCCATTTCTTCAACTCCCATTTCTACTGACTGAATTTGGAAAACATTCATTTCCCTTTTCAGTTCCATGACTTCTGTGTTTAAATTTTTAATTTGCTCTGTCAGCTGAACCAAAACATTGTACATTTGTCCAATAGCTGAATTAAACATAGATTGCTAATTGTTTTGTAGGTCTGTCAATGCTTCCTGTATTGGAATACTTGCTGGGGTCTTTTAAAGTGGCAAAGTCAAGAGTTAAAGGCTCCAGTATTAAACACAACTATACATAGTTTCTTAGCAACGAGTCCCTCTGTCTCTTCCTGTAATCTAAGTAAGATAGTGGGATGATTAATTACCACAGACCTTGCAGGGTCATAACAAAAGCTTCTTTTAAAGCCACATTTATAGTCCCAAGCTCACATTTCCATTTAAAATAGTAGAAAGAGGGAGAAAGGGACTGTTAAAAAATAAATTCTGCAATCAAGCACATAAGCAATGTAACAAATGTTCAAAGCCAAGGAAGGTACTTATTCCCAATAAAATAAATATAGAGAGGTATTCAAAAATGTCCAAGAAACAAATTATCTTTCTGTTTACTCTCTTATTCTGAGCAACTATATCCAGATAATATTCCAATTTGGCTAACTCTGTCTCTGTACTCAGAATTCATATGAGAGCCACCCTTGAGGGGGGGGTCATCTGCCAAACTCCCCCTTCCTTCCAAATCCTCTCGAGCTGTGTAGCTGGGACCACAATCTTAGAGCTTATTTTAGGCAATAACTCAAAGTTCAAAGCTGAGAAGTTACAAGCAGAATGCTGTTTTCAATCTAAAAGTCCATGCTGTTAAATTCCAGAGCCATAGCTGACTGCCATGAATCATGGCATCCATTTCTGCATGTTCTCTTCAGAGCATTCAACTCCTGGCTACAACCAATAGGAATTCCCCCAAAAAACACCCCCAAGCTTCTGCGACCCCCTCCAAAGGTCTCTTTAGGATCTGGTAGATTCCAGTCATCCCCCCCCCAATACAGAGTGGCTCAGCCTGTCTTCGGGAGTTTTCCCAAGACACAGCTGAAGGCACCACAGCAGATCAGAAAACTCAGGATCAGTATTTTTCAACTTGTTCATAAAGGACCTGAAATTACAGGTGAGTAGTGTGGTGGCCAGACAACACCAAATTATTGAGGCTGGTTAAGACAAAAATGGATTGTGAAGAGGTCCAAAGGGATCTCTTCAAATTAGGGGAATGGGCATTAGAATGGCATATGAAATTCAGTGTGAGCAAATGCAAAGTGATGCATACAGGAGCAAATAATCCCAATGCCACATATATACTGACAGGATCTGGGGTGGCAGCCACAGACCAAGAAAGGGACTTTGGGGTGGCAGTAGACATTTCAATTAAAATGTCGACCCAGTTGGCAGCTCCTATGAAAAATGCAAATTCCATACTGGCCATAATTAGAACAGGAATAGAGAATAAAGCCATCCACCATCATACTGCCCTTAGACAACGCTATGGTTAGGCTACACTTAGAATGTTTTGTCCAGTTCTGGTTACCACATGTGAAAAAAAAATACTGCAGAGCTTTTAAAGGTACAGAAAAAAGTATCCAAAATCATCAGGGGCTAGAGCAGCTACCCTATGAGAATTGGTAAAACCGTTTAGGGTTGTTTCGCCTAGAAAAAAAAGGAAGTAAGAAGTGACCTAATACAGGTTTACAAAAGTATACATTGTGAGGAGAGAATGGATGAGGAGACACTTTCTCACTGTCTCAGAATACTAGCAGCCGGGGTCATCCACAGAATCTGAAGGGTAAGAGACTGAGGACAGAAAAAAAGGAAGTATTTCTTCACATAGCATATAGTTAATTTGTGGAACAAGCTGCTGCAGGATGCGGTCATGACCACCAACTGGGAAGGCCTTAAAAGTGGAGTGGACAAATTCATGGAGGGCTATCAGTGGCTACTAATCATGATAGATATCTACATCCTTCAGTACCAGAGGTAGTATGTCACTTTAAAAGGGTTGCTGGGGAGCACAAGGAGGATGATATCGTATCTGTCTTCCTATCTGTGGGGTTCCTAAATGTAGCTGGCTGGCTGTTCTGCAAACTGAATGCTGGATGAGATGGGCCTTTGGTCTGTTCCAGCATGGCTCTTCTGAGGTTCTTATGTCTAATAGAGATTTGGCTCGAGAAAACACATAAAACTTTTCTATATTTGACAACAGTCTTATGGGTCTATTTTGGCAGGATTATACTTGGAATCTCTTTTACACATGGGAATGGCAATATGTTTTCTCCAAGCTACTTACAATATTCCTGAAGAATTTGTCCAAATGATAAATGGGCCAGTAAAGGAATCCATTCATCATTAAAAAAAATCTTCTGCTTGGGTTCCTTGACTCTCTGACTTGGGGGTTCCCTCTCTTTTCTGCCACTGAACCACCTTCCTGGGTTGGTCAAGTCTTTGACTTGGGGGTTTCCTCTTTCCCCTGCCTATGATGCACCCAACCTAACAACCACTTTCTGGGGGTGGGGTTGCTAGCTGCCTTTTTCACTGCCATTGAGGTTTCCCTTTCTGCTCCTCCCAAAAGCCCCCCCCTTTCTGCTTGGCTTGCTTGAGTCTCTGACATGGGGGTTCCCTCTCTCCTCTGCCAATGAGGCACCCAACTTACCCACCATTGGTGCATTTCCCTGTGTCTCGAGCAACCACTGTTCCACCACCATTACCTGGGTCTGATGTGTGGGGACATGATGGGGGGGCAAAGGGGTCACACTCATTGATGCAGGTGGATGGGAAGACTGGCCACACTGAACACAGGTGGTGGGATATGACTGCAGTCTCCCACACCAGTGTCCTCCTCCCCAAGTGTTCATTGGTGGCCTCCACTTCACTTTCTCCTGCAGTATCCATAGGGCTGATGTTGGTCACCAGTCGAGAGCTCCTACTGGTTCAGATGGGCAGTAGGGGCAAACTAATAGTGGGAGGGAGGAGACTGCCATTGCTACTGCTGAGGGTGGTGATGCTTGCCATAGCACTCCATTCTGTTCCATGCCTGGAGATTCCAGGTTGCGATCCCCCACCTGGCTCTTTTCCGTTGGTATGCTCCACCCAATGATTCCAGGGTCTGAGTCCAGGAAACAGTTGTGCCTGCAAAGCACCCCACTGATGGGCATGGGGTCATGGCTGCAGTCTGCTGCAAGGAAGTACTTCTACATCCAGCCCAGAGATCCATGTGTGGTGGAGTAGCAGGCATTTAGGTTTTGTGTTCATAGGGGGAGGGACCTGCATCACCTAATCACCAGTGTTCTATCAAGGCACTTGCGTAGGTTGCACCCCAGTTTGGTACCACTGGAGGGTGGATGGGAACTCTCAGTCTGGGGCAGGTGATGCACTCTATTCTTGGTGCTGGAGGGGGCAGCAGTGGGAGGGCTTCTAGTGTCCTGGCCCCACTGCTGGACCTCCTGATGGCACCTGGTATATTTTGGCTGCTGTGTGACAGAGTGTTGGACTAGATGGGCCATTGGCCTGATTCAACATTGGTTTCTCTTATGTTCTTATGTTCTTAGTCTGCAGCCAGGTGCAGGGTGCACATTCCCTGTTGACAGGGAGAGGGAGGCCAGGAGGGGCAGGCCACTATGATGAGGTCTCTGGCCTCTGCCATCAGTTCCCCCATGCAAGCCACCCTTTAAGATATCATGTTCCTGGAGTCCTCCCCACCTCTGGGAAGGAGAATGAGTGCTAGGGCTTATGAGGTGATCACTAAGCACATGAAGCAGATGATTGTCCTGGATGGCCAGCCTTTCTCTCTGGTGTAGGATGTGGGCTTCTGGGGGCTTCTACAGTGTGTGGCCCCTGGGACACCATTCCCTCCAGGAGGAGCATGAGCCGGAGAGTGCTGCCCTCCATGTATCAGTTTGTGGTGTGTCTGGTCAAAGTCAAGCCAGCCAAGGTATGAGGTCGAACCGTCCACCTGATGGCCAACCTTTGGAGCAGCCACCACCAAGGCTACCTCTCCCTCACCACACACTGGCTGCAACTGGAGGAGTTCCAGGGTGGGCAGTTTGCATACCTCAAGCGGGGATGAGCACGCTTCCATCTGGCTACAAGATGGTGTTCCTCCACACTCAGGGTATGGATGTGAAGCACATAGTGGTGAATATTGCCACAACCATTTGAAGTAGCCTGGGGGGGGGAGAGATTACTGGTGGCTCTCTGGTCCTGGATGGCAGCCCAAACATTCTTAAGGCCACCCAAGAAGCCAAACTCAGAAACACTGTTTGTATGATAAACAAGATTCACCTGGTAGTGAGAGATGCCCTGGGGCTGGAGAACAATGCTGAGGGTGGGGAGGGTGCCACTGAGATCAGTTCCCTGCTGGAGAACTGCTGGCATTTGGTGGGACATTTCCTCCATGTCCATCCAGTGGAGGGAGGGCAAGCTGAGCATCAGGTCCAATGACTGACTGACCCTCTCCAAGATACTGCACATTCTGAAACTGTTCCAGGATGCCACCAATGTGCTCTGTGCCCACATGGCCAGCCTGGGGCAAGTCATCCCCCTTGTTCACGGGCTAGATTTGGTGATGGAATCTGTTTTCCTCCAAGTCAGGGCCCTGGGCAACAGGTTGCAGAAAGGCTTTGAGGAGTGCTTGCATCTGTTTTTTGAGGTGGGAATTCAAGCTGCGTGTGTATGCATGTGCATGCGTGACTCCCAGATCAAGGGAAGCTTCACCCTCTGAAATGTGCAGCATCATCAGTGGAAGCATGAACTGTGCCACCAGGTGAGGTGTTCTAACACTGTGGCTGGGGCCAGAGACAGCTCAGGGAGGTGGGAGATGAGAAGGGGGGGGAGGGAAAGGAGGAAGGAGGATGGACAGTGAGGAAGACAAGGAGGGGGAGAGAGCAGGGATATCCAGGATGGAGAAGAGATGTGGGAATGAGAATCAGGAGTTCTGGTTGTCTGTCATGAGGTGGAAGGTATGGAGAGCTGGTGTGGGTGCCAGGCATGTGATGGAAGAGGATTCCACTAAAGTGATGGTCCACAAGTTCCTGGCTGAGCCCCTGAGCCTGCCAACTTGGACCCACTCAAGTACTGGGCATGCAAGACCACCATATGGCCTGATCTTGCCACTGTGGCCACCAATCTGCTCTCCTGCCCTCCTTCTAGCGTCCACAGTGAGCGGGTGTTCTCCAATCTGGGAGACATCCTCTGCCCACATTGAGCCTGCCTAGACCCAGCCAGGATGGATGAACTGTCCTTTCTGAGGTCAATCTACTCATGCTGGGCCACCCTGTCCTGGACAGGGTGGAGTCAGACTGCAGTTTCTGTTCTTCCTTCCTTATGTCACCCTCTTTCTTCCCCTCTTCCTCTATGGGTGATCCCGACATGTGGCCCACGGGGTACATCCTTGGCACTTGGATGGGAGGAAGGTCGCCTCTCTGAGCTGCTTGAATACTTGTGCAAGGCCCCAATCTGCTACATCCTCTGTCCTGTCATGGCCTGTTGTGGCTGCCTTCCACATCACTGGACATGCTGGTCCAATGTCTGCTGCCCCCTCTGTCTCTTCTCTCAGCTGTTCTCCCACCTGCACACCTCTGGCCAGCATCACAGCTGCCGCATGCAAAAGCACGCCTGCTACTGGGCTATCTTGATGAGTGGTCTGCTTTGGCGGCTTCATGCCTAACTCAGGAGAGACTGAGAGAAAGCACAAGGTGAATGCCTTGGAGCCCCCCCCCAGTGCCATCTTAGGGCTCGAGGCCCCCCGGACCCCATTGTCTGGTTTGTAATGCTCAGAACCAAGAAGTGGACATGATTTCCGTGGCCTACGTGACTAACTAGCTGAACTCAAATTCCCCTGCCTACCTACCTACCTGCCTACCTACTGTCCTCCTTCTCAGGCCTGAATTGCTCCAGAAACTGTTGTGCTGAAGACCTAGTGATAATACTGGATTGCCCTCATGGCTGCCTTATACTGAATCAAATCATTGGCCATCTAGGAGGCAGCAGCTTTCCAAAGCCTAGTAGAGGGCATAATCTGCCCTTCGCGTGGCCTATTGGACTGAGGATGCTGAAACCACCCCCCAGTGTGCCTGTTGGACTGGGGACACTGAAACCAGAGACAATTCACAAGCTGTGGTGGCTGTGCCTCTACCCAACACAAAAGGGTCCTCTCCTGAACTGGAGAAGGTGGGGTGTGGCCTAGACCATAAGCATGACCATTAGAGGCCTTTCCACTGTGCCAGGCCTCCCCCTGAGCTCAATGAAGGCCCAGCCCCCCAGAGGGGTTCTCTCCCAAGGGGAGGGCTTAAGGTTCTGACTCCAAACTCTGAAAGGGAAGTGGTGATGTAGTGACAGTTTGCATCCCTCCCCCTGCCTGTCCATAAGGAGGGCCAAGACCCCACCATGACCAGCAGGCCATTGCCATCCCCACCTGCCAGGAGGGCTGACTCCAAATCCTGAGGCAGGCCACAGAACCCATCACCCCACTGGATAGAGTAGGGAGGGGTGATGCCATGAAGCCATCTGGGATGGGATGATGCTGTGGGAGCCATTCCAACCCTCCTCCACAGCCCAGCTAAGGGTTCTGGCTGGCCAGTGAGGTGGGCCACCTGGTGACAAGGCATCTGCGCATGGCCTCCTCATCTACCTCAGCAGCCTGCCTCCCCTCTGGCTCACTGACAGGCCTGTGAGGGAACATCAAGGCCACCCAGCACCACAATGGCAGGGAAAGGCAATGGGCATGCTGCCAGCCAGGGAGACAAGTGGCACATTTACAGAGGTGTCACCGTCATTGTACCTCCAGTACATGCAGCCATGGACTGCCACAGCAGGCATGCTTAAGCCCTGGGATTGACACTAGGCAGGGAACCATGCAGCATCTTCGTGGAGATGCTGCTGCTGCCACACCTCCCTCGCATCTGGCCATGGCTCACTGCAGCAGACAAGTAGGTGCCCTGGGAGTGCTGCCAGCCGGGGAGCCAAGCACATGCTTGCAGAGGAGCTGCCATCAACACAATTGCACTCCTATGCATCTAGCCATGTCCTGCCACATCCAGGCCACCTCAGGCACAATTCCCACTTCTCTCAGTGGGACCAGGCAGCATGGGAGAGGTGGCGTGATGGGAGGCACTATCCTGAGCTGGAGCACATGGCAAGGGAGCTCGGCTGAAGCCAGCCCAGCTTGGCTGCAGGTGGCAAACTGATACCCAGGACCTGGGGCATAGGAAGGAGTAATGCCCCAACAGTGAGAGGAGTGGAGGAGCAAAATGGGGATGTAGCTGGCCCAAATCAGGAGGTCAACAAGGTCCTGAGGAAACAGGTCATGAGGCCTTCCACCCCCTTGTATACCTGATTATCTGGCCCTCCAACAAACTGCTCCATGGCTGGACAATGAATGGGGGCAGGAGGTAAAGAATGGAGGCAGGACAGCCCTATCACAGCCATGTTGGGAACCTGAAATTGGTCCCCAGGGGAACAGGGAATGCCCAGTTTTCTCACATCTGTGCCTTGCCCACTTGGCATCCAGCTGACTCTCCTCCACTGCCAGGCCCCGAAAAATTTGGGAAGTAGCTAAGCCAGATCCTCTCTGCTTGTTATTAATTGCCCCTTCAATGGCACTAAAATGACAATCCTTTACATCCTCAGAATCTAACCCACTGAAATATTTATCCACCTACTACTAAGTTCCTCTATTTTTTCTATGACCTTTTAATATCTAACTCTTCAGTATCATAACAATAGTCTAAATTTGGTCTAGCTCGTTTTCATTTCAGTATGTCAAATTAAAATTATTATGTAACAATATTAATATCACAAAGCCCTCTCTCCTTCTTTTCTCTCTTCCTTGCAGTTCTTCAGAATTTGCACTTTTCTTATCACTTCTCTCCCTCACAGAAAGTTCATCTGTTCACATGCAGGTCCTGTAAAAGTAAAGGTTTCCCTTGCTCGAAAGCTAGTCAAATCCCACTCTAGGGGGCAGTGCATCTCCATTTCCAAGCCGAAGAGCCAGTGTTGTCTGAAGACATTTCTGTGGTCACGTGGCCGGCATGACTAAATGCCAAGGTGCACGGAACACTGATTTGCTTTTTTTTCCCCTGTAGGGGATTTTTTAAATTGCATTTTCTAAAAACTAAATTAGGGAGGGAATCTACAAACTATAGGAGAAAGAAAAGAAAACCCACTAAAAACCCAAGAGTTGGAGGTTATATACTGCTTGTAAAAGTATTAGCTTAACAATATAAAAATTGCTTTTCTTAATATTGAGAGTAATCAATCATCATTATCAATCATGTTGACAAACCATCAAATCTGACTATATAAAGAGTATTCCAGGAGAATCACTAACAAACTTAAACACAAATTCCAGAGAACAGTGGCATCTCATTTTACAATTGTTTTTCCCTCCTTCATTTAAAGCAAATTAATAATTAAATTTCCCTCAGTAGGTGTAACACAGTCAATTTCTCTTCTCTCGCTGTAATCTTCTTTCTTCTTGAACACTTTCCCTGTGGCATTATCTTGTTGAAACTGGGTCATCTCAGAACAAAGTCCCTTTTTCTTTTTCAAGGACTGTTATCCGCTTGAATTCTTGCCTTCAGTCTTAGAGATCATTCCATTAGTTGCTTTTAAAAGCCAAACTTACAGAGAGTCTATCAGTCCTTTTGCCCGTCAGACTTATTTCGGATATGTCCATGGCATACCCATTTGCTTGCTTCACTTAAACGTCTGCATACAGGCCCCAACACTCAAGCCTACTCATTAGACTCTCTTCTTAAATATTGGAAGTCCCTGTGATCAAAGGTTAGTCGCTTCTCCAGTGCAAACACAGTCCCTTGAAAGTAACAGCCAATATATAGCACAGGTCATGTGAAGTACCTCATTTGTGCCAGCAGGGGGCAAATGCTTAGCATCCAGCCTGAAAGAGTCTATGGTTGCTTCTGGTCACATGGGCCAGTTGCTCTTTCACTTCCTGAAGAAAGCTTGGAACTTGCTTGCTGCTGCATCACTGATTGCCATTTTTAAACATGTTTACTTTTTATAAAATTTGCCAAAGTCCTGAAAACTTGCCCAGCCGCTTATTTGGCTCCTGGAGTCTCTCCAATACAGTCTATTGCTGCCTAAAACTTCATCCCCACTACAAAGGCTCCTCTTATTGCTTATATATTCTTTCCAGGGGAGAGGCCCCTCCCCCCCCCTCGTTTTTAGTAAAAGGGGACTCGCTAGTTCTCTGGTGTTCTAAATTTAACAAACTCACTCTTCAACGTCGGATCACTGGGATCTCGCCAGGTAACGATTTAAACACTGTACCTCCAAGCGCTTGTTCCAGTGTGCGTAGTTTAGTCCCATTCGGGAACACAGCACAGAGACCTTCAAGGCAGCATGCCAGCAGAGGGGCACCCCTCGGCGCCCCATGGTGAGGGACCCATCACAAAGATCCCAGGGGGGATGCGGACAATCACACTCCCTCTCATTGCTCTGGTCCATGGATCGCCCCCCAGGAGCTCCCTGGGGATGCGGCCGCCATCAGCCTGCCAAAACTGGAAGTCCACGCACGGAACACTGTTATCTTCTCACCAAAACGGTACCTATTTATCTACTTGCAATTTCTTGCTTTCAAACTGCTAGGTTGGCAGGAGCTGGGGCCAGAGATGGGACCTCACTCCATCACGTGGTACTGGGGTCTCAAACTGCCGACCTACAGACCTTCTAGCCTACAGCTCAGCATCTTAACATCTGAGCCATCATGACATTTGCACCTCCCTTGTCTCACTTTCTTCACTTTTCCCTTTTCTAATCATCTGCCAAGGTCTCTTTGGCATGTCTTCCTAACCAGCCTCCCCCACCCCTGGCGACCTGAGGAGGAAGCTCTTGTGCCCACACCTGCCAGACACGGTGGGCATGAATTGCACTCTGTCATCTGTAGAATTAAGGATCTGCTTAAGGAACATAAGAATATAAGAAGAGCCCTGTTGGATCAGATCAATAGTCCATCTAGTCCAGCCTCCTGTCTCACACACTGGCCAACCAGTTTCTCTGGATGGCCAACAATAGGGCATAGAGGATAATGCTATCCCCTGATGTTGCCTCCTGGCTCTGGGATTCAGAGGCTTAGTGAGCTTGAATATGGAGGCTCCTCTCAGTCACAATAGCTAGTAGCCATTGACAGACTTATCTACCATTCATCCATTAAATCCTTGGATCTCTTTCTGCCAGAAAATGCAGCCACAAACTCACCTGATTGGAGAGGTGGTCACTCCAGATACCAGGCCATTTTCCACAGTTGAGGACCTTGGTTTGGTTAATGTAGGCTGTTTTATCACAGCAGTCACCCAGCCCCCGACCTCCAGGCTTTATTTATTGCACAGCCCAACTCCTTTAGCTGGTGCTGAAGGATGCCCTTTGGTTGGGTTCTGCAGAGAATTCCAACTGGGAAGCTGTACCTCATAGGCAGAAATATAGCAACATGAAGATGAAGATGATGAAGAAGAATTGGTTTTATACCCTGCCTTTCACTACCATTAGGAGTCTTGGTGTGGCTTACAATCATCTTCCCTTCCCTTTCCTTCCTCTTGCCACAGCAGACACCCTATGAGATAGGTGGGACTGAGAGAGCTCTGAGAGAGCTGTGACTGACCCAAGGTCACTCAACTGGCTTCATGTGGAGGAGTGCGGCATCAAACCCAATTCTCCAGATTCAAGTCTGTTGTTTACCCACTACATCAAACTGGCTCTCTGCTTAAGGAACATCAGAAGAGACATTAACTAGTGTTTGGAATCTGGACCCTGCACCTGTAGACATGTCTTCTCATGGTTGCCACCTGCTGGCACCTGGAGACCTAGTTTCTTCCCAGGCTATATCTCATCTGCTCCCCCAATTTCTGGATTGAGTTGACAGTCTAGAGGAGGTCAGATAAGGTAGCAGGGTTATCTTGGAAATCAGGTTAGTTCACAGGCAGCTGGCTTGTAACCAAGACACCTCATAAGATAGTGAGTCTTTGAGGTCAAAGAAAGGATATTGGGTAGGGTCTTTACCCCAAAGGCATGTCGTTCACACTGAGTGCTACAAGTGAACTGAAATTGTGATCAGCATGTGTGATGTCTGGATCAGGACCTCACAGCTTGACATTTCTAGTGAGTTATATCACTATTGTTTAATCTGTTCCCCTTGGCCTCACATGCTGGTCTGGGATATATCACCCAACCATGTAAAATAAGAGCTACTAAGTACACAATATTTCCTTCTTTCTCACAGGTCAAAAGTTTCATTCAATGAGATATGGATGTGTCAATACTGAATTCCAAAATGATTACTGTAACACAGTTTATCTGGTAGAAACACCTGCTGATGAAATTGTAATTACGACCTGTTGCAACACTGACAGATGCAATGGAGACCGTGCTCCGTTCCCTCCTCCTAACTGTACCAGCCCTTTGACGGTGGTTTGACTTGGCAAAAGATCCCCAAGACTTCACCGCCTTCATTCATCCTGCTGTCCTGCTAAACAATCTTGACCTCTTTTATACACTTAGAGCTGTATTACAAGGTTGGATTTGATCTTCTGATTTGTTCTTGTTCTGGATTATCTTAATCTATTGAGAAGAAAGAATAAATGTGGAGCCAGCTGTATTTTGTGACATTTCATTCATTTACCTCCATATAAAATTCAGAGTTGGAGGTATTGAGTGCTTTCAGTGTCAGGAGAAATGGCAGGGAAATTCCCTCACTAACCCAATTCCTCCTCTTCTGGATGCATTAAGCATTTAGAGACCTGAGCAGGGCTGGTCCCCCAATTGCTTGACACACAGGTCCTGGAACTTATAGATCCTGGAATGTACAAATGCCTCCTTTTGCTAGCGTGGAGCAAACAGTTATACTGTGGGGTACAGAATAGTGAGAACTTTTACCCTATGTACACTGATGTCAAGATTCAGACCAACATTAAAGAGAAGCTTTTCAAAATAAAAGAGGTTTTTATTCTGCTAACGGGAGTAAAAGTTTTAAAAGATTTCTTGGTGGGAAGGGCAGTGTATAAATCAAACTAATAAATAAATAAATAAATAGTAGTTGTTACCCCCCAAAAGGGAAAATTTTACAGAATGGGAAAAAAGGAGTGAAACTTTTCCCTACCAAGCTACCTGAATATGGTGGGAAGGTGGTTGGATGGCTTAGACTGACCTGACTGAAATTAAATCTGATGAAGACGGAAGTCCTGTGCCTGAGCTGAGGTGGGCTGAGGGTCGGGATCCCACTCCCAACCTTCAATGAGGCTTCATTGGTGCCAGCACCAGAGGTGAGGAGTTTGGGTGTTCTCCTGGATACTTCCTTAATAATGGAGGCCTGGGTAGCAGCCACTGCCAAGTCAGTCTTTTATCATCTCCAGCTGATCAAGCTGTTGGTTCCTTTCCTCGAATGCAACAACTTGGCAACATGCGATAATCCATGATCCATGTGATGATCACCTAAAGACTAGACTACTGTAATGCTCTCTACATGAGGCTGCTCTTGTCACAGATCTAGAAGCTACAGCTAATGCAAAATGCGGTGGCCAGATTTTTGATGGGCCTCCCTATGCAGGAGCACATCCAGCCTGTGCTGAAAGCATTGCACTGGCTACCAATAGCACACCGAATCTGCTTCAAGGTGCTGGTTGTTAACTTAAAGCCCTTTATGGTCAGGGGCCTACATACCTGAGGGTCCGCATTTCCCCACATATTCCCCAGAGAGCACTGTGGTCAGGGTCCCAAAACTGATTGACCCTCCCAAAACCTAAAGATGCCAGGCTGGCTATAACCAGGGCAAGGGGTTTTTCAGTGGTGCTCCATACTGGTGGGATGAGCTCCCGGAAGAGATTAGGGCCCTACAGGACCTTATGCAGTTCTGCAGGGCCTGCAAGACAGAGCTCTTCCACCAGGCCTTCAACTAGGAGCCCCCCCCCAATAATTAACTGTGAGCCCTGCCCTTCAGCATCACCAACAACAGCCTGAGCTGGCCACATAAGAAACAGAATGAGGAATGGATCAATTGGATAGGACATTGACTTGCTGCAGCTGTCGCCAAACATAATTATCATTATTATTACCAGAACAATATGTACTAGCACTTTATATCATTTGGATTGTTTTAGAAGATTTTATGATTGATTTAACAGTCATCTATGTGTTTTAGTTTTTTGAAAGCTGCCCTGAGCCTGTTTTGGCGGGGAGGGTGGGGTATAATTTTTTTTATTATTAATAGTTTCTTTTTATTGAGAAAAATATCAGTACAATATAACCATCAATATTAGAAATAAGAAAAACATAAAATTATTAAACTGTGCAAAATGAGTAACAATTAGAAAGGTAGAAACATTGCGAAACTACAAATCTTTAGAACTGTAAGTATTCAGCGAGAGAGGAGTAAAGCTAACTATATGCCCTTTTAGAAATTACAGATCATAGCGGGATATGGAGACTATGCCATAAAATACATGTAATCCATCAATAATAGGGATACAGTACATGTTTCAAAAGTATTACAAAAATACAGAAAGAAGATGTACAAATAACACTCAATAAAGGTCAGATCAGACAAAGTGCCCACGATATATACTAAAGCCATTTTTGCAATTGTGACCAATGTGGAGGAATAAATTCCTCCATAGTTAGGTGTTCCAGGATAGGGTCCCATTTTGTCATAAAAGTAGTGTTATTCGGGTTTTGTGAGGCATTGTTTATTTTGTTGGTTATGCTATCCAAAAGGAATTGATCCCAACATTTTTGATACCACAAATGCAGTGTGGGAGGATTGGGATCCTTCCAGCAGGCGGCAATGGATGTGCGTGCTGCATAAATCATCACATCCAGAGTACGTTTATGCTCGTGTTGTTCAATATTAGGTGGCCAAGAACAGAGAAATAGGTTTTCAGGACATATAGGAATGTCTAACTTCAGGATTTGTTTAATCATTTGCTATATTTGTGTCCAGAAGTACATGAGACAACATTTCTGGGGTAAGATACCATCTAGCCATTACCTTGAATTCTTGTACTTCCAGGGGTATCGAACTAGGGAAGTGATGTTTAGCGGACCATAGGTCTGACCAAAAGTTATCATCCCATTCTTTAGCACAATCTTCATGCCATGCCTTTTGATATGGCAAAAGCTTTGTACGATCATCTCTCAACAGTAGTTGGTAAGTAGAGAAGATTAAGCCTTTATATCTATTCTCAAACAGTTGAAAAATCATCTCTAATTCGGTACGGTGCTGGGAAAGAACTGATTTTATGTTAAGACGATCAACAGTATGCTGAATCTGTAAATACAAAAACCAAGGTATTGGTAATCCAAGCTTATGTTCCAGGGCTGTTTTGGGCAATATACCTTTCTTTGATGCAATATCACTAAATCTGGTCATTTTGGCTTTTTTCCAGTGCTCAAGGTAAGAGGACTCTACTGCTTCTTTGAACCAGGATTGTTCAACAAAAGGTAAGTATCTAGAGATGGGAGGTAACAACCTTTTGCGATGAAGTCTCCAAAAGCGAAGAGTGGGGCTTAAGAATGTAGGATTGTTTTTATGGATCATGGACAGATTCAATTCACTATCCCAAATGAGATTATTAATTGTTGTTGGGTGATAAATATCTGAGTTTATTTGAATCCAGTCAAGTGGAGAAATCGAGCATTGGAATTTTACTATGTTGGCCAGTAATGTAGCTTTCTGATAAATGGAGATATCCGGAAACCCCAACCCTCCCCTGTTCTTGGGCCTACGCTAGATGTGTAGACCAATTCTAGCCTTTTTTCCGGCCCACAAGAAGTTAATCACATCTTTTTGCCACATATGCATCAAGGACATAGGAATCTCTATGGGAAGAGCCCTAAACAGGAAAATATATTTCGGTAGTAGAAAAGATTTTATGAGATTGTACCTAGCAGTCCCAGATAAATTCAGCTTATTCCACTTAAGTATGGTATTTATTATGTTCCTGTGAGCCTCTTTATGATTCTGTTGTATCAGTCTTGAAAGGTTTACAGGAATTTTGATTCTGAGGTATGGTGAATATGTAGAGACCCTATTGAAGTTAAAGAGGCGCTTCAAGTTGATATATTCAATTGTGGGGATATGTACGGGAAGAAATTGTGATTTATCATTGTTTATTTTCAACCCTGATACCAATCCAAAGGCTTTCAGTTCCTCTAACAAGGCCGGAATAGAGGTGAGGGGTTTGTCATATAAAGGAGCATGTCATTGGCAAATAAAGAGATCTTGTAGTCCATATCCCTAATTCGGACATCAGTAATGGATGGATTAGATCGTATAGGGTTCAACTGCCATTGCAAAAAGCAAGGGGGAGAGCGGACACCCTTGCCTGGTTCCTCTCTGAAGTTCCAAGGGTTGTGATAGGAAGCCATTGGCTTTAATGTTAATGGTTGAATTGGCATATAAATTTTCTATCGTGTTTATGAATTTCGGTCCACAGCTCATATTTTTGAGGACTGTGAAAAGATAGGGGAGCTGTACTGTATCGAATGCTTTTTCAACATCCAAGCCAAGTAGGGCCAGAGATTTTTTGTTTGTAAAGCAGTACTGTAGGATACTAAGGGTTTTGTAAGTATTATCTGCCAGATCTCTATTTGGTATGAACCCTGTTCCTTATGTATGTAGTGTGAGATGAATTTATTTAATCTTTTAGCCAAAATTGATGTGAATATTTTCATGTCCTAATTAAGCAAAGATATTGGGCAATAGGAGTTAAAGTACAGGGGATTTCTTTCTTTCTTGGGAATCACCACCACTAGGGCTTGTTTCCATGATCTGAGAATATTTCCAGTGTCAAGTATATGGTTTAGGACCTTGGTCAGTGGATCTACTAATGATTGGGCAAACGTCTTGTAATATTCTGCAGGATACCCGTCAGGTCCTGGAGATTTGTTGGTTTTTAATGTTTTTCTAGTGTCCAGTACCTCTGCTTCCATTATAGGCTCTTCCATCGGTGCTTTGTGTCTCACAAAGAGTAGTATGAATGGGGAAGCGAGTCATGTGATCCTGAAGGTGAGCTGGATTTGTGGAAGGAGCCTTGTACAAGTCAGCATAGTAATGTTCAAGTGCTTTTAAAATGTCTGAGGTACTGGTAACAATTTCATTTTTGGAGTTCATGAGTGCAATAATTCTTTTGGAGAGTTGTGATTCCTTTACCTTATATGAGAGGAGCTTTAATGATTTGGGTGTTTTTAACCAACATTTCTGTTTAGTAAATATCAATTGCCGTTTAATTTTAGAGGTTTCTAACATGGCCAAGGTTTTCTGTTCCAAGTTCAATTGTTTTAGAGTTCTCTGAGACCCTGTCTCCTTGTGTAATTTCTCTAAGTTTATTATATTGTTTAAGGTACTTGATTCCAATTGTTGTCTCTTTCATTTCAGATGTGAGGACTGAGAAATTATGTAACCCCATAAGGTGGGCTTTATCGTGTCCCAACATGTCACTGGAGAGACATCATTAATATCATTTTCTTTAAAATAAAGTTTTATATTCTGATCAACCTCTGGTCTAAAGTTTAAGTTATTTAATAAAGAAGTGTTGAGGGACCAACTCCTCTGTGGTTTAGATGTATCATAGGGTAATAATGTGCACTCTGACCAAGCATGATCCGAACATGTTGATGGAATGATCGAAGATGAGATGACCCTGGCATTCAGGTCTGGCAATGTCAAAATATAGTCTATTCTGGTATGAACATTATGTCTATCTGAATAATAGGTGTAGTCCCTCTCCCCTGGATGTAAGAATCTCCATATGTCAGTGAGTCCATACTCCTTTAGGAGTTCTGCCAGTTTGGTGGAACGTTTCTTATATTTCCTGGGAGGAGGATTATGATGTGATCTATCCATTCAGTTATCCACTGTAAGATTTAAATCACCACCTACCACCACATCTCCTTCAGCAAAAGTGCATAGTTTTGAAAGGGTGTCCTTAATAAAGTCTACTTGCCCCTCGTTTGGAGCATCGCTATGGTTACTATTCTGTCATCTATGTGCCCATTAACAAAAAGAAATCTACCTACTGGATCCTGTTGTTTAGAGATGAGAGTAGATCTAATGTTCGTTGAGATGGGTATTGCCACTCCCCGGGACCTAGATGTACCTGCTGCAGAATATTGAGATTGAAATTTAGAAGTATTAAAGACTGAGAGTTCGGTTTTTTAAAGATGTGTTTCCTGCAAAAGTACAATGTCCGGTTTTTGCTTCAAAATGTTTATGAGAACCCTTTTGCATTTGATGTTGTTATTCAAACCTCGAACATTGGAAGACAGAATTTTGATATTTCCAGACATGGTAAGTCAAGTTATATGGGTACAAATCTGAAGATGTGAAGTATAAGCAAAGTAAGTCTCCCAAATATTCCTGATCCGTTAAAGTTACCTAGTGCTCTAGATATGTGAATCTGCTTTATAATTTTTCTCCTTTACAAGAGTATAGCCTCCTGCCGTGGGATATCCCCTCTGGATGATTAGTTTCCAATATAAGCAATCTGGTTTAAGAATACAGATAAGTGTCTTATCAGTGTTCTTTTCCTGTGTAGACAATTTCAAAAGTGGCCACAAGATGTCACTGTGTATTACCTAAGAAGGTACTAAGCTTAGCTATGAGCTCTTATCTGCACTGACTTCCAACTATATTTTTTAAGCTAACACTGTTAATGAGTACGTATGAAGATAGTATGGCTAAAGAGGATCTCTATATGGCCTGCCTGCCCTGAGTCCTGGGCTGTGCCTCACTCAGGATCCTTCATTTGTAGAGGGCATCTGCTGAAATCCAGGGCCTGCTGAGGGATCATGGGAGCAGGGGGATAAAGAACTCTTGATTCTAGTAAACTGGGAGCTTATCGAACTGGAGAAGTAATGTGATTTCATTTCATACACTGTCTGGGGACTAAGGTTGCCAACCTCCCAGTGGTAAGCTTAGTAAAGACGAACAACTGGGATATGATAACAAAATCTTCTTAGGGAAAAATATATCTTCTTTAATTATCCAGTGAGTAACAAATCATTAAAGGTGTTTCCTTTGAAGTAAATTGGTCTCAAGTTTTTCTGACGGTACAGTGCTTGTTAGACCGTTTCACTCAAGGTTTCATCTGATGAGGCCTTACACCTTTCATATTTTTTCTGCAACTTTTTTCTGCTCCCTCTTCTTTTCTAACTTACATCATTTTGTTATGTGAAAAGCAGATATGTGCTGCCCTCTAAAAATCCTTTCAAGACTGCTTCAGTATGCACCTTCCAGGTGGCTGGAAGTAGTAATAGGGTGTACCCTTCTTTTAATTCAGAGACCGGAAACGTTTGACAGCTGCCCCCATCCCCCTGCGGAAGCTATGCTTCCGCTAGGGGGGGGGGCATGCTTCAAAAACAGGGATGGGCAAGATGGCCGCCAGTATCAGCCCAGAAGGGAATGGAGGAGGCTGTGCTATGGGGCTGTTAGCAGCAGGGGGTTTGCAGTGGGGAGAAGGAGACTGGTACAATGGCAGCCATTTGTGTTGTTGTGCTTGGTGCAAAAACTTTAGGCTGTGGGGGCAGTAAAAGCAGAGAGAATATCCAAGGGGGAGCAAGTGTACAAGTTTGTTTTTTTAACAAAGTGTTGTTGAAAAAGTGTGTTTGGTGTAAGTTCAAGCGCTTGGAATTTTCAGAATATCCCCCAGTTCTCTCTCACTGGAAACTCAGACAGGCAAGAAAGGGGGAGATTTCCACTCCCTGCTTGAAAAAAGGGAGAGCTGAAATCACTATGCCCCCCCCCCATTGTTGTGCTTGGTGCAAAAACTTCAGGCGATAGAGAGAATTTCCAAGGGAAGCATGTGTGCAGTTTATTTATGTATTTATTTTTAACATGTGCTGAAATGTGTGTTTGGTGTAGGTTTCAAACTTTGCCGGCGCTCTCACGCTGGAGGCTCCGGCTGGCAAGAAAAAGAAGAAAAAAGTTTTCCTCCTCTGCTTGAAAAAGGAGAGCTGAAATCACCATGCCCCCCCCTTCACCACCCCCCCCGAGAAAAGGAAAGACTATTGATTCTAACGTATATCTACTAACAAAAAAAAAAAGCACATTTTGCAGACTGTGAAAATTGGGCACAACAACACCCCTTTTTTCCTTTGGGTTGTGTGTATCTCTGTGTTTAGTGCAGACTCCCCAGGGTCTGAGAAGT
This sequence comes from Gekko gecko, assembly GCA_029375565.1. Taxonomy (NCBI): domain Eukaryota; kingdom Metazoa; phylum Chordata; class Lepidosauria; order Squamata; family Gekkonidae; genus Gekko; species Gekko gecko. The sequence goes on along the minus strand of JAPDNY010000002.1, from coordinate 33,577,268 downwards.
CTCACACACACACACACACACACACACACACACACACAGCCAGCTGATTTCCACTCTTTGCAAGCCCCCCCCCGAGAGCAAAGGCAACCAGTTTGCTGCAAAGGGGGAAAAGTGTCCTTTTTAAAAAGTGAAATGGCTGCTGCATATCACAGGAATAGGTAAAGAGCAAATAAAGAGAGAGAGAGAATCTCTAAAGCCTGCTCTCTCTCTCTCTTTCTGCAAACGTCCCCCCCCCCCACCCCCAAGGTACACACATCGCAAAAAACAGCTTGATTGAAGCAAAGGGAAAGAACAAATAAAGAGCAGACATCCCCTTTAACATCTCAGCAACAATTTTAACCCATAGAAAGTAGTGTTAATTTGAAAGCAAGCAGAGAGAGAGAGAGAATGCACTAGAGAATCTCAAGCCATGAAAAAAAAGACAACCAGCTCACTTACCCAGAAAAACATAGGGAATGCCAGTCTCCAGTTCCCCCCCCCCCCGTGCCCCCAACTCAAGTTAAAGCATGCAAGCAGGAAATTCCCCCCACACCCCGGTTTCAATCCTTTTTTAAAAGAAATACAGTGTGCAAAACCAGAGAAAACTCTTCTGGGCAAAAATGCCCTTAAAAGCAAAAAGTTTTTCCAGGCAGTTGTGTGTAGGAGGGAAGACAGCAAGCTTCTGTACTTCCGACAGAAGAAACAGCTCCAAGGGGGCGGAGCGAAGATTCCTAGCCCAATCCTAGGCTGTTTTCAGCCCCGGGAAGTTTTGAGCTGTGGCAGTCAGCCAATCCAAAAACTACTCAAGCACTTGTCAAAACTCTGAATGGGTGGAGGTTTTTTCCCAGAAGTTCCGTACACACCCCACTCCCAGCCAAAGTTGGGGTGTTTGGTTTATCTATGAAGATATCTGGCATTAGAGGTAACCGGACAAACAGGAAGATGACATCATTGCTGCTCCAACCTAAAAACAGGATATGCCTAGTGCGAAAAACAGGAAAATTGCATCATTTTAAAAAGATTGGAGGGGGGATTTTTATATCTCTCCACTGATTTCACTCAAAATGTGTGTCACAGTTTTAAAAACCTGTTTTATTTAAGATATGAGAATGTTTAAGCACACTGACCATTTATAGCAATATTCCGTGTCTCTGGTGAAAAAAGGTTAATCACATATGATTGTGGCATAATAGCACGAGGCATTTTATGGTCCCCATTGATCAGAACCCACCCACAATGTGTGAAGGAGAGAATGACATCGATACTGCACACACACCCCAAATACCAGCACATGTATTTTGAGACAGGGACAATATAATGAGAAAATGTGGCCACTATTGTGTTCATGCCCACCCTCTTTCCCTTCTGTGTGAAGTGAAATAAATCATAGGGGAATTGCAATAAACGAAACGCAGGTCCCGCAGTGTGCGCCGTGGTATAGAGGACCCCAGCCTTCTAGGAGAGGTCAGGGGGAGTGTCCCGAGGCGGCACGTGCGATTTGGGGGCTGTAGGAGCTGTTTTGTCGATTTTAGCCTACGCCGACCTTGTGAGGTAGAACACTCAAGCGGCACATGATTTCATTTTGGGGGTATCGAGTGACCCCTCAGCAGACTCACCTCGACGAGGGGGACCTCTGGGCACTATTATTGGGGTGATTGGGGGTACCCCCAAAATTTCGATTTTGGGGCGCCCTCCTCCGTCACGCGGTGGAGTGACTGGCGACATTTAAACACACCAATGAGCAGCGGAAGGGGGTGGTTCCAGGGGTAACAGAGATAAAAGGGGCAGGCCGCGCTGCTGTGAAGATGGGGGAGGGGGACTGAGACTGTATATTTGTTGTCTAATAAAAAATACTTTTATTGTAGTAAAAGAGAGTGAAGCGTCATGGTTCATCATCAGGATGTATTAAAAGGGATTTATTTTAACCCCCTGGAGATTGGACGTTTTGGAGGGGTTGAATCTCTTTTTCAAGCAGCTTCTAAGAGGGGGCATCGGGTGAGCAGAAAAGAGGTGGAAGCGTGGCTCGATGATCAGGATGCCTATGCTTTGCATAAAACAGCCAGGGTGCATTTCAAAAGAAACAAGGTAATCGTGGGGGATATCGATGAGCAGTGGCAGGCGGACTTGGTGGATATGCAACAATATTCCAAGTACAACAGGGGCTACAAATACATTTTAACGGTGATAGACATTTTGTCTAAATACGCATGGGCCGTGCCTCTGAAAGATAAGGGTGGGAAAGAAGTGTCGGTCGCTTTTAAAAGCATTTTCATGGAGTCAGGGCGAACCCCTCAGAAGCTGCAAACAGATAGGGGCAAAGAGTTTCTCAATAAAAAAGTGGGTGCTCTGTTAAAACATCACGGAGTTTACCACTTTGTCACCAATAATGAAGTCAAGGCTGCAGTGGTGGAGAGGTTTAATAGAACTTTAAAGACCAAGATGTGGCGGTATTTTACAGCCAAGAACACTTTTAACTATAGGGATGTGCTACAGGACCTGGTCAAAAGCTATAACCACAGCTACCACAGAACTATTCAGAAGTGGCCTGTAGACGTGAAGCCTTCTAACGCGCTCGCCGTGTGGAGACACGTGTATGAAGCAGTCCCCGCAAAAGAAGCCCCATTTCTGTTTAGAAAGGGAGAACGAGTGAGAGTCTCTAGAACAAAGGGAACTTTTGAAAAGGGGTATGAACAGTCTTTCACCGATGAAATCTTTATTATAGAAGAGGTGGTCAGAAGGGGGAGAGGCCCTTGTACCATCTGGTAGATTTTGACGGTGAGCCGATCCTAGGAGGTTTTTACCCGGAGGAGCTGCAAAAAGTGACCAATTGGAAAGACAGAACATACAAGATTGAGAAAATTATAAAAAGCCGAACAAACAAGAAAAAGAAGTTTTTCTTTGTCAAGTGGAGGGGGTGGCCACCTAAATTTAACAGCTGGGTCCCCGCTGAAGACATCACAGAGAAGGATGGAAGATGATGGGTTTTACATCACGCTCCCCAGCAACGCTTCTAAGGATCTATTTCCTGAAAATACCAGCGCTTCATTCACGGTGCGCATGTTTAAGCCTCTGGAGTTGCGTGGGGAATGGGAGGTGGGATTGGTGGAAATTCACTATCCCCACAATTGGTACACATTTACCAAGCCAGCTAGATTCCAGATTTCTAATGGGGCTGTTCACCAGGAATATCAGCTGCGCTCAGGATACTACTATGATATTCGCAGCATAGTTGAATTTATGAATAGCGCTGTCAAAAAACAGATGCGGCCTCCCCCGATCTACAGTTCTACTTTGATCCAACGCAAGCGATACTCAGGTTTAACGGGTCTGATATTTACTCTGTCACGATGAGTGAAGAATTGGCCTACGTGATGGGGGCTCCTCCCAATGTTCCCATCAAAAAAATCCAGAACTGCGCAGATATTACAGGGGGGGTTAATACCCTGTACCTGTACACCGACATCGTAGAACACCAAAGAGTGGGGGACACGGCGGTGCCCCTTCTACGCTGTGTTCCTGTACAGGGGAAGCCTCACGACTTTATCACGGTCTTCTATAACGAGCCCCACTACGTACCGGTCAATAAGCACCACGTCGAAACCATCAGCATAGAGATAAAGACGGATCAGAACAGCCCAGTGCCATTTCGCTACGGGAAAGTCATTGTGAGGTTGCACATTCGTCCGCGGAAAAAATGGTGATTGTGAAAGATTACGGGGATCCCACGATGATTAGGAAATATTACAGATCTCAGGCGGGTCATGCGCTCCCCGGATTTCATGGTGCACCCGTTATGTACGGGGCGGGGGTGGGAGGTATTTTCCGACGGCTTTTTCGAATGGCCGTGCCACTTTTTAGAAAAGGGGTGGACATTGTCAAGCCGCACTTGAAATCAGCCGCCCGCAATATTGCTCAAGACGTCGTGAGCCGCGTGACCAACAGAGTTATGAATAAACTCGGACCCCAGGAAGGGTCGGGCTTCCTGTATCTTAAAAGAAGGGGTGGTCTTAAAAGAAAGCAGTCATCCATGCGCAAGGGCCCCCGGATCCTGTTAAAAGGAGCCGCGGGGGCACTACGAAGCAGAGAACCGTGAGGAAGGGGAGAGGAAAGAACAACAAGAAGAAGCAACTCCGCCGAGGGCTAAAGGACGTACTATAAACAGCCATGGCTTTCATCCACTGTAGCTCGGAAGAGTGCGTAAAGTCTGAGCTGGACCTTTTCCAGATAGCCCCGACGCAGACCAGCATCGAGAAGAGCTTGTATATCGAAGTCCCACCCCTTTCAGCCCTTGCAGGATCGGCACCTCTAGAGTTTTTCATAGCCGGGAATGGGGAAGATTACCTCGATTTAAATAATACCCTCTTGTATGTGAAATGTAAAATTACTCGAGAAGATGGCACAGACATTGGCGAGGACACAAGAGTGACGCTGGTGAACTACCCTATCGCCACCATCTTCAGCCAACTGGACGTGACCCTGGGAGACCGCCTGATCAGCCAGAGTAACAATTGCTATCCCTACAGGGCGATGATTGAAACAATGCTCAACTACAGCGGGGAAACCCTAGCGACCCAATTTTCCGCAGGGGGCTTTTATAAGGATACACCGGGGCAGCTGGACAACACCGTCAAACAGGATGCCCCCAACTCGGGGTTTGGCATGAGAGCGAAGCTGACCGCAGGGAGCAGGATGGTAGACCTCTTAGGACACCTCCACGCAGACCTATTTTTTCAAGAAAAACTGCTCTTAAATGGGGTAGATGTGAAAATCAGATTAACACGTAACAAAGACACTTTCTGCCTGATGAGCGGGGAGGCTGCGGGAGCACAGTTTAAGCTTCACCTGGATTCAGCCTCTCTCTTTGTGAAAAGGGTGAAAGTTGCCCCCAGCGTCCGACTGGCTCATGCCGAAGCTCTGCTGACATCAACAGCAAAATACCCCGTGGACCGTGTTGGCATGAAGGTGTTCAGTATTCCAGCCGGTGCACGTGTGAGCAATCAAGACAACCTGTTTTTGGGTCAGCTCCCCAAAATGGTGGTCATGGGTTTGGTGGACAATGATGCTTTCAGCGGCAGTTACACCAAAAACCCTTTTAACTTTAAGCATTACAACATTAACTTTGTAGCTCTGTACGTGGATGGAGAGCAGGTCCCCTCCAAGCCCTTCCAGCCTGACTTTGCAGTGAAAAACAACGTGAGAGAATACATGAGCCTTGTGCAAACTGCGGGAAAGCACCTGCAGGATAGACCCCTCCTAATAGACCGTGACGGCTACCGGGTAGGGTACACCCTGTTTGCTTTTGACCTCTCTCCTGACCAGGAGTGCGGAGACCATTACTCCCTGATCAAAACGGGGAACCTGAGAGCGGAGATACGTTTTGCAGCGGCTCTGCCCCATACTGTGAATTTGATCGTGTACGGAGTGTTTGACAACGTCATCGAGATCAACCACAACCGCAACGTGCTCTTTGACTACATGTAGCATGGACACAATCCAGTTATCACGCGGCTTGCTTGACAGCCCTCACACCCGGAAAACCTTCCTGGGAGTCTTCCCCAGCGATTGGCTCCCCACCAAAGCAGTGACCCGGAGACCCATCTCTTTAGTGGTAAACACGCACCCCCACAACCTCCCCGGGGAACACTGGCTGGCGATCTACCTCCCGGACCATAGCACCTCAGAGTTTTTTTACTCTTACGGGAATGCGCCCTCTAGCTATCTCTTTCCCCCAACTATTATGGATTTTTTAAACAAAAATTCTGAGGAGATTCATTTTCATCGGAAGAGGCTCCAAGGACCGGCATCGACCACCTGTGGCCATCATTGCCTGTTTTTTCTCCATCACCGCTGCAGAGGCATCCCCTTTCATGCGATCGTGAAGATGTATTCCCCCAACCCCGAGCAAAATGACAGAATGGTCATGAGTTTTGTGAAAAGCACCCGGAAGAATTCATGGACTTTACCAAATATGTACACACCTGCCCAAACCTGTGTTTCTTGTGCCCCTAATAAAAGGTTGTTGGAATCTTAATACGGGTAAATGTACCTTTTTCAAAAATCACTCAGAGATAAAGGTTTGCATTTCAAAGAATTTATTTTTCATTAGTCAACCACTTTGACACTCTATGTTTTTTTCTTTTAGAGGAAACAGGGAGGGGTGAAAGCTTTTGTTTTTTAGAAGAAATAACAGGTGTGCGCTTTAAAACGGGTGGCTGTGGGCTTTTCAAGTCTTCTAACATTTTTCTAGTAGTCAGGTTGCCAGCGACCGATGAGGGAACGTTGAGTTCAGCCAGAGCCGTCATAAACACATCCATGCCTTTAGGCTGTGAGACAGAAGAGGGAGGATGCGTCTGAGTAATTGCCTTGACGAGGTCCTGCAGGTTGCTTCCGGCGACTGGGGCCCCTCTATAAAGAAAGGTTCCCCTTTCATCCCAAGAGGCAATTTCTCTGTTTTGATTCATTTTCTTTAGCAGCACACGAGCGTTGTTCCTGTATCGGCGTGGCAGATTCTCTAGCACCTCTTCAAATCCAGGTGCATTCTTTTCATCGGGGTCTGTCATTGACGCCGGTTGCGGGAGATACAGATTCAACTTGGTTTTCTCTTCCTCCCCCATTCTGACATGCGTTAGATATTTCTGAAGGAGAGAGCCGTAGAGTTTGGCTTTCTCATATTCAGACAAGTCCCCTCTCTCTAGAACAGTTTTCATCTCCCTGTCTAGAGAGTGTACGGCCGTGTGCCTGATGGGTTCACCCTCTGGGGGACGTGGAATGGTTAGGCGTTCTAATTGCTGGCTAGGGACCAGATACATTTTCTCCGCATGCTCCATCAGGAAGGGGTTAAAAAACTGGTAATCAGGGGCAGAGCAAAGCCCAACAGGGAGCCGATAAAACCGCCCTGTTGCCTCACCAGCTTCTTCTTCTTTGTCAGAGGGATTTTGGAGCTGCTCAGAGATTTGATGACTGCACGTTTTTTTCGCAGGACTGTCTTCTGGCGCTGTGACAGAGGGATGACGCCTTTTAGTGCGTTTAGAGCTATCTCCCCAATAGCCTTGATTAGATCATTTGGAGCGGCGCACAAAATAGCTTTCCTCAGGCGAGGGGGAGATTTTGAGACGAGTTTCAGGAGAGTCCCGTTTCTTTTTAAGCAGGCCGACATGCTTCCGTTGTGGCAGGCACCCTCTTCTTAAAAGCTCTAAGGCGTTGTGTATCAGCGTCTTTTAATCCCCCCGGCTGTTTTTTTAATAACATAGCAAACTGGGAGGTCAGGGGGAACATGCCGGTGCGCAGCCTGTAGGACTCTGGTGTGGTCGCGTTTAAATCCACTACCAGGTACCCGTAGGGCTTCCCCGTGGCATCCTCATAAGCCTCCATAAAAAAGGCAGCTTTCCCTGGGTACATCTGCCTGGCCAGAGTCACTATTTGTAATTTATCTCGTGGGTTTTTAAATAACACCATGTACTTGGTATTCAGGTTGATAGTTCTGCTGCTCTTGCCTTGGCAGAATAGATTCTGCACAATGTAAATAATACTTAGATTTCTGTGGTGAACATATTTGGTGAAAGCATTTTCGATTTCACCGCTATCAGAAGCACACGCCATCAAATCATCCACCACAACGAGGTTTTTTTTATTACAAGGTAACAACCCATCATCATTCAAGTTTGAGGGCAAACCCTCTACAAACTTTATAAAGGAATAACGTCTGAGCAATTCTTCATACAACGGTTGCCAGCATGCATAAAACCACACAATATTATCAGGCATGACAGAAAGTGTAGAATTTGCATTCACAAGCAGGCTTTTTATAAAATAACTTTTCCCACAATTGCTGGGGCCCGCAAGGATGGCCGAGAAAGGGTGGCGCCACCTTGTATCCATTTCAGTAGCCGTAGGGCACGCTCTTAAAACCCTCTCTGGGCACACGCTTGTCGTAAACCACCTTCTGAGTTTTTTTAAGATTTTTTGTTTTAATGACAAAGTTCTTTTTGTCTCTAACGATGCCCCGGTGACTCACCGTGATCTCACCAGGCTCAGAACCAGAAACGTGTGTGAAAACCAAATCCTTCAAACTGTCAAAATGGATCTTTTCCCTATTAGCGGCATTCAGTGTAATGCCCTTTACTTTCAGACATGCCTCCCCTCCTGACAGCCTGTAGCCATAAGTCTTTGGGCCTGCAGAAACAAACTCCTTTATATGCTGCCCCGCAGGGACTTCACTCGTCAGCTCCCCTAAATAATCTCCCAGTGGGGGTTCCAGTCGCCAGGATGGCTCACAAATATCACAGAGTCGGTGTCATGATATAAACAACGCTGCCCTAACCGGTCGAGCAAATTGTAGAGCTCCAGCCTCGCATAAACGGTGGTGAAAGCTGCTATGTACACATTCGTGTAGCCGGGAGATGTCACACGGTCCCTAGCGTGTTTCCAAGATACGCAGGCAGCATCCTCGCTGATGAAACTGCAACAGGCAACCTCGTAATTGTCTGAAAATAGCAGCTCAAAAAAGCGATCTGTGTCTTTCACGATTTCGGTGGTTGGCAAGTTTGTTCTCTGTGCAAATTTACCCCACAGAGAATTGAGAAAGAGTTTAGCGATCTGGCGCTTTGCGGGGTTTGGAGTTATATGAGAGGGACGTAAAAGGACCCCCTCCTTTTTATAAAAATCATCGACATATTTCTGTTTATCAGCCTCTGTCACACACCACTCTGGGTAGCCTGAAGATTCCTGTTTTTGTCTGAGATGTTTTTTAATGTATTTTGCAAACAGCTCCCTGGATTTCCTCTCAAAATGCCAGACCTCAAAGATTTTCACAACCCTATAGCCTTTGGCCAGAGCCACTTGTAACTCCTCAGTGACCCACGTCCCCACTAGAGCCCTCTCCTCATCGCTATGAGTGCATGTTTCCTGTTGTTTTGTTTCAGCACAGGTCCTGCACAACGTAAAACAAAGCTTCCCATTAGCCTTGGAAGGCAGCACGGGGAAAAAGAGCCCTCTCGGGGGATAGACTTTAACCTTTGCCAGCCCAAAATATTCTGAGAGAGGTGCAAAATCATTCTGAATGATCTCAGGGTGACCTAGAGGGTACATTTTCCTAGCATTCACAAATGGGTAGAGGCTGGTGAAATCATAGTAGCAGATCTGCTCCCCTGCCTCCGCTTTGTAGTAGAGGGTGATGGCGTTAGTACGGCCCCCACCCAAAATCGAAATTTTGGGGGTACCCCCAATCACCCCAATAATAGTGCCCAGAGGTCCCCCTCGTCGAGGTGAGTCTGCTGAGGGGTCACTCGATACCCCCAAAATGAAATCATGTGCCGCTTGAGTGTTCTACCTCACAAGGTCGGCGTAGGCTAAAATCGACAAAACAGCTCCTACAGCCCCCAAATCGCACGTGCCGCCTCGGGACACTCCCCCTGACCTCTCCTAGAAGGCTGGGGTCCTCTATACCACGGCGCACACTGCGGGACCTGCGTTTCGTTTATTGCAATTCCCCTATGATTTATTTCACTTCACACAGAAGGGAAAGAGGGTGGGCATGAACACAATAGTGGCCACATTTTCTCATTATATTGTCCCTGTCTCAAAATACATGTGCTGGTATTTGGGGTGTGTGTGCAGTATCGATGTCATTCTCTCCTTCACACATTGTGGGTGGGTTCTGATCAATGGGGACCCTAAAATGCCTCGTGCTATTATGCCACAATCATATGTGATTAACCTTTTTTCACCAGAGACACGGAATATTGCTATAAATGGTCAGTGTGCTTAAACATTCTCATATCTTAAATAAAACAGGTTTTTAAAACTGTGACACACATTTTGAGTGAAATCAGTGGAGAGATATAAAAATCCCCCCTCCAATCTTTTTAAAATGATGCAATTTTCCTGTTTTTCGCACTAGGCATATCCTGTTTTTAGGTTGGAGCAGCAATGATGTCATCTTCCTGTTTGTCCGGTTACCTCTAATGCCAGATATCTTCATAGATAAACCAAACACCCCAACTTTGGCTGGGAGTGGGGTGTGTACGGAACTTCTGGGAAAAAACCTCCACCCATTCAGAGTTTTGACAAGTGCTTGAGTAGTTTTTGGATTGGCTGACTGCCACAGCTCAAAACTTCCCGGGGCTGAAAACAGCCTAGGATTGGGCTAGGAATCTTCGCTCCGCCCCCCTTGGAGCTGTTTCTTCTGTCGGAAGTACAGAAGCTTGCTGTCTTCCCTCCTACACACAACTGCCTGGAAAAACTTTTTGCTTTTAAGGGCATTTTTGCCCAGAAGAGTTTTCTCTGGTTTTGCACACTGTATTTCTTTTAAAAAAGGATTGAAACCGGGGTGTGGGGGGGAATTTCCTGCTTGCATGCTTTAACTTGAGTTGGGGGCACGGGGGGGGGGGAACTGGAGACTGGCATTCCCTATGTTTTTCTGGGTAAGTGAGCTGGTTGTCTTTTTTTTCATGGCTTGAGATTCTCTAGTGCAATCTCTCTCTCTCTCTGCTTGCTTTCAAATTAACACTACTTTCTATGGGTTAAAATTGTTGCTGAGATGTTAAAGGGGATGTCTGCTCTTTATTTGTTCTTTCCCTTTGCTTCAATCAAGCTGTTTTTTGCGATGTGTGTACCTTGGGGGTGGGGGGGGGGGACGTTTGCAGAAAGAGAGAGAGAGAGCAGGCTTTAGAGATTCTCTCTCTCTCTTTATTTGCTCTTTACCTATTCCTGTGATATGCAGCAGCCATTTCACTTTTTAAAAAGGACACTTTTCCCCCTTTGCAGCAAACTGGTTGCCTTTGCTCTCGGGGGGGGGCTTGCAAAGAGTGGAAATCAGCTGGCTGTGTGTGTGTGTGTGTGTGTGTGTGTGTGTGTGTGTGTGAGACTTCTCAGACCCTGGGGAGTCTGCACTAAACACAGAGATACACACAACCCAAAGGAAAAAAGGGGTGTTGTTGTGCCCAATTTTCACAGTCTGCAAAATGTGCTTTTTTTTTTTGTTAGTAGATATACGTTAGAATCAATAGTCTTTCCTTTTCTCGGGGGGGGGTGGTGAAGGGGGGGGGCATGGTGATTTCAGCTCTCCTTTTTCAAGCAGAGGAGGAAAACTTTTTTCTTCTTTTCTTGCCAGCCGGAGCCTCCAGCGTGAGAGCGCCGGCAAAGTTTGAAACCTACACCAAACACACATTTCAGCACATGTTAAAAATAAATACATAAATAAACTGCACACATGCTTCCCTTGGAAATTCTCTCTATCGCCTGAAGTT